>OV884021.1:47160200-49660200 GCA_930367235.1 Sarcophaga rosellei | reverse complement strand
AAGCCACTCATCAAAACACTGATTGGACCTTATCAGTGCGGCTTCAGACCTAGCAAGTCTACCATCGACCAGACCTTCACACTACGCCAAATCCTGGAAAAGACACACGAAAAACAAGTCGACATACACCATCTTTTTGTCCCTTAAGGGATCGTGTTTTTGCGCCAATGTCTGAGCTCGTTATATCTGCGAAGCTGATAAGGCTGTGCAGAATGATGTTGAGCAGTTCCTGCAGCTCCGTCAAGATAGGAATAGACCTCTCCGAACATTTTGATACCTTGCGAGGTTTCAGACAAGGCGATCCCTTATCATGCGACTTCTTCAACTTCGTCATGGAGAGTGTTCTGCGAAAGGCAAGAGCCATCGCAATGGCATTATTTTTAAAAAAGTGTCCAGTTGCTTGCGTACGCTGACGACAAAGACATCATAGGGCGTACCAAGCGAGATGTTACTCCCTGCCCTTAATGCTATTGCACGGGAGTCTTCTAAGATGGGTTTGGCAGTAAATGAGGGCACAACAAAGTATATGTTATCGACAAGTAGAGAAGTGCGGCATATTGATTCTTAGATTACGGCCGATAACTATACTTTTGATACAGTGAAGGAATTTACTTATCTTGGCAATTGAGTAGCAGAGTCCTCTCTCGTACGACAAAACTAACACTCTACAAGACGCTCATCCTACCCGTTATTCTTTATGACGCAGAGGCATGGACCCTATTAAGCACTGATGCAGCAGCCTTGAGAGTATTCGAGAGAAAATTCCTATGTAAGATCTTTGGTCCAGTGCGAGTTGGCGATGATTTTCGTATCCGATCCAACAGTGAGCTGTAAGAGCTCCTCAGCGACATCGACATTGTGCAGCGTATCAATATCCAGCGGCTACGCTTGCCGGGCCTTGTTGTTCGAATGGAGGAAGTTGCTCCGGCGAGACGGATATTAGATGCGGGGATCTGCGGAAGTCGGCGAAGAGGACAACCTTGTATGCGTTGGAAGGACCAAATCGAAGGAGCCCTGTCATCGATTGGTGCGACCAACTAGCGTAGGCGCGCAAGAAGCAGAGGCGACTGGAAGGATGTGTGGCGAATCGAGTTATTAATGGGCTATTAAGTAAGTAAGTTTAATAAAGTATTGTAGAAAAGAAATATTTCAAAGGTATGAGTACTAACTGCAGAGTATGAAGTTTCCATTTTTTTTAAATTTAAAGTTTATGAAATACGTGTTTAAGACGTACGTAATGATTTCCAATACATTCAATATCTTATGAGAGTCTTTAATAACTTTTCATTATTTCCAAGTATTTAACATTTGGTTCACCCTAATGTTTACAGTATACACAACCACATACACATGCTTAAATGTTAAACGATTAGAGATACATACATACATACATATTTGTGTTTGTAACGTTAGGAATTCGGAAATAAGAATTATTGCTGTTAGTCAAAGCATTTATGTTTAAAAATGAATTGATTGACAGGTAAACCTAACCAACAGGTAAAACGATATCGAGCACAAAGTAAAAATGTGGGTAATTGTAATCATGCTATGCTCCAATTTTACTTTAAGCCAATTTAACGGTCAGTTCTATTTTCATTTACGTAAAATAGACTGACTTTGGAGAAACAGAAGAAAACCTTCCGTTATCATCAGAAGAAACCAAAGATTTCTTTTTAATTATCAATTAGTCTCCCAAGTGTATTTATGATTAGAAAGCAATTTTCTAAACCTATATTATACGTATGTATGTATGTATGTATGTGTGTGCTCTAAATATAAAACTTTTACAAATTAAACACTAAAGTCCTAAACAAAACTAATAAGATTAAAAACGAGAGAGTGTAACTTTTAATTCAGTTTTAATGAAAACTAATGAAATTACTTGTACATCGTATTTATTACTGTTACACATAACTGTTAAACCCAAATATCTGCATATGGACTACTATTTAATGGTACTTTATAATTTTAATATCGTTTTTTAATTTTTCGCATTGATTACCAATGAATCTTATGGCCAAAATGCATTAACTCGTAAAATCATTTCATTGCTTCAAAATTGAATTGATCTCTTCATCCAAACAACTCAGGTTGGTTAGGTTAGGTAAGATAGCGGATCTTTATTGAAGAAAGGCCTGCACTGGCTCTTTGTGAAATCAGAATTAATATACAATCCTTACCGAAATTACATTACGGTTCGGCAGGCGTTTTCAAAGCCTTTCGAATTTTAAAATCGAATGTATATTCCGTGGACGTTTGGCTAACCGAGGCTAAAGCCTAATACTACCTTCAGCATTGCGTTCAACAAGCATTAATAGCTGAAAAGTGCAAGGCATAAAATATGTAATAATAAATAAGAACTGAAAGCGTCGCGGGGGTACTGCGGTATTTTTGAAATGAAAAAGTACTGAAAGTACTGTTCCAGACAGTTTTTTTCTCCTCCTCAGACCCATAGCCGTATTCTAGTAGATAGTGTGTTGGCTTATTAGGCATAAGGCCACGTTTCAAATCCCAGGTCAGACATCAAAACGAAAATACGAAAAAATATTTCTTTGGCGACTTCCTCTCAGCAGATTTCTGGAAAAACCGTGAAAGTAAATAATACTGCCATGAAAAGTTTTTCAACAATCTGTCGTACGGAGTCGACGTTAAACTGTAGATCCCGCCACTCACGTATAAAATTAAGAAGCTAAGTGGTAAGCGTAATCCTGACTGAAGGGTTGAACATACCAATTATACCCATAGCTGCTGCAGAAGTAGTTTGACGAAATTACAAGTCTTTCAGCATGCCTACCAAAAGGACAATGGATGTGCAGTGGATGGTGGTGTGGCTTAAGAATAGAGGGGAATCGGTTCTCTTCTTATCCGAACGTGTTCAGCAGAGTCTAGCAATATTGCACGTAGCCCCCTGCCGCCAACGAAAACGATAACTGATTTAATCGGAATACCTATGGCCTGCAACATGTCGGAGATTGCAACCTTAACATCGCTCCTATTCTGTTCATCATTAATGGAATTGTAGTCTAGTAGGTAGTGTGTTGGCTTATTAGACGAAAGGCCCGAGTTCGAATCCCAGGTCAGACATCAAAACGAAAATATGAAAATATTTCTTCGGCGACTTCCTCTCAGCAGATTTCTGGCAAAAACTCTGAGAGTAAAAATTGCCATGAAAAGCTTCTCAAAAAAAATTTGTCGTTCGGAGTCGACTTTAAACTGTAGGTCCCGCCACTCATGTATAAAATTAACGCACACAACACGAGTGGTGTGAGAAGCTAGGACGTTGTACAATGGGTTAATTCGACCTCCGGGTACTGTACTTGTCACAGTTGACAAGTACACGTCCTCTAACCTAACCTATTAATGCAATTGCTACGATGTCCTTATATCCCGGAACCCATACAGGAGTTACGTTTGAATGATCCGAAATCAAAATCCTTCGACCGGAGTTGAAAATACGTTCGTTAGCAACTTAATCGCAGTCTGGTTGTCCGAGTAAATCAAGTGATTTTCAGAGAAGATCCCATCACCAAAATGTCCATTACATCCACAGCAGTGGTCAGGCAGCCCATACAAAATTTGAATACCAGAACTCTGTCATGCATTTTTAATTCGTCGATAGAAACGTCAATAGTCTTGTTAGGAATCTTCGTGTATTTAGACCAGGCATCCTTAGTTAGAATTTTAAAATCAAATGTTTTATTTAGAAAGCTATAATAAATCATATAAACGACCCAGATGTGTCCGTGTGTTCTTAGAATAGCAGCATCTCCATTATTGCTCCGGCATTGCCATATTTTGGAAAAAAAGTTAACTTTATTTTATCTGTATGTTATAATAACGAAAATAAGTTAAAGTTCACTTTAGCTAAATGTACCTTTAACTGAACCCAAGTTTAACGGCAAGTTGTAATAATGGCCCTTAGAATATTTGCAGTTGCTCGTATACTGAACAAGCATGGCTTCATGCAAAACAATAGCCCCACAGTGTTGTTGCTTTGTTTTTTTTTTTCGCACTTCTTACAAACATCTTCTAAGGCATCTTCTGCACTTGTAGTACATATTTTTATTGCCATCAAATACAAGCAAAATCATTAAAGAACGAAAATCATTTAAATGAGTGTACGTATACGTATGTATATGTAACACCAAAACAGTATCCGTAAAGTGAATCGCAACATGTCGGTAAATTTTTCTTAATGATTTTCAGAATTTGCTTTTGGCGATTAAGTTTGTACTTGTGAACTAGAAACTCCTCCTTTTGAGTCTCCAACAGGTTTTTTTGTGTTCATATTGCCACCATCGAAATGAGAACGAAACGAACTTGACCGAATATTTAAAAAAAAGAAGCAGAAGAAGAAGGAGAAATAAAATACAGAAAACCATAAATATTTTTCAAAAAAAAATGAAATTTTTTAATTTTTCTGTTCGTACGAAATAAATGTGAGTTGAATGAGTTTTAACTTTCGTTTTAAATGTTTTTTCGTTTATTCAGCAGGGGAGATATTTTCTTTCTTATCGTCTTTTGTCTGTCAGTTCAATGTTAAACTTCATTTTTTTTGATATGCATTGTTAAGGACTAAAAGGCCGTTGAGACTTGAGTAATTTTTTTTTAATTTTTTTGTTTTAAATTGTATAAAAAGGGAAAGTTTCTTGTACATATAACCCAAAACATGAAATATGCGTTTTTCAAGTGGATGTTGTATTCAATAAATGAAAAAACAAAAACAAAAAAATATGCAATACACCGTTTAACATTGTAAACGTTTATTCTGCATTTCGTAGACAGAGCTTTATTTGAATATTGAAGCAAAAATTTTTAATTTGCATCAGAGATTAGCAATGAATCGTTTTTTCGCTACTCATAAGTACTCATTAAATTTTGAGTATGAGTGAGTCAACAATATTGAAATTCAACTATTCCGATTCACTCGTACTCACTACAACATTGATTTATAAGTACAGGTTGCAATGAGTATGAGTGCAACGTTGAGATCAAACTCATACCATATGAAATATGTTTGATTCATACGCCTACTCTTTAAGATTCATAAATTTGGAAAAATGCTTATAATACTCATAAATGGTTCGAGTGATTCGAATTATTCATCAAACAGAAGAAAGACAAAGACAGCAAGAGAAGCAAACACAGTACCTTCTAGTGAGTATTGTAGTGTTCGTACACGAATCATATTTATTTTGTGATTCTTGTAAATGTTGAGTAAAGGAGTATTAAAATAAGTATGAATGCGTATAAGTATCAGAAATTATGTGTATAATTCGAAGCTACTCATCTTTTTGAAAACTGATTGCTGATCTCTGTTTAGTACTGCGAACATAAAATCTATTGTACTCCCCATACTTTATAGGATATTCCTATAATGTCCCCTCCAAGACCATTGGATATAAACACCTCGAATATAATAATTCTCTGCTTAGTAGCACTGAAATTTATTCAAAATTGATTTTTGATTCAAAATTTACTGAAGTCATGCATTTCGATATACATATACGTCCCGCATTCATCGCGAAAAATTGTACTCTGTACTTTAAATTTACTTAAAACAATCGTTTATAATTATATATCATTATAACATTTTAGTCAGGATTACGACCCAGCTTCTCACACTACTTATGTTGTGTGCCTAAATTTTATACATGAGTGACGGGACCTACAGTTTAAAGTCTACTCCGAACGAAAGATTTTTGTGGAATTTTTTCATGACAATTTTATTTACTCTTAGAATTTTTGTCAGAAATCTGATGAGAGACAGTTCCTAAAAAAATAATTTTTCTGACCTTGGGTTTGAGCCATGGACTCATGTCTAATAAGCCTACTAGACTACGTCGACTTGAGCCATTGGAAGCCATTATTTACCATTAACGCGATACGTCAGATTTCTTGGAAAGAGTAGTAAGAACGTAAACAGCTCAATGCAATTCCATAGAATGTTTCTTATGGTTTCAACCTGTTTGAGGCAGAGGCTGCACTCTGTACCATCCAGAAAACGTAACCAACTAAGGCAACACCATATCAGATAATTGACCTGGTTCTCTAGCCTAGTAAATGCTACCGTAGGACTCTTGCCTATGCGGATGCAACTTCTTCAGCAATTTCTTTGCAGTGCTCCCAAAGTGACACGGGTATACAGCAAATTACAACTTTGTTCACCAGACCAAGTTGTAGAAGATGATAAAGCTGGTATTCCATCGAATATGAAGCCAATGCAATCAAATGAGACAAATAGAATTCTGTCACATGACTATTTGCCCTCAGATGTAGGATCTCGACACAAGAATTCTTCGCTTATAAGCGCTATCCTGCAAGCATTTTTGGAAATGCTTATATCCAGAGAACACTGTACATATATGTACATATGTATGTAGTTGTATAAATTTTAATTAGTATACACCTTATGAAATTGAAAAACGTATAACTTGTAGTTATACACACTTGCACGAACAACGATACCTAATGCAAAATTACCAACCAAGACCAATGATTTCAGGCAAATTAATAGCAACAGCAAATAGCATAAGAATATACAATATTTTAATTATATGTATAGGTATACGTAAATGCAGATAATGTAAATTAGTTACAATATTTGTAATTCATTATAAAAACTCTGTTAATTTAACTGTTTATGCCTACATTAATACACACGGATTAACACGTATGATGGTTTAGGTGTTTGAAAATAAACGAAGAAAAAGTTAATGAGAGAAGGAGTGCTTATACTATATACTACAATTTACATATTTAAACAATAAATATATTTACATATATGTATATGCATTTACATATACATATGTATGTATTTATAAAAAAAAAACATTTCATGCATAAATTTACAAACGAATACCTTTATTGTTATACGCCTATCACTCTCTGAATAGATTCAGTAGAGATCATTCAAATAAATACACACACACAATAGATACATATACATACATAAATTTTTACAGCTATTAAACCACACACACTGAATTAATATTCTATAAGGTGTTTTCATCCAAAATAAAAGGTGTGTAATATCTCAGATAATATGTAAACGTTTTTCTTCCATTCCAAATAAAGTCAACACCAAAAACAACATTTACATTGCAATTGTGCAATTGTGAAATGGACATCATTGATTTACAACAACGATTTATTTGCTATTCATGGTTTCTGAAAAGAAACCATTAATGCCGTTTAACTTAATAAGGCTGTCGATTTATGTTTTAAAGCAATCATTGCTATTTGAAAGATTTCTTATTTTAAGAGCCATTATTACAACTTACCGTTGTGTTTAGTTAAAGGTACCTTTAGTTAAAGTTAACTGTAAAGTCAGCTTTAACTTATGTTCGCTATTACAACTTACAGATAATATATAGTTAACTGTTTTCTAAAATATGGCAGCGCCGGAGCAATGCCGATAAAATTGCTCAATTAAACAAGTTTTTTTTTAAACGCAGTGGCAACGAAGGGCCTCTCTTTTTGTTGTTGTGTTTCCACTTTTTAATTATATTTGAAGTTGCCATATTGAAAATAATATATATGTATGGTAAGTTCAAACATAAACTTAACTTTAAAAGTTAAAGGTAGGATAATCCTCCCTTTGGCTTAACGCTCACTTGTATCTTATTGTCCACTTATAATAATGAAAAACAATTTATCTGCCCATTAAAATCCTCCCTTTAGTTACTTTATATTTATTAAAAAGAACATCTTACAAATAGTATTCATTTATTTATTTGTTTTCCTTTTTTATGCTTCGCTTTGCTGTTTCAAAAAATCAATTTGAATCATATTTCAGAATTTTTTAAAAATAATTCAGGTCAAACGATTCTTTTTTATTTTTTACTAGCTGTACCCTGCGCGCTTTGCTGCACTACAAACTAAAATAAATTTGAAGGAAAGACATTAGACAAATATCCAATTAAGTTTTGAATCATTTTATTGATTTTGTTTCCCGTTGTCCAGATGATTCAGACGAACGGGCCTGAGTAGTACGCATTCGATCAAGTGATTCAATGTTCAAGTGATTCATGCGAACGGATCTGTGCGGCATGTACTCGAAGATTTTTCAGTCTCAATGCTGATTCTGAGGCTAGTAATGCTCTTTTCTTTTCTTTTCAACACAGGATCAAATGCACAGTTTACGATTTAATTAATTTCGAAGAATTTTCAGTGGCGCCACCTGTCGGAAATTGGTTATACCAACTTAGAAACCTTCGTCGGCTCATGCGCAACAACTTTGCTAAAGATTAAATGCATAGTTTACGATTCCATAAAGTACATTCATTTTTATATATATAGATAATTTAAACTTGAAAAAAAAATAAATAAAACAAAAGTCTACGAATTTAATTTTGGTTATATTTTTTCTTATTTGGTGAATTTTTTCACAAATGTTGGTTACAAAATTTTTTTCTTTCCCTTCTATCTTTCCCCCCGCGTCGTTCTTTACACTTTATTTTCTTTGGTTTTATACATCAAGAATCACAGATAGCATACTTGTAGGGGTAACTACTATGCGTATGAGTAATATATTTCAAATGCAATTAAATATTAAGTATGTAGTATGTAGTATACATGGGCATGGCCCCTCGCTCATTTGGAATATCAACATAAAAAGTAGCCTATAACTCCTTCCAGACATACAGGAAGATACTGTGAAAATTTCAAGAAAATCGGTTCAGCCGTTTAGTCGTCTATAAACTTCAAACATACAAACATACAATCAAACACACATTCATTTTTATATATAAGATTTCAAAATTGATCAAAAATATAAATATTTGTCTTAAGAGAAGGCAATTATGCCTTTAATGAACCTAATAAATTTTGGCCACTATAATCACTATGTTCTTAGTTTTTGATCTCTTTAATCTCCAATCAAACAAATGAGTCACTTTGTAAAATTCACATAAAAATCTAGAAGCCTTTTTGCCTTTAAGTTAAATCAATATTTTATGGAGGATTATAAGTTTATACTTCAACTGAATCAATAACATGCGACAGTCAAAATGCATCCAGCTGAGTTTTGTTGAGTATCAAAAATTGTGTGTGAAAAGATCAAAAATACCGTTTTTGCCAAATAAAACAAGTTTCGAGGGTTCAAGAAATATAAAAAAAATATATTTGAATTCTACTCAACAAAACTCACAACATACACTGTGTCATTAGCTGGGTGTGTTTAATTTTCTTTATTTTGTAGCATAGTGTAATTGATACAAGGTTTCGATTAATTTCTGTAAAAATATTTAACAAAATAATCAATTTAATAATAATACATACATAATTGGTCAATAGGTCAGTCAGGATTACGACCTATCTTCTCATAGCACGTATACTGTGGCTCTTAATTTTATATATGAGTGATAGGAGCTACAGTTTAAAGTCGACTCCGAACGAAAGATTTTTGAGAAACGTTTTCATGGCAATTTTTTTCACTATCAGAGTTTTTGCCAGAAATCTGCTGAGAGACAATCGCTGAAGAAATATTTTTTCATATTTCGTTTTGTTGAAGATGTTTGACCTGAAGTTTGAACGTCTAATAAACCAAAACACTACCTATTAGACTCCGGCTACTACAATTTAATAAAAATAACGATCAATTTATAGCATCCATCTCGAGAATATAGTGTGTTCACGCTGCTAACATAAAACTTTAAATTTTGTTTGATCTTTGACTTAAACAACATTTTTATTGTAGTAAATTAGAATGTTTAAATGCTCGTAATTCTAGTCGTGTATGAACAAATTATGTCATAATTATATTCTTTTACATACGATACCAATTGCAATAAAATTTTTAATTGTATTCAACTAGTCTATAACTTTCTTTCCTATGTATTATGCTTAAATATTTATTATTTTATTAATAATAAAATATAAATGAGATAAACAATTTGATTATAATATTGTTTAGTTTTGTTTTATTCCAATGGATGTTATAATACTAAAACAGTGTTTTTTGTTTGTTTGTTTAGTAAACGAAAGAAACTAAATTAAAATATTTTTTCCATTAACGCATTCAAGGAAAAAAATTTTATAAAATTAATGACTTCGAAAGCCATGTTGATTTCCATACTTTGTAACAAAAAAAAAAAAAACAATCATAATTTCGTATTAATTTTTGAAAACGATGAATAATAAAAATTGATTACACAATCATAAAATAACAACAACAAAAATGTACACAAACAAATACAAAACAAATTGAAAACAAAATATTTTTAAATGAAACTGTTAATCTCTTTCTTATGTGGACTTAACAAAACAGAAGACAATTTTAAATAAATTATTAAATATTGTAAATATTATTGCACAATAAATAGTTTATCATTGGAAGTGCAACTTACAATTATGAATACAATTTAAATTTTTTTTTATTTTTAGTTTTATTAGTTTTTTTTATAAACGTTGTATCAGTTAGTATTAAAAGTATTGCCACTGACAAATACAATAATCGTGTATAATTTTTATTTATTTATTTTTTTTACTCATTATTATAAAGCTCTCTGCTGTTTATAGATCACCACCAAATCAGGAAAGAGAAAGAAGTTGGTCAGCGCAAGGGCTGCACATCAAAAGCTCGACTACACTACCAGCCAGAAAGTTTGATAAACGAAGTTATATCAATAGATTATAGCTTCGTCAAGCTGACAAGAAATGGAAAGCCAAATAATCAATATCTGCACCTCGCAAGAGGTGGGCACTGACAAAGAAAGTGGATAATAGTCTCCTCTTCCTCAGCGGATCTGCACCCACGGCAGAAATCATTAAATGGGAGCCGCAGCCTATCCGCGTGTCTTACCATAACACAATGACATGTATGCTTGGCCACTGTGATCGAGATTATGCCAAGTAACTGGTTGCTACGCTTTCTATCCATCAGGTGCCAGGTGAGACTACCGGTGGAGAATGACTCCTCTTTGACACAACATAGGTTGTATAGTATAGAAAGAATTTTCGTGCAATGGCCAGCTTGACCGAGGCAAGTGGCATACCCTAGTCTACTTAAGAGGATTCCTGAAGGAGTGCATCAGCTCTGGCGAGTTCTGGCGGAATGTAACTGTGCCCGGGACCAGTGAAACACTAAAGCGACCAGAAAGAAGATCGAGACAGCGACGACATTCCCTAACGATCCTGGAGTTATTCGCAACACCCGACAGAGATCTTATGGCGGCCTGACTGTCAGAGAAGACCCATACGCGGGTAAGAGGAACACCATTGACGAGGATCCATTGAGCGGCCCGGTAAATGGCCATCACCTCCGGCAGTCGAAGATAGATGCTTAGGTCTAGTTTCCCAGAATAAACTCCGCTCCCAACGGACGGCTCTTTAGAGCCGTCCGTGTATATATCCAGGAGTTCCGGGGGGACGATCGTATTAAGGTCCCAGTCATCCCTACTCGGAATTAGAAATTGAAGATCCCTGTCAAGACAATATTCCGCAGGGAGATAATCGATGTTCGATTGGGCCACAGGATCAACCTCCAAAATAGAGGAGTGACCAGAAGGTACAATGTGAGAGCATTAATTCTAGTCTCAGCAAACCTAGCTGCCTGCTTAGCGAGAAGTACAGTAGGAAGCTAGTTGAGCATTGCGAACAAGGCCTATGTGGAGGTGCTGCGCAGAACAGAACTCAGGGTGTGTCTGGTCCGCATATGCTAGGAAACATCATTGAGCAGTATCAACGA
This sequence comes from Sarcophaga rosellei, assembly GCA_930367235.1. Taxonomy (NCBI): domain Eukaryota; kingdom Metazoa; phylum Arthropoda; class Insecta; order Diptera; family Sarcophagidae; genus Sarcophaga; species Sarcophaga rosellei. The sequence continues at coordinate 49,648,511 of OV884021.1, read as the reverse complement.
AATTTCGAAAAGTATCTCCATCATGAGGTCCAGTTCTGAATGAATGGGTACGTGAACAAACAAAATTGTTGAATTTGCGACGATACCAATACACATCAGATTTAAAAAATCACATTCTGCTGTGAATTTTCAGCTCTTTCTTTGGTTCTTTCAACAGGACGGTCCTATGTATTATGCAATTTGACCCTTTTGGACTTCTTTTGTGAAGTTTTCTTAAGTTGCAAGTGTATGCGAATAAGCCACATACCACAGCGGTTCTCAAAGCCAACATAGCCCATGTCTGCGGTCAAATTCAATTTGATTTATGCGCCACAATCACGAAAAGTTCGACATTTCTGATGCATTAGAGTCAGAGAAGATGTGGCGAACATTTGAACAATGTTATGTTATGGTCTTAATTCTGACTGAAGTACTCAGAGTTCATAGATACATATGTATGTATAATACATACCAGTGTCCCAAAACTGAAATTTTGAAATGGTACTGAATTATAACTTAAAAAGTAAATTTCCATCAAATGGTACTTTTGTAAAAGATACATACATACATACATAATTGGTCATTATAAACCCTTTAATCAGAATTACGACCTGACTTCCTCACACCACTAATTTTGTATGTGTTAATTTTAAAAATTATGTTACTGTTTAAAGTCGACTCCGGACGACAGATTTTTGAGAAACTTTATCGTGGCAGAAGGAGGTCGCCGGAGATATATTTTTTCATAAGTCGTTTTGATGTTTGCCATTGAGTTTGAATCGTCAAACGTCTAGCACATACCTACTAGACTATTCATTTATATTTCATACACATGCAGGACAAAAACAGCTGATACGCAACATAATAAAACGTAAAAGCCCCGTTTACTCACGTCGATGGTACATAATGTAGTAACTACGTTCGTTTGAAGAGCAATGGAAAAATGCTTACCAAAATTACATTACGGTTCGGCAAGCCTTTTCATGGCTTTTCGTATTCTAAAAACGAACGTACATTCCGTGGACGTTTGGTTAATAGAAGCTGAAGTGTAATTCTACCTTTAGCATTGCGTTGAACACGCATTAATAGTTGAAAAGCACAAAACATAAAATATGTAATAATAAAAAATTACTGAAAGCGTATCGGGGGTACTGCTGTATTTTTGAAATGAAAAAGTACTGAAAAAAGTACTAAAGTACTGAATTTTTTAATTTTTTTATTATAAGCGATTTGATTGTTATAGTTGCGAAAATTTCGTAACACGTCACGAAACGCCCTCCTGCATACATTTTAAAATAAAATTTTTTTAAATGGGACATACCCGCATCATAGTCAGGCAACGTAACGTAACGTGTATCGCGTATCGTATTTTAAATTGAATTGTTATTCTAACATACAATGCAGCGACTAAAATATACGATTTTTATAACAATGGTTTACTGTTAAAATAAATAAAAATCTTTAAATTTATAACAATTGTAAGACATAAACTTATTTTCTGTCTTTTGTAAGCTAGAAATATAGCTGACGTCACAAAATACAATTAAAACAATACATGCAGTTATCGTGTCGTTTCAGTAATCATTCATTTGAAATGTCAATAAGTAACGTAGTATGCCATTGGCTTTATATGCGTTTAAAAGAGACTACCGCTAGTTTAGAAAATAATTTAAAATGCTTCACTTACCCACAACACTTGCCATTGCCACCATGAGGGTTATTAATGTAGACAATATTTTGAAATTAGGCCATCTGGTGGAGATCCCCACACGTAAGTGATGCCGGCGATGACTCATTGTGTTTTCTGTATTGAGATTTTTTATAAAATTTAAATTTCGTTGAGGTTTTCGACGCATTTTTTTGTTTAAGCTGTCTTAATTGTTAATTTAATTATTTTATTTTTAATTTTTTTTTATATTTACAGTTTTTAATTAGAATTGTTTAATTTCTTTGAGTTCTGTTTATTTGTAACATTTCCGAAATATTTTCAAATTTATTTATAAAACTAATTACACGTGCCATACTGAAATGAAATAAAAAAAAGTATAAAAAAATTACTCGTATGATAAATTTGTTTCTTAAATATTGTATTATTTTTTCATATTCATATTCACATTTAAAGAAAAAGTTGTAAAAATTATAGTTTATTGCTTAAATCTTTCGCAATAAAAACTTAAAAGGAAAAAATAGAAACATTTTCTAAAATCATGTTTATTCTATGAAATCTTTCTACGAAATCTTAATTTACATAAACAATGAAATAAATAAAATTCGTATGTATTTGTCATTATCTTATTAACTATTTCATAATATTCCTGTTTAAAGTAAATTATTATGCGATTATTATGCAAACATTTAAAGTTAAACTGAAAGATTAAAATCTTAAAAACTTTCAAGCGTTTCAAATTCTTTTTAACATATTACGATATTTCTCTTTTTTTTTTTTTTTTTGAAGAATAATACTAATTGGTGGATGTCACAGATATTCACGTGGAGAGCAGCGTTTGAAAAAATACTCTAAAGTACGCAACGTTTATATACTGTACTGAATGTTGGGGGTAAAGAACACAAACACATTCACTATAACGAGCAAAACTCTTCGTTTCTATTTTAATGTTTGTGAACGCAAACTCTAACATAACGTACTGAACAGAGTTCTGAAATAGAAATAGTGTTTGCGTACAAAGTACGCTAAAAATATCAGTACACAACGAAAATAAACTGGGTTTTAGTGAACGTTTTTTGAGTACACTAACATTTGCAGTGTATTCGAGAGTTTATGTTCTCTCATTCAGTATTTTTAGAGATCGCGTTGTGGTTTAGAAGTCGCCGTGGTCTAGTAGGTAGTGTGTTGGTTTATTAGACGAAAAGCCCGAGTTCGAATCCCAGGTCAGACATCAAAAACAAAAAAAATACAAAAAGTATTTCTTCGGCGACTTCCTCTCAGCAGATTTCTGGCAAGAACTCTGAGAGTAAAAATTGCCATGAAAAGCTTCTCAAAAAAAATCAATCGTTCGGAGTCGACTTTAAACTGTAGGTCCCGCCACTCATGTATACAATTAACGCACACAACATGAGTGGTGTTGAGGAGCTAGGCCGTTATCCTGACTGAAGGGTTGTAATGGCCAATTATGTCTGTATGTATATTGTGGTTTTGGTGCCATTTATTATTCCTTAGATATAAGAATACAAATAGAAACTGGCCATCTTTCTCTCTCTCTCTCTCTCTCTCTTACGATAAACAAAAACGGTAAAAAAAGAAGAACAATGAACTTGTTCACATGAAAAACAAGTAAGCAAGAAAGCAACAACAAACATTGAAAACAAAATACACAAACAACAATGAAACCACGATGGAGTTCTCGAATATGTATTCGACTTCAAGAACATTCATCAGACTGTTTGCGTTGGCATATAAAGGACGAGACAAAGCCCGCAACAAGTGAGTAAGAATACAGTCAGTATTGTGTGAAGACGCATTGCATGTGAAGAGAATAATCGTATTTACGCAAAGGTAGTAAGCAAAGAAGAATAGCGAATAAGCAATTATTGTTGTAACATCAAGTTGTGAACAGTGGCACACAAAATTTTGCGGACTATAAAGAATTTAATTGAAACTAAACAAAAAATTATTTTTATTTTGTTTGGAATCAACGAACTCATATTTTAACCGCTTTTATAAAGGTAAAAACATAACAGTATTACAGTGTTTTTTCTTTTTTGTAAATGCAACAACAACTAAGACTGTAAATTTTGATGAATGATTCGAATCACTCGATTCATTTATGAGAATTATAAGTATTTTTCTAAATTTATGAATCTGAATGAGAATGAGACGTATGAATCAAACATACATATTTCGAATGGTATGAGTTTGATGTCAATGTTGTACTCATACTCATTGCAATTTGTACTTATGTATTAACGTTGTAAAGTAAATAGTTAAATTTCAATATTTTTGACTCACTTATATTCAAAGTTTCATGAGTAGCGAAAAAACGATTAATTGCTAATCTCTCAGATATAAAATATTGTGACCTAACACCATAGTAGACAAATGACCTTCAAATAAACATATTTTTGGCGAAAGTTTTTTTTTAATTTATTTTTATTAAAATATTTTTATTAAACCATTAGGAATGAAATAAAAAGTCAATAATTTCTTAAAGATAATAAATGATTTATTGGAATTATATTTGGCATTTTAAAAAGTGAAATTTCTTTTGAAAAGTGCTAATTAAACGAACACGCGAATTGATTAGAATAGCGCAACAAAATTTCGAATAAAAGTAAAAATTTTAAAGGCGTAAATGAGCTTTCGATTTTGTATAATATAAATATATGTAAATGTAAAGTGTGTCACACATGATGTCACTTCAATTTTATACATGTCTTTTAAAATGTTAGGTTCCTTTTGAAGATTTATTTATCATTCCATGTAGTTCTAGAATATGCTTTATTTCTATAATTTATTATTTATTTATTAGCTGTTGTTGTGTAATTTTAGTTACATAATCCAACATTTAATGTTTCACAATTATAAGAGCAATTCATTTATTTTCATTTTAAAGAAACAAAAATAAATATTTGATTAAGTTTTTTTTGGTTTAATTCCATACATTCACTGAAAATTAAACTAAATATTCTAATTTTACTACTACTGATTAAATTTTTAATAATATTTTCATTATAAATGTGGGACATACTACGTAATTCGTGTCTGTTGTAGCCAACTATTCAGTGAATTCTAAACAGTGAAGGTGTAACATCGTTTAACATTAAAATGATAAGCAAAAGCTACAGAAACAAAATGAAAAACATGAGTATGAAAGAAAAGGGAATAGACAAGTAAGCGAGAACGTAACAACAAACAAGGGAACCGCGATAGAGTTCTCGAGAAGGCAAAACCACGAACATTCGACTTCAAGAACCTTAATCAGACTGTTAGCGTGGTCATATAAAAAGGCAAGACAACGAGCAGTAATAATTCGCTCAGTCTTTTGTGAAGACGTGTTGCGTTTGAAGAGAACAGATCCGCGTTGTAAGCAAAGAAGAATAGCGAACAAGCAATTATTGTTGTATCCATCAAGTTGTGAACAGTGGCCTAAAAAATAGTGCGAACAATAAAGAATTTAATTGAAATTAAACATCAATTTATTTTTATTTTGTTTGCAATCAACGAAATCATATTTTAAACGTTTTTAAAAGGGTAAAAATGTAAGAATATTTATCAGGATACGTCTCCATTTGAAACAGTTCATTGTGTTAAAATACCAGAAAGATAGTTATAAGAAAAATTAAAGAGTGACAGTGTGCGCCATCGTTATTCGTCATCATATTTTTTTTTCTGATATGAAGTTATGTTGGTGGTAGGAGTTATTTAAGCTCATTTATAACAATATCATTCATTATAAATCACAATGATTCACAATTTCTTCCTAATATAATTTATGCATCATATAATTATCAAACAAATCAATTAACACTCACAAACATCCAGAGTGCCTGTTGCGAATCTAACCCACGACCATCACAACTAGACTACTGAGACACATTGTGGAGATAGCTTTGCAAATCTAAAAAGTGTTGTTTTATAGTTATCGTAAACGGTCCTGAGAGAAACGTTCGTTAAACTGTGTAATAAAACTCTTTGTAATGCAATTAAGTTTATTGAGTTCAATTGACTACTTTTTTTTTCAATGTACGACGATATGGCAGTAAAAAATTTTTATTTTCTACTACTGACAACTCAATTTCAGTTTTCCTGTCTTAAGTCTTTCATTTCCCACCATTTAAAAAAGTCTTAAAAGCTTACACTTAACACCTCACCAAATAATAATAAAAACTTAACTGAATGATCATTTTAAAAGTGCCTTCATGATTAATTTACTTGAAAATACACAAAGCGGACGCAGTCTAAAAGAAACCAACAAACGATTACAAAATCAATGAAAGTCAACAAGAAACAACAAAAAAAATAAATAAAAACGAAATTAAAACACTTCAACAGAAAATTAAATGAAATAAACTTTGTATTGCATAATACGTACGCTGGCTGGGCTGGTACAGAAATGTTGAGGATGAATGAAAAAGAAAAAAATAAGACACTCATCGTACACATACTGTTATGGAGTGCCTGGAGTGTTTAACGTCAGGCTACATACGATATCATTCGTAACGTTAATGATTCATTTTAAAAACTGACAAGCAACAACAACAAACCCATGTTAAAGTAACAAAAGGTTAAAAACGAATTTCTTTTGTTATCGTAATTCGTACGTACTTTAATCTGTTCTACAACAAATTCAACATTTTCGTATATACGACTAGAAACTGTTTTTGTTGTTATTTTATTACACAAAGTATACCCGAAATAATCGTTTACATTGAAGTTGTCAAATGCTTACAAATAAATTGGTTTGAAGACCAAATGGTTTTTGATTCTTAAAAATTAAAATCCATTTGAAAAGTTTAAATAATTATAAAACAAATTGCCGTAAAGTTCAATTTCGGGTCAATGTCAAGATGATTTTAATTTCATTTTAGAAATTCAATTGAAATTTAAATTTAATTCCTTTCAACTGCAATTCAATCAACATTTTAAGAAGTCCTTTATGTACGTATGTACCAGTGATCAGCAATGCAACGTTTTTTCACTACTCACAAGTACTTATGAAATTTTGAGTATGACTGAGTCAACAGTATTGAAATTCATCTACACTGATTCATTCGTACTCACTACAGCATTGATTTATAAGTACAAGAACTGCAATGAGTATGAGTATAACGTTGATATTAAACTCATAACATTCGAAATATGTTTGATTCATACGCCGCCTACTCATTCAGATTCATAAATTTAGAAAAATGCTTTTAATACTCATAAATGATACGAGTGATTCGATTGATTCAAATCATTCATCAAAATTTACAGTCTTAGTTACAGCAAGCAAAGCAAACACACAACCTTCTAGTGAGTATTGTAGTGTTCGTGCGCGAATCATACTTATTTTGTGATTCTTGTAAATATTGAGTAAAGGATAGTCGAAATCAATAACATCATGCGTATGAGTACGATGAGTACTTCAAACTTTGAATATGAGCAGTATGAGTATGATATTAAAATAAGTATGAATGCGTATAAGTATCACAAATTATTAATATGATTTGAATCTACTCATCTTTCTGTATACTCAATGCTGACATCTGGTATGTTCATATGTCTTATAATCTGATATAAAATTATGAATTTTAATAATAATATAGTAACGAGAGAGAGGAAAAAAACACACAATAACAGATAATAACAAAAATATTTATACTTAAAATGAGCTTAATTTTCTTGTTTAAAAATTGGAAAAATCATCCAACGGAACAAAAGACAAAAAGACACAGACTATTTATTAAAAATAATACAATATTAATAAGAGAAAAAAAAAAGAACTGAACTGAACTGAACTGAACTGAACAAAATAAAAGTGATGAAAACAACCTGCATTCGTTTGGTAAACTTTCTATTTCGTTATGCATTCATCAGTCGGACAAACCCACAGCAGAAATGCCAATGATTTATTCAAGTCAAGTCTGGCCTGTAAGTTATACAGTTAACTACATATGTATTCTGTTTAAATCTCTTGATTAGAAATATTTGGAAATTCATTTTTGAAAGGAAAATTTAAAAATTTAATTTTTCACGCTAATAATCCCAAGATGGTGGATGAATGATGATGAATCAGAGATTAGCATTGAGTATTTAAACAGATCGAATTATACTCATAATTTCTGATACCTAAACGCATTCACACTTATTTTAATATCATACTCATGCTACTCATATTCAAAGTTTGAAGTACTCTTCGTACTCATACTTAACAATACGTATGATGTTGTTGATTTCGACTCTCCATGATTCAACATTTACAAGAATCACAAAATAAGTATGATTCGCGTAACAAGACTACAATACTCACTAGAAGGTCTTTGTCTTTTTCTTTTTTCTTTTTTTGTAAATGCAACAACAACTAAGACTGTAAATTTTGATGAATGATTCGAATCGCTCGAATCATTTATGAGTCTTATAAGAACTTTCCTAAATTTAAGAATCTGATTAAGTAGGCGTATGAATGAAACACATTTCGAATCTTATGAGTTTGATGACAACGTTGTACTCATACTCATTGCAACCTGTACTTATAAATCAATGTTGTAGTGAGTACCATTGAATCAAAGTAGTTAAATTTCAATACTGCTGACTCACTGATACTCAAAGTTTAATGAGTACTTATGAGTAGCGAAAAAACGATTCATTACTAATCTCTGAACGATATCTATATGACATTAAGGAAGTAATAATACCTAACCAACATGGACCGCAGATTTGAGTACAATAAAGCATTTGTGGGGTACATTGGAAAATAAAAATTTGACGTCACTAACATGATTTGATAATATTTGACTAATAAGCAATTGCCTAAAGATACTATAGTTGCAGTAGTCGGGAATATTGGAATTGAAATCAGGCAAAATCTGTGCCTGGTTGGTGTACAGACAATTGTTTGAGTCAGTATATGTTTGGAGCCTTAAATTGTGTCGTAATCTTAATTCTTTAAAAAGGTAAAATCTAATTCACTGTGTTCGTATTAAATCTGTTTGAGGTAAAGATGCTGTTCTAACAACTCTAGCTAAAATAGCTCCCTTCACGAATGTGAAATAATCTCCATTAGTTTAAGAGACGAAACAAATATAAAAAAATTATATCGAAATACTAGCTGTACCCTGCGCCACCAACTAAAATAAATTTGAAGGAAAGACATTACACAAACATCCAATTAATTTTGAATAATTTTTTGGATTTTGTTTCCCTTTGTCCAGATGCTTCAGACGCACGGGCCTGAGTAGTTCGCATTCGATCGGTTTCTAATCTCAGTTCTCCAATTGCTTGTCATTCATTTTGAACAACTTTCAGTGGCGCCACCTGTCGGAAATTTGTCATACTAACTTAAAAACCTTCGTCGGCTCTTGCGCAATAACTTTGTTCAAGATCATAACATGATCAAATGCATAGTTTACTATTTAAATCCTTTTTAGTAATTTTCAGTGGCGCCACCTGTCAGATATTGGTCATACCAACTTAAAAACCTTCGTCGGCTCACGCGTAACAACTTTACTAAATATCATAACATGATCAAATGGGAAGTTTACGATTTTATAAGGTACATACAAACAAACATTCATTTTTTTATATATGTATATATGTAGATAGATAGTTACAAATACCGGATTCAACCATTTTACTCTTTTAGCGTATATTTTTGGACTTTAATATTTACTATTTTAATTAAAACTTAATAGTTTTATAAATAAACTATTTTTCCTACTAGCGTGCATACATTTTTTATATTATTTTGCAGCTAAAGTTACAAATATTAGACTACTACCCTCCTTAGACCCAAATGCTTACAATAATAACGCCCATTACTTAAAGTGGGCACCCAGACTCCAAGTGGATAGTGTACAACTGAAAGCGAAATGAATAATAAAAATAGTCTCTTCAGAGACTCTCATAAAAGGAAAACGGAAAGACACTTTAAAATAAAATCAAGAAAAAGGCTTTCACTTTCATTTTTGCAATAAAAACCAAAAAAAAATAAAAAAAAAATTCGAACAAAAATTCAAAGCGAAAATGATCTCGTAATTGTGTTTCTTTTATGCTTTTTATTATTTTTTTTATTATTCCGCCAATTGTTTTTATTGCCAAATTTATTTTGCTTGTCCTCCAACGTGTTTTGTTCACTAAACGAAGGTGAATGTATTCATTTAACAAAATAAACCAGACCACACTCTGGCATGTAGTTTCATGCTTCTAACCTAAGACTACAGTTTAAGGCCAATGCATCCTATGATTCGTTTTCTTTTATAAAACTTTTTTTACTATTAATTTTATTTTATTTTTCTTTTTTTGTTGTTATCGCTTCAATACTTTCATTTTAAATAGAGTGAGAGAGAGAGAGAAGAGAAGAAACGTTAAAAAGACAGGGCAATTGCAAGCAGTTAAAAATGAAGTCATACAAGAGTTAGAAATAAAGAAAGTGGTATCCAGACAATAATGGAATTGTACCTTTTATATGTATGTACGTACTCGTATATACTGGATGCCATGGATAATGCTTTGAATTTCTTCTATGCGGTGTATTAAGTAATTGACCGGATTTTAATTTTTTTTTTTTTTTTGGTTGTCATCGATTTCCTATGCATAATGAAAATAATTGATGAGCAAGGGTTAGTGAACTTGTCTACAACAATTTGCATTTTATTGTTGGCAATAAAAGTTAAATAATTTTAAATGCGAAAAAAAAACAAAAAATGCTCAATAGCACATTAAACAGCCGTTTAAGTAATACATTGTTTAATCAAATAATTAAAGTGTCATTCATTGGCTAGATTTGAAAATTTTGTAAGAAACAATTGTTGTGAATACAATACATACTTATTTCGATTATTATGTTGTGTGTCATTAAGATGATAATTACTGAGCTGGCAATGAAAGGTGATAAAGATACAGTAATTATAGTCATTGTTTTAAATACGCACATGGTTTTTACTTTTGAAAGCTTTGATTATAAGCGAATGCACATCTTAGCACATACCTTAAATAAGTTCAGGTGACAATACAACTCTAGAACGATATGGCAATGAGGATACGATGTGAATTAAATGCATGAAAAATGCGTACTTAAAACTTTATCTCCAAAAGTTTAGATCGTCCATACTTTATGTAAAGGGTCCGCCAAATAACTTTTTTTTTTGAAAATGCTTTAAAAAAAGAACTACTGAATATTTTCTCAAATTTCTTTTTTTATTTGAAAGTACAATCCTTCCGGTTAATAATGGAAAATAATTTCATTCAAATGGCTGCCTCGGCTGGCCATGCAGTAGCCTACACGATCGGTCCAATTTTTAAGCACATTATCGATTGTTTGCAGCTGTATTTCACCAATGGCTTCACGAATATTGTCCTTTAAAGCGTCAATTGTCTCTGGCTTATCGGCGTAACACTTATCTTTGACGGCACCCCACAAATAATAGTCCAACGGTGTCAAATCGCAGCTCCGAGGTGGCCAACCGACATCAGCTCTGTGGCTGATAATGCGATCTTCAAAAACAGGGCGCAAACCATCGAGTGCAGCTTCGGCTGTGTGGCACGTAGCGCCGTCGTGTTGAAACCAAATGTTGGCAATATCCTCATCTTAAATTTTTGTGAACAAAAATTCGTCCAACATGGCCCGATAACGATCGCCATTGACTGTAACGGCCACTCCTCACGGCTCATTTTCGAAGGAAAATGGCCCAATTATGCCTCTGGACCAAAATCCGCACCAAACAGTGACTCGTTTTGGGTGCGGCATCTTTTCAATGTATGCGTGCGGGTTTTCTGTGCCCCAAATGCGACAATTTTGCTTGTTTACATACCCGCCAAAATCGAAATGAGCTTCATCTAAAAAGATGATTTTTTTGCCAAAATCGGCATCTTCTGTAAGTCGATCGCAGGCCCACTTAGCGAAGCGAAAACGCATTGGATGGTCAATTGGCTTTAACTCCTGAACCAATTGGACTTTGTATGGCGTCATACCAAGGTCTTTATTCAAAATTCGTCTCAATGATGTCTCCGAAATGTTCAATTGTTGAGAACGACGGTGAATTGAATTTGACATGAGCTAAGTGTTACCATTCACGAAATAAGCGCTAGTTGAAAAAAAAACGTTAATTGGCGGACCCTTTACAATGGAGAGTGGTAAGAAACCAATATATATCATGCAAACATTCCAATTGAATGATCTAAATAGCAAGATCTCACAAAATGCTGAATGTGAATAACTCAACCTTACCTAACTCTGACTCTACATAGATAAATAACTACATAACTCGCCATTACAACCCTTCAGTCAAGATTATAACCTAGCTTCTCACATCACTAATGTTGTATGACCTTGGTTTTGAACCGTAGCCATCACAATACCTACTAGACTAAGGCGACTACTGCTCTCACTTCACACTAAACTAAAATAACAAAGTAACGGAAAACAAATCTTGAAAATGACTAGCTGAAGCAATTGGATAATCTTCATTACAGATTTGCCTTGATAGACCAAATCCAACTTGAACAAGTACTTGAATTTAAATAACTGGGAATGGCAATTAGTACGACGTTAAGTCGAAAAAATACTAACTAATGAGATTGGAGAGCAGGAAAGTTGTTTAATGTCATCTATATATATAAAAATGAATGTGCGTTTGTTTGTATGTTTGCATGTTTGTGTGTTTGAAGTTTATAGACGGATAAACTGCTAAAACGATTTTCTTGCAATTTTCAGAGTATCTTCCTGTATATCTGGAAGGAGTTATAGGCTACTTTTTATGTCAAATGAGCGAGGTGCCACGCCCACATATACTACACTACCTACTAGTGTAAGCTAATAACAAAATGGGTATATTGGAAAAACTATAACAGCAAGATATCTCAAATTTTGTATAAGTAACTACAGTTTCAATATAAATATTTTGGAAAAAAATAGGGAGTTCAGCAAAAGCGGGCGTGGCACCTCCCATATAAAGTAAATACTAAAATCTGCATATCTAGAACACCAAAACAGTTTGTGAACTTAATCTAGAAAATCCGCAGATTTATATGTATACGCACCAGAGGGAAAAACAAATAATATTGTGTATCCCAAGGCATTAAATAAGAATAATTTATTTAAGAAAAGATGTATATATTAAATTTTAGCAAGTAAGAAATAAATAGCTCATTGATGTATTATTTTAGAATTTAAATGAAATATATTGTCATCAAATGAAATTAGAGTAAAACTTTAAGAAGAATTGCATAATTTAATTACTGAATAAATACATTTTTAATTATTATGTATTTAATTTCGATGGAGGTAGTGAAGCGCACCGGGCATTAGCTAGTAAATATATAAAAATAAATGTCACTGCGAAATCGACTATGGAACCTGGATACATACGGAACAAGCAATAGTAATTTAAGAGCGGTAATAAATAAAACCGAGAGAAACAGAATTCTCAATGAACGTAGCATCTATACGAATGCATCGAAAAACGAAAAGCATAGATTCAATAAATAAAGTTAATCGACGAGTTTATCACATGTATGTACTTCAAGATTATGGTAGTAAAGGTTTGTGCCAGGTGAGTACAACATAAATAAATAAAGAAAAATTTCCTTGCAGCCCGTTAGTCCCAAGTAAAACTACTATTGCAAAGCCCGGGTTCGTATCCCAGATCAGACATCAAAACGGAATATGAAAAAAAAATATTTCTTCGGCGACTTCCTCTCAGCAGATTTCTGGCAAAAACTCTGAGAGTAAACAAACCTGGCATGAAAAAGTTTCTCAAAAAATCTGTCGTTCGGAGTCGACGTTAAACTGTAGGTCCCGCCAGTCAAGTATAAAAAAATTAAAGGCATACAACATGAGTGGTGTGAGAAGCTAGGCCGTAATCCTGACTGAAGAGTTGTAATGGCCACTTATGTATGGATGTATGTATGTATATATTTTGAAATAATGCGGCAGACACGACTAATTGGAATAAGAGGTTAATTGAAGACGTCTATCAACTGAATTTATGCACAGGTTGACAAGTTGACAACTTGCCAATTCTTGTTCTCTAAACAATTTCGTTTTTTTTTATTCATTTCACACATTTTTTTGTATATTTTTTTTATTTTTTATTTAAAAACATAAAAAAGAAAGAAACACATTAATTTGGTATTCAAGCAACTACAGAAGAGAAGAATTTAAGCAACTTTCTCAAAGTTATAAAAAAAGTACTTTTTTTTTTAATTTTGTTTTTGTTTTTCTTACGTTTTTTTAACTTACCTTTAATATGCAGCATCGTAAGAATACACAGATATGTACATGTATGTACGTAGCCGCCTGTAAACGTACAAGTCTACGTATGAAGAATGTTAATGAAAACAACACAATAACAACGAATATTTGTTAATCCGCTAGTGGAACAAGTGGAGAATAATTTAAAACAACAACAGCAGCAGCAACAACAGCTAAATTAATAATGATATTTTTAAAATAACAACAAAAATTTTTGTATTTTTGATTTTTTGGCTGCTGTTGTTATTGTATTGTCTGTTGTTGTTGTATGTTAGCAGTTGAAATTTTTTTCTATCAGGTATTCATTCAGTAGTTTTTGTATTCCAAAGATAAACAGCGATAATGATTTATTTTCTTCTTCTTCTTCTGCTTCAAATATTTTCTTTTTTTGCTGTTTTTGTTGTTACTTTTATTTTAATCTAATAATAATAAAACATGCAATTCACACAAATATCGTGTGAATACAATTTAGTTTCTTCTTCTTTTCTTTTGAGATGTGATGCAAAATGTACAATAAAAACTGTTTTATTAACAAAAAAAAAAAAACAACAAAAAATTAAAAAATTTATTTCTTTTTTTTTCTTTACTTTACTTTATTGATTGATGTGCTCTATAAAATTTTAATGGTATTAAAAATAATGTTTCTATTGCTTTTTATTTATTTTTACTTTTTCTTCATAGTTTTTACAATTTCATATGTATATATGTATAGTACATTGTTGTTGTTATTTATTATCGAGTAAATTTAAATAAACATTTAATTTGACCCGATTAGCTCGCATTCTTAAAAACGTTGTGATAAATAATGTATGTATGTATGTATATTAAATATACAAATGGGAGAAAAAACATACATACATACATATACAAACTAAGCATATTCTATAAACTTTAAAAAATCGATATGTTTCTCTTTTATATAAAAAAAGATAAAAAATATTCTAAAATAAAATAAAATTAAGAAACAACAAAGGCGCAAACTAAACTATACATTTGATACATAAACAAACTTATTGAGGAATGCTTCATTTTGCAACATCCTTACATACATACATATATAATTGGCCATTGCAACCCTTCAGTCGGGATTACAACCTAACTTCTTACGCCACTTTTATTGTGTGTGTTAATTGTATCCATAAGTGGCGAGACATACATTTTAAAGTCGACTCCGAACGACAGATTTTTTGAAAAACTTTTCATGGCAATTTTATTTACTCTCTCAGAATTTTTGCCAGAAATCTGCTGAGAGGAAGTCGCCGAAGAAATATTTTTCATATTTCGTTTAATTGGAGATATCTGACCTGAGGTTTGAACCTTACGTCTAATAAGCCAACACACTACCTATTAGACCATGGCGACTTCAATTTCAATTTTATCCAATTAGCTGTGAAAATTATGAAATCAAAGTTCTAAACTACCAGTCTATTATTATCCATTTAAGAACAATACAAAATATTCATTATAAATGACAGGAGCAATAATTACGCAACAAAGGCGGATATATAATCAAAACAGACGAATGATATACTATCCCTTAGACTACCCGATTACTGTAGTACAACTATTCAGACTGAAATAATAGGGCAATTCACACGACTTTATATCGTCGTATGTTGTATTGGATGCACTTTTTGTTTGTGAACGCTCAATGTTATGTTGTATTGTGTATTTCGTATTCCAAATGTCAAAAAGCGATAAGAAGAAGAAGACTAATATTCATAATTTGATTTTCAAGCAATAAAATGAAAAATATTACGGAAAAAAGTAAATTAATTAATTATCTGCGCGAACAATTATTGGGCAATTCACACAACTTTGTATCGTGTATGTTGTATTGAATACATTTGTTTCTTTGTGAACGCTCAATGCTATGCTGTATTGTGTATTTCGGGTCATTCAAACAATTTGATAGCCCGAAACCAACACAACTTTTTAAAGACATATGAAAACATACACACTTTTTTTATTCACACAATTTGATAGCACGAAACCAATACAACTTTTAAAAATATATGGAAAAAATGTGTATAAGCGTATCGAATTTTTATATGAAAATTATCAACAACAATCATACACTGCTGTATGTTCTTCCAACAATATAATGAATACAACGATACAACGGATTGTGTGAATTGACCATATGATTTTAAAATGTTAATTGTTGACTCAAGTTACATAGAAAATATTTTGTATAATATGAAAATATGTATCTTGATTACTGGCATTTAAATAAACTGATAGCACGAAACCAATACAACTTTTAAAAACATTTGAAGAAAAATGAATGGATTTTTATATGAAAATTATCACCAACAAGCATACACTGTTGTATTTTCGTCCAACAATACACGCCATACAACTATACAAGGGCTTGTGTGAATTGCCCAAATAACTCCAAAGACTGACGCTACGCACATTCAGTATTGGAGTAGAGACCAGCATACATATATTTACTGGCAGTAAAGTGAAAATACACACATTTGAGATTGCTTAAGAATGTGGAGTATTACTGGAGTAGATAACAAGACATTCCATGGTTACCCTCATATAATATATGCACACGAGTAACAAACACGCTGAAACATATTCAAAGGCTGGCATAACAGAGTATTTAAATGGATTCATACGTGAAACTTGTATTCCTCTGCAGAGTAGAAAACACTCGCAAAGGAAAGGAGGAAAGATGTCATAATGAACCCATTTGTATACATCCCAGACAAAACTTAACCTACTATAGGTATACACGGAACAACATTTGGATGAATCAGTATCAGTCTTTAGAACCCCATAGCAGGCATTACAAGCCACTAGCCGGTGAGTATACACCAGAGATCAGCAATGAATCGTTTTTCGCTACTCATAAGTACTCATGAAATTTTGAGTATGAGTGAGCCAACAGTATTGAAATTCAACTACTCTGATTCATTCGTACTCACTACAACATTGATTTATAAGTAAAGGTTGCAATGAGTATGAGTACAACGTTGATATCAAACTCATACCATACGAAATATGTATACATACATACACCTACTCATTCAGATTCATAAATTTAGAAAAATACTAATAAATACTCATAAATGATTCGAGTGATTCAAATCATACTATACAATTTACAGTCTTAGTTGTTGTTGCATTTACAAAAAAGGGCGAACGAAAAAGACAAAGACAGCAAGCAAAGCAAACACACAATCTTCTAGTGAGTATTATAGTGTTCGTACGCGAATCATACTTATTTTGTGATTCTTGTAAATGTTGAGTCATGGAGAATCCAAATCAACAACATCATGCGTATTGTTAAGTATGAGTACGCTAAGTACTTCAAACTTTGAATATGAGTAGTATGAATATCATATTAAAATAAGTATGAATGAGTATAAGTATCAGATATTATCAGTATGATTCGAATCTACTCATCTTTGTGAAGACTCATTGCTGCTCTATGGTTTGAACCGTGGGTTTACACGTAATAAGCTAACATACTACCTACTAGACTACGGCCATTGAACATTTCTTTGCAAGTGCTGAAATCTATTTGTTGGTTATTGTTGATCAAAGTAGTTAAGATTAGGCAGGATCCTTTTCCTGCTGACAAGCCAATGACTTAGCAGATTAAGTATTGAGTATGTCTGATTGATGTAAACAATTCTTTCAATAATATATGTAATGAATTTTTTAATTATAAATAATTAATAAAAATAAATAAATAGATCTTCTGATCACTTTTTCTTAAGTGTCTTTGGTGGATCGTTAGAATATAAAATGAAATGTTTTAATTGTTTTAAATTTAACTATTTAAACAATAGAATTTAACAATATATTTAGCAATCAAAGAAAAATTAAATTACATTAAAAATTGTTTAAGTTGTGTAGGTAAACAAAAGAAATTGGTACAATAACTGAATTAAATGCTTGGAATTATTTTGTAGTTCTACTGCAATCGGTTTTATTGGGTTTTGTTGATGCGAACTCGGTTCGAAATTCCTACTTCATAACGGTTTTTTTTTTTTTTTGGAGAAACAAAAAAATTAATTGAATTGGCGCAATAAAGTTTTTACATTTCAATTCCACATTTTGGTGGTGGTTAATGTCCCTGCCTGTCATTGCGGCATTTCTCTTTCATACCGAAGGCTGCATTTCAACATTGTCTTGTTTGTTTGTTTGTCTATGTGTTTATTCAGTATTTATTTGATGACCAATTTTTCTCATTTCTATTTTTAATTTATTTCTTTTTTTTCTTCTTTCGCAATAAACTTTTTAGGATTTATTTTCTTCATATTTTCGTTTGTATTTGTTTTTGTAATTTACAAGTGCGTCCGTTAAAAGTTGTCTAAAGATAAAGATTTAAGCGAAAAAGAAGAAGAAAAAAAAAATATCGTGTGGAAAAAGTTGATGGACAGGTTTATTACGAGTATTTGTCTACAATACAAGCATATGGATGTGTACTTGCAACATTAAGTTGCATGCATTTTTATTTTTGTTTTTGTTTTTATTTTGTTTGTGTATCTTTCTTGAATTTGTTAAACTCAACTTGTAGCCAAACGGATTTAAACCAAGATTTTTTTTTTTGCAAATATTTTCATTTCTTATTATTGTATGTACATATGTACATATGTATGTATGTGTAAAAAAGTAAACTATTCGACTATTTTTATCTTTTCTTTTTTTCGAAATTTTCCTTTTTCTTTTTTCTTTTTCAAATCAATGTAGGTGAGTGTAATTTTTCATAACAAGAAAATAATTGTGCGTATTACAGTAAAATTTTTACACTTTTGCTTAAGTCGTATACTCGTAAATGTATGATGACATAAAAATAAATTGAATTCATTTGAATTAATTACAGTTCAGAGCTGTTTTTAAGATTGTAATTAAGAATAATCGTAAAGTCGCCGTGGTCTAGTAGGTAGTGTGTTGGCTTATTAGACGTAAGGCCTCGGTTCAAACCCCAGGTCAGGCATCTCCAGCTAAACGAAATATGACAAAAAGGCGACTTCCTCTCAGGAGATTTCTGGCAAAAACTCTGAGTGTAAATCAAATTGCTGTGAAAAGTTTCTTAAAAATCGGTCGTTCGCAGTCGACTTTAAACTGTAGGTCCCGCCCTTCACGTATAAAATTAACGCACACAACATGAGTGGTGTTGAGAAGCTAGGCCGTAATCCTGACTGAAGGGTTGTAATGGCCAATTATGTATGTATATATGTATGTTTGAAATTCATAAGATTGTTTACATAAATTAGGATACCTGGACTTGTGCTGAGTCGGAGATCAGCAATGAATCGTTTTTTCGCTATTCATAAGTACTCATAAAATTTTGAGTATGAGTGAGTCAACAATATTGAAATTGAACTACTCTGATACATTCGTACTCATTACAACATCGACTTATAAGTACAGGTTGCAATGAGTATGAGTACAACGTTGATATCAAACTCATACCATACGAAATATGTTTGATTCATACGCCTCCTCATTCAGATTCATAAATTTAGAAAAATACTTATATATGGTCCGCCATCTAACGTTTTTTTTTCAACTAGTGCTTATTTCGTGAATGGTAACACTTAGCTCATGTCTGATTTGACAGATAATTAGTTTTATCCTTCCGCTGAACGAATATGGTTGTGTATACGCTTCAACAACGCTGGGAAATATTGCGACATTACTTTGAAAATCATGGTAATGTTGCAGAATAAGAATCATCTGTTCAGATGAAGCTCATTTTGATCTTGGCGGGTATGTAAACGAGCAAAATTGTCGCATTTGGGGCACAGAAAACCCGCACGCATACATTGAAAAGCCGACGCACCCAAAACGAGTCACTGTTTGGTGCGGATTTTGGTCCAGAGGCAGACCAAGAAAAATAAAGAAAAATGGCCCAATTATTTTTCTTCGAAAATGAGCAAGGAATGGCCGTTACAGTCAATGGCGATAGTTATCGGGACATGTTGAACGAATTTTTGTTCACAAAAATTGAAGAGGAGGATATTGGCAACATTTGGTTTCAACACGACGGCGCTACGTGCCACACAGCCGAAGCTACACTCGATGGTTTGCGCCCTGTTTTTGAAGATCGCATTATCAGCCGCAGAGCTGATGTCGTTTGGCCACCTCGGAGCTGCGATTTGACACCGTTGGACTATTATTTGTGGGGTGCCGTCAAAGATAAGTGTTATGCCGACAAGCAAGAAACAATTGACGCTTTAAAGGACAATATTCGTGAAGCCATTGGTGAAATACAGTTGCACACAATCGATAATGTGCTTAAAAATTGGACCGATCGTGTAGGCTACTGCATGGCCAGCCGAGGCAGCCATTTGAATGAAATTATTTTGAAATTGTACTTTCAAATAAAAAAAGAAATTTTGAGAAAATATTCAATAGTTTTTTTAAAGTTATTTGGCGGACCCTTTAATACTCATAAATGATTCGAGTGATTCGAATCATTCATAAAAATTCACAGCCTTAGTTGTTGTTGCATTTACGGAAAAAAATAAGATAGCAAAAACACAACCTTCTAGTGAGTATTGTAATGTTCGTACTCGAATCATACTTATTTTGTGATTTTTGTAAATGTTGACTAAAGGAGAGTCGAAATCAACAATATTATGCGTAATGTTAAATATGTGTACGATAAGTACTTCAAACTTTGAATATGAGTAGTATGAGTATGAAAATAAAAGAAGTATGAATGCATATAAGTATCAGAAATTATGAATATGATTCAAATCTACTCATCTTTTTCAATGCTCATTACTGATCTCTTCTGCTGATCACTGCACATAAACCAAAACTGGTGTTAAACCAGAAACTAGTTTAATTTTTTAGTTATTTCATTAACTATCATTCCAATTCGTTTATTTTGGCAGTTTTGCTATACTACTACGCTCTAAAATAAATGATTGTCTACGAAACAAAACTCCCTAACCGCCTTGAATCCTTTACATTCAACAATGGCTATTAAATAATACATCACTGATCTACGACCAACAATTACACGGATATGTCCGGTTACGATCGCTCTGTGGTTTTCTCTCTATCAATTTCATTTCTCTCTTGTTCACCGCCACTAGTCGTTGTCTCACTTGTTTGTTTGTGTATGTAGCCTCGATTTCTAATAGTATAGTCATGATTGGAAGTAACAATAAATACTGAACAAATAGTTGTTTTGCTTTTTCCAACAACATTAGAATCTCGTAACCAGATTGCATAAAATCCAATCTCTACTCAGCTTTAAGATAATGAGTTTAAAATAAGCAAACAATACCTTAGTAAAGCAAATCCTATATGTATGTACGTACGTAAATTGTAATTTTATTGATTCCTTTGTTAACTACATACAAACATACATAGATATATAAACTTGTATGCATTTATTTTCCTTTCTTCATGTTCTTGTGTTTGTAGAAATTCAATTCCAAACCAAAACCAATATCATGTTGTTGTTGTGGCCAATAGGAAACCATTTTTAAAACAGGCAAACTACGTTGTTGTTTATCATCGCCTCAGTCAAGGTTATTTGTTGTTAAAAATAATGATCAGTGATCACCATCTGACAATCCACATGTCTCAGATTGTGATTGTGCTCCTGAATATGTACTTGAACGTAGAAGAATAGAAATTAAAAGAATCGTAAGAAAGCAAAATAGAAGCAAAGAAAGAAGAAAAGAAAGAAGAGAAGAAAATCATTAATTTAATGATGATCATTGTTGATAGTGGTCATGGTTAGTTTGTAAAAGAAACGAGTGAAGAAAATAAAATAAAAACAATAAAAAAGTAATTTATTTATTTTGGTTTTTCTTGTACATGCCAGTTTAATTTCAAATTATGTTACAATGTTTCTTTGTTCTCTCTCTCTAGCTTAATCATTAAAGGTATAGTAAATGGGCGATTCACACGACTTTGTATTGTGTATGTTGTATTGAATACACTTTTTGTTTGTGAACGCTCAATGTTATGAGCGTATGTAAATGTTGTATTGTGTATTTCGTATTTCAAAGATCAAAAAGCGATAAGAAGAAAAATAATATTATTAACAATTTGATTTTCAAGCAGCAAAATGAAAAATATTACAGAAAAAAAAGTAAATTAAATAATTATAACGAAAAATAGAATTTTGCATAGAAAATATTTTTTATTTTTATTCTTCTTGATTCTGACATTTACATAAACTGATAGCACGAACCAATTCAACTTCCAAAAACATATGAATAAATGTGTATAAGTGTATCGGATTTTTATATTTATACACTGTTGTATATTCGTCCAGTAGGTAAAAATTGCCATGAAAAGCTTCTCAAAAAATCTGTCGTTCGGAGTCGACATTAAACTGTAGGTCCCGCCACTCATGTATAAAATTAACGCACACAACATGAGTGGTGTTGAGAAGCTAGGCCGTAATCCTGACTGAAGGGTTGTAATGGCCAATTGTGTATGTATGTGTATATTCGTCCAACAATACAAGCCATACGACGATACAAGAGCTTGTGTGATTTGTCCAAATGTTTATTCTTCTTCTTCTTTTTTATTTTCTTCTACATACATATTTTATTTTCTTCTAGTTGAGATAAAAATCATTTTAAAGTAGAAATAATTCTTATAAATTATACAAGATTCTGTCATTAGCCAGAAATTGTTTTTGGCATTGAAATTATTTCATGTTTCTGGGATTCGTTAAAATGTATATTGTATTTAGCATTTTAGATATTGTTCACTGCTAATTATGTAATGCAAAAAATTATAGTATTTATGTGAATATTATATAACGATAACATTTATGGAGTTCCTTTTTTTTTTGGTGGGTTGAAGGTTATTGCTGACAAAAGTAAAGCAACATCCGGTGCTAAATTTTAGAGCATAAGAAATAAATAAAACTTATTTAAATAATTTTCAAATAAATTGAAAAGAAAACGGATTTAATTGTTTTAATTTTTTTATACAATTTAGGGCCATTATTACAACTTGCCGTTAAACTTGGGTTTAGTTAAAGGTAACTTTAGCTAAAGCGAACTTTAGAGTCATCTTTAACTTATTTTCGTTATTATAACCTATAGATAAATAAGTTAACATTTTAAAAAATATGGCAGTACCGGAGCAATGCCGACATAAATTGGTCAATTAAACAAGTTATTTCTTAAACGCAGTGGGAACAAAGGGCCTATTTTTTTTGTTATTGTGTTTCCTAGTTTTGTTTATAAAGGGCTATCCATTTCGTGGTTTCAAAAGTATGGGACTGGAATTCGACATCTGTCAAACTAAGTTGTGAAACCAATTTTTTTCTTTTCAGTTGAAAGTCTGACATTGACGAAAATGGATCGCTTAACTATCACACAACGCATAAAAATTATCAAAACCTACTACAAAAATGGTGATTCTGCCACAGCCACGTATCGTGCTTTTTCGAACAAAATTTTCTTCAGCGATGAAGCACATTTCACACTCGGTGGGTATGTTAATAAACAAAATTGTCGTATTTGGGGTTCTGAGAATCCTCAAGTAATTGAAGAGAGACCATTACATCCAGAAAAAGTCACAGTTTGGTACGCCGAAGGTGTGATTGGGCCTTACTGGCTGAGATACCGCCCAATATGTGTCAAAAAGTGGTCGAAAATTACCTCAAAAGAATCAATGCTTGCAACACTTCGCGTGGAGGTCACTTAAATGATGTAGTGTTTCACACATAACGTCAACGTTCAAACGTTACAATAAAAAAGAAATATCATGAAAAAAATATTTTATATGTGTTTTATTTACGTTTACTTTTGAAACCACGAAATGGATAACTATATATTTGAAGTTGCCATATTGAAAATAATATATATGTATGTATGGCAAATTCTAACATAAACTCAACTTTAAAAGTTAAAGGTAGGATGATCCTCCCTTTAGCTTAACGCTCTCTTCTACCTTATTGTCCACTTATAATAATGAAAAACAATTTATCCGCCCGTTAAAATCCTGCCTTCAGTTAACGGCAGCTTGTAATAATGGTCCTTAGTGTTTAGACTTTAAATGGATTTATTTTAGTCTTGCGGTGTCTCTTTAGCGAACTTTACTGGCATAAAGGTCATTTGAATTAGACTGATATTAAAAGAAGTAGGAAGAATTTCTTTCTGTAGTAAATAATTTAATTGCTGAAAAATTCGCACCACCAATCATTCGTTCCATTTATAGATATAGAAATAATTGAGTAAACCAAAATTTTGAACATGTACTACGAAAACAAATGAAACCGAAAAAAATCCAGAAATACGCTAAAATATTTGTCCGTAAAGAAATGTACCCACTCACTCCAGCGTTAATGGTTAATAGTTATTCGGTTTGATGGTACGTAAAAATTAACCTTAGCGCATAAAAAATACATATTGGCTCCAATCACACTAGAACAATTGTGCTGGCGTAAAATGATAGTTTATAGGCAAGAGAGGTGAAGAGAATGATTTTTCGGTGGCGTAAAGTTTCAATCAGCTACAACCCCTCATTACCAGCACAAAACTAATACATGCACATTTTTAAAAATCAACCAAACATCAAATGAATGCAAAAACACTAATACATATAAAGCTTTGTATACATATACATTTCATGCCAAACTAATTCATCCCGTTTGATTTGAAAAGAACAAAAATTGTGCGACTAAAAATTGTTCCCGTGTGATTAGAGCCACTGGCAACAAAAAGTTTTTGAAAATATTAGACCAAAATCACTAAGTGACAGAAAGGTAATACCAGAGCATAAGTTTGCTTTTAATTTTGCTTAATTAGGAAAAACAGCAATACATACTGTGAAAAAGTAGAATGTTGGTACAGGAATCACACTAACGTTAGCCATTTCTATGGAAAATCGTTTAGTTTTAACAGACAAAGTATATCAAATTTATTCATAAAAATAAATTTAAATAAATGAAATTCAAATTATGTATTTCGAATGCAGGAATTGGCTGCATATAATAGCAATACATACTCGTACATAATTGGACATTAAAAGCCTTGCGCCAGGATTACGGCCTAGCTTCTCACACCACTTATGTTGTATGTGTTAATTTTATACTTGAGTGGTGGGACCTTCAGTTTAAAGTCGACTCCGAACGATAGATTTTTGAGAATATTTCGCCGAAGAAATATTTTTTTTTTCATATTTCGCTTTGATGTCTGGCCTGGGGTTCGCACCCGGGCTTTACGTCTAATAAGCCACCACACTACCTACTAGACTACGGCGACATTTAATTTAGGAAAAAATATTATGAATTCCTTTAATATACTATTTATCAAATAACAACAACATTGCCCCATATCGGGTGCCCTGGTATTCTAGTGGGTAGTGTGCTAGACTATTAGCGTGAGGGTCGTGGGTTCGATTCCCACCAGAGACTCTGGCCTGTGACACTACACCGAGCATATGGTCTTGTTACTCCGCTCGTATAAAATTAGAATATAATTTGGAATTGTATTGTAATTAATAAATAAATAAATAAATAATAAATTCCCCATATATTTAATATATATGTTCCTTTTACTCTAGTTAGCATAAGGCCGCACCATATATTTAATAATATTATGTAATCTTTGCATTTTTAACTTGGAATTTCATTTGTATAATTTATAAAAATGTATTCAACTTTTCGTAATTTCAACAATTTCTACATTTAATTAAGAGATGTTTTGGAATTCTTTTCAAAGTTAAATGAGTTTCAATCAAACGTAACCTCAATTTTATTTATAAAACGCATACGTTTACGTGTGTTTACCTACATATACATACATGCATGTATGCCACATTGGTAGTATATATACAATATAGAATGGAATTCTAGACTTGATCACATAACATGGAATGTATTCTTGCCATTGTTTTTCTTGTTTTTGTTGCAATTTCTCTACGAGTATATACAAGAAATTAGCACAGAATTGTTGTTATACAATTATGTATTGTTTGAAGCATCATTATAGACAAACAAGCAGGGCACAAAATTATTTAATAATGCATGCACTTTAATTCTTTTTTTTTATAATTTTCTTTCGATCATTTAAAGAGATTTCATTGGATCCGCTTATATTCTGTTTCTTTTTTTAACTTTCAAAAAATTTCAAATTTTTTTTTTCGCTTAATTTATTATAATTTTTTTATTTTTCTTCCAAACTTTTAAAATATTTTTTAATTATTATTTTTGTTTTTTAGCTTACAAAAACAACAAGTACACATTAATTTTTACAATTTTTTAATTTTTTTTCTTCCATATTTTGTGCAAAATTACACTGTTGTTGTCACATATGCAGTAATAACGAGCGGGAGAAAAGAGAGAGGCTAAGGGAGTTGGAAAAAAAGAAAGTTTTTTCTTTTAATATTGTTGTTGTTTTTATTTTGTATGTGTAAAAAATATAAATTTTGAAATAAATTTTAAAAAATACGTTTTCTTTTTGTATTTCTTCTTTTATTATACATTCAAGTTGCACACACACGCACATACACATACACATACACATACAATGTATTATTAAAGCTGATAAAATCCAAAGGTTTCATTGTTGTTGTGAAGTTGTGATATTTTGCGTTTGGTCTCATCACATTGTTATATACACACAATACACACACACACACACTCACACATACACACTTATTTATAGAAAAGATATAGCCATTGAGAGATATGTAGCTAGAGAGTTGTAAAGTTGTTGATTATTCACCTTTTTTTTGTTTTTTCTTTTAATAAACACATACACTTTTGTTCAATTTTAATACTTATACAAGCAAACAAGCACACGTATTGTACATATTATGGTACACTCTGATAAAAATTTTCTCTTTCTTTCTTCAAGTATCAAATTACACCACTCTTATCTATACATACATATACACCAGTTTTATTTACTTTATTTTTTTTGTATACACTTGTTGTTGCTTATAAGCAAGCTTATGTTTTATTTGCGTTTGCGTGTAACGAAATTTAAAGCCGCCGGTTGTTGGTTTCACGAAAACATGTTTCTCTTTCGCAATAATCGCTTGAGCCGCCGTATCTTACCACTTATTTCTCGAAGACGTTGTTAACTCATGCACGGTTCAATGTAAACTAATGTCTGGCAAAGACGTTCAATACTATTGAAGTTAAACTAGCTAAAAGCAGACTTCGTCAGATCTTTTTTTTTTTTTTTTTGGAGAAAAACATGAAAGTGTGGTGAAATTCTTTTCTTTTATTTGTTTACTTTTTATTTTATTTTTTACTCTTTATTATCTTTGTTGGGTTTTTGTTGTTGTTTTAATACTTTAAAACTGAAGTTTTAGCTTTTTTTGAGGTGACTTTGAATTTAACACAAACGAGGTTTTTTTTTCATTCTTGCTGTCAGTCGATGGTGATGGCATCTGTTGATGTAATTTGCATATTTTGCTTTTGTTTTATTGTTGTTACTTTTGTTTATTTTTATAGGTTTAGTTGCAGATTATGAGTAATTGATTGGTTGCGATTAGCAGAATAGAAATTTCATTTATTTGAAAAGACTTAAGCAACAAACTTGAATTCTTCAGGAGTATGTACGTGAAACAGTAAATCATATCAAAAGACTTAAGACACAAACTTTAATATTTAAAATATTTATTCACAGAATTTATTTCAATTTTTTTTTAATTTCATTTAGTATCACAAAAAAATTGTATATAAACAATTTATTTTTGTATTCCAAAAAAAAAAGTTAAACATTATTTATGCTATCTGGTAATATATTTGCTAAACTTATATATACACAGTCGAAATATTGAAGCTCGAATCCAACTTTAAGAGAAACAAATCAAATAAAAATTATACATTGTCATAAATATTACAAACAATCAATTTTAAATAAATGTTCATTAAAATTTAAAAGATTTTGGTGAAATCAAACCTTGCAAAATATTTCAATAAAAATCCTCCCATTAGTAAAGGTTACTGTTATGTTTATATTTATTGAAAGTAAAATATAAAGTGTTTACATACAATTGTAATTTAAGGAAATAGCTTGAATGCTTGAATTTGAATTTAATAACTCTGGAAATGGAATTCATTTAGGTTGAATGACGTCACCACACGTAATAACTTGAGATTATGACTTGCAGCAATTCATTAGGCGCATTGCTCTATCTTGTTTTTTTCTCAGAGATAGAGGAGCTAATGCACACCATTGAAAATAGCTGTCTGTCACTAGCTATTTAGACTATCATAAATACCAGGCAACGTCATTAAGACTCACTTGTGGGGTGTCAAAAATGGGGGTTTTAGTACTCTCATACATCTTTCCGGAAATTTTGTGGACTGGCGCACTAAGTGACGAATGGACTCTTCCTCCTCCTCTAAATTGCAACCTCTCCAAATAAAAATTAACAGGGATGTCTCCTCAGTTGACAGTGTCCGTGAGAGCAGTAAACGTAGAATCGAGGTAGAAACATTAGCTATTTCTTTCTAACTAGGTCCAGTTTCGACTAGCTGAACCTCGAAAATGCCCTGCCTTCTATCCAGGAAGATTTCGCCAAGAAATAGAATTTACACCTAATTCGCAACTAGGGGAACCCCTATGCGTTTATCACAGGGAGGTTATATGCGATATTTGTTCTCGCTACTTTGTCCAGGTATATCCCTACGTTCAAGAATCTAGATAAATCAAACCTTCGACATTTCCCAGAGAAATAGGTGACATTCATGCTTGACTTTCAATAGCGACTTTACGTCAGTCTAACTGTATAAGAAGACCAGCATATTCATTCGGAAACCAATGTAGTGATGCGGCAGTCTGTACGAATGTTTGATATTCAAGTCATTAGCATGCTCACCACAACCCATTTTTTCCATTCATCGAACCATCACGAACATTTGAAGATGAATCTTTTAAACCATTCCAGTAATCTCTATACAATTCTACTATTGCATTTAGGTTCCAGTAGACTTTAAAAAACGCTGTAATGATGCAGCAGTCTTTAGGAATGGAGAAGCTTAATAGGCATCCAATACAACATGGCGTATATTGACTTAGTTCTTGTTGTCCTCAGGTCTAAAAAACATCTCAAATTGCTTCTCGATGAAAAACTCTTACTTTAAACTTGATTAAGTTTGAAACTTAATTTAAGGGCCATTATTACAACTTGCCGTTAACTAAAGTGAGGATTTTAACAGGCAGATAAATTGGTTTTCATTATTATAAGTGGACAATAAGATAAAAGTGAGCGTTAAGCTAAAGGGAAGATCATCTTAACTTTAACTTTTAAAGTTAAGTTTATGTTTGAACTTGCCATACATATATATTATTTTCAATATGGTAACATCAAATATAAGCAAAACGAGGAAACACAACAACAAAATAAGAAGTACGTCGTTGCCACTGAGTTAATTAAGCAGTTTTATCGACATTGCTCCGGGACTGGCACATTTTTGAAAACAGCTAACTTTATTTTATCTGCAGGTTGTAATAGCGAAAATAAGTTAAAGGTGACTTTAAAGTTCACTTTAGCTAAAATTACCTTTAACTAAACCCAAGTTTAACGGCAAGTTGTAATAATGGCCCTAAAAAGTGTTTTTATAATACAAACAAAAGGCTTAAAAACACACACACTTAAGTAAATTCCCTCAGTTATTTTAAATTTCCCTGGTATAGAAATATTATTAACGGAATTCTTTCATTTACACATGTGGGTTGAATTTTCGTTTTATTTTTTTCTTATAAATCTTTTATAAACTTAAAAAATAATTGACATGAATTCTTTCTTTTGTGAAAATAATCTGTTTCATTTGCTCTTGAACAAAATTTTGCTACTTGAAGGTGTTATAATCGACGCCAATTAAAGTAAAAATAGAAACTGAAGAGACCTGTGTGAGAATGTTACACACAAAAAAATAGAGTATGTAGTGTAGTCAGCCTATTTGCGTTGCATTTCAGGCACACAGCACGGAAGCTGGAAGAACACTTCGAATTTAGATTCCAACTTTCTATATACATACATACATATTGCAGTAGTTGACCTGCATTTACCAGATATATTTCTGATTGTA
This sequence comes from Sarcophaga rosellei, assembly GCA_930367235.1. Lineage (NCBI taxonomy): Eukaryota > Metazoa > Arthropoda > Insecta > Diptera > Sarcophagidae > Sarcophaga > Sarcophaga rosellei. The sequence goes on along the minus strand of OV884021.1, from coordinate 49,618,616 downwards.
GAAATGATACTGTCGCACGATACTTCTTTGCAAGAAATCTATTTGAACACAAAAATCCGTAGTCTGCAGAGTCTAAAGTAGATTTAGCATAGGTTCTGGTGCTCAGACGTGATTTTAAGAATTTTTGTAAAAAATTTTGTTGAACTCATATATACTTTATTATAGCTTTGGCTAGATTCAATCTGTATTTAAGTAAACCAAAATTTTAAGAATTTTAATATGTCCTGTAATAAAATATTTTTATGCATTTAAATTTAATGCTATGTGTAGGGCACATTTAGAAATCAACGGATTGATAAAATTTTAAAGTGTGTACACCGCATTTGTACGCCATAAAAACAGTTTTAAAGGAACTAAAAAACTGAAATACAATAGAATTGTTACTGTCATCAAGGTATATTGTAAGAAAAATAAAAGATTATTTTCATGAGTCTAGTGACACCAAATATGTAAACAAAATAGCGAATAAAGCAAATACTCACACATTCATACAAATAACTTAAAATATTGTATGCAAGTTGTAAAATACTTGTTCAATTTGGAGGAGTAATATTATTGAAGTAGAAAATGAAATTTATTGAAGATTTTTTTCTTTTCTTTCTTCACTTTTTAATATTTCTCCATGTACGAGATCACTTTATTTCTATATATAGCGGTGGTCTTATAATTAGCACACCCTTCCACCAAAGAGTTTATGTTGAATATTTTATTCATAAATGGATTACAGTAAACCCTCCTATAACGCGTTACTTTCAAAACGCGGTTTCCATATAACGCGGAGCCCTCCTATAACGCAGTACTCTTACTGCGCGGTTTCCGTTCAATAACGTCCCATAAGTTCCTTGCAGTCTTTTAGTTTAGTTTTTATTTTATTTTTTATTATCAATCCTTATATGAACTCTTGAATTCAATAAAAATAATTTATAATTTATCTTGCCTTTTGAATTTCTTGGTCTTCATATAACGCGGTACGAATGATGGGATTTGTACTAACTCTGAGTTTCTTATAGCGCGGCTTCCATTCAACGCGGTAGACGGTTTCCATAGAACGCGCTACGAATTAGCCTGATTTGTACGGTGAAATCTGAGTTTCTTATAGCGTGGTTTCCATATAACGCGGTACGCACTCACCGCGTTATAGGAGGGTTGACTGTATTTATTTTTTGTCACAGGCTATTTAAAATAGCTTACTGAACATAAATATATGTAAATAAAATCTATTAAATAAATAGTAACATTAACAACAATTATTAAAATTAACTTACATTTAAAAAGATCAAAAAAATTTCGGGACATATAGTTAGCATACCATGTATGTTGGTATTATTTCCTCAATGAGATGAAAAAAAAATTAACTCAATTACATAGTTTCGTATTAATTCCATGACATTTACTTGGTTTCTCAGAAAAAAAAAATTATTTTATGTTAAACTGAAAAATAAAAATCTTTCGCTACACATACATACATATGTTTTATGGTAAATAGGCACAAAACTTACAAAAAAATATTTCTGATATTGCAAGTACATACTAGTGCATAAAACATAATTGGTCATTACATTTTTCTTTTATAGATTTAAACGTAAAGCGAGAACATTGTAGTGTACTTGTCTAATCATAGAGTAATCAGGTAGTTTACTTGGACATTGCACGCATCGTTTCTGCGCTTACGCTTCTTACGCCACTTAGCCCTTTTAGTCCGGATTACAACCTAGTTTGTCACACCACTTATGTTGTGTGCGTTAATTTTATAGAAACTTTCTTAGAGAAACTTTTCATGGCAAGTTTATTTACTCTTAGAATTTTTTCCAGAAATCTGCAGAGAGGAAATCGCTGAAGAAAATTTTTTCATAATTCATTGGAGATGACTGACCTGATGTTTGAAATGTTGCCTCACTTCTAATAAGCCAGCACAGTACCTACAAGACCACGGCGACTTCATTTAAAAATTATCCAATAATACTGGCTTATCAAAAATGTCATAAAACAACTGCAGCCATTAGAAGAAAGCCTCGACCAAGTATCACTATTAGTTCTGCTGATCGTCTAATAAGTATTCATGCGAAGCAGCATCCCTTTATAATGTCATCAGAAATACGGAAACTCGTTATGTAAAAACACAACATATTAATGTTAACAAAAATCAACAGTCGCAGACTAAAAGAAAACCACTTAATTACATACCCAAATTAAGTTGTAACACAAACCTAAGGTATCAAAACTAATCTAACTAAGAAAGAAGGCTCTTTTAATAAAATATAAGGAAGTAAATTAACATTATTCAGAAACAAGAACGTTTTTTGGAGTAGTGAATCTAAATTCATTCAATCGTTTTGATTCTAATTAAAGGAAAAATTTGTAGCGTCCACCGAAGCAAGATTCAAATGCGCACTACACTTTGAAGGCACCTAAGCGTAGGTGGACGGATCAGTTTCTATATAGCATAGTCTGGATCCGATCATAAAGACGGATCAGCATTCAACCAAACATATTTTATAGATTCATTTCATTCCATTCGCCCATGAAAACTTATGAAAAATTAATTTTTATTCAATATAATGATGATAGTGAGGAACACGCCACTTAATTTGATAAAATATTTAGAGGGTCAATAAGTTCATATTACGTAATGGAGGTGTGTTAATTAAGTAACTAAAGAATTTTTTATTCTTATGATTTAAAATGGCATTCGCGTTTTTGTTAAATCCTTTTGTTGAAGTTCCCTTTGCCCTATACATTGCTTAAGTATACCCCATAGAATATTTAACAGTCCTTAAATAAATTTAAAAAAAAAAATTTCATATTTTTTTGTCACTAGAAAAATGTCGTACAGATGAGTGTGCTAATTATAATACCACCACTGCACATACATACATACACATGTATATGTCATATACATAGATTTTTTTAATATGATCTCATGTACTTGAAAATCAAACATTGTTTCAAAGACAATAATTGAAAAACCCCGTTGACGACAGCTTCAGTAACAAATACGAAAAAGTCTTTGAAAGAGTCCCACCATTATTGAAGTATTGATTTTCAATTTCGATTGGAAATTTAATACTCGTGGTAGGTTAAACCGCATTGCTTACCTTCAATGTATCCCAAAGTCATTTCTATAACATTCGAATTCTTTTTTTTTTCTTTCTTTCATTTATTTTAGTTAGTTTTCCTTCTGTGGTGGCAGCCATCAATGATGAAATGGAAAACTAGCAATTGACTTCATTATCAGTCAGTCCCTCTTTTTAGTAAAATTATTTCAAAGTATTACAACGCATGTTGATTTCACGCAAGAATAACTTTTATTTGCAAGACTTGACTGATATGGAAGAAAATCAACAAATTGCAATGAAATTGCCACGCTCAATAAAAAAAAACAACTGAACAGAGGAAATTTTTTACATACATTCGGAAAACCATATATTACCTTGCGTTGCTTCATTTTCAAAGTTTTAAGTTCCACTGTCAGCGACACACAGGTAATGAAAGCTTATAAATTGAAATTTAAACCTATTGGCGCCCATTTTTAATCGAATAGTAAACTTGTGTCCGCAATGTATTGCTGCACATAAGGTTCACATTATGGGCTTATGCCAAACAACACCAAGTCGAGTTCAACATAAATTCATCACAGTGATTAATGGTTCAATAATGAGAAATGGGCCACCCATAAGTTATTCCATAGAAATATTTATTTCTTTTCTTGTGGTTTCATACATACATGCACACATAATTGGCCATTACAACCCATCAGTCAGGATTACGGCCTAACTTCTCACACCACTCATGTTGTGTGCGTTAAGTTTATACGTGAGTGGCGGGACCTACAGTTTAACGTCGATTCCGAACGACAGATTTTTGAGAAACTTTTTCATGGCAGGTTTATTTACTCCTCGAGTTTTTGCCAGAAATCTGCTGAGAGGAAGTCGCCGAAGAAATATTTTTTTTTTCATATTTCGTTTTGATGTCTAACCTGGTATACGAAGCCGGGCTTTACGTCTAATAAGCCAACACACTACCTACTAGACTACGGCGACATCACGTGGTTTCAAAAGTCGTTAAGTTGAATATGATTAGGCTACAGTGTCCGATTCAAGCTAAACCATGCAAACTTGCCTCCTGACCGCTGAATGAATACCTTCCCCGAAACAACACTGAATCAAAGGTCAGCAATGAGTATTCAAAAAGATGAGTAGATTCGAAGCATACTCATAATTTCTAATACTTATACGCATTCATACTTAATTTAATATCATACTCATACTACTCATAATCAAAGTTTGAAGTTTTCATCGTACTTTACGCAACATTTACAAGAATCACAAACTAAGTATGATTCGCGTACGAACACTAAAATACTCACTAGAAAGTTGTGTTTGCTTTGCTTGCTGTCTTTGTCTTTTTCTTTCTTCTTTTTTTTTGTAAATGCAACAACAACTAAGACTGTAAATTTTGATGAATGATTCGAATCACTCGAATCATTTATGAGTATTATAAATATTTTTCTAAATTTCTGAATCTGAATGAGTAGGAGTATGAATCAAACATATTTCGAATGTTATGAGTTTGATGTCAACGTTGTACTCATACTCATTGCAACCTGTATATATAAATCAATGTTATAGTGAGTACGAATGAATCAGAGTAGTTGAATTTAAATACCATGGACTCACGCATACTCAAAAATTCATGAGTACTTATGAGTATCGAAAACACGATTCATTGCTGATCTTTGCACTGAATAATACTTACCAAAAGCTATCTGTTAACTAGGCATAATTAAAATTTACTTCATCTTGCTGCTAAACATAGAAAACTGAGCTTGAATGTTTTTCATTCCCATGTGGAGTCTCTAGACTTATTTACTTTCATCGGACGAGTCCCCAGATAGCTGATAGAGTGAGCTGGAAGTAAGGCACAGAGGATAGTCGGGAAAGTGTATTAACACTTTAAAACTATTACCAGTGCATTACTGTCAACCCTAAAGTCCTTTGAGGCTCTCGTGAATCAAAGAAATATCGACACATTCTAAAGTCAAGGCTGTTGAAACAATGCCGAGGGCCTGAACAGCTATAGCGCTAACAGCACCCCTCCAACGTCAGGGCATGAGTTGGTCGTTATTCTAGTTGGCTAGTACGCCGTCATCGCGTGCGACCCTCCCCATTTACTTGCATACTCGTAGAAAAAGATAATAGAAAATTAAACTAAGGAAGGAGGGATAGGAGGCCAACGGAAAAAACAATAGGGAAGAGGACAGGGTTTCGGACAAGGACAGAAATTCAATATCAGACAAAGACCAAACGATTATTGATGCCTCTAGGGGAGTAGAAGACGAAGAGCTAATGAAGGTACACAGAGGCATACTTCTTCAGCAAGGCCAGTGACTAGCGCATATTGGATCTGTCAGATCATTTCGAGTGCCTTAGAGAGCTGGATTCTTAGGCAGAACAAGAGGTCCCTATGATCTCTGCTCCAAATTGAAAACCATGGTTTCGAAACCAGAAGACTTGTCGACAGATAAGAGAGCTGTTGCTAATAAACTTGCTCAGCACAACGAGCACACGAAAAAAAGAGGAGAGAGCACGAGGTCAATCTTACATAATTTACCTAAGAAGGACCCTTTAAAAAGCATAGGAAGTAAGTTGCCCAATTCAAAAGAATATACGAACCCAACGCCCATTAATGTCTGACGACGCTATGACGAATACCACTCGCCAGAATGTAGTTGTAGCATCGGTAGAAATTTGCGTGCCTGCCTCTGGTATCAGAAGTAGTAGCAAATTAGCGAGTGGCTAGCTCGGTTAGCTAGTAGCAGGTATTTCGAATAATTCTGTCACAGATTTCAATAAATTTTGCTTCTTTACAAGTTTTCATTGACCGATAATTAAGGGAACCGTACTTAATCTATAACATTACATACATATGTAGCAAATTAGTGTTTGTTTTATAAATAACAATAAAATTATAAAAATTAATAAACATGTTTAAACAATAAAAATATTCAATGACGACAAAAAGTTCCACTTAACAATTTACACATCGCTGAATACAGTACTAGAACACATAATCTAGTAGTATCAGAAGTAGTAGCAAATTAGCGAGTGGCTAGCTCGGTTAGCTAGTAGCAGGTATTTCGAATAATTCTGTCACAGATTTCAATAAATTTTGCTTCTTTACAAGTTTTCATTGACCGATAATTAAGGGAACCGTACTTAATCTATAACATTACATACATATGTAGCAAATTAGTGTTTGTTTTATAAATAACAATAAAATTATAAAAATTAATAAACATGTTTAAACAATAAAAATATTCAATGACGACAAAAAGTTCCACTTAACAATTTACACATCGCTGAATACAGTACTAGAACACATAATCTAACATTTAAGAGTTAACGGTTAATTTGGAGTGTCAATAAAAATGGCTCAAGAATTTATTTATTTGACAAACAATTTAAATTTTTAGGTTATGTTAACACAAATTTACTAAATATGCTTAAAAATTCCATATTCATTTCGAAATTAATTTTTTTGGATTCACAACACACCATAAAACATATATTCATTTGAAAATTTTTAATTGAAATCTTTAACACTAGATTTACCAAGAAAATTGTATACCTATTTATACCAACACCAGTCAAAATGACCAGTCAAAATGACTAGTGTTCAAAACAAAATTTTTGAGTGTGTAAATTTTGTGCGTGCTATAATGTTACTTATCGGTAATAAGGGAGTTGCTAGATAAATTGGTAATATATATTATATCTAAACAAAGACCTACATATCTCTACCATAGAAAAACATACCAGTCAATATTTAAGGCTAAACAGGCAAAACCAGTCATTTTGACTAATGCGGTAAATCTAGTGTTAATAAAGTATATTTGAACAGTTGAACTTCAACTTTGTGTTCGCATTTATCTTCAATAACTTTATGCACGTTCATTTGATCTCACTTAAATTGCTTCTGCTTATTATGAAAGTGAGGTTAGATATTATCAAAACAAAATCAAAGTACAATAATTCAATGGCGTTATTTCCCCTACTAGCCCAAATTGAAAAAAGAAATTATTTGTGTATTGCACCCATACACTGTGCACAGGTGAGATTGGCTGAAACCATACTGAGAGATTGGAGAATTAAAATTAAGGTCTCGTTACGAGTCAGTGGAAGGTCATGCCCTCTTTAATAGGGCCAAGCAATCGCGTAAGGGGAATATAAAGCGTGCAAAAACGGTATTGTGGTTACAAGACTGAGAATTTAAGGAATACGTATGTGAACTACCATGGTTTCGGCTTATACTAGCAGAGAACCCTGCGCTACCGGTATATATACAGACGGCTGACGGTTCGTGAACTGACATCCTTGATTTACTAATGCTATATGTATGAGAATATGACGACAACAGTTAAGGGAGATTTGCTACTAACTGTTTGGAATGGGTGTAAATTAGAGCTAATAGACGGTATTGTCACGAAGAACAAAATATCATGGGCGGTGAACACCTTTAAGCCATATATGTCGGCCTGTTCGGAAGAAGTTTTTCCGGTCATGTTGGCGAACTTACCTGAGAGAGGGTAGTACAGTTACTAAGCGATATTTTTAGAGTACTTTTGCCTAAATGCAAAGATTTTGGCCTATGCTGACGATGTAGTAGTCCTAGACAGAAGAACATTTTTTTATCACGATCAGTGAGGACATGCTGTCGGTAGGGAGGCATTTGACCACATGGGATCGTAGTATGGGTCTAAGGATTAATCCGGAAAAAACGAAGATGGTCTTATTCGCCAGGTGGTATAAGGTGGTCGGATTTAGACCGCATGTTCTTAATGCCGTGACGGTAAGATTTTCAGATAGAGCAAAATACTTAGGAGTTATACTTGAATTCAAGTTGTCGTAAAGGCTAAATATTCTGGAGATGAGGAGAAAAGATTTCAATGCATACTACATGTACAGAAATTCCACAGTAAACTGGATTCACACCTCGGTTGTTAGACCTAGTCTTACCTATGGATACACGGTATGGTAGAATTAGGGTTGCCAGATTCCGATTCGCAAAATGCTGGACATTGGGTTTTAAAAAGCTGGACAAAACAAAAAAAAGCTGGACATAAAAAAATACTGAGAAAATGTTAATTTTGGTTTTGTGTTAATAATTTTTATTAAAATATCCATTGTATGTATGTATTATTAAAGACATCAGCTGTTCAAGTGTTGAGACATTTTGTCAGTGATGATAGAAGAAGGAAATCATAACTTAGTTGTATAACAAATAATCAATCAGTGTTGGCTAACATGATTTGACAAAGATAATATCAAAATTATTGCCCATGTTATTGCAGTGTACTAAAAAAATTCTATTTAGCTGGACAAATTAAATTTTAGCTTGAAAGCATCAAAAAAGCTGGACAATCCAGCCAAGTCCAGCCAGGCTGGCAACCCTAGGTAGAATACATTGAATACAAGATGCAATAGGAACATGCTTTCTAAACAACAACAAGTGCCAGTATAACCACACCTCAGGCATCTCTGGAGGTCACTCTTCACTTACTCCCGATTGAGGAATATGTGAGGAAGGTGGCAGCTAGAAGTCGCATTAGACTGAATGAGTAAGTTTCTGAAGGTCGGTCACTGGAACTGAACTGCTGAAGGAACTAACGGGGTGGGTTAAGGTTATTTTGACAATTTGGAATGACGAGTACATGACTGCAAAAATTCACGATACGCTGAATCTGATAATACCGTATAGGAAATTCAGGGTAGGTTGGTATACATATATTATTCGATGTATACTATACTATTTTATTAGGCAGAGGTTCTGGGGATTGTTAAGGTTACTTAAATGGCAAGGAAATCAGGCAACACTTAATACCTCGATCTAGTTTAAGAGTGTAAAAGACTATCAAATAACCTAATGTCAGATTATCAAGTTGAATTATAGGGCGGCGTTTTTGAACTAGCGGATAATGCGGATAAGCAAGATCAGGCTGGGCTTTGGAGACTCTTTAAAGAGCAGAACACGGCGAGACCGCCAATTGGCTTCTTTTTTGGGATAATAAGTTTGATTTACTCATTAATCGTGCATTGGAATGCAGAACGGGCCGTAGGGTTGTAGGCGCTCAAAGCTGAATCCTATAGGAACGAAACATATCCTATGCATGAAAAGGCGCAATATGACAGCTATTACAGAAGTACTAATAGAGCGTGGTCCTCTTGGACGTAGGAGCAGGAGATGGAAAAATTGGATTAATTTTGTCACTGACCTTGTCTGCAGGTACGTACGTAGAGATGATGATAAACTGATATATCTGAAAAACTACAGACTCGAGATCGAATAGGATTCATAATCAGGATTGACTGGCGAGGGTGATATCTTAGAGAATTTTATTAATGGTTACCATTATGGCTTGTTTTTCATCTCTTTTTGCTTCATCCTCTCTTTTTCTTTGGTTAATTTTGTTTTTCCGTTCTTCTCCTTTCTCTTCTCTTCTCTTCTCTTCTTCATTTTCCTCATTGCTATTTTCCTATTTTAAGGATCACAATGGATGAATAAGTCCCAGTGACGCGCTACCCTTTCAACCTAACCTAACCTAACCTAATCTTTTAAATTGCAAATTGAATTAATATTTTATTACAGTCATTTTTTAATTCAAAAAGATGTGAATTTATAAAACAAATTTCATTTTCCTTCATATTGTAAATTTCATTCTGTTAAATTATTATTTATTATTATTATTAATATATTTCATCTAAAAGAAATTAATTCTAAGATTAAATTTAATTGAAGAGCATTAGCTACATTCCCCATCAGATCTATATGCACAAAAAAAAATAATATTGTATGTACATTTTAATTCTAAATTATAAATATGTAAATGCTATTTACAAGACATTAAACTCTCAGTTTGGTGAATTTTATAAAATTGTAGATTTTACCGATATTCTCAGAAGATGGACGTTTAAGGAGATCCAGGGCAGACATATTCCCAAATAGTTTTAGTCGTGTATCAGAAAGTAGCGGGCATTCTGTAAGAATTTGTCCGATTGTAAGACTACTATTGCAACGTGCACATGTTGGTGCTTGAGTTTGTTTTTTTAGGAGCCAATCATGAGAAAAAAGGCAATGGCCTAGTCGCAAGCGGGAAAATATTTTTATTTTTTCCTTCTCAATGTCTGTGGGGTAGATCGGATGACAGTTTTGGGTGTTTATAATTGAGTAGTGATAGTGAGTCAGCGGTTTCTGTTTAAATTTATTTCTAACATAATTGCGGATATGATGTCGGACATCATTTTTTTCTAGTGTGTTGCAATGTCTGCCTTTTCATTGCCGAAACCCCAATTGTGGCTTGGAACCCAGTGTATTTTCTGCAAGTTATGGTTAGAAATTAAGGCGTCTCTTATTTTGCTGATTGTATTCCAATTACTTTTAAAAGGGGTTTTTATAGATTTTATTACCGAAAGGCTGTCAGTGAATATAACAGTTTTTTTTCCTGTCCCGCAGTGTGAGACCGAAATAGCCCGATAGATGCGCAAGATTTAGCTGTAAATACTGATCAGTTCTCGAAGAGGGTGCCCAAGGAGAGTATCTTTCCATCGTCCTCTACAATGGAATAGGCTGGTATATTGTTCTGGGACTTAGTGCCATCAGTTGCCAGTCGCCAGTTGTTGCTTTTAAAAAAGTTTATTTGCTCCTGTAGCAGATTGCGAAATATATTCTTAGGGGTGTTGTTCTTAATGAAAGTAGCCAATGAAGTGTCAAAGCAAGTGTTTTCTAGTTTCCACGGCAGTTCTTCTATATGTTTTTTTGTTAAGATGAGTGGAATTGATAATTCTGTACATAGCGACAAAGACAGATCTAAGGCAGATTTAATGCGTTTAGGCTGCTTTGCAGATATTATGGAGTTGATGTCTTTATCCAATATGGAGTTTGTGCTATTGATAAGTTTAGGCAAGATTCAAGATTTTAATTCGTATATTCTATCAGTTATCGAAGGGAGGTTGGCTTCACGCAGAATGTTCTCAATTGGGGTTGTTCTAAACGCATAAACGCAAGCTCTGGCAGCCCGATGGTAAGCTGGTTTAATAACGTAGAAGTCGCCGTGGTCTAGTAGGTAGTGTGTTGGCTTATTAGACGAAAGGCCCGAGTTCGAATCCCAGGCCAGACATCAAAAACAAAATACAAAAAGTATTTCTTCAGCGACTGTCTCTCAACAGATTTCTGGCTAAAACTCTGAGAGTAAAAAATTGCCATGAAAAGCTTCTCAAAAAATCTGTCGTTCGGAGTCGACTTTAAACTGTAGGTCCCGCAACTCATGTATAAAATTAAAGCACACAACATGAGTGGTGTTGAGAAGCTAGGCCGTAATCCTGACGAAGGGTTGTAATGGCCAATTATGTATGCGTATGTGTATGTGTGATGTTCGATTTGCAACTGTTTCCGTATATGAAAAGACCGTAGTCAATTTTGCTTAATATTAAAGTTTTGGTAAGATAAGTTAATGTATTAATATGAACAAAGCTTTTTGATGACAAATATTGTATTTATTATATTTGAGCGTGTTAGTATTGAGCTCTTTAGTTTAAAAAGGTGATCTTTCCAGTTGTATTTATTAGAGAAGAGAAGTCCGAGAATCCGCAATGTATCTACATTTTGACTTGGATTATGTTGCTGTCAGCGTCGCAGCGTAATTTTCTGCAAACGTGAAATTTTTTTGTTTTTTGCATCAAAGATTTTTGCACCAGAATAACTAGTCCAACTTTTGATATCTTGAAGAATTTTTTGTAGAGTGCTGTTAGATTCCCTATTGTCATTTTTGCTACAGATTACATATAGATCGTCAGCGTACAAGCAGTGATCTATATAACGATTTTTCTCAATAATCTTGCTGATTTTGTTAAATGCAATTTGAAATAGCACCACTGATAACGGCAATCCTTGAGGGATACCATTCATTAAAGGGAAGGTTTTCAACATGTATCCATTGACTCGCACCTTAAAACGTCTATTTGTTAAAAAAGATTTTCGGTCCAATTCTATCGAACGCCTTTTCAAAGTCAATCGACAGAATTGTCAGATGATTCCTTGCAGGCAGTGCCTTTGTGATGAGGTAGCCTATATGTAGAAGAGCGTCGTCACAACCCTTATTTGCCTTGAAAGTTACTTGTTCTTTAGCTATTAGTTTTTTATTTTCCAAAAACCATGAAAGTCTAGCAACAATTCGTTCAATGACTTTAGAGAGGCAGGGAAGTAAGGAAATAGGGCGATAAGCATTAACTGAAGATGGGCTATTGGATTTGGCTATAGGAACTATGGTAGACTGTTTCCAGGAGTGTGGAATAACCCCAGTTTTAAATATAGTGTTGTACAAGTTCAGTAAGTATATTTTACTTGAGAGTGATAGGGTAGGATATGCAGTCATGTCCGGGTGTGGTTCCTTTTACTTTAGTTAGACAGTGCGTAAGTTCTTGCATAGTTATTGGTGCTTCCAGCAATTGTGCTGTTTTATCTTCTGTGTCACTTATGGAAAAGTTGAATGACTGCCTCGAGGTGTTAAATGTTAATGGGAAGTTTGTATCATATGCAAGATCGGCCCAGGTCTTCACAAAGTGATTTGCAATTTCTGTTGAGTCAATTAGGGTTTCATCCGGTGTGTCTATTGCTTTGATAATGGTAAAGGAGCTTCTATGGGTGATTCTGTTAATTTCTGACCAAACAGTTGATATAGCAGTATTTCCATTTATAGATTTTGTGAAATATTCAAAACAAGAGAGCTTCGGAATTTAGCCTTATCTTTTTTGTAATATATAAAGTTGTCTTGCGCTAGGCTGGTCCTGAAGTGTTGCCAACTTTTCATTTTTTTGTTTCGCAAAATATATAACGATGGACTCTACCATGGTACTGGTAAGCGATCCGTTTTAATTGTTGGCTTTGATTGGGGAATGTGGGCGTTGGCGGCGACACGTATAGATTTAGTAGTTATGGCTGCGTCCTTATTGGTAGATGATGACGATTGATGTTTTAGTATTTCTATTTCTGCTTTCTTGGTGTAATTTTTCCAATCTGCTAGGTGGAGTAAAAATCTACTGGATTTCGTTGGTATATTTGTTTCTTCAGATACTCTAATTGTCATTTTGATTGGGAAGTTATCACTGCCATGTAAATCACTGAGAGTAGTCCATGTCATCAACGGAAAAATGTTAGCCGAGCAAAATGATAAATCTACTTATATTGGTTAAGGTATTGTGAGACGAGAAGTGTGTGGGACTACCATCAATTATGTTCTCCAATAGAATACCTCTATTGTTGTTTACAGCTGAGCCCCAAATGGTGTTCCAGCCGTTGAAATCCCCAACAACAAGCACTGGGGTATTAAATGAATTTATTATGTTAATTATTTCTCTAGGGGATATGTCCTGATTGGGTGGTATGTTGAACGATAGGATAGTTTTATGTAGTTTTATTTCAACTGCTATAATTTGATACTCCAAGTTTACCGGGATTAATTTGTGAGGAATATTAGATTTGATAAGTACTCCAGCTCCTTGTTTTGAAGTGGTATTGTGTGGAGAATTTACAAAATAACTAGTGAAGTTTCTAGGTGGAATAGGTGTAAACCTGTATTGGCAATGTGTTTCTTGCAATTATATGAAACTTGGATCCATTTCCTTTAAAATTAATTGGAGGTTGTGACAGTTATAGTAGAAGCCGTTGATGTTCCATTTTAAGTTGTCGACTAAAAATGCGCACGAATGCACGGAATTTGTATTGGACTGGAAATGTGTGTTGAAAAATTGGGGCAGTGTTAAGTTCCACATTAAGGCACCGTTGATGACAGATCCATCACGTCATCGTCGGAATCATCCCCATCGACGGATGGGAGGTAATATTTGACATCGTTAATCAGAGACTGGGTTAAATGTGAGATAGGTGAAGTAAAGCTTTTTGTAACAGAACTATGTAATTGATGTTTATTGTTGTTAGTAGATATAGTTGTTTCTTCTAGTACTTTGTTGTAATTTGTTGCTATGATATTATTGTAATTGGTTGATATTTTTTGTACTTTGTTGTCGTTTGTTACTTTGGTATTGTTGTTGTTAGTTGGCATTGTTGTTTTGCTTTGTGTTGTTTCTTTGTTGTTGGATGTTTCTGCTTGTACTGACGTAGATTTATGAGTATTGTTAGGTTGCTTAACAGTGGGCGTGGTATTATTATTAGAAGTGTTGTTTGATAATGTGTTTTCATTTGATTTTGTCGAAGTTTTATTTGTAATCTTTTTACGGCCGTTTATGTGATTGGAAATGGTAGATGCGAACGAGGATGTACTTTGTATGGGATGTAATACTAGGTATTTGCGACGGGCTTCACTTACGCTACAGTAGTTTTTTGTTTTGATTTTGAGAATCTTCTTCATTTGAGTATAACGAGGGCAATTGTTGTCTGCCGAAGAGTGTTGTCCAGAGAAGTTTGTGCAAAAATTCGAGTACATTCCGCAGGTTCATGATGGGGGAGACTACAAGCAGGGCAGGTAGCATTACCCTTACGACGATTCTTTGTATGACCCAGCCTCTGGCAAGTTTTACATCTCATTGGGTTTGGGAAATAATAATCCACCTTGCATTTATACCACGCAACATCAACTGATGTGGGCAAGCGGTGTAAATCAAATGTGATGATCATTGTCCCAGTTGGTACACGAGACTTTCCATCATCACTCGGTTTAGTGAACTTGAATACATCAATAACCCCTTGGTCTTTCATTTCCTGTATTATTTCTTGTTCTGTAACTGAGATTAAGCACGGGGCATATATAGCATCTTTTACAGAATTGAGTGTATCATGTAATTTGCATGAAATTGAACACACGTTAGAAAGCGTTTTGGATTTTAGGAATTTTTCGGCAACACGTGCATTCCGAGTGAGAATTAAGATGTTACCATCTCGTAGCGCAGTGATGGATTTTAATTCTGTACTTATGGGGCCTGTTCGTAAATGCATCATTGCGCTGCATAATATGATTATTTTGCGCTCACACTGCTAATCACATGTTGCTGATGATTCTTTTTGCTGATTTATCTGTTTGCATTTACGAACGAACAACACTGCAGAAATGGAAAAATTATTAATAAATGTGATTTTTGAACTGGACGATAAAACAAATGACAAAATTTTGTAAAATACACAAAAAAGTGTACTTTGTGCAAAAAAGAATACATTTAATCAAGAAAAAAAGAAACTTATGTTAAAACTCTCATTCTCTCTCTCTCACCCATTCAAGGCATGGGAACAGGCCCATGCTTTCTATACCTTTTTTAAACACAAAGGGACTTATGTTAGCCAGTGTTTTTTTTTGGGTCGGTGCAAAAGATAAGTACATATTTTGGGACATTTTTATTGTTATTAGGTGGTGTTGGAAGTTCTGGATATTCGTTAAGTCTTAATTTTTTTGGTGGGTTGTCTGTAAAGTCGCCCAAAACAGCAAACCTGTTGTTGGAGAGCTTGTCCGGTGGCCCTGGAGCCATGGTTCACACAGGCCACTAAAGTACGTCTCAGTGTGTGATTTTCAGTTTGCAAAACCAACAAATGTAAAAGAACAAAAAAATAAAAGGACACTTATTGAAAATAAAGAATGCGACAACCGTTATCTACAAACACGGTTTCTTTATTTATATAAACGAAAGCAAAATCAACCGTACGCTTTGGATGCTAGTCGAAGACTTCTGTTAAATTACTTCAAATTATGTTCATAATTTTGCTAGATTTTAAGTGTATTGAATGGCGCATAGATTAAATTGATCAAATTTCAGAAGAGACTTGACTAACATAAATTTTACTTGGATATTGCCGGGGGAAAATAACATTAGTTTTACGTTTCCAAAATCACTAAATACGAATTTTTAAGAAAATTACATGCAATTTATTTAAATACAAATGAATGAATTCTTTATTTAATTAAACATAGAAAATGATTCGCAAATTTGTTTACAACGAAACAACAAAATAAAGCGAAATTTGATGAACTCTTCCTTAAACATCATAAATAAGTCAAATTCAAGCTAATAAGTGTGTTCTTAACGAAAGAAACAAAATAGCCTCTACTAACGACGAATATTAACGAAAAGACTCATTCTTTTTGTATGTTTGTACCGCTTTTTTCGAAGCATTCGATGTAATAATTTATAGTTTAAACTACAAATACAATTATTAAAGAAAAAATAAACGATAAATTAAATTAAAAAAAAAGAAAAGAATAGAAAAGAAAAGAAGAAAAAACAATTGTAATGAATGATTATTAGAAAGATGTAAAACAAAACATTTCTTGTGAAACGAAAATGTTTACAAGACAATAAAATCGATGTAGCCAGCCAAAGACGAGTAAGATTAATATTTCGGCAACTCAGAGTAACGTGGTGGTGTAGACCATAAAACACTTGAATTTCGCTTTAGGTGACGAGCATCAATATCAGGGAAAATTATTTTCAAATCCGGAGTCATTGGTTGCACAGAGAAGAAACTATCGATATATGGTGCTGGTGTATACTCTTGTTTCAACATTATTGGTCCTCGTGCATGGCCTGAAATTAGAAAAATAAGTGAAAAAGAAATAATAAAAGAGAAATTGAACTTATTACTTCTACTCCAAGATGGTGGGGGTGGTCGTTTGTAGGAGACTTTATCTTCATCGTCGGTCGAGTCATCCTCATGCAGCATTTCAAATGTGTATTTTGTTGCTACTTTTGGTGGCGGAGGCATCATTTTTTGTTTAGCAAGTTGTTGCTGCTGTTTCATATGCAAGAGCATTTCGCGCTCTTTTACAGCCTTAAGCTTAGCTGCCTCTTCTTCCTGCTGTTGACGCAATTTTCGCTGAATTTCTTCCAGTTCCTTCTTCTTCTGCTCCTGCTCTTGCTGTTTCTTTAACAGGCGTTTTTCTTCACGTTCTTTTGCTAATTTTGCCATACGTTCAGCACGTTCACGTTCTTTAATTTCGCGCTGTTGGGCTGCTAGCAAATGTTTCTGTTCACGCTGCTTCTTACGTTCCTCGGCAAGATTATGCAAACCTTTACGGAAATCATCAGCACTATTCTCACGTTGCAGTGTTTTCGTAGATGCTGTTGAATTGCTTCGCTGTAAACTCGAAGCACTGGCATACTTGGGCATTGTCATAGCTTTAGATGCGCTTGTTGTACCCTTCTTAGCGATAGCACTATTGACAGTTCCAATATTGGAACCTTGCGTTGGTGTAAGAAAACGACCAAGAGCAGGACCTGCCAATTTACCAATCACTGGAGTAGTGGACTAAAGAACAAAATTTTTATTTTTTATTTAAACAAATACTCTTCGTTATTTATTTGTCTTACCGATGATGTTAAATTTTCCTTTTTACTACGTAAAGGCCGTTTAGATTGTTCAGTTGCTGCAGCTGCTGCATTTTCAAAAGCCTCTACGCGTAATTTTACTGGGCTTTGAACCAAAGGACTAAAAAAAAAAGAATTCATTGATTTGTATTAAATTTAAAATTAAAGAAGACTTCTTGCAAATATCATGAAGACTTCAATTATAAACAACCGAAACAACTTACTTGAACAGTTCATTTGTACGTGTTGGCATTTTATACCCAGTTTTAGTAGATGCTACTGCCTTCGATGGTTCAACCGCCTTTTTCGATGATGATGATGATGATGATGGCACTTTTGTTTTGGTTGGAATTAGTTTTTCTTGTTCACAGGAATCATCCTCTGTCAAAAGACTGTTGTCATTACGAGGCACTGACGAGTCTTTGGCAGTCTCGAAAGAACGCTGCCCAATAGCATCGTCGTCTTTGTCATTGCTCATTGTTTTCTGAATCTGTTGAACATCAAAGGTGGCATCATCTAAAGCAACTGAACCCGAATGTTTATTAATCGTTAAAGTTGCATTAGGATTTGCATCCATAATAAATGTTGATTGACCTGGTGCCACTTGAAATGTTGTCTGTGTGGGATTTGTACAAAATGTCGCATCGCTGGGAGCGGCGCCTAAATTTATTGTTGCATCACTGGCTGGACCAAGATTTACGGTTTCATTAATCGCTGCAACAGTTATTGTAGCATTATTAATCTCCCCTTTTGAGTTCGAAGATGGTGGAGCTTCTACTGCATCTTCATATATGGACGCTGGTCGCTTAACTTCAGTGGTCGGCAAAGGATCAACATTCTCGGATTTATTCATACTGCCATGACGTGTTCGAGATGATATTGGTGAAGGTTTGTGATCAAGATCACTGAAACGTTCAACTTTAATTGGTCTATGAGTGATATCCTTCTTCTTGCGTCCCTTTTTGGTTGGAACAGCCGTTGTGGCACTAATGGTTGATGACATTGTACTACTGTTTGTGGCAATATCCTCCATAGCTGCACTTTCACTTTTAACTACAGGCGTGGGTAATGGTAATGCTCCCGGTGCCTTAAATACAACATCTACTGAAGTTTCGGGCAGTATCCCTGTCTGATTCGGCAAGCTGATCTTTTCACGTTTAATTTTAATGCGAACTTCACGTAAACCATTATCAGATTCAGTACTTTTTTCTGCAAAATAAAATTAATTTTTTTTTTATTTCAAGAAAATCTAGTAGCTTTTTACACTTAAGAACGAAAATTGTCTTTATAACTGCGAATGATTTTATTACCCTAGCATAATAGTCTTTAGCGAAATTTTAAGACCAAGTTTCCAACCTCAGACATTTCCAATTTATAACGAAAGTTTCGAGTGCCCGATTATGTAGGTATGTATGTATGTATCTATGTAGTATTCCACTTGCTGAAGAAGAAAACAGATGCTCGCCTTATGAACTGACGAAAGTATTGGCAGCAACAAACATGCCATGATTTGTCGCCAAAGATGGTACTACTTGGAACAGAGAAATATTGAAATAATACCAGTTTACACGCAGATTGCTAGGAGCTGTTTCTAGAAATGTTGTAGAGTCTTTCTAACTGTCTCACGCGACAGACAAACATCATAAAAACAGTATTTCATCCTGTTTTATTTGATAGATATTACAGATGACAATATTTCCGTCAACTACGTACATATGAGGTAACAAAATCATTTTCCGAATCATGTGCTTTTCGGAAATGATAATAAATTTACACATATTACGCATTTTAAAAAAATTTGCTGAGTCTTTCAGTTTTTAATAAACCCAACAATTTTGTCGCTGTAGATTAGTTACACATCTTGAATTTTATGGTCGTTATAAATTTCGTGGCCCACCGAAAGTACATGCTACGTGCGTAACAACTACTTGCAGCCGTATTTGGGGAAACCCGACTCAGGGATATATATATATATGTTCCTCTTACTCCTCTAGGGAGCATAGGGCCGCCGACTCCGGGATACCGGAGAGGAATTAAAGGGAGAGCATTGTTATTGACATAATTGGTGTTCTATTGCAACAGGAAACTTTTTTACCTCACATGACGTTGTCAACAAATTTTTCTAACGAAATATAACAATGGTTTGTATCATCAGGTTTCAGCCAGCCCTCAATTGAGAGCGTTACAGATGCGAGCTGCCCCATCTAAACAATTGGAAACCTATAAATCGCCACAAAGCAAGGGTGTTAGATGTGAAATTATTACAATTTAGAAAAAAAAAATAAACCCAATCTGACATGAAGTGTTTGAAAAGCCATACTGCAATATACATCATGTCAACAATTTTAGCGTAAATTTCATACAAGTGATAATAAAATGTAATAATGTAAAATAGTTTTATTAAAATGAATTAAAACAAATAAAAATATTTAAATTTTTTTTTAACAAAATCTATCAATAATCGTGACAATTCTATGCGCTCTACAAGTATGTATCAAAAGTGATACATAAGTTAGAATTATGAAGTTTTTTTAAGACTCGATCTACGGTTATAGTGACTTGAAAATCAATTCCATGTAAATATTGTTCGTTTTGGTTGTTGAGAAAAAAAAAATCATATTTGTTACAAAACATTTTGATTCTTTTACCAACATTCTAACCATAATGAAACCTGCACAATACGCACTTGAGTTTATTTTACTTAAAGCAATGAGATATGGTGGGAATTTGATTTGATTAGACACATTTTAAAAAAACTTGTCAACTATGTCGGCAACAGGTTTTCAGTTTTATTTCCTGTGCTAGAAGATAAAGAAATAAAGATCGCTACCACTCGCCAGTTGGCACTCAACAGTCATTACATTGTTTGCGTAGAAAAACTTTTATTGTTACATACATACCAGAGATCAGCAATGAATCGTTTTTTCGCTTCTCATAAGTACTCATGAAATTTTGAGTATGAGTGAGTCAACAGTATTGAAATTGAACTACTCTGATTCATTCGTACTCACTACAACATTGATTTATAAGTTCAGGTTGCAATGAGTATGAGTACAACGTTGACATCAAACTCCTAAGATTCGAAATATGTTTGATTCATACGCCTACTTATTCAGATTCATAAATTTAGAAAAATACTTATAATACTCATAAATGATTCGAGTGATTCGAATCATTCATCAAAATTTAAAGTCTTAGTTGTTGTTGCATTTACAAATAAAAGAAGAAGAAAAAGACAACGGCAGCAAGCAAAGCAAACACACAACCTTCTAGTGTTCGTACTCGAATCATACTTATTTTGTGATTCTTGTAAATGTTGAGTAAAGGAGAGTCGAAACATCATGCGTATTGTTAAGTATGAGGACGATGAGTAGTTCAAACTTTGAATATGAGTAGAATGAGTATGATATTAAAATAAGTATGAATGCGTGTAAGTATAAGAAATTATGAGTATAATTCGAATCTACTCATCTTTTTGAATACTCATTGCTGATCTGTGATACATAAATACATACATAAGTGGCCATTACAACCCTTAAGTCAGGATTACGGCCTAGCTTCTCACACCACTCATGTTGTGTGCGTTAATTTTACACGTCAGTGACGGGTCCAAGGTCGACTCCGAACGACAGATTTTTGAGAAACTTTTTCATGGCAGGTTTATTTAATTTCTGATGAGAGGAAGTCACCGAAGAAATATTTTTTTTTATGTTTAGTAGTGTGTCGAACCTGGTATACGAACCCAGGCTTTATGTCTAATAAAGCACTTTTATTGATATTGGTCAATTTTAAATTTAGATTTTTGTTTCTAAAATTCAAATATAAAACCTACAAATAATACAAATAATTATACTCACTTTTTTCCTTTGCACTTTGTTGGCTGTCGCTGCTCGAAGTGGCTGCTAGTGGTGTTGAAACTGAATCAATAGTTGAATTTATACTGACGATTGATGGTTGTTTTCGAGGCACAACTACAACAGAGTCATCAGATTTCGAACTTGAAGAGTCCCTAACAATCTCATTTTCATCCACTTGTGCAGAATTCGGCTTAGACAGAGCAGTGGCAGAAACAGAATTTTTTTCGTGCATTTGGGAGGCACGCTGTTCATGCTCCAGTTTAATCTTCACTTCGTCGTTTGTCGTAGGACGACGTAATTTTGTAGATAGTTTCGGTTCTTTGAGATTCTTTTCCGATTTAAGTTTGGCAGCTCTTTGAGGTCGCCTATTTAAAGTCTCATCAGCAACAGCTGAATTGGGAGCAGGGGGAGGTGGCATCAAACTAGATGAGTTAGACTTTCTTTCTTCATTACTGCCAGTTGGCTCTGTATTATCCTTTCCATTTATGCAATTTTGTATTCGTGGTGCTGGTACGGGGGGTAATTCGATGTCTCCGATTTCCGTATTCTCACTTTCCATGGCTTCAGCTGAGGCCAAAAGTTCTGCATTGGACCGCTTACTTTTTCGTGGTGATGGTGCTTTCCTGGAGCTGTGCTCATTGTTGGCTAAAAATTTTAAATTCTTATATTTTTTCAACGTTAAGATTCTATTATTGACTTACGTTCTGTTTCCGTGTCTTCACTCAAGGAAGTCAACCGTTTAACACGTTTCTTAGTTTGTTGAGGGGACGACACTACTCCCGTCGCTGATAACTCATCACCTTTTTTTTCTTTATTGGCAGTTGCAACAGCCGCTTGTCCCCATAAAATGACTTTTAATTTTGAAAGGAATTCCTAAAAATAAGTTTTTTTTTTTCTCTTTTTTAATTAAAATTCATTTGCTGTACCGATCAATACAATATTCTTTACCTCTGTCATACACTCCAATTGTATGGGATACAATTCTGATAATTCCAGCATTTTATTTAAGTCTTCCATGATTTTTGTTTTTTTTTTATTTTAACAAAATAAATACAAATCAATAATTTCAAAATTTCATGAAAGAATAGCAGGATTAAATAAAAAAAAAAGCGAAAATTCCTTCACGGGTTTACAGCGTTCTTTTGCTTGCAATTTACAGAGTTACAGTCCAACTTGAGAAAGGATTTAAAATTATTTAACCGCCATATTTCATTAAATGTGGAATGTGGATACTAATCATTGGAAACAGAGTTGTTTTCGAAAAAACTAATTGGCATCACACTGCAGGGTTGTAATTAAGAAGTCATAGTTTGTAAATTGATGCCAATACTCCGTAAAGCAGTGAAATTTATAATTACTAATTATAATTTTTTATAAAAGATTTATCAATATAAACAATTTGTTTTAAATATCAAAATGAAAAAAGCAAATATATTCGAGTAAAATCCTACTCGTTAGAGAATACATTGCCACTGATTCACCAACGTATAGCACCAACGTATAAATACCGAGACATATAGTATCCGTAATGCAAAACGCGTATTTTTTTCAACGCAACCAACGCACATGTATGTAACAATGAGTACTTTGCCGGATCAGATTTTTTCTTTTGCATGTTTTTGTAAATTTAATTTAAATTTTTTTATTATTTATTTATCCTTTTGTTTCTTAATACACTTTTGTTTTTGTTTATTTTCTCTCCCAATTGCAAAAAAATTAAAGAAATACAGACGAAAAAAAGCTGATACTTGCCAAAGTATTTTACGTGCGTACAAAGTTAAAATTTGCCCAACTTTTCAAAAATCTGTCGGCAAACGCAACGCACTGCATGTAGTAACTCTTATAAGAAAACTTGAATTTTAAGGTAGCCGTTAGTTGAAAACATTTACGCATAACGCTTTTCGGATTTCTTGTGTTTCGGCCTTAAGTAAAATAAATAAAAGATTAACAGCTCATTAATTCTTTATCAATAGAGCTACTAAAATGGTTTTATGAGTTTTTAATAGTTATATTGTATTTATTAATAGCTATATTGTATTTCATGCATCTTATCGTATTAACAGCACTATGGTAATCGTCACATTGCCGCAAGCAAAAATAGAAATTAACCTAAATGCGTAGTAGCAGCATCGGCGGCATATACATCATTTGACGCCTCTTGTGTATTTTCAGCAGGAGAATGAAAAAGAAATTTTGTAATTTTATTGAGTCATACAAAAACATGGCGGAATAATGAAATTTGAAACCCGATCTTTATAAGAATAAAAATATAAAACCATTAATGCAAACTTTTTAGAACATATTTTGAGTATAGATGATACAAGAGTAACTTCTAAAAAAGGAAATGTGTGAAGAAAATGACCAACTTGCTTCTTCAACTGTGTTGTACAACAAATCGCAATGTTTATGGGACACAATACAACTTCTGTTTAAAATAGTCCCATACATATATGACAACTTGACTTTGGTTGAGTTGAGATATATCTATAATAATTATGTCTAACATAAAGTAGGGGAAAACTAATATCGAACAACTAAGATATGTAGCACACGTCCGCTATTTGTTTGTGTCCTCAGCAAATGTGTTTTCTTTTTACTGACATAATGATTTCAAAATAAATTATTTTTTGTATTCGTTATACTAAATAACCATGATACAATAAATTGTTATAAATTAAAAATAAAAAAATAAATTACATTTTGAAATTTAAGGCGAATATCAGTGTGCAGTGAATCTTTGTCGAATTGGATTAAATGTTAATTACGATCTCATTTAATCTCATATGATTACATGAATATTTAATTTACATAAATTTATTATTATTTATTATGTATATAAATATATTTATTATGTATATAAACATATGTATAATATACTTTTTTTGTCAAGCTATTGATAGTTTTATTTAAAATTGATTTACTGAAAATTTATGTACGGAAGAATGCAGTATTTTTATTTCTAGTTATTTCTTTATTTGAATTTGAAAACTTATTCAAAACTAACGGTTTAGGTAATATTTAAACTTTTATTACCATTGAACGGGTTGAAATATACAACCCTGTGCTATATATAGGATGCTTTGAATAAATATTTTTGTGATTACCGATTACTCGGAGAGAGCAACACTAATGACTTTAGCGCCATTAATATGACAGCGAATTTGCGTGGAAAGAAAGAAACAAGGAGAAAAACGTAAATTAAGTGAATTAATAAAAATTCTACTCCAAAAATTCTAATTTTTCAAATGAAAAATACAAACTATACGAATAAAATGCAAATTTAACAAATGAAATAAAAAGCAGCATTTGCAGCAGTGAACAACAGCAACAACAAATAATTATACACAACAATTTTGACAACAAGAAAACTGCAACAGCAAAATCGAGCAGCAGCAGCAGTTGTACGAAAGCAAAGAAAAACACACACATACAATGGGACTTGACTTCGATGCGTTGGAATATTGCAAAAGTGTGAAAGTGAAACAATCACAACCGCCCTACGGGTGTCCGGTGCCCAAATGTGATCGAAGCTACAAGACAGTGATTGGTTTGCAATACCATTTAGTTAATTATGATCACGACAATCCACAGCCACTAACACCGGTCATGACGCCGAATCGTAAGAAAGCCCGTCCGCGTGGTGGTACACATTCTACACCAAAAGGTTGCGGTGGCGGAGGCGGAACAGGTGTTGGTGGCGATGATGATCAGAACGGAACTAAAAGCGGTGGCAGCAATCGCAATATAGCAAATCCAGAGTCTCTGGTGTCGTATAACGACGAAGAGCAAACTGTTACATTTAATATTGAGGGAAAAAGTATTCGTTTAGGCACAAATGATCCACTGCCATTTATTGATGACGAGGAATACGAACAATTGGTGGAACGTGGTTTTATCGTAAATGCTGATGCCCCACCATTGGAGGAAAATGCCCCTTGGGCAAAAGTTAAAGTGCCCGAAGCAAGGTTTCAAGAAATTCCCGATTACATCGTACCAGATGCACCACCAAGACCGTTGGCATATTATCGTTTCATAGAAAAATCTGCTGAAGAATTGGATGGCGAAATTGAATATGATGTGGACGAAGAGGATTCGGCCTGGTTAGAATGGATGAATGAAGAACGTGAAAAGTGTGGCCATAATCCAGTGAACATTGATACTATGGAGTTGTTAATGGATCGCTTAGAAAAAGAGTCATACTTTCAAGCAGCTGCCAACGGCACAGCCACTGGCAATGAGGTTGACGATGATGCAGTTTGTTGTATTTGCATGGATGGTGAATGCCAAAATACAAATGTGATACTGTTTTGCGATATGTGTAATCTGGCCGTACATCAAGATTGCTATGGTGTCCCCTATATACCTGAAGGACAGTGGCTTTGTCGACGGTGCCTTCAGTCACCAAGTACACCAGTCAACTGTGTACTTTGCCCCAATACAGGTGGTGCATTTAAACAAACCGATCGCGGGCAATGGGCCCATGTGGTGTGTGCCCTCTGGATACCCGAAGTGCGTTTTGCAAATACAGTGTTCTTAGAGCCAATAGGTGAGATAGTATTATAATTGTAAGCAAAATTTTATGGTACATAATTAAAAATTGAAGATAATTTAATCGATTTTTAATAATGTATGTGGATTGCATATCAAACAATTGTAATGCAATTTATAGGAGAAAACGATGAATTGAAACCAATTGTCCATATTATAGAGCGATTTGCTACAAAGTATTGAAGTAGTGTATTAAAGTGGTCGCACACTGAGGGACATAACTCAAAATGAATTTTTGTTCAAATCAAATTAACCCTTTTTATAACATACGAATGAATATTTGTGCGACACTTATGCCAATAGTTATTTGTATTTGAGTACCCTTTAATAATTTAAATACAGCGTAGCAGATTGATCTCATTTTTGATGACCGGTTTGTATTCAGAATTGTTGACTCTTTATTAGCGTTTAAATCGATCCATAATTATTCAGTGAAATTTAAGCGAAATATTTCAAAATATTTGCTATCGCTGTCTAGGACTTTATTTAATTTCTTATGATAATAGTTGCGAAGTTCCTTCCCTATGTCTTGTTTGGAATTACGAATACGAATAATTCATTGATTGCATTGCGGTCTTTCTATTGATCCCATGTGTGGATTAGGATATGCTTTTTTTTCTTCAGTTCAACTTTCAAAAAATGAACCTTCAAAAAACTTATATTTTCCGAGACTGACTTCGGGATTCAGTCATATTATTTCATGTTGAAAAGTACATTCGTTATTAGTTTGTACAATTTTTTATAGTTTACATATATGAATAGAAGACAAAAGCATTAATATTTATTCTACAATATAATGATACGTGTTGTGTATCAGATAATAACTCATTATACCTGATTTTATTAGTAGAAAATTTAAAATGTTACGAATACGAATACTTAATTTATTTTTTTACAATTTTATAACTACAATGAATTGTTAAATTACATTTTTAGATTCGATTGAAACAATACCTCCCGCAAGATGGCGATTAACATGTTACGTCTGCAAAGAAAAAGGTCTTGGAGCATGTATTCAGTGTCATCGAAATAGCTGCTATGCCGCTTTTCATGTGACCTGCGCGCAACAGGCTGGACTTTACATGACAATGGATATGAATGAAAATGCTGGCCATAATGATTCTTCTGCTCATGTTCAAAAATATGCTTTCTGTCACGCTCACACACCGGATCACGCAAAATCAAAATTAAATCTCAAAGATTTTGAAGATGCTCGACATAAAATGAAAGAGGCTCGTAAAGCTTTAGCGAAAAAACGTTCATCGGCACCAGTTGTCCTGATACCAACGATACCCCCTGATCGCATACAAGAAATTGCAAGCATGGTACACATGCAGAAGAAAAAAGAATTCCTTGATCGTTTAGTTGCATACTGGACAATGAAACGTAAGTACCGCAATGGTGTTCCTTTACTGCGGCGATTACAGTCGCAGGGAAATCATCATGGTTTTATACAGAGGAATGGTATCGAAGGAAGTCCCGACACATCCGAACTATATCGTCAATTAAAATATTGGCAATGTTTGCGTCAAGACTTGGAAAGAGCTCGCTTGTTATGCGAATTGGTTAGAAAAAGGGAAAAGCTTAAAGCGGCTTATGTGAAAATTTGTGAGCAAGTAGTTATGCTGCAAGTAAATCCCTTAGAGGCAGTTCTTACTAAACTTTTGGATGCTTTGGAAGCACGAGACACATCTGAGATATTCCGTGAACCTGTGAATACAAATGAAGTTCCCGATTATTTAGATATTGTGACACATCCAATGGATTTGGGTACAATGAGAACGAAACTCAAGTCTTACACACATTTGGATCAGCTTCAAACAGATTTTGATCTAATGATACAAAACTGTTTGGCATACAATAATAAGGATACAGTTTTTTATCGCGCTGGTATACGTATGCGTGATCAGGCTACACCATTGTTTCAACAAGCACGAGAAGCACTGGCTAGAGAAGGTCTTTTAGATTCAAGTCAGTCCGATTGCAAGGATCATGTTGAAAAAGAAGTTGAAGAAGAATTGCATCAGCTTTTGGCAGCAGCACCATGTGAGGCTATTGTACAGAAACTACTTATATTGGCTGATAAATCTCAGGTTCTAAAGAATCCAGTGTATCGCACAAAGAAAATCAAACAAATACGTCTGGAAATCTCACGAATGCGCAAAGCGATACAAAAAGCTAGAATACAAGCCGTAAGTAAAACGTGAACTTTTTTTTTTATCACTTCAGTCTTATTTATTTAAAATTTGCATACATACGTACGTTTTTTGTTTAGCGTCACAATGCTACTTTGGGTGCCAATTCTCAAACGGAAGACGATGAGGAAATGGAAGAAAATCATAATGTTGAAGATATGGATGTTGATATTCCAACCCCACCCGTTAAATCTCACGCCATCACTCTCCTACAGCAACAGCAACAAGAGAAAAATGCTCAATCAACACCAAAACGCAGTCGAAAAAATGCACGCAATACGCAACGTTCTCGGCAACAACATGCTTCACGACATAATCATCATAACCTAAGCGAAGATGATGACGACAGTATTCACAATCAGGCGAACGGTAGCGATGAAGACGAAGATGATCCAATGGGCGAAGAGTCGAAAGTCGCAAGTAATAATACAACACAGACACCGCCTTGTAGTCCAGTTAAGAGTCTAAACAGCAGTGCATCACCTGTTGGCGTTAATAGAAGGTAAGAAAATTTAATTTATTATTTTTTCTGTGCAAAACCATAATTTCATATATACATCATGTATCATATGTACATAATTAAAACGACAATATAATTGCCTATTCCTCGTAATGAATTGTTTAAGAATGCCTGACCTCTTCTTTCTATGGTACTTATATACAATATTTTAAATTGTTACGTGAAATACGTATAACAGAAAAATTCTAAATTAAAAAATACACACATATGTACATACATAATTGGTCATTACAATCCTTCAGTCAGGATTACGATCTAGCTTCTCACATCAATTATGTTGTGTGTGTTATTTGCATACATGAGTGGCAGGATCTACAGTTTAAAAGTAGATTCGGAACGTTCGATTTTTGAGAAACTTCTTCATGGCAATTTTAAATCTACTGAGAGGAAGTCACTGAAGATATATTTTATATTTCGTTCTGATGGAGATGTCTGACATGTGGTCTGAACCGAGGCCTCATGTCTAATAAGCCAACATACTACCTACTAGACTACGGGGACTTCAAAATTAAAAACATTTTGTAAATAGCTCAGTTGCAGGATAAGTGTGTTGATTATCAGTTGCACATATTTGTGTTGTTGCATACTGTTTGGGATAGATAATGGATTTCAATATACTTATTATCGATTCAAGTGTGAACATTTCGCTTGTGTGTTAAATTTAATTAAAAATTATTTCGTAAAGACTGCTATTTTAAATTTATTTGAAATCAATTAATGATGCGCATTAATTCCGACCTGTTTTCTGTTTGTTTTTGTATTTAAAATATAATCAAATATAACATGTTTTAATCAATGAACTGATTACAGAACTGCGGTGCTGTTTACACGCAAAGCGCAGGCCGCTCTTAAACGGCCTACAGAAACGACGACAACATCTGCAATAACAACACCGGTTAAGGAAGAAATTCATAATTCTGCCATATCGACACCGATTCCAACGATGGGTTCACTTATACCGTCAGCTAACAACGTCGCTACGTCTGCATCAGCAGCAGCTTCTCTAGTTTCCTCAGCCTTATCGATAAGCAATAAAATAAGTGGTGGCCTTAATCAACTGACGCCGTTGTCGGCTAGCATTAATCAGGTTTCCGCTACATTGTCAGGTAAATCACCGAAACGAAATGCCCGTCATAAAAGGTTAACAGAAATGCGTAGCAGTTCATCAATGTCACCGAAAAAATCACCAAACAGAACGGCGCTTTCAACGGCAGGTGTTAGTCTGTTAGGATCTCCAGCAGCGGCACCTACCAGTACAGTATCTTCAGTTATGACGGCCTCACATCAATCAGCTGCGATACCACCCACAATAACGCCTTTAACGCCGACTTCTAATTTAAGTAGTTATCAACATATGCCGGATAAATTTCGTGTTTACCGAACAAATAACGAGCGTGACGTAAGTGAAAGTGATGACGATGATATGAGTGATATCTCTGGAAGTCCATGTAGTAGTTGCTCTGGGTTTAGCGTTAGTGGCAGCGGTTCCGATTATGATTCAAGTGATGATGATGACGATGATGATGACGACGACGAAGATGAGGAAAAGAGCGATCCAGATGCGGATGAGAATAATACAAGAGATAGACCGGATATTGAAATTAATGATAGCACTACAATAGGTGGTGATGAACAGGGTAATAATGGCCTGGCGATGAGTTGTAGCGGCGATAGTGATACTGGTAATGTTGACGCTGACTCCGATACTCAAACTCGAAGTATTACACGAAGGACACCAACCCCGCTCGATAAAAAAACGCAAAACACTATACGTTCAAGACAAAGAAAACGGCATGTAACGCCAGTTCAGCCGAATACAGACTCATCGCCCATACCTGCTGTTCAAACCGTAACTGCCGTTACGGCTGCTAAAGCCACTACACGTTCGTCAAACAAACAACGAACTGCTACGCCTACACCAAATAATGTAAATAATGCGAAAACGCGTAAAAGTAATAATAGTGTAGCGGCGGCGGTGGCGGCGGCGGCAACGGGAACAACAGTCACAACTGCTGCCAATAACAATAGCAAAATAAAACTGAACCATACGACGAGTAATGAAATTTATACTCAGGTTATCAACTCTAATAGTAGAACGCATCATTTGATAAAACCTCCCCTTGAGCCTCTACAGCTGGTCTGGGCTAAGTGTCGTGGTTATCCTTGGTATCCAGCCTTGATATTAGATCCAAAAACACCTAAAGGCTTTGTATATAACGGAGTGCCATTACCCGCACCACCTACTGATGTTTTGGCTTTACGCAAAAACTATCCCCACGATATGGAGGTATTTTTAGTTTTATTTTTTGATGCCAAACGCACTTGGCAATGGTTACCCGCTAACAAACTTGATATACTGGGCATCGACAAAGAGCTAGATCAGCAAAAACTTGTTGAATCTCGTAAGCCCACAGAGCGTAAGGCAGTTAAAAAAGCATATCAGCATGCTCTACACTATCAAAGTCAAGTCTCCGATTTGGAAGGTCAAGGACCGGATCCGATTATGTGAAAGTTAAATTGTTTAAAAATGGTGGCAGAATTGGAGTGAATCTCACACCACAACCCTGCACCCTCACATATAAATGCCTCACTTTTAGTTCTTACCGCTGTGCTCTTTTTATAATTATTATTATTATTCATTTATTATTATTACTATAGAAAAATACAAATAAACAAAAAAAACTATACTATACTTATATATATATACAGTTATACACATACAAAAATATATACATAGTTGGTATACTTTTTCTAATTTTTGTTTTTATTTTTAATTACTAAAAAGTATAACAAGCAAGAAACATTTACGAAAAAATCTAATTTATATGTTGTTTTTTAACTAAGAATATACAAAAGTATTGATTTCAAAATCAATTAAAATTTTTTTCAAAATTATTGCTCCTTTCATGTGCGTATGAGGAGTCTAAATCCAAATAACAGCGATACTTCTTAAAATTAAGGAAATTCATCCACACAATTCGGAAGCAACTACTTATTTTGAAAATAATTTAACAAAATCTTGCGTATTATATATAAAAATTTCTACATTAGAATTTTCCATTAAACAATATGTTAAAAACAGTCTATGTATTTTACCGTAATATGTCTTAAATAAACAATTTTTAAGTTCTATTATTCTGTTACCTCATAACTGTATTTCGAATATAAACAAACGTAAAATTAAATTTTGTTTTTATTAATTTTTTTTTTAATTTTTGTTTTTGGTGATTTTCTTATAATTTTATTTTTAAGAAAGTTTCTTGATAAATAAACTAATATTTGTGATTAGAAAATTCAGTGTAAAACAAATTTTGTTTCTGTATCTTTACAAGTTACATAGAAATGTTATTAATTTACACTTCTGTTTTCGGTTGTATGGACCAAGTAAAATTAAATATTATATCCTTAAGAGTTGTCAACGTTTCTCTAACAGTTTGCAAAAGATCGTTGAAACTGAATTTTTCATAAGAAAATTATAAATTTTCCAGATAACGTTTATTTTTATGGATGAGGAAAATAAAGACATTTTCGAATTCTTTCGATAATGTTTTCATATTGATTCCTTTATATATTGAAAACGCCCTCCATTAGATGTACCAGTTTAGTTACACAAAAACAATTATTGCAATTTTTAATTGCGTTTACACTTCAAGTGTTTTTGCCTCTTCATTGCTAAGAATTCTTTTCTAAAGAATTACAAATAAAAAAGGAATAATTTTTAAAAGTCACTAAATTATTTATTTATTCGTATGTAGATGTGTGGCATTAAGGCAAATATTTTTTGTTTTTTTTTTATTTTAAAATATTTAAAAACAAAACAAAAACAATTAAAATTTTTCCATGGCTAATTTCTGTACTTTATTTTAATATGTATTGTATTTATTAAAATTATATTTTATTATACATATATAGGATAAGAATTTTTTTTTTCAAATCTAAGAACTAGTTGTAAGTCTTTTTTTGTTTGTTTATTTTTCATAATACATAATTATTATTATTAGTTTAACATTAATTAGTTCTAAGTCTAATAAATAATATATACTAAATAAAAATTAAACAAAACAGATATATAACTATAAACAAATTGTGTAATTATAATTAAAAAAAAAAAAAATAAAACAAAACAAAATAATAATAAAAAGTTATTAAGTTTTAAATATTTTTTCTGTTTTTATTACTACCTTTAACTTTCATATTTAAGAATAAATGGGTAATGAAAATCAATTTGTACATAAAAAAATAAATAAAAAATTTAATTAAAAATCAAATATAAAAATGAATGTTAATTGGAAATCATGACTTAATACATACATATGTACATATACAAAATACAGAATTCACACTCAAACACACATAGTACACCGAGGGAAATAGTGAAACAATTAATTGAAATGTAATTAATTAAATTGTAAAGTTTACACATTCAAGATGCTCTTAAAAATTAAAAATAAAACAAACTACTTAGTGTTAATAAACATGATTTTAAAATTGTTGTTTTCATGCATAAAGTATCTACATACATATGTACAGTGGTGGCAAATATTACGTTAATATGCTTCATATATGGTATATTCAATTCGCTATTACTAGTATTAATGAAGTAGCACTTACGCTATTCGATAACGGCAAACATGTTGAAATTATCTGGGGTTGGAAACTAAACTGACATACGAATCAGAGATCAGCAATGAGTATTCAAAAAGATGAATAGATTTGAATCATACTCATAATTTCTGATACTTATACATATTCATACTTATTTTAATATCATACTCATACTACTCATATTCAAAGTTTGAAGTACTAATCGTAATCATATACTTAGCAATACGCATGATGTTGTTAATTTCGACTTTCTCACTCTCTTACTCAACATTTACAAAAATCACAAAATAAGTATGATTCGCGTACGAACACTACAATACTCACTAGAAGGTTGTGTGTTTGCTTTGCTTGCTATCTTTGTCTCTTTCTTTCTTCTTTTTTTTGTAAATGCACCAGCAACTAAGACTGTAAAATTTGATGAATGATTCGAATCACTCGAATCATTTATGAGTATTACAAGTATTTTTCTAAATTTATGAATCTGAATGAGTAGGCATATCAATCAAACATATTTCGAATGTATGAGTTTGGTGTCAACGTTGTACTCATACTCATTGCAACCTGGGGAGTTACTCTGTAACTCGATACGAAAATTAAAATGTACGTATTCGAACAAATTGTACTCTGTAGTACGAAAGTACGGAAAATTTTCGAAAGTGGTACCAATGTTTTCTTTTTTTTTGTACTAACAAAAAATTCTATTACTCTGTATTACGAAAACGAGCATGAAAAGCTTAGTAAATATTCGAAAATTCTTCGTTCTTCAATTGTGTTGGTAACAATTAATAATAAATTTAAAATGTAACTAAATTAATATAAGTACATTGCAAAATAAACATAAAATAATATATTTTAAACAATCTCAATGGAGTGCGTCAAAAAGAATTGTATATACCAACCAAACACAATACGAAACTGTTGTGGACTTTATGATGACGCATCTGGATTTGGCCAACTGACATCTAAAAGTGCCAGATGCAAGAAACAAATCTAATAATCTGTGGCAGAAACTAAGAACAGATTTGGTTTCACTTGGTCCACAGCAGCGAGATGTTAAAGTTTGGGAAAAAGTAAGCTTAGATAGATCTAAATATTTGAGTGCGATCTATCGCGGGGTTGACGGACAGTTGCGTCTATAGCCGTCAAGTTCAAGTTCACTATGTGACATGACGGCAATAGCCGTCCAATACGAAACGGTCGTTTTTAGACACTGCGGCTGTAGCAGCACAAATGTGCATTTACCAGCGTACAAGTAGAAGCCTAGTGTCATGTTTTCGAAAAAAATTTAGTATGCAAGGTTAACACATTGAGTATGCACGTGGTTACATAGTGTCTAGAGTCCGCTGGCGCCATGACGGTTGTAGCCGCAACCTAATTAAAGGTGCTGAATTAATCAAAATTAAGTGTATTTAAGCAGAAAGAGTAAAACTATACTTCTAATATTCTAAAAATTACAAAAACATATAGTGTCAATTTTCGAATTTCACTTGTTTCTACTGTCCGTCAACGTGTTAAACGTTTAACTTTTATTAGGTTTGGGCAGACTATAAAAAGCATGTCGAGTAGAAAAATGCAGTAGAAAAAACCAAGCATCTCTGATACGGGTGGAGTACCAAGCAAGTATTGGTCATTAACACCTCTAGAAAGACAAACGGCTGATTTACTGACAATGGATGAGGCAATTAATGGTAGCCAAATTAAACACTGATTCAAATCCATAATCAAGTTCACCAGTAATAACTCAGTATTTAGTTGAAGAAAATTAGGAGGGATTAGAGTCTGGACACAAAAATAATTACCTTACAGATGTACATACATATATAGATACATGTACATACACATATATATTTAATGAATTCGATTTTCTTTATTTTTTTTATAAATTTTCAATATTTTTTTTATAAATTTCTTTATTTTGTAAGGTACTGCCAATTTTATTTTTGGTTTTTCTATGAAAATTTTCGAACGATTTACAGAGTACGCTTTTATTTACTTACCGAAAACACTTTTCGAAAACTTTTACTTTTCGAATCGAAAAGTTGTAGTGAGTACGAATGAACCATAGTAGTTGAATTTTAATACTGTTAACTCACAAATACTCAAAATTTAGTAATTTACTCCAACGGTAGCTCTTAGTTTCGCTCCTTTAGGATTGACCATCAGTGTACCGCAGAAGTTAACTTTTATGGCCATGCAATCCGTCATTCTAATAAGCGCAATCCAACTCAATTGCACTGATAATCGAATTAGAATTCCTAGTCGAAGTCAGCTTTTAAATGTCCTTTGAAAATAACTCTGTTGTAGTAATGCTCAGGACTGCACTTTCTACCTCGTTTGTTAAAAAAAAAGTCTACGGAAATATGGGATGAAAACATTAGATGACACATATGGAGATAGATGAATAGAGCATTTTGTACTGGTTTGAAAATTTCTTTGCCAATCTCATTTTTTTTATAACACTTTATGGAAAATAAATTGAAAGGCAAACAGTTTAAATGTCTGCATCTTACCTTTTTTCTAACGATGTCAAATCTTTAACGATTAGTGTACGATTAGTGGGTTTCATTTCGAAATTAAAATAAAAAAATAAAAAATATTATGAAAGTCAGTTTACATTTTATTGAAACCTCCAAACATTAACGAACTTAAAACCTCTGTTTTCTATGCAACAATTCTCAGTCAGTTCATAAGTTGCTAATTTTTTCATAAAATTTAAACGATTTTCCGTTAGACCATGACGACCTGGATCGCCAATAAATATTAATTTGCCATCACTGCTGCACTTGTGTAGCCAGGGTAATAGAATTTCGGCAATTTGCTCATCATAAAATAAGTCACCAATAAATATAATGTCCTCAGAAATACTTGAGCCAATTAAATTATCATTTGAGACAAGAAATTTGCCAACGTCAATTTTATTTAGACTGGCGTTTAGTAAAGCAGCATAACCGGCAGCTGAAATTGAAATAGTCGAATGTAATTTTACAATAAAATGGATATGAGACTAAAAATAACAAATACAATATAATACTCACCATTATCAATATCATTGGCTACAGAATATTTTGCATTTCTCATAATGGCTGCTATAGAAGTGGCACCACAGCCACTGCCAACATCTAAAACTGATTTTCCTTTAACCACATCGGGATTTTCTAAAACAAATCTGGAACATATAGACTCTATTATAAAGCGCAATCAAATGCCGATTTCAAAAAAAAAGTTTCTAGTACTTGCTTAACGCCTGACCTCCAGGCCAGTAAAAAGCCCAAAATGGATCATTTTCAAATATTCGTTTCTCATCATTCAGTTGAGGTTCATGAAATAATCGACACTCCGGAGTTATTAAATGCAGCGCTATATCGGGTGTTAAATGGTCCCGTGATATTTTTGTTTCCCTCAGAATATTCTCTTCGATATGTTTGTTTCGCAATCTACAATTTGCAAATCATACGAAAACAGGAAGTTATTATTTCAAAATTTCTTGTATTTACTTAAAATTTAATTAATAAATATTGAAAACCAAAACAAAAAAAAAATTATTTAATTGCCTGCCTATCTGCTGTCGCCTTAATACAATCAAAACAATATTTACTTATTACGCGTAGAGATTGAAAATCGAATGGATAGTTAATTTATCAGATACATACATACATATAGTGTATAGAAATAAATAAAACAAACAAAAAAAAATAATACTTGTGATCGATCACTTTAATTTTAGGATGTTATTTGATTTAGGGCCATTATTACAATTTGCCCTTAAAGTTGGGTTTTGTTAAAGGTAACTTTAGCTAAAGTGAACTTTAAAGTCAGCTTTAACTTATTTTCGTTATTACAACCTAATGATAAAATAATGTTAACTTTATTAAAAGTATAGCAATGCCGGAGCATTGTCGATAAAATTGCTTAATTAATTTAAACGCAGTGGCAACGACGGCCTTCTGTTTTTTGTTGTATTTGCTCATTTTGCTTATATTTGAAGTTGCCATATTGAAAATAACATATACTATGTGCGGCAAGTTTATTTTATTTTATTTATTTATTATTACGATTTTACAATCTAGATACTTAAATATATACATATAATACTCTATTAACAATTTTTCTTGCAAAAATTCAAACATAAACTTAACTTTAAAAGCCTAACGCTCACTTCTACCTTATTAACCACTTATAATAATGAAAAACAATTTATGTGCCCTATGACCCTAAGGGCCATTATTACAACTTGCCGTTAACTAAAGGAAGGATTTCAACGGGCAGATAAATTGTTTTTCGTTATTATGAGTACCCAATAAGACAGAAGTGGTCGTTAAGCTAAATGGAGGATGATCCTACCTTTAACATTTCAAGGTCACTTTATGTTTGAAGTTGCCATATTATGTAACGGGTTATTTTTTAGCTATTATCTTTTTGGCAACACTGGTTTAAACAGCTCACGCACGTTTCGTGTTTTGTTTCACTGTCGAACATCTACAGTTTGGTCTATAATTTAACTATGAATCGTCTTACAAACGAATAACGCTTGCAAATCATTGAATTTTATTATCAAAATGCGTGCTCTGTTAAGAAGTTCATCGCGCGCTTCTTCCATTTTATGGTCAGTTTAATCGACCCACTGAACCGGCTATTTGGGCTATTGTGACTAAATTTCGCACCAAATTTACATTGTTGGACATTAAATCACCAACACGCTTACGTAGAGTGCGAACTGAAGAAAATATCGCAGCTGTATCGGCCAGTGTTAATGATGACCATCAATTATCGATTCGTCGCCGTTCGCATCGTATCGATTCGTTCTCTGTTA
This sequence comes from Sarcophaga rosellei, assembly GCA_930367235.1. Lineage (NCBI taxonomy): Eukaryota > Metazoa > Arthropoda > Insecta > Diptera > Sarcophagidae > Sarcophaga > Sarcophaga rosellei. The sequence goes on along the minus strand of OV884021.1, from coordinate 49,580,721 downwards.
CTCAACACCGTGGAAAATTTTGCGGAAGGATTTAGGTATGAAGCCTTTCAAAATACAGCTGGTGCAAGAATTGAAGCCGAACGACCTACCGCAATGCAGAATTTTTGGTGAATGGGCTCTTGGAAAGTTGGCCGAAGATCCACTTCTTTATCGAAAAATTGTGTTCAGCGACGAAGCTCATTTTTGGCTCAATGGATACGTAAATAAGCAGAATTGTCAATTTTGGACTGAAGATCAGCCGGAAGCATTGTAAAAGCTACCAATGCATCCAAAAAAAGTCACAGTTTGGTGCGGTTTATGGGCTGGTGGCATCATTGGACCGTACTTCTTCAAAGATGCTGCGAATCGTAACGTAACTGTGAATGGTGAGCGCTACCGTGAGATGAAATCCAACTTTTTATTGCCCAAAATGCAAGAGCTTGACTTGCATGACGTGTGGTTTCAACAAGACGGTGCCACATGCCACACAGCACGCGAAACAATGGACTTATTGAGACGCGAGTTCGGTGAACATTTTATTTCACGTTCGGGACCGGTCAATTGGCCGCCTAGATCGTGCGATTTAACGCATTTAGACTATTTTTGTGGGGCTATGTTAAAGCTCATGTCTATACAGACAAGCCCGCTTCAATTGACGCATTGGAAGACAACATTGAAGCATTTATTTGTGAGATACCGGCCGAAATGTTGGAAAGAGTATGCCAAAATTGGACTAAGCGGATGGACCATTTGAGGCGCAGTCGCGGTCAACATTTGCATGAAATAATCTTCAAACATTAAATTATACGGACCGTACTATCGATTCAAATAAAGATTTCATGCATTCTTCTGAATTTTATGTGTTTTTGTTTTTAAATTTTCCTATAGCTCTTAAAAAATCACCCTTTATTATTTTCATTATGGCAACTTCAAATTTAAACAAAATGCGCCAAAAACGAAGCCGGCGGTTGACACTGCGTTAAAAAAAAAAACTTGTATAATTGAACAGTTTTATCGACATTGCTTCGGCACTGCCATATATTTGAAAAATGTTATCTGTAAGTTGCAATAACGAAAATAAGTTAAAGGTAAATTTCCAGTTCCCTGTAGCTAAAGGTACCTTTAACTAACCCCAAGTTTAACGACAAGTTGTAATAATGGCCCTAAGAGTATTAATTTATTATATACAGAAAAAAAACAAAAAATTGTATCATTTTTAAGCTAAAACAGTTTTTAAGGAAATTCTGCAAATATGTACACACGTTTGATTAATATAAATCACTCAATTAATCTGCATCGTTTTGGAATTGGTTCCACATCATTAGATGATAAAATCATACGCATGTAATGCCATCATATGGTAAAATATCATTATCATGACTTAGTTACTCAATTGGTCATTACAAACCTTCAGTCAGGATTATGATTAGCTTCTCACACCACCCGTGATGTGTGTGTAAATTTTATTCATATATGGCGGAATCTACAGTTTAAAGTCGACTCCGAACGACAGATTTTGAAGAAAATTCTCATGGCAATTTAATTTTACTTTCAGAAATCTGCTGAGAGGAAGTCGTCGAAAAAATATTTGTTTCATATTTACTGGAGACGTATGATCTGGAGTTTAAACCGTGGACTCAAGGCTAAAAGGCTAACATACTACTTACCTGATTATGGCGGCTAATAATATCATTTTCATTTTATCTCGTGAATAGGGGACGATATGAAAGAATTTTTTGGTAATTATCAGTGATATAAAGTCGGTTAAAAATTGGTAATAAAAAGTTAAAAAAAATCATCAAAAATTTCAATTAAAATCAATAAAATCATAATATAAGTTAAAATCTTTACATAATCTACGAAAAGGAAAATTACATCCATAGTTCGTTCCATAGAAATCTAAAGAAAGAGGACGATAGTGCCGTGAAAATCTTGCTGGAATACTGAAATTCAGGCTACAAAGCAAAAACTCAGAATCGATATCACCTTTAACCAGATTAAAAACAAAACAAACACCTAAAACAGTTCTTCTATGTTCCAAAGTTGGAAGTTTTATCAAACCTAATCTAGCCTCATATGACGGAAACCCATTGGCATAATCCCATCCTAAGCCACGTAAACAGAATAATAAAAACTGCCTCTGCACAGACTCTATGGACTCACTATGACATCGATAGTATGGATTCCAAATAATAGACGCATACTCCAAAATAGGTCGAACAAGTGAAATGTATAGCAGTCTAGTTATATAAGAATCAATGAATTCCCTAGCCCATCTTTTCACAAAACCAAGAACAGCCCGAGCCTTGCCAATCATCATACTAATATGATCAACAAGAGACAGTTTCATATCCAATAATACTCCCATATCAAGAAATGTATTCACAGTTTCCAAAGGGCAAGAATTAATCACATAAGTGGACGAAATCACGCCCCCGCGAGAGAAAACCATGCATTTACATTCTTTTAAGTTAAGATCCATTAAATTAACTCTGCACCAAGTTTCAAACAAATCAATATTCCGCTGAAGAACAGCGTGACCATGATCATCATCAGAAGTATAAAATAATTTAACGTCATCAGCATACATTAGAATATTACAATCAGAAATAGCACAAGGAAGATCATTAAGAAACAATAAAAACAGTAAAGGACCCTAGACAATACATTCCTAAACAATACCCCCTGAGTCCTAAGGGAGAGGTAGGAGTCTAGCCAACGATGAATAATATCCGGAATACCGATTAATGATAGTTTAAGAAGCAAAGTTCTATGATCAACCCTATCAAAAGCTTTGCTGAAATCAGTATAAATCACATCAGTCCGAGCGCTGGCAAGAAAACCTATAAATCTGTTAAAGTTTCTTCAGTGTCGTCTGCACAATTAACGTGAATGACTAAATAAGCCTGTTCTGTAAATTAAAATCGGATTAAAATTAAAATCTAAACAATTTTCAAAGATTAACGAAACTTGAATGCTAGCTAAACATGTTAATAGTTAGTATAGTTTTAATTTCTTGTCAGTATTGGATTTGAAAATTTCCTCGGATTTTCATTTGGAAATTTAAAAAATCGAAAAATATTTTTTCTACGAAGTATTCTTCGAAACATAACAGGTAAAGAATGTAAAATAAGGAAAACAAAATGAGAAAAAAAAAATTAAATTTAAATCATAAACCGACACTTCGCTAACATTCAGGAATAGATATAAAATTGCGTTAGTTTTGCGTCATGTGTCTTTGTTCTCATAATTCCATAACCATTTAAAAAAAAAAAAATTTATTTCATACACACAATGTAACAATGTTTGCGGCCAATATAGAATGTAATAATAATTATTTGCCATTTAAACTTAATTTATGTGGCTGAAACGTTTTATTTTTTAATTTACTTTGTAAATATGTACTTACAATGAACACTTATCTGCTCAATAAATGGTAGGAGCCTGACTTTAATTACAATTTTACAATTATTTTCTTGTTATGCAAATTGATTTTGAAAATGTATTGAAATGTAATTACTAATCGTGCTGCAATGATAATTATTTGTTAGAGGGAAAGTGTATGATGTATGTCCCGTCCTGTCCTGTAGAAAGAGTTTATTATTTTTAAATATTTTAAATCTTTGTTGACCTTCTAGCAATGAGTATTCAAAAACATGAGCAGATTCGAATCATAATCATAATTTCTGATACTTATACGCATTCATACTTATTTTAATATGATATTCATACTCCTCATATTCAAAGTTTGAAGTACTTATCGAACTCTTACTTAACAATTCTTCTTTACTCAACATTTACAAGAATCACAAAATAAGTATGATTCGCGTACGAACACTACAATACTCACTAGAAGGTTGTGTGTTTGCTTTGCTTGCTGTCTTTGTCTTTTTCTCTCTTCTTTTTTTGTAAATGCAGCAACAACTAAGACTGTAAATTTTGATAAATGATTCTAATCACTCGAATCATTTATGAGTATTATACGTACATATTTTTATAAAGTTATAAATCTGAATGAGTAAGCCTATGGATCAAACATATCTCGAATATTATGAGTTTGATTTCAACGTAGTACTCATACTCAGTGCAACCTGTTCTTATAAATCAATGTTGTAGTCAGAATTTAGAAAAATACGTATAATACTCATTATAATACTTATAAAAAAAGAAGAAAGACAAAGACAGCAAGCAAAGCAAACACACAACCTTCTAGTGAGAATTGTAGTGTTCGTACGCAAATCATACTTATTTTGTGATACTTGTAAATGTTGAGTCATGGAGAGTCGAAATCAACAACATCATGCGTATTGTTAAGTATGAGTATGATGAGTACTTCAAACTTTGAATATGAGTAGTATGAGTATGATATTAAAATAAGTATGAATGCGTATAAGTATCAGAAATTATGAGTATTATTCGAATCTACTCATCTTTTTGAATACTCATTGCTGATCTCTGGTTACGACCAAAATTCGCCAAATTTGTTTGTTCACGTGCCTATTTATCTAGAAATGGGTCTCATCTTTGAAGACGTTCGTTTGATAGTAATTAGGGTCCCATTCGCCGAACACACATCGTTGTCTATGGTCGTCCATGGAGATATTCCAAAACACTGTATATGAGTTCAAGCCGGAAAGAATACAATGGCAAGTTTTAAGGGCCTAAATGTAATGCAAGTAAAGACGTTTTTGCCTAGAAACCTACACATTCGTGCATAGACTTTTGATTTTTTTTTGTTTGTTTTATTTCCACAGTTACTATTGCGGTCATTAACCTATTTTTGTGACTTCAACAACTACCTGCTCTGGTGAATTAAAATATATTCACTGGGTTCTGTTTTGTGGTTAAAATATATTTTTTTTAATTTTCAAATGAAAATATTGGAATATTTTCTTTTAAATTATTAATTTATGAGATTATAATTTTTTATTTGTTTACATTCATTTACACTAAAAAGTATCTTTTTAATTTTAATTTTTTAATACATTTCGTTAATAAATTTAACAGTTAAAAATCGTTTGCGTATTTCCAATAATTATGAAATTCTGTTTCATTCATTCATTCATTCAATTAAACCGAAAAGACAAATTTTAAAACGTTTGTAGCTGTTGCTAAGTCATAACATGTATCAGTTTTTGTCACGTTTAAACTTAGATTCAAAGTCCATGAACATAACAAAAGACAGAAAAACGTTTAATTTTCTTGACTGGCGTTTATTCATTTCAGTCTAAACGCACCTTTTTAATGTAAAACCGATCTAAACACAGAGGGCGTACGTTTATTTAACCACATAACCAACCGCCAGACAGTTAAAATATTTAAAACTTTTCCTTTTCTTTTCTAAGAAAACAAAAAAAAAAAAAAGAAAAAAACTTGAATTAAATCCATTTAAATACAATTAAATATGTACGTTCAAATACCATTTATGGTAAAACCTCGTGTGAATTTAACACAAATATTCGTTCAATATGAGTCCACGTATTTGCTCAATAATAATAAATTATACAAATACTAAAGCCATCAGGTTTATTGATTATGCATAAACGTACTAAAATACAATACACATAATATAATATTAAATTTGTATACATTTAAATATAAAAATGTTTAAAATTAGTCTGATACATATATTGATGTTATTAATAATTTCTGGGAATCGCCAAAAATTAATGAAATTTGTCTGTAATCGAAATGTCGATGATTCACCTACATTTGGGGGACAACTCAAAAAAAAAAAAAGAAAACAAGAAATGCTACATCATCACATACAGTGACGCGCAAAAGTGAATATTTCATTATTTTAATTGGTTACATGCATACTTGTGTACAATATGCACAGAGTACATATGTATACGAGATTGAAAAATTATACAATAATTCGTTGACTTCGCTGAAAGCGGATTGTAGTACACTGTAGTGAAACTATTGTTCCCGTTAAAGTACAGTAAGAAGAAGATTGGAAGAGAAGCATATTTACCATTGTGAGGCACTGTACATATTTGTTATTTACGATCTCTATCGATTGCAGAAGTTTTTACATACATACATAATTGGCCATTACAACCCTTCAGTCAGGATTAGGGCCTAGCTTCTCAACACCACTCATGTTGTGTGCGTTAATTTTATACATGAGTGGCGGGACCTACAGTTTAAAGTCGACTCCGAACGACAGATTTTTTGAGAAGCTTTTCATGACAATTTTTACTCTCAGAGTTTTTGCCAGAAATCTGCTGAGAGGAAGTCGCCGAAGAAATATTTTTTCATATTTCATTTTGATGTCTGACCTGGGATTCGAACTCGAGCCTTTCGTCTAATAAGCCTACACACTACCTACTAGACCACGGCAGAAGTTTTTAGTCAAGAATAACTTAGAGAAAATACGGATGGATATTTCGCTGTCGTATGGCTCTCTTCGCCTTTGTAATGTAAGTATACTATGTTCAGACATGAACTGTAATTGCGTAAATTGCAATACACGCCATTTATGAGTTCAATATTTCATATAAAGTTTCAATTAACTATTGCGCAATAAATAAGCAAATTGTTATAATATTGAGTAAAACTTAAAATGCAGCACTGTCATAAGTATGTTCAGTGAGCATATTACAATTATCCGAACTCTTTCTGTTGATATTTAACAACTCAAATGTCAACAACGACAAACAAAAATAAAAACAATCTTGTTGAAACAACCAGATGTTTTGTTTACCAGCTGTCAAATGAATATTGAACAAGCAGCTGAACTGCCTATATTGCTATGTCTGAACACTTAAAATATTGTATTCAATAAACCGAATATTGACTCAATAAAAGTAGAAGTCTGAACATAGTATTAGATCAGAAATGCATTTATTTTATTCTTTCTCTGACTTTACGTACGTGAACACTTAACGTGTAAATTGGTCTTTAGACACTTTTAGCTGCTGAGCATATAAAACTCAGTAATGTTAGATTTTGAGCGGTGTTTTGTAGTAGGATGGCGTAACTTTGTAAATGGGTGGATATTGACTTAATAAACCGTTAAGTCGTTTGAATGCTTACAACGATTTTTGTAAAATTTAATATTGTTGTCGTAGTATAGGGAGTAAAGTGTTGGCTTACTAGACGAGAAGTTCAATCGAGTTCTAATCTCAGGCCTGACAGCTTATTTTTTTCGGCACTAATGCTCTGAGAATAAATACAATTTATATACACAACACGTCATAAGAAGCCCGGCCGTAATATTGATTACAGAGTCGTAATGGCTAATAATATATGTGTGAATGCAATGTATAAAATGATCGGTAAAATATTATATATTGTCTGCCGCTATTTACGTACATACATACTTAATGGGTCATTACAACCCTTCACCCTTCGACCTAGCTGCTCACATGACTTATATCGTGTGTGTTAGTTTTATACATGACTGGCGAGACTTACAGCTTAAAGTCGTCTATGAACGACAGATTTTTGCGTTTGCCAGAAATCTGCTGAGAAAAACTCGCTGAAGAAATGTTTCTTCATATTTAGTTTTGTTGGAGATGTCTGGAGTTTGAATCGTGGGCGAAAATCTAATAGGTCCACACACTACATACTAGACTACGGGAATTTTTCTGCCGCTATTTACTTTTGTTTATTTATTCCTTGGAAAGGTTCCACTTGAAAAAATAGTAATTGTAGATGTTGAGAATTATAAAGCAAAGGGAAATTTCTTAGAAAGGAAATTATTGCCCTTCTTTTTGTCATCACTGTACCTTAAAGCATACAAGCTTTAAAATCTAAAATGCAGATTGAATATGAAATTAATATTCAAATACAAAAACTACAAGTCATACCAATTTAAAAAAAGTTTATTTTTTTCAATTTTTTCTTTTCGATTTTTTTTACCATTTACAGTCTGTCTTGAACTTTAGCAATTTTGTGTGTTTATTTTTTAATTAAAAACCTGTGAAAATAAATTCATGGTTTTTTAGAGCAAAACGCAATGAGTTGTACAAAATGAAGCGTTTTGCAATATTTTTTTCATAAGAAACGTTGTTAAGCTCACGTGCGATATTTATTGAATGAATTTGAGGCGTTTTTTAATTCGTATTGGGAAATTCAACGTAAAAAATCCCCAAAATTATCAATGAATTTTGGTTGGAATGCTTTAAAATATGCAAGTGTTACATTTTTCTTATTATGAAGTGTTTTATTTTTTTATATCAAAAGTTTTAATTTATTGTACGTGTTATTTTAAAATACGTAAAGATAAAGTTTTGTAATGTAAAGAGTTATTTACAGAAGCCGCCGTGGCCGAGAAACTAGTATGAGGGAGTTCGTGAGTTCAAATCTCAGTTCTTACGTCTCGATTTCTGTCAAAAGTCTTTTGGCACAAACTCTAAGAGTAAACAAAATTGCCATGAAACATACATAATTGGTCATTACAACACTTTAGTCAGGATTATGACCTAGTTTCTCACACCACTCATGTTGTATGCGTTAATTTTTATACAGGAGCGATGGGGACCTACAATTTAAAGTCGATTCCGAACGACAAATTTTTGAGAAACTTTTCATGGCAATTTTATTTGCTCTCAGAGTTTTTGCTACGAATTTGCTGTTGGAGATGTCTGACCTGTGGTTTGAACCGTGGCCTTACGTCTAATAAGCCAACACACTACCTACTAGACCACGACGACTTCTAAACTGTAGGTTCCGCCACTCATAGGTGAAATGGAGAAGCTAGGTCGTAATCCTGACTAAAGCGTTGTGATGATCAATTAAGTAAGTATGTTAGTACTGTGGATGTATGCTTTTGAGATATTTTGATTGATATTTTGATAAGATTGTTTCTTCAATAAATTCCAATTGGCCTGGTGACGATACATATTATAAAGGGTGTTTTTTTATAGAGGTATAGAACTTTAAGTTGGCATTACTTTTCAAGATGGCGACCGATTTAACAGCTGTCAAGTCATTTATTCTCAGTTTGGTTTGGCAATTCATCATGAATAGACTCACGCCTGAACAACGCTTGCAAATAGTGCAATTTTATTTCGATTTATTGAAAGACACGTTGGGTGACCGCCTAATTTCACGTTTTGGACCTCTGAATTGGCCTCCAAGATCTTGTGATTTAACACCGCTAGACTACTTTCTGTGGGGCTATGTAAAGTCATTGGTCTATGCGGTAAAGCCACAAACGCTTGACTTTTTGGAAGACAACATTCGCCGTGTTATTGCCGATATACGGCCACAAATGTTGGAAAAAGTCATCGAAAATTGGACGTCCAGATTGGACTACATCCGCGCCAGCCGTGGCGGTCATATGCCAAAAATCATATTTAAAATGTAATGCCACAAGATTATCTTTCGGATAAATAAAATTCATGTCAATCGAATAATCCATCATTGTTTTATTGCAACTTAAAGTTCTATACCTCTATAAAAAACACTCTATAGTACCACCACCATGTTTAGCCGTTTCTTGAGATCGAGCACTTCATTTCTTTTTCCTCCATACTAAAGTACATCCGTACGAGTTAAAATAATATATTTTGACTCGTCTAAGGATAGAACATTATTCCAAATCTCATTTGATATGTTTTAGTATGCAGGAAGAAAAATAAGGTGCTCAATGTAAAGAACTTGCGTGAAACAGTTATGCATGGCCTCAGTAGTACAACACTGTGCGGATGTATTCTGGCAAGAGATGTGAACAGTTTGGAATTTATTGAGGAAACAATGAATTAGAGAGACGATTTAAATATTCTAAAGAATAACTTTATCAAAAGTTCGGATGAACTAAGAATTTCTAATGGTCATTACTTCCAACATGTCAATGAACCCAATCATACGGCTGCTAATGTGAACATGTGATTTGCCTACCAAAGTCCTCACATTCTTAATACTCTTGCACAAAGTTCCAGTATGAGTTCCGAGTTAACTGAAATACTTGCTCATGAGTGCATGGGGGCAAATATCACCAGAAAACACTAAACAAAACTGGTGCATTCAATGTCAAATAGTTTGAATCGTGTGCTTGACCTTTAGGAATATCCTACTAAGTATAAGGAATAACATTTTCATACATTAGAACTTTGAATTTTAAATTTACTCTGAGTTCTTCTTAGGGGTAACTATACTTTTGCGGTGCTAAAACAAGGAGTGAGTAGAAACTTTTTCTTATTTTTCTCTTGCTTTATGAAAAACAATAAAAAAAATTGTTTGTTTTATATTAAAACATAAATAAATTAATATAATAAGTATAAAAACTTCAATTATTTATACGAATTTTTACAACAAATTAATGAAATTGCTAAAATGTATTGGTGTACTAAGACTTTTGCTGTCCACTGTATATAAATATGGATCGAAAATACTCATGTGTTAACAAATGGCGAAAACAAGTACCAAATTACCAAAGAATTATTAGACGAAAGGCCCGAGTTCAAATCTCAGGTCAGACATCAAAACGAAAATATGAAAATATTTCTTCGGCGACTTCCTCTCAGCAGATTTCTGGCAAAAACTCTGAGAGTAAAAATTGCCATGAAACCCTTCTCAAAAAATCTGTCGTTCGGAGTCGACTTTAAACTGTAGGTCCCGCCACTCATGTATAAAATTAACGCACACAACACGAGTGGTGTGAGAAGCTAGGACGTTGTACAATTGGTCAATTCGACCTCCGGGTACTGTACTTGTCACAGTTGACAAGTACACGTCCTCTAACCTAACCTAACCTAACCTACCAAAGAATTACTTATTGTTCCCTTATTCCCAAGTTTCAAATGTGGACGTATACAACTCACGTATACAAAAGAAAAAATGTATTTCGAATTGAAATGTTATTTCGCCAAAGGAAATAAACTGCGGCAATGCTAATAAACGTTAATGACATAAATAATTACTATTTCATTTACACGTTTAAGGGGTTAAAAAACTTTTTTGTTTTTGCGCTTAAACATGTTTCAAGTCTTTGCGTCACACAATATTAAATGATTGAAATAAATTAAATTTAAATGCTTTTTACAATTTGATACAAATGAATTGAATTGAATGTGTTTGAAATAAATCCAATGAATCTATAATTTCAAATGCACATTAATTGTACAACAACATTTGGCACACAAGAATATACAAGAAAAAAAAATGATGACCTTAACGGTAAATTGCATACACAGACTAATGACTAATAAATATACGTACAATTCTGTATTGATTGAATGACTGAACTGTACTTATACGAGTACTTTTAACGTACGTCCATGCATACTTATTTTGGGCATGTGTGTGTGTGTGATGCTGGTTGCTCTGTACGCATTGTGATCGTTTTCCGTTTGCGTCAATTAAAGCCAAGTTTTTTTCTTTTTTGTCTTGTTGACGGTTTTGTTTTGTTTTTTTTTTTTTTTGTTATTGTTTTCGTAAAAATTTAAACTTGTTTTTGATTTGATTGACCCTCCTTTGTGTTTTGGGTATTTACCACATTCTTTTGCCAGTACAATACGTATAGACACAAACCGCCTGTATCAATAACTAAAAAAAAACGTTTTTTGTTTTTTTGAAGTTTTTACCTGGTTTTAGTTAAAAAAGTTTCTGTTTTTATTAGTTTGGGAAAATCCGCATTACATTTTTGTGCTTTGTAAAGACCGGAATTAAATGAAAACTTCTTGTCTTGAGTCATAGGTGAATATTTCATGCTGCATTAATTGTTAATGACAACATAAAATATTGGATTTATAATAGAAGCAGCCTATCACGATGTGACCCAAAACAATGTATTGTCACGAATTCAGTCGGCTTGTTCACAAAATTATATTTGAGATTCATTTCAAGATCCCATTTTCAATTATAACAAACGCTTGACTACAGACTTGAGAATCATCATGGTTTTATAATTGTAAAAAGTAATAGGCTAAAAGTCGTCGTAGCCCAAGGTTCAAACCCCAGGTCAAACATCTCCAACAAAACGAAATATGAAAAAATATTTCTTCGGCAACTTCCTTTCAGCAGATTTGTGGGAAAAACTCTTTTAAGTCCATTATTACAATTTGCCGTTAAACTTGAGTTTAGTTAAAGGTACCTTTAGCTAAAGTGAACTTTAAAGTCAGCTTTAACTTCTTTTCATTATTACAACTTACAGATAAAATAAAGTTAAGTTTTTGTCGGAGCAATATCGATAAAACTGCTCAAATAAAGCTCGATAAAACTTTCTTTTAAACACAGTGCCAACGAAGGGCCTCTTCTGTTGTTGTTGTATTTGCTGATTTTGTTTATATTTGAAGTTGCCATATTGAAAATAATAAATATGTGTGTATGGCAAGTTCTAACATAAACTTAACTTTAAAAGTTAAAGTTAGGATGATCCTCCCTTTAGCTTAACGCTCAATTCTATCTTATCGTCCACTTATAATAATGAAAAACAATTTATCTGCTCGTTAAAATCCTCCCTTTAATTAACGGCAAGTTGTAATAATGGCCCTTGGAGTGAATAAACTTTTCCACGAAAAGAGTTTCTCAAAAATGTGTCGTTCGGAGTTGACTTTGAACTGTATGTCCGGCCACTTATGTATTAAAATTAACACACACAACATAAGTGGTGTGTGTAGCTAGATCGTAGTCCTGACTGAAGGGTTGTAATGACTAATTATGTATGTACGCATGTAAGAGGCTTCAATCGCTACCAGAATAACTCATCCAGAATGACAAATAATACGAAGATGGAAGATGAAATGTTCCTAAAAGTTCTGTATATAACTTGAAAGATTGACCATAGATGTATTCGTTGTGAACCCTAGTCGCTGTTAGCTTCTGTTGTGATGATCCATTTCCAAATCGTAGAGCTCCTTTCAACACCTAAGAAATTTGACGTTCTTAGGTGTAACTAGGGTTAGCATTTTCACGCAACTGCAATAATACTTTGTATATAAATTACACAAAAATTGTTTTTTTTTGTAAACTGCAGCGGTACTCCTTCTCAAAATTATTGTATCGACCACATTGTAAATGTTTAAAATTAATTCTTCGTTTTTGATGAGATTGTTGAAATTTAAATCGATTTACCGATTTTCTTTTACTGAAAATTCTATTTACAGTTATACTGGATGAATTTGTAGTAGCATGTGACAATTCCTTCGAATATAATTTCGTTGGAAATTTTTTGAAAACCTTCGCGCTCCATTAGACCCGTGATGTATTCATTTTATTGCGTTTTGATATTTTCCTAATCGTGTAAGCATAAAAAAATATGTCATAAGATTTTATCTGTCATTCTGAAAATACGGATGGAATTCTGCAATAATTTCTCCCTGGCGTTACGAACGTAAATCCTTATCGTGTATTTAGCGGCATTGAGTATACATCGTTCACGTTATGAATTCTTTTTAAAACTCTTGACCACGACATCTAGGCTAACAAACCGTGGAACTCTGTACATACATATATTAGATTCCATTAATTGAACCCTGTTAAATATAATCTGACCCAAAAGAAGGTCAAATAGCACGATTTTAATGGTCAGTTTTTTCAGTATGCACTCTGCGCTCTTGGATCTCATGTGGCTTGATATCGTTCCAAATTCCATAATTCATTGATCCAAAAATTGGCCTCGTGGCTGAAGAGCCCATTCAACCAATATACGTCATTGTATATGGTCTTTGCCTGTCGTCAGCCAAGGTGTTTTGCCAAAGCAGACAATGTGGAAGATCCCATAAATTGCCAGACCGGGCAATAGTAAGGTGAGAACCCGCGTTTATGTATCATTTGAATTTCGCTGTAATACTTAACTTAATATTAGCGATACTAGAATCCATCCGTATGAGTTCCTAAACGACATCGACGTTGTGCAGCGTATTGACATCCAGCGGCTGCGTTGGCTCGGCCATGTCGTTCGAAGGAGGATGCTCCGGCCTGTTTCTTATAGGCGTATTGTGTGAACGACTGAAGCCACTCGTCAAAACACTGATTGAATCTTATCAGTGCGGCTTCAGACCTGGCAAGTCCACCATAGACCAGATCTTCACACTAAGTCAAATCCAAAACAAGTAGACATACACCATATTTTTGTCGACTATAAGGCAGACTTCCATAGCCCCATAAAGCATCGTGTTTTTGCCGCAATGACTGAGCTCGGTGTACCTGCGAAGCTGATAAGGCTATGCAGAATGATGTTGAGCAATTCCTTCAACTTCTTCATGGAGAGTGTTCTGCGAAAGGCGGGAGTGCATCGCAATCGCACTATTTTTCAAAAAAGAGTGCAGGAAGCTCTGCCATCGATTGGTGTAACCAACTGGCGCAGGCACGCAAGAAGCAGAGGCGCCTGGAAGGATGTGTTGCGGCAGGCCTAAATCCGTTAATTGGGTTGTTAATGGCCAATTAAGTAAGTAAGAATGCATTTCTTTGCGATAATTTGACAAAAAGTTCAATTGATTTCTGCTGACAAGCTAATGGCTTAGCAGATTAAGTTTTTAACTATAATTAAATTTGGTCAAATTGTATAATTTTACAATCCGAAAAGTCAATATTTAAAACGAAAAAGAAAAGATAATAAAAATATCTGACTTGTAGTGTTACTACCTTATTTAAGAATGCCAAAAATAATTACGTTTATAGACTCAAGTAATAAAACGTTTAAGAACGTTTGAAGTGTTTATAAAGCACCTGTAATTTAATGAGTGCAAAAAAAAAACAAAACAGGGGAAGTCATCCTTTAGCCAAGTTCTGTAAGTTCTGTTGGCAATAAACACGTAGATCACATTGTAACTGTACCCTTTTTTAAATGTTTCAATATTTTTTATTCCTTTCCTCTTTTAAGTTTCAGTTTTAAAAACGAGTTTTTGGTGAAATAAAATATTTTCAATTTCCATAAAAAAACACTCGTAAAATAAATATCCAGTTAAACAGATACAGATATGTATGGTGACCTTGATGTTTCTGTGATCTTCTTCTCAATATAAGAAAAATTTATTTTGTTTTCACTTCATACAATAGAGGCCTGTTCGATTGGTTGGCGTCGAATCTGAAGCACCTTTCGGAGCAATTTGCTTGGCAAAGAAATTACCTTCTCATCATAGAATTGTATTCTATTCGTACCAGAGGTCAGCAATGAGTATGAATATGAGTATACTTATTTTAATATCATACTCATAATACTCATATTCAAAGTTTGAAGTACTCATCGTATGAATCGTTTTTTCGCTACTTATTTACTAATGAAATTTTGAGTATGAGTGTGTCAACAATATTGAAATTCGACTACACTGATTCATTCGTTTATTTATAAGTACATGTTGCAATGAGTATGAGTACAACATTGACATTAAACTCATAACATTCAAAATATATTTGATTCATACGCCTATTCATTCAGATTCATAAATTTAGAAAAATACTTATAATACTCATAAATGATTCGAGTGATTCGAATCATTCATTAAAATTTACAGTCTTAGTTGTTGTTGCATTTACAAAAAAAGAAGAAAGAAAAAGACAAAAACAACAAACACACAACCTTCTGGTGAGTACTGTAGTGTTCGTACGCGAATCATACTTATTTTGTGATTCTTGTAAATGTTGAGTTATGGAGAGTCGTATTCTTAAGTACGATGAGTACTTCAAACTTTGAACATGAGTAGTATGAGTATGATATTAAAATAAGTATGAATGCACATAAGTATCAGCAATTATGAGTATGATTCGAATCTACTCATTTTTACTCATACTCATTGCTGATCTCTGGGTTGGACTTCATACTTTCCAAGCTCATTGAGAAACTCTAGCGTTATAGAATAACTGTGTTAGACATGGGTTAAATCATTCTGTCCACGCTATTGATCACAGCACTTCTCATGGTCGTATATCGTCTCTTCGTCTATGGAATCTAGTAATGCAGATGATGTTGCTATCATTGTAGGCGGAATGTATCTGGAGGGTAAGAGTAATAGAACTTAAGATTTCAACATGTGTATTATTTCCCGTTAGATAACCTGCATTCCCCCATGCAAGGGCTTTTCCGATCATGTGTTCTGTTTACACAACTTTTTAATGGCAAACAGAGAATTCTAATTTTGTGCTCCTGATATCGTAAGTTATGTCTACGTGATTGGAGACTGCACTTATAAGGTTAGAGCATGACGGAATTTGTGTAAATCAAGCTAAGAAAGTCCTTAAGAAAGAGAAAGCTAAGCTGGCTGAAGGGGCATGAAGCCCAAAAATTCAAAAGGATCAAACTCATCTTTCTTATTGACTACTGATACACTTTGTGTGATTTCCATGTCCTATTGGTAACAAAAAAAGAGGAATGAAACAGAGTTTCAGTTTAGTTTTTCATATGGCCACGTGTTTCAACAGATCGTATCTTCACGCTAGCAGGTGATTACAATGCTGTCTTACGTCTCTACTGGACTGTAAACTGACTAAGGTAGTGTCTACGATAGAGATATTCACCTGAAATAGTCTTAAATTCATTCTGAGTATAATACGCCGTTCATATCTTAATGTAAGTGAGGTACACTCCATCGTAAACAATGGGTGAATGTATGATAATAAGGGAAACTTAGTTGCTATCAGTACTTGGCCACATAATTGACCTCATTGAAAGGTATATCGTACACAATCAATAGCGCAGTCAAGTTGATTCAAAGAACCTATCTGAACGCTCTATGACTACAAAAATTAATCACTTAGACTAGAATTAACAGATGCAACTTGCTCACAGCGGTTTGGGGTGAGTGCTGTTCCCCTTCCAATGCGAAAGGATTAAGTCTTTCGCATAACGATTTTAAAGCGGCTGCAATGAAATGCACGATTGATATGAGTGTACCACATACTTCCGATACTAAACTATCTCCCAATTATCTTATCATATCTCAAAGAGAGGGAGAATTTTTTTAATTTCTTAAAAAAGTTCGTTAAGCTTGACTCGGACGTAATTCTGGCTGTTATTGATTAATACTCCTATTTTTGGGGACCAACACTCAGGGGACGACCCCTATTCATGCAGTGCATTTTGCTCGTATAGAGGAAAGATAGTTTTATAGAAAAAAGGAAAGAGGGGGTAGTGTAGAGCAATTTTTTCAGGGACCTGTGTATATACATACATTATGCACACATAATTGGCCATTATAACCCTTCAGTTCAGGATTACGGCCTAGCTTCTCACACCACTCATGTTGTGTGCGTTAATTTTACACGTGAGTGGCGGGACCTATAGTTTAACGTCGACTCCGAACGTCAGATTTTGAGAAACTTTTTCTTACTCTCAGAGTTTATGACAGAAATCTGCTTAGAGGAAGTCACCGAATTAATATTTATTTTTTTCATATTTCGTTTTGATGTCTGACCGGGGATTTGAAATCGGGCCTTACGTTTAATAAGCCAACACACTACCTACTAGACTATTTCTTTTTTGGTAACCATCACTCAGGAGACGACTCCTATGCATGCAGTGTATTATGTTCCTATAGAGGAAAGATAGTTTTATAGGAAAAAGGAAAGAGGTGTTAGCGTGCAACAATTTTTTACGGACCTGTGTATATAGCTTTGTAATAATTCTCACTTTCTTTTTTATATTGTGAATAATTACATATAATGTCATATAATCAATACGGCATCATATACACTTAGGGTCTCTGGTGGAAGTCGAACCCACAGTCTCGGCGCTTGAAGTTTAGCACTTTACTGTGGCACCCTATAACTATTAACTGTAACTGTATGTAACTGTTGATCTCAATTGCGTCTTTGCAATGTACCAATGAGTACGATCGATAACAACTAAAGTGTCTGTTAAAAAGTCCAACAATACAAATGCATTTTAAATTAATTTCTTTCATTAGTATCTGTCTCACTTCGATCAAAATTAATGATTTCATCTTTTGTGACTTTATCGTGTACCTGAGCTATAAAGGACCATAAACTGGTGGTCACACGATATTGTTCTCTACAGACTGTAGGAATGTCACAAGAAGTAGACATGATGCTATTTATAGAAATACAACCAGTTATGGTTTCCTTTATCGAAAGCACGTTTACGTTTTACTATCCAAGTCAACGTCACTCAGTTATTCAAGTATTAAGTGTTATGGATATAAATACATATGTACATATGTATAATATACTATTGAATTACAAAGATGTATGTACATACATATGTATGTATTCTTTTACTATTTATGTATACAGTATGCAGTATTGTTTGTGGGAAGATTGGATTTCAATATCAAGAATACTAGTGTCAAAAGATACAGTTAAATGTTGCTGTTAATAACAGTTGTTTAATACTAGTTCGGTTATCCTGTCAAGCATGTTGCAACCGTTTCGTACCGTTGACCAGTCACACAAAGATCAAGGTCGATCATATAGAATCTGTAAAAGGGCGATTCGATTGCATATTCTCTGCATCGCTTTTATGCTGTCGATGAACTTCCTTAAAGCAAAAGTCTTATAAATATGGCGTTGCGTATAGGATTTGAGCACAGTTTCCAGTGAACTTCTGACGAGGCATCATTCATACCATACAAGTTGATTAAGTTAAGAGTTGGTTGAACGAAGCAGTAGCTTAGAAGTTTCCAATTGTGGTTTTAAAGTAAAAAATCAAAAAATAAAAGTGAATTCATCAAAAGCATTATATAAGATGAGATTGTTCCTGTTAAGTTTGCTGGCCATTGGTAGTGTTCAATCACTGACCATTGGCTATCCATATCGTCCTGTGTGGAATTATAATCCCTTTTTGCCCGTAAAGAGTGGTGTCGTTCAGGGCTACTTGCGTTATCTAGACGGCAGTGGCTTAGAACGTACGGTTGCCTACAATGGTCATGAGCCTGTTTATGCTGTACGGCAGTTTAAATATGCGCCCAGTGAAACTGCTGCACAAAAAAGCTCTACTTCAAGCAAATTTGATGAAATCTATTTCCGTTCTTGGACTTCATTAGAATATCAGAAATTAAAACAAGACATTGACATTTTAAGAGCAGAGGGCATAGAACCAGCTCCAGAGATATTTGCGAAAGTACAAGCTTTGGAGAAAATAATAACCGCCCCGAAGTTTTCAGTAATTGCTGATTTGCCAGAGGTAAAGGCTTTAAGGCAAGAATATGCTCAATCTGTCCAGTCCTCAGATATCAAACAAGGAGAGATTAAGACTTATACTGGCAACACCTATATCCCTTTAGTGGCCATTGAAGAATCACCAGAAACAAAACAGGCTCGCGAGGAACATTTGCGCATTCACAATGAACAAATTGCCCATTTGAAACAGTTGGAATTGGAACAGCAGAAAAATGTCAAAGAGCAGTCTGAAAGTGTAAAGCAAGTTGACAACTCGGTGGCATTGGCTGAACTGGAAAGAGCCCAACAAGAACACTTCCGTTCTTGGACCAAATTACAGTATGAGAATTTAAAACATGACATTGGCATTTTAAGAGCAGAAGGCAAAGAACCAACTCCAGAGATACTAACAAAATTCCAAGCTTTGGAAAAAATAGTAATCACTCCAAACTTTTCGATAATTGCTGATTTGCCAGAAGTACAGGATATAATGCAAGATTATGGTCAAGCGCTTAGTTCAAATGAAGCTGTCCAGTCCTCAGATATCAAACAAAATCAAGGAGAGATTAAGACTTATACTGGCAACTCGAATATACCTTTAGTGGCCATTGGAGAATCACCAGAAACAAAACAGGCTCGTGAGGAACATTTGCGCATTTACAATGAACAAATTGCCCATTTGAAACAATTGGAATTGGAACACCAGAAAAATGTTAAAGAACAGCGCGAAAGTGTAAAGCAAGTTGATAATGCAGCGTCATTGGCTGAACTGGAAAGAGCCCAACAGGAACACTTCCGCTTATGGAATGAAGCTAAATTGCGAGCTGAACAAGCTGGTTATGATGGTGGTGCTAAAACGGTATATGAGTCAGCCGAGAAACAACAGATCTCTGCACAGACAAATAACCAAAATACTTTTAATCTTAAACAAAACCAAGAATTACAGTCTACCGCTCAGACTGAATCTTTAAAAACTGCAACTGATCAACAGACAACGAGTTCCAGAAGTGACAGTCCTTCTAACGATCAAACTTTAGCTCAACCTCAACCGGCTGTGGTTCGTGATGAGCATTCACGTTTAGTTGATGCTTCTGGTTTCCAAGGCCTGAAATCAAATATTCCTGTTGCTCAGCAAGCACTTGTACCACAACCGGTAGCTGAAACTCCTGAGGTTATTCGTGCACGTGAGGAACATTTACGCATTGTCAATGAAGCGGTTGCCAGAGCTCAAGCAGTGCAGCAAGAGGAGGAAAAACAGCGACAACAAAGAATTGGACAAAGCTCTGTAACTGGTAGTGAAGGCCAACATATTCATCATTTATCACATAATGTTGAACAACAACAATTAAAAAGCCAATTGTCTACTGCAGCTTATGGCCAACAGTCACATGTTGTTGAGACACCCGAAGTTATAAAGGCTCGCGAAGACCATTTACGTCTAGTTCAAGAGGCGAATTTGAGAGCACAGTTTGTAGAACAACAGGAATCAAAGTATAAGCATCAGTCTCAAACTCCTATTCTGAAAACTCAATATCCTCATGAACAACTCGAATTTCATTCGCAAATTGCACAGACTGGCACTGGCGTACAAGAAACTGCAGATGTTGCAAATGCTCGTGAGCAACACTCACGTTTGGTCACCGAAATCAATTCGAAACATAACAGTGGCGTACAGATAGTAGAGCAACACGGTATTGAGGAAACCCCCGAAGTAAAACGGGCTCGTGAAGAACATTTGCGCATTTTCAATGCCATTAAGAACCAAGTTGAACAGGAAAAATCTTTAAAAGACGAACGTAAAACTCCTGAAGCAATTGTAGCTCAGCAATTAGGCGAATACTCCACTGAAGAAGAACGTTTATTGGAAATGGAACGGTTACGTGAAACAGAACGTTTAGAAAAAGAGCAGCAACTGTTAGAAATGGAGCGCATACGGGAAGCTGAACGATTAGACGAAGAGAAACGAAATATGGAAGCTGAACTTATACGACTTCGCATGGAAGACGAACAACGTTTAGAAATGGAACGCTTGCTGGAACTGCAACGTTTGCAACAAGAGCAAGAAGAATTGCAGAAACTCAAAAGCGAAGGTTACCAAGAAATTATCATACAAGACACCTCTGCATACCAACAGCCTCAGCAAATAGCAATCGTTTCCAATGAGCAATCGACTGGCAAATCAAGCGCTTCAAATGTAAATGTTCAATCATCTTCAAAATATGGACATAATCCGTATTTAAGATTCAGTCCAGTTACTGGTGAGCAAGTTTACACCGTACCTTTGCAACAGTCCGTTAATCAGCAACAAGAAATATCAGCTTTTGCCCACAGCCCCTTCCTGAAAAGCAGTGCAGTTAATGTACCAGGCGCAATTCATCATCACCAATCTGCCGGTGTTTATGGTAATGAACAATCCGTTAATGAACCTTCAGTCCGATATGTTCAATCGCCACAGCACTCTGGCGGAGGAAACAAACACCAACACATTAAAGATGATCATTATGTCAAACACAAGTACCAGGATAATGCCAGTAATCAGCCAGCTGATACTGCAGAGGTTTTAATTGCACTGGAACGGGCTACAAAGGATCATTTTCGTGCCCATGAATTAGCCTTGGAACAATTACGTTTGGCTAGACTGCAAAATCCACAATTAAAAGATTGTAACTGAGATGATACCCGATGATGAAAATGAAAAATCAATGTGATGACAGCCGATGGCTCATGTTTAAGGACAAACTTTGAAGCATAAGTTTTACTGATTTCTTTTAATTAATTAAGTTTTCTTATTATTTTTATTTCGTTAACTTTAAAAATTAATTACAAACAAACACATACACACTTAAAAAAATAACAATAAAGAGAAAAACGAGAGCAAATTAGTTGGAAAAAACTACAAAAACAAAAGAAATATTGTGTTCATTCCTGTTAGTACATTCTTCTAAGAGTTATACGATTTTCAGATATGCGCCTTTATTGCATAAATCGCATTGAGCTCAATAGTTGTATATAAAGTTTCAATTAATAATTGCGCAATAAACACGCAAATTGTTATAATATTGAGTAAAACTTAAAATGCAGCAATGTCATAAGTATGTTCAGTAAGCATATTACAATTATCCGAACACTTTCTGTTGAAATTTGACAGCTCAAATGTCAACAACGACAAACAAAAAAAAAAAAAAAAACAATATAAAAACCAATGTTGTTGAAACAACCAGCTGTTTTGTTAACCAGCTGTCAGATGAATATTGAATAAGCAGCTGAACTGCGTATAGTATTATGAATGAACACTTAAAATATTGTACTCAATAAATCGAATATTGATTCAATAAAGTTTTCGTGCATATTTGAACATAGCATTTGGATGCCCTTCTTTCTCCCAAAAATATTATTCTACATGTAGCCGACATTTCTAGAGAGGTTGAGTTTGAGATAGAAGGCTAGTTATTTTAACCCTATTCGCTTCTTCTTCATAATTTACGATGAAAATTGTGAACAGCTTATGGTAGACTATATAAAAACGCTCTATGCAACTTATCAATAAATCGAAACAATTCGATGCTTTCTTTATTAATCAACATTGATGCATCTCGAACATAGCTCCAGTGGAGTTGGATAAGCTACAGATAAAGGCTCGCGTTGTTATAACCGTGGCAAATGAGATCCTGCCTTTTAACGACTTTGCTGACTCTATTTGATTCAAGCCCATTGCGTTAGATGCAGAGATCAGCAATGAGTATTCAAAGAGATGAGTAGATTGTAATCATACTAATAATTTCTGACACTTATATGTACGCTTTCATACTTATTTTAATATCAT
Organism: Sarcophaga rosellei; assembly: GCA_930367235.1. Lineage (NCBI taxonomy): Eukaryota > Metazoa > Arthropoda > Insecta > Diptera > Sarcophagidae > Sarcophaga > Sarcophaga rosellei. Next base: position 49,557,914 of record OV884021.1, on the reverse strand, counting down.
ACTCATATTACTCATATTCAAAGTTTGAAGTACTCACCATACTAATACTTAACAATTTGCATAATGTTGTTGATTTCGATTCTCTTCTACTCAACATTTACAAAAATCACAAAATAAGTATGATTCGCGTACGAATACTACAATACTCACTAAAAGGTTGTGTGTTTGCTTTGATTGTTGTCTTTGTCTTTTTCTTTCTTCTTTTTTGTAAATGCAACAACAACTAAGACTTTAAATTTTAATGAATGACTCGAATCATTTATGAGTATTATAAGTATTTTTCTCAAGTTATGAATCTGAATGAGTAGGCGTATGAATCATATGTATCCAATGTTATGAGTTTGATGTCAACGTTGTACTCATATTCATTGCAACTTGTACTTATAAATCAATGTTGTAGTGAGTACGAATGAATCAGAGTTGTTGAATTTCAATACTGTTGACTCACTCATACTCAAAATTACATAAGTACTTATGAGTAGCGAAAAACGATTCATTGCAGATCTCTGGTTGGTAGTAAGGCCATGATTGAGTTAGAAGGAAATAAGTCTAACGCGATATTAATAAGCGAACATTGGAACTTGACAAATCGAACGGCTTAGTGTCCTATACAGTACCAGTTAACTCTATGAGTTTCAAAAATGCTTCGGAACGAGAGTGGCTAATAAGGGTGTAATAAATAATTTAGCTGCTGCACACTATTTGAAAAGAGATGGACCATTCTATGGCTTACAGATGGGTTCAGGACATATTGTGGAACAGTCTAAGGGCCATTATTACAACTTGCCGTTAACTAAAGGGAGGATTTTACGGGCAGATAAATTGTTTTTTGTTATTATGAGTACCCAATGAGATAAAAGTGAGCGTTAAGCTAAAGGGAGGATCATCCTGCCGGTAACTTTTAAAGTTAAGTTTATGTCTGAACTTGCCATACTTATATATTATTTTCAATATGGCAACTTTACAGATAAACAAAATGAGGAAACACAACAACAAAAGAAGAGGCCCTTCGTTGCCACTACTTAAAAAAAAAAACTTGTTTAATTGAGCAGTTTTATCGACATTGCCCCGGCACTGCCATATTTTTGAAAAAGTTAACTTTATTTTATCTGTAAGTTGTAATAGCGAAAATAAGTTAAAGGTAACTTTACAGTTCCCTTCAGCTAAAGGTAAATGGTTAACGGCAAATTGTAATAATCGCCCTAAGAGTGAAATATTTAAATTACACGGAGAAACTACAGAGTAAAATGTGATCCATTCAACTTGTACAGAAAGTATAGAGATCGGGCAATACTATTTGGCAGTCAGGCTGCCCTCCACTCACTCAGCTTCTATGAGCTTGACTCGAGTTTAGAATGGAAAGCTGTCCAGATATGTAGGAACTTGCGAATAATATTAATATTGGAACAAAAATTGTGACAACTTATTTTGACCCACCTTCCGCTTTTGGAAGTGGTATACTTTTGAAATGTTTTTTTCTTCTTCCTCATTAAAAAAGGTCGCGAATGGTTTCAAAAGAATTTTACATTCTGCGATTCTTTCTATTTTATATTATATTTGCTGCAATGGTCCAGCTTGTCTGTACATATTACAGTCATTTTCTTTATTATTTTCAAAATTAAATGACAAAAAAAAAACTTCAAGTAGTCAACAATAATTTTATTCATGAAAATAGTCGACATTCGGGAAGATTCTTAAATTAAGTCATTATGTTTTTCGTTATCTCATATACATATGAGTAGATTGTATAATGTTCCCATTTAAAAATCCAGTCCGGTAACTGCACAACAGGGATGGCATTACGAATTTGAAAATTCATACCATATGTAAACATATGTATATACATACATACATATATTCTTTGTAAAATGCCTACAACGCTGGGTAGCCATAACAGGAAATTTTTAATTATTTGCATCATAATACTTTTCAAGCTTGAATTGTACCAAAAACTGTACCATTGTACCAAGTTTGCCATCCCTGCTGCACAATGAGTCGTATTGCATTATTGTTATGACTCAATGGAGTGCACTGAGGTGATAAAACTAACCAACGAAAACATTTTCTCATGATGATAGAGGTGCAGGGAGTATTTTTTTATTTCCAAAGGCTTTAGGAATAAAATACTTGTAAGCTATTACCGTTAATGGTGCGTTAGTCACCAGTAGATTAAAGTAAGGCTTTAGAAATGGAAGAATAATTTCAATTGCTTGTACATTTTAATGAATGATTCGAATCACTCGAATCATTTATGAGTATTATAAGTATTTTTCTAAATTTATAAATCTGAATGAGTAGGCTTATGAATGAAACATATTTCGGATGTTATGAGTTTGATGTCAACGTGGTACTCATACTCATTGCAACCTGTACTTATAAACCAATGTTGTAGTGAGTACGAATGAATCAGAGTAGTTGAATTTCAATACTGTTGACTCACTCATACTCAAAATTTCATGAGTACTTATGAGTAGCGAAAAAACGATTCATTGCTGATCTCTGATATACATACATACATACGTATATAATTGATCATTACAACCCTGAATCCTGACTCCGACTTCTTCTCACACCCCTTACGGTGTATGTGTTCATTTTATAAATGAGTGGCGGAAGCTACAGTTTAATGTCGACTCCGAACGGTTGAAACTTTCCACGGCGATCTGCTGAGAAGAAGTTGCCGAAAATATATGTTTTCATATTTTGTGTTGTAGAAGATATCTGACCTGGGGTTTGAACGGTGGTTCATGTCTGATAAGCCAACACACTACCTACTAGACTATGTCGGCTACATATATGACGACACATTTTGTTTAACTTTAGTTTAAGGATAGGAATCGCTTTATGAAAATTACTTCATTTTATTCGTTCTGTACGACAAACGAAAATCACATTAATTAATTAATTTTTTTTTTTGAGTTTATATTGTGGTTGTCGCCATCGTCTAGTAGGTAGTGTGCTGGCTTATTAGACGTAAGGCCCGAGTTTAAACCCCAGGTCAGACATCAAAAAGAAATAAAAAAATAATACTTAGGCGACTTCCTCTCAGCAGATTTCTGTCAAAAACTCTGAGAGTAAATAAACCTGCCATGAAAAAGTTTCTCAAACATCTGTCGTTCGGAGTCGACTTTAAACTGTACGTCCCTCTACTCATGTATAAAATTAAGGCACACAACATGAGTGGTGTTGAGAAGCTAGGCCGTAATCCTCACTGAAGGGTTGTAATGGACAATTATGTATATGTATGTTTATTAAAAGAAACTAATGGTACTGTATTCAGGAGGCGTACGAATTAAAATATAGGAGGCTCTAAAGCCAACAAGAAACAGTTTTGGCGCTGCTGACCATTTGATATGAAAACCGTCACATCTCAGGTGACGAAAGATAGGGAAAACATGGCGAACATTTATCGATAAACATTTAAATACAATTATCAGCTTTGAATAATACTATCCCACTGTACGTTGAATAAAGGAATGTTGGCTTGTTTAGCGACATCAACTTTTCAACATTGAAAATTCTTAGACTGGTTATTTACAATACATTGTATTCTGCATTCCTGTTAGTTGTCTGGTCATCTCTAGATTTTCATCCTTATTGCCAAGTGCTTTGGCTATAAATATCGCACAGTCTACTTGTGTGAGTTGTACGTTGCTGGTCTTCTACGTAAAGATATCATAAGAAATGAAGTGCAAAGAAACGTTCTGCAGTGAAAAATTAAACAAAATATTATTATTGCTGTTGAGTGTTTTGTTAATAAGCAGTGTTCAAACGCGTACCATTGTACAGCCCTATAGTTCATTAATTTTTTATAATACGGCAACAAATTCTTTAAGAAATCCATTTTTACAGCGCTATGCCCTATACGTACATACGGATAACTATGGGCGTATAGTGAGCTACAATACTCCTGAACCCGTTTATGTTATACGTGAAGGAAATACTGCTCCTGTGGTTCAAAACCAAGAGATTAACGAATTTGCAGAAGCTCAGGAGGCCCATTTTCGTGCCTGGTCTTTGCAACAGTATCAGGTTTTAAAACTGGAAATTGATGCCTTACAAGCTGAAGGCAAAGAGCCAACGACAGAAATGCTATTAAGATTCATACCATTAGAGAAAATAGCACATACGGTCGATTATGCGACAATCGCTCATTTACCTGAGATCAAACGGATTCGGGATGAACATTTTAAAATTTGGCAGAATGTAAGCATCAGTGATTTACAGTCATTAATGGATAATAAGGTGAGTGCTTATATAGAGAAATTGGAAAAGCAATTAAAAGCCTTCGAGGATAAGAAGACGAAATTAAAAGAAAGAAGTAAATTTGAGTCAATACCGAAATCATTTCACCGCAACCCAGGCCATGTTATATCATCAGAGAAGGATAATCATGATCACAGACATGGATCTGGGCATAAGCATGACATTAAATACGAACATTTAAATAAAAAGGAGGCGATTGATGTGAGTACCACCGAAATATCCAAGACAAATGTTACGAACGTAACCGAAAATGAAGTTGATGTTACAGTGACACCAGAAGTTTTGTTTGTAGATCGAATTGATAGCAACACTGAATCCATGGAAACTATGAATCCAAGTGATTTTGAAGCCGAAAAGCAAGAATTTACAACAATTGTTAATCAACAAATGGATATAAATACAGACCCAACGGAGTTAGACCAACAAACCACTGAATCCGTTACTGAGGCAGTGTCGGAAACCTTTGAATCCCAGACTATAATCGTAGATCACTTTCAATCAATCAGTCAATCTAAATTAAAAAATACCACAAAAAATCAAATCGAAAAATTTATATTCAATGCACCAGAAATTTACGTGCCACAATTAGAGATTGATACAGGGGAAGTTCAACGTGCCCGGGATGAACATTTAAGCATAGTTAGAGCTGCCATTTTTAAAGCGAAATTAGCAAATGAAGAAAATGGAAAGGAAGAGGACGATATATTACAAGATATTGTAAATTCAACTATTGCTCCATAAAATAATAACAAATCGAAATATTTAAGACTTAAAACAAAGAATAAAAAAATTATACTTTGATTGCATTTTATTTTATTTCTTATTATTTAAAATGTAGCTTAGTATTTTGTAAAGATCGCAATTGGAAAATATAAACTTAGTAGGCTTAGGAGAATACATAACTTAGGGCCATTGTTACAACTTGTCGTTAACTGAAGGGAGGATTTTAACAAGCAGATACATTGTTTTTAATTATTATAAGTGGACAATAAGGTAGAAGTGAGCGTTAAGCTAAAGGGAGAATCATCCTGCCGATAACTTTTAAAGTTTATGTTTGAGCTTGCCATATTATATTTAATTTTCAATATGGCAACAAAATTTAAACAAAATGAGCATATACAACAACAAAAAAACGAAGCCAGTCGTTGCCACTGCGTTCTGGCACTGCCATATTTTTGAAAAAGTTAACTTTATTTTATATGTAACTTGTAATAAAGAAAATAAGTTAATGCTAACTTTACAGTTCCCTTTAGCTAAAAGTGCCTTTAACTAAACCCAAGTTAAACAACAAGTTATAATAATGGCCCTTAATCGTAACTTTAAATTAATAGAATAAAATTTCAATGTCTTTCAAACATACATAGGCAGGCAGAATATGAAATTACTTAATTGGTCATTACAACCCTTTAGTCAGGATTACGACCTAGCTTCTCACATCACTCATGTTGTGGGTATGTTAATTTTAAGCATGGATGACGGTACAGTTTAAAGTTGACTACAAACGTATGATGTTTGAGAAACTTATCATGGTCATTTTATTTATAGTTAAAGTGGAATATGGACCGATGATAAAGCTATTAGAGATCAGCAATAAGAATTCAAAAAGATGAGTAGATTCGAATCATACTCATAATTTCTGATACTTATACGCATTCATACCTATTTTAATATCATACTCATACTACTCATATTCAAAGTTTGACGTTCTGATTGTACTCATAGTTAACAATACGCATGATGTTGTTGATTTCGACTCTTCTTTACTCAACATTTACAAGAATCACAAAATAAGTATAATTCGCGTACGAATACTACAATACTCACTAGAAGGTTGTGTGTTTGCTTTGCTTGATGTGTTTGTCTTTTTCTTTATTCTTTTGTTTTATAAATGCAGCAACAACTAAGACTGTAAATTTTTATGAAGGCTTCGAATCACTCGAAACATTTATGAGTATTAAAAGACAGTGACTTTTTAGAGACGAATTTGACGCTTTTGGATTGCATGAAGACTAGCATCATACCAAATTAGACATTTTAATTTAGTCATATCCCCTTTCATTCAAAAATAGATCTCATCGCTGCAGATGATTTTAAGATGAAAATTAAGGTCAGTTGCCATCTGCTCCAGAACTCACTGGTGTTTTGGAAAAACAGACTGAATAAGTGGGAACTAATTTTACAGACGTGGCTCCAATAGGATAACCGTTATCAACTGTCGAAGTTCAAAAGTCACTTCTGGACCACTTTGTTGGCTGCACGACTCGTCTTTTTTAAATGTAATTACCTAAAAATTTATGAAGTTTATGGCCATTACAACCCTTCAGTTAGGATTACGGCCTTGCTTCTCACACCATTCATGTTGAATTTTGAGTTAATTAAACGTTAGAGTATCTCCAAGGTCTATATAAACAAGGCTAATAACGATTTGAATCCTAACTCTGTATACAGTCCAAACATTGCACTATAGGAAATTTTAACCCTTTTTTTGGCCAAAATTCAAAATTTAAATTTTTGAAAAAGAAGTTTTTTTTTTGCTTTATTATAAATAAAAATATAACAAAGTTGGCATATATTTTAGAATTTTGCATTTATATTGACTAACTGTAACTTTATTAGTTGTTTTATATTGTACTTATAAATAAGTTATTAAATAACGATTGAGTGTAGTGCATTTTGTGGAAATTTCTAACAAAACTTTTCATAATAAAATATATAGTTTTTAAAAATTAAAAAATGGAAAATAATGTCGAAGGCGAGTACTTTATTAATATATAGTGTAATATTTGTGAACATCTCTGTTAGACCAATTAAATTGGAAAATTTAAGGGGACCTTACAAAAAAATAATATAAATATGAATTGGAACTTTACTTGGACTTACAAAAAAATGATAACAAATGATAGTTACACCACTATAAGAGATCCTTTAAACAATCAGTTATCTACCGAATTTAGTATATTTCAGCTGCGGATATTTGCAAACTTTTTCAAAAAAAACATTTTTTCAGGTAAATACAGTGTGAAAAAATGTGAGTTATTTAATGTATGGCAAGAGAAACATTTCGAAGTTAATAAAAGAGCAGCTGTATATGCCCACTTCTTGTCATATATTAACGAAAATAGTTGTTCCGAAAATATAGAGCAATATTTAAAGGAGCAGTCTAGAATACTTTGCTCAAATATGATTAGGGAATGGCGTAAAAGCGGTAGGAGTTTGAAAGCTCTTAAAGTACAGCATGCTGGTTGGCTTAAAGGCAATTACTTATTAAAAATATGTGAAACAAACCTGAACAAACACTGCCCCTATTAATTCAAAACTTGGACGACCGCAATTAATATTTAGCCAAAAATCTCAGAGAACAAAAAGACGAATTGCAGCGGAAATCTCTAAATAAAATGAAGAAAATTCGGAGAGCGAAGACGAAGAAATGGAAACAAGTGCTTTTCTGAACCAATATTTTTTAAATGTAGTTGACAATTTGGAACTGGAAAATCGAATTTTTGAATAAAATAATCTAAAACATAACTTATTTTGCGTAATTTTTAAATTTGTAAAATTAATTTTAAAGTTGGTGTACACTCAAAAAAAAAAACTAAAAACGGTTAATGGAACCATATAATATATATCTAGATCGGGATTAGGTCCGGGAACCTATTATAACTGATTATTAGTTTAATTTATTTTTATATACACTAATTTTTTTTTTCTGAGCGTATGAAAAAAGTTAATGGTCCCTTCCTCCCCCTTAACAGACATCCTAAAATCAAATACCAAAAATTATTAAAATCGGTCCAGCTGTTTGGCTATAATTAATTTTGGCCAATAAAAGGGGTTAAATTTCCTATAGTGCATTGGTGGGAATTGGTTCCAGATTATTCTATAACAGAAACTTTAATACAGACTTGTACCTCGGATTAGCAAAAATAGAAATTTTAACCATACATAATTAGTCATTGTAACCCTTTAGTCAGGATTACGACCTAGCTCCTCGCACCACTTTTTTGTGTGTGTGTTAATTTTATACATGAGTGGCGAGACCTACTGTTGTTAAAGTTGATTTCGAGCCACAGATTTTTGAGAAACTTTCATGGCAATTTTATTAAGAGTTTTTGACACAAATTTGCTGAGAGGAAGTCGCCGAAGAAATATTTTTCACTGTTCGTTATGTTGGAGATGTCTGAACTGGGGCTTGAACGGTGGCTTCTCGTACAGAATAAGCCAACACACTATCTACTAAACTACGGCGTCCATAATATTATATTTATATTTAGAGATAATAAAAATAGGGAAAATAAAAAATAAGAGAATATTAAAACGACTGACTGAATCCTTATTGCTCGTTGCCCGCTTTGTTTTGCCTTTTAATACGCTCACGTAAACAGTCTGACGTTCGTGGTTTCGCTTTCTCGAGAACTCTAATGCGACTTCATTGTTGTTTGTGTATTTTGTTCACATTACTTGTTGTTACGTTCTCGCTTATTTGTCTATCACCTATTCTTTCATACTGATGTTGTTGGTTTACTTATAACAAGTTCGTTGTATTTGTTTGTGTAGCTTTTGCTCATTTTAATGTTAAACGATGTTATAATATTTCCATTTTCATAACAATATTATTTTACAACTCAAAATACCAATTTTACCACCAGGTGCAGATTAAAATTACCTTAATTGAACTTAGTAACAACAAATACATGAATGATATTCTTTTAGATGGACATTCATATGATATTTGGCATTATCAAAAGACATTGTGTTAAACATGTAATTCTAACCAAATTATTAAAATTATTTTCATCATACAATTTAGATGAAACAATTGTGATAAAGTACTCGTATGTATGTACATGTAAAAGTCTCATGAAACTCGTAACAGTTTACAATATTAATATCATATTTAATGGTGACAATATGATAATGCCAGTCAATCAATCCGTAAAGTTGACATATTTATTTATGTCTATGGCAATACAGTAAATTCTAATTACAGCGAACTTAACGTATGTCATACAATTTCATTATGGGCTATTATTACAACTTGCCTTTAATGGTCCTAAGGGTTATAATAATTTTGAAATTATGGCATATGGTATTGCAATAATATTCGCAATAATCGTACTCTGCTGTTCATATTATTTGAAGTTATTTGAATACTAGAAATCGATTCATGTCGATTTGTATTATCTCGTGTTATCTTCTATATTCTATTCATATCGAAAAATTCATGGTCACGTGATTTGGATCAAAGACCTCTTTCAATTATGCGCTCATGTGTATGTATATACTATGTATGTATGTATTTATGTATGAACACATTTTGAAAAATACTCGTAAATGTTTGTTTTTTATTTGCAATAATTTGAAATTAGAAATTCAAAATATCTGCGTAGTGGTGGCACAGTTATGTAAAAATCTCACAAATAATCTGAAAATTTATTTATCACTATTCCTACGCGATTTGATCTGATTTGATTCGCATTTCCTTATGCAGATCAGTAGTGTCTTGGCGACTTCAGACAGTCCTTCACCGTGTTTATTGGGGACAATGGGTTAGTGGCTTATTGTTTAGCGTTTTTGATGAATGTCACGAAGCTTCAATTGAATGCATAAAAATACCCGTTATTTTCAATCATTATTTTCGAAAATTTCACAGGTATTTGAACTTTTCAATTTCAAATAATTTTGAAAACACTTAAAAGTGTAAAACGCAATTTCATTTTAAATAATTTATTCGTATTTGATGGCGCCGTTTCTTTTATGAACGAGATAATTTGATATCTGATTATATAATTTAGTTTTTAAGATAGTTTAATATACCACAAAAACAATAAAAAAAACGATATTTGCATTAAATGAGGATTTATGTAAACACCAGGAATAAATTTATCTTTCTCAATAACTTTTATTTGAACATTTTATCTAACTTATGTGGCGATGAGAGCTAAGGTGTCCCTCTATTCTACACAGAACCAAGGAGATTATTTATGTATTTGCAATCGAACTTTATACGGTGTTCAGATATGCAGCTTTATTGCGTAAATCGCAATAAACTCCATTATTGAGTTCAATATTTCATATAAAGTTTCAATTAATTATTCCGCAATAAATACGCAAATTGTTATAATATTGAGTAAAACTTAAAATGCTGCACTGTCATAAGTATGTTTAGGGTGCATATTACAATTATTCGAACACTTTCTGTTGATATTTAACAACTCAAATGTCAACAACGACAAACAAAAATAAAAACAATCTTGTTGAAACAACCAGATGTTTTGTTTACCAGCTGTCAAATGAATATTGAACAAGCAGCTGAACTGTCGATATTGTTATGTCTAAACACTTAAAATATTGTACTCAATGAACCGAATATTGACTCAATAAAAGTGCATATATGAACACGGTATTAGTCGTGAGTCAATTAATCAATATATTTCGAAAATTCTTAATTTGACTTTGGTTAATTATGCTTTATAATACGAAATCTCCCAACACAATGTCTATCAATCTGAATGCCATAATATTTTGAATGCGACTGTCTTATCCTTTTCCTTCATAACGTAAATATTTCATGAACATATTTTTGTTTACTTATATAAATTTCTAAATTTGTTTACTTATTTCTGTCGATAACCAGGTTCTTAGATTCTAGACTCTTCACAAGCTGATGATTTATAATACATCCCGGAGCCAAGAAAAGCTCGGTACAAATTGCTATTGGGCGGTAATTTTCAATTTTATTGCCCCACGCTTTTTAGGATTTGGCGTTATATTAGTAACTTTTCCGCATGATGTAGAAATAATGCGATTTGAGGCACTGAAAGGTTAGTCAATGAACGAGCAAATTTAAAGGAACACTGCTTCAGGGCCAGTGTTGCCAAAGGTATAGTTACTAATACTCTTTTTAGCTCTGAGAGTGGTTGGTTTCCAGCAGTTTAGAATTTTATTTATTTATTAATTACAATTGGTCAATTCACACGACTTTGTATCGTGTATGTTATATTGAATACACTTGGTTGTTTGTGATCGCTCAATGCTATGTTGTATTGTGTATTTCATATTCCAAATGTCTTCTTCTTATTCTTCTTCACAATTTTAGGAATTCAAACAATTTGCTAGCACGACACCAACACAACTTTTTAATAACATATGAAAAAGATGTGTATAAGTGTATCGGATTTTTACATGAGAATTATCAACAACAATCATACACTGTTGTATATTCGTCCAACAATACAATGAATACAACGGCTTGTGTGAATTGACCAAATATAATCACAAATTATATTTAATTATATACGAGCTGAGTAACTTTGACCATAATCTCGGTGTAGTTTCACAGATCAGAGTCTCTGGTGGGAATCGATCCCACAAACCTCACGCACACTACCTACTACACCACCAGGGCACCCATTTTAAAATTATTTGCGAGTATTTCACCTAAAAGATTAGGATTATCAACTGGTCTAATTAACGGACGTCCAGGCATTATAAGAATAAGGATCGAACTATCATTATTCCTTATACTTGTAGCTCTTACTACTTTTCGGAACAGAATGAGCTAGATTCTAGTGTATTCTCAATTCATTTTTTTAAAGTTCTAACCGTCCATTATCTTTTAAAATACATAGAATTTTAATTCAAAAACTGTTATAGTTACCTAAATGAAATAATTTTCGTAAATTTAATACAATTTTAAATTGTTTAATTAATCGAATTTCTAATTTCAGTTTATTAATCACAATGAAAATTCAATGTGGGAAATTTTTTAATTTACAACCGGAAACATTTATCCAACATTAATTGCACGTTAATTAGGGGAAAATTGAAAATATTTTACCAGCAAAAATTAATTGAATCACCAGCGTTTAGCCTGTATTTTTGTAAACGATAAAATACTAAATTTAACTCGTAATGTAAAGAGTGGAGTACAACTCATACATGTCGTATATTAGATTGTCGCCTATTCAATACTATTTAGATATCGTATTATTCATTCCAATTGATAAAAAATAATTCGCACTTTGTGATTACGAACTAAGAGATAAGACCCATTTTTAAATAGTTGAGGGAGGTGTGTCTGGTGTCTGCAGTGTAACATAATTTGTATGATGAAATTCTGTATTATTTTTAAAATTCTAACCGAAAAGATATGTAATTATCTTTGGCATAAGCTGACAGCCTGTCACACTACTACAACTGCATTTCATTTTTGACATAAGGCGTAAGATTTTTTTTATCAGGTGATTATCACCTGATAAATAATAGAATAATAAATAAAACGTAATAATCAATAAAATTATACCTTAAACCTTGTATGCATTTCCTACCTCTGATAAGTATGGAACAATTATTTTTTTTTATAACTTTTGTTAAAGACTCATAATAGTGCTCCCTTTAAAGAAGAAGCAAATGACAATTATGACGAAGTAAAAAACCTTGTCCTACAAATTATTAGCAACGCATTTGATAATTTCGAAAAAAATTGAGAAAATTGCGTTTTCGTTTTTGCAGTTTTATGTACTCAGTAAACAGATATAAAATATACACTGTAATCATAATAAATATTTGAAATGCATTTAAACATACATAAAGGGTGTTTTTTATAGAGGTATAGAACTTTAAGTTGGCATCACTTTTCAATATGGCGACCGATTTAACAGCTGTCAAGTGATTTATTCTCAGTTTGGTTTGGCAATTCATCATGAATAGACTCACGCCTGAACAACGCTTGCAAATAGTGCAATTTTATTTCGAAAATAATGGTTCTGTGCGCAAAACATATCGCGCACTAGGTCCATTTTATCGTCGACAAAATCGTCCATCAGAGCAGTTAATTCGATTAACCATGGAACGTTTTCGCACCACGTTTACTCTTATTGATAACTCGCATCCCCAGAGACGCTGTACGGTGCGTATAAAAGAAGCTATTGCTGCTGTAGATCGTAGCATTAAGGAAGAACGTTACAGTCAATGGTGATCGGTATAGAGCCATGATTACCAACTTTTTTATTCCTGAATTGAATAACCATGCTGTCCAGGAGATGTGGTTTCAACAAGACGGCGCAACATGTCACACAGCTCGTCCCACAATAGATTTATTGAAAGACACGTTTGGTGACCGCCTAATTTCACGTTATGAACCTGTGAATTGGCCTCCAAGATCTTGTGATTTAACACCGCTAGACTACTTTCTGTGGGGCTATGTAAAGTCATTGGTCTATGCGGTAAAGCCATAAACACTTGACCATTTGGAAGACAACATTCGCCGTGTTATTGCCGATATACGGCCACAAATGTTGGAAAAAGTCATCGAAAATTGGACGTCCAGATTGGACTACATCCGCGCCAGCCGTGGCGTTCATATGCCAGAAATCATATTAAAAATGTAATGCCACAAGATTATCTTTCGGATAAATAAAATTCATGTCAATCGAATAATCCATCGTTGTTTTATTGCAACTTAAAGTTCTATACCTCTATAAAAACACCCTATATTTGCTAAATATTTAATTTTATTTGATCGTAGCAATGTATGACAAATGTAAAATTAGACGACTTTTTCTATTAGATAAGAAAACTGATGAAACCATTTCACCTCTCAAATCGGACAAACCTTCTGCGTCAACCTATTAAATAATGAAATACATCCTTATCCTTTCTACATAAACACATACATAATTGTTCATTACAACAATTCAGTCAGGATTACAACCTAGTATCTCACACCACCTATGTTGTGTATGTTAATTTTATCCATGAGTGGCAGGATCTACAGTTAAAAGTCGGGAGAAAGTTTTCATAGCAATTTTATTTACTCTCAGAATTTTTGCCAGAAATCTGCTGAGAGACAGTCGCCAAAGAAATATTTTTTCATATTTCCTTTTGATGTCTAAACTGGGGTTTGAACCTAGGCTTTACATATAATAAGCCAACACCCTACCTACTACATAGACTACGGCGACTTCTACATATTTACGACTCCTTTATACATATACGTAGTGTGCGAACCGATAAATGAGATAAAGCCGCATGTGACACATCGCCGCAGAAATGTAGTAAGACAATCACACAACACATCATAAATTATGCCTAGTGTACACCTTTCACAAATGTTTTCTGATTTAAAAAAACGGATACAGTTAATATTCAGGTGGGTAATTTCAGTTCAGCAAATTTTTTCTCTCTCTCTCTCTACACTATTCCCACGCAGAAACTATTGTCACGAAAGTGGCATATATTGCTAGCAACTGAGGCTTATTTGACGTAAGGAAGTCTATTTAGCCTGTTAAGGGTCAGCTATCCTAATTAAGTTTAAATTAAAAAATCATTTATTGCGCGACCAGTGTAAATATTACTTATAAGTAACTGATGCTAATCAGCGGCTTATCCACCTCCAAAACTTTTGATAACAGAGCAGTAACATCAGTCGGCGACTGCAATGCTAAACATATTGTTACGAAAATGGAAATATCGTTTAATATTAACATGCTTAACAAAAGCTACACTGACAAATACAACGAACTTGTTATAAGTAAACCAACAACATCGGTATGAAAGAAACGGGGGTAGACAAGAAAGCTAGAACGCAACAAAAAGCAATGTAAAAAAAATACACAAACAACAATGAAGTCATAATAGAGTTCTTGAGAAGGCGAAAACATGAACATTCAACTTCAAGAACCTTCATCAGACTGTTTATGCGACCATATAAAAAGGCAAGACAAAGCAGGCAACGAGCAATAAGAATTCAGTCGGTCTTGTGTGAGGACTCATTGCGTGTGAAGAGAACAGTCGTGGTTTGAAGATCACCGTTGAAAAGATCTGCGTTGTAAGTGTAATAATAAATAGAATAATCAACGAACTCATATTTTAAACATTTTTAAAAAGGTAAAAATGTAACAATATATTTTAAAGATATCGAGAGTAGATTTGAATATTTCGATTGGAAATCCAGCTAAATAGCCTGCAGTCCCAATACAAATTTTAAATATGATTGAATTTGGGTTGACAATAAATATTGTTCCGAAATTACGGCTGTACTTGATTTGTCTTTGGATTAATCTCCCCAACACCTTACGATTTCAAAACCGTGCCTGAAGTATTAGAAAAATACAAATGTTCCTATTTTTATCTTCAATAAAGAATTCAAAGAGGTAGCTGAAAAAAGAGCTAGTAGAGAATGCCGAAAACATAAAACAAAGGGTTAAGGATGTATAATGCGTTTTCGGCAACTTTTGGAAACCTACACTGTGCATGAAATGCAAAAATATAAACAAGATTTTCTTCAGCTATTAATATTATTTTTTTTTAATCAAAATAATTCAAAAACCATACATTTTAGGACCAATGTAACTGGCTTTTGTAGAAAGATAATTTTGTAGTTAAAAAAGCCAAAGTACAACGTATGACGGATTCTATGTGACTCGGTAATGTATAAATACAGAATTTTATTTCATCTATGTATGAACATATGTATGTAAGTATTGGTAATATGAAGTGTTAATACAAAATGATTGTCTGCTATCAGACATCCGTTATGACAAAAAAACGGTTACTGTTACCATTCTTAATTGACCTGATATCAAAGTACAGAAAGAAATGGAATTTCTAATGTGTAGAACACATTCCAATTAATGCGCATTTTATTATCGATAGAATAATAGCTGCTCATTTACAATCATGCAATCCTTGATTTGTTCTTTAAACTGATATAAATACTTGTAATATAAATGCATATAAATGCGTATGCAAGGTAAAAAAGAACGTAAAAGTCAGTGTACATGAAGGAGTTTCAATAAGTTCGTGTCACTTTGAATGAGCCACTGGATTTTACCAGGTGTACCAGTATGAAATGAGCGTTTCAATGGGAAAGTAAAAAAAATTGTTCAAAGTATTCGAAAGTGCATCGTCTTCTAAACCCAACCTCAATTTTCGACTTCCTTGTAGGAATTGAATTACTTCTCAGCCAATGCGTGTTCCATCGATGGAAACAAACAGTAGTCGGATGAAGCCAAATCTGGTGAATACAGCGGGTGGGTTAGCAGCTTCCACCTTAATCCTATTATTGTAATGTGAACTGGTTTTGCTTTGTGTGCCGATGCATTGTCATGTTGCAAAATTACTTTCCTGTGCCTTGAAGTCGCCGTAGTCTAGTAGGTAGTGTGTTGGTTTATTAGACGTAAGGCTACGGTTCAAACGCCAGTGCAGACAACAAAACGAAATATGAAAAAAAAATATTTCTTCGGCGACTTCCTCTCAGCAGATTTCTGACAAAAACTCTGGAAGTAAAATCAAATTGCCATGAAAAGTTTCTTAAAAATCTGTCGCTCGCAGTCAACTTTAAACTGTAGGTTCCCCCACTCATGTATAAAATTATCACATACAACATGAGTGATGTGAGAAGCTAGGCCGTAATCCTGACTGAAGGGTTGTAATGGCCAATCATGTATGTATGTATGTGCTTTGTGCCCCAATTGGATTGTTTTCGAAAAACGCAAAGTTCAAATTGATCATTTGTTGTTGGAAGCAGAGATCAGCAATGAGTATTCAAAAAGTAGATTCGAATCATACTCATAATTTTTGGTACTTATTCGCATTCATACTTATTTTAATATCATACTCATATTCAAAGTTTCAAGTGCTCATCGTTCGTATTCATACTCATGATGTTGTTGATTTCGACCCTCCTTTACTCAACATTTACAAGAATCACAAAATAAGTATGATTCGCGTACGAACACTACAATACTCACTAGAATGTCGAGTGTTTGCTGTGCTTGCTGTCTTTTTTTTGTAAATGCAACAACAAATAAGACTGTAAATTTTGATGAATGATTTGAATCACTCAAATCATTTATGAGTATTATAGTACGCATATGAATCAAACATATTTCGAATGTTATGAGTTTGATGTAAACGTTGTACTCATTGCAACCTTATACTTGTACTTATAAATCGAAGTTGTAATGAGTACGAATGAATCAGAGTAGTTAAATTTCAATACTGTTGACTCACTCATACATCAAAATTTCATGAGTGCCTATGAGTAGCGAAAAAACGATTCATTGCTGATCTCTGGTCGGAATCGGTTTGCATTAAGGTTTTTGGAGCTGGTGGTACACCACACCTTTCTGGTCCCACCAGACAGACTGCATTATCTTTCTGCCTCGTCCGTCTGGTCTTGCAGTCAAAGTTGATGGAATAATCCATAATTTTTTGCGTTTAGGACTGTAAAAATAAATCCGTTTTTCATCGCCAATAACAATTCAGTGCAACACTGATTTTCTATTGTATCTCTGCATCAATATTTCCCAAGTGGTTTTTCTGTTTTCCATTTGTCTGTCATTCAATTCATTTGGCACTCATTTTACAGACCTTTTGATCTTTCCTATAGTTTTTAAATGGTCAGAAATTATTTGTTATGCAACATTTAACATTTCTGTCATTTGTTTCTGACTGAGAATGTTATTTTAATCCAATATTGTGTGCCATTTTTTGGTGGTCTTCTACGATCTGCATTTCTCACATCAAAATCTTTATCTCTGAGTCGCCAATTACCGCCGTAAACACGACAAACAAACAACATTAACATGTACCATAACAAGACTGCATATAAAGATCTCGAAGTTACCATGTGTAAAGTAAGGGAGTACCAATACAGCGAATGGCAATGTTGCTAGGCAGTCGTGAGTTGTGAACCAGACGTTGGTAGCCATTGTTAGACAGAGACAACTGTAACCTTTTTTTTTTTTTTTTTTTGCGGGAAATGCTTTATGCATTCATGTAGGCCGTCACCATACATGGTATGTCGGACTCTCCCATTAGGTATACCGACTAAAACCCCACCTTGTCTCCTCACCAGGGTATATTCCACCTCGGAACCACGGTTGTATTACTTCGAGGTGGACCCCTTTTCTGGCCAGTGTGCCAGTTCCATCATCGTCAGCCTGCGTCCAGGCTCCGCTCTTCTCTTATTCCACTGCGTCTAGGTCATATTTCTTCGTACGCAGGACATGGTGCACAAATTCTCTGACTGCGTTCCAGCTTTCTCTACTGCTTATCATTTTCAGCACGACGTTTGTAGCACTAATATTGCCGATTTCAGCTTCGAGACAGCTGAAGAAAGTGTGTTCGGAATCATCTAACGTTTCCTTCTCTTCATAGATACAAAATGGCGAGCGGCATTTCCCCATGCGATGCAGGTACTCTCTGAAGTATCCGTGACCGGTCAGCATCTGGGTTATGTAGTAGTCTACTTCTCCGTTTTTTCTGGTTTTTCACACTTGCAACTCTGGAATCAGTTTATATGTCCACCTTCCGTACTGTTCATTCTCCCAGCGAGACTGCCATTTTAGGGAGACTTCGTGCTTTATCGCCTCCATACTCTGTGGTTGAGTCGTATTTTGCGTGGCGTTGAAGATCATCCGGCGCTCAATTGCCTGTAGGTCTATGGGATACGAGGATGTCACTCGTAGAGCAGCTATTCTCTGCGCAGACAGTAGTTTTCTAGCTCTGATTTGGGTTTCCAAAGTAGAAGCCCAGATTTCAGATCCATAGAGGAGTATGCTATTCCCAGTCTCCATGAGTAGCTTCCTCTTACTTGGGAGGGGTCCACCAATGTTTGCCATGAGTCTACTTAGTTGGGCTGTTATTCTAGCTGCTCTCGCTGTAGTATATTCTATTTGGTTTGAATAGGTTAGTTTCGAGTCCAATCTAACACCAAGGTATTTAATAGATTTCTTCGTGGGAATAACCAAGTCGCCTATGTTTATTTCAATCTCTATTGGAATGTGTCGTCTGGTTAGTAGAAGCAGCTCCGTCTTATGCATGGCCAGCTGTAGGCCATGAGATTCCAACCAGTGCTTAGTCCGCATCATGACTTGTCGTAATCTGCGTTGGACTTCGTCTGTGTTTCTGCCCCTGATAACTGCTGCGATGTCGTCTGCGTATCCGACTAGGAAAGTATCCTCCGGCATCTCTATTCTTAAGATTTCATCGTAAGTCGCGTTCCAGAGATCTGGTCCCAATATGGACCCCTGTGCCGCTCCGGAGGTGACCTGCATTCTTCTTGATCCTTGGTTTGTGTCGTATGTCAGCACTCTATTTCTTAGGTAATCCTTAATAACTCACATCAAATATGCTGGAACATTGAAAGTTGTATCCAGGGCCTCTATCACCTCTGTCCACCTCAGACTGTTGAAGGCGTTTTTTATGTCTAAGGTCGCCAGGAGTATAACCGGTCTCGGAAAATGATTCCCTGTCTGGGCTGCTTCGAATGCATCTACTACTTCCTTAAGAGCTCCTATTGTAGATCTTCCAGTTCGAAATCCGTATTGTCTTGTAGAAAGACCTCCCGAAGTTTTAATGGCCTCGTCAAGCCTAGGCTTTATGAGCCTCTCAAACAATTTGCCCGCAGAGTCTAACAGACACAGGGGCCTATACGATAATGGCGATGTTGGATCTCCCTTACCCTTGCTGATAAGAACTAGTTTTTGTTCCTTCCAAGCGTCTGGGAGTTGTAACCTTAAGCACAGTGGTATTTTGGTAGCGTCATTATTTTAATAAATAAAAACTAATAACGATCAGACGTAGACAATCTTAAAATTCATGAAAAATAAACGTTGTCTAACATTGGTATTATTATTAGGATGCACAAGTAATTTAATTATTTTTCGAGCATTATAATTATTCTTCCCAAAAAACAGCTCAACTTACCAAAGCAAACTAAAAGAAACTGAATTCCTCAAATTGTCAAAATTAAATTATTCACGTATTTTTGAATAATTTTTATAAAAAAATTTCAATCGTTTAAAATTACTTGCCTTATAGAACTAAGGGCTATTATTACAACTTTCCGTTAAACTTGGGTTTAGTTAAAGTTAACGTTAGCTAAAGTGAACTTTAAAGTCGCCTTTAACTTATTTTCGTTATTACAACTTACTAATAAACAATGAAACAAGTTTTTTTAAACACAGCGGCAACGAAGGGCCTCTTTTTTAGTGTTGCGTTTCCTAATTTTGTATAAATTTGAAGTATGGCAAGTTCTAACATAAACTTAACTTTAAAAATTAAAGGTAGGATGATCCTCCCTTTAGCTTAACGCTCACTTCTATCTTATCGGTTACTCATAATAATGAAAAACAATTTATCTGCCCGTTAAAATCCTTCCTTTAGTTAACGGCAAGTTGTAATAATGGGCGTAAGAGATTCAAAAGTATAACGTTTCCTGCTTTCACGGGGAGAAAATAAACTTTCGATGAAACTGTTTTAAATAAAATCCAAAGACTGTCTTATAAGGTCAGGTTGTATTCTCTTTTCATATTTTACGTTAAATAAATAATTTTCTATTGCTTTTACAATGTTTTGCATAATTTTCCTTTCCATACCTCACACAAACTGTACGCATATATCGTACACAACAAGTAAATACTGTTATTTTCAATAGAAATTCTGCATAACTTGTTACTAATTGGAATTTTAAATGAAAAGCCCCGTTAAATGTCTTTATGTGTGTTGCAGTAAAACCAACTGTACTTGCCTACGTATCTGGAGTAAAATTCAAATCATACGCATTCAATTAGCAACTAGAAAATTATCATTCAGCAGCACTTGCCTTCGAAAGGGTGTACCCGCAGTAACAGACTGTAATCGCAGAAATTTTCATGAATTGTGAACAATTTATACAAGAGGAGTATTATTTCAAATGATCAAATATGTTTTCTAGTACAGTCTTTAGAAGAAAATAAATACAATCTATTCGGTTGCGTAGTATTTTAACCAAAACTATTATGGACTGAAATTAAAGCAATAGCGCGGCATTACAAATTCGTTTCCAAAGTAACAAGAACAAAAAAAAAAAAGAACAAGATAATACAGGTTAGAGTGTTACAGCCTGCTATATCCGACTGTATGATACCATACTTTATATGGTGTTCAGATATGCACCTTTATTGCGTAAATCGCAATAAACGCCATTATTGAGCTCAATATTTTATATAAAGTTTCAATTAATTATTGCGCAATAAATACGCAAATTGTTATAATATTGAGTAAAACTTAAAGTGCTGCACTGTCATAAGTATGTTCAATGCGTATATTACAATTATTCGAACACTTTCTGTTGATATTTGACAACTCAAAAAAAAAAACAAAAAACAAAAAAAACAATGTTGTTGAAACAACCAGCTGTCAAATGAATATTGAATAAGCAGCTGAACTGCATACATATATTGTTATGCCTGAACACTTAAAATATTGTACTCAATAAACCGAATATTGACTCAATAAAAGTGCATATCTGAACATAGTATTAGAATAAACTTTTGAAGTTGATTTTCTTTTGGAATTGATTCTTCGAACTAAGAAGACTCAGATATGCCCATATTTCTACATGAGACTTTGGGTTATAGTACAATTTACGAAAATCAATAGGTTTCAGTTCACTTCGGAAGCAAACAAAAAATCTTTAACATTTTAAAATGTAATTTGAACGTTGTGTATTAGCGTAGTGCAGTGGATATAGTGCTAAACTATCAACGTGAGGTTCGTGGGTTCGATTCCCACCAGAGACTCTGGTCTTTTGCACTACACCGAGCAAACGGTCAAAGTTACTTAGCTTGTACAATAATTAAATATAATTTTTAATTGTATTGTAATTAATAAATAAAATAAAATAAATAAATTTGAACGTCGAGTAAACATGGTCTATGTTATTGGCACGATGAGGTGTCTAGTTCTGCGAGTATAAGATCGATTGTATTTCACTTAAACTTATTGGGGTATCCCTAAAATATCTCCTCCAAGTCGATTTCCCTGGCAAACTTGGGCTAGACAGTTTCAGCAATTGGTTTGACCATGAGCATGACATGACCCAGCAAACTTTCTGCATACCGTTATGGCATGTCTGGCTTATCCTGAGATTCTCTCTATATAAAGGTTCAAGGTTCAAGGTATGCAATGTGATATCAAGATAATCAAATCAATTAAAAATGGGTGTTGAATTAACTGGCATGATAATCAATAATTTTTTTATTTAAGAAATTCTTTCTCTAATTCGTAGAGTTTTTGTCAACGTCATCACATGAGTACATTAAAGCAATTGACCAAATGTAGTGAAAACATGGTGAATTCAAATACACGTAAATTAACCAAATATGTGCGAAACCAATCAATTTGTGCGATCACACTAATGGAGAATGATTTGTTATGACTTGGACACGATACGTTTGCACGTAGTAGCCGCCGATCGGTGTTGGTGTAGCTTGTGACGACACTCTCATGACTTTTTTTGCTATTGTTTTTGTTATTTATTGTTAAATTATTCATTTTTTTTATTTTAAATTCATTGTTAATTTTTTTGTTTTTAATATCATTAAAAAGAACAAAAAAAAAGAAAAAATCTGCTGCCAACTAAGAAATATTGACGCAATAAAATCAATTTCAAAATACATATTTTGGGATTTCTTGACGTTTGTTGTTTTGATTAGAAAAAAAGAAAAAAAATTTATTCAATTACTTTTTATTTTGTTACTTAAACAAATTGTGTTTTTTATTCTTTGTCTTGTTTCGACCTGCCTCAATAAACTATACTCAATTAGCAGAAATTAAGAATTCTAATTGATTAAGATCGACTACAGTAATACCCTACAATAGCATAAAATATATTCCATTTTCTTTTCTCAATCTTATTATATGTCTTCATTGCCTTATTACGGTTAATTTACTGGTAGTAAATTAATGTGTTATAGTGATAAGAAAAACGGTAAATTTTACCAATAAAGCATTAACTAAATAGCTTTGATGTATACAATACCTCTGGTATATACATTTTTATTGATATTCAGTACTTACCAGAGATCGGCAATTTTTTTGCTACTCATAAGTACTCATGAAATTTTGAGTATGAATGAGTCAATAGTATGGAAATTCAACTACTCTCATTCAATCGTACTCACTACAACATTGATTTATAAGTACAGGTTGTAATGAGTATGAGTACAACATTGACATCAAACTCATAACATTCGAAATATGAAAATTTACAGTCTTAATTGTTGTTGCATTTACAAAAAAAGCAGAAAGAAAAAGACAAAGACAGCAAGCAAAGCACACGCACACATCCTTCTAGTGAGTATTATAGTGTTCGTACGCGAATCATGCTTATTTTGTGATTCTTGTAAATGTTGAGTAAAGGAGAGTCGAAATCAACAACATCATGCGTATTGTTAAGTATGTTGAATACTTCAAACTTTGAATATGAATAGTATGAGTATGATATTAAAATAAGTAACTACTCGGTTATTAGAAGTAAAGCCCGGGTTCGAGCCCCAGGGCAGACAACGAAATATGAAAAAAAAAATATTTTTTCATACTCATTCCACCCTGTACTTATAAATCAATGCTGAGTTGAGTACGAATGAATCAGAGTACTTGAATTTCAATACTGTTGACTCACTCATACTCAAAATTTCATAAGTATTATAAGTAGCGAAAAAACGATTCATTCCTGATCTGTAAACGATGAGTAAAGGAGAGTAGAAATCCACAACATCATGCGTATCGTTAATTATGAGTACGATGAGTACCTCAAACTTTCAATATGAGTAGTATGAGTATGATATTAAAATAAGAATGAATGCATATAAGTATCGGAAATTATGAGTATGATTCATATCTACTCATCTTTTTGAATACTCATTGCGGTATACATTGTTAAATAAGAAGCCAAAAATAAGACAGCAATGCTTGACTGTAATGAAATTAGTGCCTGGCAAATGATGTCTACCACGGAACAGTCGGTTTATCTAATCTAATATCGTGTGGAATCTTTTTTGGTTTTTATGTTGATTATGAATTCAATTTGTTGGATGGAAATTTTCTTTGACTACAAAAATATTTTCGAAAGATTAATGCTTAGAAATCATTGAATTTTATTATTATTTTCTTATTTATTTATTTATTTGAATTATTAATTACAATACAATTACAAATTATATTTAATTATATACCAGCCGAGTAACTGTGACTATATGTTCGGTGTAGTGGCAGATACCAGAGTCTCTGGTGGGAATTGAACCCACAATCTTTACGCTTATACGCCACTAGACTATCAGAGTACCCAAATATTATTATTTAAAATAAGTGTTGAGTGAGAAATGTGTTTCAATCGAAAAATTCTTCTCAGCGTGTAGCTTATTTTTGTTTCAGTGGGTACATCGGTAAACTGAATGGGCGCATTTGGTGTGAAGAATAGCCAGAGGAAATTATACGTCCTGAAAGGTAGGTTATGGACTTGTGGTATTACCATACCTCTTTAAGAACAGTACGGTAATGCCACAACAACAAAGCATCGTGCTATGCTTTTTGACAGGAAATTTCAACAATAGAAATTTCGAAATTTATATAAGAACACAATTTTATAAATTAAACTAGTATTTAGAGTGGTAGCTTATTACACGAGAACACATGATTTAAGCCCCAGACTCAAGACATCTCAAACGAAAGACGAAAAAATATTTCTTTCAGAGACCTTCTTTCAGTTGTCTGTTGGCAACAACTTTGTGAGTAAATAGAAATGCCATGAAAAGTTCCTTAAAAATCTGTCGTTTGAAGTCGACTTTAAATTGTAAATTCCGAAACTCACGGACACACATTCCGACACACAACACGGGTGGTATGAGAAGCTAGATTGTAATCCTGGTTAAAGGGTTGTGACCGTTTATAGTGGCCGCGGACGACATAGTGTCGGTAATTTCAGCGCGCGGTATGGAGGATGCCAGAAGAAAACTGAATCAAGTCATGATAAGGACGCGGATATGGCTCGAGGACCACGGTCTAGAGCTCGCGGGAAACAAGACCGAAGTCATACTGATGACATTGGCTCACATTCCACTCGAGATAAGTATGCAGATAGGTGATGTGTCACTGACGACGAAAAAAGCGGTGAGATATTTGGGTCTCAGACTCGACTCTAGACTTAATTACTGGGCCCAAATACAGCATGTGGCTACCAAGGCAGCAAAACTAACAGGCATGTTGAGCAGACTGATGGCAAATATCGGCGGACCAACGCAGTCGAAAAGGAAATTGATTATGGCGACGACAAACTCGATACTACTCTATGGCAGCGAGATATGGGGAGATGCGCTGGAGTTTAAATCTAAGCGGAAAATAGTAGCAGCGGTGCAACGAACAGCGGCACTAAGAGTTGCATCGGCTTATCGCACGGTGTCCTCGCCTCGTTATCACCGGTGAGATACCTATCGACTTGCTGGCATTTGAGCGAAGACGATTATGGAAAGCGAAGAGGGAAAACCATGCCATTAGTACGACAGATGTCAGGTCGCAAACAATACGACGATGGCAAAGCAGATGGAGAGACGAAAGAAGTGGAAGATGGACTGCCAGACTTATTCCATCTATAGAAGCGTGGATACAGAGAAATTTTGGGGAAACTAACTACTTCCTGACACAGTTTCTTTCGGGTCACGGTTATTTCCGGCAATATCTACACCGCATGGGCAAGGTGATTGACCCTGATTGCATTTATTGCGAGGAAATAAATGACGACGCTGAACATACATTCTTCCATTGCTTCAAATGGCAAAACGAGAAGAATATGCTGATGGTGCAGATTGGTGAATTCACACCCGACAACATTGTGGATGCAATGCTCGAGAGCGAGGCGAAATGGAACGCTGTGAGGAAATACGTTGGGCGTATACTCCGCAGGAAGAAGGTCAACCTTGACACAGTGCGACGAAATGATACACGAGAAGGCGAGCCAATAGCTTGAAGCTGGCTTCTAATGTGGCGTACTGCAGACGTGGGAGAGTAGATAACGGTCCTTTACGGGACGTCGTTCTGGGCCCTTCCCGAAGTAATGCAGATAGCCGTCCCGGGAAGGGAGTATCCCCAGAAGAGGAGGAGGGATTGTTTTAGTGGAAGCACCACTCGTATTGTCAAAGTGAATACAAAAAAAGAATTATTTTGTGTCATGTAATTCCAATTCTTCCCAGCTTTTCGGAATTAAGACAATTCTCGACTCAATATTAGATTAATACGTTTAAGGGTTAATAGTTGAATTTTAACACATTTAATCACATAGACGTGCTAAATGGAAATGTTGTCACGTTTACCTGTCACACAAAATAACAGGTGACATGCTCATTAAAATATTCATCAGCGTAAGCTTCAATAGAGATTAAACATGTGTATGCCCCAAAAAAAACATGCGTATTTATTTGTCTTAAGATTAAGATATTCAACGAAAAGTGCATTAATCTGGAAGGTTTTTCATTGAGCACAAAAGACAATTAACGATCTGATCTAAAGTACATACATACATACAATACTTAGGTGCGAATATCCCTTTATGCAAACACTTTTTGAATGTGTGTTTTCATGTTACGCTGTTACGCTCTTTTCATGTTTCATTGCATTCGTGGTATTGAGATATGATTTCTTAAAGTGGAATTTTAAAAATGTTGTTTTCAAAAATAATCAAGGTTGGTGAACCTAAGAATTCATTTCTTTCTTATTTTTTTTTTTTTGAATGACACAAAGTCTTTGTTTGCGGGAGGAGGATGAAAAGTAAATGTTTTGAAGTATCAAGTGGAGAAATTCCAGAATTGTTTATTTTTTTAAACTGTCTGGCATTTATTCATATTCATAGTATTTAAAGAATTTTTTATTTAAATACTATTTGAAAGTGGAAAATATATTAAAAATTTATAGGAATATTTTTATAATAATAACACTATGCAACAAAATAAAAAAAATTTAATACAACCAGAACTTAAAAATATTTTTTTTATATTTCTTGAAACCTCCAAACTTTTTTATTTGACAAAAACTGTTTTTTTTTTTACTTTACGCACAAATTTATTGATTACACAAACATTTCTGAACTGATGTCTTAAGTAGAGGGATGGACCTCTAAAACAATATACATATATATAAACAAATATCACAAAGCTCACTTGAGCACTCATAGCGGCCCGTTGTGATGTCACGGGTGAACGCAGTCCCTGTACTAACCAAGTTCTACGAAAATCAGGGAAAAGGAAGAAGTTGGTCAGCGCAAGGGCTGCACGCGTCTAAGCTAAACGTCAAAAACATCAAAAGAAAACAAAAAACACCGCTTAAAACAACGGTATATTTTTTTACTACACATTATACATATTTGCCAAATGTCATTTTATCTTCATTCAAATAATATTTTTATTTGTCGTTAAACTGAGTACAAAAAATAATTTTTGTTCGCTATTTAAGGTACTCAATAGGAAAAATTTGCCTGTTCGTTAAATGCGATGTTCGTAGAATTGAATGGTCGTTAAATCGGAAAACTACTGTATTTAAAACACTTTCATTATATATAATTAATAGTAAGTTTGTTAATTTTTGCCAGCTCGCCTCTTTAACGCCTATAAGGCGCTGAGGCCCTATTATGTACTTTTGAAATATATGCGAATTTAATAAAAAAAAAAAATATATATATATATATATATACATGTATATGGTTTTAAAGGCCCGTCCCTCTCCTTTCTAATAAGGTGTAAACTTTCGAGATCGGTTTAGAAATGTTTATGTAATCAATAAATTTGTGCGTAAAGTCGCAAAAAACAGCTTTTGTCAAACAAAACAAGTTTGGAGGGTTCAAGAAATATAAAAAAAATATTTTTAAGTTATACTGAACTAATTGAACAACTTAGACTAGGTAGCTATTCGGGTGTATTTAGTTTTTTTTATTTTGTTGCATAGTGTAATTTATTGAATTTAATATTGTATTATTAATATGAGTGAAATTATTTAACAATTTCCTTTAATCACTTAATGAACAATAAATGATACAAATCGTTGCATTTCTGCAGAGTACGAGTATAAAACCCATTAACCCATTAACACTAGTGTTATTAGACAGTTTCATTTCATTACATTGCAATAAAGAGAAAATAAATTATTTTGTTAAGTGAAATCAATCGAAATGTATTACAATTTGCCTCTGTTCAGTTTCAATGTTCGAGTTTGGAGATATTTGGGTTTCATAGAGTATGAGAATTATAGACGCACGGCTCCCATACTCATTGTGGTAATACTCACGATCCTTTTCGAAGTGATAGATTTTTATTACATTTGGAATGACCTGAATGTACTTATAATGAGCTTTTTTATGACTGCCATTATAACCAATTCATTGGTACGTATTTTGGTTGTAATGAAAAATCAAGACAAGTTCCGAATATTCATGGAAGAAATCGCCGAGTGGTATACAGAAGTTGAGGTAAGTATCGGTAATGAGTCGATATGCAAACTAAATTGAAATCATTTTATAGTCGGGTAATGATATTGTGGCTTGGTCAGTACTAAAGAAGGTACCGCAACGTACTAAAGCGATTACATACTTTAGTTTTATTTTTGGCAGTTTCGGTGGAGTGGTAACAGCTATTTTACCACTTTTCATGGATAAACGCTGTAAGTTCTACAAGTCTAAACATTATTGACTGACGAAAGTCGCAATAGATATCTGATTTCATTTCATATTTTTATTTAGCCCATCCCTATGCAGTTTATATTTTGGGGTTGGATGTCTTAAAAAGTCCCGTGTATGAAATTGTTTACATTTTGCAAGTTTCAGTTGTGATGCCTTTTATTGTCTGCTCCTACATACCCTTTACGAACCTCTTTATATCTTGGCTCATATTTGGCATAAACATTCTCCAAGTTATACGTAGAAAGTTTGAAAATTTACCACGCATCAATGAAACGGAACAATTGAAAAAATTAAAGGAGTTAATTAAGTTTCATAAAAGGATCATAAGGTGAGCACTAAAATTAAGTTCAAAATAAAAATCAATTCACGGATAACAGTAAAATTTTATTTCAATAATAATAGTGGAGCTGTGACTTATGACGTAAAAGAAATATCACTCGGTTGTTATACGTTTAAGTTGTGTCTGTGTGTATTCAAGTGGTGTAAAAAACTTTCCAGTTAAAGCTCGTTATACAACCGTCGATGTATATTAAAAATTATTGAAAACTTAACTGTTACTATAGCACAAACATATTGGTTTTTTGCTCTATATAAAGTTCAATGCCTATCAGTGTTGAAGTTAAGGAGATTTCTGTGTTCTGATTAGATGCTACTCAGAGGGATATTGAGTCAGGACGCGAGATCCTCAATGAGTATTCAAAAAGATGAGTAGATTCGAATCATACTCATAATTTCTGATACTTATACGCATTCATACTTAATTCCAAATCATACTACTCATATTCAAAGTTTTAAGTACTCATCGTACTCATATACTTAACAATTCGCATGATGTTGTTGATTGCGACTCTCCTTTACTCAAAATTTACAAGAATCGCAAAATAAGTATGATTCGCGTACGAACACTACAATACTCACTAGACGGTTGTGTGTTTGCTTTGCTTACTGTCTTTGTCTTTTTCTTTCTTCTTTTTTTGTAAATGCAACAACAATTAAGACTGTAAATTTTGACGAATAGTTCGTTCATTTATGAGTATTATAATCTCATACACCTTAAGAGCGTGGTGCTTTTTGGTGTAAACAAAATTACGCGGAACTGACTGCTATGTTTCGCCTTTACTAGGGAAAGACTTGTTGTAACTTAATAACTTTGTTGATGTTCATTATGTTCGGACTACGAGTTTTTAATTATATGTTTTGAGTCAGAAGTATAAGTCCACTATTTTATTAAGCAGATAAAAAATTTTATAAGCGTTTCGAGTTTCATTTGTAATTTTCAGATTCAGTAAAACTTTAGAAAGCTTGGTATCATTTGTCTGTTTGGTTGAGCTATTGCTCTTCACGTTAATGCTATGCGTTCTATTGGTGTTTATTTTACTGGTAAATATTGAAACATACACATATTATACATGAACACATGTATTGTACATTTAAACAATTGATCAATTCATACGACTTTGTATCGTGTATGTTGTATTGAATACACTTTTTGTTTGTGAACGCTTGAATGCTATGTTGTATTGTGTATTTCGTATTACAAACGTCGAAAAACGATAAAAAGAAGAAGACTAGTATTGATAATTTGATTTTCTAGCAACGAAATGAAAAATATTATGGAAAAAAGTAAATTAATTAATTATCTGTGCGAACAATTATAATTTTGAAATGTTAATTGTTGAGTCAAGTGACATAAAAAATATTTAGTATTTTTATTCTTCTTCTTGATTATTGGCATTTACATAAACTGATAGCACGAAACAAATACAACTTCCAAAAATATATGAAAAATATGTGTATAAGTGTATCGCAGTTTTATATGAAAATTATCACAACAAGCACACACTGTTGTATATTCGTCCAACAATACAATGAATACAACGATACAAGGGCTTGTGTGAATTGTCCAAATATATTTTAATAATTAATAAAAAATCTCTCGTTTATTAGGCGGACAATATTATGTTTCAGATATCGACAGTTATATATATAATTTGTATACTTTACGCTCTATTTATCTCATACTGGCACGCTAATGAATTCTCAACAGAGGTGCGTACGACATCAATCATTGAAACTGCATACGAAGAAACAGTTTTTGATTGTTGTTAACTTTTTCACACTTTCATTTTTAAAATGAATTAAAAATAAAATTAAAATTTATTAATTTTCTTTTATATATTGTTGAAGAGTTTAAATATAGCAAATGCTGTCTACGCCATTGATTGGACTAATTCAAGCCTGGAAGTGCGCAAATGTGTATTGATTTTATTAATACGCTGTCAATCTGAATTAAAGGTACGTGATATTCATCATCAAATGACGTTTTTTTTTTATTTTTTTTAACAATAATTTTCGCAGATCTCTGCTGGCGGCATGTATCCCATGACTCTGGAATCATTTCAGGCTTTACTAAATGCCGCCTACACATATTTTAACATGCTACGCGGCTTAATGGCAAAATAGTTTTTCAAACAATATTACGTTGGACCACAGTATTACTACACTACTATTCGATTATAAAGTCCATGATTATTATCACGTAAACGTATGAAAATTATTTCCCTTCGTTTAAATTTTCTTTTAGAATTTATGCATGTGCCAGTGTTGCAAAACTGAAATTTTGAAATGGTACTGAGCTATTATTAAAAAAGTACTGTTTTGTATCAAATGGTACTTTTGTAAAAAATACATACATACATACATAATTGGTCATTATAATCCTTCAGTCAGGATTATGACCTAACTTCTTATACCACTTGTTTTGTGTGTGTTATTTTTATATACGAATGGTGGGACCTACTGTTTAAAGTCGATTCCGAACGACAGATTTTTGAGTGTTTGCAAGGAATGAAGTCGCTGGAAAAATATTTTTTCATATTTCGTTTTGATGGAGATGTCTGCCATGGGGTTTGAATCGTGGACTAACGTCTAGTAAGTCAAGCACACTACCTACCATAATATTCATTTATTTATATATAATACATATACAGGACAAAAACAGCTGATTCGGAACGTAATAAAACGTAAAAGCCTCGTTCAGTCAGACGTCGATGTAACGTAATTACGTTCGTTTTTAGCATATGAAGAGCAATGCAAATGCTTACTGAAATTACATTACGGTTCGACAAGTGTTTTCATTGCTTTTCGTATTCTAAAAATGAACGTACGTTCCGTGGGCGTTTGGCTAACCGGGGCTAAAGCCTAATTCTACCTTTAGCATTGCGTTGAACGTGTTGCTAATGCATTAATAGTTGAAAAGCGCAAGACATCAAATATGTAATAATAAAAAAGTACTGAAAGCGTACCGGGAGTACTATGGTATTTTTGAAATGGAAAAGTACTGAATAAAGTACAAAAGTACTGAATTTTTCAACACTGGCATGTGCTGCCTCTTGGCTAATTGTTTACATATATTTTTAATTTGTTTTCTTTTTTTCTTTTATTTTTTAGACTTATTGTTGCAAATCTATTGTTTTACAGACTATTCAAGTGATTCATTAGTAGACTTACCCGCTGGTCACATGAGAAGCACAGCTATAAACACGCCCCCATGCCGTACATCTTGTTCCTATACTGTATAGTTTTTGACGTAACATGTTTTGTTAAAATAAAAATCTAAAATAAAGAAAAAAACATGAATAAAATATAAAACACGTAAGCGCATACATACATACATAATAATGGCATTGTAGTTTAAAAATAAATTGGTCGTAAATAAAAGTAAATTAAAAATAAAATAAACCAACAAAATGGATGGATGAATTAAAAATAACTTTATCAAGCCTAAAGAATGCGGGAAAATATTTCACGAATTTTTGTTGACACATACATGACAATCCATTTGTGGGGGGAATCTCTGGAAAGTCTAGTTAAATAAATAGCGTTGTTGTGACGAGTGTAAAATATATATATATATACATATTTTTTTGTGCAACAAAATAAATAAATAAACCCCTTCGTTAAATTTAGATTTAGTACAGACGCAAAAATTTTTTAACACAAGTACCACGCGATAATATCAGGCCTTTCATTAAGCGATTCCTGCCTTTAAATTTAAATAAAACTATGGGTGTGTGAAATACCATTGACAGTTTTTATTCGTTTGCAACACCTAGTGATACCATTATGTGTAGCATCGAACATCGTTAAAATGTTCGCAATATCGGTTTTGGGTGAAGAGCATTTGAAATGTTCAAATTTCCATGACTCTGGTGCATAAATTAGGCTGAATTTGTCCGATGGTATGGGTTACGTCGAAGTATCCGTGGTCTAGTAGGTAGTATGTTCGCTTATTAGACGTAAAGCCCGGGTGCATATCCCAGACATCAAAATGAAAATATGAAAAAAATATTTCAGAAGATGTCTCTGCTGAGAAGAGAGTAAATAAAATTGCCATGAAAAAGTTTCTCAAAAAATCTGTCGTTCCGCCACTGAAGTATAAAATTAAGGCACACAACATGAGTGGTGTGAGAAGTTAGGCCATAATCCTGACGGATTGTAATTGCCAATTACGTATCTATATTTGTATGGGTTACGTTAGCTCTGAGGGCGGCAGTGGAATATGGTATTTGCATTCACATGCGTCAAGAAAAAGTCTAACGGGGAGGACAGTTCACATGGCATGAGCTGTGTGGTACGTAGCGCCATCCTTTTGAAACCACATTGGTGTTCATGTCATCCAAAAAAGTGGTAATCATCGATTCATAGCGCTCGTCTTCGATATTGATAGCCTGACCTACGACATTCTGGGAGAAATATGGACCGATGACGACGCTAACCCAAAATTGACAACTAAGAGTTCCTTTTTGGGATTAATTGGACGCACTTGGATCTCAAGTGGATTGACATCTTTCCAAATTCAACAATTTTGTTTTTGTTGACAACAAATTGATAGATGTGGCTTCAGCAATATGGCCGTCAAAGTTCGAAATCTCTGTGGGAGAACTGATAGGTTTAGGTTAGAAGACGTGTACTTGTCAATTGAGACGAGTACATGACCCTTTGTACAATGATGACCCTTTGTACAAACGTCCTAAAGGGGAGAGGATAATAGGGGAGATAGCGAAAAAGGAGAGGAAGTAGGAAAGGCAGAATAAGCAAGCGGAGGAATTACACAGACCAACAAACACACAAGAGAGCGCAACTAGACTATTGAAGCCCTAGCACTTCTCAACCAGCTCAAACTAATAATGAATCTATGGAGAGCCTTGATATCGGCTTTCGACAGAGAATTCAAACCCTCAAAGAAGCCCCTGCCAAGAGGAGGTTTTCGATAGTCTCCAACTTCTCCTCATCGCACCATACCCTGTAATAGTCTGGCTGGGATCTGTTCCAGATCCTTATCAGGGATCTAAACTCGCAGTGCCCCTTAATAAACCCAATAACTAACCTCAAACTGGCCTTATCCAAGCCCAGCAGTCAACCTGTTCTTACATTGTCCATAACAGGCCATAAACACCTAGAAACATAGCAACCCGATCCATTCCCCGCTGATCCATCCATTGATGAGGCCGAATAGGTGGCAGATTTTGTAGAACCAAAAAATCGCATTCAGAAAGTATACCTAATCCAGCGAGAGAAAGAGAGAGAAAGAGAGAGAAAGAGAGAGAGAAAGAGAGAGAGAGAGAAAGAGAGAGAGAGAAAGAGAGAGAGAGAGAGAAAGAGAGAGAGAACTGATTATTATGATGATTGTAGAAGAGCAAGAGGCATTGTAGCGGCTCTCACGAGTGGTAGTAAAGGCAGTGCCATAATGCTCAATGGCGTGATCAAAGTTTATATTTGGTATTCCGAATGCGATTGGATGGGATGTGCTCGCTTTTTTCTATGGTTCCTATGGATATGGTCAAAAGCTTGTCATCGAATCATCCTTACAATTGAAGAATTTACTATCATGTTAAGAACGGACGGAAGAGCGAGATTTATTTTTACGTGTTTTTTTTATTCCATTTAATTATACGTTTAACCACCTTAGGTGGTAAATTACACGTCATCAGCACAATTTACTGTTAAAAGTCATAAGAATTGGTCAAAATTGAATCACTCCAATACATATAAATATTTTTTATATTTACGAGTATTTATAATCCATTGCACTACGTATTCAAAAATTTAAAGTTCCGTTATCAAAGAGAAAAAAGAAAAGAGAGAAAAATATACATATGCATTGTATTTGATTTGTATTTTGTATTATAAATAGAATAGAAATTGGAATTGTGAAAATAAAATTATTGATTAATGATGTGCAAATAGTCCAATGGTCGATTGCAATACATATATGTATATATACGCGATACTATCGTATCTAGACTGTTTCCTAGAAAGGCATATTATACAACAGGTGTCTGTACTTTTTTGTTTTGTTGGATTTTTTAATATCACTCGCTGTTAGAGTAAATACCAGAGATCAGCAATGAATCGTTTTTTCGCTACTCATAAGTACTCATGAAATTTTGAGTATGAGTGAGTCAACATTATTGAAATTCAACTACTCCGATTCATTCGTACTCACTACAACATTGGTTTATAAGTACAGGTTGCAATGAGTATGAGTACAACATTGACATCAAACTCATAACATTCGAAATATGTTTCATTCATACGCCTACTCATTCAGATTCATAAACTTAGAAAAATACTTATAATACTCATAAATCGAATCATTCATCAAAATTTACAGTCTCAGTTGTTGTTGCATTTACAAAAAAAGAAGAAAGAAAAAGACAAAGACAGCAAGTAAATCAAACATACAACCTTCTAGTGAGTATTGTAGTATTCGTATGCGAATCATACTTATTTTGTGATTCTTGTAAATATTGAGTAAAGAAGAGTCGTAATCAACAACATCATGCGTATTTTTAAGTATGAGTACGATGAGTACTTCAAACTTTGAATATGAGTAGTATGAGTATGATATTAAAATAATTATGAATGCATATAAGTATCAGAAATTATGAGTATGATTCGAATCTACTTTTTGAATACGATTCATTGCTGATCTCTGGTGCAAATTTATTATAAAATGAAATTTGTTTATAATTATTTTAGAGAGAAAATGGGGTGTCCTTATTTTTTTCACAAGGTGATTTTGTACTTGATTTTCGTCTGGTGTGATCAAAAACTTTTCCTTTTATATCGATGTCCACAGTGATACGGCGCCAGTTTCCTGACTAAGGGATACTTCAAAAAATTATGAATATATTACGAAGGACAATAAAACATTATACCTATTCGAGTTAAATTGACAGTTTAGTATGCTTGATAGTTTGGATTAATGAACCTTTATAGTTCAGAATTTGATCAAAACATGATCCATCTTCCATTTACAATTTATAATTTAAATCTCTCTTTTTGTACGAAAATATTTACCCTCTCGTATAAATCTATTGATAATCTCAATAATGGACTTTACAGTCAAAGAATAAAGTCTACATATACCGGTGTATTCAGACTTTTTTTCTTGCTAATTTTTATTTCTTTTCCCCAATATTTTATAATTTGTTCTTCAAACATTCTTTATTATAAATGCCTTATGCTATGTTCAGATATGCACTTTTATTGAGTCAATATTCGGTTTATTGAGTAAAACATTTTAAGTGTTCAGACATAACAATATAGGCAGTTAAGCTGCTTATTCAATATTCATTTGACAGCTGGTAAACAAAACAGCTGGTTGTTTTAATTGTTTTGTTGTTGTTGACATTTGAGCTGTCAAATATCAATAGAAAGTGTTCGAATATTATTTATTGCGCAATAATTAATTGAAATTGTATATGAAATATTAAGCTCAATAATGTCGTTTACTGCGATTTGCGCAATAAAGGTGCATTTCTGAACACCGTATTAAATAACTTTGTAACATATATACATATATAAATAATTAGCCATTACAACCCTTCAGTCAGGATTACGGCTTAGCTTCTCACACCACTGATGTTGTGTGCGTTAATTTTATAAGTGAGTGGCGGGACCTACAGTTTAACGTCGACTCCGAACGAGAGATTTTTGAGAAACTTTGGCAATTTTATTAAGAGTTTTTGCCAGAAATGTGCTGAGAGAAAGTCGCCGAAATATTTTTTCATATTTCGTTTTGTTGGAGATGTCTGACCTGGGGTTTGAACTAGGGCCTTACGTCTTATAAGCCAACACACTACCTCCTAGACGACGGCGACTACATTTAGAAAATCTTTTTTAATTTGATAAAATCAGCGGTGTATATAGATTTTTTGCTTTGACTGTATGTGCGAAACTGGTGTTTGAAATTCTCTATAAAAAAAGAAATCAGTAATAGCCTCATTATTTGTATCACATTTCATTGGTCAAACGTTTTCTAACGACAAGTTCTGCACGTGCTTTCAACTCAGTAAACGTTTTAATGCTGTCGCATGACTAGATATTAGAAAAAAAATTAAAGCAGTTTTTATTTATTCTCTTAATTACCTTTAATTTTAATTTTAAACGTAACGTAACCTTGAATTTCACAAAATTTCTAAAAATAAAAAATATTCAAACGTTCGAATGTGTGTTAATGGAGTAGAAAAGAAAGAGTGATTCCCCCTTGTTTTATACAATAGAATTGAAAAAT
Source organism: Sarcophaga rosellei (assembly GCA_930367235.1). Classification (NCBI taxonomy): domain Eukaryota; kingdom Metazoa; phylum Arthropoda; class Insecta; order Diptera; family Sarcophagidae; genus Sarcophaga; species Sarcophaga rosellei. Next base: position 49,520,577 of record OV884021.1, on the reverse strand, counting down.
ATAAACAAATTGAAAATAAATTTTTTTGCATTCGATTGTTTAAAACGATAAGAATTTCAATTGTTTATCAATTTTATTTAGTTTGGCTTCCAAGAAGTCCATAAAAATTTCGATTACACCCAGTTTTTGTTTTAGGAATACAACAACTGTTCTGTTGTACGTTCAATATCAGGCACCATTTAAGGTCATAACAAACAAAAATCGACCAAACGGCAATTATTTATTTAGTCAATTAGTTGAATTGTTTATTTAAGAAAACAAAAAAATTCAGTATTTTCGTTCAATAAATGACTAACTAATCGATAATTGTATGATAATATTCGGCAGGTACATGAACTTCTATTAAACGGGAGTCAGCATGCATGCTTCAAACAAGAGTTATCAGTCATGTTGTTTTTAAATTTAAATTTTAAAATTTTTGCTGTTTTTGTTGTCTTTCATTCTGATAAAGAAGAGGCACAAAATAGAACGATTTTCTTATCTGAACGTGAAAACTTTCAAAATATTCTATTTGAACATGGCAACTGACAACCCTTAACCGTGTTTTGTACTCTTCGAGAATATTTTGTTTCATGAATTCTTAAGAAAAAAAAAATAATTCTCTGCAGAGTTTATTTTTGGCAGAAATTTGTTTGTTTATAATTCTACCAAAACGAAGTGATTATAAAACAACCGAAATATGTGTGTGACTGGCAAATTATGAAGCGCATGTGATTATGCAAATGATTTTTCAAATGGTGGAAATCAATGATTTTTCTTTTGTTCTTCAGCATAACAAACATTTTTAGTTGCTACGCAATGTTCGAGCACAGTATCGGAACTTAGATTTTATAGATAAATTAAAATAAAAGACATTTTATAAACAAATACATATGAACATATGTACATAGGCATTTTATAATTAAAACGTTTTCAATTAATTAGTAATTAATTTCATCATTATTTCTAATACATTTTTCTTTAAATAAATCTCTGAAATTGTGCAATTACGTTAGAGAAACTGTCTGTAAATGTCTGTCATATACGTTGATCACTTGAGACTGATTAAGGCATTAATAACTTCGACTGATGTATTAAAATCTTGTGGTCTTAACGGTACAAGAGTAATCACAATTTCGCAATCATATGTGGTCAGTTTTGTATTATTTTAGCATTCATTGGAATGCCCCTCTAAGACAATTATATCCAATCTATGACATTTATGTCTCGATTGTGAATAGTAACCGAACTTTATTCACATTGTCAATTGCCAATTGGCATTTCTATTTGTTTTTTTTTAAATTTTATTTTATGTTTCCTGAGGAGAAAAACGCGTTTTTAACAAACGTTTTACTTGTTAAATTTTGTGTAATATAACGGATATAATGCTTTACACTTTTAAGGGCCATTATTACAACTTGCCGTTAAAGTTGGGTTTAGTTAAAGGTAACTTTATCTAAAGCGAACTTTAAAGTCACCTTTAACTTATTTTCGTTATTACAACCTACAGATAATATAAAGTTAACTTTTTTTCCGCTCTAGCCTAGTAGGTAATGTGTCGGCTTATTAGACTTAAGGCCACGGTTCAAATGCCACATCAGATATCAAAACGAAGATATGAAAATATTTCTTCGGCGGCTTCCTCTCAGCAGACTTGTGGCAAAAATTCTGAGAGTACATAAAATTGCTTTGAAAAGTTTCTAAAAAATCTGTTGTTCGGAGTTGACTTTCAACTGTAGGTCCCGCCACTCATGTATAAAATTAACGCACGCAATATAAGTGGTGTAAGAAGCTAGGTTGTAATCCTTCCTGAATGGTTGTAACGACCAATTATATATGTACTAAGACTTTTGCTATCCACTGTATATCTCTGATTGACGTATAAAATTATTGTGGTTGTAACGGTACAAGAGCAAGCACAATTTCACAATCATATGTGGTCAGTTTTGCATTATTTTAACATTAATTGGAATACGACTCTTAGGGCCATTATTACAACTTGCCGTTAAAGTTCGGTTTAGTTAAAGTTAACTTTAGCTAAAGTGTCTCCGCTAAAACTTCATACACTTCTCCAAACATAAAACTTTGGTGTATGAGGTGGCGTGAACTGGCCAACATGATCATGCAATTTGACCTCGTTAGACTGTTTCTTGCGGGATTTTTCTAAGACACAGGTATATGTGAACCACAAACCAAAGCGGCTCAAGCCAACATCGATCAATTTCGGCCTGAATTATGAGCCCAAGTGATAAACTTTTAATCATTGTGGAAGCATTTCACCCAGAGAAACTGTGACGGTCACTTGAGGGATATTATATTCCATACATATTGGCATTAATAAGTCTTTTGAACGAATAAAAAGTTTCGGTGATTTCTTGGTCTAGTCTTTAAAGTCACCTTTAACTTGTTTTCGTTATTACAACCTAATCATAAAATAAAGTTAACATTTTCAAAAATATCAGTATGGTATGCTCATTTAATCAAGCTTTTTTAAACGCAGTGGCAACAACGGAGGTCTTTTTTTTTGTTTGTTGTATTTGCTCATTTTTATATTTGAAGTTGTCATATTGAAAATAATATATATGTATGGCAAGTTTAAACATAAACTTAACTTTAAATGTTAAAGATAGGATGATTCTCCCATTAGCTTAACGCTTACTTTTACCTTATTGTCCACTTATAATAATGAACAACAATTTATCTGCCCTTTAGTTAACGGCAAGTTGTAATAATGGTCCTAAGACAATTATATCCAATCTATGACACATATGTCACGATTGTGGCAACTGGAAATTTTTTGTAATTGAAATATTTTATTTTTATTTGTTTTATTAAAGCATAGCAGCTTATATGCAGTTCCTCAATCTACTTTTATTATTCATACTTTTTACTTCATGTTGCCTTAGGAAAAAAGTGTTTTTAACTCATATTTTAACAGACAAAATGCTTTACACTTTTAAAATCAGATACAGAGTTCATTTCAAGCTTAACTTTTAATCAGGCTTGCCTTTGTATAACAAAGAGTGTCGAGACAGATTTGAGAAGCTTTAAATACCAATTTTATTGACTCTCAGCGCTTTTGCCAGAAAACTGAAAATATGTTTTTTTTTATATTTCCAGTTGTCAGATCAGACATTTTAACTCTGAATCTCTCGTCTAGTTAGTCAATATGCTACCTACTTGGCTAAGGCGACCTTCGTAGCTTTACGAGAAAAAAGTCTCAAAAAGTATATACCGGATATAGGGTTCATCTTGACGGTTTCCGTTCTTGCATTAAGTTTTCTCATTATCGTCATGAGTTTTTCCACGCGCATGATGAAACTTTTGTACGTAGTTCAGAACGTTTAAATCTAGCATTGATGTACTAATTTATAGACAAAAGCGTAAAAGTTTTAATAGCACGTGCATTTTTCTTCAACGTCAATTTAGTGCGCATTTAAACTACATAACATTACATGTTTACATATAATATTTGGTAGCGACAAATGAATAAAAAAAAATTCTTGTTTTACTAAGTGATGTATTATATTGCATTCATAACTTGATAATTCGAATTTCAGCCTTTCACCTTAATCACAATTGTAAGATTATAAAATACATCACCCTAATTGCCATTAATACAACTTGCCGTTAACTAAAGGGAAGACTTTAACGGGCAGATAAATTGTTTTTCATTATTATAAGTGGACAATAAGATAGGTGTGAGAGTTAAGCTAAAGGGAGGATCATCCTATTTCTAACTTTTAACGTTAAGTTTATGTCGGAATTTGCCATACATATATTCTTTTCAATATGGCAATTTCAAATATAAACAAAATGAGCAAAGACAAACAAATAGAAGCCCGTCGTTGCCACTGCGTTAAAAAAAACTGATTTATTTATTTATGAATTACAATACAATTACAAATTATATTCTAATTATATACGAGCGGAGTAACTTGACCACTCGGTGTAGTGTCACAGACCAGAGTCTCTGGTGGGAATCGAACCCACGACCCTCACGCTAATAGTCTAGCACACTACCCACTAGACTACCAGGGCACCCAAAAAAAAACTGATTTAATTGAGCAGTTTTATCGACATTGCTGCCATATTTTTGGAAACAGTTAACTTTATTTTATCTGTAAGTTCTAATAACGAAAATCAGTTAAAGGTAACTTTACAGTTTCCTTTAGCTAAACATACCTCCAACCGATTGGACGAGTGTACTTCCTTATTAACTTCAGTCTCCATTGATATATCATAATATATACATATACAGGGATGGCCACGAATTTAAGACACGACATATGACTGACTTATTTGTGATAATTTTGACAACCCTGTAATATCAAATAAGATATTCTTTATTTTTCTATGTACCCTGTAATGTTAAGAAAAAGTACCGTTATTTTCTTTTTTTTCTTTTTACATTTTGTTGCTTTTTAATCATATTAATGTAAAAACGAGTATTTGAAACTGGCCACAAATTTAAGACATTTCAGAATTTTCTGATTTTTAAGCGATTTTTTTTGTGTTTTTTTGAAGCTAAACGGTGAGTAACGAATGTTTTTATTATTTTATGTTGAAATACATCGAAATATTTAATTAGAAATGGCCAGAGGTACTTGGAGTTCCGATGCCGAGCGAAAACTGATCCAACAACTAAAATCTGCTGGAAAAACAGTAATTGAGATATCCATGCTGCTTAAATGTTCTAGATGCAAGATCTACAACGCGATGGAACACATCAAGCAACATGGTACCACCAAAAATATCAAACAGCAACCTAGAGCCCGAAAAACTACACCCAGGGAGGACACTTTAATTTATAGAGTAGCTGCTAGTAATCCTTTCACGAGCTCAACTAAAATAAAAAATAACATTGCATCGGATTTTGGCATTAATATTTCGTCTAGGACAATAAGAAGACGATTAAATGAAAAAAACTTGCGTGGGTGTATTGCACAACGTAAACCACTTGTGTCACAATAAATATCAAAGCCCGACAAGGGTTTTCGAGAGAACATCTCAAGAAACCGATGATATTTTGGAAAAATATTCTTTGGAGCGACGAGTCGAAGTTTTCCGCTTCGGCTCTGATGGAAAGCGGTACGTATGGCGCCCTCCAAACCTGGAGCATCATCCAAAGTACACCCTAAAAACGGTCAGACATGGTGGTGGAAATGTGATGGTGTGGGCAGCATTTTCCTGGCATGGTGTAGGTCCCATTTACAATATAAATTCTAAAATGGACCACCATGTTTACAAAAATATTATAACAGACACAATGATACCATTCGCTGAAGACAACATGCCTCTAATATAGAAATTTATGCATGATAATGGCCCTAAGCACATTTCACGTCTAGTGAAGAGTTGCTTAGAGGAAAACGATATCATTGTTCTTAAATGGCCAGCTCAATCCCCGGACCTCAATCCAATTGAGAACCTGTGAAATGATGTTGAGGAATATGTACGAACAGTTAAACCAAAGAATTCAAGCGATTTGTGGGAAGAAATCCGAAGGGCTTGGTATGCAATTCCAAAGCAACGTTATGTGGCATTAGTCGAAAGTTTACCCGGAAACGATATCATTGTTCTTAAATGGCCAGCTCAATCCCCGGACCTCAATCCAATTGAGAACCTGTGAAATGATGTTGAGGAATATGTACGAACAGTTAAACCAAAGAATTCAAGCGATTTGTGGGAAGAAATCCGAAGGGCTTGGTATGCAATTCCAAAGCAACGTTATGTGGCATTAGTCGAAAGTTTACCCGGGAGATGTGCTGCTGTGATGAAAAATAAAGGATTTCCCACTAAATACTAGGATTTTTTTATTAAGCTGAGCTTAATTTAGAGAATAGTGTTATATTATGCCTATGTCTTAAATTCGTGACCAGGATAAAACTTGTGTTTATGCATATAATATGTAAATAAAAATTCTTAACCGAATAGGTAAGAAAATATTATTAATTTTTCTTCATAACATTACAAAAGTCTTAAAAAAAATATCATGGACCCATAATTTTTTCGATAAAATGTAAAAATTATCACAAATAAGTCAGTCATATGTCGTGTCTTAAATTCGTGGCCACCACTGCACAGGATATATATGTGTAGATTCAAATCATACCCATAATTTTTAATACTTATACGCATTTATACTTATTTTAATACATATCATACTCATACTACTCATATTCAAAGTTTGAAGTACTCATCGTACTCATACTTAACAATATGCATGATGTTGTTGATTTCGACTCTCCTTTACTCAACATTTACAAGAATCACTAAATAAGTACGAAGACTACAATACTCACTAGAAGGTTGTGTGTTTGCTTTGCTTGCTGTCTTTGTCTTTCTTCTCTCTTTTTTTTTGTATCTACAACAACTATGACTGTAAATTTTGATGAATGATTCGAATCACTCGAATCATTTATGAGTATTATAAGTATTTTTCTAAATTGATGAATCTGAGTAGGCGTATGAATGAAACATATTTCGAATGTTATGAGTTTGATGTCAACATTGTACTCATACTCATTGCAACCTGTAATTATAAATCAATGTTGTAGTGAGTACGAATGGATCAGAGTAGTTGAATTTCAATACTGTTGACTCACTCATACTCAAAATTTCATGAGTATTTATGAGTAGCGAAAAAACGATTTATTCCTGATCTCTGCTGGATTCATGTAGTCAATCAGTAATTTCGCAACTAGTGATCCTGGCATAACCAGAGTGGAACAAAACTTTATTCGTTGCACTGAAACGTTTCGTTTCCCTCTCGAAGGGAAATGCAATTGTTAGATTAAAACTTGCCAAATAAGTTAAAATTTTTGTTGAGATAAAAATAAAAGTTTAACTAGTTAACTTGTTATGCTGTTTTACTTATTTCGTTAAGCCTATCATCATGTGTTGCTTGATAAGAATATGCTGCAATATTTAATGACAACTTATCTACATAAACATTTTAATACCACAAGAGATTTATAAGATTAATTAAAAATCTAAGATTATTTATATAAAATCTCTACAAATACGGATAATACTTTATAAAAATATTCCATTGAAAATAATAATAAAAACAAAAATTCATTAGAAATAATAAAAATAAAAATGTTTTGGAGAAAAGAAATTTAAAGAAAATTCTTTGCATCGGCATTAGTAGACTCAAGGTATTATTTTAAAATAACAATTAAAATTATTTTCAAATAAAATAAAAAAACACAAAAATGATAGAAATTTAAGAGGAATGTTTACGCATACATATGGACACACATGTGGTATGTACGAGAGATCATTAATGAATCGTTTTTTCGCTACTCATAAGTAAAAAAATTGTGTACCATTGATTTATAAGTACAGGTTGCAATGAGTATGAGTACAACTTTGACATCAAAATCATAACATTCGAAATATGTTTGATTCATACGCCTACTTATTCAGATTCATAAATTTAAAGAAAATCTCATAATACTCATAAATGATCCGAGTGATTCGGATCATTCATTAAAATTTACAGTCTTAGTTGTTGTTTCATTTACAAAAAAAAAAAAAGAAAGGAAAAGACAAAGACAGCAAGAAAAGCAAACACACAACCTTCTAGTGAGTATTGTACTATCCGTAAGCGAATCATACTTATTTTGTGATTCTTGTAAATGTTGAGTAAAGGAGAGTGGAAATCAACAACATCATGAGTATTGCCAGGTATGAGTACGATGAGTACTTCAAACTTTGAATATGAGTAGTATGAGTATGAAATGTTTTAAAATAAGTATAAATGCGTATAAGTATCAGAAATTATGAGTATGATTCGAATTTACTCATCTTTTTGAATACTTACTGCTGATCTCTGGTATGTACATAAATTAAGTCATAAACAATAAAGATTTCGAAACTATTTTCCTTTGTTTTTGTTTTTTAATTAAAACACAACAAAAATGTGTAATTAAAAACTGTTGAAATGTGTTGAAAGAATTTCTCTGAATTGACACGTGATAATAAATCGACAATCAAGTTTGTAAAAAAAAAAAAAACATAATGAATGAATGAAATGAAAATCAAGTTGATTGAAATCACGAACAAAAAAAGGGGGAAAGAGGTTACTTGAAATTCAACATCTTATTTCCGATAACAACGTGAAATACGTGTGAAAAAATATTTTAATTTTATTTTACATAAATAAACTTAATATTGCGGTTAAATTCAGTTTATTTTTATTTCAGTTCAAATTTACTTTTTTTCTCGTTTTTCTGTTTTTTGTTTAAATTCCAAACTGTCAACAGCATCTTGGAGAAACAATCATTCGATTCGTATCAAGTGCGGTGGAGAAAAAAATTAAGAACAACTTTATAACACGTATTTGACGCACATTCCCCCAACCCACACATGTTCGAATATAAACATTTGATGACCGCCAAACCTTTACTTTGCCAGCTTTTAAACTGGGTTCGAGATGAGTTTGTGTTCCCACCAGCTAACGGTAAATCGTTGTGTAAAATCATTTATTATGCGGTTACGTATGAGCCAAAACAAAACATTTGCGTAAAATACTTCCATAAATAATTCACTGAAAGAAACATTCGTAAACATTAACGTCGTTGCAGCAGAGTTGCGGTTTTTTTTTCAACACTTTCAAATTCCATTGCCTCCTCCCCTCCCAATCCCAATCGCCGACACAATGTCATGAAATGAAAGCACTTGTTTTTGGTGGATTATTTGGGGGTGGTAGGCGGTGGTGAAATGCAAAGCTTTACGTTTTAATTTATCACTGATTTTATGTTGTTGTTTCTGCATAATAAAATATTTAAAAATCATTTATAAACACATTTAGAGCACTTAAATTAAAATATAAGTATGTGTCTCTTTGTTCGTAAAGTATAATTACTATATATAGTCAGATATGTACTTTTATTGAGTCAATATTCGATTTATTGAGTACAATATTTTAAGTGTTCAGATATAACAATACACGCAGTTCAACTGCTTATTCAATATTCAGTTGACAGCTGACAAACAAAACAGCTGGTTGTTTAAACAACATTGTTTTTATTTTGTTTTGTTTTTTTTTTCCTTATTGACATTTGAGATGTCAAATATCAATACAAAGTGTTCGGATAATTGTAATATTCACACTAAACATACTTATGACAGTGCTGCATTTTAAGTTTTACTCAATATTATAACAATTTACGTGTTTATTGCGCAATAATTAATTGAAACTTTATATGAAATATTGAACTCAGTAATGGCGTTTAATTCGATTTACGCAATAAAGGTGTATATGTAAACACCGTATTAAATTAAAGTTGATTTTCCCCTTAAAAATAGTAAAAAAAAAAATTCATCGTTTTTTTGGAAATGAAAGTGTTTTTTATTGTAATTGAACTTTCAACAAAAATGCGTCTTTTCTATTTGTTGCTGCATAACATTTTCAGTTTAATTTGTTTGCTGATTGAATGAACACACAAGCGAATTCTGATTGCGATTAGATCTTATCAGTTACACTATCTATTTCACGTACCGTTTTTAATTGCCTAAAACGTTTAATTATACACCCGCCTTTGTTTTGTTTTTGTTCTTGGTTTTGTTTTATTGTTCTTTAAATGACAGACAGATTATTCGTCGCAGCACTTTTTATAATCGCGTGTTAATTGGCCTGATATACATTTCAGATGTATACTGACACTGATACACACCTGTTGATCGCTATGAGTACAAAACTTTCTAGCTGCTTTAAATCATAGAAGTTTTGCGACAATCGTCTGTTTTTCTTTTTTTTGTAGACTCTCTTAGTATTTATGTCAGAATCATACACAGATACTATGTACATACATTTGTTGGAAAAGAATATTTTTGATAAAATTTATGCAAAAGCAAACATTTCTGTCTTATCTTTGTCTTGTTCGCATTAAACAACAATAGTTTTAGATTAACCTTTGAAATAAATTAAAAATTGTATCTAGAGAAGTAGTTCCAGATCTCTGTGTCTATATATTTAGTTCTATCCTCTGCATAAATTCCATATTCGCTTAATGGTGATGGAATTAATAATGTTTTCAATCCAATTTTATTCAATATTTCTTTATTATAATAGCTTGACAGCTAAGATTAGTAAGCGTTTTTGGGCGACTGTACTGCAGCATGGATCAACTAGTGCAGCCCACCACGTAAAAGACTCCGTACAAATTCTCACGGATGGCAATACATACGTAAATACATACACAATTGGTCCATACAACCCTTCAGCCAGGTTGACGGCCTGGCTTCTCACACCACTCATGTTGTGTGCGTTAATTTTATACGTGAGTGGCGGACCTACAGTTTAACGTCGACTCCGAACGACAGATTTTTTAGAAACTTGTTCATGGCAATTTTATTTACTCTCAGAGTTTTTGCCAGAAATCTGCTGAGAGGAAGACGCAGAAGAAATATTTTTTCATATTTCGTTTTGATGTCTGACCTGCAGTTTGAACTCGGGCCTTACGTCTAATAAGCCAACTACCTACTAGACTACGGCGACTACAATGCTGAAGAGAAAATTATTAGAGAGATAACTTTCCGATAGCCTGGTGGTTCTCTAAGCACTGAATTCTGATGTAATGAACTCCAAAATGGTAGCAGCACAATATGATTTCCATCTCATAAAAGTACCAGGATACTGTGACATTCCGGGTAACTGTAGAGCGGATGAATTGGAATGTGGAATAACAATCGATAAATGCCCAGCTTTGGAAATTCCTATAAAGGCCTGTAAGCTTATAATGCATTAATGGATTCTGTCAACGTCGGTAATGGACAGAAAGGGGTAGAAAATTTAGCCAAAACTGGATAGAGGTCATACAAAAAGTCTACTAAAATTCAAAAGAAGTACGCCCAGTATGGTTGTAGAAGTCATTACGGGGTTTTGCATTGCGTGACATGCATTTAAAGTGAAGAATTTCTCCACGAAGCTGTAGAGATCAGGGTATATAGCCAGCACTATGTGGAAGGAGAAAAAGGCACATTGCTGCCTAATATATATACATATATGTAGATAATCTGGAGGAATTGGTATGTTGGAGTCTGTGTTGGTTTGTTAGAAGATCCGACTAGTCCCGAGACTAGGGAATATCGGAAAACTGTGGTATCACATTGGTTGTACACTGCTGTTCAATAAAATAGATTCACCATGATCAACATCTTGCAATTAATTAAAGAAGAGTCACGCTTCAAATTTTTGAAATGTATAGGAATTATATTCATAAGAGGCCAGTAAACAAAGTGCAGTTACTCTTTTACACATACTCTATTGCATAAGAGATGTCTAGTAAACTTTTCTGAGAGCAGGTGAATCTATTTTTTTGAACAGCAGTGTATGTAGACAAAGTGTGGCCATTCAACTTTTTAGGATCAACGAATTAGCACCGTTTACATAGAAGCAAATAAAGTAGGGGGCATTCATATTCTATAGCTTTATTTTAAACCGCAGATCAGCAATGAGTATTCAAAAAGATGAGTGGATTCGAATCATATTTATAATTTCTGATACTTATACGTATTCATACTTATTTTAATATTATACTCATACCACTCATATTCAAAGTTTGAAGTGCTCATCGTACTCATACTTAACAATACGCATGATATTGTTGATTTCATGAGATTCGAATCATACTTATAATTTCTGATACTTATACGTATTCATACTTATTTTAATATCATACTCATACTACTCATATTCAAAGTTTGAAGTGCTCATCGTACTCATACTTAACAATACGCTCTCCTTTACTCAATATTTACAAGAATCACAAAATAAGTATGATTCGCGTACGAGCACTACAATACTCACTAGCAGATTGTATGTTTGCTTTGCTTGCTGTCTCTGTCTATTTCTTTCTTCTTTTTTTTTTGTAAATGTAAATTTTGATTGAGTATTTTGAGTATTTTTCTAAATGTATGTATCTGAATGAGTAGGCGTATGAATCAAACATATTTCGAATATTATGAGTTTGATGTCAACGTTGTACGCATACTCATTGCAACCTGTACTTTTAAATCAATGTAGTAGGGAGTACGTATGAATCAGAGTAGTTGAATTTCAATACTGTTGACTCACTCACACTCAAAATTTCATGAGTACTTATGAGTAGCGATAAAACGTTACATTGCTGATCACTGTTTCAAACCACATTAAACTTCATTTGGCGCTTATAAAACGATTAATATTAATCTTAAGGTTATCCTTAGCTGTGCACTGAGAAATTAATGTGAATCGATTCATATTTTATACTCAGTTCAGTTGTGATAGCCTCAGTAGTGGTAGAGAAACAGACATTTTGAGCAAGCTTCTCAATCATTATAATGAATTGACATCGCTTTAATATCGCTGTTGTTCTTAAAACATACTGTTACATTTTTACCTTTTTCAAAACGTTTAAAATATGAGTTCGTTGATTGCAAACAAAAAAAAATATAAATTTGTGTTTAGTTTCAATTAAATTCTTTATTGTTTGCACTATTTGATGTGCCACTGTTCACAACTTGATGTTACAACAACAATTTGCTTTTTTCGTTATTCTTCTTTACACTTCTGTTCGCATAAACATCAACAATTGTTCAGTAGATCTTTACAATGGCGATCTTCAAACCACGACTGTTCTCTTCGCACGCAACGCACCCTCACGCAAGATTGACTGAATTCTTAGTATTCGTTGTCTGCTTCGTCTTGCGTTTTTTATATGCACACATATAACATTCTGATGAATGTTCTTGAAGTCAAATGTTTTTGTGTCTTCGCCTTCGCGAGATCTCTATAGTTGTTTTGTTGTTGTTTACGTTGTTTGTCGTTGCCTTCTTGCTTACTTGTCTATCCCCTTTTCTTTCATACTGCTGTTGTTGGTATATGGCTTTTTTGTTTTTGTAACTTTTGTTTATCATTTTAATGTTAAGCAATGTTACACCATTTCCATTTTAGTGACAAATCTTTTTGTATCACTTTACTGACCATACCTACTAATTAATGTTCACCAATTAATCGATTTTTATTGGCAAAATAAATAGAATTTCATCATTTTTCTTGTATTTTTTCACTTGTTATATTCGTAGTTTTATTTATAATCTTAACAATAAACATTTAAGTATTTGCTTGAACTTATTGTTATCGCCAGAAGTGTGTTTCAGATAAACTTGGCTGTTGATGAAATTGATGAACGATTATTTAGTATTATTTTTTATTATTTTTTTGGTTTATCATTTATAGCCATTAAATAATTAATTGATTATAAAAAAACGTTTTTTTTTCCTTTCAATGAAGATTTATTTTCCATAACAATCGTGACCGAGTATTTTTGGACATACTGAGACAGAAATCTTCCTTTACTTTGATTGTACACGGTTATACATTGTGATCGAATTAAATCGGTACAGACGTAAATCATTTATTATAACGTTTACCTGAATAATTAGTGTCACTTAAAGGTGTAAATAAATATTCAAAATTAAAAAAAAAAAAAAAAATAAATAAAAATTCTTATTGTTGCGGGTTGTTGTTGTTGTTAGTATTTGAACTAAAATTTGTAATTATTTTGTATGTACGCGGGGAAGCACAGGAAATTTCCAATGAACCGTAAAAGAAGTTTATTATCGATTTCTAACTATAACAGTTTCATTTTATTATATTGTACCGATATACAGATATATGTAGGTGTAGTAAAAAGATATTTGTTATTTTCGCAATACATGGCCTAAGTAATCTGACATTATCTATGGTAAATGTCATTGGAAAGTAAAAAGGAATTGTTTAAAAAAACCTTGTGATAACATGACTTATGAAGTCGCCACTGTTTAGTAGTTAGTGCGTTGGCTTATTATACGAGAACCCGTGACTCAAACCTCCGCTCAGACATTTCCAATAAAACAAACAAAATATGAACATTTGGGCAATTCATACAACTTTGTATCGTGTATGTTGTATTGAATACATTTGTTTGTTTGTGAACGCTCCATGCTATGCTGTATTGTGTATTTCGTGGCATTCAACCAATTTGAATTTTTAAAAACATATGAAAACATATACACATTATTTTCATTCACACAATTTGATAGATCGAAACCAATACAACTTTTAAAAACATATGGAAAAAATGTGTATAAGCGTATCGGATTTTTATATGAAAATTATCAACAACAATCCTACACTGTTGTATGTTCTTCCAACAATACAATGAATACAACGATACAACGGCTTGTGTGAATTGACCAATTATATTTCATCCTATCATTAGTCTTCCGGAAAAAACTCTGGGAGTAAATAAAATAAACTGTTAAACTCTAAGAGCCATTATTACCACTTGCCGTTAAACTTGGGTTTAGTTAAAGGTAACTTTAGTGAAAGTGAACTTTAAAGTCACCTTTAACTTATTTTCGTTATTACAACTTAGAGATCAAATAAAGTAAACTGTTTTCAAAAATATGACAGTGCCGGAGCACGATAAAACTGTTCATTTAAACAAGTTTTTTAACGCAGAGGCAACGGCGGGATTCGTTTTTTTGTTGTTGTGTTTCCTAATTTTTTTTTGAAGTTGACATATAGAAAATAATATACATAATATGGGAAGTTCAAACATAAACTTTACTTTAAAAGTTACCGGTAGGATGATCCTCCCTTTAGCTTAACGCTCACTTCTACCTTATTGTCCACTTATAATAGTGAAAAACAATTTATCTGCCCCTAAGTCCCGCCACTAATGGATGTTAATAATACACACATATGGGTGGTGTGAGAAGCTAGGTTTTAATCTGTTGTAATAAAGAGTTGTAATGACGAAGTCGTCGTAGTCTAGTAAGTAGTCTGTTGGCTTATTAGACGTAAGACCACGGTGCGAGCCCTAGGCCAGACATTAAAACGAAACATGAAAAAAATATTTCTTCGGCGACTTCCTCTCAGCAGATTTCTGCCAAAACTCTGAGAGTTCTACGGTCAAAAAACTCTAAATAATGACACACTTATATTTTTAATTCAGACATTTCATTTCTGGTAAAATTATGGATCGAATTTTTCGATCTTCGATATTATTATAACATTGAGAGTATTAAGAAAGAAGGTGAAAAAACATTTGCAAGTAACATAAATTTTGACCCATATTTTTAAACATTTTTATACTCCAAACTTTAAATTTATTACAATATTGTTACGTTTTAATCTTTTTAAAAACGTTTAAAATATGAGTTCGTTGATTGCAAACAAAATAAAAATTAATTGGTGTTTAGTTTCAATTAAATTCTTTATTGTTCTCACTACTCTTGTGTGCCACGGTTTACAACTTGACGTATACAACAAAAATTTGTTTAGTTCGATATTCTTCTTTACACTTCTGTTCGCGTAAGCACTAACAACTGTTCGGTAGATCTTTACAACGGCGATCTTCAAACCACGACTGTTTTCTTCACACGCATCGCATCTTCACACAAGACTGACTGAATTCTTACTGCTCATTACCTGTTTTGTCTTGCCTTTTTATATGCTCACGTAAATAGTCTGATGAAGGTTCTTGAAGTCGAACGTTAGTAGTTTCTCTATCGCGACTTCATTGTTGTTTGTGTATTTTGTTCACATTGGTTGTTGTTGCATTCTCGCTTACTTGTCTATCCCCTTGTCTTTCATACTGATGTTGTTGATTTACTTGTAACAAGTTCGTTGTATTTGTTTGTGTAGCTTTTTTTAAAACGATGTTATACCCTTTCCATTTTCGTAACAATATTTAGATGCGAGAAATTTGTTTGTTTTTGTTATGTGAGACTAATGTGAGCAAAGGATGCAGAGCCAAATTCGTCATTTTCAAAAAAAAAAATTTTTTTGCTGGCAGTATATACATAAATTCTATTTGATTATAAAAGTTGTTTTATAATTTTATTTTATTTTTTTATTATTATTTTGGTGTTTTTAAATTGAAATTATTTTAATTTTTTTTTATTTTAATTTTTAAGAAGTCAGACGGATTTGTGAAAATATTTCCTTATCATGCAGTATTAGTTGGATGTTTCAAGTACATTAAATTTAATATAATTAGTATTAAATGTAATTTATACTAACGGATTAAATAATATATGTTTTTTTGATACGATTTCTGTCTATTACTTGGTACATACATATATGTATGTATGTATGTCTGCATATATGGTAGTTCTATTACTTGTTGCATTACAAGTTATAATTAGACAATGAAATAATAACTGAAAGGCAATTATTAAAGAAGGCAACCACAGTGTACTGGAATTAAACTAAACAAATATTAAATTAAGTATTAATTACTAATTAATTTCACCGAACCACAAAGAAATATTTCCAGTGTTTACACTACTCTTTGGGTTTCGTTTTGGAAAAATTCCATTCCTTTAATAAATTTCATTGATCTTTTGTCTCGGTTTCATTGTATGTTTCATTGTATGATTGCCGCCTGCCTGCTCAATGGAATCAACTTTATGAATAGTGTTAATCGATTAGTATCGGAAAATATCGAAATATTCCAATGCTATTCCACCACTACCAATTGTAGTGTGTTCAGATCACGTTTTTCAATGGCGACAATATTGTTATTGGTGGCAGTTAAGAATCGTGTTAAAAACTATAAAAAATCGCTTGTCATTAAACTCGTGCCCAAAACACTGCGAGCAAATTGTACGAGTTTTATTGAGAAGTGAATATTTGCACCGCCTGTATTTGTAATTTACGCCACAGCGTTTAATCCGCTTGTAGACACAAAACAAAACAAATACACAAACAAAACCGAAAAGTAAAAAAAAACAACAAAAACTCAAATGTCATAAAATAAATAATTTTTTTTATTTGTGCAAGTTAAGACGACTATCAAATGAGCTACTATTATACTGTCGGAAAGGTAAGTGATAATTTTTGTGGATGACAAAAGGGAATGTTTATACGGTGTTCAGATATACACCTTTATTGCGTAAATCGCAATAAACGCCATTATTGAGCTCAATATTTCATATAAAGTTTCAATTAATTATTGTGTAATAAATACGCAAATTGTTATAATATTGAGTAAAACTTAAAATGCAGCACTGTCATAAGTATATTCAATGCGCATATTACAATTATCCGAACACTTTCTGTTAATATTTGACAACTCAAATGTCAGCAACTACAAACAAAAAAAGAAGAACAAAACAAACTAAAAACAATATTGTTGAAACAACCAGCTGTTTTGTTTACGAGCTGTCAAATGAGTATTAAATAAGAAGCTGAACTGCCTATATTGTTATGTCTGAACACTTAAAATATTGTACTCAATAAGCCGAATATTGACTCAATAAAAGTGCATATCTAAACATAGTATTACAAACCCATACATATATAATTTAAACGGTGTGTTGTTAAGGGATGTTTAGATCGTGGCACAAGTTTTACGATATGTTTAGTGTTTATGTAGAAGATAGTGGATAATGTAAAGTCAATATGTCGTGATAGTGTCAAACCCCCCTTTAATAATTGCACAACTGATATTTAATTACGGAAATAATAGGTGTTTCAGTTATTTTAATTTGATGTAATTTTCTTTGTACAACAGTTAACTCGGCAGCTATCACATGTGTTCATTCCGATTATAAAAATTGCAACGCTTTACGAAAGGACAGAGCGTTATAGTGATAATAAGTATAGGATAGTGTAAGTCGCCGTAGACTAGTAGGTAGTGTGTTGGCTTATTAGACGTAAGGCCACGGTTCAAACACCAGGTCAGACATCAAAACGAAAATATGAAAATATTTCTGGCAAAAACTCTGAGAGCAAATAAAATTGTCAGGAAAAGTTTCTCAAAAATCTGTCGTTCGAAACCGACTTTAAATTGTAGATCTCGCCACTCATGTATAAAAATTAACGCAGACAACATGAGTGCTGTGAGAAGCTAGGTCGTAATCCTGACTGAAGGGCTGTAATGACCAATTATGTATGTATGTTATGTGACAATGAGCAATTATCTCGTGATTGGGCACACCGTGCGTGCAATAATTAATTTA
This sequence comes from Sarcophaga rosellei, assembly GCA_930367235.1. NCBI lineage: Eukaryota > Metazoa > Arthropoda > Insecta > Diptera > Sarcophagidae > Sarcophaga > Sarcophaga rosellei. Next base: position 49,502,592 of record OV884021.1, on the reverse strand, counting down.
TTGCAGCTTGTCAACAATATATTGCGATTTAACGAAGTTTGTTTCTTTGTTGTTTGGCGAAATCTCGATTTAATGCAAGCTCAAATACGGAATGCAACGAGTCATCAGTGAGTTGCAACCACATGTTTTTGAATAATCCTTGGAAAATTTGACGGAAAGAGTCCGTAGAGCCTTGGCGGACATTTGACGGATATTTTAGGTTTAAAGTGTTAATACACTGTTATGGTGCAACCTGAAGAGGGTCTTCGCAAAATATAGCGACCTTGATTTGAGAAGTTAGTAGTGATTAAAAGTAAAATCGAAATGGATTCATATAAAATATTGTTATGAAAATGGAAACATCGTTTAACATTAACATGATTAACAAAAGCTACACAAACAAATACAACGAACTTGTTACATGTAAACCAACAACATCGGTAACGTAAGAAAAGAAGATAGACAAGTAAGCGAGAACGCAACAACAAGCAATGTGAATGAAATACACAAGCAACAATAAAGTCGCAATAGAGTTCTCGAGAAGGCTAAAACACGAACATTTTACTTCAAGAACTTTCATCAGACTGTTTACGTGAGCATATACATAAAAAAGCAAGACATAGCAGGCAATCAGTAGTAAGAATTCAGTCAATCATCTTATGTGAAGAAAACAGTCGTGGTTTGAAGATCGTCGTTGAAAAGATCTAACGTACAAGTGTTGTCACTTACGCAAAGGGTGTGAGCAGAGAAGAGATTAATTGAAACTAAACACACATTTATTTTTATTTTGTTTGCAATCAACGAACTCATATTCCAAACGTTTTTAAAAAGGTAGAAACGTAACAATATGTTACCGACTAGAGTCTGAACTAGGTCAAATAATGACAAAATGGCGGAGTTGTGAATTCTTTTCTTGTTTTAAACTGTTAAAATTATTAATTATTGACGGATCAAAAATATTCTAGTTCGGGCTGAAACTCCTCGTCTTAGATACATTGTTCCAACATATCAGGGAATTCTCGGTCGTGAAAAACGCGTATAAGTTGAACACGGTTTTTCTCCTTGTCTGTTCTGGTTTATCACACATTTTAATATTCATAGCATTCAAAATTGAGAGAATAGAAATTCAATTCATACTTTAATTAATTGAAATTTTATTTCACCAGTAAACACTATGAATTGCTTGCTCCTAATAAGACTGATATTTTCGTGTAGAGTAAAAGCGGGGAAATTCCTTGAAAATATTTCATATTATTAAAGTCGCGTGCTGTAATGCTGGCTTTCAGAGGCGTATTTTCTGTTTTTTATTTTTGTTTATATTGTTTTTATTTGTTACTTTTTTAAACTTTTGATAAGAATGTTTTTATTATTTTTGTTTCTTTTTTTTCTTTTAATTTGCATTTCTTAAGAAATATAATTCCCCGAGTTTATTATTTAATTTAATATTAAATGGGTTTATTTGTTTACATTGTATTGTTATCTGGCTAAATTTCATAAATAATAAAGAATTTTCAAATAAAACAAAAGTTCTGTAGAATAATTAATAAGAAAAAAACACAAATTATACACTACACATATATGTATGTATATCAAAGATCAGCAATGAGTATTCAAAAAGATGAGTAGATTAGAATCATATTCATAATTTCTGATACTTATACGCATTCATACTTATTTTATTATCATACTCATACTACTCATATTTAGAGTTTGAAGTACTCATTGTACTCATACTTAACAATACGCATGATGTTGTTGATTTCGACTCTCCTTTACTTAACACGAATTACAAAATAAGTATGATTCGCGTATGAACACTACAATACTCACTAGAAGCTTGTGTGTTTGTTTTGCTTGTTGTCTTTGTCTTATTCTTTCTTCTTTTTTTGTAAATGTAAATTTTGATGAATAATTTGAATCACTCGAATCATTTATGAGTACATATTATAAGTATTTTTCTAAATTTATGAATCTGAATGAGTATGCATATGAATAAAACATATTTCGAATGTTATGAGTTTGATGTCAACGTTGTACTCATACTCATTGCAACCTGTGCTTATAAAACAATGTTGTAGTGAGTACGAATGAATCGGAATAGTAGAATTTCAATATTTTTGACTCATTTATATTCAAAATTGCATGAGTACTTATGAGTAGCGAAAAAAACGATTCATTTTCATCAAGTTATTAATATTCATTTTGCTTTCTTTTTCTATTAATTAGTCGTTGCTAGTGTAAACGCAGCTTAGTTAGATATTTAAAAGAGTGAATAAGCACTTTACGATTTCTAAAAGCTTGTATGGTAATATTAAGCGTTTAAATGAGTGTCTGCTTAAACCCCCATATGATTGGTGTCTAAAGTTCATGTTATAATAGAGACACGTCATGTTGACATGCTTAATAAAGTCTGGTTTTTTTGTTTATTTTCTCATTCTCAAATCACCATAAAAAATATAATTTTTTTCCACTTTTGCATATTAAACAAGTGACAGTCTAATGTAAGTCTTGCTGAATTTATTTAAGTATACTAATGCGATAGAGGTCTATGCGGTATGGCTATTGACAGAGATAGGTCAGTAACATCGTTTGCTCTTTTACTATTAAAACCAATGAATTATTCTCTTAAATATTGTTTTGTTTATGAAATTGATAAAATGGAAATCCAGTTTCAATATTTTGTCACTTTTACGGAGACTTTGGTACCAGCATAATAAAAATAAAAAATAAAAAAATATACGATATTTATTATCTGTTCAAATTTCATTTGCCGCATTTGATGACTTGTTTGTTTGAAATTTTGTCAAGTCATTCCATTTCATTTTGGTAATAATTTTCAATGGAGAATCTTTAAAGTTCAGCGAACGTGTGTTTGTTTTTTTTGCATTACCTTGATGACTTGCAAAACAATTGAAGAGATCTTCCCACAAGAGAAGGTCACAGAAAATCATTTTTAAAAAATCGTCTAATGGCGGTTTAAGAATGTATTTAACTCACTAATTTTATAAAACATACATTGATGTTTTGAAATATTGAATACTTATGCTTGAAGTAATATTGTTTCTTAGGTTCTGTATGCATATCATGTGGTTCCATCCCTGTGCGTAGGGGCGCTGGTTGACGCATTGTTTCCACCCGTGCTTCGAGCACCGTGGGTTATGCCGTCATTGCGAAACTCACGTTAAACCCTGAACTAGTGTTTCTATGGTTCTATAAATTCATTTGATTCATTTTAAGAACTTTGAACAACAATTGGTTTAAAATCTCTACCAATAATCTGAACTCTTTTCTAATTCTATTTAAATGTGTAAGCGTCACATTGTTGTCCTTATTATTTTCCACATCCCTGTATGTATGTACATATGTATACCAAAGGAATTGTACAAGTTTTTAGTATACTCGGAGTGTGGAGTGGAATTTAAAAATGTCCATTTCGTTGAAAATTTCTACGCATCGACCCAGAGTCTTTTTGTGCTATTGAAGATAAATATTATGGGCGTTGGAAGTCGCTGTCTAGTCTAGTAGGTAGTGTGTTGGCTTATTGGACGTAAGGCCAGGGTGCAAACCCCAGGTCAGACATAAATATTTCTTCGGGGAGTTCCTGTTTCTCAAAAATCTCTCGTTCGGAGTCTACTTTAAACTGTAGGTCACATTACTTATGTATAAAATTAACACACACAACATAAGTAGTGTGAGAAGCTAGGTCGTAATCCTGACTAAAGGGTAGTAATGACCAATTATGTATGTAACAGCGATCAGCAATGAATCGTTTTTTCGCTCATTCAGAATCATAAATTTAATTTAGCCTTAGTTGTTGTTGCATTTACAAAAAAGAAGAAAGAAAAAGACAAGACAAAGACAGCAAGCAAAGCAAACACACAACCTTCTAGTGAGTATTGTAGTATTCGTACGCGAATCATACATATTTTCTGATTCTGAGTAAAGGATAGTCGAAATCAACAACATTATGAGTATTGTTAAGTATGAGTGCGATGAATACTTCAAACTTTGAATATGAGTAGTATGAGTATGACATTAAAATATGTATGAATGCGTATAAGTATCAGAAATTATGAGTATGATTCGAATCTACTCATCTTTTTGAATACTCATTGGTGATCTCTGGTTTGTATGTATTATGGGCGTTTTAGCAGTTCGTTTTTCAGTGCAAAAAAGATTCATTACATGTGAAAATGTCAAAAATACTTAATTATGCGGCCCCTATACGTTAAGGGCCGTTTTTTGATCTGCAAGGACCCGACGACCAACTAGCCATTCAACATAAGAATTATTATGTATACAATTATAAAGTTGTACAACCGGTAGCAACGTGTAGGGGCCGCATTAAGTTTATCGTATCATCATGAATAGTTTAACAAACAAGCAACGCTGGTAAATCATTGAAATCATTAAAATTCGTGCTTTGTGGAAAATGTGTACCGAAATGAAAAATTTTGGTCAGCAACGGTGCCTTATGCTACACGGCGTGCGATATCATTAACCTATAAAAAGTGAGTTTTGGATCACTGAATTGGTCGATCATGCGATTCGACACAAAATAATATTTAAAAAAATAAATAAATATTGAAAAATATCGTGACCATTCAATGAACATATTGGGTGTTTATGTATACTAAACATCAATAATGTGGGTCAACATTTTCTCGAATAAAGCAACTAGAGAATTTCGTTTAACTCATAATCGGATCAAATTTCTTTTAAAAACGAAAAGATTCAAAATGCATCCTCTCGGTAGTAAAAGGAATGTTTATCCATATTGAAACTAGTTTCATTAAGATCTGTGCATATGAAGTTTTTTTCCCACCGAGGAGTAGTGAATGTACCTAACCGCATCATAGTGGAAGTCGTCACTATCCCCCGTGTGTGGTGCTCTCACCCACTAAATCTCCCCTTCCTCTGTTGGACCCTTTGTCTCCACTCCGGACCTGCTGTAGTATTATTTCAAAGTGGAGTTCCTCTGGCCATTTAGCCTCTTATATCCTTTTCCGCGTCCGGATTGCGCAACAAAATCTGAGAAGGTGTTTAAACATCCATTCTAATTCTATCATCCAAGTCAAGTTTCTTAGATTTCGGCAAAGCTTCAGTATAACTGGCTATGCTATTTCAATTTTCTACGCTGTTCAGAAGTATATTCCAGAAGTTTTCGCCAGTACAGACGCCGACTTTTTCCGCAAGATTTATTCTTTCTAAACTCCATCTCTCACAATGAAAGGAATTGTGTTGCGCGTCATCGATAGACGCAATTTGGTCGTGCCATCTTTCCCATTTTAAACAGATATTTGCAAAAATTACCGCGTTCGGATAACAGCTGTATTAAATAGTAATTAACCTCACCAAATTTCCTCTCAATCCAGCGGGTAATGTCTGGGAAAAGTTTCGCCGTCCATCTACCACTTGTTTCAGTGTTTCATTCCTCTTGCCAGTGCTGTATGGTCCGCTTTCTGGCATCGTCGACATTTACTGTCTCTCCGTTTTTAGTCTGCCACACCCTCTTCTGCTCGCTTGCCTGTAGACCAATAGGTATTACACCACTGATTATTAGTACTGCTGACTTAGATACAGTCCTATATGCCGATGCCACCCTAAGTGCAGCGGTTCGTTGTACCGATGATAAAATTTTCATTCTACAGTCAGCCTTTAATGTTTCTGCCCAGATCTCACTACCGTAAAGCAGAATAGAGCCCGTAACTGCCATCATCAATCTGCGTCTGCTCTGTACAGGACCACCAATATTGGCCATAGGCTTACGAAGTAAAGAGGTATTGAATCTGAGCTTAGAACGTCAGTTTAGGGTCCAGTCGAATGCCAAGATAGTTGACTTTGCATGAAGTAGCAACCTATGTAGGTATAGAAATAAAATTAGGCGTAGATTAAGAAAAAATATCCACTCTTCAATAATATAATATAATAATACGAATATTATTATTTTAATTTATATTATTATAATCTTGTTATTGTTATTTTTGAATAAATTTCGTATTTGTTTACAAAAATTTGTTTTTTCTTAAGTGAAGTTCTACGTTTAACGCATATAGCCAGAAAGAAGGAGACGTACTTTTTATTTTGATTATGACGTTGAAGGCTTTTGCGAACACTGATTAATTGGCTGATCGAACGATTGACTTGATGCCAAAGCGCAATTCGCACTGTGATATTAAGTCTCGCATTAATAAACATTCATTGTGTGATTAAATTTAGACTACGAATTAATATTGAAAAAATTTTCAATATCTATTTGCACTTTAGAGACAGACTTAGACTATTTGTTGAGAAAATAAAAAAACCCAGTCTGAAATGAATTTTATTCTGTTTACCGAATTAATTCATTTAAAAGTCTGTCTTGTTGAATATGTTTTTTTTTCCAAATAAAATGCGGGGTTCTCCCCAATAACGATTCTAAATTAATACAAGTTCTCTGTTTGTCATCATAATGAGCTTTAGCTGTTTTTAAAATAAAATTTTTCTTTTTTCTTTTAAATAAATAATCACCACAAATTCGCAATTCAAGTCACGCTGGTATGTAGTATATGTGCCATGTTCGTCTGGCCACAATTATTTTATTTTTAATAATTTTGGTTTGCAAAAAAAACCCAAACCATATTATTTTTCTTTATTTTCTTATTATTTTCTGTTCTTTTAAGTATGCATACATACATATTTGGGGTTTGTACTTTTCAATGTTTTAATGATCTTTATTCGGGGGATTCCCATGTAAATCCCCTTTCAAGTAATAAAATTTAAGATAAAAAAGAAACAAAATTTAAAACGACTTTTAAAACATGTGTGATTTACAAAAACAAAAATTAAAAAGCACTTGCTGCCAATCACAATTCTTGGACTATGGCCAAACAAATTATATTAACCGTACGATCAAGGCATACATATGCTTTTATGGTATACGAGGTGACCACAATTCTTTCATCAAATATAATATGAAGTATAATAACAACAAGCATATGAGTTTTGTTGAAATGTAAGTATCTTATCAAAATCTGCATGAGTAGCGTGACCTACAATTTAAAGTCGACTGAAAAGTACAGATTTTTTTTAAAAACTATTCAGGGCCTACTTATTTACTCTCAAAGTTTTTGCCAGACACCTGCTGAGAAGAAGTAGGAGAAGAAATATTTTTTCATATTTCTTTTCTGCCTCAGCGAAGGATTAAACCACGGCCTCACGTCTAATAAGCCAACACACTGCCTAATAGATTACGGGGACTTCAAAATGGAGAGCCTTATCACAGCAAAATGCACAAAAACAAATTTTTGATTTGACAAAACACCATAAAACACGTTCTGTTGTGCTACTAAGGCCACCTTGTAAAACATTTTTACAGTTTCATGTGTTTCCTAAAATAAAGCCAATGCCAAGGTTCCCAATTCAATAATAACACTTGACATATTTTTACTAAATTGGTTAAATTAATTTTGAGGATAATTTTTAATCTTAAAACAAATGAAATTAAAACTTATAAAAATCAGTTGGTGTCGTTTGCAATACTGATCACATGGTCAAGTTCCAGAAACAACAAACAAGAGCCCGTGGTTCAAATACCAGCTCAGATATCGCGAACAAAGCGAAATATGAAGTAAAGATTTATTTCGACGACTCGCTGTCTTTTGGTTAAAACTATGAGAACAAAAAACTGCTAGCGAAAGGCTACGCCACTCATCTATAAAATTAACACAACGATGTGTTAAGGTGGTGTGAGAAGCTAAGTTGTAAAACTATCTAAAGAGATGTAATGGCCAATTAAGTAAGTTTGTAAATTAATTTGAAGCAACTGCAGCGGCACTGGAAATAATTTTGGGCCTCTTTCCGCTTGACCTTTTCTGTAGGGGAGTGGCCGCGAAAATAAGAAAACGTCTCTGGGCGACTGGACAGTGGTATGACTCGGTTATCGGCCACGCAAAGATCCTGAGGAAAGTTGGAGCTGTCGGGACCAGTGATTACATGACACCGCGGTACCACTTCACGGGGAGATTCAGGACATCAGATCAGTCCCGGACAACAAGGTCTGGAAGGGTGCTGTAAGCCACCCGGTAAGGGACTCCATGCAAATCGACACCGACGGTTCGAAGCTAAACGGAGCTCTGCAGCGTCTTTCAGGCGGAAGTGGTGGAAATACAGGCTGAGGAACGTCACCATACTTTCTGATAGCCTGGTGACTATCAGGGCCCAAAGTTCCAACGTGATGAACTCTAAGACTGAAGAGATAGTGGAACGATATGATATCCAGATCGTATGGGCACCGGGGCACAGTGGTATTCCGGGTAACTGCAGAGTTGATGAACGTGTCAGGCGGGGTACAAACATCGAACTCTCCGATGAATTCTCGAATCTGGGCATCCATATGAAGACCTACAGGCTCATAATTGATAATGCAACTGTCGACTCCGTAAATGACAGGTGGGCGGCCTCGGACACGGGTAGAACGGCTCGTAAAATCTGGCCAAGGCTGAATGAGGGGCGCACAATGAGTCTACTTAAACTCTAAAGAGGCGCGCTCAGTGTGGTTATCAGTGTTATTACGGGGCATTGCATTATGGGTACGCATGCGAGGCGCAATGGTCTCGGGCACCTTGCTAACGGTTTCTGCAGAAGCTGCAGAGATGAGCAAGAGGAGGAGACTACCCGGCTCTTTGCCAGAGGAGAAAGAAGTACTTGGGTACTTACTACACGGATGGTCTGGAGGAACTGTCAGGGATGGACATTGGCAGCCTAAATCGCTTCATCAGGAGCTCCGAGTGGTTTCGAGATTAGGGGATAACGGATAACTGTCGTAACACAATGGGCCCAATGTGGCCTAAGTGTGTCCATCCAACCAACTTTCTTGGATGGGCAGCCACCTCTACCTACCTTCCCAACTGCAGCGGATAAAATAATCGCTCACTGATGCATGGATAACATCAGGTACAAAATTAGATTTCATGCCATTAATAGTAATGTTATTGAGCTCAACCTTAGAGAGGAAGCAGGGTTGCATTCTGTCCTCTGAAGACTTCATAATTTTACTCGATTGTGTCTTCGAACAAACAAATAGATAGTTGCCATGCGGTATAAGCTACAGAATGCAATAAATGTTGTATGACCTGATATGTTTAAACACTTGCAGTCGAGCTTCTATGCGAACGAATATCTTCGAATCCGAGAAAACTAGTTGGTGTGTTCTACATTAAGTTTTGAATGAATGCCTGTAATTTTTTTATTTATTTGTAATAACGTTGTGTTATTTTTCCTTACACGTAAATAATGTATTATAATAAAAATATATACATACTGTGTGTATACATGCTATTATTTAACAATTTTTTATTTCAATTTTTTCCATTTAATGGTTTGTATTCCAATTAATATCATTTCATTCATTAACTACGAGTATTTATCTTTTTTATTAAATGAAGTTTCTTTGAAAACGAATTGATTCTGCGGAAACTAACATTTGCGTAAATGCCAATAAACGAATTTCTTTTAAATAAAATTTAAATTTATTTATTTAATTATTAAAGTTTAGAGCGAATAAAGTAAAATTAATTTGCATAATTTATTTAATTTTTTTCTTTAAGTACGAGTATGTTTAGATTGGTTTATGTAGACAATCAGGTTTTCTAAGTTTCTTTGAATGAATTCAAGAAATTCGTTAGTCGGAAAGCAGTAGATTCTGTATAAAATTTGATTCGATTGTATCTTAGAACAACAACAAAAATAACTGTCTAAGGCACTTATTGTCAGTATTCATTAGCGTTATGATCATTCAGCTGATTCTAGAATATAAAAATAAATCGTCGATATTGAGGGCATGCGATTTCAACAAGACTGTATGGCAGGCACTACAATTCATAAAATAATGAATTTATTTCAAAAGACGAATAATTTCACGAAATTTTGGAAACATTTTGAAGTTAAGATCACTATTCCTACCTATGAAAGTTTTGCAAAATTTAAATTTTAGAATGGTACTGAACTGTAACTGAAAAAGTACTACAAATGGTACTTTTGTAAACTATTACATTACATTACAACCCTTCAATCAGGATTATGACCCAGCTTCTCACGCCACTTATTTTATATATGTTAATTTGTAAATTGCACTCATGTGGTGGGACCGACAGTTTGAAGTCGACGCTGTACGACAGATTTTTGAGAAACTTTTTCATGGCAATTTTTATAATCTCTGAGAGTTTTTTACAGAATGAGGTTGCCGAAGGAATATTTTCTTCATTTTTCGTTTTGTTGGAAATTATGACAAGTGGTTTGAATCGAGGTTTCAAATCTAGTAAGCCATCACATTACCTGCTAGACTATTTATTCAATTTATATTTAATACTTACACGTACAGTATGGAATACAGAAAAACTAACTACTTATACATACGTGTTCCTCACATGCAAAATAAAAGTCGATAATCGTGTGCAGCCCATGAAGAGCAACGTAAATGCTTATCGAAATTACATTACGTTTCGGTAAGTGTCCTCATTGCTTTTCATATTCTAAGAACGGACATATGTTTCGTGTACGTTTGACTAGTCGGGGTTAAAGACTATTTCTACCTTTAGCAATACGTTGCTATGTAATGCATTAATAGTTTAAAAGCCTAACATATAAAATATATAATAAATGAAATATGAAAAAAATATTTCTTTGGCGACTTCCTCTTAGCAGATTTCTGGCAAAAGCTCTGAGAGTAAATAAACCTGCCATGAAAAAGTTTCTCAAAGATCTGTTGTTCGGAATCGACTTTAAACTGTAGGTCCCGCCACTCAAGTATAAAATTAAGGCACGCAACATGAGTGGTGTGAGAAGCTAGGCCGTGTGAAGGGTTGTAATGGCCAATTATGTATGTATGAGTACTAAAAGCCTGGCGGGGGTATTTTTGCGGTATTTTTAAAATGAAAAAATACTGAAAAAGGTACCAAAGTACTGAATTTTTTCACACTGCCTATGAACGATATTTTATAGAACTATGTATTTGAAAGGCAATCAAAACGATTCACGACATACCATTTATAAATTGTGGACATCTACAGTTGCATTTATGAGGTAAAATGTTGAATGTAAATATTAAATGTAATAGGTTGAGATAATTATAATTATTAATATATTGTTAAATATTTCTCGATATTATTTAAATCTTAATGTGATCTTATAAAGGCTTGGGTATCGGTAAATCCAAACATATATTTATATTTAATTTACCCGGTATAATCTCGGAGGTATCTTAAAAGTGTAAGCCTATGCCATCGAAAGATGTGTTCAATTATACTGTGAAGGGAGGTATAAAAAATAGGATATAGCGATACTATCTGACAGTTAGGCCAACATTTGAGCACACAGTTATTTTGAAGATAGTATAGGACTGTCTGGGCAAAATAAAAGAATTCGCGGTAGTGAGCAAGCAGATGAGCTTATGAGGAGGCGCTTCGACGCTTTTCAAACAAAGTGAGTTCGAGGCATTTATGCATCAGACTACACAGGAATTGCCTGAGATTAGGTTAGAGGACGTGCACTTGTCAATTGAGACAAGGACCCGGAGGTCGAATTGACCCATTGTACGGAACGTCCTTAATAAAAGAAAAAAAATTATATTGGTACGCAATCTTTAGACAAGGCAGTGTACTTGACATAGGGTACACTTATTCAGAACGGGAATTGTTTTGTGCCTTACATTTAAGTTCTTTGGCGATGAGAAAACATTCTTAGAAAATGTCGGACATTAATGCATTCCACTTGGAAACCATATTACGTACCATGTAGGAAATTGTCATTGTTAACACCGAGCAGCATCCTGAAGCTTATCGGGACAATGGGCTTAGACTAGACATTATTGTGTTACCCTATTAGGTTTGAGGGGAGTACAATAGATCATATGGTCGGAGTAATAATGTACCTCTTTACAACAATAATTGTAATCATAAGTATGTATAATGAATGGAAAGTTATTTAAAATTATTTCTACAAACTTTAAGTTCGAAAATCTTTTGTCATTGCTGATATTTTCCGCTCAATTACGAAAACAAGTTTAAATAGATTGGAGAATAGCAATTGAACTTGTGTTGCATTGTCAGCTGGCTACTAAAAGTTTGTAGATGCCGCCAAAAAAATTTGTTTTACAAATGAAAGTTTTAAATGAGGGTCAAAGTGGCATCCATAATTAGGACATAAAAGTGAAAGTTATACCACAATTTGAATGCGTTACAAACATTTGGACAAGCCCAATATATTTATTCTCGAAAAAAAATACCTAAACCATATACAATGAATAACAAAATATTCTGATAACATATTGGTAGGGTATTACCAGTTAAACAAGTATTTGCTAATGTGGTATACCTCACTCAATGGGAGAAATTAGTTTAAATTGAAAAAAACGATGAAACCATGTGATCAATGAATTGAATGCACATGAATTTTAAGCAAAAATTATTAAATAATAAGACCAAGTTTTTTTTATATTTTTTTTTTTTATTTAACGATGTTTAATGTTTTGGTTTTTTTATTAATTACATACATAGTTTACATACATATTATTTTAAACTAAATTATAAAAATAATAAATGCTAACGAAAAGCTAACATAACAAATATACAATATTAACATAATATTATTATTTTAATTTGTATTTGTATTACTTTAAAGCTACAATTGTTTTTTTTTTCTTCTTTTAATTTTAAATTATAAACAAACAAAAAATATGTCTATAAAGTTCAATAACATTTCATTGATTTTTTGTTTTCGTTTGTAGTTTCCTTTCCTTGTTAGTATTTTATTAAATATTTTTTTTTTTTGCTTACACTAACTAAATTTAATTTCAATTCATTTCATTTATTAACAATTAATGAATAGTTTATATGGAGATTTTGTATTCAACAAAAAAAAACCCGCCTTTCTGTACAAGTAGTGCGTACTGAATGCCTTCAATGTCATTTCGATAAATTGTAAGCAAAAAAAAAAAAACTTTAATTTGTTTAATTTTTTTTCTTTTCTTTTAAATATAATACAGTTTAGTTTAAACTTTGTTTTGTTTTATATTTTTTGTTCAAATGCAGCTGATTGTTAATATCTTGGTAATTGAATAATACGTTACGTTACGATATCATTAATATAAGAATTAGTCAATAAATAGCTGTTTGTTTTCCTGGAGATTGTGTATATATGTTTTTAATTTATTTTCTCTAGATTAATTAACCTTGTCGCCGTTATTACTGCTACTGCTGCTGCTGCCTTTAACTGCCACTGCATCTCTGTCACTTTTTGTTTCAACTGCCTTGTATCTGCTTTCTACTCCGCCTGTCTGGTTTCATATGTATTTGTTTTGTTTTTGTGTGATGCAAATTTTCCATTTTTTGTTTTTGTTTTTCTATTCAGTTGTTAAAATTCAATTGAAATTGTTTTTGTTTTTCTTTTTGTTTTGCTTTAATGTAAAATGTCAATTAAACCGCCTTTAAAACGTCCGATAAGCCAAACGTTTTTAGCGTTTCTTCTTCGCCTGCTTCTTTGTGGGGGAATGCCACCCAATATTATGAAATAGAATATCCAATATATTATGTTCAATTATCTTCTATGGAACTTAAACTAATTCACACATTCGGCAGTTGGATGATGGGTTTTTGTGGTGAATCCCAGTAGGCTTCACAGTAGTCCACCAATAGGGATTCCAATTTGTTGAGACTTTCTTCGTTTTGATCACCGGTCCAGGTTTTTTGCACCAGACAGCAGGATTCAATTGAGTTTTTACCCAAAATGCGGCTTAACTTTATGGGACAGTCAACCTTAATCACATAGATGTCGTTTTCATAGCAAAATGCTTCCAACAGGACTTCATGCATGTGAGTAGCCGAATCACCATCTTGTGGAACAGCCATTAAACAGAAGAGCGAACCTTCAGCAGCCTTCGATAAAACTTTAATGGCTGCCGATAGGCCTACTATGACACGGGACTCGTTTTGGGCCTTAAGCAAGGCATTCTTGACGGTGCGTCCCATTTGTGTATAATCCATAGGTAATGTGTTATTGTTGTTGTTGCTGTTATTGTTATGATTGTTGTTGCCAAGTGCTAGGGGGCCTGCCATGTTGTGATAGGTTTGTATTTGCATAGCTTCCACGACCATATTGTTATTTTCAGTTACAATTAAATGTTGCTCTTGAGTATCAATTTTTAAAAAATTTTTCAACACTTTTGTTTTTGTTTCTTTAAAATGTTCTTTTTTTTCTTTTGCTTGTTTTTGTTTTTGCTTTAGTAAAAGTTCTTGTGCTTTTGTTTTGCTTTGCTTTTATTTATTTTTTGATTAAAAATGTCTATATTTGTTTTTGTTTTTTTTGTTGTTAGCGTGTATTTGTTTTTTGTTGTAATTGTTATGAAATTCTTTTCGCGCTTTAAAATGCTTTGTCACTCAACGTGCTTTCAGTGCGGCTTTAGCGTTCACTATTAAACCGTGTGTTTCAATTTTGAGTTTAAATTTCACAATGAATACTGGTGCTCCAATGGAGGCTACTTTTATACGCCAACTCTCTGCGCGCATACGATTTCTATTGAATTTCACAAGAAATGCCATTAAAAATAAGCTTTTGTTCTCTTTTATATACTCTTTTTGCTGTAATCGTGCTCTCTCCTAAACAAATACAAAGTGTATCGACACAATAATGAGGGGATTTTGGGGCTCTCTTCGTTTCTCTCACTCATTAAACGTTTTCAGAAGAATTCCCCATAATTAGCGTAAAATCTACATACATTCGTTTTTACAATAAAAACAACAACAACAAAAAAACCGTTCAACAAACATTTAATACATGATGTTGTTTTTGTTATTCTCTTTTAATTTTCGGGGGAGGTAAAAACCCAATTTTTATTTTTTATTTTTATGTATTATTTTTGTTTTTGTTAATAATCGTATACGATTTCCGCGTAATTTTTGTCTACTTTTTGCTCTCGTTTCAAATTTGGCTGTTATAACGAATACTAATAAAAATTTGTTTCAACAAGTCATGACTTGTCTCGTTTTGTTTTGTTTATTTAGATTAAAATCAGATTCTGTTTTTTTTTTATTTACTTTTTTAAAAAAATTATTATCAATTTAACTGAAAATAAATAATTAAAATTAATTTCTTTATGAATGTTGCTTTGCAGGGGAGAATTATTTTTATCTGGGAGTACGAATGAAATAATTTTATCTCTCCTGTCTTTTAATTGTTTATTTTTTTTATTTTTACTCTTTACGCTCTTTTTGCTCAGTGAAATTATAAAACTTTCTGATAATTTAACACCCAATTCGTACATGATAACGAAATTATCAAGCAATGCATGCATGATCATGTTCAAACAAAGATTGTTAATGAAGAAATCAAAAAGAAAGGGAGGAAAAATGGGCCAATTCCCCATTTTAAAGGGAATAACTTTAGAAAAAAAAAAGAACCAAACAACAAAGAGATTTAAGGGGAACATTTTTTTTCAAGATGTTAACTTGTATGAGGGAACTCTTTCACAACCTGTTCTAAGTTACCAGTACAAACTTTCCATTTTTAAAAATTTTAAAACTGAGTTTAATTGTGAAATACATGATTAGTACTCATGTTAGGTACAAAGAATAATGAAACAGATGCATACATACATATTTAAATATTATTTAAATTCATATTATGTGTATTTAAAATTCAGATATGAATTTATTATTGAATTCCTGTCAATTTAACTCAAATTTAACATTTTATATTTATGTACATACACATGTACACACTAAACTGAAATATCGGCTTACCATTAATATGAACTTTAAATATAACGAAATAATTTTGATAGTCAGAGTAATATTTTGGATATAAACAATTTCGCTTACATATATTCGTATGTACATATGTACCAGAGATCAGCAATGAGTATTCAAAAAGATGAGAAAATTCGAATCATACTCATAATTTCTAATACTTATACGCATTCATACTTATTTTAATATCATACTCATAATACTTATATTCAAAGTTTGAAGTACTCATCGTACTCATAATTAACAGTACGCATGATGTTGTTTTATTTCGACTCCTTTACTCAATATTTACAAGAATCACAATCGCGTACAGACACTACAATACTCACTAAAAGGTTGTGTGTTGGCTTTGCTTATTCTTTTGTAAATGCAACAACAATATAAGACTGTAAATTTTGATGAGTAATTCGAATCATTCGAATCATTTATGAGTATTATAAGTATTTTTCTAAATTTATGAATCTGAATGAGTAGGCGTGTGAATCAGTTTTCGCTCTCAAGAACTCGGCTTTTCAGAGACTACAACTTGGTAAATTATGCTTCGAGACTTGAATCTGCTTCTGTACAAAATTCAATTAACCCAGGATGTGAAGATAAACAAACATACACAATGCCATGTGTTTCCTAAATGTGCTCTGAAGAAATTAGCATCCGATTTAATTTTCATCGAAAAATCGTCTTCAGCGATGAGGGTCATTTCTGAACAAATAAACGAAGCGAACGAAATTGTCGAATTTGAAACGATAACAATTCATATGAGATACAAGAGCGTACAATGCATTTCGAGAAAGTCACTGGACACCAACGACATGTGTTTTCAATAGAACCGCACTAAATACCACACACCCCATGACACTTTGGGGTCATTGTCAACTTATGATGGAGGTGATGTGAACTGCCAACCGAATACGTAGGTAGAGTAAAAGGAAATTTTAATAAAATTAGAGGTTAAAAATTTATTTGCAGCCATAAAAGAAACTATGAAAAGTTTAATGCAAATATCAGCAAATATTTGCCTGTTGTGACCGTAGAATAGTTATTGAAATGTTAGAATAAATACATGGTGCGACAGTCAAAACACATCCAGCTAATGTCGTAGTGTAAGTTGTAAGTTTTGTTGAACAGAACTCAAAAATAGTTTTTTTTTTTCTCGAACCTCCAGACTTGTTTTATTTGACAAAAACTGTATTCTTGATATTTTCACACAAAATTATTGATTAACCAAACACTTTTCAACTTATTTTCAAAATCCAAAGTTTTTTGTAAATGCTACAGATGAGCCTTTAAAATGGTATACATAAACATATGGTTCAAACATACATCTTATGAGTTTTGATCGGATAAACTTGGAAAGTATGAATTTTTCTCATTTTTTCAAATTTAGCTGTTCTTAATTGCAAATTTTAATTAAAAATATATGAAATAAGTGATGACATTCTGAAAGTGCACTATCTTGTGAAGAGATTGACACTTCGTTTGATCAAATCGATCAAAAATTACCGTAGTTATTATTTAAATAGTATAACCGTCGTGTAATATTTTTTATATATGTATGTCATCTTATCAAATGAACTTTTAGTTCAAAAAATTTCAAAAGTTTTGATGTGTCTTGATTGTTTATCGCAAAATGTGCCAATTTCATGTTTGCATGACTACCAGAAGTTGGCTAATACATATTTGTGTTTTTTTCAAATATTATAATTTTTCTTTGCGCAAACATTGTCAAATTTCTGGTGGTCGCTCAAACATGAAACTGACATATTTTGCGGTAAACAAACAAGATCTATCAAAAATTCTATAAATTTTTGAACTAAAAGTTCATTTGAAAAAATATATACATATATGAAAAATATAACATGACTGTTAGACTCATTAAGTACTAACTACGGTAATTTTTGCCCGATTTGATCAAACGATGTGTCAATCCCTTCACGAGATAATGCAATTTCAGAAGCTTTTAAAGCTTGCTACTATGAACGAACAAACTTGAAAAATATGATAAAAATTCGCGTTTGTCAAGTTTACTTCATCAAACCCTGTAGGAGATTAAGTCAAATAATAAATATGTATATCGTTTTAAAGGTCCATCCCTCTCCTTTCTAATAAGGTTTAAATTTTGGACATCGGCTTGTGTAATCAGCAAATTTGTGCGTCAAGCCCTGAAAAAACGGCTTTTGTTAAATAATACCAGTTTGGAGGGTTCAAGAAATATCACAACTTACACTATATCATTAGCATTAGGGTGTATTTAAATTTTTATATTTTGTCGCATAGTGATATTAGAAAATACATATTGATAAGATTTTACAAAATGCCATACGTACAATAATAATACGCAAATAAAAATAGACTCAATTGATTTAACGTGCCAGTGTTACAAAATATTAAAGTTTTTTAAACCAGAAAGCACTTCAACAAAACAGCAAAGTATTCATCAGAAAACATAGTTTATTTGTAAGATTTGTATCAAATAAGAATTTTATCACTGTGCAACTAATATTATTCTAATAAAACCCTAAACGTTTGCATGCCTTGCCTCTCATTTGTATTGTATTTTAATTATTGGTTTGAAATACATTGCCCTCGTAACTGAATAAAATGTTTGCTTTACTCTCTTATTATGAAATTTATTATTTAATTATTTACCTTGATTTTTATTTTTTTTTTTGAGGGGGGGGGCTCAATATTGTGCTAAAATTAGACAAATTAACACGTGCAAAATGATAATGAAGAAGAAAAAAAAAATAAAAAAACTGCCCGCATAGTTTCGGTGAAAATTTTGCATTCGTAAGTCTGTTACCTGGCACAGATTAGAATTATTTTTAATATCAATGAGTCAATCATAAAATCAAAAGTGTGTCAATTTGTATAGATTTTAAAGTACAAAGTTCATTTGATATCATATACGTATTGTATTCAAATAAATTGATTACATGAGTAATGTAAATGTACATTTTTTTAAGTACATAGCCGGTTCTGCAAATTGCGTACTATAAATTACAATTATTTGTAGTTTTTAAGTTTTTTGGCATTAATAACGAATCAATTTTGACTAAAAATACGTAGTAATAAAATTGTTACAAATATTTCGATGATAACAGAAAAATGTTAACATTTGTTGATATAAACAAAGAATTTAATTTCATTAAATTTGTTCTACATACGGTATACACAATTATCTTTAATTAAAAGAAAAAAAAATAATTTAAAAAAATTTTACTTTTCATTCAAAACAAATTCAGTAGAATTGGCCGTTGATCATAAAATTTACAAGAAAATTTTCCATTTTAAAGAAAAACAAATTTATTGGCTTTTTTGTTGAAGAAATATTATCGAATCATTTTCTTCAAAACACACTTGTTTTCACGTTAATCTACAGAATTGTCACGTTATTTTTGGCATCATCACATGCATAAATTTAAAAAATAGAAAAAAGAATAGTGAAACAAAAAATACAACACATAAGAATAATACGATACGATAATAACAAATAATAGGGTATTCATATCAATTAAACTATTTGAAATGGAATAAAATGGGAGTTTTTAATAGGCTCTTCGAATCATACTCATAATTTCTGATACTTATACGCATTCATACTTATTTTAATATTATACTCATACTACTCATATTCAAAGTTTAAAGTACTCATCCTACTCATATCTAACAATACGCATGATGTTGTTGATTTCGACTCTCCTTTACTTTACTTTACTTTAACTAAGACTGTAAATTTTGATGAATGAATCGAATCACTCGAAACATTTATGAGTATTATAAGTATTTTTCTAAATTTGTGAATCTAAATGTGTAGGCGTATGAATGAAACATATTTCGAATGTAATGAGTTTGATGTCAACGTGATACTCATACTCATTGCAACCAGTGCTTATAAATCAATGTTGTAGTGAGTACGAATCAATCAGTGTAGTTGAATTTCAATACTGTTGGCATATAACTTCTTAAATATTCTTTTATTATGCATAATTATTTCTATTAAATAGTTCCTCTCAAACATTGAATATGCTTATAATATTTTATCATTGTACGAAGTACCCTTTAATTCAACGTTCCTGAAATTATTGGATTTTTGCCAGTTTAACGACAGATGATTTAATTTTGTTTCACAAAAATAAAAACAATCATTAACTTTTGGCAGTTTCTAGTAAAGAGGTATGACTTGATATTCACAGATGTTGGCCCCCTTCTGAAACAGTCGTTTGCAAAATTAGATTTTGTCTACCAGGAATCCATAACAAATTTTGACGTCACCTGTCCATCCAGTTTTGGATTTAGAAAATCACTGAGAAGAATCTTAAATAACAATTCTTTATTATGAATTTATTTAAAATATAAAATGATTTTTTTTTCTTTTTATTAATTAAATATTATTATCTTTTATTAATTTATTAATTATATTAAATTATATATTTTCTTTTCTTAACATATTTAAATCAAATTAATTTGAAATTAATTCAAATTTATACTGAAATTAATAAATCACGGTATTGTAGTTATAATTAAAAATTTAAATTTTTGGCAATCATATGTAGTAGTTCTGTATACTGACGTCATTAAATAATGACCATATACATATATGGTGTAGCACCATCATATATGGTGTAGCACCATATATGTATGTATATCGTCTACTATAAACAGTATGACACAGATTTTTTTTATAAAAAACGGCCGATTGTAAAATAAATTCAATTCATTTTAAAACACTTTTCAATTTTATAGTGTCGATTTCAAATCACTTTCAATAACAGTGGTCCATAATCATAGTCAAACACTAAAGTCGGTTCTTTTTACAAACAACTTTAATATTTAAGCCTGTTAGTAACTGTTTCTTAACGATAGTGAAAATTAATAATAGTTTTAAGTTGAATCAGCTTTAAGTGGGTGATTAGTATACATAATGTTTAAAATTTTTGCACACAAACTGGTATAAATACTGTATAAGTGACATCTCTGCACAGCTGATGCAATAAAAGCGCCGAAAAAATAAATAAAATATAAATTGGTATTTTGAAAAAACAATTGCATAAAATTAATCTGGGGCAAATAAACTATTATCTAGGGAAAATTTAGAAAAGGTATGTATAGGGTGTTTTTTATAGAGGTATAGAACTTTAAGTTGCAATAAAACAACGATGGATTATTCATTTGACATGAATTTTATTTATCCGGAAGATAATCTTGTGGCATTACATTTTAAATATGATTTCTGGCATATGGCCGCCACGGCTGGCGCGGATGTAGTCCGATCTGGACGTCCAATTTTCGATGACTTTTTCCAACATTTGTGGCCGTATATCGGCAATAACACGGCGAATGTTGTCTTCCAAATGGTCAAGCGTTTGTGGCTTTACCGCATAGGCCAATGACTTTACATAGCCCCACAGAAATCACAAGATCTTGGAGGCCAATTCACAGGTCCAAAACGTGAAATTAGGCGGTCACCAAACGTGCCTTTCAATAAATCGAAATAAAATTGCACTATTTGCAAGCGTTGTTCTGGCGTGAGTCTATTCATGATGAATTGCCAAACCAAACTGAAAATAAATCACTTTACAGCTGTTAAATTGGTCGCCATCTTGAAAAGTAATGCCAACTTAAAGTTCTATACCTCTATAAAAACACCCTTTAGTTCATCACATCACTATGTGATAAAAAAAAAAATTAATTAAATATATACACCCAAGTGACTACATAATCGAAGTTAGAATTAGAATTAGTTGACACCTTTCTTCAGCATGTATATTTAAGATGCAGTTTTTAATTGTATTAATTTCGAAAAGAAAATTAAGAAATTAAGAAAACAATCATTCGTTACCATCGTCCTTCTTAAAAAGAGAATAAAAAACTACAGTGAATTAAACTATTTGGTAACAAAAAAAAAAAAGAACTGAAGAAAGACATACGAATCCTTCTTATCGTATAAAGCAGCCAGAGTTAGTACCCAAAGCTCATCACTTATCGCAATATCACTATATTAGAATGGCCCGCACTGCCTTCAGATCTAAATCCGATAGAGAATTTCTGGTCTGTAGCAAAAAATTACAATTAGAGGAATGTGTCCCACAATTTGAATTTGGGAATTTATTCAGGCGACGTGGTATAATACATCACATTCGGTATGCCAAAATCTTATTAACCATATGCTTATACGATGCCTGGCAGTTGTAAACACGGAGTCTATGTAAAATATTATCCACTCTAGAGATCCATAATGAGTATTCAAAAGCATGAGTGGATTCGAATCGTACTCATAATTACTGATACTTATACGCATTTCTACTTATTTTCATATCATACTCATAGTACTCATATTCAAAGTTCAAAGTACTCATACTTAACAATATGCATGATTTTGTTGTTGATTTCGACTCTCCATGACTCAACGTTTACAAGAATCATAAAATAAGTATGATTCCCGTACGAACACTACAATACTCACTAGACGGTTGTGTCTTCATATTTTTCTTTCTTCTTTTTTTTTGTAAATGCAACAACAACTAAGACTGTAAATTTTGATGAATGATTCGAATCACTCGAATAATTTATGAGTATTATAAGTATTTTTCTAAATTTATGAATCTGAATGAGTAGGCATATGCATCAAACATATTTCGAATATTATGAGTTTGATGTGAACATTGTACTCATACTCATTGCAACCTGTACTTATAAATCAATCCAAAGTAAGTGAGTACGAATGAATCAGAGTAGTTGAATTTCAATACTGTTGTGTCACTCATACTCAAAATTTAATGAGTACTTATGAGTAGCGAAAAAACGATTCATAGCTAATCTCTGATCATATCTAGAACGATATTAGAACTTAAATGAGGGCAAATATATTATTATTATTCTTTTTCTTTCTTCACAGGGTGATTTCTATTTTAAATTTAATTTAATAAAAATTTTAAAATAAAAGTACAAAAAATTTCAAAACCGCAAGGAAATTCCCTTTTTTTTGCTGTATAAGATGAGAATAAGTGCAGTTACTTAACAACAATTTTGATATTGCGGTGTGTTTATTATTTCTCATATCACTTATCACTTGTCTTGAATCAAGTCCATTATTGGGTTTAAAGACCAAAATATGAATATGAATGTGAGAAATTTCTGATTTCTTAAATCAAAGGTCTTTAAACGATTTGCCCAATGTTGTTAACATAAAAATAATTCCAATGAACCATAATTCAACAAAAAGCACTACATATTAATCCATGTGTGTAAAATTTTATCAATTTCCTTAAACTTCCTTTTTAATCAAACGGCATCAACTTATTAATCTTCCCTAGACCTTGACCATATTGAAGCTAGAAATTAATAAAATTTATCGAATCATAGCAAAACAAGTCTTTAGACGTGCTAATTGTTGTGTGAATCAAAACAAAACCAGAAAAAAAAGGGTAATGTAATGCACGATTAGCGTTTTCAACATCTGTTTTGAAAATAATTTCTCCGTAGCAGTGATAGAATATTAAAACGCAAAAACACGGAGTATTTATTGCGATAATTATTATAAATTTTGCTACAAAGTGTTCTTAATTATGGCAAATGAAATTAATGAACTTAAAATGGTAATTTTCCGAAAGGAGTTGAAATCAAAATAAATATTTACTCTTATTGTCCAGATGTTCTACCTATTGATGGATTCTAGTATTGAGAAAGATAAAAATAAATACATTTAATTGTAAATTACTTAAAACGAATCTAATTGAAAATTCAACATTTCGTTTTTTATTTAAATTTGTAATGTTTTCTTTAAGGCAGATTCAATGAAAGTAATGCTATTAACTCAGCTCTTCCAAATGTCAAATGTTTTGTTTATGTTTACAATTCTTATCATAATTTTATCGCACATTTCTGCAAAAATTCAAATTTTATATTTTAAATTAATTTAAATTCATTTAATATTTATTTCTTCAATTAGACATACATTTTCACACAAAATAAAAAAATATACCATTTAGGGCCATTATTACAACTTGACGTCTAAAGTTGGGTTTAGTTAAAGGTAACTTTAGATAAAGTGAACTTTAAAGTCACCTTTAATTTATGTTTGTTATTACAATCTACAGGTAAAATAAAGTTAACTTTTTCAAAAATATGGCAGTGCCGGAAGAAGTTTTTTTTAAAAGCAGTAGCAACGAAGGGCCTCTTTTTTTGTTGTTGTGTTTCCTCATTTTGTTTAAATTTGAAGTCACCATATTGAAAATAAAATACAATTTGGCAAAATCTAACATAAACTTAACTTTAAAAGTTAAAGTTAAGCTAATCCTCTCTTTAGCTTAACGCTCACTTCTACTTTATTGTCCACTTATAATAATAAAAAACAATTTATCTGCCCGTTAAAATCTTCCCTTTAGTTAACGGCAAATTGTAATAATGGCCCTTAATGTCATTAAATTTTGGGAGAAGAGTGAACGACACATATTGTTTTTTGTTCCAAAATAATGAATAAGGGAGTCGTTGTAATGTTTCCATTACCTTGGTATGCTTTTCAAAATTATTCTCTGTTGCAATTATATATTTCGTTATCTACTAGACTACGGCGGCTTCAAAGTATGAGTATTATAATGAGTATTGTAAGTATTTTTCTAAATTTATGAAACTGAATGAGTATGAATCTGAATCAAACATATTTCGAATGTTATGAGTTTGATGTCAACGTTGTACTCATACACATTGCAACCTGTAATTATAAATCAATGTAATAGTGAGTACGAATTAATCAGAGTAGTTGAATTTCAATGCTGTTGACTCATACTCATACTCAAAATTTCATGAGTAGCGAAAAAACGATTCATTGCTGATCTCTGGTTCATATAACGATAAAATCTTATAAGTCTGTAAAAGTAAACTTTAAACGTGTAAAAGCGGATCTTAAAGATTTTGTCAAATTAAACTTTGAACGGGAAAAATATGTCATATATTTCCAAATTGTATCTGAAGTTATGCTGTAAACACATAAACACAAATATATACGTGTGTATATATTACTTTATATGCAGCGCGGAAACAAGCGTTCATGCGGCGATGCATACAATATAATATTGCGAACAATGCAAAAAAGTACATTTTAGTGGCCTTTTTCTCATAAGCTGCCGTCCTCAAAATAATTAGAGCACAAGATGCTTGATTAAGGTAACTTTTGCAAAATTGTTACGTAGCATTTGGTGCCTTCAATGCGTTTATAGCGTTAGTCAGATTACTTTTTCCTTTCAAGGTCTAAAATATAAAGCAGGATATATGAGCATTTAGGCGCAAATAAAATGTACACACTGTAAACTCTGTTTAGTGTGGACATTAAATATTTACTTTATTATTTTTATTAAATTCGTTAATTTTTTAACTCATAGTTTTCAAATTAGTCATTTAATGTTGGATAAAAATGTTGTTGTTTGTATTTGTAAATTTTTTAATCTTCCATGGACGAAACAACAATTTATTCTTTTATTTTTACTAGCTACTAAAATTTTTTTTTCGAAATTTTTAATTTGAATATCATGCAATAAGAACTCCTATGGTTGAAGTTACAAAGGCGGAATTTAATTTAATGTGAGAAAGATTTCAAGCTAACCAGCCATCCGCGAAGTAATAGCTAACAGCAGTCCCGCTAGGAGAGAGTGACTGAAGGATATAGGAAGTGGGTGGTGCCTACGTACTAAGGCACCACATATAACATACGTACATAATTGGTCATTACAACCCTTTAGTCAGGATTACGACCTAGTTTCTCACATTATACATGAGGGGTGGGATTTACCCGTTCTAAAGTCGACTCCGACCGACAGATTTTTATTTATTTATTTTTATTATTATTTTTGCCGGAAATCGGCTGAGAGGAAGTAGCCGACGAAATATTTTTCATATTTCGTTTAGTTGGAGATGTCTGACCTGGGATTTGAACCGTCGCCTCACGTCTAATAAGCCATTACACTACCTACTAGACTACGGCGACTAGGCACCAGCGACGGTGAATAGTACACTCTTATATTAGAACAAAAATGTCTTTCGATGATTCCTACTTCCAGCTCAAGACAATTAAAACACAACCAATTAGATCCCATTACTCAATGGAATAGAATATTTCGGTACATATTTGTAGGTATATCGATTCCTGATTCCGATTAAAAGTAATATTATAAATACAATATCATCTTGCCGACTTCAGGTTGGAGAATGTAGAGTATCATAGGGACAGTTTTGCCTGTCACATCATTGTTTCAAACAAAATTATATCAAAAATGAAGTGTAAAAATCGTATTAATTATTGTAATAGAGTTTGGTTTCACTATTTGGCATAATTAGGGCCATTATTACAACTTGCCGTTAACTAAAGGAAGGATTTTAATGAGCAGATAAATTGTTTTTCATTATTATAAGTGGACAATAAGGTAGAAGTGAGCGTTAAGCTAAAGCGAGGATCATCCTAACTTTAACTTTTAAAGTAAAGTTTATGTTTGTTTATATTATTTTCAATATGGCAACAAAATGAGGCAACACAACAACAGAAAAAGAGGCCCTTCGTTGCCACTGCGTTAAAAAAAAAATTGTTTATTTGAGCAGTTTTATCGACATTGCTCAGGCTCTGCCATATTTTGGAAAAAATTAACTTTATTTTGTTTGTAGGTTGTAATAACGAAAATAAATTAAGGGTGACTTTAAAGTTCACATTAGCTAAAGTTACCTTTAACTAAACCCAGGTTTAACGGCAAGTAGTAATAATGGCCCTTAAACGAATTTTTTGTTAATTTTATGTGGCTATGTAGAGAACATGTTTATGATGGAATTATCATTCTATTTTAATTTGTAAATGTTGCTATTCTAAACGATAATAAATTGGATCTCGAATGCTAATATTTCTAGTTTTAATATGTAATGGAAAATTTAAACTTTTCACTTTTAATGTCCACCATATAAAACCTAGTATTATATAGGGTGTTTTTTATAGAGGTATAGAACTTTAAGTTGCAATAAAACAACGATTGACATGAATTTTATTTATCCGAAAGATAATCTTGTGGCATTACATTTTAAATATGATTTCTGGCATATGACCGCCACGGCTGGCGCGGATGTAGTCCAATCTGGACGTCCAATTTTAGATGATTTTTTCCAACATTTGTGGCCGTATATCGGCAATAACACGGCGAATGTTGTCTTCCAAATGGTCAAGCGTTTGTGGCTTTACCGCATAGGCTAATGACTTTACATATCCCCACAGAAAGTAGTCTAGCGGTGTTAAATCACAAGATCTTGGAGGCCAATTCACAGGTCCAAAACATGAAATTAGGCGGTCACCAAACGTGTCTTTCAATAAATCTATTGTGGCGCGAGCTGTGTGACATGTTGCGCCGTCTTGTTGAAACCACATCTCCTGGACATAATGGTTATTCAATTCAGGAATGAAAAAGTTAGTAATCATGGCTCTATACCAATCACCATTAACTGATGGACTCATTCGGGTCTTCCTCAATGCTACGCTCTACAGCAGCAATAGCTTCTCCTGTACGCACCGTACAGCGTCTCTGGGGATGCGAGTTATCAATAAGAGTAAACGTGGTGCGAAAACGTTCCATGGTTATTCGAATTAACTGCTCTGATGGACGATTTTGTCGACGATAAAATGGACGTAGTGCGCGATACGTTTTCCGCACAGAACCATTATTTTCGAAATAAAATTGCACTATTTGCAAGCGTTGTTCAGGCGAGAGTCTATTCATGATGAATTGCCAAACCAAACTGAGAATAAATCACTTGACAGCTGTTAAATCGGTCGCCATCTTGAAAAGTAATGCCAACTTAAAGTTCTATACCTCTATAAAAAACACCCTATATGTCTATTCAAAAATGTAATTTTATTAAATTCATGCTACACAGTGTAAATCTATCCGAAAACATATGAAATTTCTAAAAAAACATCGCAATTTTTCATTCAAATCAAGTATGTATGTATGTATGTTCATTGAATTGTTAAAGGGCATTTATTTACTACCTTGTATAAGCAAAAACAAAAACAATAATTTCGCATTTAAAAATTTCACGTCTCTAAAAAATGGCAAAAGTTAAACGAACTTAACGAAAACAAAACAAAATTATTCACCTTTTCAAAATAAAAACAAAAATAATAAATAAATATTAAAAAAAAAAAATTGGTTAAACTAAGCCGAAATAAACAAATAAACTGCATTTCCTGTGGTCAAAGAACTTTTATGGACTTTAAAAATCATGAGAACAAACGCATTACAAATCGAGGAAACACTGACCTTTTGTATGAAAATTCTCACGTAGTTTTGCTGGCGATTTGGCAAATATCACGATAAATTTTAGTGAATTTTGCATTTCCTAGTGCATTTACCTTTGATTATTAATTCATTTTTTTTTCTTTGTAGTTGTTGCTTTTCCTTTAATTTGTAATATTCAGTAGTAGAATTTGTTTTCATTTGGTTTCAGGTTCAATACCCCTTTAGGGGAGGCTAATGACAACATAATGTGGGGTTTTGCGTGAAAACGTATGCATTTGCGCGCCAAAAGTAACTTTTTTAGTTTAAAAATAAAAACTACAGCAACAACAAATAGAAATTAAAAATAAAGAAATCTAAAAATAAAAACAATTTACTACGGTATGGTATAATCAACGAAATTTAATACATAAAAAAACATTATTTTGTTTAATTTTTTGTTGTTGTTATTACAATATTATAGGTTAGTGAACTTGCATACATTTGGAATGATAGTTGGGCAATTTACACAAGCCCTAGTATCGTTGTATTCATTGTATTGTTCGACTAATGCTTGTTGTTGATAATTTTCATATAAAAATCCAATACACTTATACACACTTTTTCATATGTTTTTGGAAGTTGTATTGGTTTCGTGCTATCAGTTTATGTAAATGCTAGTAATTACGAAGAAGAATAAAAATACAAAATATTTTCTATGGAACTTGAGTCAACAATTAACATTTCAAAATTATAATTGTTCTTATTGACAATTAATTTACTTTTTTCCTTAATGTTTTTCATTATGTTGCTTGAAAATCAATCAAATCATTATGTTGCTTGAAAACTAGTCTTCTTCTTCTTATCATTTTTTGACGTTTGGAATACGAAATACACAATACAGCATAGCATTCAAGCGTTCACAAACAAAAAGTGTATTCAATACAACATACACGATACAAAGTCGTATGAATTGGCCAAGTGTTTTTAAAACAGCAAAAAAAAAATACTGTGCAGTGATATATGAAAATTGATTTTTATTCTACTTTTTATTTACATTTTTATATCCAAAAAAGGTATTCTGCTATTTAGTTGGATATGACTGCAATTTTAAACAAGTACTTAAAAAAATTAAATTTTAATTAACACTAAATAAACTTAATAAAAATGATCATAACAATCTTCTTGGTACACAAAAAATGTTCTTGAAAAATAAATCGTTCTTCTAAATTTTCAAAAAAAAAAAAAAATACATTTCACTTGGATTATCATTACGCAGAATGTTGGATTTTCTTAATATTACTAATACATCGTATTAGTATACGTCGATTTGGCATTGAGCCAAAGAAATTTATGACACTTTATTTTTAAAGCAGTAATACATTTGTGAATGTATTCATGGATTCTGACGATTTTGTTCATTAAACAAAAACAATATGAATTCGATAATCTTTCTTCTGAAAAGAAACAAAGTTTTTGAGAAAACAATCATCAAAAAACCATATCGAAAAAAGAACCAGTAACAGCATTATTCATATTAACAAAAGTACCTTCGAAAAAAGTACACGGAATAAAAGTTTTTGTTTCATTTCGTTTTGGTGAATACCGTCAATACACATTTAGATACGAGAAATATTATGCAATTAATACAAAATTAATTATTTTATTACAACAAAGAAAAGGATCTTTCAAAATTTATTGACATTTTAATTGCCAATATTTATAAGAAAACCCGTTGTATTCATGTTAGCTTATTAAAATATGAAATGATACCAGAAAGTGTCAAAATGCAAACGTTCAAAAAAAGCGACTCATTATATACATCAATTAATTGTATGTAGAGAGACCATTCATAGATATGTATGTAAACTAACTTTACAAGTTGCTATTCATCAAGTAGTTTTCGTTGCGTATTGTATTGCATACATAAACCTTGCTATTGAGCAATATAATTGAACAAATTTTAATTTATACTTGGCAATAGTTACGATACTAGAAGTTTTATTAAAGATCTTTGCAATTGTTGGTAGTCAGCTAATAAGTCGTGACTCTGCTTTTGTGTGATCCTTACGCGATTCGGTATCATTTTAAATTTTTAAAATAAAATTGAAAATATCAACAAAAGTTCAATTCTTAATAGCTAAAAACAATGAAAATTACTTAGACCGATCAACATCAGGAATAAATTAAGGTTTCGTGTTTAATTATGTTTTATAGGCGTATACATATATCTTTTAGATTGAGAAGAGACCAACAGTATCCCTACTTATTAATCGAATGTGGCAGCGGATATCCCAAATATTGCGACCTAAACTATTTGGATATACTACGAACCTGTTCAAGTATCTTTCTGAATGCTATCCAATTTTTGTCTTGACTGGATCCACCGCTGGATCTTTATGGTGTTCTAGTTTTCGTTGTACCAAAGCGCTGATGTAATCGTTCACAAGATCTTATTATCTCACCTCTAAATTTCACTAAATTGCAATGTGAGAAACTGATGCAATTCCCCATTTTTAAATTTCATTTATTCTAACTTTGCTAACGTCTATCAGGTGGTATGTCTGTACTGGAGGAATATTTCACTCTGTAGTGTAAATGTTTTTGCTTAAATTGGTCCCACTAATTATAAATAAAATTAGCACACACAACATAATTGGTGTGAGAAGCTAGGTCGTAATCTTGACTGAAGGATTGTAATGATCAATTTAGTAAATAAGAAAGTATCAGCCAGGCTTCTCAGCATTCCACCTTAACTATTCTTAAACTAGAAGATGTGGAGAAGTTGGAATCTGAAAGAAGAAGAGCTCGAAGAGAGTGGCAGCGTCATCAAGACCTTCTACATAAATATATTGTAAATGATGCCATTTTCTGTGAATCCATATGGTGCGTTCCCTAAGTCGGATTTTTGTTTGAGAGAATCTTTCCTGTTGTCGTTCTCTTCGAGCTCTTCTTTTTTTAGATACCAATATCTCCACATATTCTCAGTATATTGCTTCAACAACTTAGGCCAGCTAAAGAATATTCTTTAATATATAAAATGATAATTCATGAACATTATAGTTTCTATGCAATTAAATTTTCAGATAATGGAATTTTTGTTAAAAATATTAATTATTTAAACTTTTCAAAGTTCCAGTAATATCCTATTTAAATACAATGCCGATATATATGTTGCCGATTTAAATATGTTGCCCACTGTACAGATTTGTTTTTTTAAATACGTCATTAACTATCATCTATGATTTATAGCAACATTGTTAATGAACTTGAAAACAAATGCAATTAAAGTTTAAAAAGCACTGGTGTTCAAATCAGGTAAACTTTTTATAAACTTACATTCCACAATTTGACATATTAAGCAGTAGCTTTGTGAATATAAAATTGACTGAAATAAATAAAAGTACTAAAATATTTGTATCCCTTTTTCTCGCTATCCGACACTATTGGAAGAAAAGCTACTTAAAAATGTGTAGATACCGGTCTCATTAAAGCTTTAAAAGTTCTAACGAAAGCATATTTGCTTGCGCTCATGTGTTTCCACATTTGCAATGTTGAACTCTAGGCGAATTCATAATAGGTGGGATTATGTCAACAGCTGATCTCTTTCTTAATGTCAAAATTTTGTTGTTTTTGTGTGTGTTTGTTGTGCGTGTGCGTGTTGTTGTTCATTTTTTTTCCTTTTCCATTTTTTTTATTCCTATTTTGACAACATTAAATGTCTTTAACAAAAACAAAATGCCTGTTGTTCTTGCATTGTTGTATTTGTTGTAGAGATAAGGCTACCTTATTGAATTTGCCTTGGTTGAACTCTTTCAAATAACAGCTGTTTAAGTAGTACACAAAAAGAGTTGCCATCACCCATTAAAATCAAGTAGTCTAAGGTAACTGAAAAATTTACTTCAAGAGGGAAGGAATCAATATACATATAAATAAAATTTTAAAATATTCTCAAACCTTATTTTATTTTAAGTTATTATGACGACAAATATTTCAAAGTTTTGTATTTTATGAATTTTAATTATTAAAGTAGTGTTTTTATAGTTAAATGAATCACTTACTAAGTTATCATATTTGTCGAAATGTAAACGTTATTACCACTCCATTTTTGGTTTCATTCCCTTATGTGAATATGAATGTTTTGTATAGGCGTTAATTTTGACACGGTTTTCACAAAATAGGGAAATAAAACAGTAGAAATTTTTATATGATTGTTATTGTTTTTGTATGTAAATATTAAAAGTTTAATTTGATTGATTAATAAGTACATACAAATTTAAAATAGGCAAAAAAAGAACTATATTGCCCAATATGAGATAACTTAACTTGAATATGCATATAAGAAATTTGTTAACTGTATTAATCGTTTAATAATATTTAAGATCGAAGTAAAAAACATAACAGGAACTAATTCACTTTATTTTTTTATTTTAAGATCTTGTAGCACGTGGAATTGGTGTAAACATAAGCACAAATTTTTTAAATTAGAAATAAAAATTTAGCAGGTCACACTCTAGCAACACAGTTCAACTAGCTTTTTAACCCAGAAAACCGAAAATACTTTAACAAAAGTTGTGATGTACTGAATCAGAATTTAGAGATATCCTTTCCTAAAAGTAAAAACCCGCGATTTTGGCTAACTTCGACTAAGTAATAATCGCGAAATAATGCTTTTCTGAAATATGGTTGCAGTACTTGAAAGTGCTAGTGGTGCATATCAAAACCTTTTCTGTGGATTAAGGTGGTTATCTGCTAGAGTCAAAAAAGAATTGCAAACTATTTCAAACCAAATTTTTTCATTAGAAACACAAACGTGAATGTATATTAATTGTTGTTGAATAATATACATTTGTTAAAAGCAAACACAATAAAATAGTGTTAACAAGTTTTAAACAACTTACAAACCATATTTGAATGATTCTTATTACAAAGCACGTAGTATGGTTGAAATGCTGATTCATATAAAAGAAATTTGATATTCCGCCCAAGATACTGTGAAAAATTGTGTAGTTTTTATAAAGTTGACGAATTTTTTAAAGAACTAATAAATATGACGTGCACAGACAATTGAATTATGATACATATATTAGATTTGTTTGCGATTTTAAATGAGAATAAGCCAAAAAAAATTCCTCTAACATTGTTATAAATTTTAAACGAGGCTCTACGTTATAAACCTTGTATTTAGGACAAAATTATGAATGTATGCCGAACTAGGGAATTTGGATAATAAATTCAGAAATATTGTTGGCTCAGTTTGTTGGGGGAAGTTTGAAAGTGCGAAACCGGGAGAAGACTTTCACTTAAATTTTTTTTTCAAATTTAAAAATGTCGGTTTATTTTTGATTTTATAAAGGATTTAATATTTAGTATGTAATGAATGTCTGATGACAATGACAAAAGTTTGATTTAATTGGGGATTTCACGATCAATTTTCCACACAATCGTAGATTTTGAATTGAAACGGAATCGATAACCATATTGCTTTACTTCCGATGAGTACTTCAATTTCATTCAACAAAACAGCTGATATAAGCCGATTTTCTGAAAAACTACTGTAATAATTTGTTGTTGTTTTTCTCTATAATAAATATTGATACAAAGTCGATTTCAAATTGACCGCAGCCTACGTCACGGTTATTAATTTCATTGAATTTTGAAAAATTTGTAGTCGCCGCAGTCTAGTAAGTAGTGTGTTCGCATATTAGACGAAAGCCCGGGTTCGAGCCTCAGGGCAGACATTAAAACGAAATATGAAAAAAAAATATTTCTTCGGCGACTTCCTCTCAGCAGATTTCTGGCAAAAACTCTGAGACTAAATAAAATTGCCATGAAAAAGTTTCTCAAAAATCAGTCCTTTAGAGTCGACGTTAAACTGAAGGTCCCGCCACTCAAGTATAAAATTAAGGCACACAACATGTGTGGTGTGAGAAGCTACGCCGTAATCCTGGCTGAAGGGTTGTAATGGCCAATTATGTTATGTTATGAATTTTGAAAAGCAGCACATGGAAAAATATTGAAAGATAATATTGAACTTGTAACTGCAGTGTTAAATAAGTCTGTATATAAATAACTCTATCATATGCCTGCGTAAATATACTTTCCTTCTTAAATTAAAATTTTATTTTATTCGGAATTTGCTAATATTTCCTTATTTTTAGGAAGATTTAAACAATCCTTATAATATTTTACACTTTCATGGTGGCAATAAATTTTGGGTATTTTTAAAATCCCCTTAAGGGTAAAATATAAATGTAAAACTTGGCAAGGTTTAATATCTTTACACTGCGCAACGTTTCACCAAATCTAACTTTTTCTAATAAAATTGAAGCAAAGAAAAGATAGAAAACAAATTCAATGACTTACCCAAAATAGAAGTGAATGGAGGAGGTTGAATTATTTTTTTCTATTGTTCTTCCCCACTCACCGGAGAACGAGTCCAACATACATACGCAAGTGTTGAAATAAATGTTTTTTCTCAGCTTCAGATATAATAATACAACACACAACAAAAAAAAAACACAACACTGACGGACGTTTCAACTGATAGTGTTGATCTCTGTAGTTCTGCTGAGCGAGTAGTACTTTCCATAAAATATGAAAACAATACCGTTTGCCACTGTTTCCGTCGCTGACGAATTCTCGTTGTCACTGCCAGTCAGAAAAATGTCTTCAAAGTGGAATGTTGTCGTGTAGAGTATAGAACATCGTTGCCGTTGAAATAAAGTTCACAAAATTATTTCTTGTTGTGTTCGTTTATTTCACATTGAAGAATTTTCGTCTCGCATGCATGTCTGTCTATTGATTAAGCAAAAATAACAACAAATCAAAACAATAGTGAATTAAGTGTTAAACAATTTACAAACAATAAAAGGAAAACAACAGTAATATAAACAAAAAAAGAAAACGTTAAAAAAACACGCAAAGATAAATGAAAAGTGGTAGTGCAATAACGGTAACTTTGTGTAGAAATTATAAAATATTCAACCCGGCCAATAGTTTCTTAAAAATGGAGTATTTGCAACAATTGTACGCTCGTTTGTTTGGCACAAATCCTGACGATGTTACTACAGCCGTCACAATTAGCAACAATACAAACTCCAACAATGTTGTTGTTGTTAATAACACAACACAATCAACGACAAATTCATTGTAAGTTGACTACTTTCCTTATACTGATTTTGGTTGAATGAAATCAATGCAAACAATGAGAATACATTTGAAAGGGACTGACATTAAAAGAATAAAAAACATGACATGATGTAATAAAACAAACTTTAAAAAATGTTTTCTTAAAATGAAAAAAAGAAAAAAAAAAG
This sequence comes from Sarcophaga rosellei, assembly GCA_930367235.1. Taxonomy (NCBI): domain Eukaryota; kingdom Metazoa; phylum Arthropoda; class Insecta; order Diptera; family Sarcophagidae; genus Sarcophaga; species Sarcophaga rosellei. Next base: position 49,467,273 of record OV884021.1, on the reverse strand, counting down.
ATCATAAAAACAAAAATTTATTTTTTTAAAGTTTGTCTTTTGTTTGTGTTTTTCTTTTATTGTAATCACTTTTGTTGTTGTACTCATAGGCCACGTAAAGTGGTGGCATTTGGTAATGTTCTACTTGATCATACCGCTCGCATTAGCGATACAGAACTGCTGGACCGTTATAAACTGTCGTTGAACACAAGAGGTGAAGCGGATGTTGAGACCATAACAAAAGTCACTAGCGAAGCCTTTGCAAATACGTAAGTTGTGCTTGACATTATCCGGTCAGTTAATTTGAGAAATTTTAAAAAATTTCTTTTTTTTAGACAAGAAGAAGACCCTCATTTGGGTGGTTCAGCCTTAAATACATCACGAATTTTAAAAGCTTTGGGTACTGAACCATTATTTTTTGGTGCTGTGGGTGATGATAAACAAGCTGAAATTGTAAATGATTTACTAATCAAATCTGGTATGGAATCAAAGTAAGTAATTTATTAAGGAACGAGTTTATTTCAGTACTTTTTATTATAAAGTTATTCGTGACACTTTGGGTTACATCGTGAGCAGAGATCAGCAATGAATCGTTTTTTCCCTGCTCATAAGTACTCATGAAATTTTGAGTATGAGTGAGTCAACAGTATTGAAATTCAACTACTCTGATTCGTTCGTACTCAGTACAACATTGAATTGAAATAAGTACAGGTTGCAATGAGTATGAATACAACTTTGACATCAAACTCATAACATTCGAAATATGTTTGATTCAAACGCCTACTCATTCAGATTCCTAGATTTAGGAAAATTCTTATAACACTCATAAATGATTCGAGTGATTCGAAAGACAAAGACAGCAAATAAAGCAAACACACAACCTTCTAGTGAGTATTGTAGTGTTCGTAAGCGAATCATACTTATTTTGTGATTCTTGTAAATGTTGAGTAAAGGAGAGTCAAAGTCAACAACGTCATGCTTATTGTTACGTATGAGTATGATGAGTACTTCAAGCTTTGAATATGAGTAGTATGAGTATGATATGTATTAAAATTATGAGTATGATTCGAATCTACTCATCGTTTTGTGTACTCATATACACCATGGCTTTCGGTTGGTGGTAAACACTCTAAATAACGGAGCTCTTGCAATCTACAAACTGGTTGAATCTCTTCTCCAATCAATGCAATCAATCAAACAAAATTTTAATGAAAGACGTACGAATTAACTCGTAGGTCATTTTTTCTCCTAAAAAAAAACATAATTTTTGCTTTTTGATGATACCTAGGATCCAGAAATAGAGTTTTTAGTAATATAATGTGAAAAAATCAAATTGCAATTTTTGTCCAGTTTTCTGATAGTTGCCGTGGCAGTCAACGTGTTACGAAAGATTTGATTTGATAGAGCTCTCTACAAAAACTTTTATCAGAATAAATCTTTCTCTTGATATATTCAAATAAATAAAATAGATAAAGTGGTTAAAAATATCTTCATCTTTTATGAATACTTTTTAGATTCTTTGTGCCGTATGAAAGATTTGATTTGGTTTGATAGAACCAAAGTCAATGCATACATATATCATATGTATATCAAGTTTTATTAAAAAATAAATGTTCGCTTGAAATATTCAAATAAGAAAAATGGACAAAAGTGGTTAAAAATGTATTCATCAGATAGATTTTAACTTTCATCTTTGAGAATTGATTTTGCTGAAATGAAGTTTTTTGTCAAAAAGATTTCCGATATTATAATAATATTGCATAAATCTATTTACTTTTTTCCCTTAATTAATTTAATTCAGATTTGTAGGGTAGTATTTTACTGTCAACTATCAAAATCACAATTATTTCTTATTAATCACGTTTCAATATATTTGTATACAACAGCTATCGCATGGAATATGCAGTCATAGTGAAACCTATTATAGGGTGATATACACTTAAACTTAATCATGCTATAAACAATGAGCGTGGGATTTATTTCAATCTTGTTTCTTGAATAACTTACCATACAAGTAATAAGTGTCAGCGAATGAAAAAATCAAACCGTTTCCAGTTTAAATTAAAGTTTTGTAATAGCAACTGTTTTCAAGGATTTGGGATACTATAAAAATTGACATTTTTATATGGTTTATATATGTACTTTTTTACATCAAATGGTACGTACTTTTCTAAAAGATTCACACATACAGTATGTGGCATAAATAAGTTTCCAAAGTCAATTATAGGAGTCGGGATATTGGGGACACGGTAATATTTGTATTACCTCACATATGATTAGATTCTATAAAAGTACTGTTACTGAGGGCAATTTGAGAGAAATTTCATAAAGTTTGCTCTTCAGTTAAAATAACTGTAAATTTAATTTTAAATATCTTGTAATTTATGCATTGCAAAAATAAGTTTCCAGTAGAAAACACGTGTTTATAAATCAATTAATGATAAAAATAATTTAAAAACTGTAAGTGAATTATCTTTTTTGTTTTATCTAAAGATCAAATTGTGAAAGGTAAGTTTGTTAGTAGCTTCATAATTAAGAAAAAATTATAATACAAAGTAAGTTTTAACTTCGAATAGGACGATATTAAATTTTTTTGAAATAATGGGCAAATTTAAGCAATTTTCCGCTGAAGAACGGAGAGCTGTCATTAATCTGCATAAAGATGACCATAATATGCGTTATATAGGAGAAAAGTTTGGCAAATCTCATACAGCAGTTCGCAAAGTTATCATTGCCTATGAAAAGGAAAACAGAGTTTGTGCCAAAAAAAGACCAGGACGTCCCAAAGAAAGCAGCGAAAGAGTCGATAGAAGAATTCTGGAAATTTCTAAAGTCAATCCACTACTTTCTGTGCCAAAAATTCGGTCGCAGCTGCTAAGTGAAGGGAAGGATGCACCATCAATCTACACTATACGAAGAAGACTTAGAGCAAGTGGTAAGCATGGACGTGTGGCTCGAAAAATTCCATACGTTAGCAAAATAAATATCAGGAAAAGAATGCAGTTTTACGAAGAGTGCATACTAAAGCCTCGAGAATTTTGGTATAGCGTCTTATGGACAGACGAATCAATGATACGATTAAATTATTCTCGCGGCATGGTCCATGTATGGCGCAAACCAGGTGATGCATTGTCTTACAAGTGTACTTTGCCGACTGTAAAATCGATTGAAAAGGGTTTAATGATATGGGGATGTCTTTCTTCGAGTGGCGTTGGTAAAATAATAATCTTAGAAGGAAAAGTAAATGCATCGTTGTATTTAAATATTTTAAAATACACAGCCTTTCCGGAAGGAAATCGCCTAATAGGTGAACATTTTGTATTCCAACAGGACAATGCTCCTATACATACCGCCAAAAAGGTTGTGGAATTTTTAGCGGAGCAAAATGTTACTGTTTTGAAGTGGCCTCCGCAAAGCCCCGACCTCTCCCCTATAGAAAACGCTTGGGCGATGTTGAAAATTCGTATTTCTGAGGCAGCTCCACAAAACCTTAGCCAGTTGAAGGATTGTATTATATCAAGCTGGGATGGAATCACTCCTGAGGAATGCTTAAAGTTAGTAGACACAATGCAAGACAGACTTTCCAAGATCTCCCTCCGCTCCGGTGGACACTGCGGTTATTAAAGGAAATGGAAACTTATTTTTGCAACATTTTATTTTGTGTCATTTTATATTTTTATTTTCATTACACACATGAAAGTTGTTTTTGTTAAAATTTTTATTTATTTTATAGGTACTAGAGCTAGTATATAATTTAAGTGAAAAAAATATTTGAAAAAAATAAATATAGAAAGACTACACAGATTTATGTTTTCATTTTTTCCTTGGAAACTTATTTATGCCACATACTGTACATACATATTGGTCATTATATAACCCTTCAATCAGAATAATGACCTAACTTCTCATACCTCTTATTTTGGTGTGTTAATTATATACATGAGTGGCCGGACAACTGCTGTTTAAATTCGACTCCGAACGACAGATTTTTGAGAAACTTTTCATAGCAATTTTATTTACTCTCAGAGTTTTTGCCAGAAGGAGGCCACCGGATATATATTTTTTCATATTTCGTTTTGATGGAGGGATGTCTGACATGGGGTTTGAACCGTGGGCTCATGTCTAATAAGCCTGCACATAACCTACTAGATTATTTATTTATTTATATTCAATCCACATACGGCGCGGAACAGAAAAACTAACGACTTATTAGTGCTTCATACATAAAAGACAAGAACATCTGATTCGAAACGTAACAAAACATAAAAGCCCCGCTTAGTCAAACGTCGATGGAACGTAATGTAGCATACGTTCGTTTTTAGCATATGAAGAGCAATGCAAATGCTTACCGATATTACATTACGGTTCGACAAGTATTTCCTTTGCGTTTCGTATTCTAAGAACGAACATATGGTCCGTGGACATTTGACTAATCGGGGCTAAAGCCTGATTCTACCTTTAGCATTATGTTTGAAATGGAAAAGTACAGAAAAAAGTACTAAAGTACTGAATTTGTAAACACTGCTATACAAGCTAAATAACTAATTTCTTAATTCAAAATTGTCTGCATCGTGGACAGAAGTATAGACTTAGTTTTGGGTCTATTAAATATCTTCGAGCGCATTGAATTTTATTTTTATTTTCGAAATGGTGTACGTGTAGTTACGTACCATTTTTAAAATTTATTAAAAAGTTCACTTACATACAACACAACAATATTACATGACTTTGCATAGAGAAATAATCTTATTTACGTTTAATTATCTTAACTATCTGAGGTATATTGTATTTATTTAACTCAATAATGATGATTTAATTTAAATACTCATTTCTCTTTTATATCTTTTTAGCAATTACAGATTACAAACGATTTCCGATACGCCCACTGGTCGCTGTATTTGTTTGGTACATAAAGATTCATTGGCCCTGTATGCGAATACTGGGGCATCAGTGAAATTTTCCATCGACTTTTTGGAAAAGGTGCAACAGGAGGAGAACTCTTTCTTCCTGCGTAGCTCAGGCCGTAAGCAGATTTTCTATGTTGAAGGTTTCTTTGTGCCACAACGCGAGGCTGTCATCACTTATATTATCAGTAAATTTATAAAGGGCAGACGACGTTTGGCCATAAACTTAAGTGCTGATTATATTGTAAAACTAAATTACGATCACATGATATTTTTAATTAACAATGCCATGTTTATATTTGGCAACAAAGATGAATTTGAAACATTACGTGAATGTTGGGGTGCTAAAGACATTGAAGAACTAATCCGTGGCATATTGGAGTATGCCAAAGGCCCTAAAATATTTGTGATGACAAAAGGAGCTGATGGTGTTCAATTGATAACTAACTACGATGATGAGCTATCGCCACCGGGTGATCTAAGATTTGAAATGTTCAAGACATCGCCCGTGGAGAATATTGTTGATACAACAGGCTGTGGCGATGCATTTGCTGCTGCCTTCCTTCATGCCTGGTTAGAGAAACGAATTCTAAGCGAGTGTGTACGTTTTGCCACTGATATATCAGCTAAAATTGCCACACAAATCGGTTGTAATTTACCTTGAATTCTTCTGCTTGCTCGAAGATAATCATGAAATATTTCAGGAAAAATTATTCAATTGTTATTGACTTTATTTTTTAAATTTTTATCCGCTTTATCGAAACTTAAACACTTGAAAAATGTGCTTTTACACAAAAGAAAACAGAGAAAAAAGAAAAGAAAACGAATTCCAATACTCAAAAATATTCGGTAATTGCTTACATATCAAATATTATATTTTCACCTGACGATTGAGTTAATTTTATTTCTTTAAATTTTTGCTTTTTTTTTTGTCTTTTGTATAGTATCAGTAGCTGCTAATTGTGATACAATTCATATTTATTCATAACATTTTTTTTATTATTTTCATATTTATTCATTGTTCCATCCATCTTATACTTGTATACGTACATAATGACGGTCTCAGTTCCACGAATTCATATTTTCTTTTTGTATTTTGGCTTACTTATGCCAATAACAAAACAAAGAAACAAGTTAATAAAAAGCTGGCTTTGTAATTTAACTTAAAACGCTTGTTTCGTCATTTATTTCTTCAAATTAGTAAGTTTTAGTAAGTGGAACAAAGTAAACGATAAGACTTCTTCTTTAATTAGCTCTTTTTGTGTAACTGTTATAAGGTGTTTACACCATAAAATGTTTGTTAGTAATAATAAATGACTAGCCAAGTACTTAAATAACGTCAAATGCTATATACATACATACATATATGTATTTATAAATGCATATATAGTGTACAATATAAGTCTAGATAAACATATTTATGAATTTTAAACAGAAATAGTTGCTGTTTTTTTTTTATTGATTTTATTAATTTAATTCTATTTTATAATGAAACAGAAAATTATGAATGTATTCAACAAAATACCTGGATACCTTCTATTGCATTGAGAATGCTGTTTTGGATAAAGTTAAAACTATGTTGGACCTTGATATACTATTGGCTAACAGGCTCCACTTTCGGAATAACATGTCCATGATCGTGAATAAAGCTAATGACACACTTGGATATATGAAACGTTGGTCTAAGGAATTTGTTGATCCTTATTTAACAAGATTGCTATTTATATCCCTCGTCCGACCTATCCTGGAGTCAGGTTCTATCATATGGGACCTTGTTATGCGGTTCATATAAATAGGATTGAGTCAGTGCGGAAACAATTTTTAATTTTCTGTTTACGAGGTCTTGGTTGGAACTCCTATGATCCACGATGACTGCTCTTTTTATTCTGGGATTAATACGAGGCATTGTTGATTCAGAGTTCCTGCTCAGTCGATTGAAATTCAATGTTCCTGTGTGATCTGCACTTAATTTTGAACTGCTATCAATAAAATACTACAGACCAGACTATGCTAATAATGATTCCTTTAGAAGAGCCTGTAAAACCTTTAATGAATGCTACCAAGTAATTGATTTCTCGGAGGGTAAAGGTGTTTTAAAAAACCATATTTTTAAATTGTTAACTAAAGTTTTGTTGCTTTGTTACAGAACTGTTATTGTATATATTGCATGTAGTCAGTAAGGATAAAATTTGGTCGGAAGTACAACCAAAAACAACACAAATTATTAGAATGTTATATCCAATATTTAATAGGTCAAGCACTCTGTTTTTCGAAATGATCCTCTACTCACTTGTGGTTGTTTATTAAGTCTGTGAGGAGTTAGGTAGACAAGCCACAAGTTCACATTAGTAATTGTATGTTTGAAGTAATAATGGGCCTGTTCGAAATGCATCATTGCGCAGCATGTTATGAGCATCGTGTTCATAAATGCAAACCTTGGCAGCACTGCAGCTGCAACATGTTCGTAAATGCAACATTAAATCATATTATGCGCAAATAAACCCAAAACACTAATCATAAAAATGGCTGATGCATTGAATGAGTGAGAGAGAGAATGAGAGTTTTAACAATAAGTTTATTTTTTTTCTTCCTTAAATGTCTTCTTTTTTGCACAAAGTACACTTTTTGGTGCATTTAACAACATTTTGTCATTTGTTTTATCGTCCAGTTCAAAAATGAAATTTATTAATAATTTTTCCATTTCTGCAATGTTTGTTCGTTCGTAAATACAAACAAATAAATCAGCAAAAAGAAGCATCAGCAACATGTGATTAGCAGTGTGAGCGCAAAATAATCATATTATGCGGCGCAGTGATTAATTTACGAACAGGTCCAATATGAAGTGGAAAAATGCGAAAAAAAAATCGAAAAGCGATTAAATGAGGTTCAATAAAAGGCAATGGAGTTGTTTGTTTTTCTTAATATTTCAATTTACTGTGTTTTATTGCATAAAATTCGGTTTAATTAAACAAAAAATGTAATTCATTTAAAGTTTTTTTTCTAAACACATTGTAGTTTATTTTGAATTTCCTTTATAAAATCATTATTTTTTGACGCAGATGCATAATTTTTTTTGGAGGCGTGTATTTTTATCTAATGAATCATAATCAATCAAAAACCCGATTTTAATTTTTTTGATGATCCGTTGTTTTGCATTTCAGGTGACGATATGTATGTATATATGTAACCTAATTATTTTTGTGTCCAGACTCTAATCCCTCCTAATTTTCTTCAACTAAATACTGAGTTATTACTGGTGAATCAAAGTGTTTAATTTGGCTACCATTAATTGCCTCATCCATTGTCAGTAAATCAGCCGTTTGTCTTTCTAGAGGTGTTAATGAGCAATACTTGCTTGATACTCCACCCGTATCAGATATGCTTAGTTTTTTCTACTCGACATGAGTTTTATAGTCTGCCCAAACCTAATAAAAGTTAAACGTTTAATAACCCCGCGATAGATCGCACTCAAATATTTAGATCTATCTAAGCTTACTTTTTTCCAAACTTTAACATCTCGCTGCTGTGGACCAAGTGAAACCAAATCTGTTATTAGTTTCTGCCACAGATTATTAGATTTGTTTCTTCCATCCGTCACTTTTAGATGTCCCTTGGCCCAATCCAGATGCGTCATCATAAAGTCCACAACAGTTTCGTATTGTTTTTCGTTGGTATATACAATTCTTTTTGACTCACTCCACTGAGATTGTTTAAAATATATTATTTTATGTTTATTTTGCAATGTATTTGTATTAATTTAGTTACATTTTAAATTTATTATTAATTGTCACCAACACAATTGCTAACGAAGAATTTTCGAATATTTACTAAGCTTTTCATGCTCGTTTTCGTAATACAGAGTAATAGAATTTTTTGTTCGTACGAAAAAAAAAAGAAAACATTGATACCACTTTCGAAAATTGTCCGTACTTTCGTACTACAGAGTACAATTTGTTCGAATACGTACATTTTAATTTTCGTATCGAGTTACGGAGTAACCCCCCAGCTTTGACAGTTGCACGCTTTCAACCAGAGACCCATTGGCCTTTTTTTTCTTTTTGAGAAACTTTATCATGTCAATTTTATTTACTCTCAGAGTTTTTGCCAGAAGGAAGTCAAACAGAAAAACTAACGACTTATTCGTGTTCCTCACATACAAGACAAGAACAGCTGATTCGAAACGTAATAAAACGTAAAAGCACCGTTTAGGCAAACGTCGATGGAACGTAATGTAACATATGTACTTTCGTTTTTGGCATATGAAAAGCAATGCAAATGCTTACCGAAATTACATTGCGGTTCGGCAAACGTTTGGTTAATCGGGGCTAAAGCCTAACTCTACCTTTAGCATTGCGTTGAACGTGTTGCTAATGCATTAATAGTTGAAAAGCGCAAGACATGAAATATGTAATAATAAAAAACTACTGAAAGCGTCGGGGGGTACTGCGGTAATTTTGAAATAAAAAAGTACTGAAAACATTACAAAAGTACTGATGTTTTCAACTACAGTACATACTTGTCAGTTTGATTAACTCCAAGGAATCTCAGACAGTCACTACAGTGACTATAAGGTCATTGCCATTCTATTCATTATATTAAGGACAAGTAAAGTAAACGAATATTCCCATTTAGTCGAATATAACTTCGAAATTTTGTTTACCATTAAATGAATAATTTTAAAAATTTAACGCCCGTTTAAGTTCAAAAAGCATTGCTGAGTTAAAAGCTTTTAAAGCTTACAACAGCTTTAATCAATGCAATACACTTGAAGAAAAGTCACAAATAAAACTTATAGTTCTAGGCAAGAACCTAATGAAACAAAACCGCATTACTGCATTCAATTTATTTATAAATTATACCACAAACCTTTATGAAATATTATTTTCATTTTACAATTACAATCAGTTGATTGTAATATATTGAAGTGATTGGATGTTAATTTAATATTCCGAGTAAAAGAAATTTTAAAAAAGATTTTCAAATTCAATTAAAAACATAAACATGTGGCGATTCAAAGAAAAACACTTTTTTTGTATGCCAAGTAAAAAATTCACGGATTTGTAAGTGATTTGCTGTTTAATTTATCAGTTTAATTTGATACATTTGATAATTTGATTTATTTAATTACTTAGAAAAGTTATTGCATTCGGCAATGTTTTAGTTGGTTACACGGCTTATTTGGATGATTCGAAGCTATTGGATCGTTATAAACTGTCCATGAATACAAAATGTGAGCTGGACGTTGAAACATTCGCAGAAGTAACCGCAGAAGTCGTTGTCAACAAGTGAGTAAAAGTGTAAATGACGGTTGAAAAAAAACAAAAATAAACAAACAAACAAAATTAAAATAGAAATGTCATAAAAAAAAAGAATTAAATATACTGATCAATGCATGACATATGACCTAAGTGCCAATGTGTTCGTAGTGATGTTTGATAAATATGTATAGACGGGCAAACAGGCGAAATATGAAGGATTACACAAGGTTCATGGCGGAGTAATGTAAATCATAATAACTGACAAGTGATGGGCTAATATATTCTCTTTGAAAAGTATCAAAAGTGAAATGAACAAATTTTGTAGGAATAGAAACTCGGTTTGCCTGAACGAATTTGGTCATATGTTTTCACACATACTACTAATAACACGGTGCAATAGTGAAAATACACCCGATTAACTACATAGTCTAAGTTATTTACTAGGTTGAGTAGAACTCAAAAGTATTTTTTTATATTTTTTAAACCCTCCAATCTTGTTTTGTTTGACAAAAACTGTTTTTTTTTGTTGGACTTTAGGAACAAATTTATTGATTACACAAACATTTCACAAACATTTGTCAAATAAAGCAAGTTTGGAGGGTTCGAGAAATATAAAAAAAATATTTTTGAATTCTAATCAACAAAGCTCACAACTTACACTATGTCATTAGCTTGGTGTATTTTGACTGTCGCACCGTGTTATTAGCCTTTCTAATGAAATTCTAATCTAAATTGTATTCACTAATTCCCCATAGTCATATATATGGTAGATGCTTAAGTCACCCATCTTATTCATTTACTATTCAAATATATGGAAAATGGAAAGCTAATAATTTTATATTTTCTTGTGATCAGCTGACATATGATTTCTATCGTTTAGGTATATCAGTTTATGCTTGACATCAAAAAATAATACCAATTCTAATTCAATCGCTTTAACCATGAACTGCACACTATTCTAACAAAATTTTAACACGATCATACATACATACATAATTGGTCATCAGCAATGAATCGTTTTTTCGACTCATAAATACTCATGAAACTTTGAGTATGAGTGAGTCAACAGTATTGAAATTCAAATAATCTGATTCATTCGTACTCACCACAGCATTGATTTATAAGTACAGGTTGCAATGAGTATGAGTACAACGTTGACATCAAACTCATAACATTCGAAATATATTCGATTCATAAGCCTACTCATTCAGATTCATAAATTTAGAAAAATACTTATAATGCTCACAAATGATTCGAATCACTGATCAAAATTTACAATCTTAGTTGTTGCATTTACAAAAAAAAGAAGAAAGAAAAAGACAAAGACAGCCAGCAAAGCAAACACACAACCTTCTAGTGAGTATTGTAGTGTTCGTATGATTCTTGTCACTGTTGAGTATAGGAGAGTCGAAATCAATAAGATTGTTAAGTATGAGTACGATGAGTACTTCAAACTTTGAATATGAGTAGAATGAGTATGATATTAAAATAAGTATGAATTCTTATAAGTATCAAAAATTATGAGTATGAGTCGAATCTACTCATCTCTTTTAATAGTCATTGCTGATCTCTGATTACAACCTAGCTTCTCACACCACTTATGTTGCGTGTGTTAATTTTATAAAAGTCGATTCCAAACGACAGATTTTTTAAGAAGCTTTTCATGGCAATTTTATTTACTCGCAGAGTTTTTGCCAGAAATTTTAGATAGTCCGGTGAAACGATTTTTGGGCCAGACTAAATTATGGGGAGATGTTGAATTCTTGATTACTATGGAGCCCGTACAGTCAGGGTATGGCTGAAGTTATGCTGGAACTCCTATGGTTGGAGTTACAAAGGCGGAATTTAATTTAATTTAATGTGCCATCCGTGAAGTAATACCTAACGGCAGTCCTGCGGGGAGACAGTGACTGAAGGATATAGGAAGTGGCACCACACATAACATATGTACATACTACATAATTGGTCATTAGAACCTTTTAGTCAGGATTACGACCTAGTTTCTCACACCATTCATGTTTTGTGCGTTAATGTTATACAGGAGTGGTGAGACTTACAGTTTAAAGTCGACTCCGAACGACAGATTTGTGAGAAACTTTTTCATGGCAGGTTTATTTACTCTTAGAGTTTTTGTCACAAATCTGGTGAGAGGAAGTCGCCGAAGAACCATTTTTTTCATATTTCGTTTTGTTTGAGCTATCTGACCTGGGGTTTGAACCATCGTTTCACGTCTAATAAGCCAGCACACTGCCTACTAGACTTCGGCGACTTTGAACGCTATTTTAACATGATCAGTGTTATTAAAATCCACAATTTGAATTGATATGTTTAGAAGATAAACGATGACCAGTGTTGGATAAACTTATCGATAATAAATAAAAAGCAGATAACATTGTCTAATACTGTTGAAATTAATTTCTGTAATCACCTGCTAATTAAATATGAATTGTTGAATATTGCAGAGAACAACATGAACCGAAAATCGGTGGATCAGCAATGAGAACTGTATGCATTTTGAAATCTTTGGGTACTAATGCATTATTTTTTGGTGCTTGTGGAACTGATGATCAATCTGAAATTATTTTTGAACTCTTGAAAAACGCAAACATGGATAGATAGTACGTATGAAGTGTAATTACTGTTATAAAACGATTACATTAATGTTCTTTCATTTCCATGACCAGCCACTTTCGCTTACAAACTGTGCCTGAAACTTCAACGGGACGTCGTCTGTCATTGGTGCATAGGGATTCTGTATCCAGTTATACAAATACCGGTGCCTCGCAAAAATTTAAAATGAGTTATTTACAACAAGTGGAAAAAGAGGAAAATAGTTCATTTCTACGACCGCCAAATCGTAAACAGATTTTTTACATCGAAGGCTTTTTTGTACCAAAAAATGAGACAGTTACCACATTTATTGTGAAACATTATCTTAAGGGACGTAAATATCTCGCCTTGAATTTGAGTGCAGAATATATAGTTCGACTGAATTTTCCTCATTTATTGTTTTTGGCCAATAACGCTCTCTTCATATTTGGCAACAGGAGTGAATTTGAGACTTTTCGTGAATGCTGGGGTGCCAATTGTCTTACAGATTTAGCTCTAGGCTTAGCCAAGGATTCAAAGGGACCCAAAATTCTTGTAATTACAAATGGTGCTGGCAACATAGAATTGATAACAAATTTTATTTGGAATAAATCGTCACCGGGTGCATTAACATTTCACACGTTTAATGTAACGCCTGTAGAACATATTGCGGATACTACTGGCTGTGGTGATGTATTTGTTGCAGTTTTCCTACACGAATGGCTGAATAAGAGTGCCTTGTCACAGTGTGTACGAAGAGCCAGTTGTCTGGCAACCGAATCAATAAAAAATCCATTCTTTGGTTATCGCTCCTCATATAATGAAAGTAATTCTACCGAGTAAACCAATTTATGTGTATAATTGTATTGGTATTCATTGTTTTTTTTTTTTAAATAAATTTATAAACATTTTGCTTTAGAGGCAGACCTGTCTAGTTTCAATCAGTAGCTACTATGGGAGCAATTCATATTTCCAATACAATTTTTTTTTTTATACTTGAGTTGCGGGACCTACAGTTTCACGTCCAGTCCGAACGACAGATTTTTGAGAAATTTTTTGATGGCAATTTTTCATTTACTCTTAGAGTTTTTGCCAGAAATCTGCTGAGAGGAAGTCGCCGTAGAGATTTTTTTTCGCCTTACGTCTAATAAGCCCACACACTACCTACTAGACTACGGCGACTTCTTGTTGAGGTAAACACTGAATGTAAAAGTACCGTAAATGAAGAAATCTTTAATATAAAACTGAGAACGATTAGTTCAAGTCTCCAATTTAAATCTCCACCATGGATTGCTATAATGACATCTGTAAATGAAAAACCGTTAACTGAAATAACAGTCAAACTTTCAATTTAGAAAATACATACATACATCACAGGTCATTACAACACTTCAGTTAGGATTACGACCTAGGTTCTTATATCACTTATGCTGTGCGTGTTAACTTGATGCCTAGAGCTTAAGGTCGGCTCCAAGACAGATTTTTGAGACGTTTTTCATGGCAATTTTATTTACTCTCAGAATTTCTGCCAGAAATCTGCTGAAAGGAAGTGGCCGAAGAAATGTTTTTTTTATTGTATTCCGTTTTGTTGGAGTGTCTGACTACGACGATTTGATTTTGGAATATAATTCATCTAAAGGTAAAAACTTGATATAATCGGGCTTGACAATATTTTTCATTATGAGTTCTCTTTGTTCGTCATTTAATTTCTTGGATCGTGGTTCGTTTCTTGAAGGTTCATCAATTTAATGCTCCTGTAAGCAACCATGTGTAGTTTTTGTTACGTTTCAGCGGTGATTTGATAATGGAAATTCTATTCGTTACCGATGAACACTTGGGAGAGCGCCTCTACTCATACAGTGGATTGTGTTGAACTAGAAAAATAGATTTGAGATATCTGCAAAGAAAGAAACAGCCCTAATATTAGATTTGAATTTGCCCATATTACAACAGAAATAACTTTATTTTCTTTGAGTACATTCTATTGGAGTAGCGATAAAACAATGACAGCCTCTTCACCTCAATCTCTAAATGGCTTCGGCTGTTTTTAAAGGAATATGAAGGACAAGGAAGGAGTAAATAATTAAGAAAAATAAAAATATAGTCTAATAAAGAACAGAACCACCTGGTGCAAACTCATCTGACTCATCATTTTTGCCTTAACTAGCTTGAGACCAACACATCGAAATTGCTATCAATGCCTTTCAACTTTACATTAGTGGTTCTGAGGAGGAGGGAGAGACTGTCTGTAAGGTCCCGCGTCATTGCCCTCCTCCTACCATGCAACAACAAAAGGTTTTTGACCTCTCACTTTCTGTCATCAAAGAAGAAAGTCTAACGGTATCAATCACAAGATCTCGGTGGGCAGTTCAATCGCCTCACGTGATATGACTTGAAAACGCTCGTGTGGAATAACCACTGTGGAATGAGGCGTGTGATACGCTGTGGGAATCCAATATGGGGTAGAGACACAGTGTGCACATTAAACCACCCCTATGGAGGAGATAGAGTCCATCTTAGAAAAATAATAGCAGTTTAAACGAGACACTGGCCGTTGGGTGCACACGCATATGGATGGGTTTCTCAGTACGGGTATATTGAAGCGTCATCCCGTTGAATTAACATATTGTTTGTGTCTTGATATTTATTAGAAACTAAAATTAGGAAGCAAAATCTTTATAAAATAAGAAAACGAAGTCTGTGCTAAGAGAGGTGATGAAGCAGTTATGGAATAGTATAACCTAAAAATACATTAAAATTGACAGAGGATTTAATATGCAAAAGCTGCTCTACCAGCGGTTAAATTCAGGGAAATATCTCAATTAGTATAAGTTTTAAATTTACTTTGAAAATTGTGCACAGGCTCTCTAGCTAAGTTGCTAAGCTAAGTTGATGTATGTAGACTTTTTGTGCCTAGTGTAAATAATCTCTAAAACTTTTTACGAATATTTTTTCTTTTGGCATTTCTGGTAAGATTATTATTGTGCTACAAAACATATATACATATGTAGATAGATATGTATTTACCATTTCATACCTAAGACTTATAGATTTTTGTTTCGTTTGTAAGGATATGTTTGCATATGTGTGTAAACATATGTAACTACTAATCCATCATTATAGCCAATGTTTCGGAACGCTCATTAATGCTACAATTATAAATATTTAACAAAAAGATTTTCGAAAAACATTTGAAAGGAAATTGATGAGAGATTAGTATAGAAAAAGACATGTATTAACATTACATACACACACACATAAATATTAAATTTGTAAATCTTTACATGGTTATATGTATGTGAAACCAAAGGAACATTAAATATGTTGATGAAAACTAAAGGCTGTACAATATGGTATAAAAATATATCATTATGTATTAATATACATAATAAACAATTCAAGTTTATAATACGCCGCGTTTTATTTTTAGAAAAATTTTAATTCTTATATAAATGCACTTGAAACGTATGTTTAGTACGATAATATTTTAAGATACCATATAATGGGTCCGCCAAATAACTTTTTTTTTTTTTTTGAAAATGCTTTAAAAAAAACTACTGAATATTTTCTCAAATTTCTTTTTTTATTTGAAAGTACAATTCTTCCGGTTAATAATGGAAAATAATTTCATTTAAATGGCTGCCTCGGCTGGCCATGCAGTAGCCAATACGATCGGTTCAATTTTTAAGCACATTATCGAGTGTGTGCAGCTGTATTTCACCAATGGCTTCACGAATAATATTTTAAATTTATTTTTTTTAATTTTTTAAATTATGCATGATTTATTACTATTGTTATTATTATTATTATTACTTTTTCTTCTCTTTTACTTTATTCATTAGAAAAGTTTGATCTCCAAATGTTGTTTATGAACACTTCTCTCTTGTACTTTAAATATAAGATTAAATCTTGTTGTACAGGAATTGAATAAACAAAATAAATAAATAAAAAAATAAATAACTAGAAAAATAAATAACTGGAATATTGTCCTTTAAAGCGTCAATTGTCTCTGGCTTGTCGGCGTAACACTTATCTTTGACGGCACCCCACAAATAATAGTCCAACGGTGTCAAATCGCAGCTCCGAGGTGGCCAAACGACATCAGCTCTGCGGCTGATAATGCGATCTTCAAAAACAGGGCGCAAGACATCGAGTGTAGCTTCGGCTGTGTGGCACGTAGCGCCGTCCAGTTGAAACTAAATGTTGCCAATATCCTCCTCTTCAATTTTTGTGAACAAAAATTCGTTCAACATGGTCCGATAACGATCGCCATTGACTGTAACGGCCACTCCTTGCTCATTTTCGAATTATGCCTCTGGACCAAAATCCGTACCACTCGTTTTGGGTGCGTCGGCTTTTCAATGTATGCGTGCGGGTTTTCTGTGCCCCATACCCACCAAGATCAAAATGAGCTTCATCTGAAAAGATGATATTTTTGCCAAAATCGGCATCTTCTGTAAGTCGATCGCAGGCCCACTTAGCGAAGCGAAAACGCATTCGATGGTCAAATATTCGTTCAGCCGAAGGATAAAGCTAGTTATCTGTCAAATCAGACATGAGCTAAGTGTTACCATTCACGAAATAAGTACTAGTGGAAAAAAAACGTTAGATGGCGGACCCGATATAAACTTAATTCTCTCTATATACGGTAGATCTTCTCGATATAATATAAATTACAGAGACGAGTGAAGTATTCCAGAAGAGATCCTACTAGTGTAGTAAAAATAAAAATGAAATTACTACGAACGTTTAAAGAAATGTTCATTGATAATGACCTGTAAGTAGGTCCATACTACATTCTATTGACGATTTATGCATACTTTAATGTTGGTAAAGTCTCAATGTTTTTCAGCTGAGGTAAATGTAGATGAGTGTAATTCAAAGTAAGCGTGATCACTCACTAGTTGTCAGAGGCACTGTGGTCACCATAATTTGAAACCCGCCTGCTTTTATATTGATGGTTTTCGCTCAGTAACAGAAATACAAATTTATTCTCCTAAATTTTTATTAAATAATTACAGAGAATGTGCTATGCTATATACCATGTTGTATATACCTACATACATACGCCTTTACTTTCCGTGGGGAACCTCTGAAATTGATCTTTTTAGTGAGGATTTGAAATCTATACCTTGATTTTAACACGTGCCTCATTTAGGGTATACGTATGTAGATTGCATGCAGTCGCCATAGTCTAGTAGGTAGTGTGTTCGCTTATTAGACGTAAAGTCCGGGTGCAAGGCCCAGGCAAGACATCAAAAACGAAATATGAAAAAAAAAATATATTTCTGGCAAAAACTCTGAGAGTAAATAAGATTGCTATGAATAGTTTCTCAAAAATTTGTCGTTCACAGTCGACGTTAAACTGTAGGTCCCACCACTCACGCACACAACATGAGTGGTGTGTGAAGCTAGGCCGTAATCCTGACTGAAGGGTTGTAATGGCCAATTATGTATGTTTGTTACATGTATGTATACAGCAAAAGCCTACACCCAGACTTGAAGATTTTTTTACACTGATGTGTGAATAATGGCCAACATATAAATCCTCATATAATGGATTCAAAAATTTTATCATCAAGGCAAAAAGACCATCTTGAAAGCGCTTCTGTAGCAATATACAAAGTTTTACCGAATCAAATCGGCTTCGAAAGATTATATCAATAGGTCTTACAATATCATCTTATGTATATTCCAAAACCTCATTGATCCTGGACTACCAGTATTACAGACACTCAGGATGTACTTATCGAGATCCACTAACCCAGTGTCAAGGACTTAGTGATACGAAGAAGAAAACCAACTATCTTCAATATCAGCAAGAAGGACCATTGAGCGCTGAGGATGACGACAATCATAGTACATCCACTATTAGTTTTCAAACTGTGATATGACATAATGGTTAGAAAGTATGGAGTGGTACAACGATCTAATCTGTGATAAGTGATAAGTGATAGGGTGATCAGTGGGCTAATATCGCAATTTCTGTTGGCATATCGGTCAGAAGTCGCCGTGGTCTAGTAGGTAGTGTGTTGGCTTATTAGACGAAAGGCCCGAGTTCGAATCCCAGGCCAGACATCAAAAACAAAATACAAAAAGTATTTCTTCGGCGACTTCCTCTCAGCAGATTTCTGGCAAAAACTCTGAGAGTAAAAACTGCCATGAAAAGCTTCTCAAAAAATCTGTCGTTCGGAGTCGACTTTAAACTGTAGGTCCCGCCACTCATGTATAAAATTAACGCACACAACATGAGTGGTGTTGAGAAGATAGGCCGTAATCCTGACTGAAGGGTTGTAATGGCCAATTATGTATGTATGTATGTATATCGGTCAGCAAAGTAAAATGCAACAATAAAACCTGCCGGGTTTGTCTTCGGCAATATGCTAAGTTGTCTGGTAATTTAGAATTTAGCATCGGACATGTACCAGCAACAGATGATGGGACTCACTATAAGGAAAAAAGGGAAGACTTTAAAAAGCCATACAACTTCTTGTGTTCCCAAATGAAGATAGTCTGCGGCAATATTTCAGCTAGCTTTGATCAGGTAGCCGGGAAGCAAACAAAGCCAACTGATTTTGCTGAGTAGTACTGAACAAAAGAATGTACATTATATTTCTAGTTACAGACCCACAGAGGTCTAAAAATGTAGTTTTCATGGTTCAAGACCATTACAATCCGAGATTCGACACAAAGGGGGTATATGGGGAAATTGCCAAATTAAAGTGATGAAAATGATGTGCAAGTTCAGGACGAACAAGCTTAAGTCGGCAGCAGTGTTACGCCGTCAAAAACGAACTCAACGAAAATAAGGAACCACATCATTTACGAGATTAGGACAAAACAAAGATTAAAAATCCAACCGTATCAAT
The DNA here is from genome assembly GCA_930367235.1 of Sarcophaga rosellei. Taxonomy (NCBI): domain Eukaryota; kingdom Metazoa; phylum Arthropoda; class Insecta; order Diptera; family Sarcophagidae; genus Sarcophaga; species Sarcophaga rosellei. Next base: position 49,447,674 of record OV884021.1, on the reverse strand, counting down.
TCCATGGAATCATTGTGAAGTCACCGTCGTCTAGTAAGCAGTGTGTTCGCTTATTAGACGTGCGGCTATGGTTCAAATCCCAGGTCGGCTTTTAGGGGTTATGTCTTAAGGCCGTTTTAATATATTTTCTTTGTGTGAATTTATTTTTTTTAAATGAATTTTCCAAATGTCCATTGTTTCTATGGTTATAATGCACTGACATTTGCACTTTGTTGCTTCTCATAAGTGACTATGAGTGACGTCAAATTGAACATTCAATTGCAGTCGCATATACAAAAGAATTCGCAGACAAATAGTTGAATACATATGTAAATATGTATTTAGACAGATATTCCATGAACAAAAACGCTTTGATAAGATGCACTTGTAATGATAAAAGGATAATAGACACTCGCACATATGCAACATATGTACATACATTCACAGCGTACTCGTCGTACATATTCACAAATATTCATTTAGAACGTGTTTGACAATTACATACGAATGCACTCACATAGCAAATTCATGTCCTTGTCAAGCTGCAAAGGGGGGTTATATACGAATTGTAAAGCGTAGTCACTCTGTACATATTTGACTTGTAGTATTCTGTGTGCATATGTGTGTATATGTGAAAGTATTCAATGTATATGTTGTACTCTATTCGTATCGGTTAAATCACGTACAACATTAAATCTGCTGTTAATTACATGATATTAATTTTCCACACAATGTCCATCAAATTAAGAGCTGTCAAATCGTTCTTACATTAGCGTGCCGAATTTGTTGTTCTTTTGGGATTTTTAACAACAATAAGAATTTACTCGAAATAAATACAACTGATGTGGTCGCAATAATTAAGCTCAATCCGCAGCTTCAACTAATTGCCATGAATATAATTCTCAAAATTCTCATTCGGTATTGCCGTTAAACTGTTCATTAACCTACACAACCATGGGTGATGGACAAAGACAGAATACAGTCCTGACAAGAGATCAGCAATGAGTATTCAAAAAGATAAGTAGAATCGAATCATACTCATAATTTCTGATACTTATTCATACTTATTTTGATATCATACTCATATTCAAAGTTTAAAGTACTCATCGTACTCATACTTAACAATACGCATGATGTTGTTGATTTCGACTCTCCTTTACTCAACATTTACAAGAATCACGAAATAAGTACTCACTAGAAGGTTGTGTGTTTGCTTTGCTTGCTGTCTTTGTCTTTTTTTTCTTCTTTTTTTGTAAATGCAACAACAACAAAGACTGTAAATTTTGATTAATGATTTAAATCATTCGAATCATTTATGAGTATTATAAGTATTTTTCGAAATTTATGAATTTGAATGAGTAGGCGTATGAATCAAACATATTTCGAATGTTATGAGTTTGATGTCAACGTTGTACTCATACTCATTGCAACCTGTACTAATAAATCAACGTTGTAGTGAGCATGAATGAATCAGAGTAGTTAAATTTTAATATTGTCGACTCACTTATATTCAATATTTCATGAGTACTTATGAGTAGCGAAAAAACGATTCATTGCTGATCTCTGGTCCTGGCTAAAACGTTGTTAGTGATGAACATCGTTGGAGTTAAATCCCTTTTCACTCATGGCTACATTCGGAGGATAGGTTGGATGAGGGAAGCAACTTTTTTTTACGTCGCAGGTAGTTTAAGTTTTGGCGGAAGTCAACTGGCAGATGGGGGTTGACAGTTCTGGCTTCAACAGAATATATACTAAAATTGGAATTATACAGAGAAGATTGGGATGGGCGCTATCCAAAGGTGACATGGAAAATCTTGAAGTATTTTACACTTTTCGAAAGGTCTTTTCAGTATGGCTAAACCCCCATACTTGACAGAAATATAAAAGATTACTTTAGAGACCGGAAAATAGTATATTCAACAGATGACGGCGTTCCATAAGGCTAGGTTTTTGGGCCAATACTACAGAGTATTATGTTCGGCGGAGTATTACGCTTACAATTACGGAGCGTATAATTGTAGGCTTTGCGGATGACGTAACCAGCGGCTAACACATTACGGAAAATAAAGAAGACGACGAACACAACAGTTGGAGCATGATAAGGTTGGATTGACACTTGTTGCACAAAGACAGAGGCCATCTTGATAAGTAGTCTAAAAATACTGAAAAACTGATGGAAGATTAAACTTCAAGGATCACGTGAAATTCATCGGCAAAAAGATATCGATGACATAGTGAGTACTGGTCAGGATAATGTCAATTATTGTAGGAGCAAATCCATTGAAAAGAAAGATAATATCGTAGAACATAACGTAAATAATGTTATGTAGTTATCAGAGATCAGCAATAAATCGTTTTCGCTACTCATAAGTACTCAATAAATTTTCAGTATGAGTGAGTCAACAGTATTGAAATTCAAATATTCTGATTCATTCGTACTCACTACGACATTTGTTTTTAAAAGTACAGGTTGCAATAAGTATAAATACAACGTTGACATCATACTCATAACATTCGAAATATATTTGATTCATACGCCTACTCATTCAAATTCATAAATTTAGAAATATACTTATAATACTCATAAATGATTCGAGCGATTCGAATCATTCATCAAAATTTGCAGTTTTAGTTGTTGTAGCATTTACAAAAAAAAAACACACCTTCTAGTGAGTATTGTAATGTACGTACGCGAATCATACTTATTTTGTGATTTTTGTAAATATGAGTACGATGAGTACTTCAAATAATAAGTATGAATGCGTATAAGTATCAGAAATTATGAGTATGGTTCGAATCTACTCATCTTTTTGAATACTTATTGCTCACCTGTGGTACTTACCCAATATGGTCGGAAGCACTCTCCGTGACTCCTACAAGAACGATATTGTCCTCGGTGTATTGCCTAATAGACATTAGATTGATAAATGTTTTTAGAATAATATCTGATGAACCAATACTGGTCTTGGCACATTAACACAAAAATTAAGTGAATATACTACAGGACCCAGGGCAACAAAAACGGAGAACCACAGATTTTCATGAGAAAATGGAAGTCACGACGGGAGGACAATGTGAAGGGAATGTCGATGTTTTACCTTATCCCTAATATAGTCCTTTGTCTGCAGAAAAAATAGTTTCCGTTGAACCTCTATGTAATTTTGTGTTTAATTTAGAAAATACCAGTACAGATTTGGATACGATAGTTCCCTCTTTGCCCCAACGGTATGGATGAGGATGAAGAGGTGATCCACATATTCTACTATGCTACCTAAAATTTATGGGAGATAAATTTCAGATCATATAAGTGAGACGTTGAATAATAAATAATTTTATGGAACCGGTACAGTTCAGAATGACTAGAGTTATACTGGAGTTATACGAAGGGTGGAGATACAAAGGCAGAATTTCATATGAGGTACCTAACAGCGCATTCACAAATTTAACGACACGGCACCTTCAGCGATGAGACCCATTTCTGGATGAATGGGTACGTAAAGAAACAAAATTGTTGAATATGGGACGATAGCAATCTACATGAGATATAAGAGCGTTGAATGCTTCACGAAGAAGTAAATGTTTGGTATTGATTTCGGCTAGGTGGCGTCATTGACTCATATTTTTTTTGAGAACGAAGTTGGACGGGCTACAACTGTCAACGTCTGAATTGGTTGATTCGAAAATCAAACGATGTAAACGATGTTATAATCTGCAAATAATGGCTTTATTAGGTCTTTCAAACGAATAAGAAATTGCGATTATATCTCACTCTTATTTTGTTTTATTTAGCTTTAAGGCAGCGCTTTATCTCTGTTAAAATTAATCAGAACTGGTTACTATAAAAAAATTTTACATATGCATGTAAACTACGAACTGAATCCTAATTTTACTAAGCAGACTCCTTTCTAAAGTTTTGAATTTCGGAAGTCTAAAACTTTTCATTACATTTGGATTATAATCGATTGAAATAAAATTTCTCAAGGTTTCTCTACAATGCAATGCGAAACAAAACGTATTACAAATTTCTAAAGCAACTTCCAGAATAGAAGGGCGGGGAAAGGCTGCTGCAAACACTGATGTTTGCTTTAAGCATTAAACAATGAAAACGAAGGGGACTTGGTGTACAAATGTAACGACAATTGAAATAATGAGAGTGGAAGCTGAAGCAGATACATATGGCCACTCTAAATTGTATTGAGAATTCAATTGTGTGTGTGTGTGTATGTGTATGTGTGTTTGAGTGGTCACTGAACGTAGTAATTAATGTCATCATGTGGTTTATTGGTTTGTTTGAATAGAAGTTTCTCTATGGCTGTGTTTGTCTGTGATATACTCTTGCAATGGATGAACATAAAATACTCTGACAGCAAACCAAATGACATGACAAGGTGAACAACTGAAAAAAAAAATTGTGTATTGGAATAGAGACGGTAATTTGAAATTTTGATTTCATTGAACATTAAAGAACTTTATTGAACTCGTTTGAAAATGAAAATTTAAACTCCTTTCAACACAAATAAAAATAAAAAAATTGTGTTCAATAATACTTTATTATTCGAAATAATTTTGAATAATAAACATCCGGTAATGTGTCTAATGTAGGTCAGCCTAAAAGTACATTTTATTTAGCCTTTTTGATAAAAGTTAACTTTTAAAATAAAATGTTTGAAATGATATAATCCTGGTTTGTTATTTTATTTGTTGCTGAACTCTAAGGACACATTGTATACGACATAAAAAATTAATAAATAAAGACCACTAAGCATGGTTTAATAAATAATAACGATGGATTATGAGGCTTATAACCAGACAAGTTTGCAAACATATGAAACATTTTGCAAAACAGATTAAAAAAAAATAATAAAATAAACTGAATACTTGGTAGCAAAATATGTGTTAATTTTTTGTTGGCCACCAGAAATATAAAAGAGTCATTTCATATACCCCAATTGGTCACTGAAATAATGCTGGCATGCATTGCCTCTAGGGACTGAAACGTAAGACCATTGACTCATAATTTTCCAATAAATATTAAATTTTTCTAAAATACTGCTTAGAATTTCTTTGTGATCGGATCTGATCTATTATTTAAATTACTTAATTGATGATTACAACCCTTTAATCAGGTTTATGATCTAGCTTCTCACATCTGCCATGTTGTGTGTGTTGGCGGGCCCTACAGCAGTATAAAGTCGATTCCGAACGACAAATTTCTCGGGAAACTTTTCATTACAATTTTATTTACTCTCAGAGCTTAAGCCAGAAATCTGCTGAGAGGAATTCGGCAAAGAAATATTTTTTCATACTTCGTCTTGTTTCAGATGTCTGATCTCGGGTTTGAAGCTGGCCTTACGGCAACTTCTTCTATTAGTTTAATTAAATCATAATAAAATTCCAAATGATTAGAACTCAAGCAATCGCAATTAACTACTCGTTTAACAACCGACGAGTTTTCATCAGATCAAAGGTCAAACGGCAATATAAACATGAAAACTCTACGGATGAAGGAGTTCAACATAATTCAAGTTCATAATTCTGCATCTTTTAATTTTTCTTCATGGGCCACTTTGAGTCGTAATTTCTTCAAGTGTAGTCTCCGAAAAATATTATATTCGGATGAGTTATAAATTGTCTGAAATGCGCTCAGAAGATGACCCCAGTGCAGTGTGTTTGACGTATAGTTTATAGGAGAAAAGAAAGAGGTGTTAGTACCTTCAATTTATTTTCGAAAATTATTTTTAGTAATAATTCTCACTTTCTTTTTTCTGTTGTGAGTAAAGACATATAATGTCAGACAAGATACATACGTACATAATTGGCCATTACAACCCTTCAGTCAGGATTACGTCCTAGCTTCTCACGCCACTCATGTTGTGTGCCTTAATTTTATACTTGAGTGGCGGGATCTACAGTTGAACGTCGACTCCGAAGGACAGATTTTTGAGAAGCTTTTTCATGGCAGATTTATTTACTCTCAGAGTTTTTGCCATAGCGGCAAAAATAGCGGTTTTCAAATCCGACATGGCATGGATTACATCGGTCGAAATTAGTCTGATTTATGCACAGAGTTACGAAAAATTTAACATTTCAGATGTGCTTCAACCACAGTAGACGTGGCCATAATGGCGTCAATAAGTATTTCAAGCGAATAAAAATGTTTGATGATATCTCTTTTAAAAAACCTGTATTATTTTTACATAGATTCAGTAGCTTTTTTGCGATCTGATAGTATCGACGTTAATGATGAAACTCAATCTGTTCGACCGATTACTAAAACAGGTGATGCAGCGCAGACGTTAGGGTTGTTAGGAAGCTAGATATTTATTAAAAAACAGTTATCGACCATTTAAAGAAAACTGGATACCTGATGAAGTGTCATATTCACATGGTTCCATGGTTCAAACCCGAGCCCAGACATCTCGAACAAAATGAAATATCAAAAAAATATTTCTTCGGTGACACCCTCTCAGCAGTGTTTTCAAATCTTTCTTTCGACTTCCTTCGACATTGCCGAGACTTATATATAGATAAAATTAACACATACAGCAACTTATACTAGCTACTAGACAATGGTGACATTTGAACTAATACCAATTTTAAATACGAGCAGATATATTTCGGAATATTAGTTTAAAAACATGGAAATATAGAACACATAGATTTATGCAAGTCATAAGAGGACATTTGAAGGACATTTTCATAAGAAAATAAATTTTTCTTTTAATATTGTCGTGCTGTTGGAAAACTTTATTGTATTACCGTCCGAAAGTTTGTCGTTACTGTCACCGTTTACGACTAGTATGCTGGTAGTTAGTCGATCGAAACTAGTCTTATATATTTAACATATTGTTACGAAAATGGGAACAGTGTAATATCGCTTAACATTAAAACTATAAACAAAAGCTACACAAACGAATACAACGAACTTGTTACAAGTAAACCAGCAACATCGGTATGTAAGAAAAGAAGATAGACAAGTAAGCGAGAACGCAACAACAAGCAATGTGAACAAAGTAAACAAACAACAATGAAGTCGCGATAGAGTCCTCAAGAAGTCGAAACCACGAACATTTGACTTCAATAACCTTCATTAGACTGTTTACGTGGGCATATAATAAGGCAAGACAAAGCAGGCACCGAGTAGTAAGAATTCAGTCAGTCTGGTGTGAAGACGTGTTGCGTGCGAAGAAAACAGTCCTGGTTTGAAGATCGCCGTTGAAAAGATTTGTGTTGTAAGCAAAGAAGAATAACGAACAAGCAATTATTGTTGTATTCGTCAAGTTGTAAACGGTGGCATACAAAAATAGTGCTAACAATAAAGAGTTTAATTCAAACTAAACACATATTTATTTTTATTTTGTTTGCAATCAACGAACTCATATTTTTAAATGTTTTTAAAAAGGTAAAAACGTAACAATATACTTCGTACTTACTGGACAGTCTTGTTCATACTTCTATTTTGAAAACCCTACTAAAACATTTTGGCACTTTCAGGAACATAAATATTCTTCAGCTTTAATAGATAGAAGAATAACGTCATGACGTATAATTACAGCAGATATTCAGATAATTGCAGACATATTGAACAAAATTCTTTTTCACGAATGATTTAGATCATTCAGAAGCTCTGATCTTCAAACTATTACAAATATAAGAAACGACGAAAGTTCAATTTATTTGTGGTGATGATCAGGTATAACTGGATACCAAACCTGGATACCATAGACATGTTCGATTCTAACAATTCCTTAAAAATTTAAAAGAACACACTTCAAGGTCCTGACTCTTCCTATAATAGCATCAGTACGAATATGTGTACTATCTCTGCGTATATACATATGTATGTACATAGATATTAAAATTTGGCAAACCATTTTTGGCAGTCTTCCTGTGCAACACCATAGAGACATTGAGACAGATTGTCTGGAGGAAAAAATAAAACAAAACAAAGCACATGAAGCAAAAGTGCACCATCAGCAAATATTATTAAGACTCATGCTCAAATTGTAATACAATAAAGGAAGAAAGAAAAAAGACAGTAAAAGGAAACAAAAAAAAGAATTCAAATGCATGGACAGACAGTTAGGCAAACAAACAAACGAATGAACATTAATGCCACTTACTGAAGCATTATGCCACAAAAGAGCACAAAGGCAGACAAATACAAGTACAATGCGACACACAGAACACTCAGTCAGTCAGTAACTCAAAGGGCATGCATACTCTTACAAACACACGTCCCAAGTACCGGTTACTACAAACATATGCGACTATTTACATGAAACATTTTAAAACAAACAATATTTTGTGCAAATATGACCAGAACACTGATGAAAAAACAGGAGAATAAACCACAACCAGAAAAAAGGGAAACAAAAATTAATAACGGCCATGATGTGGCATTCACTCACACTCGTTCTTACTCGGCTCGGTCACAGCATACGTTTTCAAAAATTAAATAAAAAAACCAAATAACGCCAGTTACAGATGACAGGCATCATTAGTGAGAAAGAGAGAGTGTGTGTGTTACTGACGTATATGTTGTCCATTTAGTCAAATTTAGGAGAAAAAAAATAGGCAAAAACCAATACTCTTTCGGTTACAATGCAAGGATATGTTGACTGCGTGTAATAAATCATTATGGCAGTTCCAGTAAAATTTTGTACTTTTTAATGATCATTGAACAAATGTTACCTTCTTCTAAATACTAAATACATTCAAATACTATTTGAAATTCTATTTGAGAATAAGAGGTCAACAATATGACGTTCACGAAGTATGTATTTTGTAAAATGCTCAGAACCTTATATTAAACCTGAAAAAGTAAAGAGACGGAGTAGCAAAATATTTTTTTGGAAAAATGCATCTATGCATTCCCTAAATGATATATCGGCCTCCATGGACAAAATCGATTAAAAATCAGTCTCGTTTAATATGATATTTTAATCACCTGGTGATTGTTTTCGTTTGGCATTCACTTTGGCTATTTGCGTTTTCAACATATTCCGCTTTTTATATTCTTTCAATACCTTTCATTACTGAGTAGCATACCACGAAATTTGCCATACATTTCTTTTCTCATTCCTTTTTATAATCTTCTCGTTAAAGTTTTCAGGCATTATAAGTGCAATTTTTAGTTTCAAGATCAAAACTCATTTAGCATCGGTTGCTTTGCGTCAGAATCCCTCGTTATGTTATATTCGTTATGGCGAACTTCAGTAGTTTATCCTGTATAAATTCTTTCGAAAGTATGCATGAACATGAAGCGGCTGCGTTAGAAATGTAAAACAACTTTTTATTTGTCTACCTCCGACAGCACAGTCGTCAGGCAAAAGCTAAATAAAATTGCCGCGTTTTTCAAATTTGTCGACGTTAAATTCTAGGTCCTGCTACTGGAGGCATGTGTTGTGTGAGAACCTAGGCCGTAACCTTGACTTAAATGTTGTACAAAGGTATCCAGTGATATGGTTTCAGCTGTCATGTCTGCATACTTACAAAAATCTATGCGCTCTGTCGCTCCTGTGTAGCCCTCACCTACTATACCCCAACCAAGCCGGAGGATGCACACCTGAAGTAGTTTGAGCTGAGTTACGGAACACTAAAAATTGCCAATTTACATGCTAATATCCGTAGGGATCCAGGGTAAACGGTTTTATGTGTGATCAGCTCCTGTCCCTGTGTCCGTAACACTTTCTCTGTGCGTTCATTACCTTGGTTCAGTCTATGTTGTGAATATTCTTTGCTAATTGGTGTGTATTACAACTTCAAGGTCATCTGCATAGTCGAGGAAAAAAGCTCTTTCTGGCATATCCATATTTATAATACTATTATAAGTGGCGTTTCAAAGATTTAGGCCAAGGAGGTACATACGTTAAAATTTTTAAAGTTCGCAATGTATGCTTTTAAATTGTGCCATACTATGTCTACACTGTTTCTTTCGCCCTATCCGTGACTAGAGAATTTAAACCTTTTTTGAAATCACGCCAGTTTGTAGGGATTAAGTGAATATGAATTACCTTTACGTTACATTGTTCATCTGTTGATGGATTTTTCGCTGTCCTATATTTAGAAGTGATTACCTCTTCCTCAGAAAACCTCATCTCTAGGATGAACTCCTGTTTTGCAAAACTCTCCTCTGGAAGACAAGTGATGAGTCCAACTGTTCGTTGTTTTGGGAGAAGACAGCGCATAATAAGATATTCACGAAACTTGCAGTAAATTTATCTACTTACACTGCTAGACCTACAAACGAAGTAGCATTATGGTAGCATGATGACGCGGTCATCATCAGCTTACTTGCGCATCCCCTGAAAGCGCTTGAGCTGTACTCTGACTAGTAAGACGGTCAACTCCAGGGCATCGTGGTTTTTCGTTCCTTGTTGGTTAATGGGAGGAATTTCTCTCTAATTAACCATATATGAAAGGCATAACCCAATCTGCCAACCGAGGACATGGAGTTGCAGGTCCTGGTAGGGTAGTAGTAAAGTATTGTCTACTACTAAAGACACCTGATCTTAATATAAGTTTAATCTATGTTAACATGATGTGTTCATGTAAGTCCATTATGCCAAGATATTTCACAGCATTCACAATATCAATAATCAACTCTTCTCTAACAAACGTTTCGTGTATTTTAATTGTGGAAATTTAAATTTTTATGTAAGGCTAGTTATTTATTTTGAACATGAATTTATAATTTGAGTGGATGAGTTTGAGGAATTTGAAGAATATATTTACAAAATCTCTGGGAATACAATAAAATCATGGAATAGTAGACATAGGGCCATTATTACAAGTTGCCGTTAAAGGTACCGTTAGCTAAAGTGAACTTTAAAGTCAGCTTTAATTTCTTTTCGTTATTACAACTTACAGATAAAATTAAGTTAACTCTTTTCAAAAATATGGCAGTGCCGAAGCAATGTCGATGAAACTGCACAATTAAAGTCATTGTTAAAAAGACTGGAAAAGGGTTGGCAAGGATTTTTAAAACTAGTATTTATAGCTGCGGAAACATTATTTGAAACAATATTTTTCTTTTCTTTTGGCCATTACAATCCTTCAGGCAGGATTTCGGCCTAGCTTCTCAACACCACTCATGATGTGTACGTTAATTTTATACATGAGTAGAGGGACCTACAGTTTAAAGTCGACTCCGAACGACAGATTTCTGAGAAACTTTTTCATGGCAGGTTTATTTACTCTCAGAATTTTTGTCAGAAATCTGCTGAGAGAAAGTCGCCGAAGATGTATTTTTTTATATTTCGTTTTGATATCTGACCGGGGATTTGAATCGTGGCTTCGCGTCTAATAAGCCAACACACCACCTACTAGACTACGGCTACTTCAACGTGTATAAAAGCTTTTCTTTTACTCTTTCAGCAATTTTTTTCTTTAAATTCAAATATTTGTTGAAAGTGGGGCACCGACACCAATTGGCCGGATGAACATAAGTTTGACAATTAAAACGAAATGGCTTACCATTAGAACAGGGAATGCAAAGAATCTGTTCAATTTTCGCCTGGTGACCCCATTTCTGATAACAAAAACATTGGACAACTTTCTGATTGTTTTTTTCCATTTCCCAAGTGACAATTTGACTTAAAATATATCGAACACTGGTTAAGTTATTCAACCGTGTATCTTTTTTATTGGTTTCTGGGAAAAGCCCTGTTTCTACATTTTGTTTCCTGGAAACCAAAGTCTTATATTTAGAAATGAAATGAATTGTATCGTGTACTAAATTATTTAAGTCGTATTCAAGATCAGAAATATTGGTATTATAGTAAAGGCCACTTAAAACCAACGACTGGCGTCTCAAATCGAAAGGAGTAAATTGAGATGAATCAATATTCTCTTATCTAAGTAATTGCAATCTGGTAAATTGGTGTTTAGTTTCAATTCAATTCTTTATTGTTCGCACTACTTTTGTGTCCAACGGTTTATAACTTGACCTATACAACAACAAATTTTTCACTTCTGTTCGCGTAAGCACTAACAACTGTTCGGTAGATGTTTACAACGGAGATCTTCAAACCACCACTGTTTTCTTCACACGCAAGGCGTCTTCACACCAGTTTGACTGAATTCTTACTACTCGTTGCCTGCTTTGTCTTATCTTTTTATATGCTCACGTAAACAGTCTGTTAAAGGTTCCTGAAATCGTACGTTCGTGGTTTGCCTTCTCGAGAACGCTATCGCGACTTCATTGTTGTTTGTGTATTTTGTTCACATTGCATGTTGTTGCGTTCTCGCTTACTTGTCTATCCCCTTTTCTTTCATACTGATGTTGTTGGTTTACTTGAAACAAGTTCGTTGTATGTGTTTGTGTAGCTTTTGTTAATCATATTAAACGAAGATATACCGTTTCCATTTTCTTAACAATATTATAAACAATATTACAATATTAAATAAATAATTTACATTCTTTGCATTTGTTTTGTTAATTTATTTCTATTTTCTAGTAAAACCAAAAATTTTATTGTTTTTTCAAACCATAAGGAAAACTAAGGAACAGTTTGATAAGACTCCATATTTTTGCAACGCAAATGTAAAGATACCTCGAAGAAGAATTCAGATAAATTTAAAATTCAAAGGTCCAATATAATAAAATGTCATACTTAATGTTTAGTAGGATATACCGTAGGTACCGTCAACTTAACCTATTTAGCATGGAGTATACCAGTTTTTTTTGCTCTCATGAGCAAGTTTTTCGGTTGACGTGTGTCTGAGGGCTAGCGACTACGCAACCGTTTTTCTCAATGATCCACTTAATACTCTTTTGGAGTTCCAATGGGACTTTGTGTAAGGGTATTAAGCCTGTGGGGACATTGGTAGGCGAATCACATTCTCACATTAGCAGCAGTATTACGAATTCCTAAATCTTTCGAAATTTATTTTACAATGTTTAAATACTACTTCTTCTATAAATGCCAAACTGCTCATATCTGATGCTCATATCTGATGCCTCGTATTGCATAATGCGTTTTGTAATGCTATGTTGTATAATAGTCCATCGCTGCTGGTAGTAGGTCACCAGCTTTGGTTCCCTTTGCTGTCATTCAATTAAGAAAACCTCAAAGTGAATTGTAACTAATACCTATAATCCACCATGCAATAGTTGGTGTAACATTCAATTAGTGAAATTGGCAGTTTAAATCACTAATTGGCAATTAGAGCGATAATGATATCCTGACATCCTTGCCACAAGAACGTCAAACAATTTTAAAATAATTTTAAATTTACGAATGCCCAACATCGAACATTCACATCAACTGTATGTAGACTCACATTGAAGGCGTCAATTAGTTGGTTTGTGGATAGAACAAGTGCTTGTGGATATTTAAATGAGAATATCTTGTCAAAAAATTTCAATTGAAACGCAAATATTATTCGACACTGATTGCCTTCCGTTGAAATTCTTAAGAGACGAAGCAAAGCATTGTGTGTATTTGTCTTGCCACTTGACTATTTCCGTGGCCTAAAACGTTTCCATTGTGCTTTGCGGTGCTACATTGCGGTTTCCCTCCACCACAAGCGAATATTTTCTTGGAAAAAATAAGTGATAAAATGAAATTGACATCATTTTCATTTAAAATTTCAATTTTTTTTTCTTTTTTTTCATTTCTATTGGCATTCTAGAAGATGCTTGAGGACAATCCAATGCTGTCGATAAATGTTAAATTGTGGAAATATTTATCAGTCATATTTCCGGGACGTGGCAATAATTGGCGTGTGTATGTGTTTGTGTTACCCGTTTGTGTAATGAATGCAATGCAATTTGTCTATTTGTTTCGGATGTGGGGTGACTTGGCTCCATTCATATTGAATACGTTTTTTGCGGCCGCTATATTTGATGCTCTCTTGCGTACGTGCCTTGTCATTATCAATCGGGATAAATTTGAAGCATTTATTATGGAACTGTCCTCAATGTTTAAAGAAATTCAAGTAAGTATGTATTTCTCTCTTTCTCTACAGAGGAAGTAAATCTTTAAATTAAATAATATTCTCTGTGAAAATTGTGTGGTAGCCAGGGGAAAGAGTCACTTTCGCAGATAAAAATTAGTTTTAAGATTCAAGATAATTCTTGTAAATATTGTTACGTTTTTATGTTTTTAAAAACGTTTAAAATATGAGTTCGTTTCAATTAAACTCTTTATTGTTCGCACAATTTTGTGTGTCACTATTTACCACTTGATGTATACAACAACAGTTGCTTTGTTTCGTGTTCTGCTTTACACTACAATTGTTCAATAGATCTTCAAACCACGATTAATCTCTTCACACACAACGCGTCTTCACACAAGACTGACTGAATTCTTACTACTAGTTGCCTGCTTTGTCTCACCTTTTTATATGTCCAAGTAAACGGTCTGATGAATGTTCTTGAAGTCGGATGTTCGTGGCTGTGCCTTCTCGAATCATTGTTTCGTTGTTGTTTGTGTATTTTGTTCTTCTTCTTCTTGCTTACTTTTCTATTCACTTTTCTTTCATACTGCTGTTATTGGTATATGGTTTTTGTTTGTGTAGCTTTTGTTTATCATTTTAATGTTAAACGATGTTACACCATTTCCATTTTCGTAACAATATTTTATTGAATTTAATTTTAACTTGATTTCAAGTTGCTGTAATCTATTAAGCACTGGGTTGGCTTACTAGTCGAGGAGTCGTATATTCATATTTCAGCTGTGTTATGTAGAAAAAAACGTGATTAATAGTTCTTTTAACGATATCCTCTCAGCAGTTGTTTGGCCAAAAATCTAAGGTCATATAAAATTGCCTTGAAAAAAGCTTTTCAAATCCGTCGTTCGGATTCGACGCTTAACTGACTGTAGATCCCTATGAATGCATGGATAAAAATTAACATGTACAACATGGAAGTTGAGAAGCTAGGTTGTAATCCCAACCAACGAAGTAAGTAATTTTATTTTACAACGTGTGACTTGTGTTGGATCAAACACTTCATCAATAATTTGAATAGAATTCTCTGCAATATGAGAACAATCCTTTTAATTTTCAAAATTTCTTAAAATAAATCTCCGGTTCACGGGCCAAGGTTTCAAACAGTGAAAACAATTCCCTCTCTTTCTCGAAATGTTCTCACATCATATCGGTAATAACAAAACTGGTTATCCATAACAGAGATAGCAATAAATCGTTTTTTCGGTACTCATAAGTACTCACGAAATTTTCAGTATGAGTGCGTCAACAGTATTCAACTACTCTGATTCATTCATATCATTCGAAATATATTTCAATCATAAGCCTACTCATTAAGATTCATAAATTTAGAAAAATACTTATGATATTCATAAATGATTCAATACATAACCTTCTATGTAGTGGGTATTACAGTGTTCGTACGCAAATCATACTTATTTTGTGATTCTTGTAAATGTTGAGTAAAGGAGAGTCGAAATCAAGAACGTCATGCGTATTGTTAAGCCTGAGTATGATGAGTACTTCAAACTTTGAATATGAGTAATATGAGTATGATGTTAAAATAAGTATGAATGCGTATAAGCATCAGAAATTATGAGTATGATTCGAATCTACTCACCTTTTTGAATACTCATTGCTGATCTCTGATCCATAGGCTATTAAAAATAAATGTATACCAAATATCGCTTCCTATCGATTAGTAGAAGAATGATTACTTGGTTCTGAAATAGTATGAAAAGAACTTTCAAGATACAAGGGCCCGTAATGCTAGAATAAAGTTCCTATAGATTTGAATTTTTAGAACTCTAATCTTTTGAAGGAGTGAAGTTTTGGTTATTATAACCAACTTTTCTAATTATAGGGCATTGATTTAAACACGTCGTGCAATAACGCATCTAATCTTTCGCTTCGAATACAATTCACGAATGCGAGTTCAGCAAACTGGTTGAGGTGATTACTGGTAACTATCTCGTTAGAGCTATTTCAATAACGCTTTATTTATTTGTCATTATCCAACGTAGTTAGTTAGCAAGAAAAAGTTCCTCGAACAATTTGACTGACCTTAAGTCTGTGAAAAACCCGACCTTTTTAAAAACGTATAAAATATGAGTTCGTTGATTACAAACAAAATAAGAATAAATTGGTGTTTATTTTCATTAAATTCTTTATTGATCGCACTACTTTTGTATGCTATGGTTTACAACTTGACGTATACAATAACACTTGCTTGTTCGCTATTCTTCTTTGCTTACAGCGCAGATCTTTACAGCGGAGATCTTCAAACCACAAAGCGTCTTCACACAAGACTGACTGAATTCATACCGCTCGTTGCCTGCTTTGTATTGCGTTTTTATATGCTCACGTAAACAGTCTGATGAAGGTTCTTGAAGTAGCATGTTCGTGTTTTCGCCTTCTCGAGAACTCTATTGTGACTATATTTCGACGCCTCCGTTCTATAACATTCTAAGTCGAAAAAGTGCGTTTTGAGTTATGAGCTCTCAAAGTTTTCATGTGTTTGTATGTGTATTCTAAGTAGATTTTTCCCTATAACTTCGGAACGGATCGGCGCATCTTAACCAAATTTTGACAATATTTAAGTTAGAGAACGTAGAATTTAAAAATGCAAGAACATTAAAAACGTTCTAAGTACACTTAGAACGTTATAGAATGGAGGCGTCGATTTGATGTTTGTGTATTTTTGTTGTGTTCTTGCTTACTTGTCTATCCCCGTTTCTTTCATACCGACGTTGTTGGTTTACTTGTAACAAGTTCGTTGTATTTGTTAGTGTAGCTTTTGATAATTTTAATGTTAAACGATGTTTCCATTTTTGTAACAATATTATTAGAACATCCAACATTCAACAAAAAATTATGGAAAGGATTTTCCCGATGGTAATTGTAGTCAGTAGGTACAGATCAAATAACTCGCTCCTTAAAAGTTCATCGACATTGATAGAAGTACACATATAAATACGTATATTGTACTGAGTGATAGAAAAGTTGTTCATATATTTGGGTTAGTTTTTAGCGAAACCATTACAATAAGAAAATTTCAGTTGCAAGAAAATTACTCTTTCACCCACCTCAGTAATAATATCGTTCAATATTTTCTTCTAAGAAATTTATTTCGATTCCAGGACAGCAATAATGTGTATGCGAATGAAATTTTAAAAGATGCCACGTTATCTTCCAGGAAAGTATCAATTTTCAATTTAACCGCATCCTTTTTTGATATTGTAGGAGCCTTAATATATCCTCTATTGGTGGAAGGAAGAGGTTGGTATTGTTGTCTTCCTGCGTATGATAAACGTATGATAAACGGTTTTCTTTATTTCAGTTCATCCTTTTGGTGTTGCTTTGCCTGGCGTTGACATGACTGTTTCGCCTGTTTATGAAATATTTTACGTCATGCAATTTCCAACACCTTTGATTTTGACAGCCATGTATATGCCTTTCGTCAGTTTATTCGCTTCGTTTGCTATGTTTGGAAAGACGGCCTTAATGATTTTGCAACATCGACTTCAGAACATCTGCAATGATGCAACTACCGAAGAGCAGCAATACTTAGCTCTAAAAGGATGTATTGCGTATTATAATCGATTAGTGAGGTAAGGGGTTTTTGTTGAATGCATTGGTAACAAAAATGACCAAAAATTATTAAACAAAGCGGAAATTGTCCAAAATTTCAAATAGAAAAGAAAGAATAGAAAATAGAGTTGAGGTTATGGTCAGGATAATTTTATTTCGAAAGGAGAGAGAAAGGAGATGTTCAACTTTAAAGATTGAATACCGTTTCCATATTTCTTATGTCTGGCTCCATGACTGCTTATATGGGGTCATATCTGTCAGGGAATTTTGAACTTTGACAGTTGATAACGGCGATCTTGTTGAAGTTTCGTCTGTCAAATTACTTGTCATTATGCCAATCTGTTTTGCCTAAATAACATGGGCGATCATAGGCGACGACATGTGTTCTTAAGCATGGGCTGAGTACTCCAGCAATTGGCAACTGACACTAATTTTCATCGAAAAATCATCTGCAACGATGGGACCCCATTTCTGGATGAGTGGGAACGTAGATGTCGAATTTAGGGCACTACCAATAAACAAGAGATCCAAGAGCGTTCAAAGTATTCCAAAAAGTCATTGTTTGGTGTGGTTGTTGCGCTGGCAGTGTTATCGGTCCATATTTCTTTGAGAAAAACGTTGGCATGGCCGTCATTGTCAACGGCGGGCACTATATCTCAACTTCTTTGGCCTGAATTGGATGCTCTTGACATCAACGACATGTGCCTTTAAAAACACGGCGCTGTGTTCCAGACAGCTTATGCCACGTTGGATATTCTTCACGAGCGATTTGAGAATAGGATCAGTTTAGGTGAATGTTGTGTTAACTTTCCTTTTTCTTATGGGGTTTTCTTAAGTCACAGGTGTACTCGTATACTAATCAGAGATCAGCAATGAATCGTTTTTCCGCTACTCATAAGTACTCATGAAATTTTGAGTATGAGTGAGTCAACAGTATTGAAATTTAACTACTCCGATTCATTCGTACTCACGAAAACATTGATTTATAAGTACAGGTAGCAATGAGTATGAGTACAACGTTGAGATCAAACTCATAACATACGAAATATGTTTGATACATACGCCTACTCATTCAGATTCATAAATTTAGAAAAATACTTATAGTACTCATAAATGAATGGAGTGATTCCAATCTTTCATCAAAGTTTACAGTCTTAGTTGTTGTTGCATTTACAAAAAAAGAAGAAAGAATAAGGCAAAGACAGCAAGCAAAGCAAACACACAAACTTCTAGTGAGTTCGTACGCTAATCATACATAGTTTGTGATTCTTGTAAATGTTGAGTAAAGGAGAGTCGAAATCAACAACATCATGCGTATTGTTAAGAATGAGTACTTCAAACTTTGAATATGAGTAGTATGGGTGCGTATAAGTATCAGAAATTATGAGTACGATTCTAATCTACTTTCCTTTTTGAATACTCATTGCTGATCTCTGATACAAATAAGACACAAACCATAAATTCAACAAAATCTATGCCATCGATCAAATTTAGCCTGAATAGATTTTTAAATGATTCTAATGGTATTTCAGATTTACTTTTTTTAATTTAAATTGAAAAATAAAACAACTTAATGAAAGATCCAAACAGATTGTTGGCGTGGAAGGCTATTACGAAGATTGGGCCGTATACTTAGATTTTTGAATTTCGTAGTGAAAACAATTCATTCGTCTAATATGAACATGTAATACGGTGTTCACACATGCACTTTTATTGCGTAAATCGCAATAAACGCCATTATTGAGCTCAATATTTGATATAAAGCTTGAATTAATTATTGCGCAATAAATAAGCAAATTGTTATATTATTGAGTAAAACTTAAAGTGCAACACTGTCATGTTCACTGCGCATATTACAATTATCCGAACACTTTCAGTTGATATTTGACAACTCAAATGTTAACAATAACAAATAAAAAAAAACAGAAACAACAAAACAAAACAAAAACAATGTTGTTGAAGCAAGTAGCTGTTTTGTTTACCAGCTGTCAAATGAATATTGAATAAGCAGCTGAACTGCGTATATTGTTATGTCTGAACACTTAAAATATTGTACTCAATAAACCGAATATTGACTCAATAAAAGTGCATATCTGAATATAGTATAACTGTGTGCAATAAGTTGTTTTAGACAGAGAATCTTTAATGACTTGACACACTGTTTACCAGCATTTAACGTTTTGTTCTAAAACATTAATTATTACGGGAACATTTTGTTTAATTTACATTTCATTCCAGTTACATCGAAGACTTTAATTCTCTGGTGACTTATATTGTCTTTGTGGAATTTATGCTATTCGGTGCCATCATTTGTTCCTTATTATTTTGCATGAATATTGTAAGTATGAATACGAGAAAATTCTTATAAATTAATGGAAATCATTTCGTACTCTTGGTCAGATTGAAAGTTTTACACAAACAATATCAATTATTATGTACATATTGACCATGATGTATGTACTTTTCACTTATTATTGGCATGCCAATGAAATGTTAATTGAGGTAAAATTCTTCTTAAAACTTTAAAGGACTGTCAATTAATTTTGTAATTAATTTTGATGACTCTGTACATAATTACAGAGCATTAAAGTGTCGGAGGCAGCATATTCCATACCCTGGTACTATTGTAGTCGACGTTTTCGTAAAACTTTATTGTTATTTACGATACGAGCACAGCAGCCCTTACAGGTGACTTACATAATTGTTGTTAATGATCATAAACGTGTAGCTTTTACTTTAAAAAAATTTCTTACATTTGCAACAGATTATGGTTGGCAATATTTATCCCATGACATTGCAAACATTTCAATCGTTACTGAATACTTCTTATACATATTTTACCATGTTACGAGGTCTATATAATCAATGATGGATTCGAAAAGAAAAAAATTGTTGGCCTCCTGCAATCAAAAATTGGAAAATTGAAATTCGTGCTACTGGTACTACTGCTGCAAATTTAACACTTAAAGCCGTGTTTTTTTAACACTTTCTCTTTAGAAATATTAGAATGATTGCCAACGAAACCTGTTGGACACTTTAAATTTGAACACTTTCACAAAAATATTATTTGTAATCCAAGGCACTGGTAGAAGATAAAGTTTAATAAACGTTTAAAATAATCACATTGAAAGCTTTTCTATTTGAGAAACGAAAGGAAAGAAAAATTAAGTTAAACGTTTGAATATCTTTAGAAAGGTAAATAATTATGCTGTGCTGCTTTGTGTAAACGATTCGAAATGAGTATTTAATAAGCAAACGGACAATTTAGAGCACAGTGCCCAGAGCATACTTTGCAATCGTAGCTGTGATTTGGTTTATCTAATACAAGTCGCTTAATGTAAGGAATTCAAAATATACGGAAAAAAATAAAGGTTTTGAATTAAAAATTGTTCTTCTTTTACTCTTTACCTTTGAATGTGCAAATATACAGTGGACAGGAAAAGTCTTAGTACACTCAATACATTTAAGCAATTTTATAAATTTATAGAATTTTAAAAATGATTTCTAAAAATAATTGAAAATAATTTTTAATGCTTTTCACAAACTAAAGAAAAATAAGAAAAAATTTATAATGACTCCATATTTGTGCAGCGTAAAAGTGTAAGATCAGTGTGAGATCAGCAATGAATCGTTTTTTCGCTACTCATACGTACTCATGAAATTTTGAGTATGAGTGACTCAACAGTATTGAAATTCAACTACTCTGATTCATTCGTACTCACTACAACATTGATTTATAAGTGCAGGTTGCAATGAATATGAGTATGCCATTCGAAATATCTTTGATTCATAAGCATACTCATTCAGATTCATAAATTTAGAAAAATACTTATAATATTCATAATCGAATTACTCGAATCATTCATTAAAATTTTCAGTGTTAGTTATTGTTGCATTTACAAAAAAAGAAGAAGAAGAAAGAAGATGTTGAGTAAAGGAGAGTCGAAATCAACAACGTCATGCGTATTGTTAAGTATGAGTACGATGAGTACTTCAGACTTTGAATATGAGTAGTATGAGTATGATATTAAAAGAAGTATGAATGCGTATAAGTATCAGAAATTGAGTTATATGCGGGACTTTATGCAAGGGTATTAAGCCTGTGTTGATTTTGGTAGGCAAATCACATCTTCACATTAGCAGCAGCATGATTGGATTCATTGACTTGTTAGAAGTAAATACTCTCATAACGAGTTCTTAATTCTTCCGAATTTTTTGTGGATTTATTTTTAGAATGTTTAAATCTCTCTGTTATTCACTATTAAATATGAAGTTTAGACAATAAAACTCCAAAAATGTGTTTCATATTATGATGGTAGAGAAAACTCTCTTTTTATTTCGATTCATATTTTTTCGTTGATAAATAACAGTTAAAATCAGATTTGAGACTAGTCGCCAAAGAAATATTTTTTTCATATTTCGTTTTGATCATGGTCTCACGTCTCATAAGCCAACACACTACCTACGGCGACTTCTTGAACTGTAGCTTAATTTTAATCGTATGAGAACTGTTTCATGTAAAATTTTGTTCACTGCAGCTCAGGTACATAATAAGTACATAATACTTAAAATCAAGTGGTACACTGGAATATAAAAGTCAGACTACCCCCTGGAAAATATTTATTGTACAGTATATTTTTAGTTATTTTCGCCTGTGGGACGTTTTATTTTAAGACTTTAATTTTTTTTTGATAAAATTAACAAAAATTGCTTTAATTAACTACAAATAAATCGTTAAAAGAAACAGAGCTCATAACGTAGTAATTCAAAGATTTATATAACAAAATAATAAGGTAAGGGATGTCAAACCGGCAATTTAAAACTTAAACTTTCGATCTATTGTTTTCCTCTTCTGGTCGGGATACGGCTGCGACTGCTTTGAGGATCTTAAGTTGAATTTTCTTTGAGTTTAATGAGAATTTTGTTTTGGGTATACAATTTATATTGGAGCCCGGTCTCTGCCATATACAAGTCGATAATATCCTCATTGTCTAGGGGTCCAAATCAGGGCAACCGTTTAAAATGTCTCTGTCTCCACAAGAGACACTCGGTATTCTTGGACGGTATTTTAGATGTGACATACTCTCTAGACATCTAAGGGCTACTTTAACGCCAGTTAATATCTCTACTATCAGAGTATAGCGGTTGAAGTTATATATGTATATTACTTCAGACAGAATAGTGTTACTGTAAATGGGTAGTCGAAGGGACAATATAAGATCTGGATCCAGCAGTCAAGCTTGCAGGCTGTTCTGCTCCCGAAATTTTAACCTATAATCTTAACAGGCAATATCTAGATTTCGTAGTATCCAGATAAAATATTCTCAAGATTTTTGCAAAAACAAAATTCTATGTTCTTAAGGACTTCGGTATCAATACCATGTGCTCAGCCGCTTGTTTTATTAACATAACTCGCAGTAGCCAATTAATGATAGTGGACAATTCCTTATGCTCCTCTTGGGAGTATGTGGCTTCCACAAAGCATTTTCCATCTTATCTGGTTGGACGCTGTCACCATATTTTCCGGCTGGTTTTTAATTCGCCTTGTTTCCGTTTCGTTAATCTATTGTTGTTCCAGCTAAGTAGGTGATTGGTTTGCTGTAACAGGTCCTAGAATAATGAAGCTGTTGTTGCCCAGAAACAATGCCCTCGGAGTACGTGTTGTAGTGGTGGGAAACATTGCTAACCGTTGATTTCTACTGTTTCTTCGCTTGGGAGATATTCTTTTAGTGCTTTTATTGTGTTGCAATTTTGCTGTCGTCAACTAGAGTTACTTTCCAAATTGTTCATGGGGTTTCAGATTTTTCTGTACCACAGTAAGTGAGAATGTATGAGTGCCACTGTATTTAAACAAAGTTGTTCGTTGGCCACTTAAGTGAATCGTGGATAGCATTATGAAGCATAATGTAGAATTAAAAACCCATTAAGCTTAAGCTTAAGTTTTTTTTTCGTTATTTTTTTAGAGGAAGAATCGTTGTCAAATGCCAGTAGAGAGTAAATTTAATTTTAACTTCTGGCAAATTTTTTCTTAAACGCATATTAATAAGAGCGTCGGAAATGAAAATAATCAACTGTTAAATAAAGATTCTATTTTAGAGGATTGTGCACTAAGGAGGCACATAGTTAAACCGCTGTGTCTTCAAATGCTTAGCGAAAAAAAGTATCAAATTTCGGGATCAGATAATGAAGGCACACAATATTAAAATGCTTTTCGCTAGAACCTAATTCTAATTTCCTTTTATAATTCTAAAGGAAAATGATAAAGGAAAAATGAAGAAATAATTCATGTATCGTAGAACAAAACTACAGAGGGCGTTAATAGTATTCAAATTGCGTATGTGCATATCAGTCAGCCGTGGACTATAAAAGTGATGCTGCACAAACCTGATATGATGGCGGTTAATGTAAGACTGATTTTATCATCGTAGGAAATTCTTTAATCTGTGCTACTATTTAACGGTTTATGTTGCTTTTATTGCTTTGGACTTTTAATAGCCACTCAATTAGAGATGTTTTTTTAAACGCACGTTACAATGTTGCAACGCTTTAGCAGATGTAAACATATGCACAAGGAAAATTATAGAACAACATCAGAGTGATGATGCTTATGGAGGCAACACTTATGATGCGTGTCTAGCAAGAGGGAACACAATTTAAATTAATGAGTAAAAGGATGAATGAAAGAATGAATGAAGAATGTAGAAATGACTAAGTAAAGGTTGCTGGGAGTATGCAGAGTGAGATCATAAATTAAAGTGGCTGCTTTACTTAATACCTGACATTAAAGTCAATTAATAAATTGGAACATAACTTGCAACAGGCATAACACAGCAGGCCATACAAATTTACAAAGTTGCATAAGACAGAATGTTTCTAATAGAATTAAATTCTTTTTTTTTGAATCGATTTTCATTGTAACGGCCAAATCACTCGACTGCAACTTAGGTAAGCCAAGTTCAAACCACTGAGAAGGTGAATAATTTCTCATCAGCGATTTTATAATTTACATACATACATACATAATTGGCCATTACAACCCTTTAGTTAGGATTACGGCCTAGCTTCTCACACCACTCATGTTGTGTGCCTTAATTTTATATATGAATTGCGGGACCTACAGTTTAACGTCAACTCCGAACGATAGATTTTTGAGAAACTTTTTTATGGCAGGCTTATGGCAGAAATCTGCTAAGAGGAAGTCGCCGAAGAAATAATTTTATATTTTCGCTTTGATGTCTGGCCTGGGGCTCGAACCCGGGCTTTACGTCTAATAAGCGAACAGACTACCTACTAGAGTACGGCGACTACACTGTGCTTTTATAATTTAAGAAATGAAAATAGTTCTATTTCCTCTAAATAATTTATCTTAGGCAGTCTTCTGGCCCGTCTCTCGTGTATAAAATTAAAACACAAGAGAAGAGATGTGAGTTAGGTCGTCACAATCCTGTCTGAAAGGTTATAATGACCAGAAATCAGCAATGAATCGTTTTTTCGCTACTCATAAGTACTTATGACATTGTGAGTATGAGTTAGTCAACAGTATTGAAATTCAACTACTCTCATTCATTCGTACTCACTACAACATTGATTTATAAGTACAGGTTGCAATGAGTATGAGTACAATGTTGACATCAAACTCATAACATTCGAAATATGTTTGATTTATAAGCCTACTCATTCAGATTTATACATTTAGAAAAATACTTAAAATATGTGCTCATAAATGATTCGAATGACACGACTCATTCATAAAAATTTACAGTCTTAGTTGTTGCTGCATTTACAAAAAAAAAAATGAAAGAAAAATACAAAGACAGCAAGCAAAGCAAACACACAACCTTCTAGTGAGTATTGTAGTGTACGTACGCGAATCACACTTATTTTGTGATTCTTGTAAATGTTGAGTAAAGGAGAGTCAAAATCAACAACATCATGCGTAAGTATGATTAGTACTTCAATTCGTATGAGTATGATATTAAAATAACAATGAGTGTGTATAAGTATCAGAAATTATGAGTATGATTCGAATCTACTCATCTTTATGAATATTCATTGCTGATCTGTAATAACGACCAATTATGTATGTATGTATGTAGTTTCCTAGCTTCTGCACGGTCTAAAAAATATTATCATCAATATCTGTAACAGTAAAACTAAATTTGGCGAAAATTTCCTTTCCATAACACCCAATAAATGTTTACAGAGGACAATAGTAGACACACTTGCTCAACGGGAAAAATTTGATTAATGTAAGTGATACATACATGCATACATAATAGGCCATTACAATCCTTCAGTCAGGATTACTGCCTAGCTTCTCACGCCACTTAGGCTGTGTGCCTTAATTTTATTATACTTGAGTGGCGGGACCTAGAGTTTAACATCGACTCCGAACGACAGATTTTTGAGAAACTTTTTTTTATTTACTTTCAGAGTTTTTTGACAGAAATCTGCTGAGAGTCGACGAAGAAATATTTTTTTTCATATTTCGTTTGGATGTCTGGCCTGGGGCTCGAACCCGCGCCTTACGTCTAATAACCGAACACACTACCTACTAGACTACGGCGACTACAGTAACTATGTAAGTGATACAAAGTCAAAAATAGTAAGAAGATAAGGCAGATACTGTCTGATGTTATGTGCCTTAAAGGAAAGATAAGCAATAAGATATGTAAATTTGTAAACCTTATTATTTTATTCCCATGTACAATTGAGACATTTATCTCTTTTTTTTATTTCTTTTTGCAAATGAGCAAAAATATTCGATACATTACAATTTTTTCCACATTACAAAACAGTTCTTTTACCAGTCGTTATGCATTGTATTTGAAATAAAAAAAAATTTAAAATTTCAACGTCTAAAAATATGTACAAATACTGTGCATTTTCTAGAACTATGTACTCAATAAAGTCTGTGTATTTATTACAATAGCATTCCAATTACTCAAATTTCTTTATTATTTTGTTACAAATTTGTATAAAGATTTTGTACATTTCTTGCAGTACAGAGTCTAAAAAGACTTGTTTCATTAAACAGAATTATTTTTATTTAGAAGGTTATATTAAAATGACGTAGTCATAGTAAAATTATTTTAAAATTTAGAAGTGGAGAGAAAGGCCTTTAAGGGCCATTATTACACCTTGCCGTTAAACTTGGATTTAGTTAAATGTGACTTCAGCTAAAGTGAACTTTAAAGTCACCTTTAATTTATATTCGTTATTACAACTTACAAATAAAATAAAGTTAACTGTTTTCAAAAATATGGCAGTGCCGGATCAATGGCGATAAAACTGCTCAATTAAACAAGATTATTTAAGCGCAGTGGCAACGAAGGACCTCTCATTTTGGTGTTTTATTTCTTCATTTTGTTTATATTTGAAGTTGCCATATTGAAAATAATATATAATATGGCAAGTTCAAAGATAAAGTTAACTTTTAAAGTTAAAGGTAGGATGATCCTAACTTTAGCTTAACGCTCACTTCTACCTTATTGTCCATTCATAATAATGAAAAACAATTTATCTGCCCATTAAAATCCTACCTTTAGTTAACGGCAAGTTGTAATAATGGCCCTAAGTTAGGTAATGTTACTTTTGAATGTAAGTGATTTGGTAGTGAATTTGACACATCTCATTGTAGGTTTCGCCTAACAATACAGGATGTAGAGAAATCTTATTGCATTGTCGCTTTATGCCTTTTTCAAAAGAGAAAACAAAGAGGAAAATACACTTTTGTAAACTAAATTCTAACATGAGAATCGTTGAATAAAAAAAGGAAACCTTCATACTTAAGTTGGACTTTGTTACACACTATAACACAATTTCCAAAGGTCAATTACATATCGAAAAACTCTCCTACAGCCGTTAAAGATCAGATTAATTTCCTTTTATTGTTACGAAAACGATAAACAAACAAAAACCTACACAAACAAGTACAACGAATTTGTTAAAAGTAAACCAACAACACATAAAAAAGGCAAGATAAAGCAGGCAACGAGTAGTAGTAATAATTCAGTCAGTCTTGTGTGTAGACGCGTTGCGTGTGAAGAAAACAGTCGTGGTTTGAAGATCTGCGTTGTAAGCAAAGAAGAATAGCGAATAAACAAATTATTGTTAGATACATCAAGTTGGAAATAGTGGCACACAAAATTGTGAGAACAATAAAGAATTTAATTGAAGCTAAACACAAATTTATTTTTATTTTTGTTTGCAATCAACGAACTCATATTTTAAATGTTTTTAAAAAAGTAAAAACGTAACAATATATTGAATTTTCGACCATAACATTCCATATCTATTATGGCATTTGAAATCTTGTGTACGAAGTTTGAATAAATTTACATTCTGTTGTTAAATACTGCCTTTTTATATTGTATTTAAAAATATTTTGGATTGTAATTATTTAAGAAATTTATATTTCATTTGGTATTACATCTCCATTCAAATATTGCTATGTTATTCAATTTTTTTTGATAAATAACTGAAATAGAATTGTTTAACTGTCTGTTCATAAAGCTTTATCTGCCTGTTTACATAAATTATTTTTTAAACGATAATGAGTATGGCAATAAAATTAAAAAGTTATGGTTGAAATACTTTAGAAAAAATTATACGATGTTAGTACCAGAGATCAGCAATGAGTATTCAAAAAGATGAGTAGATTCGAATCATACTCATAATTTCTGATACTTATAAGCATTCACACTTATTTTAATATCATACTCATAATACTCATATTCAAAATTTGAAGTACTCATCATACTCAAGCTTAACAATACGCATTATGTTGGTGGTTCTTCTTTGCTCAATATTTACAAGAATCACAAAATAAGTATGATTCGCGTACGAAGACTACAATACTCACTAGAAGGTTGCTTGCTTTGCTTGATGTCTTTATCTTTCTTCTTTTTTGTAAATACAACAACAACTAAGACTATAAATTTTGATAAATGATGTGAATAACTGGAATCATTTATGGTATTGTAAGAATTTCTCTAAATTTATGAATCTGAATGAGTAGGCGTATGAATCAAACATATTTCGATTATAATGAGTTTGATGTCAGAGTTGTACTCATACCCATTGCAACCTGTACTTATAAAGCGATGTTGTAGTGAGTAGGAATGAATCAGAGTAGTTGAATTTCAATGCTGTTGACTCACTCATACTCAAAAGTTCATGAGTACTTATGAGTAGCGAAAAAACGATTCATTGCTGATCTCCGGTTGGTACACATAATTCGTTTCATCGATAAAAATAAATAAAAATTAAAATTACATTAAATTGTCAGGAAATTTTGAAAACTGGTTTTCGTTTATGTTTATATCGTAAGGACAATTATAGCTGACATTACATTTTCCTTTTCGTTTTGACGAGTATACTCGATATGAGCAGTTAATTAAGTAACTAAAACTGAAATTTAAATTTTATCTCTTCTGCGATTAGTTTAAAAACATTTATTAAATTGTAGTTATTTAAGATTATTTTCCGGATTGCTTTAAATTTATTTAAGAAAAAAAAATAAAAACATTATGTGAGAGGTAAACGAAAGGATTTCAAATCACTTGCGAACAAACAAACTAAACATGAGTTTCTCAAATGTAATGATGGAAAAAAGCTCACTTTAATCAAAGATTCTTATCATCACATGAAAATGTAAAATTCCTGTTTACGAAATTTTACAACTCTAGTGCCATACCATAAATGCCTCTATGTCTGGCAGTATCGACGACTGAAAAATGGAAAAAAAGGAGAAAACGAAGAATTCGAGAGGCAAGAGTGAATTGCCAAAAACTCCAACAACTATGAACAGAACCTGCTGATGTATTTTACTTTTACATTTTGCTCTTTCGCACACAGACACAGTTAAAGGAATACATATAAACATTGATAATATCACGATGATGATAATGCTTATTTATTTATGTATGTATGAGTGTATGCTAGCCATTATATAGACATTTAAAAGTGGTTTATATATACACATACATATATACATAAAAAAACACTCACACATATATACAATCATCTTTCAAAAGAATGCAATCTTTTAAAACTGCTAAACACAAACGTGTTTAATGCTTTCTAGAATACGAAAATATCAAAAGGCATGGTACTAGACTGGTAAAAAATTTATTAAACTTGTAAAAGCGTCAACATGAAAGCGTATTGCCTAAAACTTACGTGTACTATTTGGGATTCGAATGTCCCCAATGGAAACATCACCATACTCTCCGATAGCCAAGCGGAGAGTGATGGGCTCCAATGTGATGAACTCCAGGACGATCTACTGCTGTCGGAAACACATGAATACGGCGGCGAAGAGGTATAATGTACACATCATTTGGGTTCCGAGACACAATGATATCCCGGGTAACTGCAGAACGGATGCCACAAGGCACGACCATCGTACTCTCCGACGAATTCTTAAGTATTGGGGTCCCTTTGGAGACCTGCAAGCTTATGTTTGACAATGAAGTCACGGACTCTGTCAACCGCAGGTAGGCAACTTCGGATGAGGGCGCACTGCTTGGAGGGCGCTCTGCAAGGCTGCTTAAACTGTCTAGATCGCTTAATTCAGGTCAAAGAAGTATAGTATTACAAACCTATAGATATATATATGCTCGTCGTTGACAGTAATGGTTTAACTAACGTCGTTCTGAAAGAAATGTGGACTGACAACGCCGCCGTCTCAAAAGTGCCATGCATTGGACGGTTATGGGTGTTTTGAAGATTAGTATCGTTTCAAATTCGACAATTTTATTTGCTCACGTACTCAGAAATGTGCCTCTAATAATAATTTTTCGATTAAAATTAGGATTAATTGCTTCAGAGCCCAATCATCAAATACTCGTCCTTGAGTATTGTCATCAATAGCGACTTGTTAGAACAAACTGAATAAATGACAACTAATTGACACAAGTAGCTTCAACCAGATCGCAGTTATGACCTACCAAAATTCCCTGTTGGATGACTCCATATCAGAGATCATCAATCGTTTTTTCGCTACTCATAAGTACTCATGAAATTTCGCCTATGAGTGAGCCAACAGTATTGATATTTAAATACTTTGATTCATTCGTCCACACTACAACATTGATTTATAAGTACAGATTGTACAACGTTGACATCAAACTCATAACATTCGAAATATGTTTGATTGATTAATTCATAAATTTAGAAAAATACTTATAATACTCATAAATGATTCGAGTGGCTCGAAAAATTTACAGTCTTAGTTGTTGTTGCATTTACAAAAAAGAAGAAAGAAAAAGACAAAGACAGCAAAAAAAAGCAAACACACAACCTTCTAGTGAGTATTGTAGTGTTCGTACGTGAAGCATACTTATTTTGTGATTCTTGTAAATGTTGAGTAAAGGAGAGTTGAAGTCAACAACATCATGCGTATTGTTAAGTATGAGTACGATGAGTACTTCAAATTTTGAATATGAGTAGTATGAGTATGATATCAGAAAATATGAGTATGATTCGAATCTACTCATCTTTTTGAATACTCATTGCTGATCTCTGCTCCATATATAAGCAGCACTAATTAATGGAATAATAAAATAGTCGCAAACACTTACATTCTGTCTGATCGGCTCACTATAAAATAGAAGCCATAAGCAACCTTTAAAGTTGAATATCTGTTCAGTTTAAAGTGTGCATAAAAACTGACGGCGAGGTCCATTAGGTGACAATTTCTTCCGGCACTTACCCAGCAGATTAAATAAAAAAAAAAATGATTTTGTTTTGGTTAATAAACAGAAAATTATTTCTAATTTCGCAGTGAAATAAAAAATATTTTTCCTTTGTTTTGAAACTCAACAGTTCCAAGTCTTATTTGCGTAACGCAGAATGCGATAAAATTCCTTACAAACTCTGGCCAAATAGCTCGTAACGCAAATACTGCAAAGCATAAGTAAAGCAAATAAAAAAATTCCTCCACTACCCCTTATAAAATATTTTCTTGATTTTTTTATTGTATTTGTTGTTGTTATTTTTTATATCTGAGAAATACAAAATGAAATGAAACGTATGTCTGCCTTAAAGGTAAAATAATTTTTTTTTTATTTTTATTTCCTTTTTTATTTTTAATATTTTTGTTTTTGTATAAAATTGTTTAACTTAAACCAAGTGCAAGGGAGAGAGAGAGAGAGCGAGAGAGAGATAGAAAATAAGTACAGATATGAATGGAAAAGACTTTTCATTTAAAATTTTGGAATTCAGTTCGAATATTTCGAAAGTGGAATACAGAAATGGAATTAAAGGTTTTCACTGTGTGTGTGTGTACGTGTGTTGGTCTCTACTTTACTAAGTATATATTTTTGGTTTTCTATTTCCGTTTCTGCAATTGCCGTTTGCTTTGCTGCTTTGGATATTTAGCGCCCGAATATTGTTGTTTGGCTGTGATTTTATGCTTTAGTAACTTCAATATCCTTTTGGCAAACAAAAGTAATAACAATAAGAGCAATAGCAACAGCTCTAGCTACACCAAACAAGAGTAACTTACATACAAACATTAACCATGTGACCATCAAGTGTTGCTTTTCAACCTGAGGCCCATCATATCGTATCGTATCGTTTCGCATATAACAACATCGCAGTCATTCCCATTTTAAAGTGTTGCGCGGAGTAAATCTCAGCAGCATTTATTATTCCCGTTTGTTGTTGTTGTTGCTGTTATAGCATTTAAATCTTAAACGTTAAACTTAAATATTTAATTTTTACGTTCACATTTATATTACATGTTCATGACAGCTTAGGTTTCAGTATAGGTAAGTGAGAAAGTGCTTTAGCAAAGGAGTCTGTGATGATAATATTGTATTCGATTATATCTTTGAGAATTAGAGATTGTTTAATAATTAATAAATTATGATTTAATACTACGATAATTTAGTAACAATAGAATTCATTGATTGAAATACATAAATCCATATTCACGAATTGATTGATGAACCAGTGTATATGGCATATAGTGACTCAGCAGTCTACTGGTAAATACTCTGCGAGTAGACGAAATTCGTAGTAAAATATCTGTAGTTCGAAGTCGACTTTAAATTGTAGGAACCGCCACTTATGGATAAAACTAAAAAACTACATGGATGGTGTGAAAAGCTAGGTCGTAAACCTGACTAAAGGGGTTGTACTGACAAAATTTTAATAAAAAATAGTAGTTATTGACAATTTTCTCTTCATTTTTCTCTACTTATTGGAAATTGTAGTTATCGAAATATAGTTATTGATAATAGTAGTAATAGATAATAGTAGTTATCGATAATAGTGGTTGTCTACTTAGTACTAATAGTAGTTATCGATTATAGTAGATATTGATTATAGTAGTCATCGATAATAGTAGTAATAGATAATAATGGTTAGTACTTAGTATTAATAGTAGATATAGATAAAAGCCGCCGTAGTGTAGTAGGTTGGCTTATTAGACGTAAGGTCCGTTCAAATCCCAGGTCCAATATCTCCAGCAAAACTAAATATGAAAAAATTTCTTCGGCGACTTCCTCTCAGCAGATTTCTGACAAAAACTCTGAGAACAAATAAAATTGCCATGAAAAGTTTCTCAAAAATTTGTCGTTCGGAGTCGACCTTACACTGTAGGTCCCATATCTCCAGGAAAAGGAAAAATATATTTCTTCGGTGACTTCCTCGCAGCAGATTTTTGACAAAAACTCTAAGGGTAAATAAAATTGCCGTGAAATTGTTTCTCAAAAATCTATCGTTCAGAGTCGACTGTAGGTCCCGCAACTCATGTATAAAATTAACACACTCAATGGTGTGAGCAGCTAGGTCGTAATGATGACTAAAGGGTTGTAATGACCAATTATGTTATGTATGTATCGATAATAGTAGTCATCGATAATATTAGTTATACATGATAGTAGTTATCGATAATAGTAATTAGTACTGATAGTAGTAAATATGGATAATAGTAGTTATCGATAATGGTAGTTAACGATAATAGTAGTTATAGATAATAATAGTTATCGATAATAGTAATTAGCATTGATAGTAGTTATCGATTATAGTAAATATGGATAATATTAGTTATCGATAATAGTAATTAATAATAATTTATTTAATTTTTATATAATTTATTGCTTATTTGTTCGTATAAATAATCCATTGAAGTGGTTTGTAGAATAAAACTTCCCACATATGAAATGGTTTGAATGCAGTTCCATTCTAAAACTTGTGGAAAAACTTTGAATGTTCATGCCAAATATTTGGTCATTACAATTCTTTAGTCAGAATTATGGACCTAGTTTCTCACAAGCTAACTACCAAACTAACTCTATGGGCAAATATTCTAAGCATTACAACTCCAATTTAACATTAACGAAGCTTGAGAATATTTAAGTCTTCAGTTTCTAGAAAATTTTGAATAGTCGAGGTCAATCGTATTGATGAAGTCGTAAATGTCAATGATGGACGGATAAATTATTAAAAATTAAACAAATTTTGTGCAGTGCGATATTAAGATGATATAGGTTTTTGGACAATACGCAATTTGTTTTGAGTAGCCATTGTTCAAAAGAATATGTGTCACTGTAGTGAAAGTTAGGTTTTGTCAACACAGGATTTGAAAGAGAGTATTCAAATTTGTTTGAAGATATTACAAGAATCGTTGAAGGAAATCTGTGTACTATTTTCATGTTTTTGCAGATATATAATAAGAACAATCATCATCATCATCGAATCATTGCATTTAAACATTTCATTTCGTTTAATTCTTATGTCCTTTCCAGAATTGTATATATTCATTACATAGAAACGATTCGTATCTATTTCTTGTTATTCCTTCTTAATATCTCCTCTGTTTTCTTTTGGTTAAATATTTACATGCAACATTTTATGCATCAGTCGTCAAGTGGTTGCAGGTGCAAATTGATAGAACCAGTGAGTTACAAAGTATCAGGATATTTTCCGTTGGAATAAACAGACATTCACCCTGTAAAAGAATCCTATAGATTTGGTATGAGAATTACTTTCTGTATGAGTATGGGTAAGGATGACTTTGTTAGTCAAATTCATTGGAATGCTGTTTGTTTTTCTATGCGTCTGACTGCCTGTAGTACTTGTGTCCCATTTTACCGTTTATCTTTCTGTTTATCAACATTAGTGTATAGCCAGACTTTGTTTGAATCGTTGTTTTTTGGTACAACCAAAAAAATATAAAAAATAAAATAACTCAGACCAACACTCACACTAACACACACACACTAACACATCAATAGATTTAAAATTGTCACTGTGTTTGTTTGACTGCGATAATGATGCTAACAGAGAAGATGTGAATTAAAAGGAGAGAATATGGGAGAAATGTAGCTGGAGAGTGAGAGATAAATGTTTTTATAATAAAATTATGCACATACATTTGTACGTTTTATTTGCCTCCAGATATGCTGGCTACAAGTCCTTAAATACTCATACTCTTCCACAAACAAAAATAAATTTGTTTGTATGTATGGGCTTGTGTGTGTATATAGCATCGGTACTTTCACTTTTACACATTTAAGAAAGAGAAAATAAAATCCATCCAACGGTTAAAATAAAATCCTTGGGTAAATTTTACCCACACAATCTAAAGATAGTATTTTTCAGTTCCGTTATGTGTTCGCTTAAATGGATTTTTTTTCTTAAAGTTTCCTTTCTCTGGGATTAATGTGGGGGGGGGGATATTTTTTGCATTCTATTCGTTTGTAAATAAAAAGAATGAATATAAAAATCAACAGCAACAGTAACAGCAACACCAACAACAAGTAACAGTAAAAAATACTTAAGGTTTGTTTTATGACATGTGTGGCCCATAAAAATTCACAAAAACAGAAATCATCTCATCATCTTAATGGCTTAGATGTGATTTAGAAAATTTTATTTGCAAATCATTTAAGCGTAAATTTTCAAAAAATAAAAAATAATGCACCAAAGTTTTTTAAAAGGAATAAAAAAAATATAAATAAAACAGAACGAAAGAAAAGAAAAAATGGAAACCTTAAATACTCTTCATATCTACTTGTTGATTTTATTGTGTTGCGTCTCGTTAAAAACGTCTTTAAACATTTATGGGGCAGAAACAATTTGTTTCCACAGGAGATAATATTCTTTTGATTTATGGATGAATGTACCAGTGCTGAAGTGCCTCATAAAATTTGATGATATTTTCTTAAAACCGCTCACAGCTTACAGAAATATTTTAAACATAATGTTTACTTAATATCTACAACTGGAAATATTGGCGGTTTAAAACTTTTTAAATCTTTCAGAAGCATTTTCTGAGTAAAATTGCGTTTTAATGGTTCAGCAGCAGCATTTAATGTAACTTGTAGGCTTAAAACAACTTGTATGTGAAGCGTGAGAATAATATTGTTACGTTATTACTTTTCTAAAAACGTTTAAAATATCAGTTCTTTGATTGCAAACAAAATAAAAATAAATTTGTGTTAAGCTTCAATTAAATTCTTTATTGTTCGCACAATTTTATGTGCCACTGTTCACAAATTGATGTTACAACAACAATTTGCTTAGTTCGTTATTCTTCTTTACACTTCTGTTAGCGTAAGCACTAACAAATTTTCGTTGGATCCCAAACCACTACTGTTCTCTTCACACGCAACGCGTCTTCACACAAGACTGTCTGAATTCTTACAACTGGTTGCCTGTCTCAGTCTGATGAAGTTTCTTGAAGTCGAACGTTCGGGGTTTCGCTTTGTCGAGAACTCTATCGCGACTTCATTGTTGTTTGTGTATTTTGTTCACATTGCTTGATGTTGCGTTCTTGCTTACTTGTCTACCCACTCTTCTTTCATACTGATGTTGTTGGTTTACTTGTAAGAAGTTCGTTGTATTTGTTTGTGTAGCTTTTGTTCATTTTAATGTTAAACGATGTTACCCCGTTCGCATTTTCGTAACAATATCATCATTCTGAATATAGTACTTACAAAATTAATAGAAAATGAATGCATTCTTGGTAATAGATCGAAATCTTGAAATATCCCACCACTGTCAAATATGACCCATATGCTGCAAAATATAGGTAATTTCGAAAAGAGAATGAACAAAAGATGAGAAAGAATTCAGTCAGTCTTGCGTGAAGACACGTTGCGTGTGAAGAGAATAATTGTGGTTTGAAGATCTCTGTTGTAAAGATCTATTGAACAATTGTTATTGTGTACGCGAAAGAGTATAAAAAATAATAACAATTAAAGCAAATTGTTGTTGTTTAAGTCAAGACGTGAAAGGTGGAACACGGAATTGTGCGAACAATAAAGAATTTAATTAAAACTAACATACATACATACATAATTGGCCATTGCAACCCTTCAGTCAGGATTACGGCATAGCTTCTCACACCACTCATGTCGTGTGCCTTAATTTTATACTTGAGCGGCGGGACCTACAGTTTAACATCGACTCCGAACGACAGGTTTTGAGAAACTTTTTCATGGCAGGTTTATTTACTCTCAGAGTTTACTCTCAGAGGTACGAACTCATATTTATAACATTTTTAAAAGGGTAAAAACGTAACAATACGTTTAAAAATTTAAAATTTTTTTCTGACAAATCAGTGATTAAAACAAAAATCGATTTCATATGAAAAAATCAGGATGACATGCAAGGTGGCAAAACTAATACTGGTCATTACAATCCTTAATTCAGATTACTACCTACCTTTTCACACTACTTATGTTGTGTGTGTTAAGTTTATTCATAAGTAACGCGAGCTACAGTCTAAGGCGAATTCAAACGTCAGATTTTTGAGAAAATTTTCATGCCGATTTTATTTATTCTCAGAGTTTTTTCCAGAAATCTTTTGAGAGGAAGTCGACTCAAAATTTCATGAGTACTTATGAGTAGCGAAAAAACGATTCATTGCTGATTTCTGGCTGTGATGCTACAGGTTCTATATACAGCAAAACCCAAGAAAATCCTAAATCATTAAATTAAATTAATTTTTTAATTGTTTTTTAAGATTGTAATTGAAAAGGAAAATTCTTTAAATATTAAATTAAGTTCGTACGAATATCTTTTTTAAATTTCAATTTTTTTTATTTCATTTATGTAGTTTTGAAAACGACATAAAATTTGCATTTTAAAAGACGACTTGATTCAATTCTTTTGTACTCTTTTCATTTTCTTATTTCCCTATGTTTGAATATGTTTGTGAGAAAGGAAAATGTTCATTGAAAAAAAATCTCATTCGTATTTTGCATTGTTAGAAAGGAAAAAGATGAAAAAATTTACATAAAAAGTCCATCAAATACTTTTGACAGCACACGGAAAGATGGAAAGAGTCAGGATACTCTTTCCTTTTGAATTCTTGGCAAAAAGGTGTGAGAATTACATTTAAAAACTTTAACTGAAATATGCACATATTTTTAGCAAAGCCGTGTGTCTATAAAAAATAAAAAAATAAAAGTAGTAGAGTGCTGTGTAACTCTTAACTCTTAGACTATTGTAAATAAATTTTATTGTTTAGGGAAACTGTAAAGAAAATTCAAAAATTTATTTCAATTATTCAATTTATCTTGAGATCGCAACTGAAAGCTTTCCAATGAGTGAAATATTTGAGTTTTCCAATGATGATTATTAAGTAGGAAAATACGTTGATGTGATGAAATAAGATGAAATAAGAAGAGAATAATGGTTCAAATCTAGGGTAAATAAAAAAGTGCTTGTTAGACTTAGGTTAGTAAAGCTGATCGTCAACTCAAGAAGAAAGAAAAACATTCAACTTCAAGAACATTCATCAAACTGTTTACTTGGGCATATAAAAAGGCAAGACAAAGCAGGCAACGAGTAGTAAGAATTCAGTAAGTCTTGTGTGAAGACGCGTTGCGGGTGAAGAGATTAATCATAGTTTGAAGATCTATCGAACAATTGTTGTTATTTACGCAGAAGAGTGTAAAGCAGAACATGAAACAAAGCAATTATTGTTGTATACAACAAGTTGTGAACAGTGGCATACAAAAGTAGTGCGAACAATAAAGAGTTTAATTGAAACTAAACCCCAATTTATTTTTATTTTGTTTGCAATCAACGAACTCATATTTTAAACGTTTTTAAAAAGGTAAAAACGTAACAGTATTTTTGCATGGTAGAAGACAATATGCTTTCTGCTTCTACGGCATCATGCTTACCATGTAAATAATAAATGAAGAATAGTTTTCTCCCCTTTCTGGTCACGGTAAGTTACTGGTCATATGATACTCGCATATCATACACAATGATACTCGCATATGATACACAATGATACTCGCATAAGTACTTAGTATGAAATGTCTAGAAAAATTCCAATGACGACGCTGTCTGTTCCTTTGGAGTTCTGAAAGACTTCCTGTGGGCTCTCATTTAACTTTTGCTAGATTTGCTGCCCACGTGTCGTCAATGGAATCTATTATTGCACTGTTAATCCTAAGCTTGTAATTTTAATTTTCAACCCAAAAGTTTGATGGTTGTGCCACATCTGGCCATGAAATCACACTGTATCCCGTTACCTATAGGATGTGGTGATATAGTATCGCCTGGAAATCTCGTTTATTACCATACTTTTATCAGGATTACAACCTAACTTCTCACAGCAGCAAAACCTAGAGATTAACGTGGACTCCGAACAACAGATTTGAGAAACTTTTTTTGCAACCTTATACACTCTCAGATATTTTTCCCTAAGTCTTTGGAGACGAAGTAGGTGAAAGAATTATTTTCTTCAATATTTCGTTTTTTTCGAAATGTCTGAGCTTGGGTTTCAACCGCAGGTACACCCATTAGACTACGCGACTTCTGCGGTCTTTATATTAGAACTTATTATCTGAATTTCAGAAAATATGTTAACATCTCCTTTAAAGAATCATTAGACTATAATAGCCTCCACCTACAGTTTCATCCAGTTCATGCATGACACGATTTCCAATTTCTTTCTATCCGCAATATGTGTTGAATTTTCTCGAAAAGTCGTAGTGTTGTATAATGTTATTAGGATCCCTGAGTGGTCCCTGCAAATATACAATCGCAAATATATGTATATGGACCAGAGATCAGCAATGAGTATATAAAAAGATGAGTAGATTCGAATCACACTCATAATTTCTGATAATTATACGCATTTATACTTATTTTATGTATATTATTTCATACATATATTTCATACTCATACTACTCATATTCAAAGTTTGAAGTACTCAACGTACTTATACTTAACAATATTCATGATGTCGTTAATTATGACTCTTCTTTACTCAACATTTATAAGAATCACAAAATAAGTATGATTCGCTTTCGAACACTTCACTACTCAGTAGAAGGTTGTGTTGTTGCTTTGCTTTGCTGTTTTCGTCTTTTTCCTTCTTATTTTTTTGTAAATGCAACAACAACTAAGACTGTAAATTTTGATGAATGATTCGATTGATTCGTAAGTATTTTTCTAAAGGCATATATGTAAGTTGGCGTATGAATCAAACAGGTTTAGAATGTTATGAGTTTGATGTCAACGTGGTACTCATACTCATTGCAACATGTACTTATAAATCAATGTTGTAGTCAGTACGAATGAATCAGAGTAGTTGAATTTCAATACTGTTGACTCAATCACATTTAAAATTTCATGAGTACTTATGAGTACCGAAAAAACGATTCATTGCTGATCTCTGATAACGACCTAGTGAGTCGTGGAGAGTCGAAATCAACAACATCATGTGTATTGTTAAGTATGAGTACGATGAGTCCTTCAAACTTTGAATATGAGTAATATGAGTATGATATTCAAATAGATATGAATACGTATAAGTATCAGAAATTATGAGTATGATTCGAATCTACTCATCTTTTTGTATAAGACGATTACATTTGTTACCAGTTTCAGTACACATTGTAGCAAAACTTTTCATTTGAAAATTACGGCGAGCCTAAATCTAATTTTGTGTGGTCCGTAGTATAGATAATCTATTTGCATGTCCTTATGAAGACGTTAGTTTTGACTCCATTTTGATTAAATGAAGTAAGATTTTCAATTTTTGTCCTTTCCACAAGGAATATTATTAAATTATTCATTAAGATAAGAAATCTGATTATAAAGAGCCTTAGGCATTATTAAATAATATTCAGCTTAAGACGAATATTAGTTATACAAAAGGAAAAAAAAATTTTTAATATTAAAAAATAAAAAAAACTGGAGAATAAATTCATATTATTTTTAATAAACGCCATAGGGAGTCTAAGTTTTTCCCTGTCCCCTTTTGAATAATGAAAGTATTTGTGGAGATTTGCTCATTCTATCGACCTTTTTCTTTGTGGTGGTCATTTGGAATGTATAATGAAGACGATTCAAACATTTTTTTTAATGAATTTCACTGCCATCGCCATTGCTATTCGTCTATTTTGTCAATGTTACAAATATTTGTTAATTTTCCGCTGGTGATTCTTTTTTTCTTCTTTTTTCTCTTCTTTTTCATATTTTCTCTGTTTTTAATTTTCTTCACAGTGGTTAGCTGAACTGATTTGCCAGCCATAACATCATGCCAGCCGTCATTATTGCCATCATCAGCTATATTGTCAATGGAGAGTGCCATCATCATCATTATTGCTACCGAGGAACAAAGTTTGTCTGTGGTAATGTTTTCTTTTGTATAATTATCTGCTTATAGAGTTTTTTTATTCATGTCCTGCTGTTGTTGTTGTTATTGTTGTCGCTGTTAGTGACAGTGTCGTTTGTTGAATCCCTTGCACTTGTGGTTCTTTTTCATTACACTGATAAAAAGGATGTTTATTTAGAGTCGTTGTTTCGGTAAAAATAAAAACGAGACGAAAACGAGAAACAAAATAATGAAAACGATTCATTTGAAGTTCTACTAATAAGTGTGTATGTGTGCATTTGGTTGTTTGTCTATTCGTCTAGTTGACGGGTTTTCTTGTTTTGTGTGTTATTTTTGTCTCTTTAGGTTGGTTTCTGTATCGGTTTGGCATTTATTTAGTTTTGTTTTGTTGGTTGGCATTTAAGCAGCTTAAGTTTCGTTTCAAGTTACGTACGAGTGTATGTGTGTATTTAGAAAAAAATTATTTTTCATTTCCGTTTCCTTGTTATGTATCATTTTTCCCCTTCATCTCTGACAATTCGCCAGGCGTTCGTAAGTGCAGTTTAACAAATTCGTTCGGTTTTGAATTGGTTTGTTATTTTTGCTGTTTTCCCCTTTTTAATGAGTATTTTAATCTTTTTCTTGTTTTTTTTTGTTTAATAAAAATTAATTCTGTTCTTCAAGTTTCTAATTAGTTTCAGAGTAATTGCTTAACATTTTAGTTGGAATTGAAAAATGAAACCGTTTTAATGATTCTGCATGTATAGTAGTAGACTGTTTCGTGTACATGTACATATGTGGCGTATGATTATTATTTAATTGTTAATTGCTCATGCGACTAGAGGGACATTTAGAGAATCCAAATGATGACTTAAATTTTACACGAAATATTAAGAGATTTAGATTGAATGTTTTTAAATCAACAGAATTATTGTTATTAATTTTTTTTTTATTTTTTTTATTTATTTATTTATTATAATTGACATAGCACAACAAGATAAAGATCATGAAACAAAGAAATAGGGGTAGTTTTTTTTTTTGTTTATAAATCTCCTGTGAAGAGCCCGAATGATCTTCAGGAGATGTTAATTGTAATTACTCAGAAAGAGTTACAATTATTGGAAGGCGCAAATTAAGAGAAAAAAGAAAGAAATGGAATTACATTCTAATTTCACCAGTAGAGATAAAGGAGATAATGGAATTGGTTTTCTTACCTTTTTTATTGTTTGATGGTGTAAATTTATTATTTAATTTTAGTAGCTTTACTTAAGAAGTTTGGGATTTTACCAATCAGTCACAAATTTTATTTTAGATATAATCATTCTAGATAATTATTATATTTTCATATAGGTATGTACACAGTTAAATAAATAAATATAATTTCAGGTAAATAATTCAGGTAAGTACATAGTTTCAGGTAAGTATTTTAGGTAAGTATGTATTTTTTTGGTTTATAAAAATTCATTTACTTTACTTTTTTTTTGAGTAAGTATATATTTAAGTAACACTTAATGCAACACTTGAGGTAAGTAATAAGTTAAATAGACAATATTTAGAAATTTATATATGTATTTAGGTGGGTATATTTTTTTTGGGTTTTTTAAGAATTAATTCACTTTTAATATATTTTTTGTTTATTTAGCTTTAAATTGTTTCGCACTTGAGGTTGTTTTATCTCCGATGGTAAGAAAAGAAGAGTTAGAGTTGTTGACTAATCCAATGCAAGATGAGAAGTGAAGTTGGTGTGCAATTTTATGTTCCACCAAACTTCTATGACAATTTACATTGCTGGAGGCATTCCCTTCATTCACTGGAATTGGAATGCGGAGACATTCCTTTTGTGTTGTTTGTCTTGTGTTTGTTTTGTGTTTGTTTTGTGTTCGATGGAAAGTGTGTTGTTGTTATTGCCTCTAATTAAAATCCACTTGTGAATGTTATGTGTTCAAACCTAGTTTGAACAGATCATATAAGTGACAGTGCTATGTTTAGAATCAATAAGATAAAAAATATTAAAAAAAATTGGTAAAAAATAAAAAATTAATATAAATATTAAATTTAAATATAAAGAAAAATATAATATATAGAAATTTAAGAAACTAACAATACTGTACACAGTAAAAAGTTTTTGGGTAATTTTTACACCAGGCTGGTGTTTATATATAACAAACCCAAAAATGAATTAAATTTACACCAGTATAGCATGAATTTAAAGAGACTAAATGAGAGATATAGAGAGAGAATTGATTTTTTCAGAGCATTAAAATAACACTAAAATGAATTACGTTTCATTATTCCTTCGATATTTAAATTAAACTATCGTAATATATAAATAATATGTTAAAAGAATTGAATTGGTGTAACA
Source organism: Sarcophaga rosellei (assembly GCA_930367235.1). Taxonomy (NCBI): domain Eukaryota; kingdom Metazoa; phylum Arthropoda; class Insecta; order Diptera; family Sarcophagidae; genus Sarcophaga; species Sarcophaga rosellei. The sequence goes on along the minus strand of OV884021.1, from coordinate 49,404,225 downwards.
CCATATCGTATAATTTGTATACCATTTAAAGTGTTATTTTGTATATAAATAATAATTGTATTTATACCATCCGGAATGAATAGTATTCTTCAGTAGGTGTAAATTTTGATACCCTGCTGAATAAATTGTATGCATGACTGGTGTTGCTTATAACCTAGGCAGAATTAATATAATACCATGTTTGTAAAATTTCGCAGCTTAAAATAAAACAAATTTTATTGCATTTTGTTATTTTTATTATTTTTTTAATTAATCTTAAATTAGATAATACAATTCGTTGACGCAAAAAGTTAATAGTTTCACGTACCAAACATCGTCGGGAAGAGTCACTCAGGGTTTTTTTTAGCTGAATATTCATTTAATATTGCAGAATAATCACCATTTTTAAGATAAGATTCCAATTCCTGCAATAAAAACGCTATATTAAAATTGAAGTGAATAAACAAAATTTTACTTTACCTTTTTAATATTTATGCTTTTGGCTGTTGTTCTGTCTAAGCAAAACTCGACAAAAAAAACTGCTGCTGCATCTATGTATATTGCGAAACTATTCCTGGGAGCTCTTCAAAATCAATTTTGGCACCGTCGCGATCTTTAAATTGCAGCTCTTTTCCTTCTACTTGTAAATTCAGCTTGTTTATTACTAAAAATGTAAAAAATATCTGAGATTCACATGGACAATTTGGTGCATAGCTTTACCATAAAAATGTCCCTAATATCTTGGTAGAATCAAAATAGATTTTGTTGCTTTTAGGCCATATCAATAAATTAAACTTGTAATCAATACTTACCGGAAATTATTATTCCATTTGGAGTGAATTCCTCACTTTCTGAATCACAAATTTTTACAATAAAAAATGTTCCACCACTTTTAATTTTTACATACTGAAACGCAAATTGTCTTTGAATGAATTAGCTTTTCCACACTTTTAAACCACATGGTACAAAAAGCATTAATTTAATACCATTAACGGTATTAATTGTTGTATTAAATGAAACAGAGAGGGTTTTAATTCTTTTTAGGTGTTATTTGTAAACTTAAAAGAATAATATTATTAAAAGAGAGAATTTTTATTCTTTTTTGGCATTATAGTAAAACTTAAAGTAATAAAATAAAGAGAGCAATATTTTTAATGCGTGTTTCGATATTAAATATATTCGACAAGGAATATATTTTTTTCAATTAAAAAACATAATTCAACTTTTGGTATTATTTTTATTCCAAGTAATTATTAAAAAAGTCGCACAATTCTTCTTAGGTTTCACGTATAAACTATTTTGGAATTAAATTCAAAATTAACCGCTGAGTTTTAAAATGAAATCCAGACTTTTTGCTGTGATAGAAATAAGTAAAAAAGTTGAAAAATAATAAATTATAAAAATATAATAATGGTACTACATATATAGAAAAATCAGTTTAAAAAAGTAGTTTAAAAGAGTAGGAATAAAAATATAATATAGATATAAACCTAAAAATAAAATCACAGAATGTTTTAATATGAAGTTAAAGGGAGCTAATGTCGTAAAAATTTTTTGTTATGAAAATTATTTAAATAACTCATTTTTGAACGCATTTGCATTGCCTAGATTTTGAATATAATTTGGTAGGGAATCCCAAAGACTAGTGGTGTGTATAATAAACTATCGCTGAGACAGAAGAGTCGTGAATCGTTGCTGAATAATCTTCATATCTCGGTGGGATCTAAAAAACTTAATTCGACAAAATAAACATTACGCCTGTTTAGTGTAAATTATTTTACGAAGTAGAATAAGAAATTTTATTTTCAAGAGATTATCAAATCTTACACCAAGAATCTGGTAAGCTAAATGAGAAATGTGATCACAACGCCCTTTAAGGAAGACATATCTAGCTATGTTATTCAATGCTAAGTTAAGTTTTCGGTTGTCATCACAAGCGCTGTTTGCGAAGATTTCACACCATTATAAAAGTACCGGAATTAAGTACGTTTTAGCTAGTTGCATACGAATGACAAAAGGAGTTGAAGCAATGACAGCCCATAAACTCCTAAGCATACTACAAATTCTACTAACAGCGACACTTATATGATTAGACCACGATAAACTGCAATTAAAGACAATACCCAGATTTGTTGCAGACTTGACAAAGTCAATTTTATTTCCCCTGATACTCAATTTAGGTAAGACAAATGATCTGTTGGTCCTCAAAAGTATAATACATTTAGACTTAGAAGGATTGATGCATAGTCCATTAGCTGAGGCCCAGCTGTCAATCTTTACTAAATCACGATTAATATAATCGAAACAAGAATTAATATTCTACTTAGGAGTACTAGTATAAAGCTGCACATCATCAGCATACATATGAACATTACAGTTAACCAAAACATCTGGTAGATCAGTTATATACATACAAAACAACAGAAGCCCAAGTATTGACCACTGGGGAACACTTCTACTAATATTAAGTGGATCTGAAATATTGCCATTAAAATGAACTTTTTGAAATCTGTTTATTAAATAAAAAATAATTTAAATTTAGAAAGAAAATTTATTGTAAGAAATCTGGAAAGAATATTATGTTTTCTGTATTCTTATAATATTTTGAACAAAAAAAAAAAAAAAAAAGTGTTGGGCAATTTAGTTGAAATATTATTTTTAAGTAAAACTTGCAGAACGAAAACGTGGGCGATTGGTTTTTCAACTACGAAGATTTATAATTCCAATTTCTCAACTCGATACCTACTTAGTAAGTATTTATTTACATTGTTTTACAGTTAAAATATCTGTGGAAGGTCTTTTCAGGCTTGTCCGCTTCAAATATTTTAAATCTTGAAGAACGCCTCCCCACTTATAACGTCTTCATCTAAATCATTTCCGATATACAAAGTGATTTCGACTGAAAGACAGATACGAAATTTGCTCGGTGACTAACAGTTATTATTTATTGATTTCTCTTTGATGATATAACATTCGGAGAGAGGAATAAGCAAGAAATCTCGCTAAATAATGGACAGCTACAAGTACTAGATCACACTTTTTTTTTTTTTTTTTTGTAAAACCAGCACTCAGGGGATGGCCCCTACTCATGCAGTGCATTGTGCAGGTTTAGGAAAATAGGTTATAGGAAGGTGGACAGAAGGAGTAGTAGTTGTCAGCCCACGCACGTTACAAAAATCGATGCGAAAGCGACCCGTCATCACGATAAGGAATAATTGAAAATCAAACGCCCTACCTCAAGATGCGAACAGCAAGGAAACGAGTTGCTGCTAGGTGACTATAAAATGACCAGTGTTATACCTTCACCATTAGACAGTCTACAGCAATCGTTTCCAAGAAGCCCGCATCATAAGGTTATTTGAGTTCAAGGGTGAAGGATAGATGTTTAAAAAGCTGTAGTTTGTTCTTATTGTATTATTAATATTTGAATTATTGCGGTTAGGTGTATGTAATAGGTATGTATGTATTGTAATAGGTATGTATGTAATAGGTAAGTATGTATGTAATAGGTTATCTTTAATAAATATTTCGTTTGATGGTGTTGTTGTTTAAAACTGTAATTCTTCGTTTGGTGGTGTTGTTGTTTAAAAACTGTAATTGACACAAAATAGACGGACAGCGCGAATACGTCTGCACACGACGGATGACAAACTACTACTCCTACACTGACTCATTAAAGTTTTTGGATAAGCTCCTCCATCTCATATCAAGGATATTAAGCAGCTGTAGGCCAACATTCCCCCCTCCATAGATAGGTTTCAAGTATATACCCCAAACCTACTGACAGTACGATAATAATGGTATTAGACTACCGTAGCGAAAATAGCCACAATGAGAGCTATAGTTAAATACTACTACAGATGTGTGAGTTCGGTATACTTTCGAAGTTATAAAGGCTATGCAATTTGCCGTTGAACAACTCTTGCAGTTCCGATAAGATGCCGTTTGATACCCTGGACACTTTAAAACTGTTTTGCTACTTTCAGCGCTATAGAACGGGCTTCAGCTATGGTAGATCTGGCAGTAAATAAACGCAAAACGGATGATGTGACAAAATTTATTATCATATCATATCAATAGATGCTATTGTGGCAATTGAGGAAGATATAACCAATAACTAGCACAACATAATTGACGCTGTTCAGCGTGTTATATACAACAGTTGGATGGTCCATGTCGTTCGGATGGAAGGCAATATTTCGGTAATATGGTTATTGGATGCTAGGATCAGCTGACGTCGTCCTTGGCTGTATTTTAAGGAACAACTTGTTGAAGCCCCGTTTTCGATTTCTGGGATTGACTGACGTCAAATGTGTTAGCAAGTTCAACTAAATGAGTACATAAGCAATCTATTTCAGTAGATATTATTGCGTTGATACATTTTTTACATCATCAAATGACGTGTTTGCATAAAGCTGTGACCTTACCTGCTGTTTATCAGGACCAGTGACTGAGTGACTCTTCTAATCAGTTACGAGGTGAGGCTTCGTGTAAGATTTTTTACGACATCTAGTCTCACCATAAATGTTATAATTATTATTGAGTTTCTCTGAAGAAAACAGAAGCCTAGAGCATATTCGTATATGTTTTAGCAGTATACCGTCAACAGTAGCAAACAATTATTAATAATATTGAAATATAATTTTTATTTAATAAAACAGACGTTTATCATTTGAATAGGTTGGCATTTTTAATATAAAACAACCATCTGAGGAATGCCATCAACAATCAAGACAAAGAATGAGATTACAAATCTGTTTTATAATGTCATGAAGCCTTGTTGCCAAACAAATAAATTTTTGTTGACATTGGCAGTGAGTGTCAGTGTCGCTGTTGAATGTTTAAAGTCACCTACAGAGAACTTAATGAAAATATAGAAGAGAAAAGAAAAAACAGAAACAAAACACAGGGACTTGTGCCACAATATGAAATTAAAAGGCACCACCACCTGTAAATTTACGCAAATATTTACACACAAATTTACAGACAATGTTGCTGTTGTTGATGATGTTATTGTCGTAGTTTGCCTATTTAATAGCTAAAGGACTATAAAGTGGTTCTTGCTGCCACTGCTGCTATTACCATTATTGTTGTTAATTTTGTTGCTACTGCTACTGCTGTTGCTGTTGTTGTTGTTGATATTGGGTCTTAAGTGGCGTATACTTTATATTCTATTATGAGGTGTCAAGTGCTAGAAGATCACTATTACACACTTAACATTTATTTATTTATGGCGTTGACTTTGTTTTCATAGCTGCTGTTGTCGTAGTTATTGCTTTTATTTAACTTAATAATATTCAGGATTTTTCCAACAACAACAACTTGTTCAACAGTTAACCAGTAGCACAAGCAATAAAGTAAAACAATAACTTGGCAAAATGAAAATATCCTGCTGCGAAGGAATTTTACTTGTACTCATGAATGTATACGAAGCAGTTCTACTTCAAATAAACAAAAAAAAAAACAAAAATTTAATAAAATCCATTCGTAGAATATTCTAGTCCTCCTTTGTTTAAAAGCAAAAATTGCAACAATTTCTTTTGAACTTTTCAACATTATTTTTTTCGTATTTTCCGCTTTTATACAATTTCTTAGGGCCATTATTACAACTTGCCGTTAACTAAAGTGGGGATTTTAACGGGCAGTTTTCATTATTATAGGTGGACAATAAGGTAGAAGTGAGCGTTAACTTTTAAAGTCCACTTTATCTTTGAACTTGCCATATTATATATTATTTTCAATATGGCAACTTCAAATATAAACAAAATGAGGAAACACAACAATAAAAAATGAGGCCCTTCGTTGCCACTGTGTTTTAAAAAAAACTTGTTCAATTGAGCAGTTTTAGCGACATTGCATATGGCACTGCCATATTTTTGAAAATAGTTAACTTTATTTTATCTGTAAGTTTTAATAACGAAAAGAAGTTAAAGCTGACTTTAAAGTTCACTTTAGCTAAAGGTACCTTTAACTAAACCCAAGTTTAACGGCAAGTTGTAATAATGGCCCTTAGTGTTCTTTAAATGATTTCAGGTCATAAATAACATAAAGTTGGCAACAATAGTTATAAGAGGAGAACGTTAGAAACTAAATGAGTTTTAAGCGACATTTAAAATTTCTCCTTCTTTATAACAGGGATAGGGGATGGAGTGTCTATGTTGGCATTCAATTCCGGTAGGCTTTTGGTTTTTATGGTCACTTTTTTCTTTCATAAATAATGGCACTAAAAAACTTTTCCTTAGATTTTTAAGAAAAGAAATTAAAGGAAATCGAATCATTCTTTATAAAAAAAGTTCCTTTTTTCTCTATTTTTTCAGTATAAATTAAGGGAGAAAGTAGTAAAATTCTACTCGAAACATAAAACTTAGTTCATAAATTACTTTTAGTTGCCTGAGGCATATTTAAGTCTCACCTACGGGTACTTTATGCTTTGGCACCTTTAGGTATACTTTTAATTTGAGTTTTTGTTTTGGAATGAGTTACGGGTCCAAATGTGGCAGAGAAGTATGCTCGCCATTAGAACAGAAAAGAAATGAAAAGAATAAAAGTCTGCCGCTGTAATAGTAGCCAAAGGCAGACAACGGCAGCATAAACGGTAGGTAAAGAAAAATATGCAAATTAGTTGAAAATGTAAATGTAACGTCAACCACACAGCCAAACAACAAAAAGAAAAAAAAAACATTAAACAGAAAAGGTTCAGTAGAATCAAAAGGAATAATAACAATCACGAAATATATTCTCTATACTGGCACAGTGTTACGATGTATCGTGAGTTGTTCTGAAACGAATTTAAATTTGTGTCAGATATGCACTTTTATTGAGTCAATATTCGGTTTAGATACTTATTCAATATTCATTTGACAGCTGGTTGTTTCAACGAAATTGTTTTTATTTTGTTTTTTGTTTGTCGTTGTAGACATTTGAGTTGTCAAATATCAACAGAAAGTGTTCGGATAATTGTAATATGCACACTGAACATACTTATGACAGTGCTGCTTTTTAAGTTTCACTCAATATTATAACAATTTACGTATTTATTGCGTAATAATTAATTGAAACTTTATATGAAAATAATGGCGATTATTACGATTTACGCAATAAAGGATTTCAATTTTTAGATTCTAAACGTTTCAACAAATTTTTTTATCGTTATTTTATGAAAAACTTTTATCCTTATCGTATATGAAATCTAGCCCTAATTATCAAATAATAGTTTCGGTGTTTATTTGAAATATTAATTCGGAACCCAGATTCGCATCCCAATGGAGTTAAACAAAATATTTTAAATAAAGTGGCTTCACCTCCTCCAAATATAATCCATCTAGAAATAGAAAGAAAGGATAACATCACAGGAAGATCAAGCAGTACTGCCATCTAGTGGGAAATGAGGTCAAAATCTACAATCAGCTAGATTCCCCACTACTGCGACGAATACTCGAACAACAAAAATGGATTAAAAAACGCAAATAGAAATGTATTGTTTAAGTCATATGCTCCCAAGATCGGTACTGAAAAAAAATTTTGGAAATTGAATTTCTCCAAAATGTAACGAAATTCTCTATCTTTCAGTGAAGGTGTCCTGTCATCTTCATTAATTCCTTTCCTTTAAAGTAGTAATCCAGCCTTCGTTTTTTTTTTTGCTTTTGTTTTATGAAGTTGCCGTAGTATAGTACACAGTCTGTTACAATGTTGAGACCACATGTAGTCTTACATAACATACATACGTAATTGGTCATTACAACTCCTTAGTCAGGATTACGGCCTAGCTTCCACACCACTAATGTTGCGAGCGTTAATTTTTATACGTGACTGGTGGGATCAGTTTAAAGTCAATTCTGAACGACAGATTTTTGAGAAACTTTTTCATGGCAGGTTTATTTACCCTCAGAGTTTTTGCAAGAAATCTGCTGAGAGGAAGGATAGATAGATTTAGAGGATAGAGGATAGATTTTACAAGTAATCCCGGAAGAGCTTACTGATAATTTGATTTAGGAAGGAACAGCATATTATCCAAATGTTTTACGCAAGGGATTTATGGATGAGAAGAGGACCTTTTGTATTTAATTTGCATGACCATACATCTCGGTAAAGCCATTCTCATGGGCCTCTGTTCTTTTGATAGGCATGCCGCAAAACTTGACTATCCGTCAAATGATTTCTGCAAGAGACACGGGTCTGAGGAGGAAGGGGATATTGTCTTTCACCTCAGCTTTTAGTGCCCTGCTCTGACCATAAAGAGACGGATGTTTTTGATCTCCCAGTCTGTGATATAGTTGATCGTGCTTTCTAATATAAGGTTGGTGCAATTGCAAAATTTATTTTAGCGGGTTCGTTCCTTGGGAAGGAATATTAGTTGTGGTATTTCAAATGCTAATAATTACTTAAGGCTTTCTTCTATAAGTATAACAAGAAAGTAGCAAGAATTTATGAAAGGGTTTGTGAAGCAAGCCTTGTTATTAAATATTTTAATTAACAGTGCTGAGGTTGTGGAGGAAATACTTCTCTACTCTGCTACAAGGCACCAATACCGCCTTTAGAGATGATTTTCCAAACCCGATCGATGATGACGGCGTGGAGATTTCGCCACCTAACTATGATGACTTCAAAGTCGTTGGCAGGGCGCATGCACCAGCTTATTTATAAAATATATCTAGAGGAAAGTATGCCCAACGATTGGAGCCTCAGTGTCCTGAAAAAAGGAGCCCCAACGATATGTGTCAACTATCTCGTATAAGGTTCTTACAGGTGTATTGTGTGAACGACTGAGCCCCTAGTCAAAACACTGATTGGATCTTATCAGTGCAGCTTAAGACCTGGCAAGTCCACCATCGACCATATCTTCACACTACGTCAAATCCTGGAAAACATCCACGAAAACAAGTCGACACATACCATCCTTTTCGGGACCGCATTTTTGCCGCAATGCCTGAGATTGGTATACATGCGAAGCTGATAAGGCTATGCAGAATGATGTTGAGCAATTCCTGCAGCTCCGTCAAGGTAAGAATGCATCTCTCCGAACCTTTTGATACCGTGTGAGGTTTCAGATAAGGCGATCCCTTATCATGCGACCTCTTCAACTCCGTCATGGAGAGTGTTCTGCGAAAGGCCGGAGGGCATCTCAATGGCATTATTTTTCAAAAAAGTATCCATTTGCTTGCGTATGCTGACGACATTGACATCATAGGGCGTACCAAGCGAGAAGTTACTGCTGCCTTTAGTGCTTTTGAACGGGAGTCTACTAAGATGGGTCTGACAGTAAATAAGGGCAAACGAAGTATACGTTATCGACATGTAGAGACTTCCGGCGTATTAATTCTCAGATTACGACCGATAACTATACTTTTGGTACAGTCAAGGAATTTATTTATCTTAGCTCCGCCGTTACAACCAAAAATGATGTCAGCCTGGAGATTAAGCGCAGGATCAGTCTTGCCAAAAGTTGCTACTATGGTTTCAATAGAAATTGAGTAGAGAGCAGAGACCTCCCTCGTACGACAAAACTAATACTCTACAAGACGCTCAACCTCCCCGTGTTTCTTTATGGCGCAGAGGCATGAACCTTATTAAGCACTGATGTAGCAGCCTTGAGAGTGTTCGAGAGAAAAATCCCACGTAAGATCTTCGGTCCAGTGCGAGTGGGTGATGATTTCCGCATCAGATCCAACAGTGAGATGTATGAGCTCCTCAACGACATAGACGTTGTGCAGCGAGTTAACATCCAGCGGCTGCGTTGGATCGGCCATGTTGTTCGAATGGGGGAGGATGCTCCGTTGCGACGGGTATTTGATGCGGGGATCTGCGGAAGTCGGCGAAGAGGACGACCTTGTATGTGTCGGAAGGACCTAATAGAGGAAGCAGGATTGCATTATTCGACTGCAGGAAAACTAAAATGGAAAAATAAAAATGAATTCCTTCTTTTTATTTTCTCCTCTTTTTGAGTTTTTTCTTAGTTTTCGAATATCGCGAAGTCGTTATACTGTGTTGTGGTATTTAAAGCAAAACGGCAGAAGGAATTAGTGGATGGAGAACGAAGGTGTCATGAATATTGCATAAAATTAACAAGGTTAACAAAGACCGGATGAGGGGGGAAAAGGGGGGTTTCGAAGCAACGATTCATTTTCATGTTGGCAATTCAAAGTTAACCATCGTTTCCATTAAAGTAGCGCCGTTTATTTAATTTGTTTTTGTTTTTCCTTGTTTTTTGTTGTTGTTGTTTTGGCATCGAGTCTTTTGTTTCCTATATTTTCATAAACGTCTGCACGTACGTATGTATGTATGTATATGTTGTAATGATTGGTGGTTTAACCGTTTTGACTATACGAGGACACAGTTCGTTGTCTAATGACTAGGGTAGGGAGGGAATGGGATGGGATGGGAAAAAGAGAAGTAGTGTTATAATAATTGAATTCATATGCATCAATGGCATGCTTTTATTAATTTCCAAAGGTATGTATGCATGCTCATATACACTCACGCACCAAAGTAGACATACAAATATTTGATGTTCGTGAATGTGTTTGTATTGTTCGTATTTGTGTTGAAATGTGTTTGTTTTTGCGGTTAAGTAAATTGCATTATTTTCTCCTGTGCTCCATTTTGAAACGGAAGTTTAACTGAAAGCGTAATATTTAAAACAATTCACTTCACAGTGTGAGTATAATAAGTGCGTGCGCTTTTCGCGGTGACATTCATTTAAAATAGATTTTCAATTGTGGTTTTTAATCATTTTCAATAAATTATTTTAATGAGTTTCAACATAAATTAAATCAAGAGTATTTACTCGTATTATTTTTGGAGCATTTTTTAACAATTTTTTTCTTGCGTTCTTTTGTTGTTGTGTTTGTGGGTATTAACAGCGTATAAATGTTATTTTTTAATTAATTGATGTTCATTCTTCTTTTCTTTTTTTCATTTTATTGTACACAAGTCTTTCATTTTATTTATTGGCAATTATGTAGAGTTGGGCAAATGAAAATATTTAATTAGCGACAGCAGTATGGTAGTTGGAGGGCCATGTATGGATTGTCTTCTTTATATTGTGTTAAAACTTTAAGATGGACATTCAATTAGCTGTTAATTAATTATTAAAATAATCGTTTTGTTATTGAATAAAGAATTACAATAATTGTGAAATATAGGCTGAATCGCAACTTGTTGTGTACCAATTTTATACATGATTGTGCATTTTATATACGAACGACAGATGCTTGAGAAACTTTCCATGACAATTTTATTTACTCTCAGAGTTTTTGCTAGAAATCTGCTCACGTGTAATGAGCCAACACAGGTCCTACTAGATGGCGACTTTATCAATTTCCAAGATAAGTAAATTCAAAGAGCACCGGGTTATCATTGTTAGAATATTTTCTATCAGAAAACTCTACTGTGTGGGAATACTTCGTAGTAAATAAAATTATTTAATGCAATATAAACTCCCTGATCCATGGGTTGTATTACGATTATCACCTTCAAAATGATCGATTTTTGCTGGTTTTCCATGTGCAAGCTATTTGTTTTAAAAAAAGTGTGTCTTGAAATCATCGTCAATTGACTTGGAAGTATTATAATCCAATTTTTTTTTTTGTCAACCATCTACCATATATGTATGTCAGTCAGTTTGACTTACTAATCTTTGTGTTTCGAATTTTTATACTACAATGTTAAAATCTCTTGCAACAACAAAATTTAAGCACATTTTTTGAAATCTTTGTTTTTCCTACTTTTGATATAAATATCCGTCTTTACAAATATTTTATTTATTTTTTTAATACACATTTAGTTTCTTTATTGTCTGCACTTATAGATCTCCCTGCAACAATTATATTATTACGAAAATGGAAACGGTGTAACATCATTTAACATTAAAACGATAAACAAAAGCTACACAAACACATGCAACGAACTTATTACAAGTAAACCGACAACATCAGTATGAAAGAAAAGGCGACATCGCTACAACAAGCAATGTGAACAAAAATACATAAACAACAATGAAGTCGCGATAGAGTTCTCGAGAAGGCGAAACCCCGAACGTTCTACTTCAAGAACCTTCAGCAGACTGATTACGTGAGCTTATAAAAAGGCAACACAAAGCAAGCAACGAGTATTAAGAATTCAGTCAGTCTTGTGTGAAGACGCGTTGCGTGTGAAGAAAACAGTCGTAGTTTGAAGATCGCTATTGAAAAGATCTGCGTTGTAAGCAAAGAATAGTAACGAACAAGCAATTATTATTGTATTCGTTAATTGTGAACAGTGGCACACAAAAGTAGTGCGAACAATAAAGAATTTATCTAAAACTATACACATATTTATTTTTCTTTTATTTGCAATCAACGAACTCATATTCTAAACGTTTTTAAAAAGGTAAAACAATACAATGTTATGACCAATATTATGAAGTTTTGCATAAAACATAAATCGGCTAAACATCTAAGACGACGTAAATCGAATGACGACGCAAATCGAAGTTACAAGCAGCAAAAAATTTACCGACGTAAATCGTGACAAAATAAATCGAAGGATTACTTTATATAAAGGATAACTATTACATAATAAGATACTCCGTAGTTTACGATGCAACTTGAAAAGAAATTGTCAGCGTTGTGTTACTTAATAAATTTCAACATATGGAGACGAATTACTCTGCTACTATACAAGGTATTAGCAGTCATAATATCGGTTTCAATGTGAAATTAAAAATTAAAAATCTGCGTGAAAAGTAGGTATGTTTCCTTTTAAACATGAATGACTTACTACTCTGTACCTGCCGTTTGTAGATTTCAAGCATGCTTTAGTTCCCTGCCAAAGACAAACTGCCATATCGATAGCTTTGAAAAGAAAAGCAGTACTCCAGACAATAATTCGAATCATCATTGCTAAGTAAGTCAAACAATTTACTCAAACAGTGGAGTAATTTTTTTATCCTCTCGACTCTTCATTATAATTCTGGATGGTATCTTGCGCGAAGCCTCTTCATAGAGAAAAATAATTACAAGGAGCCTCTCACGCCCGATTTGAGGATTTGGATTATGCAGATTATGTGTTTAATCTCGCATAAGATATCCAACATTTAAGCAAAACTAGGAGAATTTGAAGTGTTGCACTTCAGTTTATATCAAGGACTCCAAAACCTTGGTAATTAACAATGTAAGTAACGATAACATCATGCTACTGGGCCAACCAGTTGATAACGTAGATAGTTTCAGGGCCATTATAACAACATGCCGTTAACTAAAGGGAGGATTTTAATGAGCAGATAAATTGTTTTTCATTATTATAAGTGAACAATAAGGAAGGAGTGAGCGTTAAGCTAAAGCCAGGATCATCCATCCTATCCTTCGTTGCCATTGCGTTTAAAAAACTTGTTTAATTGTGCAGTTTTATCGACATTGGCAATGCCATATTTTTGAAAAAGTTAACTTTATTTTATCTGTAAGTTGTAATAACGAAAATAAGTTAAAGGTAACTCTAAAGTTCACTTTAGCTAAAGATATCTTTAACTAAACCACACTTTAACGTCAAGTTGTAATAATGGCCCTCAATGTAGAAACAAATAAGAGTTTCAATAAAAAAAAAGATCGGCATTCGGACTACAGTATGAAGACGCTAACAAATATCTAGACAACCCATTGTAGAACATTCAGATGTAAATTGCACTTTATATATTGCGGTTATATATTCCGAAGATATGTCAATTATTCATCATCTAGCTTCTTGGATCATGTAAAGGATTTCCTGGCCTAATAACACTAGCAACATGAATCTCCGGAATCTTGCCAACAATTTACCTGTAATAATACAAATAAATTATAAGGAATGACAGTCAATCATTCCCGATCAGAAATAATGCTGATAGTATAACACGAATGGCGCTAAACTGGAATACTCAAGAATTCATGAATGACCAAAAAACATCTGCAGATGTGCGATACTCCAAGGACAAGAACAGTGCAACCTTACATGCGAAGACAAGTAAATAACTGAACCAAACCGCTTGCAATGGATATTCTTTTTGGTAACCATATGCTTCCAAGAGGGGTAATGGAAGATAGTCTACTCTAAACTAACCTCGAATAATTGTATAATTTTCAAATACCGTATAAACTAACACTCTGGAATTTACTTTAATATTTAGAAATTTATTTTTAAAAACTATCCTGAACTAACGAATTTAATAAAGTTTTGAATTCAAGTAAGAAAACTTAAACTTTTTAATAGTTTTTTTTATTATTTACACAGATGAGCAGCAGGAACGTGTATACAATTATTTGTTTATATTTATACAATATCTTCAATAAAGTAGAATAAAAACAAACAGTTTTCCAATTGGCAATATTGAAAGTAAAGTAATTAAAATGTGACCGTCAAGAAGAGTTCTTCCTTTGAATTGAGTACAGTAAAGTAAAGAAGTCATTGATAGACTTCAGTGCATTCTCTCAGTGCAGACATACTACAACTGCTGGCATATTGAAAGCAAATAAAAAACGATGTTAGTTTGTAACAATTTACTTACATTGCTTTGTTATACATGAGGATTCGTAAGGACTTCTAAGAAAAATAGAAAAGATTTTTAAACAAATGTGAAGAGTAAATAAAACAGACTTTCCTTCGCTTTGGCAGACATATGAAAAAAATCATTACCTGTAGGAAATAAGTGTTCATTATTTGTTACTTAATATGCTGGGTCCGCCATCTAACTTTTTTTGTTTCAACTAGTGCTTATTTCGTGAAGGGTAACACTTAGCTCATGTCTGATTTGACAGAGAATTAGTTGTATCCTTCCGCTGAACGAATATGGTAGTGTACACGCTTGAACAACGCTGGGAAATATTGCGACATTACTTTGAAAATCATGGTAATATTGCAGAATGTGTGCGAAAATTGCGTACGGATTTTGGAAGAAGAGAAGCACCGTCAGCTCCGTATGCTCGTTATCTTGTGAAAAAGTGAAAGAAACTGGCATCCTTACGATAAACCAAAGCGTGAAAAGCCAAAAACAGTGCGTACACCCGAGAATATTGCTGCTGTGGCAGAAAGTGTGCGTGAAGCGCCATCAACATCAATTCACCGACGTTCTCAACAATTGAACATTTCGGAGACATCATTGAGACGAATTTTGCATAAAGACCTTGGTATGACGCCATGCAAAGTCCAATTGGTTCAGGAGTTGAAGCCAATTGACCATCCGATGCGTTTTCGCTTCGCTAAGTGGGCCTGCGATCGACTTACAGAAGATGCCGATTTTGGCAAAAAATCATCTTTTCAGATGAAGCTCATTTTGATCTTGGCTGGTATGTAAACAACCAAAATTGTGGTATTTGGGGCAAAGAAAACCAGCACGCATACATTGAAAAGCCGATGCACCCAAAACGAGACACTGTTTGGTGCGGATTTTGATCCAGAGGCATAATTGGGCCATTTTTCTTCGAAAATGAGCAAGGAGTGGCCGTTACAGTCAATGGCGATCGTTATCGGGCCATGTTGAACGAATTTTTGTTCGCAAAAATTCAAGAGGAGGATATTGGCAACATTTGGTTTCAACAGGACGGCGCAACGTGCCATACAGCCGAAGCTACACTCGATGTTTTGCGCCCTGTGTTTGAAGATCGCATTATCAGCCGCAGAGCTAATGTCGTTTGGCCACCTCGGAGCTGCGATTTGAGACCGTTGGACTATTATTTGTGGGGTGCCGTCAAAGATAAGTGTTACGCCAACAAGCCAGAGACAATTGACGCTTTAAAGGACAATATTCGTGAAGCCATTGGTGAAATACAGGTGCACACAATCGATAATGTGCTTAAAAATTGGACCGATCGTGTAGGCTACTGCATGGCCAGCCGAGGCAGCCATTTGAATGAAATTATTTTCCATTATTAACCGGAAGGATTGTACTTTTATATAAAAAAAGAAATTTGGGAAAATATTCAGTAGTTTTTTTAAAGCATTTTCAAAAAAAAAAGTTATTTGGCGGACCCTTTATATTCATATTACTTAACATAACGTTGATTGCAAACAAAATAAAAATAAATTGGTGTTAAGTTTAAAATAAATTCTTTATTGTTCGCTCTATTTTTGTGTGCCACCGTATACAACTTGACGAATACAACCATAATTGCTTGTTCGCTATTCTTGTTTGCTTACAATGCAGATCTTTTGAACGGCGATCTTCAAACCACGACTGTATTCTTCACACGCAACGCGTCTTCACACAAGACTGACTGAAGTCTTAAAACTGGTTGCCTGTTTTGTCTTGCCTTTTTATATGCCCACGTAAACAGTCTGATGAAGGTTCTTAAAGTAGAATGTTCGTGTGTTCGCCTTCTCGAGATCTCTATCGCGACTTCATTGTTGTTTGTGTATTTTGTTCACGTTGCTTGTGTAGTTGAGTTCTCGCTTACTTGTCTCTTCCCTTTTCTTTCATAATCATGGTTTTTGCAGCTTTTGTTTATCATTTTAATGTTAAACGATGTTACACCGTTTCCAGTTTCGTAAATGTATCTTCGAATTCTATGGAGACCCCATCATATACCTGAGCTATCCTACCCTGCTCTACCCATTATGGTCTATGGTCAAGGGATATGTCTTTTGCGTGCTTAATGTATTACCAACTCTTCTCATCTCTTTTCGAGGTTCCATTAGATTCCACGTTTCATCGAATATGCACCCTTCTTGGACTAAATTACATTAGCCCCCACCGGTTCACCTTGCCGGTTTCATTCGGAGCTCGGGGTGATTTAAACACACCGCTAACGGATCATGATAAGGAGCTTACCTCACACTGGGTAACACAATGGTGAATGGCAAGCTACTTGCTAACCTAAGCTGACCCCCGGTTTTAAGAATATGCATTGTGCAACCAATGTATTGGTTTTGATTGTAATTATTTTTAAAGATTTTATAAAAGGATTTCCATACGTTACTATTTCCAACTGGGTATGTTTTTATGGTCTTCACTGAGCATTTGTAAAATATTTTTCTATTTATTTTTTTTAATACGCATATGTTGAAGTCTAAAAATAAAAAAAAAAATAATAAAATTTGTTCTTTTTTTGCTATTTCTGCATTCAAACAGGGAGAAAATAAAAAACAAATAGTAAATATGCTCTTTGAAGGCATCAGTCTACAAAATTTTAAAATGAATTTGCTTAGAAGCAGACGGAAACGAAACAAACGAAACGAAATAAATAGTAAAATAATATTATTTTTTAATTATGTACGTATGTCTGCTCCTTTGTCTCCATTACATTTATTTTGATTTCAGAGAAAAACAATTCAACAATTCCTTAACGACCATGAAATTTAATCCTTTCTCTTCATTTCTAAGTACACAAGTTGCCGTAGGATGGATGTGGATAATTAAGCACTCAATTGCCAGCATTGGAGGAGAACAATGAATGACTGCCTTCTCGTTTACAATTCAACAATAGCAAGTGAATGATGTTGTTGTTCACTTTATTTACAGTTATTTTTTATTTAGAAAATGGTTATACTCCACTTCAGCCATACTATGACTCAAGTAAATATTTTTATACGACTGTTTGCAGTCACCAATAGAGGAGTACGGTGACGAAATTTTCATAATCAACTTGTGCTTCTGCTCCGTTAACGCAGCATCTTTAAAATTCTCTGGTATTGAATGCATGGATACTCGATAATGATTTCCATAGAAAGTCATTTACTTTATTTACTGCTTTTCAACGTGTAATACTTCCATTTATTGCTCCATTTTAAGCAGGCAGGTAAACATTTGTGACTCTTCAAAAAAAAAAAAAAAGAGTTGGTACTGATACTAGCAGACTGTTTAGGGCATACATTACATACACAAACGAATAATTGTAGAAATCTTTTCAATTGCAAAAAATCAGGAAAACTCATAAATATTGGTGGTTACAATTTTTCGAATTGCTAGGCGGCTTGGCGACTTCGTATAGTAAATTAAATTATATTTCTATTGTTACGTTTTTGAAGTCGCCGTGGTCTAGTAGGTAGTGTGTTGGCTTATTAGACGCAAGGCTCGAGTTCAAAACCGAGGTCAGACATCAAAATGAAATATGAACATATCTCTTCGGCGACCTGCTCTCAGCAGATTTCTGGCAAAAAGTCTGAAAGTAAAAATTGCCATGAAAAGCTTCTCAAAAATGTGTCCTTCTGAGTCGACATTAAACTGTAGCCACTCAAGTATAAAATTAAGGCACACAACATGAGTGGTGTGAGAAGTTGGGCCGTAATCCTGATTTATGGGCTGTAATGGCCAATTATGTACATACATATGTATTGTTACGTTTTTGCCTTTTTGAAAACCTTTAAAATATGAGTTCGCTGATTGCAAACAAAATAAAAATAAATTAGTGTTTAGTTTCAATTAAATTCTTTATTGTTCGCACAATTTTGTGTGCCACTGTCTACAACTTGACGTATACAACAATAATTTACTTGTTAGCTATCCTTCTTTCCACTATTGCGTAGACACTATCAACGCAGATCTTTACAACGGAGATCTTCAAACCACGACTGTTTTCTTTACACGCAGCGCGTCGTCACACAAGACTGACTACTCGTTGCCTTCTTTGTCTTGCCTTTTTATATGCTCACGTAAACAGTCTGATGACGGTTATTGAAGTCGAACGTTCGTGTCTTCGCCTTCTGGAGAACTCTATCGCGACTTCATTGTTGTTTGTGTATTTTGTTCACATTGCTTGTTGTTGCGTTCTTGCTTACTTGTCTATCCCCTTTTCTTTCATATTGATGTTGTTGGTTTACTTGTAAGAAGTTCGTTGTATTTGTTTGTGTAGCTTTTGTTTATAGTTTTAATGTTAAATGATGTTACACCGTTTCCATTTTCGCAACACTATGAACCTTTCCAATCGACTGGTCTGTAGGGTATGCAAAAAGAAAAGTACAATTGCCGTTAAAAAAAAACAAAACAAAAACAATAATTTATGTACGACAAAGTATTTTTGCAAAGAGTTTTAAAACCTGAATGAGTATAATTTTACTGCCATGAATAATTTACACAAATCGGATCAGTGGTTCATTTATTGTACCTCAGTACTTGGACCATTGATGAAGGCGCTCTTAAAACAAAAAAGTCAACAGAAACGAAGGAAGTATGTCGTCTGCAACAGTATGTAACCAAAGCTGACTATTGGTTTATACCCAGCAATCATATTTGAGAAGAAAACAACAACATTAAGAAATTTTAGTTATACAAGTATTACTGGATTCATGCTTGACATATAACTGCTTGACATAGAAATGTTCCTTTCTATTCTACTGAAATTGTAAAAAGTGTTGAAGGAGCACAATAACAGTGTCTATCTTAAAATACAAAAATACACAAACAACAATAATGAAACAACGATGTTTACATTTATAGAGATCTCGAGAAGGCGAAGCTGCGAATATTCGCCTTCTAGAACAATCATCAGACTGTTCACGTTGCCATATAAAAGGCAACACAACGCACGCAACGGAGTTAGTAAAAATTCCAGCAGTCTTGTGTGAACACGCGGTGCGTTTAAAGAGAATAATCGTGGTTTGAAGATCGTTCCAAAGATCCGTCGAACAAGTGTTATTGTTTACGCAAAAGAGTGTAAAGAGGAATAACAAACAAAGCAATTGTTGTTGTTTACATCAAGTTGTGGACAGTGGCGCACATAATTGTGCGAACAATAAAGAATTTATTTAAAACTAAACACAAATTTATTTGTATTTCACTTGCAATCTACGAGCTCATATTTTAAACGTTGACGTTGTTGACTTCACCGTGGTCTAGTAGGTAGTGCTTTGGCTTATTGGATGTGAGGTCACGGTTCAAATCCCAAGTCAGATATCTCAATCTAATTTAAATATGAAAAAAATATTTTTTTTGGCGATTCACAGACTTCTGGAAAAAACTCTGATGCCACGAAAATTTTCTCAAAAATTTAACATTCGGAATCGTCTTTAAACTGTATGATGAAATTAATATTTAACATAAAAAGTGAGAGAAGCAAGGTCATAACACTGACTGAAGGGTTGTAAAGACCAATTAAGGTATGTTTGAATTGATAAAACTACCAACAATATTATTTAAAAGATACCTTGTACAGTGATACCATACATATGTATATTGTTGGTTATTGCAACCATTTAATCAAAATTGGAAACTAGATTTCACACCACTTATGTTGTGTGTTACTTTAGTACATGAGTGGTGGCGGGACCTACAGTTTAAAGTCGACTCCGATGACTTCTCATGACAATTTTATTTTCATTATTACAACTTGCCGTTAAACTTGGGTTTAGTTAAAAGTACCTTTAGCTAAAGGGAAATGTAAAGTTAACTTTAACTTATTTTCGTTATTACAACTTACAGATAAAATAAAGGTAACTTTTTCAAAAATATGGCAGTGCCGGAACAATGTCGATAAAACTGCGCCATTACACATGTTTTTTTAAACGCAGTGGCAACGACGGGCTTCGTTTTTTGTTGTTGTTGTGTTTCCTCATTTTGTTTATATTTGAAGTTGACATATTAAATATAATATATAACATAAACTTAACTATAAAACTTAAAGGCAGGATTATCCTCCCTTTAGCTTAACGCTTACTTCTATCTTATTGGGTACTCGTAATAATGAAAAATAATTTATCTGCCCGTTAAAACCCTTCCTTTGAACCGAGGAATCACGCCTAATATACCAACACAAATGCATGGTTTTCTCTCGCAGTGGTGTGATTTCGCCCACTTATGTGATTAATTCTTGCCCTTTGGAGACTGTGGCTACATTTCTTGATTTGGGAGTATTATTGGATATGAAACTGTCTTTTGTTGATCATATTAGTATGATGATTGGCAAGGCTCGGGCTGTTCTTGGTTTTGTGAAAAGATGGGCTAGGGAATTCATTGATCCTTATATAACTAGACTGCTATACATTTCACTTGTTAGACCTATTTTGGAGTATGCGTCTATTGTTTGGAATCCATACTATCGTTGTCATAGTGATTTGATAAAACTTCCAACTTTGGAACGTAGAAGAACTGTTTTAGGTGTTTGTTTTGTTTTTAATCTGGTTAAAGGTGATATCGATTCTGAGTTTTTGCTTCGTAACCTGAATTTCAGTATTCCTGCAAGATTTTCACGGCACTATCGCCCTCTTTCTTTAGATTTCTATAGAACGAACTATGGATGTAATTTTCCTTTTCGTAGATTATGTAAAGATTTTAACTTATATTTAGCAATATGCCAAAAAAATGTACTTTTTCATTTTCAAGCTATGAATGCCGAATTATTTTTAATGCTTCGGGGGTAGAGTCAGCTACCGTAATTGCTAATTAGATTGTCCCTCACTTGCCCTAAAACGGAAATATAGGGTTGCCTTTCAAACTTGGGCTTTTTAACTTTTCGTGAATTTAACGCATTATTTATGTTAACAACAAAATCAATGTTTTTTTTTATTGGATAGTTAGTTTGGCTATTAATCTTCCATTTTCTGGTATTGTTGTAATAATACATTGAGAGAAAAAAAATTACAACAACAAAACTTGAAAGTAAGAAAATACTACTGCTAACATTTAACGCGGCACAAATTGGGCTGAATATTATGTCTTGCCATTCAACACAGATGTTACAAAAAAATGTGGAAAATGTTAATAAAAATGCGAAAAAATTAAAAAAAATACCCTTTTTTCACCTTCATTCACATATAACTTTTGAAGTAGGAATGTAATCTTTAAGCAACTTCGCAGAATTTTACACATTATAGTCGTCAACAACTATGCTGACTTTCAAGCCAAAATATTCAGCTCAATTTGTGCCGTTTAAAAAACACTAAAACCTATTTTCGGAAAATTTTATTAATTAATTTTAAAAATAGAGAGAAAAAACTGAAATTTATGCTACTGCAATGAATTATACGTCAGTAATTAAGACTATAGATACTGTTTTTACATTGGGAAACAAAACTCCTCTCCATGGGTTAAGTAAATAAGTTTATATTTCATTTACTATCGTGATAAGACGGCACATAGTGCATTGATCACTTAAAACAAAGGGACAGAAATAGAAGGAATGAAAAATAGGGTTTTGAAATTTGGTGGACTGTCGTGAACGCCCTTAATTAAGAAAAATTTGGATTTTCAAAAGAATCGGCTCAAGGACACACCCACCTTCCATATGTCCTTTAGACTAAAATCTTCACATTTTACACAAAAATGTATGGAAAGTTATGAAAAGTTGCAGTTAAGATACGTATAATACTACCAATATGTGTGTAAATTTTTAATAAAATCAAAGCGAGGACTATGGGTCCTACCATATATCCTTTTTCATAAAATTCTTGCAAAACCTTTAAAAATTGTCCTTTCTATGGGTCAACGCGCTGTACAGCTGTAGATATTCTAGCCGGCAATCTTATTCGCGAAACTAAAAATGTAAGCAATTAAAAAACTTTAATGATGAATTTAAGTTACATATGTATGTATATATTTTTTTTATAAATTTGAAACTATTTTATTATTTTATAGCTCTTTTCTTTCTCAATTGGTCATTTTTCAACCGATTTTCAAAATTTGTTTTTTGATCGAAATGTATTCAAATTATCTGTCTAATTGCTGAATATAGGTATTACAAATTATTGCCGCTAGATGGCGAAAAATTCGTTTTTATTGACAAATGTATCGAAACACCCTGTATTTGCAAATATTATGAGTTCATATATTCAGCAAATATACTCGTCAAAGGGTTTTGTACAAAGTTGCAAACATCATTTGTTCGAATTTTGGAAATTTATGGGTCAAAATTTTTATTTTCTTCAATAACATAAAAATAACGATAATTTTGTAAATAACGGAATTATGAAAAAGTCCCAGAACAAAAGTTGCTACTGAAGCCCTAAAGAATCATTCTCAACAATAAAAAAGTTCTTTTTCGAAAAAAGCCGTTTTTGGCATATTGCTACTTATCAGGCATGTCACAAATTCCGATCGGAATGGTTTCAATTCCGTAGTTACATTCCGATCGTTTTTGTTTTAGCTTCTTCAGTTTCCGATCGATTTCATGAATTCCGAAAATTTTTTCGAAATCCCTTTATTTAGTTTAATGTGGCAATATTACACACATATCAAAACAAAAGCCATATGATTTAAGAAAAAAGACTAATTAATTAATTAAAAAGTAAAAGACTCATTTTTAAACAAATTTAAATTCAACATACAATGTTTAAATTCATTTTTTATTAAAATATTATTTATTAAAATGTTAATACTACATAAACAAGGAACTTTTTCTTTGGGAATTCATATTTAATTAAAAAAACTTAAAGAATTCGTACTGTATTTTGAGATCAACATGTGTTGGCTAAAAAAACTAATATTGCTTTCCCTTTTGTTGCTCAACTTTCAACTTCATTGATTCAATTTCGATCAGCTTCAATTTTAATTCATTTTTTTTCTTTTAAATCTTTTTGCATTGCAATATCGTTCATCTGTCTTATTTTATAATGGCCTTCTAAAATGTTGCACAATCTGTCTAGTTTTTGATTCTGTATTTTCAATTCTTCTCGTTGCTCTTCCATTACATTAAGGATTTTTTCTAATTTTGTGTTTATTTCCTATTTCTCCATAACCTCTGCAATCCTTTTCAAATTGTTGTTCTCCTCCTTCAAAAGTCTTAAGTCTGTTTTCGGAGTACACGGAGTACGTGCTCTAAATCTCTTTGGGTCCGGACACGGTGTTCGAAATGACATACATTACGGGATGGTGACAAGATGGTATCCGAGTTACTATTTTCCTTATTTGACACTGTTATTCGTTTTAGGCCTTTTGAAGTGGATGGAGTCACAACAAGCTGATCATCATCTTTTTCTAGCTCGCTAAAAAGTACCTCGACATTCACCCCTCCAAAAGTTTTTGCTCCAGCAACACCGTCAACGCTCCTATGTAGTCCACATAATCTAGCAATTGATTCCTCAACTTCAGTGAGAACATATTTGTTGAAAGGACCACCACCAGTTTTAGCATTTTCTCTTTTGTTGTGGCACAACTTCTTTTTTACGTAGACCTTCCAGTCTGCCCACGTCTTTTTCCACCCATTGCAATCTTTGGTGGGTGGTCCCGAGGAATTAAGTTTTTCGACAAGTTGTGACCAATATGTTTCAGCAACAACTCTGTCACCTTTCACATACCCCCTGGCTAAATCATGGTGGCTCTCCATAAAATCTATAAAGATTTTTTCTTGTGCAATATTTCTGTGCTTGCCCCTAAATAATAAAAAAGTTTATTTTCAAGTAATTCATAATATTTTCAAATACTTACATTTTGTACAAACTCTTGGCCTGAATACTTTTTGTTTTTTATTTCTTGTTTTGATTTATCGGTCGTAATACCAGATTGTAAAATTTTTTAAAATGTTTAATTTTTGCTTGAATGAAAAAGTGGTTTCCACAAAAAAATAATATGGCAACACTTTCTTACAAAATGTGTTTGTGTAGAGAAAAGTGATAAAAATTTACGAATTTTAATAAATTAAAACATTAAAAAATAAGTTTAAATGAAAAATTTATTAATAAAACAATATTTTTGTTAATATAAATATGCTCTATATATGTGTTATATGGTGAAAATTTTATAAAAAAAGCAATTCCACTTACAAAGACAAAAGTGGTTTCATTCCGATAAAAATTTTCGTTTTACATTTTCTGGAGAAGCTAAATACGGAATTAATTCCACTTTCGATCGGAATTGGTTTCTGTGACATGCCTGTATATTATGATTTTATTGATTTTAATTGTAGTGTTTGTAATATAAAACGTAGCTTATATGCTGGCATTAATTTGTAAATTATTATATAAAAATGTATTTTCGTTCTTGTCATACGTAGTTCCTGTGGATTGTTAGTTTATTCAGCTTGTGATTTAGTTCTGTAGCTGATTTATGTTCTTGTTGCCATTACTTTTCCCTTACCCGCTACAGTCCGGACTGTGGTGTGTACGTGTCCCTTCGTAATGGGGACGAGCCCTCCGCGGTCGGGTGAGGGTGAGTTAGTGTGTGCCCGGGGACGTTCGAAAAAAAAAAAAAAACACACTATCTACTAGACTACGTCGACTACAATTTTGATTCACACACCGAAAAAAGGCAAAGACGTTAAAACAAAATTTTAAGTATTATTACAGGGGCACCATTAGAACCTCGATTATACATAATAATCTCAATGTGCCATCTGTCTCAGAAATATTTGAAGAAGATACCATTTTCCTAAATGTATTTGGAAGTAATAAATTAAATTTCTGTAGTAACATTAGTCAAAAATATTGGGACACTGCAGCACTCGTTTCCACATGAGAAACATATTTTTTTTCACAAAAAATAAACGCGTGTGAAAACTGAATTATTCCCCGGTGTTGATTGGACAGAGATTTAAGATTTTTGTACATATTTTTAGTTCAAAAAGATACGTATGTATATAATATTGTAGTAATGTTCATCAATGTTTGCTGGGTAGTACAGATTTATAAAGTAAGTGTATGTGTGTATGTTTGTAGATGAGAGGATTATAGTGTATTTGCATATTTTAATTATTTAGATTGTGTTAAGGACACGGAGTCTATTATAGAATATAAATTATTAGACTTGAATATACATATACATGCACAACAAACTCTCTCATTCTCACCTCTATACAGAGACAATATGTACAGTAATATCTGCTGTCTTTCCGCCGGAAGCTAAGCCGCCATTGAAACCAACCTTTTTCGTTCCTTTTGCGTTTTTCTCTCTTCTCCGTTTGCATTTTTGTTGTTTTATTTCTCATTTTATTTTCAATTGTAAATTGTAAACGACTGAAGTTTTGTTGAAACTTTGTTTTTCCGTTGTTTTTGTTGATATCGAGAGAACTTAATTAAAACCAGGTGTTTTTACTTTTATAGCAACCAACAACAACAACAAAATAAGCTGAACATTTTGTTTTATGATTCTCTTCATGATGTATTGCCTGGTTACCATTCAACTTTTGCGTTGAATGAATAACATTCTGTGCCGAAACGTATGCAAATACTCAACCATGCTGGCAGGATGGTTTTGTGAAGAAATGAGAGAGAGAGAGAGAGTTTGGGGGGGGGGGGGGGGGGATAATTCAATATCTTTAATAGACATCAATAAAGTATTTCGTTTCCTTTTATTTTTCTTCTTGTTATTGTTTTAAATTAAAATACAAAATAAACTTTCGTAATGGCTCGAAATAAAAGTTGAGTTTGAAATTGTACACAATTTTTCTTGATATGATGATAACATTTCATATGTGAATG
This sequence comes from Sarcophaga rosellei, assembly GCA_930367235.1. Lineage (NCBI taxonomy): Eukaryota > Metazoa > Arthropoda > Insecta > Diptera > Sarcophagidae > Sarcophaga > Sarcophaga rosellei. The sequence goes on along the minus strand of OV884021.1, from coordinate 49,377,960 downwards.
AGTATGCTGGAGAGTAATTTTTGTTACAAAAAAAAAAGTTAGTAAACACACACAGGCATCTTTATTATGATATCTTCGAAAATTTCTTTAAACGCCAAATTCAAACTTGTATTTGAGAAAGAAATAAAAATAATGAAGGCTGTAAGTGTTACTCACTCCCAAAGAACAACTCAATTCTCATGTGTTTGTGACGTCACTGCTTTTGTTGTATGTATACAATGGCTCTTAGGTTAGGTTAGGTAGCTTGCCGTTCACAGGCAACTTCATTGGCAGGTCCATATGGCTGGCGTTTGAACCACTCCGATCTCCCTATGAAACCGGTCAGTTCCCTTAGTTGCTCGTTCAGCCAAAAACTGCTGATGTCTGTTCTGAAGCGTAGGACACTCGCGTAAAAGCTGTTGAACTGATTCCATTTCCACCAGAGATCTGCAATGTGTATTCAAAAAGATGAATCATACTCATAATTTCTGATACTTATACGCAATCATACTTATTTTAATATCATACTCATACTATTCATATTCAAAGTTTGAAGTGCTCATCGTACTCATATGATGTTGTCGATTACGACTCTCCTTTACTCAACATTTACAAGAATCACAAAATAAGTATGATTCGCGTACGAACACTGCAATACTCACTAGAAGGTTGTGTGTTTGCTTTGCTTTGCTGTCTTTGTCTTTTTCTTTCTTCTTTTTTTGTAAAGGCAACAGCAACTAAGACTGTAAATTTTGATGAATGATTCGAATAACTCGAATCATTTATGAGTATTATAAGTATTTTTGTAAATTTATGAATCTGAATGAGTAGGCATATGAATCTAATGTATTTCAAATATGGCAATGAGTTTGATGTCAACGTTGTACTCATACTCATTGCAACCTGTACTTATAAATCAAGTACGAATGAATCATAGTAGTTGAATTTTAAAACTTTTGACTCACTCATACTTAAAATTTCATGAGTACTTATGAGTAGCGTAAAAGCGATTGATTGTTCATCCCTGGTTTCAACCAACCCGAGCTCTGGATGAAACCGACCAGTTCCCTTAATCTTCAGACGTCATCCAAAAGCAGCAGACGTCTGTTCTGAAGCGTAGGACAGTCGCGTAAAAGCTGTTGTACCGATTCCATTTCCACCACATCATGGCAGTTTTTGAAGTAATCAGAATGGAACAGATTGAGCTCGTCAACGAAACTGCCAATAGCGCAGTGTCTAGTTAGAATTCCTCTTAAAATGCGAACCGTCCTCTTGTCGAGCTCAATAGCTCCCTAATTCTCCTGCTGTTCACGGCTGGGCATAGCAGTCTTGAAATTCTACAACCAGGTTTGTTGGACCACCCACGGTTTGTTGAATCCTATGCCGTTTTTTTTAATTTGGAAAAGTATTTTTGTAGAGGAGCATATTCCTTCTATATTCTCTCCCTCAGACATCGCTGAGCCTTTCCATGTCAGTTCGTCCGTGTTTTCGTATTCCTCTATGTCACAGTGGCCGGGAAGCAGAGCAGTAGAAGCCGGTGTTGTGTCAACGTAAACTGCGAAGAGAGCCCAAGCAACTCGTAACGCTCTTTGATTTGACAATCCCATCGGATTGATTGCTGTTTGGCTGTCCACACATATGATCAAGTTCGAAGGAGGTATACTCAACATTATACGAAAAATTTTTCGTTTCGGTCTGACGAGTGTATTTGGCATAAACAGTTAAAGGTTTAAGCATTTTAAGTAACAAATGAAACAAAAATGTATATAAAATGTATGTAAAAATATGATGTACTCTTCATTGTATGCATTAGTACATCAAATTTTATTAGTACATACATTAAAGTTATGAATTCATTAATTTATAGAAAATAATAGAAAAGTTTTGTTCTTTATTTTGTTTTGTGTTTCCAATTTCTTTTAATAAAGAAAAATGACCAACAGTATGCCATTTTATATCGCTCAATTTGTTGAGATTGTTTGTTAAAATCATGAAAAGATTAATGCCATTACACATAATGAAACTTGATTGACTGGATGTCATGAAGAAAGAATTTTTAGTGTACGATACGATACGATTCTTGATAAATTCGTGTTAATTTGAAAAATATTAGACGCGTTTAAGAAACTGACAACAGTAATTAATCGGTAGTTTGTTATTGAAAACCGTTTAAAATTATTCGTGTTAATTTGCATAAAAATTAATTAACTTTGTGAAGAGTTGCATGACTTGTTGTTTCTATCAATCCAGTAGAGGGAGAGTGTTTCTTCCAAAACTGTCTTGTTAATTAGAATTTTTTTTCTGCTCATACGTAGACGCCGTATTAATTGAACATAAATTTCTCATATTATGACAACAACATGAAATTGTACGAAATTTCGAAGAAAACTTAAATCATTACAGAAACGCTATTTATTTGCGTATAAAAATATCTGTTTTACTAATTCATGAATTTAAATTTCACGATGACAATAATATATAGGGAATTTAATAAAATCCTAAATTAGAAATAGACAATGGAAAACTTACAATAAAAATACTGTTACGTTTTTAACCTTTTAAAAAACGTATAAAATATGAGTTCGTTGATTGCAAGCAAAATACAAATAAATATGTGTTTCATTTTAGATAAACTCTTTATTGTTTGCACAATTTTGTGTGCTACTATTTACAACTTGATGTATTCAACAATAATTTGCTTATTCGTTAATCTTCTTTAGACTTCTGTTCAGTAGATCTTTACAACGGCGATATTCAAACCACGACTGTTTTATTCACACGAAATGCGTCTTCACACAAGACTGACTGAAATCTTACTACTCGTTGCCTGCTTTGTCTTGCCTTTTTATATGCACACCTTTATATGCTTATGAATGTTCGTGAAGTCGAACTCGTGAACTCTATCGCGGCGTCGTTGTTGTTTATGTATTTTGTTCACATTGCTTGTTGTTGCGTTCTCGCTTACTTGTCTATCCCCTTTTCTTTCATACTGATGTTGTTGGTTTACTTGAAACAAGTTCGTTGTATTTGTTTGTGTAGCTTTTGTTTATCGTTTTAATGTTAAACAATGTTTCCATTTTCGTAACAATATATTAATTTTGCACACTGTGTATTGTCACAGACTCTCTGGGGGGAAACGAACCCATGACCCTCACACTGATAGTTTAACATACTTCCCACTAGACCACCAGGGCACCCCTTATGGAAACTACTATACTCAATACCTATTTCAAGGATAATAGAAGATGGTTTTAAAAGACGCCATACCAAGTCGACCACACGGGCGTTTCTATTTCTAAAATCAATTTCTTATTTTGATGTTGAATTTTGTGATGAAATGATGTCTTAGCACGGATATGTGCGCCTCAGTTTTGCATGAATATTATTTGTTCTTAGTTTGTCAACGGATGATCAAGAAATTGCGTATATTCGCAATGAGAATGATTTCAATCTTTATGCAGATGGTGGTGACAAAGTGTACTTACCAGAGATTACCAATAAGTATTCAAAAAGATGAGTAGATTCGAATCATACTCATAATTTCTGATACTTATACGCATTCATACTTATTTTAATATCATACTCATACTACTCATATTCAAAGTTTGAAGTACTCATCGTACTCATACTTAACAATACGCATGATGTTGTTGATTTCGACTCCCCATGACTCAACATTTACGTGAATCACAAAATAAGTATGAATCGCATACGAGCACTAAAATACTCACTAAATGGTTGTAAGTTTGCTCTGCCTGCTGCTCTGTCTTTTTTGCTTATTCGTCTTTTTCTTTTTTTGTAAATGCAACAACAACTAAGACTAAAGTTTGATGAATGATTCGAATCACTCGAATCTTAACTTATGAGTATTATATATATATGATATATACAGTGGTGGCCACGAATTTAAGACACGACATATGACTGACTTATTTGTGATAATTTTGACAACCCTTTTTTTCTTTTTACATTTTGTTGCTTTTTAATCATATTAATGTAAAAACGAGTATTTGAAACTGGCCACGAATTTAAGACATTTCAGAATTTTCTGATTTTTAAGCGATTTTTTTTTTGTGTTTTTGAAGCTAAACGGTGAGTAACGAATGTTTCTATTATTTTATGTTGAAATACATCGAAATATTTAATTAGAAATGGCCAGAGGTACTTGGAGTTCCGATGCCGAGCGAAAACTGATCCAACAACTAAAATCTGCTGGAAAAACAGTAATAGAGATATCCATGCTGCTTAAATGTTCTAGATGCAAGATCTACAACGCGATGGAACACATCAAGCAACATGGTACCACCAAAAATATCAAACAGTAACCTAGAGCCCGAAAAACTACACCCTGGGAGGACATTTTAATTTATAGAGTAGCTGCTAGTAATCCTTTCACGAGCTCAACTAAAATAAAAAATAACACTGCATCGGATTTTGGCATTAATATTTCGTCTAGGACAAAAAGAAGACGGTTAAATGAAAAAAACTTGCGTGGGTGTATTGCACAACGTAAACGACTTGTGTCAAAAAAAAAATATCAAAGCCCGACTAGCGTTTTCGAGAGAACATCTCAAGAAACCCATGATATTTTGCAAATATATTCTTTGGAGCGACGAGTCGAAGTTTTTGCCGCTTCGGCTCTGATGGAAAGCGGTACGTATGGCGTCCTCCAAACCTGGAGCATCATCCAAAGTACACCCTAAAAACGGTCAGACATGGTGGTGGAAATGTGATGGTATGGGCAGCATTTTCCTGGCATGGTGTAGGTCCCATTTACAATATAAATTCTAAAATGGACCACCATGTTTACAAAAATATTGTAACAGACACAATGATACCATTCGCTGAAGACAACATGCCTCTAATATAGAAATTTATGCATGATAATGACCCTAAGCACATTTCACGTCTAGTGAAGAGTTGCTTAGAGGAAAACGATATCATTGTTCTTAAATGGCCAGCTCAATCCCCGGACCTCAATCCAATTGAGAACCTGTGAAATGATGTTGAGGAATATGTACGAACAGTTAAACCAAAGAATTCAAGCGATTTGTGCGAAGAAATCCGAAGGGCTTGGTATGCAATTCCAAAGCAACGTTATGTGGCATTAGTCGGAAGTTTACCCAGGGGATGTGCTGCTGTGATCAAAAATAAAGGATTTCCTACTAAATACTAGGATTTTTTTATGAAGCTGAGCTTAATTTAGAGAATAGTGTTATATTATGCCTATGTCTTAAATTCGTGACCAGGATAAAACTTGTGTTTATGCATATAATATGTAAATAAAAATTTTTAACCGAATATAGGTAAGAAAATATTATTAATTTTTCTTCATAACATTACAAAAGTCTTAAAAAAAATATCATGGACCCATAATTTTTTCGATAAAATTTAAAAATTATCACAAATAAGTCAGTCATATGTCGTGTCTTAAATTCGTGGCCACCACTGTATATCTGACCTGGAATTTGGACCATGGCCTCACATTTAATAAACCAACACTCTACTTACTACGCTGCGGCGAAATCGAAAGATTAGCGATTCATAACAATATCTGGACGTTGCGAATACCGTTAATATGTGCCAGCCAAGTTAATTCCGCTTGAACAAAGAAATACTGTATTAAAGCCGTGACTGACTGTCCTATAAAGCTGTGCGTTTATGTGAAAAAACATCTGATGGATTTCTGTCCTACTTGAAGAAAATCGGAGAATCGGTTTTTTTTGCCATACTGTCATTCAAAACAGATGCAAAAGCATATTGTTTTCTAATGTAAATTGGTGCCATATATTCCTTCAAATTTAACATTCAGCAAACTTAGATTGTCATTATATTATACAAATACAATACAAATTCCAAAAAAAAAAAAGAACAACAATCGCACAGAAAATATTATTTTGAGAAATTTTTCAAATAATTATGAAATCTGACTTGTTAAAAAATCTGTCACAGACTTGCATTTTTTAATACTCATTGCCACATTTCTTTTTTATACTCACGTATAAAATTAACGCACACAACATAAGTGGTGTTGGAAGCTAGGTTGTAATCCTGACTGAAGGGTTGTAATGGCCAATTATGTACGTAGGTGTCATACTTTTTGAACAGACATGTAATTTTTGGCAAGTCGAACGATTAAATCTGATAGTCAGTCACGTCCTTTAGCTTTATGAGAGGGACTGATTATGGATTTCAAGATCTACCCTGTTAGTTAAAAATCGTAGTCTCGTAGCAATATTGTAAAAAAGCATTTGTAGTTCAACTTCGTCTTTTACGTCGACAAGTCTCATTACAGTTTATATTCTAACCGGAAAAGTTATGACAAATAAAATAGGCCAGGCATCGGAGAGCTGAAGTTAAAGAATGCATGATGAAATAAAAGGATACAAAAGCTATGACATTATTATCCACTTACTCGAAACATGCTCCTCCATTTATGCAAAAAAGAAAATAAAAATAAATTATATATCTGGTCCAAGATGCGTAGCTGGCATAGACTTATATGATCAACAAATAATTTGCTATCGGAGTAGAAAGCGTCCAAAAAAGACTGATGAGAGTTTTCAATTTGTTTTCAATTCTTCTACGAACTGTATTTTATAGACATGTAAGCTATAAGCCTTAGATAGTTGAAGGACAAAGACCAAAAGTTTAAATCGAAAGCGAATAGATATTTCGGCATCTATTTTGAGATTTTGCGCTTCAGCAGAAATGTTCTCTGCGGTATGCACAGTACTTTGTTTTGTTAACGGTTTCGAACTGACAAGTGTAAAATGTTTACTCACTAGGCTGATTATGATGATCAAATGACCTGATCTTGACCTAAAATTAACCAAAAACTCTATGAACCTCGCGACCAGATTTATTTTGTTTTATTTAAATCCTCACAATTTGGAAGCGTTCATATAGCGTGAATCGCCAAACCTTACCAAAAAGTCTGTCTAACGTTTTCAGTTCTCAAACCATAGTTATGCAGCTAAAATTCATCCGATACAAACCATCATTATTTGACGGGTCAATTGAAATGTTAAGCATATGCTTAAGATTTCATAGTCTTTTACTATTGGCCAATTCACATGACTTTGTATCGTGTATGTTGTATTGAATACACTTGGTTGTTTGTGAACGCTCAATGCTATGTTGTATTGTGTATTTCGTATTCCAAACGTCAAAAAGCGATAAGAAGAAGAAGACCAGTATTCTTAATTTGATTTTCAAGCAACAAAATGAAAAATATTACTGAAAAAAAGTAAATTAATTAATTATATGTGCGAACAATTATAATTTTTAAATGTTAATTGTTGAGTCAAGTGACATAGAAAATATTTAGTATTTTTATTCTTCTTCTTGATTACTGGCATTTACATATACTGACAGCACAAAACCAATACAACTTCCAAAAACATATGAAAAAAATATGTACAAGTGTATCGGATTTTTATATGAAAATAAAACAATACAACGAATACAATGATACAATATGTGAATTGCCCATATTCTTTGGCCATAAGTTCGTAAAGTTACTTCAATGAAGTTCGTTGTTTCAAAAATATTTTTTTTATAGAAAATCAAAAATATCGCATAAAATTCCCAATTGGCACACCCTATACAAATAAATTAAAATAATGGATATTTGAGTGCATGCCCTACTCGTAGATACTGTCCATTTTTTTTTACTGTCCATGCTTTTGTTTATTTATTTGTTGTATTTATAATTCAAATAAAATATTCAATGCAAATATGAATTTTTTCTGTCCTTTTATAATAAACATTGCATTTCACGTTCCTTACCTTCCCAGATACACAATCAAAATGCACAACGAATTCATTTTTTTTTTAGCTGAGGGAGTTCGCTCAAATTGCAATCAAAAATATGCTTAAAGTACTTGACCAATTTAAAGCGTATTTCCGCAGAGATTTATTTTAATTTAAAATTAAAGACAATAAATTCGGGGAAAAAACTCAAAACTTTCTTGCAACTCACAGAAGTATTGAACACCCTGCATAACCAATACCTAAAAGAAATCCAAAAAATATACACAGGATATGAGAATGTCAATGTTCTGGGTGGTTACGCAGGTCACAACACAAGTTGTTGTTGCTGTTGCTGCGTGCATCCGTTGTTGCAATAGTTGGAAAGGTCCATTGACTGAGAGATAAGAACGTGCAGAGGAAATTCGAATATAAATTTTATTTTTATCTGATGATTTGTATGTTTGTTCGTCTGCACATCCCTGTTGTTGGACACCCACATAACGGAGTACATTTGGATGCTATGTATACTGCATTTATAATGGTATGGATTTGGGATTTAAAGAACATAATTTAGTAGGGCCATGTGGTTGAATACAAATCCTTATTCCCTCTCCACTTAAAGCTGGATTCCAATATGAACACATTGTAGAAGAGTTTTCGAAAAGTTTAAATAAAACAGGAAACGGAAATGGCAAGTAATAAAATATAAAATACGTGTGTACACAACTCCAACTACAAGTGTACTTGTGTTTTTATTTGGCAAATACGAAAGAGAAGAAACAGAAACTGAAATAAAATCCGAAATAAAATTTTGTAATAAAAATATGAAAAATATTTACTTTTGAAAAGTTTTTATACACAATTCTGTTAATGCCTCTACTGCTCAAAGACAATTGGATGTACATCACTGTTGCATCACTGTTGCATGTTCTGACATGTAGTAAACAGAAACATCATTTGATAACTTGTAAAGTATTTTTACAAGCTCATCTTACACGAGTGCCATGAGTAGTTTGTCGCCAAAGTAGGCGACACAGCACACATATGGACGTGGTGGCATTTAGTTGTGATACATTTCATAGAATACCCGTCAATGAAAAGATTTAAAATTTCTTCTTCAGTTTGTATAGGACAAGTCGGAGCCATTATTTTATCCACTTTGTGTTGACCAATTCAAATGCAATGCCGTATAAATGGAATATTATTGCCTAAAATTGCTATCAGTCTGACTACTCTAATTTAATTTATTTTTTTTTTTGGAAAAACAATCAAGTAAAATAAAATTAAATGATTTGCTCAAATAGGAAACTATTCATTAAAAATTATAGTTATTGGTCCAGTTTTCTATCTCGGCACACATTTATTTGGTAATTTATTCCAAATATGTACTTGTCGAGACTACGAATTAAATGCTTGAGTGTATTAGTGAAATTATTTATGAGGACATACAGCATTCCACGGATATACTAATTCCACGCTTAGTAGCACGGAAACTTAGACAATCTTGATTTTTGTTTTAAAATAAGCTTTTAAGCATTCCCTGCTTATCAACACAAAATAATATATTTCGTATTCTAAATATACGTCAAAAATTCTTTTATATGCACCAGAGATCAGCAATGAATGCTTTTTCACTACTCATAAGTACTTATGAAATTTTGAGTATGAATGAGTCCGCAGTATTGAAATTCAACTGCTCTGATTCATTCGTACTCACTACAACATTGATTTATAAGTACAGGTTGCAATGAGTATGAGTACAACGTTGACATCAAACTCATAACATTCGAAATATGTCTGATTCATACGCCTACTCTTTAGATTCATAAATTTAGAAAAATATTTATAATACTCACTCGAGTGATTCGAATCATTCATCAAAATTTACAGTCCTAGTTGTTGTTGCATTTACAAAAAAAGAAGAAAGAAAAAGACAAAGACAACAAGCAAAACAAACATACAACCTTCTAGTGAGTAATGTAGTATTCGTACGCGAATCATACTTATTTTGTGATTCTTGCAAATGTTGAGTAAAGGAGAGTCGAAATCAATAACATCATGGGTATTGTTAAGTATGAGTACGATGAGTACTTCAAACCTTGAATATGAGTAGTATGAGTATGATATTAAAAGTATGAACTCGTATAGGTATCAGAAATTATGAGTATGATTCGAATCTACTCATCTATTTGAATACTCATTGCTGATCTCTGATATGCACAAACTCTGTGACAATTTCGTTTCCAAAATCAGTCCTGTTTACTTGCTCCCTCGTTCGTGAGATTAAACGTTTTTGTATTTATTTTTATGGGGATATGTTAAGTCTCTTGTTACCTAGTAGTAGTAGTAGTAGTAGTAAAATATGAGATAGTGAAATGCAATTCCATATTATGTTATGGAATATTAACATGCAGAAGACGTTACGAATTGTCGCAAATCCAATCTCAGATAATTGATTCCTGATCGCCTTTCGTAATTTATGATGCTCTTCTTCTACTAATCTGGCCTGATGCAATTCTCAGACGAGTCAACGACCTGACTCTCTGCCTAGTCTGCTGCGGATCCATCTCTTTCTGCAATTTCAACAAATTCCAACTTTGTTCACTACACTGAGTTGTAGAAGATGGTCCAAGCACTCTTCGGCTAAACGGCATTCCATCGAACACGAAGGTAGTACTGTCAAAGAGACAAATAGAATTCTATCAGCTTGAATGACATATTGCTATTTGCTCTCAGGTTACTCCCGACCGGAGAGTAATGTAGTTAAATATTCTAATGGACCAAAAATAATTGAATATTTGACAGACAACATTCGATGTGCTATTTTATTATTATTAATTATTATATTAATAATTATGCAGAGATGTCACTAGAAGTGTAGAAGTTAAACTTCACTTCAATACACTTTTTGGGGAGGAAAAAATATTGAAGCAGCATGGCATTTCAAATTTCTTTTTTCTTATGTTTGGTGTTCTTTACAACAAAAATCTTCTGGATTCTAATATTTATAATGCACTTTCGATTTATTTATTCGGGAATTTAGGCACTCGGATAGTATGTTTTGTTACGCAAATTTAAACATCGTTTAACATTAACATGATTAACAAAAGCTACACTAATAAATACAACGAACTTGTTACTAGTAAACCAACAACATCAGTATGAATGAAAAGGGTGTAGACAAGTAAGCGAGAAAGCAACAACAAGCAATGTGAACAAAATACATAAACAACAATGAAGTCGCAATAGAATTCCCGAGAAGGCGAACACACGAACATTCGACTTCAAGAACCTTCATCAGACTTTTTACGTGAGCATATACAAAGCAAGACAGAGAGGGCAACGAGCAGAAGTGTAAAGAAGAATAACGAACTAAGCCAATTGTTGTATCGTCAAGTTGTAAATAGTGGAACACAAAATTGTGCGAACAATAAAGAATTTAATTGAGACTAAACACAAATTTATTTTTATTTTGTTTGCAATCAACGAACTCATATTTTAAACGCTTTTAAAAAGGTAAAAAGGTAACAGTATGTTTCAGCAATTTACTTCTGTATGCTGTATGCTGAATCTGTTAACATTAAAGGCAAATGTATTGGATGATACTTGACTTTGGGCAAATGCCATGAGATCTTGAATTGAAATTCAATTTAATTAGGCCTTAAAAGCCAATGTACTGCAAAGCAAATTTTTGAACTACTTTTTAAGATCCGTAGACTATTGTCGCTAATTGTATTTAAAGCTTGACTTTATACCTTAAATTTTTCCATGATACATTTCTTCATAGAATTGTGGTTTCCTTAACTAAAAGTTATGATTTTATATGCAAAACATTACAACGAACGCATGCGAATATAAATTCGATACAAAAAAAAAACGAATGCAAATAAGCAAAAATGCATCGTTTAATATTAAAAATAGGAACGTCGATCAAAAATGTAGACTGGTTTTACGTTATTGTTGGCAGCCGTGTTGAAACCATTTACGCCTTGACTTTGCATATATTGTTGTTGTACTAAGAGGCTTTTTTGGTCTGTTTTGTATAGAAAAATAGAAAAAAAAACAAAAAAAGAGAACATATTAGCAAGGCATGTATCAATGCCAGCCATGGTCATTCATATCAGTAGAATGATTTAATGCAACACATTTAACGAGGGTATAATTACGAAACCATTAGACGGATATTAAACCACACAACCTCAGCTCCACTCAGCGCAACTCAACTCAACTCCTCTGCAAAAAGAATTTGTTTTTTTTCTTTCTTTCTTTCGTTCTTTTGTGTTCTGCGTTTAAAGGCCTACACATGAAATTCATTCATGTTGTTTGGTTGTTGTTATGATTTTTTCTATTCTTTGTTGTTTTTGTTTGATAGGATGTACAAGTTTATGCAAATGCATTGATTATTGGAATATCAATTTTATTTTGCTCCCGTTGTCCCGTTGTTACCAACTAAATGCTCAACTTGCTTGTGTTTACAACATACAGCCAGACAACACCTTTATTCCGGAAAAAACTGAACAGATCTTTAAAAGAGTGAAAACTGTATTCGCTTTGTAGTCCATGATTTAAGAAAATAGTGATACATTTTCTAATATTAAATTTTATATTAATGAGGTGAGAATATATGTTTTTAAGGCCAACATAGAGAAGTACATATGCATATTATATACATCTTATATGAGAATGAACTCAACTGCGGTAGCTAGAAGCTTTAGAAAGGCCTGCGTTATGTTCACAGAGCTCATCAATATTATACTGGACATATTCACGAGGATAGCCTGAGCAGAAGAACGATAAATAATGTAAGGCCTCGCTAAGCTCTTAGAAAATCTAGAACATCCACACCAGAGATCAGCAATGAGTATTCAAAAAGATGAGTAGATTCGAATCATACTCATAATTTCTGATACTTATACACATTCACAGTTATTTTAATATCACACTCATAATACTCGTATTCAAAGTATGAAGTACTCATCGTACTCAAACCTAACAACACGCTTGATGTTGTTGATTTCAGCACTTCGTCACTCAACATTTACAAGATTCAAGCAACAAAAACTCAGACTGTAAATTTTGATAAGATATGTTGTCAATGTTGTACTCACACTCATTGCAACCTGTACTTATAAAGCGATGTTGTAGTGGGTACGAATGAATCAGAGCAGTTGAATTCCAATACTGTACTTATGAATAGCGAAAAAACGATTCATTGCTGATCACTGATACTGACGACATTTGTCACAACCTGATGGGAACTGAAAAGGAATGTAGGAAAGACGAAAGTACTTTAAAAGAACTTGCGGAAAATATCATAGAGGACGAGTACAAATTCTGTTATTTTGGTAGCATTATTATGAAATCCGATATGCATAACAAGCACTGATATGAACCAACATAAGCAAATATCAAATTTATATCAAATATTCTACTCAAAAGTCAGGCAAACAGTATTGTGTGGGTGTCTGCCATGCAATGCTGCACTTTGTGAATTTGAGACTATGCAGGTACTTCTTAACATCTCAAGATGCTACATGAAGGCTGCTCCAGCAGTATCGATGATAGTTTGAAATGTGTTTATAGTTTCATACCAGTCGACTTAAAAAATAATTGAATTTTATACGCTAACCAACTTGTACGTCGTAAGCGCATAACACATGAAATAAGATAAACCCGGACAAGACCACAAAAGTACCATTTACAAGAACAAGAATATTCTATTTCAGTGTGAGATAATATCACACAAAGTAATGGTAGAGTATCAAATTGACATGGCGTGTTCATATATAAAGCATCTCAGATATGCGACAATGGCATGCAGAAGGCCTGCAGGTAAAACCTAAAGATATAATCCAGGAATTATGCACTGGATGGTGCTGGTCAGACCCCTAGCGAGCTATGGACCAATTGCCTAGGCAGATAGAATAAATCAGAACACAACTCAAAAGGATTTGGACAAGATACAGAAACTATCTAAATGAGTAGATTCATAAATTAAGAAAAAAATATTTATAATACTCATAAATAATTCGAATTATTCGAATCATTCATCAAAATTTACAGTCTTATTTGTTGTTGCATTTACAAAAAAAGAAGAAAGAAAAAGACAGCAAGTAAAGCAAACACACAACATTTTAGTGAGTATTGTAGTGTTCATACGCGAATCATACTCAATTTGGGCTTCGTGTATACATATGTTGAGTCATGGAGAGCCGTAATCAACAATATCATGCGTATTGTTAAATATGAGTACGGTGAGTACATCAATCTTTGAATATGAGTAGTGAATTAAGTATGAATGTGTATAAGTATCATAAATTATGAATATGACTCGAATCTACTCATCTTTTTGATTACTCATTGCTGATCTCTGATGCATACTAAGGAGGAAACACATGGGTGCTAAGCAAAGACACCCATTGTTGACACCGAGCAACATCCTGAAGTTTATCGGGGCTATACACTTACTATGAATATATGTATGTAGGATTTTCTTTAAAGTCTTTCTTTTCAATAATTAATAACAAAAGTTTTCTTTATTTTTGTGGCACAATTAATATTTTAAGATCCATTATTACAACTTGACATTAAAGTTGGGTTTAGTTAAAGGTAACTTTAGCTAAAGTGAACTTTAAAGATAAAATAAAGTAAACTTTTTCAAAAATATGGCGGTGCCGGAGCAATGTCGATAACCCTGCTTAATTAAACAAGTTTTTTTAAAAATACAGTGGCAACGACGGGCATCGTTTTTTTTTTGTTGCATATGCTCATTTTATTGAAAAAATATATAATATGGCAAGTTCTAGCATAAACTTAACTTTAAAAGTTAAAGGTAGGATGACCCTCTCTTTATCTTAACGCGCCCTTCTATCTTATTGGGTACTCATAATAATTAAAAACAATTTATCTGCCCGTTAAAATCCTCCTCCTCCTCCGGAGTAATAAAATTCTTCCCTAAATTAACTTCATTATCTGAAACTTCTGATATGCATACCATTTTTTTGTTGTTTTTTTTAAGATTTTTTTGTTATTGGCAACAAACTGGAAAAGGCGGTTGTGATACATTGTCATTTGGCTGAGTATTAGAATGAGAATTAATAAATCGTTTGAATTTATGCCCTTTGGTTATGACATCCTGCACATTGTAATTACAAACACATGCGTTTATTATTATGATCGCATCAAACCATTTGGTATTTTCATTTACAATATTACTGTTCGTCCTTGTCGACTGTCTGTCCATTAGTTTATCTGTCTGTTGACTGCTCATAGTGTATATTAAAAAAAAAACAAAAATTATAACAACAGCAACAAAG
Source organism: Sarcophaga rosellei (assembly GCA_930367235.1). NCBI lineage: Eukaryota > Metazoa > Arthropoda > Insecta > Diptera > Sarcophagidae > Sarcophaga > Sarcophaga rosellei. The sequence continues at coordinate 49,362,910 of OV884021.1, read as the reverse complement.
AATGTAATGTAATGTAACCAGAAAGTTAGAAATGGATTTGAAATTAATTTCATAGATTTTATCGTCCACATCAATGGCTGTTATTTGGCCAGATAACCCGTAAGTTTTCATCTGTGTCTGACAGTAATTTATAATTCTTCAACAGATGTATGTATGTATGATAATACATTTTTACATTGTTTTATTCGAGATTCATAATTCCATCCATCCACGATATTAAATTTTGCCTTTGAAACATTGTATGATTTTTGTAGGGAAAATCTATCAAAGACCATAACCTTTAAGAAGGTATTAAAGGAATTAAATTAGGCAAAAAATTTGGTATTTAGTAATAACTTAAAGAGGTTTTTTAAATAATAAATCTGTTCATTATTTTGTATTCATTTCTGTTTTAAAAGCTTAACAAATAAAGTCGGCGAAGAGGACGCCCTTGTATCCATTGGAAGGACCAAATCAAAGAAGCTCTATCATCGATTGGTGTGACCAACTGGCGTAGGCGCGCAAGAAGCAAAGGCGCCTGGAAGGATGTGTTGCAGCAGCCCGAATTCCATTAATCGGGTTGTTAATGGCCAATTAAGTAAGTAAGTAAATTTAAAATTTAAGATCATGGTTATTGCAACTCAACTTAGAAGACGATTTAAAAATTATCAAAGATAGGATCTCTTCCCCCTATATTTTATTGGAAATTTTTTAATTTATTTTCCCACAATATAAAACATAAACGGACACTGATGAAAAATCATATAAGTTTCATGGAGCTTGTCTCACAGCAATGGATAAAAATGTCGTGGACCTATCCTGTTTTTAAAGCAATAAGTATGAAACGTAAAATATTCCTAAGCCTTGGAATATCTTACTAAATGAATTTCAATTCAACACTTGAATGAATAATTCATTTTTAAATATGATTGTAGTCGTATGTTAATGGCGATTCTGAGCTGCTTTTTTCATACTAAGTTGGGATAATAAGATGAGTCCTAAATGCTATATGCCGGTTCACAATTTTCTTATGTACTTGCTAAGTTAATCGGTCCTTTGTTATTATAATAGGATTACGGCCTAACTTCTCACACTACTCATATTGTGTGTGTTAATGTTATCAATGAGTGGCAGGACCTATAATTTAAAGACAATTCCGAACGATAGGTTTTTGAGAAACTTTTCAGGCATTCAGTTTTAGGGGTTTTGACTGAATACTGCCGTAGAAATATTTTCTCATATTTCGTTTTGTTTAATATACCTGAGCCAGGAGTTGAACCACGGACTCACGGCTAAAAGGCCTACACACTATCTACTAGACTAAGGTCGGTCGGTCGAATACGTTGGAAAGTATCCGAATAGAAAAAATATTTAAGCTAAAAAAGATTTACTTCGTTATTATCGTTGTTTTACAAAACATAAAAATATCTCTCTCCTTTCTCTTGACCAAGTAGCTTGATTAAATGTAAATATTGTTACGAAAATTGAAATGGTGTACATCGTTTAACATTAAATAGAACAAACGCTACACAAACAAATACAACGAACTTGTTACAAGTAAACCAACAACATCAGTATGAAGGAAAAGGGGATAGACAAGTAAGCAAGAAAGCAACAACAAGAAATGTTAACAAAATACACCATCAACAATGAAATCGCGATAGAGTTCTCGAGAAGTCGAAATCCCGAATTTCATCAGATTGATTACCTGGGCATATAAAAAGGCAAGACAAAGAAGGCAACGAGCAGTAAGAATTCAGTCAGTCTTGTGTGAAGACGCGTTGCGTGTGAAGAAGGCAGTCGTGGTTTGAAGATCGTCGTTGTAAAGGTCTACCGAACACTTGTTAGTGCTTACGAGAAGGAAAGTGTAAAGAGAATAGCAAACAAGCAATTATTGTGAATACCTCAAGTTGTAAACCAAGGCACACAAAAGTAGTGCGAACAATAAAGAATTTAATTGAAAGTAAACACCAATTTATTTGTATTTTGTTTGCAATCATATTCTAAACACTTTTAAAAAGGAAAAAACGTAACAATATATAAGTTTGTGCTGACAATGGTTCACACAGACCAGATGTTAATGATTGTTGCCCTTAAGATACCATCTCGATATGTAGCTATTTAAGAAGAAGAAATTGTCCCAGAACTGCCACAAATTTTCTGGAAAAACGTACGCCAGTGATCCAGAACCGCTATAAGCAAAATTTTCTTTAAATGGAAATTTTAGAAATTATTTATAATTATAAGGTATAAATACATACATACATAATTGGTCGCTACAATCCTTCAGTCATGATTACGACCTAATTTTTCACACCACTTATGTTGTGTGTGTTAATTTTATACATGAGCGGCGGGATGTACAGTTTAAAGTCGACTCCGAACGACAAATTTTTATGAAACTTTTCAAGACAATTTTATTTACTCTTAGAGTTTTTGCCACATAATATAAAATTTAAATTGTAACCTGGTCTGAGTTTTGGGTTATTATATTTTATAAAATATTTTTTCAGGAAAGCTTCTGAATGGTAGGAACATTATGTCATGACCAAATTTATCAAATGCTTTCTGGCGAAGCTAAGTTTAATATCCATTCATTTATAACAGTTTATAAGGTCCACCTTTTATTGCAGTTTTACTTTGGCACCACCCTTTATCTCGCAAGGGAGGCAACTGTTTGCCAAAAACTAAATCATGCAAATTTTTCTTTTATGCGACATAACAAATACAACAGGTCAGTTAGCCACTGGCTTACCTGCTGTATAAATTTCGGCCACAGCGCATTGTAGAAAGATAGTAAATTAAATACGAACTCTTATTCAATTTTGGGTAAAACTAAATATTTAATTAAATCCCGTTTTTAAATATCATAGACGTACTGTTCTGGTAAATCTATTATATTTATTCCTGTATTTTTTTTTCAATGGCAGGCCTTTCCAATACTTAGTTTAACAGTTCATTCATATTTGAAATCAAAAACAACATATTGTATCAACAATTTAAAATTTCATTGTCCTATCTATTGTGGAAGATTAGTTCATTAAAGTAAAATTCGCAACTCAGAATACAACTCAACGAAATGTAACAAAGAATGCTTTATTCATAGTTGCATCGCATTGTTTGCTCATTATTGATTGAGAGCCAAGTATATTTAACTTCAATTATAATGTATTCATTACTTATTTATAAGCGTTTTCGTGTAATCTTAATGCAATTGACAGGAGCAATTCATCATTGTCATCAATTATCATTAATGTTACTAAAATGTTTTTACTTTCTTGTCATATCTTAAGCTTGTACATGTTGGTCTGCGAAATATATTCACAAGCTAAGTGCGCAAATAAATAAATGAAATCGTTTCCTGCTTTTAAAATTGCTTATGCAGCGACATATATTCATTTAAACGCACAATGAATTTTCATTTTGGTACCTTCTCTCTCTTTCTCTCTCTCTCTCTCTCTCTTTTTTGTCAATGCATTACTTACTCACTCATACTCAAAATTTCATGAGTTCTTATGAGTAGCAAAAAAAAAAACTATTAATTGTTGATCTCTGATATGTATGGTATACTTAATAGGAAACTGGACCGAGTATAATATCCGGTTGTACGTCTATAATATAATTTCCTAATACTTTCGAAACATTGCTAGTGAATTGTTGTGGGGGAAACCGTGGGTCAAACTGCAGTTTTCAGATCTCAATCAAAATAAAATATAAAACAAATATTTCTTTCGATGACTAAAATAAAATTACGATGCAAAATTTTTTCAAATATATTGTTCAGGGTCAATGTTAAACTGTACGTAAAATTAATACACTCGATATGGGTGGTGTGTGAAAATCAAGTTGGTAATCCCGGCTAAAGAGTTGTAATGAGCAATTAAGTTAGTACGTATATATCATAAATTCGTGGCAAAATATCAAAAATATCTATTAAAGTGAAGAGTAAAGTTGCTGTCCTCCTTATAACCTGCACCATACTGCGCGTTTATTGAACACTGCTGTATTGTTCGCGTTTAATAATTCTATTAATTGAACGTCAGAAGTTTTTTTTTACACATTTTTTACATTGTCGATGAGCAATTTATATAACAAACAACGTTAGACGTTTTTTGCGAATACGTTAAACAACATTTTTGCGCAGCCAAATTACTAGAAAGAATCGACTTCTGCAACCGACCCTTGGATGATCATTTAGATGACATTGTATTTTGTACATAGTAAAGGCAAGATTAAAGCATTGTAATGAAATAAAAGTTTCATTGTTTATGTGCGTTTTATTTAACTTTCGTTTTAAAACCGGAAAAATAGATTACAGACTAGTTAATGGAATTGCTGACCGTGACTTTGCTGTAGGTTGTGTATTCTTCAAATGTAATGTGGAGAATCTCTTCCTATCGGTAGCTGTAGTGTTCTGTTCAAGCCTGGAATTGTGGCTGGTTTATTTCCGTACGCGACAAACTTCACGTATTTCAAAAAAAAAAAAATTTTTTTTTCTAGATGATGAAAGAAATGATCTTTGTTGCCAATAAACTGTCTCAAATGGTGAGAATAATTGGTCAAGAAGCTCGCCTCTTAAGAGTTTAATTATATCGAATGCCGTGTGTGCAAGTAGCATCTCTCCTAGGAATCATAGAAATTGATACATTCTAATTATAATGTTACGACTTACATCACTTTTAAAATGGTCCAGTGATGGTGGTCCACCGGTCCATCTTTCGTATTCCATTGGAATTTGTTGAAATGGAACTGGCTGTCCCTCACATAGAATTTGGAAAATTTTATTGTTGTCGTATCCATTGAGAAGAAAGTGAGCTTCGTCGCTAAAGATAATTTCTTGAGAGTAATACAAAGTCCAATAACCTACAAGCGTTGTTAGTTTGTTAGCCTATTATTGGTGAAGTAGCAAATTTTACTGAGCATTTTTGGCCGCATTTAACATATCTTTCTTGTGTATTGAAAAACTAAAGACGTAAATACATACCAGAAATCATCAATTAGTATTCAAAAAGATGTGTAGATTCAAATCATACTCATAATTTCTGATACTTATACGCATTTATAATTGTTTTAATATCATACCCATACACTCATATTCAAAGTTTGAAGTACTCATCGTACTTATACTTAACAATCCGCATGATGTTGATGATTTCGACTCTCCTCAATATTTACAAGAATCACAAAATATGTATGATTCGCATACGAACACTACAATACTCGCTAGAAGGTTGTGTGTTTGCTTTGCTTGCTGTCTTTGTCTTTTTTCTTTTTTGTAAGCCTAACAAGATGCTTTGATAAATGATTCGAATCATTCGAATCATTTATGAGTATTATAAGTATTTATCTAAATTTATGGATCTGAATGAGTAGGCAGGCGTATGAATCAAACATATTTCGAATGCTATGAGTTTGATGTCAACATTGTACTCATACTCATTACAACCTGTACTTATAAATCAATGTTGTAGTGAGTACGAATGGATCAGAGTAGTTGAATTGCAATACTATTGACTCACTCATACTCAAAATTTCATGAGTACTTATGAGTAGAGAAAAAAACGATTCAATGCTGACTTCTGATACATACATACATACATAATTGGTCATTATAATCCCTCCGTTATGATTACGATCTAACTTCTCACACTACTTATGTAGTGTGTGTTAATTTTATATATGAGTGGTGGGACCTTCAATTTAAAGTCGACTGCGAATGACAGATTTTTGAGAAACTTTTCAAAGCCGAAGTCGACGAAGAAATACATATTTTCATTTTGATGTCTGTCTTGAGCTTTGATCCGTTGCTTTACGTCTAATAAGCCAACACACTACCTACTAGACCACAGCGACTTTATGTTTTCAATACAGAGTGCAAAGTCTGATACTTGCGTTTTAGTTTCTTAATATAATATTATAAATTCATAAACATTTTAAGAAAGAAATTAAAAAATATGTGTATGCGAGTAGTTTTATGTTTTCGTAACTTTCATTGTCATAGATTTTATAATTTACCGTGTAAAATATATAAATTATATCATATGAATTAAATTTTTAACTTTAACTGAACTTAAATTTTATCTACCGAAATATCGATTCGATAAAATTCTTGTAAATATAGTATGTATGTATGTTTTATATTCGATAGAAGAAATTAATTATTATAACAGTCCGTTATGTTTAATTGAAAGTATCACAAATACACAAACATATTAACGAACACCCACTATTATTTAATTAAATTGATAAGAATAGAGTACATGGGAGTCCGGTTATCAATGCTTTACCAGCCTTATTTGTTGTCATAAATTATACAACCTTAACTGCACAGATATATATACATACGTACAGATATATTCAATGATTTCTCCCTTTTGGGCCCTATAGGAGGGATTCAGTGGGTGAGGGGGTGAGTGGAAAAACATTTAATTAATTTTTACTTGTTTATGAAAGAAAACACAAATAAATTATTACAGTTATTAACACGAACCCATAAACGAAGCAGCCAACGAATGCTGTGCATAGCAAAGACTTGTTAATGGTCCAATGTGGTATGTAACACGTGTTACGACAATACTGTGCGGATACAATCATACGTCTTAAAGTATACTTATGCGAGTGTATTTCGTATTTCGCAATTTCCAATGCATCATAAAGAAATATCAAAAGAACAGACGAATAGAAATCGCTTATGAAAGGGCGATTGCCGGAGTTTGTTTGACACGAATACAAAGTAACATTTATTTTGCCTGTGACCGAAAATGACTTCGATTCAATAGTCGATTCTAGAATAGCAGCACATCCTTAGCCATTAACCTTAACAGTTTCTAATACAATGAATTCATTCTGATCATTCAATTGGAAAATGTATTTCAAGATGAAAGTAAAGTTAAAATGAGGCACAATATATAGCACAAGAGTGCGATAAATTTATGGAAAACAAGGAAAACATTTTTTGTATTCACGCAGATGTCTTAGGTTCAAGCTCCCACTTAGCCCAATATATGGAACCAATGATACCACAATTTATATACAATTCTAGAATCAAACACTTCATAAAAAACAATTCGATTTTATGTTGGAAAGTTCTGTTAAAGATGGCAAAAAATGAGACATCAAAAACCTCTTTCATCTTCTATCGACATGCTTCCAAACAGACAGTGTGAATTGAAATTGTACGATGTAGGCCCGTGTGACTTAAGAACATCGGAGTTCTTTTTGTAGGTACAAGTCCAGCAGAGTCTAGCAAAATCCCACGTGGTCTCCTGTGCTAAAGAAGTGTGAGACCATCTAGTCTAACTGTGACAATCAGATTACCTATACTCTATAATACTGTTACGAAAGTGGAAACATCGCTTAACATTAACATGATTAACAAAAGCTACACTAACAAATACAACGAACTTGTTACAAGTAAACCAACAACATCAGTATGAAAGAAAATGGAATAGACAAGTAAGCGAAATACACAAACAACAATGAAGTCGCGGTAGTATTCTCGAGAAGGCGAAACCCCGAACGTTCGACATCAAGAACCTTCATCAGACTGATTACGTGGACATATAAAAAGGCAAGACAAAAAAGGCAAAGAGCAGTAAGAATTCAGTCTCAGTCTTGTGTGAAGACGTGCTGCGTGTGAAGAAAGCAGTCATGGTTTGAAGAACGCCGTTGCAAAGGTCTACCGAACAGTTGTCAGTGCTTACGCGAGCAGAAGTGTAAAAAAGAATAATGAACTACGCCAATTGTTGTTGTATCATCAAGTAGGTTTGAATATCTGAGTTGTAAGCAAAGAAGAATAGCGAACATGCAAATTATTGTTGGATTCATCAAGTTGTAACCAGTGGCACACAAAAGTAGTGCGAACAATAAAGAATTTAATTGAAAATAATCACAAATTTATTTTTATTTTTGTTTGCAATCAACGAACTCATATTTGAAAAGTTTTTAAAAAGGTAAAAACGTAACAATACCTCAAAGATTATGAGCCCTATTCAGAGTCATGGACGAGAACGGATTTCGAAGTGACGTTTGTCAGAAATTTAATCGCAACCTGGCTGTCCGATTAAATTAAAATTCCACGAACCAACTAGCATTGTGCCCCTTTAAAAATGGCCCTGATTTTCGCCTTGAAACACTTCGGTGGTTAGGCATTCTACTAGACAGTTTAATTTTGGTATCCTGAATATAAATATCACAGCCCATTTTATCTATCATTTGGAAGCTTCCAGTATAAATTTCGAGGTTCCCATTAGTAAAAGGTACCCGTAGTAATACATGCAAGTTACTAAAAATATATTTCTGTCTACATACCAACATAGATGGAAAAATTGGACTGAATCTACTCTTCCTCCTGTTCTTTCTTGCCATGAATGTTCTTGCAAATGTCATTTACTAGTAAGGCTTCCAACGAACGGTATATAAACCGTTAACTGATGTAATCCGTGGTTGATCTGTACTATTACAATATTTCAATAAGATTCTGTGCCATTCTGAATGTCGGAGTCACTTAAACTAAGGCGTTTCCATAACAAATATTTAAAAGTGAACAAACTGATTGCCTCCGAATAGCCTGCTGAACAGACCTTTGCGTTGCTGTAATTGTAAGACAGGCTAAACTAAAATCTTGAGATAAAAATAGGAAAATATAGCTGCTTTCATTTGTCACACATCTCCGAACTGTGACAGTTGACAACTGCCATCTCGTTGAAGCTGTCAGTCTGTTTTGCCAATCACCATAAAAACGTTATTGAAATCCGATATTATTGGCCTATTAGCCGTCTACTAGCAATACTTTTTCAAGGGTAAAATAATCGAGACCAGTTTTATTTGGTGATAAAAGAAAACATAGTATGGCGCTACAAGACTGTTTATTCGAACAGTTCGAAAGAAACGCTTTTCAGGATAGCAAATATTGCTCTGGCATTTTAATTGAAATTGCGAAAGCGTTCGAAAAAATGGTCTTGATATTTACATTACGGATTGAATTTTTATCGTCAAGATAGGCACTCTCTAACATATTAATAATTAGCTTCAGAGAAACTCTCCTTAAAGTGCATTGTTTTTAGATCGTTCGACGAACTTCGAATGAATTCCTTCAATAATCTGACTTTTTCTAATGCCACATATAGGACATATGTATGTATGTAGTTGAACATACATTTAATAATACCTCTTCTATCATAATGATGAAAAATTTTCATTAATAAGTTTTAAGAGTGTATTTAACTTTATTACTCTTATTTATTGGTCACAATGATTAGTGTAAAAATCCAGCGTCCATTCCTTTGCGTTTATATAGCACCCAGTATAGAAGATAGTTTTAAGCAACAACATGTAGAGAATATAAAGCACCTTTAAATAGTTTATTTATTATGATAGTGTATCCCTTGTCATAACCATGACCATGTAACGACTATTGTTCAAATGCGTTTTAGGAGTCTAATGGACGAATGGACGAATGTGGCAAGTCTAATTAAATATTTATTTTCATTTGGCCAATTTTATGAAATGTTTTGTTGCTTGCAAAGTGCGTTAATGAAATTCGTTGTGATGGTCAATGAACGTTTACACACGTATCACACATTATGGTGTTGACGGATGAGTGAATCTATATTGGACTGGTGGTGTACCAAAAAGGCTTATGGTGATAATGAAACAAAACCGGCAATGGCCAGCCACAATAAAAGCTTGCTAGACCTCAAATAATCGTAAAAGTTATTACATTTCACTTCTTTTACTTTCGTTTCGTTTACTTTCGTTTCGTTTACTTTCGTTTTGGTCCTTGCTATTGTTCAGGATATGTTCTGGTCTTGTGTTAACTGTTTATAGACTGTGTAGTAGTAGTAGTTGACGATGATAGTTGTATTGTGGTGGTGGTGTAGTTGATAGTATTTTCTAATAATGAATGGTAAGTATATGTAACGATTATTACTGCACATAAATTCACACAAAAACAGGCGCGCATATGTTTTAGTGGGAGCAGGACATAAAACATTAGTGATGATAATAAAGGCACAAATGTATACAGTATAGTATTGAAGTACAATGAAAATTTTAATGTATTTGTGTTCATGAAAATCCGAAAAGTATGAACATTCAAACAATTTCTTAAGCATTGATTTTAGAAGCATTAACTAAAATATTCAAATATTTCACCAAATCACCGTTCAACTTAGCATATAGTTTGCTCGTAGTTTGGAAATAAAAATTAATTTATGTTCACTTTTAATTAAATTCTTTATTGTTCGTACAATTCTGTATGCCACTGTTGACAACTTGATGTAAACAACAACAATTTGCTTTGTTTGCTATTCTTCTTTACACTCTTCTGCTTAAAAACTAGCAATTGTTCGACAGATCTTTATAGCGGTGATCTTCAAACCACGATTATTATCTTCACACGCGACGTGTCTTCACACAAGACTGACTGAATTTTTACTGACTCCGTTGCCTGCTTTGTCTTGCCTTTTATATCGCAGGGTAAATAGTCTGATGAATGCTCTTGAGGGAGTATGATTTCACCTTCGCGAAATCTCAATAAATGTAAACATGTTGTTTACGTTATTGTTGTTTGTGTATTTTGTATATGTTTGTCCTTGCAGTATTGTTGTTGCCTGGTTGTTTGTTTTTATACTGATGTTGTTGCAATATTTTTGTTTGTTTGTTGATCATGTAAACAAGTCCATTGTTTTTGTTTTTGTAGCCTTTGTTTATCATTTTAATGTTAAACGATGTAATACCACTTCCATTTTCGTAACAATATGGATATTTTTTATTATATCGGCATCTGTTAATCTGAATACAGTTTTTTAGATTCACAAGTTACAAGCTTTCATTTGTGTGCCCTTATATGTAGATCCTACTCATGTGTGTGTTATTCGAAACGATTTTAACATTTAAAACATTTCTAGGATGTAGGATATGTATGTACGTCCACAACCTCATCACTAACGAAATTCTTTCAATCCTCCTTCTTCGTATTTGTGTGCATGTGTTCATATTTATTCGTTGGATTGTCGTCGTTGCAAATAGTCTCTTTCACATAATCAGGGTATTTGTGTTAAAATTTATTTATTCTCTCCACTCGTTGTAATACTAAGTTTTTGTTTATTGTTGTTGTAGTCGAAGTTAGAGTTTATTTATTGCATTGTCGTCCGCTTGCAAGTAGTTTTACTATCGCTTTATGACCATTTACGACTGTGGTGTTTGGGGTCGTAGATTATTATGAATTTATGACATCTCAGTTCCTTTGCGGTTTTTTTAGCCTTTACGAACACCGGAGGAAAAAAAACTAAAAGAGAAAAATTAGATGAAAGTGTAGTCTGGTAACGAATGCTTTAAATTGAGTGTAATGATTCAATTATGGTCTGGTAAGCAATAATAAAGTAACTAATCAAAGCGCTTATATTGATGACATTTTTTTCTTTATTAAACTCAGTATCGTTTACATTATTACGTAGAGATTTACTGCAAAATTTGTTGAACTAGTGAGAAATATTACGATATAACAGCACAACAATCGGTAACCACACTAAACGTTCGTTTTATTGTATAGAATTTCGATAAGGATCCGTTTCTGGAAATACCCAATTTCAGATGTTAAAGACCCTAAAAAATTCGGACAGTAAATTATAGAATATGCAAACATACATACATAATTGGTCATTAAAACCCTTCAGTCAGGATTACAACCTAGCTTCTCACATCACTTATGTTGTGTGTGTGTTCATTTTATACATGAGTAGCGGGACCTACAGTTTAAAGTCTGAAACGCCAAATTTTTGAAAAAGTTTTCATGGCAATTTTATTTACTCACGTCTAATAAACCAACACTTTACCTACCAGACTACGGCGACAACACATAAAATATTGTTACGAAAATGGAAATGGTGGCTACAGTTTAAAGTCTGAAACGCCAAATTTTTGAAAAAGTTTTCATGGCAATTTTATTTACTCACGTCTAATAAACCAACACTTTACCTACCAGACTACGGCGACAACACATAAAATATTGTTACGAAAATGGAAATGGTGTTACAACGTTTAACTTTAAAATGATAAACAAAAACAATGGACTTGTTTACATGATCAACAAGTAAACAAAAATATACCAACAAACATCAGAATCAAAAAGGAATAAACAAGTAAATAAAAAGCAACAACAAACATTACCAGAATAAATGTAAACAAAATACACAAACAACAAGGAAATAACGATATTTACATTTATGGAGATCTCGAGAAGACGAAGACACCAACATTCAACTTCAAGATCATTAATCAGACTGTTTACGTCGCCATATAAAATGCAAGGCAACGGAGTGAGTAAAAATTCAGTCAGTCTTGCGTGAAGATGCGTTGCGTGTGAATAGAATAATTGTGGTTTGAAGATTTCCGTTATAAAGATCGATCGACCAATTGTTATTGTTTACGCAAAGGAGTGTAAAGCAGAATAAGAAACAAAGCAATCGTTGTTGTTTACATCAAGTTGTGAATAGTGACATACAGATTTGTGCGAACAATAAGAAATTTAATCAAACCTAAACACAAATTTATTTTTATTTGCAATCCACGAACTCATATTTCAAACGTTTTTAAAAGATTAGAACGTAACAATATAATTGAATTTAATTAAAATATTGTCGGGTAGGTATTTGAGCCCTTTACCTTAGTGTAGTACTTTACTCTATGATTACTGACATCAATGCGAGAACGGAAAAAAACATAGACGACAAGTTCAAAATCGAACATGGTGGGAAGGTCAGTCAGCGTAACCTATAGAGAAAGTGTAGAATTGAATCAGCAATTGTTGTTGGGCTTTCATAATTTGTTGTTTAAAGACTTCTCTTAATATCTCTCTTTCTTTACGAGAACCAGTTTATAACTTTTCTTCTCACTTTTTGAGAATACTACCACCAACATCTTACTTCACCCACAATAGCTTCATTGTAGTTGATGTAGTTTAGTAGGTAATAAGTGATAAAGGGCTGAACTTTACCTGGAAAGTTTTCAATGAATTTTGTAAAGACAATGACATAGAATTCATTTCAATTACAATTGGTGTTCCTCGTGGTAACGGTCATATAGAAAGGGTAAACCGTTCTATAATTTCTTTAACTCTTGCAAAACTCTTGTTAGATGGTACGTAGAAGTGGTACAAGTAGGTGCAGAAAGCTGTGCGTTAGCAGTACAACAAAATCGTCTACTATTGATTTTATGTTTGGTGTACAATTGAAGTCAGATACATGCATATATAATTGGGTTTAACAGGCCTAAATTAAGATTACGACCAATTTAAGATTCGAATCGTACTCATAATTTCTGATACTTATGCGCATTCATACTGTATTTCTATGTCATACTCATACTACTTATATTCAAAGATTGAAGTACTCATCATACTCATACTTAACAATACGCATGACGTTGTTGACTTCGATTCTCTATGACTCAACATTTATAAGACTCACAAAATAAATATGATTCGCGTACAAACACTACAACATGTACTCACTAGAAGGTTCTGTGTTTCCTTTGCCTGCTGTCTTTGTCTCTTTCTTTTTTTTTTTTTTTTTTTTTTGTAAGTGCAACAACAACGAAGATTGTAAATTTTAATGAATGATTCGAATCACTTGAATCATTTATGAGTCCATATTATAGGTATTTTGCTAAATTTATGAATCTGAATGAGTAAGCATATGAATTAAACATATTTCGAATGTTGTAAGTTTGATGTCAACGTTGTACTCATACTCATTGCGACCTGTACTTATAAACGAATCTTGTAGTGAGTACGAACGAATCAGAGTAGTTGAATTTTAATACTGTTGACTCCCTCTCACCCACACGTTTTCATACCACTTATGTTGTGTGTGTTAATTCTATACATGAGTGATGTGACCTACAGTTTATATTCAACTTCGAACCATAGACTGTTGAGCAACATTTTCATGGCAATTTTTTTTACTCTCAGAGTTTTTGCCAGAAATCTGCTGAGAAGAAGTCGCCGAAGAAATATTTTGTCATATTTCGTTTAGTTGGAGATTTCCGAACTGAGGTTTGAACTGTGGCCCCACGTCTAATAAGCTAATACACTACCTGCTAGACGGCTAGTTTCATTTAATCTTTAGTAACACAAGTTCAAAATGAAATTCAATATTACGATTGCATTGTTCTTTATTTTATGAATACAATATTATTTTTTAATAAAATTAATTTTAAATTACAATAAACTTGGTTTCAAAATATGTATCATGTTATAATATTAATTTTTATTCAATAATCGATTAAGTTTTGTTTTGTTTTGTTTTATAATTTTATCTTATCTTATCTAATCCTATACATATATTTATGTTCATTTAATATTTATATCGTGTTGAATTTTGAATAAATTAAATAAAATATTGTAGAATATATGTACGCGATACAATGTGAATATAATTTTTGTTAATTAAAATTAAATTGTTATAAATTAATACGAGTAATACGAGTGAAGAAACAGAATACAATACATATTTAATTAAAATAATTTATTATTGCTTTAATTTATGAATATTCATGAAAGTTTTCATGAATATCTCAGCATATCCTTAATGAACTACACTTACATGCCTATGAAATAGTTTCTATGATTTACGATTTAAAATATAAAATAGTCGAGTAGAGTTAATAGATTGTACTTTATTACTTTGTATTTGCTTTAATTTCAATTTCATTTCTATACAAAATTGTTTCAAATTAATTTAATATCTTAAGTACTCTGTATGTGTGTTGTTGTAAATAATTGTCATTGCTTCATGCATAGAAACTTTAAGCCTTTATTACTCAACAACAAATTATTCATTTTTCTTTTAAACAATAATCATAGTCAAGATATTATGTACTTTAAATAATTAAATGCTAAATAAGGATTATAATTAAGGAATTTATACATAAATTTGGTTTTTATTTTTTGTTTCAACTAAAAAAAATTAATTTTATTTCGCTGGTCTGCACGAAATTGATAATTTTTAAATAAAAATTTCTCTTTAAATTGCCAAAAAGAAAAACGAATTCAAATGCCAATTCAGAAACTGAAATGTTGAAATGGTTGCTGCCATTGCTGCTGGCAATGATTAAATGATGATGCCAATACCCAATTATTTGGTGAAAAAACTTTTATTGCCTTTAAACAGTAGCATACACCGGAGCCAACGTGTTCGTGTTAACAAGTTTTGTAATACGGTGTTCAGATATGCACTTTTATTGCGTAAATCGCCATAAACGCCATCAATATTTCATATAGTTTCAATTAATTATTGCGCAATAAATACGCAGATTGTTATAATAAAACTTAAAATCCAGTACTGTCATAAGTATGTTCGAAAAAAAAATAAAATAAAATAAAAAAGAAACAAAATAAAAATAATCTTGTTGAAACAACCAGCTGTTTTGTTTACCAGTTGTCAACTGAAAATTGAATAAGCAGCTGAACTAAGTATAATATAAACCGAATATGGAATCAATAAAAGTGCATATCTGAACATTGTATATGTAAGTCGTCTTAGACCACAATCTGGACACATGCATACTTAAACAAAATCAATCTTATGCGTAACGATAGGTAGAAGTGTATACGGAACACTATAATTTTTATATTTTATGACAGCATACCATACCATACCATACCATTCACTTCAAGCGTTAGCCAATATCATGATTTAACTAAAAAAAAAACAATTTTTGGTAAGGACTCCTAATGAAAATGTAGCAGCTAATGCTACTTCGTGTTCACTTCGTCGACCAAATGAAATAAATTATAGTGTTGAACATGAAAATTAGAAGAGAGCAAGAGAAAAGAGACACCATCACACCGTCATTATTTAACAGACTGCCAATGAAGACAGACAAACAATCATGCATGCAACCAGTTTATACTCATATGACCATCCATACAATGAACAATACATGCCTACTTTGTGAAATCACGAAATGATACAATTTTTATCTTTATCATTTGGATCTGAAGGTTTGCGTTTACGATCGTATGCCAAAGCATCATTGGGCACATAACTAACTCGGACGCCACCATAATGGCGACGCAAAGGAATTTGATACATGTAGTCCTCGGAACTTGACGAACTAGACGAGCATGTTGAGCAGACACTTGAAGCATCATCAGAGTCGTCATCATTGCCACCCACTGCTATTTGAGATGAATGATGGTGGCGTGTGGGATCCAAGCTGGCCGATTGCAGTATAGAGGGCGGCCCTTGGTAAGATGAGGATAGAGGCTGTGTTGTTGTATAAGTATCAGCGCGTGTGGTTGAATTGGACCGATGGCCACTGCCAGAACGATGAGATTTACGACGTCTTCGTCTTCGGGAAGAGTGGTTACCATTGCCATTGCCACCATGGCGAGGCTTCTCTGGATTATTGTCGTTTGATCTTTGGGTGCCGGCACCATTGCCTGAGTAACTGCGCGATCGTGGTAATGAATCGGGAGGTATACCCTCAAAGCGCACACCCTTCTTTTTATTTTCCCCGCTCATGGGCGAGGAGGAAGAGCCGCCACTGAGTATAGAAACAGGATGTATAGGTTGATGTGTTGGATTTGATTGCGTCGATTGATGTGAAAGTAGTGATCCTTCGCCGGCTGAGGCAGTTGGCGAACCTAAAAGTTCGGGTGGTAAAGCTGTTGAGGCAACTGATAGATTAGGTGTTGGAAGATCTGGTATTTCGGAAGGTGGTGGTGAGGTAATATTATGTGGTGGCATATGCTGATTATAATCGGAGCCATATTGCTGCTGTAGATTGCTTTGATTTGTTTGAGGTGGCATTGAGGAATGAGTCCCCTGTTGCGATAACTCGGGCATACTGGACGTTTTCGTGTTTTCCGTTTCAGTAATTTGGTGCAATTGGCGTTGCATGTTGTAGCTATTGGCTCCTGACATACTTTGTTTCGACGGCCAAGTACTTTCTAAATTCATAGACATTTCGCTGAAATTATAAGGACCATCAGGTTTGAGCTCCATGGGTTTTGGCATAGAATGATTGAATTCACTTGGTGATGTTAAAGGAGACATATTTTGCGAAGAGGATGAAGGCAAACCTCCAGAAAAATCCGTAAAATCACATGCTGTATGTTCCATGTCTTTCACAACGCCTGCATCTGAATCTGAGGTGGGATAACTTTGTTTAGCACCATCTGCACTTGATGGTATTCCCACCAAACCACCACTTGATGCATTGCTACCTATTCCCGCGGCTATTTGTTGGCTTTGCAGCTGATACATGGCCTGGTTAAAGTTTTGCTGATGTTGATGCTGCTGCAAAGGTGACATTGGCGGTGAACTTGACGCATGACTGCTAGGTATACGTGTTTGGGGCCGCACTCTTTGTGTGGGTGGTGTAGGTGTTGTGTACATGCCAGTGCCAGAACTATCGGATGGTGTTGGTGGCTCACCTTTACTACAGGCTATCGAACAGTATATGGCTCCACGCCGTGGTAGAAATGCACGTCCCAGCAGTGAACAGCGACATGTATTGCAAGAAAAACATTCATCCGTTGCATGCCAATGTTGGCCGTCATGACTCATTTGCCCTTGATCCACACCAATTGCTTCGCCACAAAAATCACAGTATTCCGCGAACATGGCATCGAAACAAAGCAAACAGTAGGGTTTACCCTCCCGCATTATATACCTTTGACCACCCAATTGCTTTTCGCATTCATGGCAAGCAAAATGATTCATGTGCCAAGCACGTCCTTCAGCTTCGGTGCACTCATCAGCCAGGATAATCTATAAGAGACAAGAGAAAAACACAAAAGTTTTCTTTGTATTACGCAGTGTTCTTCATATTTTCTTTCTTTATAGTTTAGGTGGCAACAAAGTTCGTTTAAGAAAGTTGGTCTGCTAAGAGAACAAATTGAAGGTGTTGTTTCCAATAGTTTTCGTGCAACATGGATGGACCCTTTGCAAAAGTTCAGTATCATTAACTTTTTGACATTGAAATGAATGAGAATTTTCGCATCGCGTATGGGGCACAGTGGGACTTAAAAAAATTTCATATTTAACAAAGGATTATTACACGGATTTTATTGAAATTGAATTGATGCAAACTATTTAGAATGACATTTAAAAAGAAGAAAACATCAATGAATCCATATGGAAATTATTTAGAAATAATAAATTGTTAATCTAATTAAGGATGACGGAACTTTAGCATGGCCAGCGATACAAATGATACGAATACGTAAATTATTGTTAATTTAGAAGACTTAGGGTCATTATTACTATTTGCCGTTAACTAAAGGGAGGATTTTAACGGGCAGATAAATGGTTTTTTATTATTATAAGTGGAGAATAAGGTAGAAGTGAGCATTAAGCTAAAGGGAGGATCATCCTACTGGTAACTTTTAAAGTTAAGTTTATGTTTGGACTTGCCATACAATATTCAATATGGCAACAAAATGAGCAAAGACAAGAAAAAACAGAAGCCCATCGTTGCCACTGCGTTTAAAAAAACCTTGTTTAACCTTGTGTTGTCGACATTGCTCTGGCACTGGCATACTTTAAAAAAGTTACCTTTAATTTAACTGTAGGTTGTAATAGCGAAAATAAGTTAAAGATGACTTTAAAGTTCACTTTAGCTAAAGTTACGTTTAACTAAACTCAAGTTTAACGGTAAGTTGTAATAATTATCTACCCGTTAAAACCTCCCTTTAGTTAACGGCAAGTTATAATAATGGCCCTAAATCTCAGAATCAATATATTTCTATCATAATGCATTTCTATCATAAAAACTTTAAAATCTCCAAAATGAATCTTATATAGTCCCTCCTGTTGTTTGAAAATTCTCTCAGAGTTTTTAATTTGCATTTAAAACACGTACCCAGCCACATTACATAAATGCAACATTTTAATTAAAATGAGACAAGAAGAAAAATAAAAAAAAAAATTATGGAATAACTTACCTCATCACAGGCTGAACATCTTGGTTTTAAAGTTTCTGCATGATGTCGCCCACAATATAAGCGTCCATCACGATGAAAGTAAATGAGATCGACAAGCAGTTCATGGCATACGCAACACACAAAACAGCCAGGATGCCAAGATGTATTCGGGCCCAAACGGGTTGCAAAGACAGCGATGTCACCGGTTGAAATTAAATCATCACACTGTAATTGGATTACGAGAAAATGTTGTTTTTTTAAAGAATCATTCATTTTAATCGTGTTCTTAATATAAAAAAAATAATACAAAATGAAAAATAAAAAAAATATAAAAAGAATTAAGAACTTTCAACGTAAGCAATATGTATGTATGAATGTATGGGTATGTGCAAAGAAAGGCTAGAGTACTCCTTTCAACTTTTTTCTAAACAAGTCAATGTAAAAGTAAACTTTCCAAAGTAGCATTAACTATCACTTGGACAAATGGAACGATGAATGAATGGCTCTCTCAGCACTTTTATATTGGATGGACATTTGGGTGCAGACAGACAGACAGACAGACTGAGAAACTTATATAACAGTAATGTGGCTAAGCAATATGTATACAACAATTAGCCTCAAGTTAGCCAGGTCATGTCTTACGGTGTTATTCTTGCCATTCACAATCTTCTTTCTTTCAGTTTTCTTTTCTTCACTTCTGCAGTAACAAAGTCAAGTTTAAGTTTATTTGGCTTCCATTATGTTGTACGCGTACTGCTTACACCTCTCGTTGTAACTACATACATACATGTGTACATACATACATCGTTGTAGTCATTTCATTGCGATTTTAAGCAACTTTGTTGTTAACAATTTCTTTACCAAGAGTTTTAATTTTGTTTTTCTCTTCTCTCACTGAGTTGATTGTGGTCATGCTTCGTTTGTAAAAAGTGTATGGCAAAGAAACTTTCCTTCCAGTAGGAGCACAACAACATGTGTCATTGAACACTTTGCTACATTTGGTGACAGTTAAGACTTTAGTTGTGCCACTTACAATTAGTGTCCGGCCGGACACATGTTCCACCTCTGCACACACACATTCATTCATTTATTCATTCATTCATCGCCAAGTCAATTGAGCAGATGTAGTTGTTTGTATCTGAACAAGTGTGGAAGAATGTTAACTTTACACCCATGAAATTAGCTTTAAATTGCTAATTGAATTTAATCCGACATCTAAAACTGCATGCAAGTGTTTAAACCTCTGATGGTTTGGCAAATATTTGCACGGATAAGCAGAAATTAAGTGGGCGTGAGAGATTTCTGTTGCTGTTATTTAATTAAATGATAGAAAATGCAAAAAAACTGTCTGTTGAAAAACACATACTCATTGAATTCTTAATCCGTTACAGCATTTAAGAATAAATAGTTTTTGGAAATCCATGAACAATTTTTAAATTGTTAAACAATGACGATATGTATGGTAGCGATTTAACAAATCAGCACTGACATGGTTGCTAAAAATTTTAAAACATTTTTATAATGAAAGAATTTGAAACTAGGTAATGTTATTAAAACCAAAATGTGAGCTTTTGCTGATTTGTAAAACCGATTTATCAATTATAGTCTATCCACTTAATGTTTTGTAAATGATACATAAAATTTCGATGATATCTTATAAATTAACCTCTTCAGATATTCCATCCAATACCAGAATGTCTGTCTGAATTAATGTAGCGGTGACGCTAAGAAACCTATTTTTTTGCGGTTAATACCGTTGTTATTATATAATTATATTATACATATTATACTTGCAGTAGTTGTAGTCTAGAAAATAGTTGGTTTATTAGACGTGAGCGACTTCCTCTCAGAAGATTTCTGGGAAGAACTCAGAGAGTAAATAAAATTGCCATGTAAAATCTCTCGTTCGGTGTTTACTTTAAACTGTACGATAAAATGAACACACACAATATGGACGGTGAGAGCCGGATATCCTAACCACTTTTCGAGCAGAAGCGATTGGACCCCGGAACTCCTGGATGTATATACTGACGCTCGAAACTCGATGGCGGGGTGGGTAGCGGAGTCTGCTCCTGAAAATTGGACTTCAACATTTCACTCCGGCTGCCGGACTATTGCAGCTTTTCCAGGCGGAAATAATGGCCATCTACCGGGCCGCGCAATGGATCACCGCATATGGTGTTCCTTTCACCCGCATCTCGATCTCTTCTGATAGACAGTCTGCCATAAAGTCTCTGTCGAACGTTGCGAATAATTCCAGGATCGTCAGGGAATGTCGCCGCTGCCTCAACCTTCTTTCTGGGCGCTTCAGTGTCTCACTTTTCTGGGTCACCGGACACTGTGACATTCTAGGAAACTGCAGAGCCGACGAGACAGCCAGAGCTGGCGCACTCCTTCCGGAATCCTATTCAATCAGCATAGGAATGCCACTTAACTCGTTTAAACTGGCTTTCGCGCGGAAATTCTTCCGAGACGCCAACTTATCCTGGATCAACGAGGAGTCCTGCTTTACCGCTGGACTCACCTGGCCCGTGACGGATAGAACGCGTACCAATCAGTTACTTGGACTTGGTCTCAATGACAGTGGCCATGCTTACAGGTCACTGTGTTATGGATAGGCATGCGGAGAGAATGCGGCTCCCATTTAACGACTTCTGCCGTGGGTGCAGATCCGCTGAGGAGGGTGAGACTATTATCTTTCTATGTTAATGCCCACCTCTTGCGAGGTGCAGATATAGGTTATTTGGCTCTCCAACCCTTTTCAGCTTGACGGAGCTATCGTCCATTGATGTCAAGGATATAGCCTCGTTTATCAAACTTTCTGGCTGGTTATTCAGCGCGGTGTAGTCGTGCTTTATTCCTCTTTTGTACAATCACAGTGGGGTCAAATGACCTCTGGATGAAATTTCTACTTGTCTTCATGACGTCCTCAAACCTACATATATACCTAATTTTCTTCGTGTGAATTAAAAAAAGAAAACATAACGGCATTTTAACTTGTGAAACCATTTCTATGATGGTTAATAAAGCTATTTGCCCAATATCTTCTAGGGCTTTCTTTCACTACATACATACATACTTAATTGGCCATTATAACCCTTCAGTCAGGATTACGGCCTAGCTTCTCACACCACTCATGTTGTGTGCTTTAATTTTATACTTGATTGGTGGGACCTACACTTTAACGTCGACTCTGAACGACAGATTTTGAGAAACTTTTTCATGGCAGGTTTATTTACTCTCAGAGTTTTTGCCAGAAATCTGCTGGGAGGAGGTCGCCGAAGATATATATATTCTTTTCATATTTCGTTTTGATGTCTGGCCTGGGGCTCGATCCCGGGCTTTTACGTCTATTAAGCCAACACACTACCTACTAGACTACGGCGACCGCACTACAGGAATCGTGTTGGGAATTTGATTTATTGGGGCAATTCCAAAATGTAACGAACGTACATCTGCCAGTGTTAGTCCCCAATATGGTGACTCTTTCAATATGTCTCTAGACAATTTATTTTCAATATGCGCACTTAATGTTGGAGGTTGATCAGGTTTATATTCCAAAATTTTTTTTAATACCCTTATCTTGACCGTCATTATCGATTCTTGCTTTTCGTTGTAAAGTTCTGTATGGTGCACTAAATGAATATGTTTTTATTGCAGATGGAATACTCATTTCACCTTCTTCTCATATCCTTTGCTTTTTATTTTTTGAATGTAATAAGGTATACCATGACAGATTAAATTAATAAAATTAATGAGTATATGTTGTAATTACATACTTTCTTCGCTAATTTAGATCTTAACAATTATTTTAATCTTAAACTTGAAAACAAAAACATAAATACATACATACATATGTATATGATCTTGTATATGTCTGCGATTATACATGTACATATAAATTCCAAAAAGATTATGAATTCTAGCATTCAAGTTTATTATCAAGAAACTGAACGAATACTTGTTAATCAATTCAGAGGAACTTTGAACAAATTCTTTCCGGCCAAAGCCCCGGTTAGCCAAACGTCTTTCGTTTTAGAATACGAAAAGTAATAAGACCGATTACCGAACCGTAATGTTAATTCGGTAAGGATTCAATTCAATTCAATTTTTTAACGTTATTTATTAATATTTTTCAAATAGATTTTGATATTAGTAAGCAAATTTTCCTTTTAAAAAATATTAAAAGCAGAGAAAGAAACAGCCATAATTTAATGTGGTCTTTTATTCTAAAATCTATATTTAATGACCGTATTAATATCGGTTTTAATTATTTTCTTAAGAATTAATAAAATAAAATTTAATTTTGGGGAAGTAAAGAAACCTTTATGCATCATTCATTGACATTAATTTGATTGAGTTAATTCCATAGCTGTCAGATTTTACGATTTATCGTCATTTTGACGATTTTAAGCTCCAAAAATATTGTATTCACGATTTGACGATTTATGCCCTTATTTTGACGATTTTTAAAAATTAAAAATTTACATTCTATTCTTTACTTTACTACATTAAAAGTCACTTTAAGCTGTGTATTTAGTTTGCAATTGTTACTATTGAAAATGTATGTTAGTAATAATGAGGAGTAAAGGATTATATTTTTATGTAAGTTACTTTCGAATACCAGTGATGATTTTTCTGTATTTTATTAATTTTTAACCCCTCAAAAGCCAAAAACTTACAACTGCTAAATAACCTCGTAGTTGAGAATAATTTAGTTCGAGTATAGCTTCTAATATTACCATCGGAAGAACAAAGGCAAGCGCCGTTTTTTTTTTCTTCGTACGACCAACACTCAGGGGTGGATGGCATTGTGTTTGGAACTATGAAAATATGTTATGGGAAGAAGGAAAGAGAGAAGAGTGTGTATGGACACTAGGCTGGTATATTTTTACACCATAAGTAAAAGGAAAGGCTTCTGCAGGAATTGATTTTGTCTGTAATGGCCAATTAATTTGCCTCCACTGGCCAATCGACCACATATGGATGTGCTGGCCGAGAGAGACGAGTTTTTCGTAGGAATATGTGATTCTCATGAACAAGTCACCTTATTTGGCTCGAGCAAAATCCGTTTTAGTAGCTATATATAGCCACATTGCAATGATGCTCCAATGATTCAATGGAGTTGGATACACTACCGTCATTAACTAGCTACTACGGCCTCTCTTGTACACGGTCGACAAACCTCAAAATAGACGTTTAAGCACCGACTCATACATGAGAGTTGAATTCATGGTGTAAATAGTAAGAATATCAGATGAAGTGAAGTATTTCTTGCGCCGCCTTAAGAAGCCAAGGAACTGAAAAAGTGTCGGAACGTCAGAAGCTTCTAACAATTTACACCGCCCATAGACATAGATTATGCAATATTATAGCTGCCCTTATGTGTCAATAAACAACGCTACGATAGATTGTTTAAACTTTAAACAATTTTTTCGTCAAAATGATATAAAATTTCTCCATTTTCGGAATAAAAATTAATAAATGAAAATGAGGGACGTTAGCTTTTAATTTCTAACAAATTTTTTGTTGTTGTTGTTTCTGATGATTTTTTTACGATTTCAGTAAACGTCTTGGACGATTTTTTTCTCAAATATTTGACGATTTGATGCTTCATTTATCTGGCAGATATGGGCAATTCTCTTATACACAAAATGCTCCAAATTCGTCAATATTTTCTTTCCTTTATATAGGAAGTTTATTTTCAGGCGAATAAAATTTCTTAAAAATTGCAATATTATCGCGGAAATATAATGCCAATGTTCAGAGCGTGAACAACAATTTCTTAAAAAATATTTTAATAGGCTGTTGGATTTTTAAAATTCCATTAAATTATGCAATTTAAAGTGAAATTGAAGCATCATTTACGCTGCTGCAATAGTTTGTTAAAATGAAACGAAAGAGGGAAAAAAAGTTACGACAAATCGATAAAATACTTACGCCATCACAGGGACGTGCACTCATCAACTGTCTGACGTTGCCACGTCCAAGTGCATCACGTTTACGTTGTGTGGAAAATAGACGAAGTTCTTTGCGTTCCTCATCCGTCAGCGAGTGACAGTAACGAACCTGAAATGACAGCAAAAACAAAGGCAGTGAGAGAGAGAGTGAATGAGATGAAAATGCAAAAAATTTTAACGAAAAAGAATTCTTTTCTTATTTTTTTTTTTTTTTTGTTCTTAATGATGAACAAAACAGTGAAGTTCAGAGGAAGAAATAAAAATAAATAAAAGACACACATGCATGCATACGTATATGTACGTGTATATGTATGTATGTACATTCGTAAATGACATGTTTAACGAAAACATTTTAAGGAGCTATAAAAATGCCCAGAGTTTAAATTTCTACCTTCTAAACGACTGGGCTTAACTGACTAGTGAGGAAATGCCGATGATGATTATGATGACGATGAGAATGATGCTGGCATACTACTACTACACACAGCATCATTATTGTCATTATTTATGAATACTAAGACCAGGCCAACTAGGCAACAGTCTGGCCAAGCAGTCTAGTCAAGATGTAAATGGAAGAATGGAAGAATGGAGAGAATGAATTAGATCTGGACGATGATGTTTTTGGAGTAGGCATGTAAGTAGATATTGTCGATAACAAATGGTCTTCGGTCTTCTTGCATTGACCATTACTTTGGTTTTTGCATAGTCCACATAGTTTCACACGTACTTTGTATGCTGATTATGGTTTCATATGACTACTCGTACTATAATTCCGGGTGCAGCATAAACTGTTTTTCCTTTAGGCTTTGAATTTCCTTCAAAACGTCTGTGTGGAAGACACACACGGTAGAAACAGTTTAGAAAAACTGTAGAGTTTCTTTCCTACTGGTCTGGCAATAGAAATACTAACTTATGGTACGAGCTGTTTAAGATTATTTGATATTGAATGGTTTGGTCAAAAGCAAAACGGTAGCTGCTTTACTTTGTGGCCAAGTCTAGATCATCATTTATTTTGTTTTTTCTTTCTTTTTTTTTCTTCTTATTTTCCTATTACAATTGACCATGTTTATCATTCGTGTATGGGTGTCTATTCTCATATTTTCTAATGTATATTCAAACCCATTCAAGTTTTATGCAAATTTTCCGAACGCACATAGCCAAGAACAGTTTTCTAAAAAGTCATCCATGGAAGCTGCTAAGGTTATCTGTGTGTATAGTTTTGCTCAAATTTCCCCGCGCTATTTGGGGTGTAAGTGTTTAGATTTGAGCCGAAAATAAAAGCCAGTGATTTGTTTGGCAGTACCTTAGGCTAAATGTACAAACACATGTACGTACGTACATTCATATGGCTCTTGTTAGGTTTCCATAGTTTGGCAATTCATTTATTGAATCCCATTTTTTCCGAATTAATTCTCATTCTTGTTTGTTTCTCTCCTTTTTTTTTTTCTTCATTTTGGGTTTTTGATAATTTACTTTACACAAATGTTAGCGAGCTTGTGTGCCTGTATGTATGTATGTAATTGTCTGTTTTATAGTTGTACTCACATATCCATTTCCGGACTTTAAATCTTTACTCTAGTTTTGGTTTTATTGTTCTGGTCTTTCAGTGGACGTATTCATTTCGGTTACATGAACAGCTGATATCAGCGAAATAGTAATTTGTGCTGGAAAATGATGGTTTATGCAAACTATTAAGTTAAGTTAGTTATGATTTGTATACGTAACAGAGGTCAGCAATGAATCGTTTTTTCACTACTCATAGTGAGTCAAGAGTATTGAAAATCAACTACTCTGATTCATTCGTACTCACTACAACACTGATTTATAAGTACATGTTGAATAATACTCATAAATTATTTCAGTGATTCGAATCATTCATCAAAATTTACAGACTTAGTTGTTATTGCAGTGTCGAAATCAACAACATAATGCGTATTGTTAATTATGAGTACGATGAGTACTTCAAACTTTGAATATGAGTAGTATGAGTATGATATTAAAATAAGCATTAATGCGTATCAGAAATTATGAGTATGATTCGAATCTACTCATCATTTTGAATACTCATTGCTGATCTCTGGTTGAAACCTCAGTTCTGATGTCTCTGAGAGCAAATAATTGTCATAAAAAAAGTTCCCAAATCTATCGTCCGGAGGCGACGTAGAACTGTAGGTCCCACCATTCATGGATAAATTTACTCACTCGACGTTGGTGGTGTGAAAAGTTTTATTCGTAGTCTTGAATAAAAAGTTTTAATTGTGAGTAAGTAAGTACAATTTGCAATGTGATTGCAACCATTGTTACTGCATTTTTCCAGCGAACTGTCGTTTTAAGGCTTCTTGAAGTTGTTTATTTCGTAGAGACCAAAGTACATGACGCATTCAACTTCTGACTGTTAAAACTCTGTACGTTACCAGATCATTTATAGAGTGCATAAACATTGGAGATGGTGTAGAGGTTTATCAGTTTTATATTCAAGTAATAAACTTTAAAATCTTTAAGCCAATCTTGACAACTTTGGGTTTTGCATGCCCTCGATTCAACATGTATACATATATGTCCACACCTAAGTGCACTGTTGCATCTATCGTATGTGGGATCGTGATAGCTTTAGTATCTTTTGTTGTGATAATTGTTTAAACCATCAAGTCGCCGCAGGCTAGTGGGTAATATGTTGGCTTATTAGACATGAGATCTCGGTTCAAACCCCAGGTCAGACATCGCCAACAAACTGAAATATAGAAAAATATTTCTTCGGCGACTTTCTTTCAGCAGATTTCGGGCAAAAACTCTGAGATTTTAATAAAAGAAAAGTTTCTCATAAAATCGGAGTCGACTTTAAACTGTAGGTCCCGCCACTCATGTATAAAATTAACATACACAGCATAAGTGGCGTGAGAAGCTAGGTCCATAATCCTGACTGAAGAGTTGTAATGGCCAATTATGTTATGATGTAATACGACTGGTTAAAAAATATGGAAGAATTGTTACTGATTAGCTTACGACAGCTCTATGTTTGAGACTCAGTTGCGTTTCGGTCTTTTTATATTTATTCGGTGTCTGAGGAGTATTTTTGGCTCTGTTTTGTGTGTTTTTTTTTTTTTTTTGGCCTGTATGTTCTGGTTATTCTTGTTAACAACATCATGGCAATTCCAATCAATGAAGTTATCTCTGATATGGGAAATTTTGAATTTCAGTTTTTGTTTTTCTCTACCACTACTACGGCTGTAGATACTGCTGCTGCTGCTACTGTTACGTTGAACGTTAGCTTGTTTGTGGCTTTTCGATATGCGTATTACTCGCACGTATAAAATGAAATGCTCGTTAGTTGTGGGAAAAATTAATTTTATGAAAATGTAAGTAACGTAAGTAACAGACACACATGTGTATTGAATAAGTGGAACTGTTTTCTAACCTTTTCGTACAACCAAAAACCATCAATTTGGCCATAAAGTTTTAACAGATTTTTAAAACTGTAAAGCTAAAACTATAACCAGATTATTTTGTATTATAATTTGGCCATTGGCCTGCATAGGCATTCAAACTAGAAATCCAAAATTGTGGGTGTTTGCCTTGTCATGTTGCCTGGCAAACATTGAAAAGTTTTGCTCATGTTGTTGTTTTTGTTGGGGAACAAATTTACGACTTTGACTATAAACAACGATTATGGGCTTAATTTACAATACAACAACAATTGTTTTAATTATTGGCTCAACAAAGAAGACGTGATTGACTGGCCAAATAATCTTCAAATAAAAAAAAAGAAAGACCAATGGATTGTAACAGGGATAAATAAAAACTTCTCTTTGGTTATTAGTATGCACAATCTGGACGAGTTTATATTAAGAATATCGAACATTTTTAAATATTATAAACTGTAAATATTGAAGCCTGGACTTGAAGATTGCTGTCATTGAATTTCAATGTCAATATTCGGCTTATTGAGTACAATATTTTAAGTGTTCAGACATAACAATATACGAAGTTCAGCTGCTTATTCAATATTCATTTGACAGCTGGTAAACAAAACAGCTGTTGTTTTTTATTTTTGTTTATCGTTGTTAACATTTGAGTTGTCAAATATCAATAGAAAGTGTTCGGATAATTGTTATATGTGCACATACTTATAACAGTGCAGCATTTTAAGTTTTACTCAATATTATAACAATTTGCGTATTTATTGCACAATAATTAATTGAAACTTTATAGGAAATATTGAGCTCAATAATGGCGTTTATCGTGATGTACGCAATAAAGGTGCATATCTGAACACCGTATTAAATAAGCTCATGCTACATTGTATATTCTGCACGAGCGATTTGAGGGCATGGTCATCTTTCCAATAGACTCTTACTTTTTCTTTTTTGGTGTATACGAATAAGACACAAATCACAGTGGTCCACAAAACCAAAACTACCAATACCGTCGATCAAATTCAGTCTGCTCATGGAAAATTAAATGTTTCGATTATGCTCCATCTAGAGAAGTAGTAGCATAGGTTTAAATGATAATGTATTCGACACATAATAAATAAATAAATTAAATAAATAAATAATGTCATTAATAGACCTTTCAAATGTACAAAAGATTTCTTTGATATTTGACACACACTTTTATTTCAGAACTTACAGATAAGATACGCTTAATAAAATACCCCATTTATTCAAATTACTGCGCTATAGTGTTGGTGTAAGAATACATATCTCATACGTATACAAAGTTTTAGTTTAATTTGATCGATTTACCTCGTTATCATGTGGCGGTAATTGATGCAATAGTTGTCGAACCCGATATTGCTCTCCAGGACTATTGACGTATGGCACTTTATCGTCTGGTATTTGAGAGAAGTACAAACGAACCTGTAAGAAGAGAAAATTGCAATTGGAAAATTATTTCTTTGTAATACTTAAATATAAATTTTAAATATTTTCCCAAAAACATTGATTGATAAACGTTCTTGTGATATCATTTCAATACGAAGAAAATAGATCAAACTCTATTCCCGCTTTGAAAGGAAAAAAGAGTTAAAAAGATAGGGACAATTTTATTAAAGTAAACATATTTAGAGAAGTCGCCGTGGTCTAGTAGGTAGTGTGTTGCCTTATTAGACGTAAAGCCCGGGTTCGTATCCCAGGTCAAACACCAAAACGAAATATGAAAAAAAAATATTTCTTCGGCGACTTCCTCTCAGCAGATTTCTGGCAAAAACTCTGAGAGTAAATAAACCTGCCATGAAAAAGTTTCTCAAAAATCTGTCGTTCGGAGTCGACGTTAAACTGTAGGTCCCGCCAATAATGTAAAAAATGAACACACACAACATGAGTGGTGTGAGAAACTAGGCCATAATTCCGACTGAAGGGTTGTAATGCCCAATTATGTATGTATGTATGTATGTATGTAAACATATTTAGCAAATTTTTATAATTAATTCAAAACATGTTTTGTGTGAAATATGAAATAAAATAGAGGATCAAATTATTCCCCTAAAAACAATGATTGCAATTTTAAAATAAAAGAATTTGTTTATTTTTATCTGATGTTATTTCTTTATTTCAATAAACAGTTTCTTTAAATTTAATAACTCATTTTAATTTATAACAACACCCCGCTACCAATTTTATGAAACAACAATATATAAACAGAAGAATCCTCATGGAGTATTTTGTTACTGACTTTATCAATATCCCGACGTTTGTATTGAGTTCTGTTGTATTGGATCTGTTGAAATTCGAATTCTAGCGGAACAATAATGAGGCATAGTAATCACAGGTGATTGTTCTGTGATATGTTTTTGAAAACATTTGGATGAAAACGATTTTTAAATAGTCCGCATCGTTTCTTTCCCAGCCACCGATTTAATTTAGGAAAGATGCCTTAAATATAGCAGACTTTTTAAGATACCTGATCGAGGTAGCATCAAAACCTTACTAATTTTATTTGATGAATTACAAAACTGTGTCCCTTGGTCAACCTATTTTGTCAATGTGAAATACATATATGTACATACGAAGTCGACGTAGTCTAGTAGGTAGTGTGTGGACTTATTACATGTGAGGTCACGGTTTAAACCACAGGTTAGACATCTCGAACAAAACGAAATATGAAAAGATATTTTTTCGGCGACTTCCTCTCAGCAGATTTGTACAAAAACTTTGAGAGTAAATAACAATTGCTATGGAAAGTTTCTAAAAAATCTGTCGTTCGGAATCGACACGCACAATTAAATAATAAATATTGATGATCAATTATGTGATCAATCAATTGTTATTACAATTTGCCGTTAACTAAAGGCTGGATTTTAAAGGGCAGATAACTTGATTTTCATTATTATGAGTACACAATAAGATAAAGTGAGTGTTAAGCTAAAGGGAAGATTATCCTAGCTTTAACTTTTAAAGTTCACTTTATATCTGTGCTTGCCATATTATATATATATAATTTTCAATACGGCAACTTCAAATATAAACATGAAAATAAACGTTAATATATTAGTAGTTTTTCAAATCAAAATGGATATTGGCGTATTCATTATATTTATTTTAAAACAAAAAACACAAAAATAAAAAAATCTGAGACCTCAACACACAAATTTTATAAACAAAATAAATAGAAGCACTTCTTTAATTTGAGCAGTGTTATCGACATTGTTCCGGCACTGCCATATTTTTGAAAAAGTTAACTTTATTTTATCTGTAGGTTATAATAACGAAAATAAGTTAAAGATGACTTTAAAGTTCACTTTAGCTAAAGTTACCTTTAACTAAACCCAACTTTAACGGCAAGTTGTAATAATGGCCCTATGTATGTATGTATGTATGAGATATACAGTGATAGTAGTAAATTTTTTGTTTATTACACGATTGCAAGTAATATATATTTTGTCCATTTATTTTAAATTATGGCAACAATTGTTGAAAAACAATGTTACTTTGTGGTTGGTTGTCTTAAATAATTTCTTATTTAAACATTATTTTTCAATTAACTTTCTCTGGAATTAATGCCAATTGTTATGGATTATTAAGTCGATTTGTTGCTCTGAAAGGTTTAATAAAAACACATAATTATGATGGAATTATAAACAATTCATGAAAACATGAATTTAATATGAAAAGTTCATCACTTTAAAAACAGGTTTATTAATTTGGATTAATAATTTAAACAGAAAAAAGAATGAAATACGGATACCTTCTTAACTATTTCTATAAATAATTAAAGTACTTTAGCACATGTCATGCAGCGTATGAAGGAAATTGAAAACGCACTTATGAAAACAAACAAAAATTGTGTGTGTAAAATGAAATTTGTTATGACAACTCAATATCCTGCTTTACATCTTTTTTTCTTTCATTCTTAGTATTATTCGACGCTAGCAAATCCCTAGGCTTTATTAGTAATTTTACAACATCAAAGTGACTGTTACATTCGAATGATACAGAAAGGAAAAGAAAAAACATGAAACAAAATCAAGATACATGTAAACATACACAAACACATTCACGTATATATGTATGTATGTATATCAATTAAAAGTATAAAAAAAAGGCGAATCATAATATCAATTACAGGATTTTATTTCACATAAAACAGAAGAATAACGTAACGTACGTATTTATTGATTTATTTATTTATTTAGGTTCTATGAGCGTATTTTTAAAAGATTATATATATATAACATGTGTTATATATGCACCTATACATACATATAAATACAGAGATACATATGTACACAAGCGGACGGCAGATGATGACGATATCAGTGGAGTCAATGCTGCAGCAGTAACAGCCTCAATGGCTGGCTGGCTGGCCGGCCTTTTAGTGACATGATGTATGTATGCAATGTCACAACCATGTTCCCCAACACTCACAGCGTTGCAGGACCAATCACATACGGTCACCCAAAAGATTGCAGTGTAAATTATTACCCACGAATTGTTTGATGCTGTGAAATAAATCTTCTGCAATCTTGTTTTTTTGGTTTCATTGCCTTTTTTTTTTGGAGTCACTTTTGAATTGTTTTTGGTTTATTGTCGTCTGGTTTCCAGCGTGCCAGTGCCATACTGTCTGTTTGTTTGTATTACTTTTGATAGTAATTTTTTTTTTTTTTTAAAGTCATATCAGTCAAATTCAGTTTTTGAATGAATAAAAAATGTTTGAGGGTTTCTTAATAAATTTATTGCATACGTACTACGTACTTTCCCTCTTTTCTACACCCTTTCTGTTTTTTTAATTTCGCTTTTCATTAGACTGAAATGATTTAAAGAAAGTTCCTAAGGCAGTCTGTCCCACAAAGGGTAATAAAAACTGAAATTTATTGGAAAAAAATGACATTTTTAGGCAATGAATCGTTTTTCCCCTTCGCGTAAATACTCATGAAATTTTGAGTATGACTGAGTCAACAGTATTGAAATTGAACTACTCTGATTCATTCATTCTCACTACACATTGATTTATAAGTTCAGGTTGCAATGAGTATGAGTACAACGTTGACATCAAACTCATAACATTCGAAATATGTTTGATTCATTCGCCTACTTATTCAGATTCATAAATTTAGAAAAATACTTATAATACTCATAAATGATTCGAGTGTGATTCGAATCATTCATCAAAATTTACAGTCTTAGTTGTTGTTGTTGCATTTAAAAAAAAAAGAGAGAAAAACAAAGGCAGCAGGTAAAGCAAGCACAAAACCCTCTAGTGAGTATTGTAGTGTTCGTAACAGAATCATACTTATTTTGTGATTCTTGGAAGTGTTGAGGAAAGGAGAGTCGAAAACAATAACATCATAAGTATTGCTAAGTAGGAGTACGATGAATACTTCAAACTATGAATATGAGTAGTATGAGAAGATAATTTAATTGCTCTTCTTTTTTAATTTTTTCTTGATACATATCTGATTTAATTATTTTTTTTTTTTTGGTTTTTGTTTTCCTTCCATATTGGCCTAGGGAACTTGTTATCATTTTTAGTTTTTGGTAGGGTATACCTAGTTTTATAAAAAAAAGTTTTATTTTCTTTATTTACATGGAAAACAATTTTATTCAGTTATTTGATAAAAACAAAAGAGAGAAAAATAATTCTGATAATAAAATAAAATTGTTTGATGGCCAGATAAAGAGAATATTTAATGGAACATCAACGAGGTTTTAAAAAGTGGAATTTGCAATTGGCAATCGGTATTACAAATTGAATTAAAATTGTTGAATTAAAATATTCATTTGGAGTTTGTTTTCAACAGCTTTTATGCCATTTAAACTTATTTTATTATTCATGGTTTAGTAAAGATGTACCGTTCGAAAACGGTACCGAAGAAATCTTAAGATTTATTTTTTTAATTAAAACTTTATCTCATAAAAATTTATTTTATTTTATTTTTTTTTTAATTTGTTGGGAATTGGAAATAATATTGAAAATGCTTTTGTGAGAATTCTGCATTCATTATGTATGAATGTATGTAACAGAGATGAACAATGAGTATTCAAAAAGATGAGTAGAGTCGAATAATACTCATAATTTCTGGTACTTATACGCATTCATACTTATTTTAATATCATACTCATATTACTCATATTCAAAATTTGAAGTACTCATCGTACTCATACTTAACAATACGCATGATGTTGTTGTTTTCGACTCTCCTTTACTCAACTTTTACAAGAATCACAAAATAAGTATAATATCTCGTACGAACACTACAATACTCACTAGAAGGTTGTGTGTTTGTTTTGCTTGCTGTTTTTGTATTTTTTCGTTCATCTTTTTTTGTAAATCCAACAACAACTAAGGCTGTAAATTTTGATGAATGATTCGAATCACTTGAATCATTTATGAGTATTATAAATATTTTTCTAAATTTTTGAATCTGAATGAGTAGGCGTACGAATCAAACATATTTCGAATGTTATGAGTTTGATGTCAACGTTGTATTCATACTCATTGCAACCTGTACTTATAAATCAATGTTGTAGTGAGTACGAATGAATCAGAGTAATTGAATTTCAATACAACACTCATACTCAAAATTTCATGAGTACTTACGAGTAGCGAAAAAACGATTCATTGCTGATCTCTGTTTCGGACTAACAAGACCTAGTACAGAGGTCTTGTATTATAATCGACACATTGGGCTTGAAGATCAATTTCTAATTAAACTAAGATTTTTAAAAGCTTACTATACTTGGCCTTATGAGGCAATTGAAAAAAAATGAATTTTATCCGATCGAAAACTTTGTTACTGAAGTTAAAGCTGATCGTAATATTGTGCACGAAATCTAAATTAGACCACCGGGTACCGGGTATTGTTAAGTATGAGTACGATGAGTACTTCGAACTTTGAATATGGGAATGATATTAATATAAATATGAATGCGTATAAGTCGCCGTAGTCTAGTAGGTGTTTTGTTGGCTTATTAGACGAGAAGCAAGGGTTCAAATCCCCGGTCAGACATCAAAACGAAGTATGAAAAAAATAATTCTTCGGCGACTCCCTCTCAACAGATTTCTGGCAAAAACTCTGAGAGTTAATGAAAAAATTGCCAGAAAAAGTTTCTCAAAAAATCTGTCGTTCGGAATCGATTTTAAACTGCAGGTCCCACCACTCATGTATAAAATTAACACACACGCAACATAAATGGTGCGATAAGCTAGGCCGTAAGCCTGACTGAAGAGTTGTAATGGCCAATTATGGATGGAGTATAAGTATCAGAAATTATGAGTATGATCGAATCTACTCATATTTTTGAATACTTATTGCTGATCTCTGGTCCGAAAGTTTTCACCATACATGAGTACAAGTCACATAGCATTTGAACATATTTAGAGAATCATTTGGTTTATCACATTTCAGTTCAGTTGATACAGTTGTTTACTTGTTATTGTAATCATAGACTAATCAATAATAGATAATATTGAACCAAATTACATACCATATGCATACATATGCATGTGTCATTAATTAATATGTTTGTGATTAAAGTGAATTGAGTTGCAAGCTCTTTAGATCATGTTGTTTTTCATTTACAGGAAAAGATGAAATTGCAATTATCAGCTGTATTTTATGTTCTTTTTTATTGTTGACATCACATACATACATACATACATAAGTATGTATATACATATTGGCACTGATAATTGTTTGCAATAAAAATGGCCTCATTATTGAAATGGGATTTCAATCATTCTTTGCAATCCTAATCCATGCATACATACATATGTATGTATGGTAGATTGAGAGACATTCAAACATATTAAATAAAGCGGAATGGTAAAGAGAACTTGTTTCTGTGGTAAAAATATGCTCCAGTTATCGACTTTTATTGGACTAATTTTTATCAGGCAGTCGTCGTTGTCGTTGTCGTCGTCGTCGTCACAGTTTCTTTCTTTTTGCAATTGATTTATGATTCTCAGATTGGCACAGTTGGACAAATGCGTTCGTACCGTACGTACTTATTGCATTAAGCCTGCCAGACTAAGCTTCTGCATCCATAAATACACGTTTATTTATACGTTCATTCATCAATATGGCAGATAAAGAGTAAGAGTGAGATGCTAGATTAAGAGATTAATTTTGTACGAATAAGAATAAAAAAAAATATCGAATGAATGAAATAAACAAAATCGCCTGACATGGAAATAATGTACGTCGAATGTCAGTAATCGGCACAACATATTTAGAACATGCCTGGGAATTAGATCGTGTTGTAAAAATAGCCAATTGAGTTCATGAATGAGGTTACAAGTGTAATACATACCTGATCAGGTCTAAGTCCTGGTGGTACCCAAGTATATTCTTCCAATGCACATCCGCTATCATCATCCGAGTGTGATTGCCTTTGGATATCCAAGTGTTGACCTACCAAAAAGGGAGGGTGAACACCAGGTATGCCTATACCAACGCCACCACCACCACCACCGCCTGCCGTTGGATGATGCAGTAGAGAGGGCGGTGATGGTGATGATATTGCTGGAGACAATTGATGCGGTGTTGGCTGCTGCTGATTATGCGAATGGGGATGATGAACATGCTTGAGAGATGATGAAGAATATTTGGAGATTGATGAAGACGCTGATGCTGCAGGTGAATATTGTGATGGCTGATGTGGTAGTGTATTCGATGTTAATTTTTGCTGCTGCTGCTGGTGCTGTTGGTGTTGTTGCTGTTGGTGTGGTTGTTGCAGATGTGGTGGCAGATACTGATGGGCATGAGGATGATGATGATGTTGTTGCTGTTGTGGCGGCAATGGTGGTAAATGAGATGATTGTAGTTGCTGATGCTGCTGATGTTGAAATTGATGCTGCATTGGCAATGGTGATGTAGGCAAACCTGCATTCGATGTTGGATTGTACAGTGCTCCAGCCGATGAACTGCTTGTAATTGGCCCGGCTGCTGATGTGGCTGTCGATGATGCTGGGGCAACATTGCTGTTGCCAAGATGTCTTAAACTTCCCAATGGTGGCAAAGGTGGTGGTGCGTTTGAACTTGCCGCTACAGATCCTCCTACCGTGGCACTTGGCGAAAAGTGACGCGGCAATGTTGGTATTTTTTGTAAGTACGACACCTGTGTCAGCGGCGTTCTGCTGATGGGCCTGTAAAAAGTAAAACAAAAAACAAAAGACTCCGTCAATGAAATTTCGTGTTGTGTAAAAGCTTACAACAAAACATATAAAAAAAAACACCTTTTTAAAAAGATTAATTAAGTTTAAAACGATGCAACAATAAACGATAAGATTAGAAAAAGGAAACCGAAAATATTTCGTTTTTTATCTTGTAAAACAGATTAAATTTTAAGCACCGGCACCATAACAAATTGGAAATTAATGAAAACGGGCACGTGATAAAATTTTTTTTTACTTCGTTACTCATTTATTGAATTGTTAATTTAATATGGAACCAAGAAAAATTACATTTGAATAGAACATAGCTTCTTATTCTTCTTTTTAATATTTCTCTAATTCCACTTTTGATTTTCCGCACGTTGAAATTTTTATGTTTATTCAAGTTTCTGATCAGACATCAGCAATGAGTATTCAAGATTCGAATCATACTCATAATTTCTGATACTTATACACATTCATACTTATTTTAATATCATACTCATACTATTCATATTCAAAGTTTGAAGTACTCATCGTACTCATACCTAACAATACGCTTGATGTTGTTGATTTCGACTCTTCGTTACGCAACATTTACAAGAATCACAAAATAAGTATGATTCTCCTACGAACACTACAATACTCACTAGAAGGTTATGTATTTGCTTTGCTTGCTATTTTTTTTTTTTTTTTGTAAATGCAGCAACTAAGACTGTAAATGTTGATGAATGATTCGAATCACTCCAATAATATATGAGTATTATAAGTATTTTTCCAAATTTTATGAATCTGAATGAGTAGTCGTATGAATCAAACATTTTTCGAATGGTATGAGTGAGTGTTGTAGTGAGTACGAATGAATCAGAATTTTCATGAGTAGTTATGAGTAGCGAGAAAACGATTCATTGCTGATCTCTGTTTCTGATACACTAAGCGAGTACCGTACTGATCTTTGATAACTAGTAACGACATTTTCGAAATTTTTAATTGTATGGATCAAAAGTAGGTAGTGCGCTTAGACGAAGGCCCGTTGTTCAACCCACATTTCATACACCTCGAATAATGCGAAAGACGATAAAAAGTTTATTTCGATGATTTCCTCTCAGCAGGCTTCTAGCAAAAACTCTGAGGGTAAATAAAAATACTAAAAACAAATTCTAAAATCTGGCGCTTGGAGTCGACTTTAAACTGTAGATTCTACTACCACTCATGGATAAAATAAACACACACAACATGAGTGGTGTAAGAAACTAGATCGCAATGCTAACTAAAGGGCCGTAATGATCAATTAGCCAATATGTTGTATGTTTGAACTCAATTTGTTTTAAGGCTGATTCAGTTTTGAAGTTTCAAATCATTTGCTTATTAAAGTGAGTACCAGGTTCTGCTTGGTTACTTATTTGAACGGAAAGGCATATTTCTAATCGCTATGTGAATATCACACGAACATGTTCTATTTCATTCAGTTTTAGTCAGCAAAGATTAAACCACCTCCGTATGTAGACGCTTCGTGTCATCAGCAAAAGTTGAAGTGAGTATGACGGTTTAATGGCATGACCGAAGTATATATTAAATATATACTGCAATATACAGTACTATGGCTAATTTGCACTGGTAAGTACTCATAAAGTCACCCTCATTAAGTATCCATGGGTTAAAATAAGTTTGTATTTGTTCGACCTATGGTACATATTAAAAATAAAGTTAAAAAAAATCGCATGAGAGAAAATTTGTATTCATTTCGTCTTATTCTTCTGCACTGAAAACATATTTTTTTTTTCAAAACTCAAAACAAAGAAGAACACTTTTAATATCAAACCCTTGCTTAAAACCAAGTTTATTCGTTATTAGCATCACATTCATACACAAGCAAAGATATTGATTTTAATTAAAAGATTTCTTATTACAGATTCAGAAGTTTTGAAACGCCAATCAATAAGTGTGTGTGATACAAGCAATATGATTTATATTTCCTGTAAAGATTAATACCTTTATTAGCATAAAAATTAATACCAACAAGTTGTACATGGAAGAGTTATTTAAAGATTTAAAAGGCCCCCTGCAGAATTGAAACGTGTATGTTCATTTTGACAACAGCTCACAGTACTTACGCACTTGGCTTAAATCAGGTTAAGATGTTTAGTAGGATTATCGTATATTGCCATAATGCTACATACTTAATTATGCTCACATGCATAATAATAAATTCTGTCATTTTCATTTTCAAATTGTTATAAAATTGTTTTAAATAATGTGTACAATATTATTACGCTTTTTACCTTTTTAAAAACGTTTAGAATATGAGTTCGTTGATTGCAAACAAAATAAAAATAAATTCGTGTTTAGTTTAAATTAAATTCTTTATTGTTCGCAGTATTTTTACAACTTGACGTATGCAACAATAAATGCTTGTTCGCTATTCTTCTTTGCTTACGACGCAAATCTTTACAACGGAGATTTCAAACCACAACTGTTCTCTTTACACGCAACTCGTCTTCACACAAGACTGACTGAATTCTTACTACTGGTTGCTTGCTTTGTCTTGCCTTTTTATATGCCCACGTAAACAGTCCGATGAAGGTTTTTGAAGTGGAATGTTCATGGTTTAGCCTTCTCGAGAACTCTATTGCGACTTCATTGTTGTTTGTGTACTTTGCTTACGTTGTTTGCTGTTGCTTTCTTTCATACTTGTCTGTATCCTTTACTTCATACTGATGTTGTTGGTATACATGTAACAAGTTCGTGGTATGTTTGGTTTCTTTTTGTTTCTCATGTTAATGTTAAACGATGCTTCCATTTTCGTAACAGTATTATATTCAATCAGTTAATGGATTATAAGGTAGTTTGCTAATCAGCCAGTGTGGTTTGATTCCCGTGAGGCATTTGACATAACGTCGACAATATGTTTTTAGCCACTTCATTCGTAATTGAATTTTCATCAATACATATTTAAAATAATTTAAACACAATATTTTATTGAAAGAATTAAGAAAGAAGGAAGAGTTGAGACAGAGAGAGTAGTGTGTGATACATTGGTGTTAAATTATTATTTTTTTTTTGTGATTATCATTTATACCTTCTTCATAATTTTATTATGAAATATTATTATCCACAATTATTAAGAAAATATAGTAGAAAAGAGTGTCTCATTGGAATCGAACCCACAACTCCCATATGCTCAGATTAGCAACCTCTTCCCCAGAATAAAGAACAAATTTACAAACTGTATTTTAATTATTTAACTTCCTTCCTATTTCCGTATCGTTGTCTCATGATCAACGAGTTTTAATTATTTTTTTTAAACCTCAAATTAATTAATTTTTTGAAGCATAAAGGCTAAAAGTCATGTGGAATGAAATAAATATTTTGAAGAGCTGTCATTATGGTTTAAACTAGAAGTCGCCGCATTCAAGTGGGTGTATTCATAAGTGGTGTGAGAAGCCAGACTGAAGGGTTGTAATGCATGTATGTATGTATTTTTAAGCTTGAGACAAGGCAGTAACCTTTTTTTTTTAATTGTCCGAATTGATTTAAATAATTTTTATTACGGAAAGTGTTACAATAATTAATAATTAGGAATTTTTAAATAAAAACAAGGAAATAGAGTAAGGACCATTATTACAACTTGCCATTAACTAAAGGGAGAATTTTAATGGGCAGATGAATTGTTTTTCATTATTATAAGTGGATAATAAGATAGAATTGAACGTTAAGCTAAAGGGAAGATCATCCTACCTTTAACTTTTAAAGTTCACTTTATCTTTGCACTTGACATAAATATACGAGTATATTATTTTCAATATGGCAACTTCAAATATAAGCAAAATGAGCAAAGACAAGAAAAAAAACAGAAGCCAGGCATTGCCATATTTTTGAAAAAGTTAACTTTATTTTATCTGTAGATTGTAATAACGAAAAGAAGTTAAAGGTGACTTTAAAGTTCACTTTAGCTAAAGATACTTTTAACTAAATACAACTTTAATGGCTAGTTGTAATAATGGCCCTTATTCTTTATATTCGATTAATTAGAATGATTTCTCTGTTATCTTGTGATACTTTATAATTTTTTATTGT
Organism: Sarcophaga rosellei; assembly: GCA_930367235.1. Taxonomy (NCBI): domain Eukaryota; kingdom Metazoa; phylum Arthropoda; class Insecta; order Diptera; family Sarcophagidae; genus Sarcophaga; species Sarcophaga rosellei. The sequence goes on along the minus strand of OV884021.1, from coordinate 49,321,369 downwards.
TAATGATATGGAGTTGCAGTTTCCCATAAATATTACGATAATATTCTGTATAAATAGGTGAGTTTTGTTTCAGCTAAAAAGAAACAGTTTTATGGTTTAAACTCCTAGAAAATGACTTGGACATGCAACCAGATCGTCAGTCATTCAGTCTCCCTAGGATGACATGTACATTCCAATAATGATTTTGAGGGAATATTCTGTTCATCCGTTTAAATATTAGCATTCTTCTGAAGAAATGTTCGTTTAGTTTGAAACATAAAAATCTTGTTGTTGTTGTTGAATTTTATTTGTAACGTTTAACTGACAAAATAAATAGGAGTGCGGCGCATCCATTGTTTATTGTCTGGCACATGTCATTGGCCATACGCGATTATGGTATGGCATAGGGACGCTTGTTTGTTTGTTTGCCTGCGAATAAAACAACACATGTTGTTCGTTCGTCTGTTGCTTTTCAACAGCAATAGTGCTGCAACATTTTTATTTCTAGTTCGCTTAACATTCTGATGTGTCAATATTGTTGCAGGCGGTTTTTGCGGGTTCAAAGCAATTAAATGCGGAATTTTTGCGAATTGTTTTCCTTTTCACTCCACTTGTACGATTGTCTGTCTCTCCGTCCATCTGTCCATTCGTTTTACGTTACAATAGTTGTTAAAACCAAAATATGGAAATAGAATAGAAAAAAAGAGTAGCGAATGGAACGAATTTATTTCCAGTTAAACCACAAATTGAAATTTAACGAATTTTAATTGTTTTCATAAAATCAGGTGCTAAAAACGGAACAACAAATTCTGTACATAAGCGGTGACTAACTGCACAACTGCAAATTGATGTATAATGTGAGATATAAGTCGAACCGAAGTCAAAAATGCGCCTATACTTGGTACAATTGTGTTTGGTTACAGTGGAACATTTGAGACAGTTTAGCTATTGACCTTTGAAAATCCTTTTATTAGAAATAAAAACAATTTTTTCCTTTTTTATTTTGTTCATTTATTTCAATATTTTGTGAAATTCAACAAGGCAGCGTGGTAAGAATAAATGTTGAACAGGCCAACGAATTGCGTATTAAAAAGGCTGAGTAGATTCGAATCATACTCATAATTTCTGATACTTATACGCATTCATACTTATTTTAATATCATACTTATTCTACTCATATTCAAAGTTTGAAGTACTCATCATACTCATACTTAACAATACGCATGATGTTCTTGATTTCGACTCTCCTTAACTCAACATTAAGAAGAATTACAAAATAAGTATGATTCGCGTACGAACTCTAAAGTACTCACTAGAAGTTTGTGTGTTTGCTTTGCTTACTTTCTTTGTTTTATTCTTTGAGGCAATATAAAATATTGTAACGATTTTACCTTTTTAAAAGCGTTTAAAATATGAGATCGTTGATTGCAAACAAAATAAAAGTAAATTGGTGTTTAGTTTCAATTAATAAAAAAATTAAAAAATTCGCATTATTTTTGTGTGCCACTGTTTACAACCTGATGTAACCAACAATAATAGCCTTGTTTGTTATTCTTCTTTCCACTATTATGTGGATACTATCAACGCTGATCTTTACAACGGGGATCTTCAAACCACGACTGTCCTTTTCGCACGCTACGCGTCTTCACACAAGACTGACTGAGTTATTACTACTGGTTGCCTGCATTGTTTTGTCCTCAACAGTCTGATGAAGGTTTTTGAACTTGAACGTTCGTGGTTTCGCCTTTTCGAGAATTTTATAGCGAATTCACTGTTGTTTGTGTATTCTGTTCACATTGCTTGTTGTTGCGTTCTCGTTTACTGGTCTATCACCTTTTCTGTCATACTGATGTTGTTGGTTTACTTGGAACAAGTTCGTTGTATTTGTTTGTGTAACGTTTGCTCATTTTCATGTTAAACGAGGTTACACCGTTTCCATTTTCGTAACAATATGTAACTAAGAGGAATTTGAATTTAATTGTTCGATTTTTTTTTTTAGTAGAGTTCCAAAATATTATTCATCATTTCCATGTAGCGAAAGTTAAAACCGTTATGAATACAAATAACAATTGTTGCAATAATTTCAGGTTGAACTGTACAGCGTCTCGAATAATGCTTTGAACAAACTTTAAACAAATCAAAGGATTTAAAAGTATTCTTAGCCATTTGGTTAAACGTACAAAAAGTGATTGTGGAACCAGAATTACTCTTTCCTTATATTATAATGATAAGAACGAATGATCTGAAATCTGATTGTAAATTAAAAACAAAACAAAACAAAAGAAAAGAACAACACAGAAACTAATCTAAAACCGTGTAAATATTTCATTTTCAATTTATAGAAAAAAATCACAAAATGCTTCACAACGGGGACTCTTCTCGTCCAGAAAAGGAAAAATACGAAACGAAAGCTACAACAACAGAGCAATAGAGCAACAGTTTGTTAAACTATTGTAATGGGAAAATATTCTTAGATTTTAAACAGTTTGTGGTGGCCATAATGTCATTGAGATCATTTTGCAATTTTTTTGTTTCGTTTTTGTTTTTGTTACCGTCTGGCCGTTAAAAAGTTTTTTTACAACCGAATTTTAGTTTTTCTTGTTTTTGCCATTTTATGCCCGAAATAAAAAAAATAATATAGGCGGCATGCAGTATTGCATTTCTGTCAAATTCGTTGAACTTGCGTTTAAAATACTTTTAATAGCCGTTACCAAACAGTTGGCCTAAGTTGAAATCCAGTTGTTTGTCTGATACAAAAGAACGCCAAGAAACGATTGTAGGAGGTGTTGCATTTCACAGTTGCTCCAAGAGCATTGAATTGTGCTTGCAATTCGTTGTTATTGTTGTTGTTTTAGAAGTTTTATTCATTTATTTGTGTTTTGATATTTAATTGTGTCAGACAGTTTGACTTTGCCCGAGAGTGTGTATTTGTGTGTGCGGCTTTAGCAAATATCCCAATCCCTCACTACCGCTCATCTTCCAGTCCAGTCAATGCAAATGTAAGGTTTTGCATGTATTTTCTACTCCGTCATAGCCGAGAAGTGCAGATTTTGGCATCATTTGGATTTCCATTTTTTTTTTGCATTATTTGTCCGTGTTGTCAATTTGTTGTTCATTTTATGCCGAATTACGACGATCATAAATAACTGTTGTTGCATACGTTATATGTGTTGTTCGTGATTCAGAATAATTTTATTACCTTCAACGGGTACATTTTCATTTTGTACGTACAGTGGGGTGCACAAATGAGTACATGTTTGTACTTTGGACGCTTTTTATTGAATAAAACTAAAAGTAATGAAGAAAACTTCAAACGTTTTTTGTCATTTATTAAGCATTTAGTGATTAACAAAATAATATAAAATTTAAAATAGAAAGCATCGAGCTCTAAGAAACAATGAAAAAACAACTCGCATGTACTCAATTTTGCTCGTCTGCATTTTATATGTTTGCAAAAACGAAATCAAAAACTATGGTAATTTTTCATGTTTTTGCACTACTTTGACTTTTTTTAAGAAAATATTAGTCGTTGATCGAATATTTTATTGCAACTTATCTAACAAAAATCTATTTCTATTAAAAACTGAAGAAACTCTCCAAATCAACTGAAGATAGTATTGTAGCTTTTACTGGAAGTGGCTATTCTACCAGTGAAATGTCTTAACAACTTGAAGTTAGTCCAAAAACGTCGTTGTGTTGTTCCCAAGCCTCAAGTCAGACGTTGTAAAAAACTGATAACTAATGCAGATGCTCGTCTAATGGTAAGAAAAATGAAAAGGGACAAAAGGGAGCTTCTTTGGCAATCGGGAAAACCGTTAGTCGATGGACGGCAAGTAGAGCTCTTAAGGATATTGGCTATACCTCAGCAGTCAAAAAGGAAAAATCCGCACATTCGCCTAAAAATGTAAAGCCATGATTAAAGTTTGCCAGAGAACACAGAAATTGAACATGTGATCTGGTCAGAAGAATAAAAATTCAACCGCTTTCAGTCCGATGGTAAGCAATATTGCTGTCGCCGCCATGGGAAAATAATTCAAAAACACCATGTTAAGGAAACGGTGAAACATGGTGGAGGAAATGTCATGGTATGGCATTGCTTTACATGGTCTCTCTTTACATGGGATCACTTCAAAGGATCAATAATATTATTTGAGAATTTTGCAGTTCCATCTTCCCGATTTTGTCGACAAGAGTGACTATCCTGCACTAGAAGTACTTTTCCAGCAAACACGCCTCCAAAATCGTTAAAGAATGGCTTAGTGAGCAAAATTCTCAATTAGTACAGTGGCCAGCACAAGGTCCCGACCTCAATGCGTTTGCGAATTTGTCCCAACGAACTTAGATGAGCTTTGGCAACGGATTCATTAGGAATGGACAAATATTCCGAAAGAAATTATAGAGAATTTGGTGAAGAGTATACCAAGTCGCGTAAATGAGGTTTTACATAACAAGGGTCTTTGGACTAAATACTAAAAGTACTCGTATTTTGGAATGGTGCAAAATTAAGTACATGCGAATTGTTAATTTTTTTTGATTTTTTTTTTCCTTAGAATTTGATAATTTTAGTTTTGAATTTTATATTATTTTATTGTTTTTTACTAAATAAAAAACGAAAAACATTTTTTTGATTGCTTTATCACTTTTATTTTTAAGCAACTAAAATTGCTCAGAGTACAAACATGTACTCATTTGTGCACCCGACTGTACATTGTACGTCTGTCCATCCATTCCACTCACTAGTTTACTTCTAATGCTTAGTAAATGAGGTGCCTTATGTATATATTGGGTGGTATGTATGAAGTGGGAGGCAAATAATGAATATGTATTGTAAATTCATCAAGTTTTGACGTGTACGTTTTATTTACAAAATTTATGAGAGATTTACGAGATCTTTTAAATTATGTAATTAAAACGTTTTAAACTTTTTAATTCCACTCACAGAACTAAATGGAAAGCTAAAGCTGTCCAGAAATCTATTGCGATTCGGTTAGAATTTAACACCAAAATTTTTAGAAATCATATCGTTTATAGCCCAATTTAGTTAGGAACCCCAAGATATGAGAGACGTTTTCTGTTTCATATTTTTTTTTTAGTTTCAGTGAAACACACTTGAATGCTTTCGATGGCATTTATACGATTGCTTCCCCTAACTTTTCTTTTTCCTCCGTTACTGGTGTTCCTTTAGGACGGCAACAATTTATGACATCAATTTAGTATCTTCCTTCCTTTTTTTGTGATGTTTTTTAATATCGTTAAGGAAAGACATACTGGTACAGTGTTTCGTGACAGGTGGTTTATAAAATGTTGTCTTTTGCTGCAATACATTACAAATGGGACATGAAAAAATTTATTCCGTACGTTTTGTTGCTACACTTTGTTGAACTGAGAAGAGTATGAAGATTGACAAAACAGTACGAATACTTTAAGGTACTGAATTTAATTCAGAGTATTCGACATACATACATATGCACAAGACACGTACATTAAGTTTCCAAAGGTTAAAATGCACTGACAAATAGAAACGGAACTGTATAACAGAATGCCTTCATAATTGAAATTCCAGTTAACGTTGTCAACAAAAGTAATTGCATATATGAGTTTCTCATAAAGAAATGCTTGTAAAATGATTCTGGTCTTGGTCAGTAAACTACTTTTGTAATATAAGTGTTACCATGGTGGTATTTTTAACTTTTGTTGTGCACTGTAAACAGGTTCATAACACAAATTCATTCCAGAACATGTGTTCACAAATTCTTTGCACATTCTCTTCGTTTTTATATGAAATTTTATTGTTTTGCACACAGGTTAACAGCAGTTGTATCCTTATTTTTTCCGTTTTCTGCATCGAAGTATTCTTTTATTTTTTGTTATCGTTCCCACAATGGGGTTTTTTTCGTTAATAGAGACCATGTTTGAACATCAAATATGATTGTTATAAAGGATTTTTGAATTGATAGCAAAACAATAAAATTAAATCAGAGAGAGTTAAAAAACAAAAAAACAACAGCCTTGTTAACAAGCAAAACAAACACACAAGCTTCTAGTGAGTATTGTAGTGTTCGAATAGCGAATCATACTTATTTTGTGATTCTTGTAAATATTGAGTAAAGGAGAGTCGAAATCACCTACATCATGCGTATTGTTAAGTATATGAGTGCGATGAGTACGATAAGTACTCATATGTATATAATATGAATGAATAAGTATGAATGAATAAGTATGAATGCGTATAAGTATCAGAAATTATCAGTATGATTTAAATCTACTCATCTTTTGAATACTCATTGCTGATATCTGGTTCAAACCCCCAGGTCAGACATCTCCAACTAAATAAAATATGAAAAAATATTTTTTCGGAGATTTCCTCAGCAGATTTCTGGAAAAACCTCTGAGAGTGAGTAAAATTGCCATGAAAAGTTTGTCAAAAAAGAAAAAAATCTGTCGTTTGGAGTCGACTTTAAACTGTATGTCTCGCCACTTATGTATAAAATTTACACTCACTACATATGTAAGGTCGTAATCTTTACTGGAGGGTTGTAATGAACAATTACGTACGTACGTAACTAAAGCCATACTTCCATTCGTACTGTATGTACATGTGCATGTATATTTACTTGCTCCACTCAATTCAAAAATCGATTGTAGGTTAGACATTTAGTGTACTAGGACGACTTTCTTTTATTATACATATTAAATTTCGTTGTGTGTTTTTAGGTCTTTGCTTTCGACAAAACAATTAAAAAATTATTAACTTTTTATGGTTTTAAACACTAATTCATTTGAAAAGCATGAGACTAAGAAAAAAAACAATCTTTCTTCTCGTTCACTTACAAAAGAAAGAAAATAAAAAAAAACCAACAACAACAATAAAACCATAAACAAAAATTATTTTTTTTTGAAAAATATTTGTTTGAACATCTTGATAATGATACAACATAACTGGCATAATTGTTATTGCACAGATACATACGTTTATATATGATCACACAAGAAAACACATGAATTCTCTCTCTCACTCGACCTAACAGAGATGACCAATTAATGATTGTCTCTGTTTATTGTAGTTGTTGTCTATTTTGTGCCTCACAGCATAACCAACACAACAATAACAGCAAGCAACAGAATGAGTAACAAAACCATTAACAAATGTAACACAACTCCAATTTATTCCATGTTTCCTTCTCTTTTTTTTGTATTTTTTGTTGTTTAAATTTGTTTTTGTATTCATTCACTTGATGTAGACAAAACGTACGTATATATTTAAAAATATTCCAAAAAGATCGGCACAGTGCGAATATTACGAAGCGTGTGTGTAAAGGCAATTGTTATGGTATCGCGCTGTAATGGACAAAAAAAAAAAAGAACACACAACAAAATAAGAAAAGCGTTCATAGAAATTTTGAAGGAATGTGCGCGTAAAATACAACTAAAACATTAAAACCGTGTACAGCGTACCATAAACGCTCTTAAATACCAGCCACAGCTATAGACAGACACACATTGTATTAGATTCTATTGTATGAATGTTGTTTGGTATACTTGCATGTGTGTGGCAATTGTCTAACCCAATATTAGTTGCCGTTGTTGTTAACAACTTGGTAACGGCACAAAGGGAAATTAAATATTACGTTATACTTTGCTGCCATACGAGAGTACGAGAGCAAGTTATAAGATTTAAATATTTCCAACAATAATAACACGTTCAAATTTAATTTTCTTCTTGGTTTTTTGTATAAACTTTACTCATGGGTATTTCCATTGAATTGTAGTAAAAGAAAATAAAAAGGTTTCTTATTTTTCATCATTTTATTTATGACTATAACTTCACATATCATAGTTTAAAGAGCTTTAGCTCTTATCAATACTCATGGAGTTTGTGTACATATTAGAGATCAGCAATGAATCGTTTTTTCGCTACTCATACGTACTTAAAAAATTTTAAATATGAGTATTGAAATTCAACTACTCTCATTCGTTCGTACTCGCTACAACATTGATTTATAAGTACAGGTTGCAATGAGTATGAGTACAACGTTGACATCAAAGTCATCACATTCGAAATGTATTTGACTCATACGCCTACTCAAACTCACAACCTTCTAGTGAGTATTGTAGTATTCATACACGAATCATACTTATTTTGTGATTCTTGTAAATGTTGCGTATTTGTTAAGTATGAGTACGATGAGTACTTCAAACTGTGAATATGAGTAGTATGAGTATGATATTAAAATATGTAAGTATAATTGCGTATAAGTATCAGAAATTATGAATATGATTCGAATCTACTCATCAAATATTTAAATACTCATTGCTGATCTCTGATACAAATCGATACAATCACATTAACGCTAGAGCATGGAAAGACCCATATTTTATTTATTTTGAAAGCTGTAAAATGCAGATGCATAGACATGTCCACAATTTACAAGCCATTGTATAAACACCGTAATTTGCATGAATTGAAAAAATATGTCGCTACAATAACAATTTTAAACAATTTGCTTGGAAATTGAATCTTCACACCTCAAAACTGGCTAAAGAAGGAAATTGTTTAAATAAGAAAACAAGAGAAAATTAGAAAAAAGATGAACGTTGAACAATGTATGACCACATTTAGCACATGTGTACAGCAAAAATATAATGAATCTCTAGTGCTCACACAAAGCAAAGTGGAATAGAGTAGAATAGAATGGAGCACCGAACAATAAAATGAAGTGAAAAATGAAACAATGAAGCAGAAAATTGTCAACACTTGCAACGCGCAACATTTCAGTGCATGCATATGGCAAAACATTCATTTGATGTACATTCAAGTGTGGTTTTACTGTAGAACAAGTGGTTTTCATTTCCACAATGTCTTACAATTTCTATCGCCTCTATCAGCTCTTTACTTCATTGAGTTTTTGAATTTGTTTAAGATGTTGTTGTTGTTTATTCATCTGATGATCTTCATTATAATTTAACACTTTCCGAGAGAAATTCCTTGTAATCTTCATCTTACGTATGTATGTGAATGGGAAAAATGACAAGACGGACACGGATATTTGTATATGGCTGCAAGCGGCTTTATTTCCAAACATACATGAATGCGGATATATGTGTGTGTGTCAGCGAATTATAACAAAAGAAAAGAAAGAGCTGAATACGTAGCAATAACAGTCCTCTAGTAAACTGCGTGCATTTTGAAAAGAAAACTACTGTAGAAGTAAAATTTTTTTAGGCAGAAGACTAAATGATTGCAATAGGAAAATGCCCCTTAAAATACTGTAGGAGCAAGGAAATATGAAATTTTGAGTACGAGTGAGTCAACTGTATTGGAATTCAACTACTCTGATTCATTCGTACTCAATACAATATTGATTTATAAGTATAGGTTGCAATGAGTATCCGTACAACGTTGACATCAAACTCATAACATTCGAAATATGTTTGATTCATACGCCTACTTATTGAGATTCACAAATTTAGAAAAATATTTATAATACTCATAAATGATTCGAGTGATTCGAATCATTCATCAAAATTTACAGTCTTAGTTGTTGTTGTATTTACAAAAAATTAAGACAGAAACAGACAAAAACAGCAAGCAAAGCAAACACACAACCTTCTAGTGAGTATTATAGTGTTCGTATGCGAATCATACTTATTATGTGATCCTTGTAAATGTTGAGTAAAGGAGAGTCGAAATCAACAAAAACATGCGTATTGGTAAGTATGAGTACGATGAGGGCTTCAAACTTTGAATATGAGTAGTATGAGTATGATATTAAAATAAGTATGAATGCGTATAAGTATCAGAAATTATGAGTATGATTCGAATCCTCTCATCTCTTTAAATACTCATTGCTGATCTCTGATATACACATACTTGTAGGTGTTGTTTTTTATGAATGCCCTCAGAAGCAGCTTGACTATGGCGCCTTAGTTTATAGAGCTATTTGAAACTCATTGTATTTCCATAAATATTACTAGATATTTTCCTTGGTTCCCCCTTTTATCAACTTTTAATTGTACGTTTAAAAGAAAGATGTGTCAATTTTTTAAAACAAATTTTAATTTCTCACTTTGAACTAAACTGTCTACTCATTTAATCGAAAATTATTAACGTCAATCCTCCAACTGCCTCGATTGTATATTCTATTGTATACTTTAGTTTGACATGAATAATTAAGCACAGACATTGCTCAGATATTTTATAGAGAATCCACAGAAAAACTTGTTAATGGTTAAACTTAACATTGTTTACAGTTGCATCAAGTTAGAGGTCCATGTTAAGGTATATTGTTAACATATTGTTACGTTTTTACCTTTTTGAAAACGTGTAAAATATGAGTTCGTTGATTGCAAACAAAATAAAAACAAATTTGTGTTTAGTTTCAAATAAATTCTTTATTGTTCGCACTTCTTATGTGTGCCACCGTTTGCAACTTAACGAATACAACAATAATTGCTTGTTCGCTTCTTTGCTTACAACACAGATCTTTTCAACGGTAATCTTCAAACCACGACTGTTCTCTTCATACGAAAGAAATACTTCTCCAAATTTCAGAACATCTTTTAATTATCTTCTTTAATTCGGATTTGTAAACAGTCTATCCTTCTATCTATCAGTCAGCGAGAGTAAGGTTGTGGCTTTAGATATTTCCAAAGCATTCGACAGAGCGTGGCAAAGCGCACTTACATCTCAAGTTATTGTTTCGAGCTTTCCCAAGGGTCGAACTACAGCGGTTATTATAGCTGAGATTCTATCAGAGGGGTTAAAACTTCCGTAACGTTTTTTTTCCAATTTTATTTCTAATTTGTATTAACGGTATACCCTCTACCATTTGAATTCCTATCAATTCATTTGCAGTTGATAGTAATATTTGTCATTCAGATTCTTTCAATCGCAGACTGAGCCCTTGGTTGATTGAGTTGAAAAGACTTCATATAAATGACTCACTCACATCTGATCTATAGTCAATGTCTGAATGTGGTCAGGTGACCAATGAGAGATAGGCCTAATGTTGTTGTATGGCTGTGGTAACTATGGGTGGGGTAAGTATTGGGAAGTCAAAAGCTCTTGATGTTCTGGGTATAAAAATTCAACGTGATGTTCGCTAGAGCCAGCACATTTTTCAAAAGAAGGAATCAAATGCTTCCATTTTTATAACGGTTCAAGAAATATTACACTCCATCTGATCTCCTTACTACTTACACAACTTATATCCGATCGAAAATAGAATGCAACTCTGGGCCTGCATATCAAAATCTATTATGCGATTTCTCAAACGAGTACGAAGAGAGCGGAATTAATGACAGTAGGATATTCAAATCTATTGATACCTTACTGTACCTTGTGTTTTGTTGCTCTACTTTTACATCAATGGAATGTTCTCGAGAGAACCAAAGAGACTTGTTGCCGAAAATTGCATATTTTTACGTAATACACGTCTTTCCCGTAAATCACAGCCACTTGTGGTCGATAGGCCAGTAGGGCTATCCGGATCACTGTCGCTACCTTTCCGCAGACATATTTCCTGTATAGATTCAAATGTAATATTCCCAAATACTCCCCTCTCATAACCTATTTTCCTAATTCGAACACAAAACCCTACATGAGGGACATCCTCTAAGTTTGAACAAACAAAAATGTTGGGAGTTCTTGCAACACAATTGTAAGCCCGGACAATTGTTAGTTTGCATTTCTTTACAGTTCATTTGAGTGAAACATCGTTGTTTATATTTTTCTAAAACTCCGCATTCGCATGCGCACATTCATACATAAATATATGGTACGCACATTTACGGGAATCGTTTTATATCATGTTTCTGTAAGCCGATTGGCTTCAGACGCACGTCTGTTTGTATGCGACAATCAATTTTGTTTGTCTTTTCTATACAAATAGATGTTCGTCTGAAACCATTCGTTTTACAGAAACAGGTCCTTAATCTAAGTTTAAAGTGTTTTCACATTTCTTTTATTTCTTCTGCATAATATTTTTTATTGACTAAACTTTACTATGTGGATGCTTCACATGAGGATGGCGCCACATTTTAAGAGCCGCCTCTTTTAAGCTTTTAAATGTTTTCAGAAATACGTGTGTCAGTGTATGAGTGCGTGAATGGAATGAATTCGTAAGATAGTCTGTATCATGTACCAAACGAATAACCGAAACGTCTACTGATTTTAAAAGAAAAATAAACTTTTTTTGTTGTTGCTAAAGTGTTAAAGTGTTGTACGTGGTAATATGTCAACATTACTCGTTGACAATTTGACATATCATAAGAAATTCTTAAAAGAGATTCAATTATAATTTATTTGAATTTGAATAGAATTTGTTGGGTGTTTTTTACAAATCACTTTTTATTGTTGTTATTGGAGTTGACGAATAAAAACACTGGGAGAATTACTGTGCGGAATCCAAAGTATTTTTAATTATAAATTTTGAAAAAAAAAATGTTTTAATTTATACGGCGTTCAGATATGCACCTTTATTGGGTAAATAGCAATAAACGCCAATATTGATCTCAATATTTCATATAAAGTTTCAATTAATTATTGCGCAATAAATACGCAAATTGTTATAATATTGAGTAAAACTTAAAATGCTGCGCTGTCATGCATATGTTGCAATTATCCGAAGACAACACGAACGTCATCAACGTCAAACAAAAAAAAAATTTACCAACTGTCAAATGAATATTGAATAAGCAGCTGAACTGCGTATATTATTATGTCTGAACACTTAAAATATTGTACTCAATAAACCGAATATTGACTCAATAAAAGTGCATATCTGAACATAGTCTTATTTCATAAGCTAGAAAACAGTCACTTAATACTCTGGTTTATTGGTGTTCGTAGACTACTAACATCATTCAGATGACAGCGTGCATACATTTTCAAAATAAGAGGCACCTTGAGATAACGCAGTAGGATAAACCTCTAATAATAATATTTCGAGTAAGTGTTGCTTGATTAAGTTATTTAATGAACGAATCGATGAGTTTTCATTGATTTAATTTAAAAGGCGAATAATAAAATTTTTATTAATTTTAAATGGAAATTGATCACGCATAACTATAGAATGTGGAAGTTATCGATGTCAATAAATGTTCGTCAGTCAGTCATACGTACGTAGTTGGTCATTCCAACCTTTCAGTCAGGATTACGACTTAGATTCTGACATCATGTTATACATGAGTGGCACGACCTACAATTTAAAGTTGACTACAAACGAGAGATTTTTGAGAAGCTTTTCATGGTAAATTTTATTTTACTCAAGAGTTTTAGCCATAAATCTGCTGAGTGGAAGTCACTGTAGAAATATTTTTCCATATTTCGTTTTGTTGGAGATGTCTGACCTGGAGTTTGAATCGTGGCCTCAATCGTAGCTAATAAACCAACACACTACCTACTAGACTGCCATGACGTCAGTCACTTTTTCAACTGAAAGGGCTGCATTGCTTATTTCAAAAAGTATATGTAAGTTGAGGACATTATTACAGCTTGCCGTTAAAGTTGGGTTCAGTTAAAGTTCACTTTAGCTAACGTGAACTTTAAAGTCACCTTTAACCTCTTTTAATAACTACAACTTACAGATGAAATAAATTTAACTTTTTTAAAAAATTTGGCAATGCGGGGACAATGTCGATAACACTGCTCAAATTAAACAATTTTTTTTAAACGCAGTGGCAACGACGGGCTTCTGTTTTTTTCTTGTCTATGTCAAGTTCAATAGTAAACTTAACTTTAAAAGTTAAAGGTTGGATGATCCTCTCTCTAGCTTAATGCTCACTTCTATCTTATTGTCCACTAATAATATCGAAAAACCAATTTATCTGCCCTTTAAAATCCTCCTTTTAATTAACGGCAAGTTGTAATAATTGCCCATAATATAAAAATAATTTTTTTGACAGTCTGACTGACATATCTTACGGCAGACAAACACTTCACGGTAAGCTTGTGGTTTTTTGGTCGTAATTTTCTACGAATATTTTGTACACAATTAAATGGAAATGATCGTCGAGTTATGAAGTTATTGCTTCAAGGTAACAGTTTGCTCTTTAATTGAAATAATGAGTTGTCGAGTTTGTTGACGACGGCCTAATTTTATTTTTGGACCAACTGTATGCTTTAAAGTTAAGGAAGCAAATTCTTAAGCAAATTTTATAATAATTGAGTATAGATTCTCCCAACTGCTGAATATGCGGTCCAATTGAGAATTGTTTTATCATCTTTAAATTTTCATCTATTCTACCGATTCAGCCCTCTTAAATTTATCGATTAACCTTCTTAATTCAATACATACATACATAATTTGTCATTACAGGATTACGACTTAGCTTCTTCTTCACACCAACCACGTTGTGTGTATTAATTTTATACCTGAGTAGCTGGACCTCAGTTTAAAGTCGACTATGAACGACAGATTTTTGAGAAACTTTATTGTCTCTCAGAATTTTTGCTAGTAATCAGCTGAGAGGAGGTCGCCGAAGAAATATTGTTTTATATTCCGTTTTGCTGGAGATGTCTGACATGGGGTTTGCACCGTGACCTCACATCTCACACTAACTTCTTGTCTTTGTATTCCAATGGTATTACAAATATAGCGATTTTACGAGAAATAATTTTCTTTTTTGGAAGCTTTTTATGGTTTTTATAATAAAAAGACACCGTCACACGACTATAATAAACAAAAACATCAAAACTTTACAGAATCACAAATTTTATTTGCTTTGAGAGCCGAAAATAATTAATTTAGTACTTCCGTCTATTCTTTTTATCTGAATTTTTTCTTTTCAGCATTCAAATTATTTGTTGGTTAAAAAAACGTGTCATTTTGAAGGCCCTTATGAGTTTTTACGGTTTCGAGTAAAATTTACCAGCATTAAAAATAATAATTTCTGTGATGGTGAAGGTCTTACTCTCGTCCATAATAAGAAAAACATTATAAGAAATTATTTTGTAAACAACAACAAAAAAAATAAAAATAAAAAAACCTCCCCTTAAATCATTAAGTACCAAGTCAAGGATCGCTGCTAAACAAAACATGTGAATTTGTTTTCCAAGAAAGAAAAGAAAAAAAAAAATTCGGCTTTTTTTTCCATGAAGCCAACAGGTTATTTTTTTATTTTTATTTTCACAGTTAATGGTTGTTCCCTGTATTTTCGTTTTACTTCAATGCAAGCAAAGTTCTTCATGCAAATTCCATCAGTAATAAGTTGTCATATGTATGTATATAATATGCTGCCTCATATTAGCAGCCTTCAATATTCATTGTAAATGCCAACCATGTTTTGTAAACATATGTACATACAAATAAGAAAACATGCGTATATGACTGTGCAAAAATTTTGCACAACATTTTACACTGCGCGTTAAACGCATAAGGTCCATCAAGTGTTGGAGTTGCTTTTGTTTGGTGTTTGTAAAAGTTGATTAGAAAATCGTATAAAAATATGAAAATAACTGGACAACAGTCGAAAAAAGTCAATCAAGCTAGAAATTGAAGTTGAAGTAAATAACACAAATCACGTCTATAGACATCCTTTACTGCAATAGCATAAAATTATTTCGGAAAAATATATTGTTACGTTTTTTAAATTTTTTAACACGTTTAAAATATGAGTCCTTTGATTGCAAACAAAATAAAAATAAATTTGTGTTTAGTTTTAATTAAACTCTTTATTTTTCGCACGATTTTTGTGTGCTACTCTTTACAACTTGATGTATCCAAAAATAATTTGCTTGAGAACGTAGATATTCAAACCACGACTGTTTTCTTCATACGCAACCCGTCCTCACACAAGACTGACTGAATTCTTACTACTCGTTGCCTGCTTTGTCTTGTCTTTTTATATGCCCGCGTAATTAGTGTGATAAAGTACAGATTTTGCCATTTTACTAGGATTCATAATTGGTCATAAAGGGAAACGATTACATGGGGAATTATAATTAGTGTTAGAATTTAACAAGTCAAAGGTCGTGGCAGTTTTTGTCTTTTCCGTGATATCTAGTTACATAAAATATCAATGGATGTAACCACTTTCACTTCCAACTTTTGTTCTTGTTCCTTCGATTGTTTCAAAAAGTGATTTTCTATTTTGGTGTTGAATTTTGTGATACAAATGGAATGGGTTAAGGAGCGTAAAAGCTTGAGTCGGACAACTAGTTACGAATAGGAGAATGAAATTACAAAGTTCAAAGTAAGGACGAAGGATGCATGTTTATAAAAACTGTGACACTGTATTCAATCATTCAAGTTGTGCTTCTACATTCATGGAAAATAGAAAATGAAAAAGATACAGTTTCCACTCGAAGTGAAAAGTGGAGAAGAAATTGGCTGATCATTTATTTGGTCTAGATGTGGTTTGGCGTTTGGTAATCTATATACTCTGCTATGTTCAAGAACACATTCCGTTTTTTTTTACGAATTAAGAGATTATTGATCATGAGTATGAGTAAAACGTTGACATCAAACTCGTAACATTTGAAATATGCTTGATTCATATGCCTTTAAAATATGAGTTCGTTTATTGCAAACAAAATAAAAATAAATTGGTGTTTAGTTTCAATTAAATACTTTATTGTTCGAACGATTTTTGTGTGCCACTGTTTACAACTTGATGTAGCCAACAAGAATTGCTTTGTCTGTTATTCTTCTTTACTTACACCCTTTGCGTACATGATAACAACGCGGATCTTTACAAGGGAAATCATCAAACCACGACTCTTCTCTTCACACGCAACGTATTTATTATACCCAATATTGTGGGAAGTTTGCTGGCTTGTTAGACATGAGGCCACAGTTCAAACACCAGGTCAGACATCGCCAACAAACTGAAATAAGAAAAATATTTCTTCGGTGACTCCCTCTCAGCAGATTTTTGGCAAAATTGCCTTGAAAAGTTTCTCAAAAATCTGTCGTTCGAGTTAAATTCAGTATTAACTTAAGGTTGTAAAGACCAATTATGTATTGTAGGAAGCGCAGAAATAATTATGACCTCAAATATGTATGCCAATATATCATCTGTTCAATAAAAGAACCGCTATGCGTAGGCATGAGCGCGAGAAAACTACTCTAAATTGGTAATTCTTCATAATTTATGAACATTCACATTCTCAAAGAGTTTTATGTCTATAACAGAAATAAAAAGCCGTAATATTTCTATTTTTATTTTAAATTAAATTAAAATTTAAAAAATCAAAATGTTTTATACAAATTTTGTCTCATAAATACCCGTATATGAGTATAAATTTGAAACGAAATTCAGTTATCTGACAATGTAGTATTCGCAGAAGTTCCAAAGCATGCATAAAGTTCCCTTGTGTTCTAGTTGCTTAGTATTAAAAAAGATTTCCGTATTAAATAGTTTTCCGTAATTTCTTATTTCAAATATATTTTCTTGATTGCTTGAACACAAGAGACAAGAGATTTAGTTACCATGGCAACAATTCCGTATTGTTGCCTTTCATAATTGTCGTCAAGTGTTGTCGCTCTCACATACGATGCGATGTGTGTTGTTAATATTCGCTCGCAAGTGCCTTTTTATTTAAAATTATTTGAAATTTACTTCGCTTATGTAGAAATAAACTTTATGAAAGCCTCCTGGCGGTTATCTATCAAAGACTCTCACTCACATACTTCTCTATGTGCACCGCAAGAGAGTCTGTCTGTCATTCTGTCATATTTATAAGTGTATACAAACTTGAAACTGTCAAAATAAAATTTTAATGCCTGGACATGTTTGCGACTGCGCAAAGCACTTGTGCCATCCATCCAATAGTTTATTTTCGATTTTCGTTTGTAAGTCTCATGTAATCGTTGGCATTAGGCCAGTTGAAGAATACTCGTATTATGACCATTTAATATTTGTACATACATATGTATATACATATGTATGTATGTACCCGTATTATGTTTGCAGACAATATTTGTTTTTGAAATTCATTTTGCAAATTCACGGTTTAAACGATGACAACAACAACAATAATAATTTAGAAGCTAGGAAAATTGAAGTTGATGTTCTTGTTGTTGTTGTTTGTGTTTTTATCACTTTGTTTAAAACTTATTGATCTTTTTTGTTTTTTCTATCCTCAAGGCCTTTGTCAATATTTGTATTTGAGATGTTTTTTTTTTAATATGAACATACATACAACCATATTTATTTGAATCTTTATACTCGAAAGCATGCATGTGGTCCCCGCTGATGGTAAATAAAAACCTGATTGCGATATCAGTATTAACTTCCTTTAATTTTTCAGTTTTGAAGTTCATTGAAATACTGAATGCATTCGTAAGTTTAACGAAACATAATGTTTGATGTTGTGGTTCGCTACTATAGTTCGATGTCGCATTAAACATGTTGATAATGATACACAATATCATCAGTGTGACTAGCAGTGTGAGCAGATTTTAAAAGAATTTAAAAACAAATTACATTTAAAATGAAAACAAAAACAGGCTAAAAAAAATAAATTTTATTTAAAAAAACCCAAACCATCATTGGTGTGCCATCCTAAACAAGAGATTGTCAATTAGCCTCATGCCCACGCTCAAAAGGGATCAGTTTGTAAAGTTGAGATCGTCGTTGTAACTAACATGAATACGATGAATGATGAAAGAAATGTCCTTAACAAGATGAATTACCAGGTTTATTCCAGGCAGTTTAGAGGATAAGGACATTGCTAATTATATATTCTGTTTTTTCATTCCTGGCTTATTCCAGTAAGTTACGTCATGAGCCGACTTGAAAATAAATATCGTATTTTGTAGGCTCTTCCAACTTCTGAACTTTAACAGCCGTCATGCTAAAAGCTACATCCGTCACGGATGAACATAGACAACGCTGTGTGTTTGCTGAATGGGCTCTAGAGGCAATTGGCAACTGATACCAATTTTCATCGAAAGATGATTCTTGAGAGATGATTTTTTAACTTAATTTTATGTGTGATCTAGTCTTGAATTAAAGTCATGCAGCACACGATCCAATGGCCAATCGGCCACAAATATGTGTGCATTGAAAGAAAGACGGTATCACGGTGCCTTTACCTCGATAGAGCCAAATCTGTTGTAACAGCGGTAGTGTAATTAAACACAAGCCACATTGCGTCGATGCTTCAATAAATCATCATAGAGTTGGATACCCAACCGTCATTAATGAGGAACTTCGCTCTCTCCAGTATGTGGCCAAGAAGCCTCAAAGTGGAGTTTGAGGCACCGACCCATACATGAATATTGTATTCCATTCTCGGTCGAATATAAGTGATGTAAATAGTAAAGATGTGAAGTGAAGTTTTTCTTGCACTGTCTTAAGCCACTCGAATCCTTCATACGACACTTGAATAATTTCTAATGCCCAGGACATCAAAAACGTATGATTCATTAATATTTTTAGCACCCATAACTACTTGCTTTTACCAAATTGGCGGATAGACTGGTTCCATCTTTCCAAGAGCAACACTAATATGTCACCAGTACAACGGGCCCTGTGGAAACTGTACTGTCTGTCGCTAATTAGGTTGTTGGAATCTAGATATTTCACAAGATGGTGGTTTATCACATTTTTCGTAATTTTGGAAAATGCGGAACATATTGCTCTTGGGCGTGAGACTCAATTTTTTTTGGGGGATTGGCGTTACATTAGTAACCTTCCAGCAAGATGGGAAAATACCGCCAAGATATGAGACACCGAAAAGTTTAGCTAATGGACGAGCGAGCGTCGAAGGACGCAAAATGCATTCATTTAAAACATATGCCATAAGACAAATGAAATAAATGAACTGAATATTATATTTCAATAGCTGATTGATTCTGTACCTGCCAAAATAATGATGGTGCTGGTTTTTATAAATATTTCATGCCATATAAAGTCATTTAAAAACCTGTGTTATACTATGTTTAGATATGCACTTTTATTACTAAAATCTAGTTCTAACAGACTGGATATGTTTGCAAATTTAATTAACTGATCCCGTATAATTGTTTTCGATGGACTTTCTGAAAACAGTTCTTAAAACTACTTTCTAGTAAATAATCCATCTAAAGACCGATATGAGAAAAACTGATTAAATTCGTTTAATTATCGACTGGAATTGCGTAACAATTTCATGTAATTGATCAGTCGCAAAAAATATTACAAACATTTAAAATTAAAGCGTAACTGAAATGGAAAGTTACTTGAATTATTTGCAGTCGCTCAGACTCAGGAGGGAGCAATTAGTGCCTGAATAGAAAATATTAAAAATCTTTAAATCATGCTGATTCCATATCGATTCCTTAATTCCATTCCTAAAGATATCGGTTTAACGAAAAAAACATGATTTATGATGACTTGTGCTGTCATTGTTGTCCTACCATAGGCTCATCGCTGCAATAATACACAATAATTTATGTGCTAGAGATGCCTTCAGTTCTTTTTAAAAGAGCGTTACATGTTGTGGCTAACATGTAAGAGATATTATTTTTCTTATTCTCTCCATGATAATTGTTCAACGAAATTTTATTGACGCATTCTGGCTTTGGCTTTGCCTATACAACACCACCAAGTCCATTGGTCACTTGAAACAAACTTCTAGTGGCCATTTGTAAAATGACCACTGCCTGCCTAGCTGGATATTTTTGACTGGATGGTTGCCTGTAATTTGTGCGTATTTTCCTTTGCATAGAGAAGGAAATAAAAGAAGAATAAAATGAAAGAAAAAAGAAGGAAAATAATACGAATATTGTGTAATAAATAAATGTACGCAAAATAAAAATGGAAAGTTTAAATTTATGACTCTGTCCGAAATGTTGTGAAACACAAAAAGAAAAACAAAAACAAAAAACGGGAATAAAACTATAAAAGATGAATATTTCAATTACACCATATTCATCTTATACTTGTAAGTCAGTTTTAATTTTTTACTGAAATATATGTATGTATCACGTTTAAATAGTGATTCTTCTCGTTTTTAGTTAATGTAGAAAATAATCTTGTTCTCTACTTAAAAATATTTAAAAAACCGGTATATTATACAACCCTTCAGTCAGGATTACGACCTAGCTTCTCACACCACTCATTAGGGCACACATAATATTTACACGTGAGTGGTGGGACCTACAGTTTAAAGGCGACTCCGAATGACAGATTTTTGAGAAACTATTCACGGCAATTTTATTTACTCTCAGAGTTTTTGCCAGAAATCTGCTGAGAGGAAGTCGCCGAAGATATATCTTTTTTTATTTCGTTTTGATGTCTGACCTGGGGTTTGAGCCCGGGCTTTACGTCTGGTAAGCGAACACACTGCCTACTAGACAAAGGCGACTAAGTGGAGTGCATACATAGTTAAAGTTGTCAAAATTTGTTGATTACCAATGATGTCTTGATCTCAATCCAAGCAAAAATTTGTGGTCTACTAACATAGAGGAGGAAAAGGGAAAACGTATGTATATCAAGTGGATTTCAGCAGTAATTGGTTGAAAATGTATGCAGGCGTGTGGTCCAGACACTACAGTGTATACTGCTAAGAATTTTATCAAATTTCCTTTATTCTTTATGGCTTTATGAAACGAAGTAAAAATATTCAGAATTGCCCTCGTTTACATACATACATATCAAAGATCAGCAATGAGTGTTCAAAAATATGTGTAGATTCAAATCGTACTCATAATTTCTGATACTTATACGCATTCATACATATTTTAATATAATACTCATACTACGCATATTCAAAATTTGAAGTACTCATCGTACTCATACTTAACCATAAGCATTATGTTGTTGATTTTGATTTGTTCCTTTACTCAACATTTACAAGAATCGCGAAATAAGTATGATTCGCGTACGAACACTACAATACTCACCAGAAGGCTAGCAACAAGAACTAAAACTGTAAATTTTGATGAACGATTCAAATCATTCGAAACATTTATGAGTATTATAAGTATTTTTCTAAATTTATGAATCTGAATGAGTAGGCGTATGAATCAAACATATTTCGAATGTTATGAGTTTGATGTCAACGTTGTACTCATACTCATTGCAACCTGTACTTATAAATCAATGTTGTAATGAGTACGAATGAATCAGAGTATTTGAATTTCAATACTGTTGACTCATTGCTACTCAAAATTTCATGAGTTCTTATGAGTAGCAAAAAAATGATTCATTGCTGATTTCTGATACATATATTAGTCACTACAACCCTTCAGGCAGGATTACGATCTAGTTTCGCACACTACTTATGTTGTGTGTGTTAATTTTATGTATGAGTGGCCGGACCTACAGTTTTTAGTCGATATTATTGTGAAAGTTTTTATGGGAAATTTTATTTACTTACAGCCTTTCTGGCAGAACAATTCTGAGAAAAAGTCGCGTAAAAATATTTTTTCTTTTAATTTCCGTATTGTTCGATATATTTAAGCCGGAGTTTGAACCACGAGCTCTCCTCTAAAAACATGATCCACTGCATACTAGACTTGAGCATGCCAAACTCATATCATAATAGGTTTATGATTATGGTGTTCTGGGGTTCTGGGTGGAATGCAAGTCGCCATGTTATAAACACTTGTCGACCATTGTTCCACTTTAGGCAAAAAAGTTACCTGAAATTTGCAGAGTAAAAGTCGCCGAAGATATATTTCTTTATATTTCGTTTTTCTCGAGATGTCTGACGTGGGGTTTGAACAGGGACCTTAAACTACGGTCACTTCAGCGTAATTAAATATATATAACGGGTATAAAAAATTTGTAACATGTGGCAATGCCAAAAACGCTTGGTAAATGAGTACCAAAACATTGAATTTTATTACTAAAAACTGGTGTGTGGAAAATATGTCGGCGCAATTTTTAATTTTTGGATCAATGGAAATGCCAACATAATGAATTAGGGAATTTTGGTGTGGAGAACAGCCAGAAGTAGCTGCCAATGCAGGCGACTTCATTTCGAGTGATTTTTTTGGCCCATGTTCAATTCATTTAAATTGAAAGGTTTTTATTAAAAAATAGTGGATAAAATATATTCCAAACATTAAATTTATTATGATATTTAAATAGAACAAATATTGATATAGACTTAAAGACAATTGTCTTTCGGAATATAGCGAAAACTATGGGCCGCCTATAGTATCATAATTACTCCAGATTAATTTGGTACAAAACTAATACTATGTTCAGATATGGACATTTATCGAGTAAATATTCGGTGTATTGAGTACAACATTTTAAGTGTTCAGACATAATAATATACGCAGTTCAGCTGCTTATTCAATATTCATTTGACAGCTGGTAAACAACAATATTTTTTTTATCGTTGTTGACATTTGAGTTGTCCAATATCAACAGAAAGTGTTGGACAACGCTGTATTTCAAATTTTACTCAATATTATAACAATTTACGTATTTATTGCGCAATAATTAATTGAAACTTTATATGAAATATTGAGCTCAATAATGGAGTTTATTGCGATTTCCGCAATAAAGGTGCATATCTGAACACCGTCTAAAACTATAGAAATAAGCATATAATTTAGGTATTTTTACCAGGGACCGAAAATAACTGTTATTTTTGAATTTTTGATTAAAAAAAGCAACCGCAAGGAAGCAAAACCAAGTATACCATACATACCATTTTGATTGTCTTGGACCAAATTTTTATAAAATGCGATGCTTTTTAAAAACATGATTTTTATTTTTTAGAAAAAAAAATAACAGTTATTTTTTGATTTTTATTTTTTCGAGCAGAAATAAAAGTTATTTTTGTTTCAATACATGATGAATTCATAATATTTATTAAAAAATTCTTTAAAAAAAATTAAAGTAATTTATGTCAGAAAATTATTAGAATTAAGTTTTGGCTATATTAAACACTAATCTTTGGTTTGAAAAACCCAAAATAACTGTCATTTCTGCTCGAAAAAATAAAAGTTAACAAATAACTTTTATTTCTGCGCCTAAAAATAAAAGTTGAATAAAAACTTTTATTTCTGCTCGAAAAAATAAAAGTCTAAATTAACTGTTATTTCTGCTCGAAAAAATAAAAGTCTAAAATAACTGTTATTTTTGCTCGAAAAAATAAAAGTCTAAAATAACTGTTATTTCTGCTCGAAAAAATAAAAGTCTAAAATAACTGTTATTTTTGCTCGAAAAAATAAAAGTCTAAAATAACTGTTATTTCTGCTCAAAAAAATAAAAGTCAAAAATAACTGTTATTTTTGCTCGAAAAAATAAAAATCAAAAAATAACTTTTATTTTCTGACTTTTACGATAAAAGTTATAACAGTTACGGTCCCTGATTTTTACTGTCACTGAAATGGCATTTTGTAAATGAATGATGGAAACGGTGTTCTTATCCTCACGCACACACACATAACAATGATGCAAATATGACGCGGAATCGCGAAATACAAAATAAAAATTGTAATTTATGCCCGTAAAACTGATTAGACACAACGACACATAGACACACATAATGCTAAAGCAACGACAAATAAAAGGTTTCCGATTACACGCCGCCATAGACTCGTATTTACTTTTATTTCTTTCTATGATCACATTGAACGCTGAAAATGGCAAGCAAGCCTCCAATACCAGACCTGAGTAGGATTTTTAGCAG
This sequence comes from Sarcophaga rosellei, assembly GCA_930367235.1. Taxonomy (NCBI): domain Eukaryota; kingdom Metazoa; phylum Arthropoda; class Insecta; order Diptera; family Sarcophagidae; genus Sarcophaga; species Sarcophaga rosellei. The sequence continues at coordinate 49,296,807 of OV884021.1, read as the reverse complement.
TTTTATTTCGCACATTGCACATGCGTATGTGCTTATGTGCACATTTTGCATTTCACTACAGAGCTGAACATGAAATATTTGAGCACATTGTGCTCCTTTTCTTACATGTTGAATGCCAAAATGCTGTTGATGTTTTTATGCGATTGTTGGTGTTGTTGTTTTTGATTTTTTTTTGTATCAGGATACAGGGAATTGTTTTTCGTATGCGCATTGCGCATAGTTTGTGATATGCGGTAATGTGAGAAATTTATTAGTTTAAGCTCTACCTACAGATTTCTGATCTTTGAAATTCTGCACAATATCTTGTTTGCTTTGCAATCGCTACGTAATGATTTTAATTGTTGACTTACCTGCAAAGAAAGAAAGAAAAACAAGAATAGGAAATAATTAAAATCAATATTTGTCGAATGTGGGGAAGGAATATTTAAGCAAATAAAATTAAAATCTAAAATAAATTATAAATTATGCATTCACACATTCATACATTCGCATACATTCAGACATTTATGTAATTGTAAATGTTAAAGAGATAAGCCAGTCGTTAGTTAATAAACACAAATCGGGCCTAAACATTTATACTCCATTATTATAGGAAAGTATGTTGGCAGACATTAACTGACTCACTAACACATTCAACACTTAGTTATTCTCATGTATGGAAATCAGTTGTAGTTTATCGCTGTAACAAAGTCATATCGAATGCGGCATAAATGTGAAAACCAGAATTAAAATGTTTCTGAAATTTATAAACCACTTGCAGAGAAATATTTCAAATAGAAAAACTAAAAACCGCAGCTGCAACAAATCTGAGTTGAGTCACAGCCACAAAAATCAAAGTCGCAAATCTAGAAATTGTTATTGCAACCATAAAGTCAATACTCGTACTTCAATCCAGTGTTGCAAAATTGAAATTTTAATATGATACTGAGTTATAACTGAAAAAGTACTTTTTTGTATCAAACAGTACTTTTGGGAAAGATACATACATACATAATTGGTCATTATAAATAACACTTCAATCAGGATTACGAGCTAACTTCTCACACCACTTAGTTTATGTGCGCCAATTTAATACACAAGTGGCGTGACCTACAGTTTAAAGTCGACTCCGAACGACAGTTGTGGCAATTTTTTTCCTCTCAGAGTTTTTGATAGAATGAAAAGTATTTTTCATATTTCGTTTTGATTTAGGTGTCTGCCATTTTGTTTCAATTGTGGGCTCACGTCTAGTAAGCCCAGGGTTTTGATGGAGCTGATATATTCAAATTTCAAAAAATCTTCACTCAACAAGTGATCAGAAGGCCAACCTTGAAGAATTCTCCTGAGAATCCCGCGGAAGTCAACGCCGATCTTGATTAGTCTCGACCCTCTATCGCTCCAGAAACATCATAAGCCCCAGCTAACGCATCATCTACATACATCATCTCCAGCAAAATTTCAGAAACCAAGGGCCAGTCGGAAGTACCGTCATCCGCTAGTTGAAGCAATGTTCGTATTGACGTGATGGTTTTCAATTCGAAATCTTCCAGTTCCTCATCCGATTCTCTACGAAAAACTATGCGCTGGTACTTCACCTGCTCAGGGTCCAAGAGAATCTGTCGATACATCTTCTCAATGTCTCCATTAAGGACATATCGTTAAAAACGCCATCTAACAATCAGAAGCCTCAAGTTGTACTGTAAAACAGGCCCGGTAAATAACGTGTCATTCAAGCTCAGAATGAAAACAACCCTAACCTTTGTAGGAGAGCTTTAAGGCTTGAGTACAGCGTGATGACGTATATAATACGAACCTCCTTCACTCACGTTCATCAAATTCACCTTCGCCATATGACCCAAAGATTCTTATTCAAATAAAACCGCATCATAATCCAATTTGAGAGATGGGTTTCGAACTAGGGAAGCTTCGTTTCTCGGAAATTGCCGGTAGGTCCTTGGTCGAGAAGAGCCAAGACAATCAAGCAAATCATACTGTGGCTTAAAATTCCTACGTACTGTTTTTCTAAAATATTCCTTACAGTACTTATCATCAGGCGACATCTTCGAATGTCTTGGAGGTTCCTCCAATTTCCAGAACCTCTCCAGCTGCCTATTCAGTTCGAGTTCAGTACAATACGACACGAGAGTCGTATATCTCTTGGAACGCAGTTCGGGTAGTTACCCTTTTTAAAACCCATCCAAATATGCTCTCCTGGGCCATCACATTCATACCTATTAGACTATTTATTTATATTTAATACACATACAGGACAAAAACAGCTGATACGGAACGTAACAAAATGAATAAGACTCGTTTAGTCAAACGTCGATGGAACGTAATGTAACATACGTTCGTTTGAAGAGCAATGAAAATGTTTACCGAAATTACATTACAGTTCGGCAAGCGTTTGATTGCTTTTCGTATTCTAAAAACGAACGTACGTTCCGTGGACGTTTGGCTAACCGGGGCTAAAGTCAAATTCTACCTTTAGCATTCCGTTGAACATGTTGCTAATGTATTAACAGCGCAAGACATAAAATATGTAATAATAAAAAAGTACTGTAAGCGTAGCGGGGGTATTGCGGTATTTATGAAATGAAAAAGTACTGAAAAAAGTACTAAAGTTTTAAATTTTACAACACTGGACTCCAATCCCAATATTACTATCACGATCATGCTGATGCTGAAGCTGATGCTGAAGCGATGGTGCTGATCAGCATTATGGTTGTTGATCGTATAGTCAAATAAAACTTAAAAAATCAAATGAAATTCTTACATTATTTCTCTTTAGTTTGTTTCAATTTTTTGCTGTTCTTTTTTTATAATACGGCTTATAAAAAAGCAAAATAGAAAAAAGCAGAAAAAATATTTTTATTCTTTCCGTCTATTTATTTAAACGTTTGTTTGGAGTATTGTCGGTTGCATGGCAAACGTATTCACACATTAAACTGAACGTCAAAAGGCGTTAAGTGTACAAGATTTTCACATGTTTCACTTAATGCATCTTTAAGTAGATGTTGGCTGTTGTTGCATTTTTAATATGATTTAATGCCTTCTATTAAATTGACTGGACATACATTTTCACGCTTTTACTCACTCCCATTGCTTATGCTCACCGACAGTTATAATTCGATAGAAATTTTCATTCTTCTTTCCAAAGAAAATAATTTTTTATTTTTATTTTTGCTGTTGTTGTACTGCATTCGAACATATTTGAAAATATTACTACTGAAGAGCAAGCAATACATATAAATTGAAAACTATTTGGCAATTTATGTTTGTAAGTGTAACCAACTAATCAGTTCTCTACGATTATGATATTTTAATGAATTGTTAATCAAAAGCTGAGATATGTATGTATGTATTACGATCTTGATGTCTTAATAATAAAAGTAGCAGCCAATTAAAATGAAGAAACAAAAGATTTTTAATATACACACATACAATATCATTCATTCTGCTTATCTAAGTATCTTTAAAAAAATTCATAATTTTAAAAACACAGCCGGCTAACAATACAGATATATTGAGATTAAATAATATTTTCTTCTCTGTCATACCACAAGTTTTAAATTTTTTACAAAAATTTATACAAAATCTGGCTTTAGCAAGGTCATAAAAATGCAAATCTTATTAGATTAAAGCATTTAAATAAAAAAAATATATAAAAACATTAAAATTTAAATTTGGGCATAAAATATTAAAAATATATATGAAATGTTATATAACTTTCACATAAATTTTTAATGAAATTTGTCCCCTTTACTCTTTCCCCTAAGAATGTAAAAAGTGATATCAATTAAGTAGTCACCGTAGTCTAGTAAGTAATGTGTTTGCTTTTTAGACATAAATCCCGGGTTCGAGCCCCAGGCCAGACATCAAAACGAGATATGAAAACAAAAAATATTTCTTCGGCGACTTCCTCTCAGCAGATTTCTGGCAAAAACTCTGAGAGTAAACAAACATGCCATGAAAAAGTTTCTCAAAGCCTGTCGTTCGGAGTCGACTTTAAACTGTAGGTCCCTGTACTCAAGAATAAAATTAAGTTACACAACATGAGTGCTGTGAGAAGCTAGGCCGTAATCCTGACTGAAGGGTTGTAATGGCCAATTATGTATGTGTGTATGATATCTATTAAGTAAAGGGATATCAGAATATTGTTACGAAAATGGTGTAACATCGTTTAACATTAATATGATAAACGAAAGCTACAAAAAAAAATCATATACCAACACCAGCAGTATAAAAGGAAAAGTGATAGACAAGACAAGTAAGCAAGAAGGCAAAGACACACACGTTAGCAAAATACACAAGCAACAATGAAACCGCGATAGAGTTCTCGAGAAAGCGAAACCAGAAGCATTCGACTTCAAGAACCTTCGCCAAACTGTTTACGTGGGCATATAAAAAGGCAACACAAAGCAGGCAGTCTTGTGTGAAAACGCGTTGCGTATGAAGAAAACAGTCGTGGTTTGAAGATCGCCGTTGTAAAGAACTACCGAACAGTTGTTAGCGCTTACGAGAACAGAAGTGTAAGGAAAAATAACGAACTAACCCAATTGTTGTTGTATCATCAAGTTGAGAACATGGACACACAAAAGTAGTGCGAACAATAAAGAATTTAATTGAAACTAAACACCAATTTATTTTTATTTTGTTTGCAATAAACGAAAAGCTAAAAACGTTAATTAAAAAAATTATTCGATTTTTTCACTTAATTCACTGATAAAGAGTTAAACGTGCTCACGAATCTCGGTATCAGGAAAATTTCTACACTGTATGGTATTCCATAACTGGTTTTAAAGCGGTGCTGCTCGGTGATTACTGCCGGCATTTTTCAATTTCGATGGAAGGTTGCTAATGTTGGCATTATTCTCAGATAGAGGAAGGAGTCTATTCGATGATTTGGTGACAGCTAGATTGTGGCTCTAGATAGTTCTAAAACAGACAAATAAATAAAGGCTTTTCGTGTTGATTGCTACTTATCTCGATTTATTTCAAGCTTTCTAAAGTATCAAACTATACGGGTTATTATAGATTAAATTTCATCAGACTGATTCAGGTTATGTTCTATTTCCCATTTCTCTTTTTTTTTTTAAATGATGTTTTCTCTTTAACTTCTTGCATACAGATTCCGAAGCGAAAACCCTTAACACGAATGACTTGCTCATATCCGATCTACACTCAATCTCCAAATGGGGACGAGTGAATAGAGAGTATTTTAATACGTGCCAAGAGACAATGTTGTTTGATAACTCATAAGCGCGACAGTAAAATTACATCATCTATAACTATGGGTGGAGTGTGTTCGACTGAGAGAAATAAGGGAACTTCTATTCGAAAATCATATATTTTTACGTAATACACGTCTGCCGCCTAGAGCACATTCGTAAGTAGTCAATTGACTATTGGATTCCACAACGGAATTCGTTCTTCATCCACACTAACCGTATTAGACACTGTATCCGCCCTCCAATAACCTGTTTTCTTAATTACGTACATAGCATACATACATAATCGATCATTATAAGCCTTCAGTCAGGATTACGACCTGGTTTCTCACATCACTTACGTTGTGTGTTTTAATTTTATACATGAGTGGCGGAACTTATAGTTTAAAGTCGACTCCGAAAAACAAATTTTTGAGAAAGTTTTCATGGCAATTGTATTGACTACACAGAGATTTTGCCAGAAATCTGCTGAGAGGAATTCACCGAAGAAATATTTTTTTTCATACTTTCGTTTTGGTCTAATAAGCCAACACAATACCTACGGATATTGGTGTTACAAAATGAGGGCCTATTTTATTTAATTATTTGGTTAATATTTTAATGATACCAAAAAAAATATTACCACTATCAGTGGTGCAGATGCGAGATACATTTACATGAAATCACCCTGAAGAACTCGTTCATTATTGACAGCGTGACAAATTTACTGCGTGTATTGATTTTTGAAAACCCAAAAACTATTAAAAAATACATAGGAAATTACGAGAAGGGAATAAAGAAAATATTAAAAATCGACAATGAAATAAAAATAACAACTAAAGATTACAAAGTTGCTAGACGTGAAATAAAAGTAAATATGTCTAAAACATATTGTTACGTTTTTAACATTTTAAAAACGTTTAAAATATGAGTTCGTGATTGCAAATAAAATAAAAATATATTTGTGTTTAGTTTTAAATCAATTCTTTATTGTTCGCACAATTCCGTGTGGCAACTTGATTTACACAACAACAAATTTGCTTTATTTGTTATTCTTCTTCACACTCTTCCGCTTACACACTAACAATTGTTCATTAAATCTTAGTAACGGAGATCTTCAAACCACAATTATTCTCTTCACACAACACTGACTGAATTCTTTCTGATCCCGTTGCCTGCTTTGTCTTGCCCTTTATATCGCTGGGTAAACAACCTGACGAATGCTCACGGAGGAGAATGACTTTGCCTTCGCGAAATCTCTAAAAATGTAAACATGTTATGTACTTTATTGTTGTTTGCGTATTTTGTTTACGTTTGTCCTTGCAGTGTTGTTGTTGCCTGTTTGTTTACTTTGTTTATCCCCCTTTTTTATGCTGATGTTGTTGCTATATTTTTGTTTATTCGTTGAGCATGTAAACAAGTCCATTGTTTTGTTTTTATAACTTTTGTTTATGATTTTAATAACACATTTTCGTAACAATATGCATGATCGAGGAAAAATGCAGTAAATAAGTACGCCATAATAACTGGTACAAATTTCTATAAATTTTTGTTTCTCATACAATCGTGTAACAATGTGTTAGCAAATCGACAAAAACAGGCGATTAAAATCAACCCATAAAGTAAACTCGATTTTATCTCTTATACAGTTAAGTCTTAAGGTAAAATTCATCGTTAATACGACAATGTTTTGAGATCAAGATAAATCAGTGGCACCAGCTCACGATCTTATCGACCATAATGTGAACGATTTTCCCAAGTTACGTTTATTTTATCCGCAGGAACTCATGGCTCATAACTCCATCATCTCATGATTATTTACTTCTGATCACTCACTATAAATGCTTTCACTTTAATTAAAGCAGAAAAGTGATGACTTCACTACTCATGTACATATAACTGTATGCAACAAATGAAAGATGCTGAACGAGCTTCCAGTTTTAGTCAAAGTGAATAACAAACTCACTTTATGGAACGAACATACAGGAAAACATAAAAACGACTAAATGCCCGAGAGAGAGAATAAAAAAATATCAAAACTTCTATTAAAAATAGTCAAAAGCAATTAAAACACAAGTTATGCAATGCATAAAAAAAGACAACTCCCAACAACAACAAGTTATATGTTGTAACATGTTGTATACAGCTGTAGTTCTTCGACAGCTCCTCCCTGTTTTCAACGTAAGCACTTTTCATTCCTGGCACTGCCATTGACCATTTGAAACGAAATCTTGTAATACAAGAGGATAATTATTGTTGTTCTATTTGATGTTGCTGCTAGTATTGTTGTTGCTATAACTGCTTTTAATGTCTAAAACGAAATATTTTTTAATAACTTTATTTGTAAAAGAGTTCAGTAGAGAGCGAGATAGAGATGTAGAGATGGCATTTAAGTTGAATGAAGTGCAGTCGAGTCGAGTTGAATTGAATTGAGCAGTTCAGTTCACTTGTGAGAGAACATTTCTGGTTTAATTAGTTGACTTCTGTCGTTTACCATTTTCCATTTCCATTTTTTTATTCGATTTGCACGTTTCTGTCGGCCTGTTTTCTATACCCAGTGAAATATCACGTTCTTGTGAAATTTTTCAAACATCTCGATGTTGAGTTGAGTTGTTAACATTTTATTATTTTGTATTCTCTTCTGTTCTGTTCTGTTGTGTGTAATTTAATTTAACTCGGAGACACGATTAATTAAAAAGCCAAAGATTTTTATACGAGCACGGATTATACTTAAATTCCTCTGATGTATGTATTTTCTATTATTAGTTTTACTACCCTCGAGATACCTTTTGGTGCCTTTTTGGACTAATGATCGCCTTCGTATAATCGAAAAAATTTGATTAAGCAAAGATATATTGTGTAATATAAAGAGTACATATGGTTTGTTAGTGAATTTCTTAAAGAAAATTCACATTTCTGGTAATCAATTTAAATTCTGTTAATTTTTATAAACTTTCTTGAAACTAATGTTGTTGGTGTAAGCGGTTTTTCTGTTAACAATTATGGTTTGCTGCCAAACGATTTTCAAGGAATTGCTTTTACCCTTTCTCATGGGCATTTTTGTTGCAAGATTAGATCAAAGTTGATCGTTTCATTAAAACATACCAACCTATTGGTATGTTTTACCTTTTTAACGTAATGTTTCAAATATGAGTTCGTTGATTGTAAAAAAAATAAAAAAAAATTGCCCTTTAGTTTCAGGTAAATTCTTTATTGTTCGCCCAATTTTTGTGTGCCACTGTTTACAACGTGATGTATCCAACAATAATTTGCTTTGTTTGTTATTTTTCTGTCCACTATTGCGTAGACACTAACAACGCAGATCTTTACAATGGAGATCCACGACCATTCTCTTCATATGCAACACGTCTTCACACAAGACTGACTGAATTTTTACCACTTGTTGCTTGCTTTGTCTTTCCTTTATATATGCTCACGTAAACAGTCTGATTAATGAAGTTGAATGTTCATAACTGCGCCTTCTCGAAAACTTTATCGTGGTTTTATTGTCGTGTGTGGATTTTATTTACATTCTTTGTTGTTGCGTGCTCGCTTACTTGTCTCTCCCCTTTTTGTTCATACTCATTTTTTTGTTTTTGTAGTTTTTGTTTATCATTTTAATGTTAAACGATGTTACACTGTTTCCATTTTCGTAACACTATAATGGATAATTGTGTTCTAATCTCACTTAGCTCTCAATGTAACCTATTATCCATTGTTTTTGCAGATCGACAATTGTTGATCGACAATTTTCCAGTTCAAGATTCTTCTATTTAATACACGTTTCATCGCCTTTACCGATATGCTTTAGAAATGGTTCGTTGCGCCTCAAAACATTTTCAATGAATGTAATTCAGTCTGGACAAATTTCTTTATCTTAAGCATTTGAGCACTGATAATATTTAAAATTTCGATTTTCTATAAACAGCCAGCATTTTTAACAAAAATAACACTTGGCATTTGGTCTTACTGCACTAGAAGATAACTACTCAAAGATAAGTGCAGTTTGAACACCGAAATTTACACTATACAGGATCAAATCACTCGTAGACCCTGGGTGCCCTTATTTCTATATTTAACAAATATTGTTGTTCCATCATATTTTGACTTCTTTGAGATAATTTACAAATTTTCAAATCAAATACGATCTATCATCTTTCAAGTAAGAGTTCCCTGGATTCGGTTGTATACAGTGTAGTGTTGTTGAACATTGGTATCGTTGGGGCAAACGCGCGAAACCAAGAACTGTTTCCGCAACAGTGAGCAAGAAATGGGAGATGTTGGCCCACAGTTCCCCCACTGTCGCTGAAGTTAAATGGGGATCAACGGAGCCTATTCAAGAGTTGAATTAACATATTAGCCTGTTCTGTGATCGCTGTTTCTGAAGATCCAGGTGTTGCAATGAAATATTTTTTCGATTTGTTGGAGATGTCTGACCTGGGGTTTGACCCAGAGATCAGCAATGAATCATTTTTTCACTACTCATGAGTACCTCTGAAACTTTGAGTATGAGTGAGTTAACAGTATTGAAATTCAACTACTCTGATTCATTCGTACTCACTACAACATTGACTTATAAGTACAGGTTGCAATGAGTATGAGTACAACGTTGACATCAAACTCATAACATTCGAAATATTTTTGATTCATACGCCTATTCATTTAGTATTACAGAAAAATACTTGTAATACTCATAAATGATTCGAGTGACTCGAATCTTTCATCAAAATTTACAGCCTTAGTTGTTGTTGTATTTACAAATAAAGAAAAAATCAAAAGACAAAAACAGCAAAGCCAAGCAAACACACAACCTTATAATGAGTATTGTAGTGTTCGCGAATCATACTTATTTTGTGATTCTTGTAAATGTTGAGTAAAGGAGAGTCGAAATCAACAACATCATGCGTATTGTTAAGTATGAGTACGATGAGTACTTCAAACTTTGAATATGAGTATGATATTAAAATGAGTATGAATGCTTCTTATAAGTATTAGAAATTATGAGTATGATTCGAATCTACTCATCTTTTTAAATACTCATTGGTTTGAACCTTACCTGCCTACGGCAGTCTATCTACCTACGGAATACAAGGTAGTGGTCAAAGTCGGTATTTTGACCTTTTAGTGCAGTTGAAGAATACCCTCTTTCAATTCCAATGTGATCAATCTGATTGGATTGGTATAACTATGTAACTTTGTGAATGGCGAGATGATGAGATTCGAACAGCCTCATAGGTAGTGATCGTGTGGAGGATGAGTTGAGCGACAGTCAGATAATAAAGATAACTTCTCGCCCGATCTTCACATTAAAATCACCAAAAAGATTTTGTAGTCATGTGCCGGGCATTGCATTTTCCGTCGGTGTGTAAAAAATATTATGCTAAGGATTGTGGTTAATCTTTCGTTTATATGGGGCAACTAAGATATACGGTGGCGAAGTCTATAACTACCATTACTACAAACCAGAGATCTGCAATGAGTATTCAAAAAGATGAGTAGATTCGAATCATGCTCATTATTTCCGACACTTTTTTGCTTATGTGTCTGTTTCATTTTTTTGTAAATACAACAACAACTCTGTAAATTTTGACGAATGATTCGAATCACTAGAATCATTTATGAGTATTATAAGAATTTTTTCTAAATTTATGAATCTAAATGAGTAGGCTTATGAATCAAACATATTTCGAATGGCATGAGTTTGATGTCAACTTGTACGCATATTCATTGCAACCTGTATTTATATATCAACGTGTAGTGGGTATGAATGAATCAGAGTAGTTGTATTTCAATACTGTTGACGCACTCATACTCAAGTAGCAAAAAACGATTCATTTCTGATCTCTGCTACAAACCCGAATTAATGCTCTCTCATGCTCTGGAGTTTTGCAGTCTTACTAGATATTCCATGATGCTTGCATTTATCAATCTTTTCCTATCCATCGCTTTTTCCACACGGTAGTGATGACAGTCCTTGAGAACAAGTATTCGGACATTCTATGAGTCTATTCATAAATCCTTTAAATATTCACTGTAGTCGTCAACTTTTGAGGGGATGATGCTAGAGCCTTGTGCTTTGGTTTTCATTAGGTAGAGTCTTTATGCGTTTGGTCTTAAGCCCTACACACAACCCAAATTTAAAGTATATTGGACGCATTAGTTAACAATCTTGTGTATACTTGGTGGATGTTGCGTGTCAACTTTAAACACAGCATGACAAGAACCGTTCTGAGGAAACTTTACCTTGTTTGCATTCCATTCCATTCCAAGACAAAATATTACTTTTTATTTAAACAAATGAATGAATTTCTATGAAATAAAATTCCTTTCTAACCAAAACGTAAAGGTGCTACAATGTAGTATTCTAATGTAAGTACATATTTCAATTTTATTTGTTTGAATAAAAATTCTACTCTCCTGACCTATAATGCAAATGCTTAATTAAGAAGATGCATAATAAACATTCTCGTTAAAGTTCTAATAAAGTGTGCAACTGAAATGAATGTTGAAAACAAGTTAAACAATGTTCGTGAATAGCTAGTGAGAATGCCTTTTCTTTATAACTAAGTTTGATGGATGCTTAGAAAAGGCAAAAAAATCTGTCTGTCTAAAGTTACTTCTGTTTGTGGAATTTGCCTCGAGCGCTGTTTCAATAGTATACGAATGCCGGCTCTGTATGATTATTTATACCATAATTATTTGTTTTTTTTTTGTTGTTGTTTTTGTTTTCTAAGCCAACTCCCTTATAATTTATTGAAATAATTTTTATGCAGAAATTCACAGTATTTGGTGTATGTATATTCACTGTATATGTACATGTGTATGTATGTATGTATGTATGTTTGTATGGTTTAAAATATTGTGATTTAAAATGTTTTTGTTGTTGTCTTATTGCAATTATTTCCAGATATGTATTCTTAAGAGAACTACATTAATAAGCAATAATTATAGCATAGTCGTTGGTTGGTGTTTGTATTTGTGGGATGTATAATAAAAATCTACCATTAAATAATGCTGCACAAATACACTCTCATTCGTAAGACATAATTTCATCAATAATGCTGGTATAGTTTTGATTTTAAACAGCCAAGCGCACAGTGTATGATTGATTTCCTTCAAATATACCCGTCTTGTATACACAACAATAGTTTGATTGCCTCTTGTTTGTTCAACAATTTTGCTGCGGCAAATTGCAGAGGAACGTTAAAAAAAAATTCACTCTAACAATTGTTAAATGGCAGAGTTGTTAAGGAAAGCTTTAATTGTAAAAGTAATGAAAAAAGCCGAATACAAATTATAGTCCACATGATTTGATATCCTCTTATCTAAAGTGATAATAAGAATTTAAAAATTCTGAAATCATGAGGCATACGTAAACGTAACATATTTTTACGGAAATGGAGAAATCTAGATACTGGTGTTTTGCTTTTACATCGTTTAACATTAAATATATAAACAAAAGCTTCAAAAACAAAACCAATGACCTTGTTTACAAATTATCGCACTACGTAGTATAACAACAAACACCAGCATAAAAAATGATAAGCAAGTAAACAAAAATATATCAACAAACATTACAAGAATAAATGTAAACAAGATACACAAACAACAATAATGAAACAACGATGTTTAGATTTATAGAGATCTCGAGAAGGCGAAGCCACAAATATTCGCCTTAAAAAACATTCATCAGACTGTCTCCGTTGCCATATAAAAGGCAAGGCAAAGCAGGCAAATGAGTTAGTAAAAGCTGAGTCAGTCTTGTGTTCAGACGCGTTGTGTTTGAAGAGAGTAAGAGAAGAGAGTGGTTTGAAGATCTCCGTTACAAAAATCTGTCGAACAATTGTCTAGTAATTGCAAAGTGTGTAAACAGAGGAATAATAAATTGTCTGGACATAAAAGACATGCGGTTTCAACAAGGCGTTGTTTTAAGGGCATGGACATGTCACGTGTAGGTGATATAAAATGGCTACCGAGATTGCGCGATTGACCCCGTTAAGCCGGTTTCTTGTGGGGTTTTCTTAAGTATATTCGGATCAGAGATCAGAAATGTGTATTAAAAAGATTCGAATCATACTCATAATTACGAAATGATACTTGTACGCATTCATACTCATTTTAAAGTTTGAAGTACTCATCGTACTCATACTTAACAATAAGCATGATGTTGTTGATTTCGACTCTCCTCTACTCAACATTTACAAGAACCACAAAATTAGTATGATTCGCTTACGAAAGCTACAATACTCACTAGAATTCGAAGCACTCGAATCATTTATGAGCATTTTAAGCATTTTTCTAAATTTATGAATCTGAATGAGTAGGCGCATGAATCAAACATATATCGAATGTTATGAGTTTGAAGCAAACTTTGTATTCATACTCATTGCAATCTGTAGTTATAAATCAATGTTGTAGTGAGTACGAATGAATCAGAGTAGTCGAATTGCAATACTGTTAACTCACTCATACTCAAAATGTCATGAGTACTTATGAGTAAAGAAAAAACGATTCATTGCTGATCTCTGATGTGAATGAACGTATGTAAATAAGCAATTATGAATGTGTTTAGTTTTGCAACTTCTTGATAATTGCCTTCTTGTTCGTTTTAATTTCTGTCTTTTCCTACTGCTTTAAGTTGCAACTGTGTTGCGTGTTTTATTTAGATTGCGTGTGTAAATTTCCTTGTTTGTTTGTCTTTAAATACAACAACGGCTACATTGTGATAACATTACTTACTGCTGGTGGTGGTCCAGTTACCATTATTCATACATTTCTTTAAAGAACAGAAGAAATAAATTTTTTTCTGTATGTGAAATTCATATTTATTCAGTTGCATATACTGTGTGTTGTAAAAGTGGTGGTCCTTAGACTGGTGAATTATGTATGAAAATCATAAAAAAAATTACAACCGAATTAGAATTTATTTTTAAATTTCTTTCTAAAGTAAGGGTTTTAATAAATATTTTATTTCCAAAGCCATGGTAAGTAAGTAACCTGCTACAGAAAGTAAAAATGCATACGCGTATCATTGATAAAAATCACAATTTATTACCAACTGTTTGGTAACTGAGCTGAAATTGAGATTTGTTAACTGAAAATATTGTGATTAAAGTGACTGTGAAACGGAAATCTTAAATCAATACGATGCATTGGCATTTTACACAAACAACAACAATTTAACACAAAGTATTCATTTGCAGTATCGAAAATGATTTCGGTTTTAATGGCTTTAAACTGTAATAAAATCTTCTTTGATGTCTTATCTATAGAATGCCAGTTTCAGGTGTTGAAAAAAAATTCTTCTTTTTTTATTATTCCAGGTTGTGTAGCATCTTAAAGAACATTAAACTCGTGTTAAAAGGGCTCGCGTACACAATGTTGCAAATACGATTGTAGTTGAGTGGCCTGGTTGGTATTGCAAGTACACCCATACCTCGTTTTACGTCGTTTAGTTTTGCATTGCTGCTGAATTAGTACTAATTTTGACCATGGTCGTTAGATTTTTGAAGTTACGTTTTTTGGGTTCAAGTTTTTAATTTTTTTTTTTTTTTAATTTTCCTTTTTTCTAAAAGATGGCACGACTTTTGTTTCTAATTGTAACATGCTTTCAAACCATGGTGATTCCCTTTCTAACTGAAAATAATATTGTTTTCATATTCACATTGTTTTTCTAATTTTAGAGTTCAGTTTCCCTTAGTGTGTTATAAATTAAGTGAATTTTTTATTTTATTTTAATTAAATTTGTTTTTGTTTTTTGTATGTATGCATCAGATATCAGTGATGATATTCAAAAAGATGAGAAGATTCGAATCATACTCATTATTTCTGATACTTATACGCGTTCATAATTATTTCAATATCTTACTCATACTAGGCATATTCAAAGTACACATCGTACTCATACTTAACAATACACATGATGTTGTTGATTTCGGCTCTCCATGACACAACATATACACCAATCACGAAATAAGTATGATTCCCGTACGAACACTACAATACTCACTAGAAGGTTGTGTGTTTGATTTGTACGCTGTCTTTTTCTTTCTTTTTTTGTTGTAAATGCAACAACAACTAAGACTATATTTTTTGATGAATGATTCGAGTCACTCGAATCATTTATGAGTATTACAAGTATTTTTCTAAATTTATGAATCTGAATGAGTAGATGTATGAAGCAAACAAACATATTTTGAATGTTATGAGTTTGATGTCAACGTTGTACTCATACTCATTGCAATCTGTACTTATAAATCAAAGTTGTAGTGAGGACGAATGAATCAGAGTCGTTGAATTTGAATACTGTTGACTCACTCATACTGAAAATTTCATGTGTACTTATGAGTAGCGAAAAAATGATCTCTGGTATGTATGTAATAAAATTTTACATTACCTTTGTTTTTTAAATGTTTACTTTGTACAATTTTCTCTTTAAAATGTTGTATTTTCCTAACACTGAAACCTATCTTCGGTTTTTACATGCTTTGCTACAGAAAATCATAATTTACTTTACGTCGTTTCAATTTTTTTTTTTAATATAACCACGATGCAAAGAGAGGTATCGGCGTAATGCGAGATGGAAATGTAGAGATTGAAAACATGTGCAATAAAAGGAAATAAAAAACGAAAGCGAAATGTAACAAAACTTCAGTTTGTCAAAAGTAGAAACCAAATGTGATTGTATTTGCAATTGTGTGTGTGGAAAAATAAACCTGAGAGCTTCTCTAAGCAGTCTAGCAAATTGTGTAAATTTCTTACGAAATATTTGTAAATAAACTAAATTAGTTATTGATTCTAAAGCCTTCTAAAGCTATTTAAAGTCCTATTATTTCAAAATTTTTTCTTCTTCAGTTCCCAATTCAGTCTTAGTTCTATTTGGGATCTCATTTTTTAAAAACGAAAATAATCTCTTGTTTTTTGTTTTCCATTTAATTTACATCTTCAGGCACCGCAAGTTGCAACAAAATGTGTTTGAATTTTCGTCACCTGTATCGTACTCTTAAAAAAAAAAATTACAAATCGAAACCATATCGTTGTCACAAATATTTTGTAATCCGAACAACATGTGTCAACTGATTTGATATTTTGTCGGTTTAAAAATGCCGTGATATGTCATACTTATACGCTGAAGCTGATAGATGAGTGACAGCCTCAACACTCGACCACACGGAAACATGAACAACAACAAAAAAATCAAATCAAATGAATTAAAAAACTCCTATGAGCACGTATTCAAATAGGTTCACAAAAATATACAAATAATTTATGCTTCAGTTATGTTTGTTGTAATTTTTTTCTTTCTTTATTTTGCTTTTAGAAAGGGCAAATACGAAACCTCTTTTAGCTGAAATCTTTTGTAATGAATGGGTGGTAACAACAAAAAGTCTCTTGTTCAAGTCTTTTGTAAGACAACAAATCAAACGCTGATATTAATGTGTGATACAATCATAAATCACTCAACGAGTGTGTTGCAAATAATGTTTTACAACTTGTGTCGTAATGGTTTACAATTTTCGTTTTCAATTTGGCTTTAAGTGTAAATATTTTCAGTGTAAAGCAAAGAAGTAATCGAATAACGTTTGCAAATTATGGAGTTTTGTTGTCAAAATTTAGGGCGCAGCTCAATTGATATGTCAACAAACAGTTGGGCTATTCACACAAGCCCTTGTGTCGTTGTATTCATTGTATTGTTGAAAGAATATACAACAGTATGTACTTGTTGTTGATAATTTTCCTATACACATATACACATTTTTTTCATATGTTTTCAAAAGTTGTATTGATTTCGTGCTATCAGTTTATGTAAGTGCCAGTAATTAAGAATAAAAATAAAAAATCTTTTCTATGGAAAATGACTCAACAATTAACATTTCAAAATTATAATTATTCGCATTGATAATTATTTAATTTAATTTTTCCCGTAATATTTTTCATATTGCTGCTTGAAAATTAAATTATTAATACTGGTATTCTTCTTCTTATCGCTTTTTGACGTTTGGGATACGAAATACACAATACAGCATAGCAATGAACGTTTACAAACAAGAAGTGTATTCAATACAACACATGATGATTCGAAGTCGTTTGAATTGGCCAAATATATTGAATCTCTAATGGGCTTATATACTTAATTGATCACAATAACTCTTTAATCAAGATTACGACCTAGCTTTTCACACCAATTTTATCCATGAGTGGTGGGACCTACTACTAACGACAGATTTGAGAAATTTTCATGACAAATTTCTTACTCTCAGACGTTTTGCCAAAAGACAGCTAACAGGAAGTCATTGACAGATGACTATCTGTTTCGTTTCGATTGATATGTCTCAGCTGGGGTTTGAATTAGAGAGCAGAAATGAATCGCTTTTCACTACTCATAAGTACTCATGAAATTTTGAGTATTAGTGAGTCAACAGTATTGAAATTCAACTACACTAATTCATTCGTACTCACTACAGCATTGATTTATAAGTAAATACAACGTTGACATCAAATTCATAACATTCGAAAAATGTTTGATTCATTCAGATTCATAAATTTCGAAAAATACTTATAATACTCATAAATGATTCGAGTGATTTGAATCATTCATCAAAATTTACAGTCTTCGTTGTTGTTGCATTTACAAACAAAAAACAAGAAAGACAAAGACAGTAAGCAAAGCCAACACACAACCTTCTGGTGATATTGTAGTGTTAATAAGAGGTGAGTTTGATATGCTGAAATCTAATGTGTAGTACGTTGGCTTTATAAAGCGCGTGGTTCAAACGCAATATCGCGAACAAAACGAAAATTAAAAGAAAAAATATTTCTTTCAGCGACTTTCCCTTAGAAGTGTATTGGCAGAAACTCTGAGAGTAAATGAAAAGTTTCTCAATTTGTTGTTCAGAGTCGACGCGTTTAGCTGCGGGCGCCGCCACTCATAGATAAAATTAAGTTACACATAAGATGTAGTCTGTGCTGTGCAAGGACAAGTCAGTCACAATGTCAGCCCTGAAAGAGAAGAAGAAAAAGAACAGTTTATGCTGTGCTACTGTCATCGTCAGCTAGATAATGCTGCTTTTTAAATCATCCCTATTTGCTTGCTTAAATGTAATTCATTAAATTATGTTCTCCCGTCTTTATTATTAAATCATGGATCTTCTGTCATCTTTCTTTATACTCTGCTCTTGATCATAATAGTTTCAATATAATAGTTGTCGTTTATTACCATCATCATTAAAATGTACAATAATTATTGAAATAGTTTTGTCATAAGGCAGAGAGAAAGAGGGGGCCATATAAAAATTCTACAATATTCTGTAGACAATTATTTTATAATTTGTTGTTTCTGCCCTGTTTTTAGGCCAAGCCTAGTTCACCCAAAAAGACAAAGAAAATTACTGTAATAATGATAACAGAAATATATTTTTAAAAAATAGTTGCAAAACCTTTATGTCTCTATTCCTTGTTAAATTTAATTGCTTTTTTAAAAGTAAAACAAAAACAAAAAAAAAAGAAAATGAAAGAAACTTTTGCTTGCTACTAATTACGACCCTATTCCCTACTTCTCTTAATGACCAGCCATCAACAGTTGATGTTCAAAGCCTCATAATTAAAGAAAACTCTGCCAGTTAAACATTAAAGAGTACTGCCAGTAAAACTCCACAGATAAATTCATCATCACCATCATCAACAACAGTGATGATAATCATCATCATTATGTTGTTATTGATGATGATGGAGTAGATCATAATAAAGTCAACTTTTGAAATTTGGTCGTCTTGTCGAAAGCAATTTAAAATCACAACTGAAAAATCGTTGATAATAAAGAACACAATGAAGAGCAGGAAAATAGTGATCATGTAGTACCTTTATGTGGCATAAAGTAACATATTTTTGTCGGTAATAAAACTTTAAAAAAATTTATGCTACTCTGCATAATATAGTGTAGGACACAAATAAAGTTTTTTGTGTACTTAGTAGACACGCTTACTAAACCAAAAAATTACTGAAATGAGCTGATGATCGCTCTTTTAACGTTAAATGAAGAACGGTACCATTCATCTCATATCAGTGTTGCAAAATAGAAATTTTAAAATGGTACTGAACTATAACTGAAAGAGTACTTTTTCGCATCAAATAGCACTTTTTTAAAAAATACATACATACTACATAATTGGTCATTCCAACCCTTCAATCAGGATTATGACCTACCTTCTCACACCACTTATTTTGTGTGTGTTAATTTTATACATGAGTGGAGGGACCTACAGTTCAAAGCCGACTCCGAACGATAGATTTTTGAGAAATTTTTTCATGGCAATTTTATTTACTCTCTGAGTTTTTGACAGTAAGAGGTCGCCGAAGAAGTATTTTTCATTTTTTATTTTGTTGGAGATGACATGGGGTTCGAACCATGGGCTCATATCTAGTAAGCCAGCACACTACCTACTAAACTACTTATTTATTTATATTTAATGCACGTACGGAATGGAACAGAAAATCTAACTACTTATACGAGTTCCTCATATACAAAACAAAAATAAGTGATTCGGAACGCAACAAAACGTAAGAGCATCGTTTAGTCAAACGTCGACTGAACGTAATGGAACTTATGTTGGTTTTTGGCGTATGAAGAGCAATGTAAATGCTTACCGAAATTACATTACGGTTCGGCAAGCGTTTTCATTTCTTTTCGTATTCTAAAAACGAACATATGTTCCGTGGACGTTTGGCTAATCGGGACTAAAGCCAAATTCTACTTTAGCATTGAGTTGAACGTGTTGCTAATGCATTAACAGTTGAAGGGCGCAAGACATAAAGTATGTAATAATAAAATAGTACTGAAAGCGTCGCGGGGGTACTGCGGTATTTTTGCAATGGAAAAGTACTGAAAAGAAGTACTAAAGTACTGAATTTTTCAACACTGTCTCATATATTTATCCATTATTTCTTAAATAAATGAAAAAAAAATGGAATTGGTTTGCTTAGTTACAAAAAGAAACATTAAATAACCGCAAAACACATTTCCATGGTCTAACCAGTAAGGAAAAAAAGAAGACAAAATAATTTTGACCTTTTTTTCATTATTTTTTCATTTTCCCTTCAAAACTGAAATTGAATCTGAGTTTTTGTATTTGGATTTTGTAATATATGCTCCAGCAACAAAGAAAAAATTGAATCAACATTAAAAAAGCAACAAAAAAGTACAAGAAACAGTAAATAAAAACGTATGCGGGTAAAAAATAAAAATTGTTCATTGAAAGTTACGCATGCTCAGTGATATGTAATGACTTCAGTGTCCACATCCTGTAAGTGGTTTTTGTTTTTATTATTGCTTTGGTTTCTGTTTTTTTTTTTGATTTTTTTAACAATGTATTCGAGTATCAGTGGATAACATTACCAACAGATTATATTTCAATTTTAGCTTACCAAACTTCTTACATTCCAAGTAGAGTTTACCTTTCAAAGAAAAAAAAAAGAAGAAAACAAAAACGTTTCGTGCAATGAAAAAGAGTTCGCGTGTAATAATAAATAAACACATTTCAATACATAAATATATATGCTATGCATATACACGCATATGTACATAGCAGAGATCAGCAATGAATCGCTTTTCGCTACTCATAAGTACTCATGTAATTTTGAGTATGAGCATGAGTCAACAGTATTGAAATTCAACTACTCTGATTTATTCGTACTCACTACAACAATGATTTAGAAGTACATGTTGAAATGAGTATGAGTACAACGTTGACATCAAGCTCATAACATTCGAAATATGTTTGATTCATAAGCCTACTCATTCAGATTAATAAATTTTGAAAAATACTTATAAGACTCATAAATGATTCGAGTGATTCGAATCATTCATCAAAATTTACAGTCTTAGTTGTTTACAAAAAAACAGAAAGGAAAAGACAAAGAGTGAAAGCAAAGCAAACACACAACCTTCAAGTGAGTATTGTAGTGTTTGTGTGCGAATCATACTTATTTGTGATTCTTGTAAATGTTGAGTAAAGGAGAATCGAACTCAATAACATCATGCGTGTTGTTAAGTATGGGTACGATTAGTACTTCTAACTTTGAAGATGAGTAGAATGAGTATGATATTAAAATAAGTATGAATGCTTATAAATATCAGAAATTATGAGTAAGATTCGAATCTACTCATCTTTTTAAATTCTAATTGCTGATCTCTGCTTACCAGTAAACCAACAATAACAATATGAAAGAAAAGGGAATAGACAAGTAAGCTAGAACGCAACAACAAGAATGTGAACAAAGTACGCAAACAACAATGAAGTCGCGATAGAGTTCTCGAGAAGTCGGAACCCCGAACGTTCGACTTTTGGAGCCATTATCAGACTGATTACGTGGGTATATAAAAAGGCAAGACAAAGCAGGCAACGAGTAGTAAGAATTCAGACAGTCTTGTGTGAAGACGGGTTGCGTGTGAAGAAAGCAGTCGTGGTTTTAAGATCGCCGTATTCGTCAAGTTGTAAATAGTGGCACACAAATTAGTGCGAGCAATAAAGAATTTAATTGTTACTAAACACAAATTTATTTTTATTTTGTTTGCAATCAACGATCTCATATTTTAAACGTTTTTAAAAAGGTAAAAGCGTAATAATATAAATGAACTTTGACTAGACTAAACTCGACTAGAGTCGACCTTTTGTAAATGTATATGGGCGTAATGGATTCTTTGCAAATGAGAGATAACAAAGTTGGAGATATGTAAAGGATTCTAACATAAATGCACTGGAAAAAGTGGATACGATAATTAGTATCAGACACAACTCGAACGATGTACTGCTTTTGCAGTAATTACCAATGAAAGATAAAAACAAAAATATGTTTATTACAAGAGAGAATCCAAGGTAGGAGTCATAAGTTCTAAAGTTAATGACTAAATTCGATAAACTATAAAGGTTTCATAACATATTTCAGAATACTACATATACAAGGGAGCAATTATCATTATTTTTGGTTTTTTTTATGTTGTGAAACCAATAAATTTCGATTAATCGTATCAGAACAACACTGCTACAATTCGTTAAAATAAATACTTACTCGATATCATTGTCATGTGTCATCGCCGGAGTATTATCCTTCATTCTTAGACCTTCCTCGTCTTCTTCCTTGAAAGTGAAACTTATGTCGTGAGGATCAGTGGATGGTTTCAAGTTACGTGGTAAACTGCGATTCCGTAAATTCAAGTTTAGGAATTCTAAATCGCTTTCGCTTAACTTCAGATCGCTTTCGATATTTTGATTTTGTTGCACAGTATTATTACGTTTTGGTGGCAAGACGGGTTTATTTTCTTCCAGCGATGCATCGTTTACAATCGGAGTTGGTTCAGCTTCTTGCATGGTTTCTGTATGAAGATTAAAATATTTCGTAACATTTTCCAATGCTGATGGTGGGGTGTATGAGGGTTTCTTGCCGCGTATTAAATCGCCCAAATGATCTTCATCTATACCGATGCCCATGAGAAATGGATCATCGAGCAGGGTGTGTTTGGCATTTTGTTTTGTGGGTTCGTTAAACAATTGATTATGGCTGCTGGTGTTTTGTTGCTGTAATTGAGGTTTGGTCAGCGCATGACGATGATGATGATGCTGCAGTTGTTGTTGGTGATGATGAAGGCTTAAGCTCTTTAAGGTTTCCAAAGTGTCGCGCAAGTGTTTTGTAGGCTTCTTGTTTGTGGCAGACGTAGAACATGATTCATTTGTATCGCCACCGCCCTTTCGATGTCCTCGTAAAGAACGCAAAAGACGTTTACTTTTTCTTAAGGTACTGCTGTTGTCTTCTGTTTCTCTCATACTTGAACTACTAGGGTTTGTATCACATTTTAAGGGAAATAAAGCCACTGGCGCTTCATGTTGCTGTTGTTCTTTGGTTTTTAATGTTGTTGCTGATGCTGTTGCTGTTGCTGTTAAATTAATATTGTTCGTTATCTCTGTTGTAGTTGCATGCTTATCGTCTGACACATCTTCAGCATCTTCGTCTAATTGTGTTTCGATAAAATCTATGGCAACCGTATCATAGTCTGTCGACTCTGTTCGACTCGCGTTATTGTCATTTTCATTATTTAAGTCACTTGTGAACTGAAGTGACGTTGTTGTTGTTGCTGTTGCTGCTGTGGATGTGGTTGAAGATGTCGATGTAAATGTGGTTGTTGCTGTTGATAATGCCAATCGTTGGGCTGCTGCTTTACTATAAACTTGTCGATAATATTTCTGTTGATCACCGTATAAGAAACAAACACGCCACCATTGTTTGCATGCTAGCAAATTGGCGGTACGTGGTACTACGGGATCAACTGATGATGACATCCGTTCCATGTTGTATTTGATAGTATTGTTGTTGTTGTTATTATTGTTATTGTTGTTGATATTGTTATTGTATTATTATAATTTTCCCTTTTTTTTAGTTGTTGTTGCTATTGTATACCTGCCAAGAAAGCTGTGTTTTACAATACCTTTAAGGATTTTCTGTAAAATTGACCAGAAAACACAGCAAAAAAAATTGCTGCTCATGTAACTATTTATTGCTGTAGAGTACTTTTGGTAATTATTTTTGTAATATTTTCCTTTTTTCTTTTGCAGTTACTGACGCTGTTACTGATGCTGCTATTGCTGCTGGTGCCGCTCCTGCTGCTACTGCTGCGGTAAGTGATGGTTTGGTAAATGAAATCTTGTTTTTCTATAAAATTGTCTTGTAGCAGTAGTAGTAGATGGTAATTGAAACAAGATTCTCGACCATAATTAAATTTGGTATTTAGCATATGTAATGGAAGAGCACGTAGTCTCCTCATCGGTAGAGTGTATTTAATTTGTTAGCACTGCACTATCTTATTTGCACTATTGGCTCCGTTGTTATCATTATTATGATCTTAATGATCATTATTATTATCATCATATGTGGTCTCTAGGGAAGTAAAAAACACTATATTTTAGAGGTTTTTCATCGTTGACTCAAAATAGCTGTGGTTCCGTTGTCACTTTGTTCACCATGGAAAGCGAGAGAGAGGCTTGTGTTAGTGTTGTTTGCCATTCATTGGAAAGAAATTTTGTTTCTATTTTTACTTCGATTGATTTATGAAATCGACATGTACGATAATTAGAAACAAGAAAAACTTTTCTATATCAAGAAAGGCATAATGTCGTTCATATACGAACAATATTTTGCATAAGTACACTCGTATTCTATTTTAATGTTTGAAATAAATTTTAATGTTATCGGGTAAAACGATATACACGAAGTAGTATTTTTTAATAATTTTTTTGTTTCTAATTCATACAAGCATTTCAGTTGTCATATTTCGGTGTCATTTAAAAGTTTTGATTCCAAAACTCTGAACAATTTTTTTCAAGGTTTTAAGTTGGAAAACAAGTTAATGAATTCACCAAGTTTCCCTACTGTGTTGTTTAGTGGTTCAAAACCATGCTTATATTATTGGATTTCCAATAAAGACAATTTGTGGAATACCTCTCATTATTTTTAAGCTCTAGAAGTCTGAAATTCCAAATTAAAAAATTGTAGACATACTTATGCTGGACCTGATACACTAGAATAATTTGTCTTTGACCAAAGAAGTCTTTATACGGTGTTCAGATATGCACCTTTATTACGTAAATCGCAATAAACGCCATTATTTTGCTCAATATTGCATATAAAGTTTCAATTAATTATTGCGCAATAAATACGCAAATTGTTATAATATTGAGTAAAACTTAAAATGCTGCACTGTCATCAGTATGTTCAGTGTGCATCACACGTCACAAAAAAAAACAAAATAAAAACAATGTTGTTCAAACAACCAGCTGTTTTGTTTACCAGCTGTCAAATGAATATTGAGTGAGCAACAGAACTGCGTATATTGTTATGCCTGAACACTTAAAGTTTTGTACTCAACAAACCGAATATTTTTCAAACTTCAAAGTAGTTGGCATTTGCGTAACTAAGTTTAACATGAACGAATGAAGAGACGAACGGATTCAGAAAATGTTTGTAGAAAAATATGATAAAAGTTCACATGATTGAAGTTTTTCAACGGGAAAGGATAATGCTTGATTTTAGTTTAATTCGATTAATAATTTCGGCTATATCGGTAGTCTAGTAGTGGAGTCGAGTGTGGGGGTTGTGGGTTGAATTCTAGGTAAACCTATAAATTATTAAAAAAAAATGGCGAAGACAGTGGAGCAACACTAATTTATTGCATACTACTCCCTCTTGTTCTATCCTTCAAGCTTATTAACCAAATTCCAACATCATACACTGCATGAATAGGTTCCATTCATTTAATTATTAGTCTATCACTCACACGTATTTTTTGCCTTTACATTGTGGCAAATTTTGTCAACATCAGTTAAATAATACTTTCGTACGGTGAAGTTTTGTTCTACTAACAGTTTGCTTAGGGGTTTGGGTCCACAACAGAGATCAGCAATGAGTATTAAAAAAGATAAGTAGATTCTAATGATACTCATAATTTCTGATAATTATACGCACTCATACTTATTTTAATATCATACTCATACTGCTCATATTCAAAGTTTGAAGTACTCGTCGTACTTATACTTAACAATACGCATGATGTTCTTGATTTCGACTCTTCTTTACTCAACATTTATAAGAATGACAAAATAAGTATGATTCTCGTACGAACGTACGTCTTTGTTTTTGTCTTCTTTCTTTTTTTGTAAATGCGAAAATAACTTAGGCTGTAAATTTTGATGAATGATTCAAATCACTCGAATCATTTATGAGCATTATAAGTATTTTTCATTTATATATTTTTTCAATTTATGAATCTGAATGAGTAGGTGTATGTATGAATCAAACATATTTCGAATGTTATGAGTTTGATGTCAACATTGCAATCATACTCATTGCAACCTATACTTATAAATAAATGTTGTAGTGAGTACGAATGAATCAGAGTAATTGAATTTCAATACATACTGTTGACTCACTAACACTCAACATTTCATGAGTACTCTGATACGTACATACATAATTGGCCATAACAACCCTTTAGTCAGGATTACGACCTAACTTCTCACAGCACTGATGCTGTGTGCGTTAATTTTTACACATGAGTGGCGGGACCTACAGTTTAATGTCGACTCCGAACGAAAGATTTTTGAGAAACTTTTTATAGCAATTTTATTTACTTTGATAGTTTTTGCGAGAATTCTGCTGTGAGGAAGTCGCCGAAGAAATATTTTTTTCATATTTCATTTTGATGTCTTAATTGGGATCCGAACCCGGGCTTTACTCCTAAAAAACCAACAGACAACCTACTAGACTACGACGACTTCTACTACTACTACGTACATAATTCCAGTTTATAGAACTCAATCTCTCTGCTTAATCTGTTTATTCCTTAACAATGGATTAAATGCTTAATACAGAATTCAATTCATTTAATTAACTGACTTTTTGAAATACAAAACAATAAAATATGCCCGTGGATTGAAAAAAAATAACTCCTAATTGGCATTTTACAAAAACTTAATGCAAGAATTTTTATCTCCGATTCTAAATATCAAAATTATGATAATAAAAAAATGATAAAAATTTAAATCAATAAATTCCTTAATTAACACCAATACTTCACATATTGTCATGATCAGATTTCAGATTGCCATTCAGAGAAATTATTTTCTAATAAAAAAATGTTTTTCTAATAAAAAAATGTTTTTCTAATAAAAAATGTTTATTTTTATTACAGAAAAATATTCAAAGAATTTTAATGCGATATTGATGAATGCAATAACAATGAGTTTTAGATTCTATTCAATAGTCTGCATTGTCATTAAATGAAAATAAAACTCAAATTTCTTTTACAACGGAAAGTGATAAGAAATGATTTTTATACACGTGAAACAAAAGAAGAGGAAACATAAACACGGTCTAACGGTGTACAAAAAATCGAAAATTGGAATATGACAGAACGACTCCAAAAAAAAATCGAAAAAAATCGGAAAGATTACATTGTTGTTCAAACTGCATTATGTATTCAAACCCAAAAGTAACAAAAGTATCGATGCAACCGGCAACACAGTTGCATGCTGCTTTCATTTTTTCTTCAGTTTTTTGTTGTTGTTGTTCTCTTCTTTTAAACAATAGAACCTGATCGAGATCATCAACAGACGAATGAAAAGAAAAGAACTTCAAACTGCATTAAGTAGTTCCCATTGAAAATCGAACAAAGATGATGGAGATTATGCAGTCTTTTCATTCAAAAACAGAAACAACAAAAGAGAACTAAACTAGAAACTCATTACCAAACCAATTTCATCAATATCGGCATCCATTTCTAAAGAGTTCAAACAAACAAGATTCAATACAGAAAGTAAAAATGGACATGGTCTTGAGATACTCATAATGATGATGATGGTGATGGTGGCGATAAAGATTATACGTAGCTGGAGTACATGTTACTTTAACACTTGATTATAACGTCGTTTAGTTTTAAAACTTTTCGATCAGACGAATATATGGTTAAACCCAAAATATTTGTGCGTAATTTTTTTATTTTCTTGCATTTTTTTGCCATAAATTGCAATCGTTTTTACATAAAAAAATATTTCCAATTGATCGCTCAGTAGTGTTGCTAAGGTGCTGCTTACTAAAGTTATCTGAAAAGTAGAAGGCTGCTGATCTTAATGGATATTTTTAAGCTGATCTCTCCATTATGATTGCATCACATTGTTTGTGATTATTTTAGAATAAAAGCCGATAGACAGAAAGACGTACAGGACGACGGATGAAAAGATAAACAGACACTTAATACATCAGACGTACATATCAGACAGATTCATAGACAAAAGTCAGTAAGGCAGGCAGGCAGGCAGATAGACAGACAAATGAAGAATAGAATACATTTGCTTTGTATTTCTTTAGTTTGAAGGCAATTTACATTTTAAAAAATAAAAACAAAAAATAAAATAAAAGAAAAATCAAGCATGTGGAACATATTCTACATATTATGAATGTGGCTAAAGGAACCTTCTAGCCATGCGCCAAAGACATCATCACAGCCATTATAAACAACAGCAACATCGTCATTGACTGCAACAACATCACAACTCAGTCAATCAGTACATAAAAGGCAACTTACAAAACCACAAAATAAACTTAAAAAACAAAAAGAGCTGTAGTTTAAGAAATAACAACAACAACAACAACAAAACACACACAGCTCAACTTTTAAACAATCCATTTAAAAAAAAAAATTGATAAACTTGAGTCGAGATTCTGACGTCTATTACATGTTGTGTTGAGTAAACTGAATCAAACACCACAAGCCAAGATAAGATTGAATAGAAAGAAGAATTATTTAATATCTCCACCTCAACGACATGAACCGTTAAGGTGAGACACTCTACATTATGGATGCATTTATGTTTATATGGTATAATTCGATTACATCGTATGTCTACAAATAAATTTAAGTTTGTTTGGTTTTTTTGTACTTTTTTTGATGTCACCGAATAAAAATTGCATTTTTTTGTAATAACAGTGATCTTGTATGGGTCGCTTATATCAATATAATTGTAGTAGTTAATCATCTGTGGAAGACTGCCAAAATTGATGCGCTCGCTTGCTGTTAGAGCACACGTCTAAAGTGTTATTTAAAACATTTACATTTCCGTGTTTAACTAGAAAACATATATACAGAACCAAAAAAAAAAAAAATGCAGACAAGACCACGTAGTACAATATTTCAGACGCAATATCTTATACAGACATTTCGAACGAAACGAAATATGAAAAATATTTCTATTGACAACTTCCTCTCAGCAGATTTTTGGCAAAAAACAGAGAGAATAAATAAAATTGCGATGAAAAGTTTCTGTAGTTGTTCGGAGTCGACTTTAAACTGTAGGTCCCGTAACTCATGTATAAATTCAACACACACGACATTAGTTGTGTTGTAATAACCAATGAAGTAAGTAAGTACCAGAGATCAGCAATGAGTATTCAGAAAGATGAGTAGATTCGAATCATACTCATAATTTCGGATACTTATACGCATTCATGATTATTTTAATATCATACTTATACTACTCTTATTCAAAGTTTGAAATCTCTCATAGTACTCATATTTAACAATACGCATGATGTTGTTGAATTCGACTGTCCTTTACTCAACATTTACAAGAATAACAAAGTAAGTATGATTCGCGTACGACCACTACAATACGCACTAGGAGGTTGTGTGCTTGCTGTCTTTGGCGTAGTGCATTGTACTCATACTGTACATAAAAATATCGTCATATATCGTGTACATACATAAAATACAGACACATTATTCATAAAAAAAAAATTTTAACATTGAATTTTTAAGAGATCTGATAATTTATAGATCCTTTTTTAAAAGAGCGATAGAGAGTATTACCGGCAGAATAATGTTAAAGGTATGTTAAAGTAATAAGTGATTTAGGGCCATTATTACAACTTGCCGTTAACTAAAGGGAGGATTTTAACGGGCAGATAAATTGTTTTTCATTATTATAAGTGAACGGTAAGGTAGAAGTGAGCGTTAAGCTAAAGGGAGGATCATAATAACTCTAACTTTTAAAGTTAAGTTTATGTTTGGACTTGCCATATTATATATTATTTTCAATATGGCAACTTCATATATAAACAAAATGAGGAAATACAACAACAACAAAATAGGCCCTTCGTGCCACTGCGTTAAAAAAACTCATTTAATTGAGCAATTGACATTGAAAACAGTTAACGTTAGTTTATCGGTAAGCTATAATAACGAAAATAAGTAAAAGATAACTTTACAGTTCCCTTTAGCTAAATGTACGTTTAACTAAACCCAAGTTTAACGGCAAGTTGTAATAATGGCTCTTAATAAAATACTTTAATCCCATTGCACACCAGTTTCCTTGACAATTTAATTGACCTGATTTCGCAACGAACGTTATTGCTTTCATAATTTTTCTGTTAAACTTTTGGTGAGCCCTCAATCTTATGAAAAAAGTTGCTGAGAAAATTGGTGCAAGTGAATCTAAAGCAAGCTTTACTAACCACTTGGCCTTCTATAATCTCCAATAACTTCAAATTGTTGAATGCCAATAAAAATCAAAAAAACAAATTGTAGCGCAACATGCGTATGCAATTATTTTTAAAATGACTTCTTCGAAAACTGCCATAAAATACTTCTGATATTTTATAGGCCTCTAAACCTAAGAATATGTCAGTGTTAATGACTAAATCAGATTTAAAGAAGCCTCCATCGAAAGATAGGATTTGAAAGGAAATGAAAAGAATGTATTTCTTGGTTGTAAATGTGTATGTACAACAGTGTTGCAAAACTGAAATTTTGAAATGGTACTGAACTATAACTGAAAGAGTACTTTTTGCACCAAATGGTACTTTTGTAAAAAATACATACCTACATATTGGGCATTATAACCCTTCAATCAGGATTAATTGATTTTTACGTGAGTGGCGGGACCTACTGTTTAAAGTAGAGTCCGAACGACTGATTTTAGAGGAACTATATCATGGCAATTTTATTTACTCTCAGAGTTTTTGCCAGAAGGAAAACAGAAATATTAACGACTTATTCGTGTTCCTCACATACAAGACAAGAACAGCTGATTCGGAACGTAACAAAACGTAAAAGTCCCGTTTAGTTAAACGTCAATGGAACGTAATGTAACATACGTCGTTCGTTTTTAACATATAAAAGGCAATGCAAATGCTTACCGAAATTATATTACGGTTCGGCAAGTGTTTTAATTACTTTTCCTCTCCTAAAAAAGAACGTACGTTCCGTGGACGTTTGGGTAACCGGGGCTAAAGCCTAATTCTACCTGCATTAATAATTGAAAGGCGCAAGCATTAAAATATGTAACAATAACTTCTGTATATTTTAAATGCAAATGTACTGAAAAAAAGTACAAAAGTACAAAATTTTTCAACACTGATATACAATATGAATAAATTCTTTGTTGAAAAGTTAATAAAAAATTAAAAAAAACTTTAAAGATGTACTTTAACCTCGTTTTATGATGTGAATAGAATGCGCGAGTGAATACCTTTAGAAATAAAAATAAAAATGATGTTGTATTGTAAACATCAATATTTTCTCACAGTCAGTAGCTCTTCCGTTGCAATATTCTTCGAACGATTAAATATTAATTGTGCACAATTTCTTTGTAATCAATATTGCTACTATTGTATGATGGAAATGGTGGCATAAGATAGTAGTTGAAGTGATCCACTGCAAAACCGAGAAAACTTAGTTCAAAACTCGTAAATAGCGAGAAAAATTTATAAAAATTGGTGGCATCAATCTCGTTCAAATAATCCAGAAATCAACAATTTTGTTATCGAAACTTATTTTGTACAAAAAATGTATCGAAAATTTATTTATCGATAATTGATTGTAAATAAATTTATACAATTCACGATTTTGTTACACATATATTCTGTTTTAAAATTTTTTATATTTTTTCGATAATAAAAAATACATATGTATGTATATCATACCATAGAAAAATATTTGTTATCGATAACTTTTCAATAAAAAGTTTTTGACAATTTTTCGATAAGAGAATCGTATCGAAAATATATTAATTTTGTTATCGAAAAAAACTTATTTGTTATCCAAGTTTTTTAACTGTGTTATCGAAACTTTTATAAAAAGGAAACTCATTTAGCAGCACATCTGGAGAAAGTTGTGAATTTAAGAAACAAAAAATTCTTCCTCACTACTTCCTTCAGAAGTTAACAGAACACGCTGTTGTAATAAATAGGGAGATAGGGCATCGATTTATGACAGCCATTTGATCCGTAAAGAATCCAAAGAGAGTAAATATCATATGTGAGTTATATGCTGAAATAAAATGAAAGCTGAACTGAAAAGTATTTCAAACGTAGGGTGCTCTTGCAAGCACAGCATATGCATTTAATTTTTCTCTTAAGACTCTCTTGTTCTGTTTTGAACAAATGTAGCTTAAAATGTTATTTTCTTTCTTTTTTTCAGTTTTAAAAACAAAAAAGAACTTCAAGATAATCTGTTCTAAATAAAGAGAGAAAAGAAAAGAAAGGGGAAAAAAATTAAAAACTAAGAATTGTACTACACAGTAGGAAAATCGCCAAAAGCATTAAATACGGAAGTAATCGATCGATATTGAATCGTGAGCCTGAAAACTTTAATTTTTTTTTTTTGCCCCTCTTGGTCTTCTCAAATGTTTTAACCAATTTTAGTGTTTCTTTGCAAGAACCGCTTCAATTCTGCTGCATACAAATGCAACAGTAGAAAAGTGCTGACCATCTACTATTTAAGTGCAACATGAATATGCTGCAACTGTGCTGTCTGTAACTATTTTTGTGGCAGCGTTTAGTTCGCTTGCAATCAACAATAATCAGTAGGAATTGTGGAAATATATTTTGTATGTATGTACCTTAAATAAAAATAAAAGCAATTTACTAAAGGCCAGAGATGGAAATTATCGTATGTAGACACTAATGGTGATTTCTTTTCTGACATAAATGTTGCCTTTATGCTGCCTTTTTGCCCTTATTTTGTTCTTTTCTGAAAAAAATGCAATTTTGTAAATTAGTAACATGTTCTTTTCTAAACATTTTGCCATAAAACCCAAAAAATATGCTGCATGTTTGACCCTCAATTTAATCAAAGGGTTGAAAGTGCAACACTTTTAAAACAGCTGTTCTTGTTATTGTTAAAAAAAAAAATAATTACAAAAAATATTTGTTTTAAAAGTGTTGAAATGGAAGCAAAAAATATTGTTTTTGAAGATTTGTTCGAATCCTCTTCATCGTCAGATATAATGGATATATTATTAGAACTAAACTACTTGCCGCAAGTTAAAATATTATATATATAATATTTGATTTAAATTGCGACAGGTTCTAGTAATAAATTTATAAACAAACAACAGCTGACTATAGGTCAGTAAAAGCAGAATGAGCTTTAAAATCGCTAAAATAAAATGAAACATTTACTAGTCGAGGACTACAAAGAAACATATAGATATGTATGTGTTATTATCTCAACAAAAAAGGTTTGAGATGAGTTAGCTTAAATAAATACTTCTAAATGGAATTTGGTTATTATCTTTTGTAATAAAAATATTTCCGAAAAAATTCCAAATTTATATTTTTGATTTGACTTTTAGCTATATAGAAAAATTCGAAAATTTACTAAATAATTAATAACATATTGTGCCATCTAAAGCGATTTGAAAACATTGGCCCTAAAGTTGAATTTTACATAAAAACAGTTTTAACTTATATGACCCCGGAGCCCTCGGTAAAAATATTATTGTATTTTTAATTTAAAACATTTTTTGTGAAGTTAGCTTTCCGAAAATTTTATTGGATATTATTTGGATAATTAAAAAAAATATTTTTTTATTTCTTATACAATGATTAGTTTTAAAATCGTTAATTAAGTAAAAAAAACGCTAAATTGGTATGAAACTACAAAAATAATTGCATAAAGGGCAATGATTTTTGTTCTTTTATAGTCGTTAAAAATGCAACACATTATGAGGGTTTGTGCAACCTCCAATAAGTGCTACAAAATATGTAGGCAACATTTTTTGCCAGAAAAGAAATCACCATAAGTGATAAAGTGGTATACCAATGAAAAAGAATGGCCGGACAAAAAAATTATTTAAAACATTCAAATATTTCCTTTCAAAAATAATGTGATTGGGACCTTTAACTTGGAATCCTGTAATATTCGAAAAGGAAGCTTAAATCAATAAGGCCATGAAAAAGGTAAGTTTTCCTTAACGTTTGCAACTACATTTAGTAGATTCAAAATGATTTTGTGTGTGAAGATAAAATCTGATATTGAAAACCTAGACCAAACCAAAATTACATTACCAAAATTACCAACCTTAATATTAAGAGAGTAAAATCTAATGTTAAAAGAGCAATATTAACCGTTTCTCAATGACAATAATTTTTAGTTGTATAATAATTTACATGCATAGAGGGCATATACATATTTCCATGTTATGATCTTTAGCAAAGTTGTTGCGCATGAGCCGGAAAGGGTTTCTAAGTTGGTGCGACTAATTTTCGCCAAATGGCGCAACTGAGAATTATTCAAAATGAATTGATTCGTAAATGATACCTTTGATCATGTGTTGATCGGACAAACAGCAGAAATTTTAGGACTCATCATATGATTTTAATAACATTTGGTATGACTCATTCCCGTAAAATGTCTCATCACAAAATTGAAATCTTTTAACTCTGGCAATTTTTAAAAATACTGTTGTTTGTATCACAGATATTTAAAGACCCATTCACATGAATCACTTGAACAACTAGAAGTGAGATTAGAAACTGATCGAATGCGTACTACTCAGGCCCGTTCGTCTGAGACATCTGGTCAACAGAAAACAAAATCAATAAAATGATTCAAAATTAATTGGATATTTATGTAATTTCTTTCCTTTAAATTTATTTTAGTTAAGTTTAGTTCAGAATAAATATCGTGTGTTTTTATTAAAGCAAGAGTAATTTCGTATTTTTCCACCAGAGATTTCGGGAAATAATTTTTTTTATTGCTTTAATCCAATAGTTTACTTGTTTTATTTAAAAAAAATGTGAGCCAACGTTTATTTTACTTTTTACAAAAGTTTATTGATTATTCAGACATAGTTGGACCGATTTTCTAAATTCCACTTTTTGAAAGGGGAGAGATCTTTTGAACATTGTTCATCAACATGTTTTTCGTTGTAATATGTTATGACCTGTAAACGTTGTGTGTTGACTTATTATACAAGAGGCCAAGGTTCAAACCTCAGGTTAGACATCTCCATCAAAACGAAAATATGAAAAAAATATATCTTCGGCGAATTCCTCTCAGCAGATATTTGGCAAAAACTATGAAAGTAAAATAAAATTACAATGAAAATGTTTCGCAAACATCTGACGTTCATAGACAACTTTAAACAGTATGTCTCTCCACTCATGTATAAAATTAATATACACAACATATGTAAGTGGTGTGAGAAGCTAGGTTGTAACCGTGATTAAAGGGTTGTAATGACCAATTATGTATGAAATTAAAACATATCGAATAAGTCGTGATATTCTTAGGGCCATTATTACAACCTGACGTTAAAGTTGTGTTTAGTTAAAGGTAACTTTAGCTAAAGTGAACTTTAAAGTCACCTTTAACTTCTTTTCGTTACTACAACCTATAGATAAAATAAAGTTAACTGTTTTCAGAAATATGACAGTGCTGGAGCAATGTCGATAAAACTGCTCAATTAAACAAGCTTTTCTGAATGCAGTGGCAATGACGGGCTGCGTTTTTTTTTTGTTGTGTTTTCTCATTTTGTTTTTATTTGAGGTCGCCATATTCAAAATAATATATAATATGGCAAGTTCAAACGTAAACTTAACGTTAAAAGTTAAAGTTAGGGTGATCCTCCCTTTAGCTTAACGCTTACTTCTATCTTATTGGGTACTCATAATAATAAAAAACAATTTATCTGCCCGTTAAAATCCTCCCTTTAGCTAGAGGCAAGTTGTAATAATGGCCATAAAAGCGTTTCTACTAGTTTTCTAAGCAAATCAGTGTGTCCATCCCTGTTGCAAAAGTGGCACGAATAAAAAGGCGCAAAGTCAATTTTGATTAAGTCACGGCCGGTAGTGGATTTTCGAGTAAAAATAATAATTTTTTTTATAATATTTTACATTGTTTTTGTTTAAGTTTTTTGTTGTTGTTCTTTTTCAATAATTGTTCACAATTTGCAATTTTTGAAAATTTCAATTAAAATTTTGTCTGCAGATAACATCGTATTAAAATACTAATATTTCTTTAGTGTTTATTACTAATGTTGTTGTTGTAGTTGTTGTTATTGTTTGAGCCACAATTGCTTGAAAGTTCATTTTTAGAAATTAAGCAAAAAAAAACAAAGAAGAAAACATTGCTCTTGGCATTGTTATTTGGTTAATTTTTTTTTTTCATTTTATTTCGTTTGTTTTTAAGTAACGCAAACAGTTCAGGTATTATTAACTTAAAGAGACAGAGAAGGAGAAAGAGAGAGCGAGAAGCTATTTTGAAGCTATTTTAGCACAACTTCATAAATCAACTCTAATAGTTTTTAAACACGAGCATTTGCTGTTTTTCCACCTTCTTTTAACACACCAACAAAAAAAAAAAGAGAAGAAACAAAAGAAATAACATTAAATATAAGGAACAACAACAATGCGTAGAAGCATTGAAGATAATTTTTTGTTCGTTGAAATTGTTTAAAAGTATTTTAACACATTTCAATTACAGTGTTAAGTAAAATTAAACAACTATTTGCCATATGGACTGTCGAAATAAATCATTCAGTGAATGAATGCAACATTGCAACCCACTTAAGCGGAGTTAAACAATAAATTTTGCAACATTTTCTTAACACTTCAAATTGAGAGTAGCTTAACTGGTTACCTTCAAATTCTTTTACTTTTAACGGCTACTGTACTTAATAAACTGTAGTTCTTTTCTTTCATTTTGTTTTTTTGCTTACAGATTGTCTGGTTAAGGTGTGCCACTTTCACATGACTTTTATAACAGTTTAGTTAAGCATTATTTCCTGAAGCTTAATGGAAAAGCCAACATTTAGTTTTTCTTTAAATTTCTATTGTAATCAATACTAGTTTAAGAACTAGTGGTAACTAAAATTTTGACCACACTAACACCACAGTGTTCTAAATGCCTTTAAGAACTTTAACTGTTCAAATAAAATATTTGCTTCTCCGGCTTATTTAAAAAAATAATTTATTTGATTTACAATAAAAAGTTTTGAAATTTTAATGTACAACCATTACAAGAGTATGGGGTTTTTCAAAAGACGACGAACTTTCATATGTCCAGCATTTGATTCTTCATAAATTGAATCCCTTATTTACATTAAAACAAACTGCGTGCGAAATATCATTGGTAGACCATTTGAAGCCATTTTGTGTAGAACACAACATCGTTAATATATCCACCACAACTACTGCGTGTAGTGTACCAGAGATCAGCTATGAGTATTCAAAAAGATGAGTAGATTCGATTCATACTCATAATTTCTGATACTAATACACATTCATTATTTTAATATCACACTCATACCCCTCACATTAAAAGTTTAAAGTACTCATCGTACTCATACTTAACAATATGCATGATGTTGTTGATTTCCACTCTCCTTTACTCAATATTTACAAGAATCACAAAATAAGTATGATTCGCGTACGAACAGCTCACAGTGTCCAGGCGAACAGTGTCCAGCTCATCGAATTCAGGAGAAAATAAGTTTACTAATCATCGACCTCTAATTCTCGCCATTGATAGAAATCTGAACCGATAATGCCACCATCCCAAAATCCACAAAAAAGTTACTTTTTCGGAATGCATTGAATGCTCTGGGATCTCATGTGAATTGGTATCGACATCTTTGTTTGTTCATAGACTCAATAAATGCCAACTATTTGGAGAGATCTGGCTACAACAATATTGCCATTATCATCTGTCTAATTTCGAAAGTCCACATTGGAACACCAGTATTAACCACGTAATTTGAAGTGCCTTGTGTGCCATATAAATACTATATGTCGATATGACTGCTCACAAATAATCTGATGACGTTTAGAATGGCGTGAATTAGTGTGATAAAGATGAAATAAAGTGATCGATTTTAAACCAAAGTCACAAACCACGGACTAGGCGCAGAAATTTTATGTCGGCGTTTCTGAAGTTTACAAAATTAAGAAGTTTCTATCCCTTCTAAATAACAATAACAGAAAGCCTCCAAAATTCCACTACCACAGAGAGCGTATAACATCAACAACAATTGGATATCGTCACCCCTAGTGAAAGAATAGCGGAGTTCCTAACCGCTACATTCAAGTTTTGTTTGCAGAGACCATTAAATCTAAGCAACGAACGATGATAAACCAAAAAAATCATTATAGAATCTGCTCCAGTAGACCAAAATCACTTTAGAGGTGAAAAGAAATTAATTAATATTAACAATCAATGTTAATTACGGGTCTGTTTACAACCGAAGTCATAAAGTATTTCATAAACCCTTATACTATGTTCAGACATGCACTTTTATTGCGTAAATCACAATAAACGCCATTATTGATCTCAATATTTCATATAAAATTTCAATTAATTATTGCGCAATAAATACGGAAACTGTTATAACATTGAGTAAAACTTAAAATTCAGCACTGTCATAAGTATGTTCAGTGCACATATTACAATTATCCGAACACTTTCTGTTGATATTAGACAACTCAAATGTCAACGACAATGAAAAAATATAATAAAAACAACGTTGTAGAAACAACCAGCTGTTTGGTTTACCAGCTGTCAAATCGTTAGTATAATTCGCAAAGACGCTAATGCTATGTTCGCACGAGCCTTCGAATTACTTCGCTCTCTGTTTGAATTACTTATTTGAATTATCATGTTCACACGGTAGTTTTGTAATTCTTTTTTACAGTCCTTCTTCTTTTTATTACTAAATTATTATTAATATTTTTCATACAGCTTCTTCAAAAGCTGCAAATACTTTTCAAAAGGTTTTCTACACACATAGTGGCTTCCTCCGCTAATTTCGCGAATAACTTTCTTATAAATAATACTTTTTTAAAATATTATTTTTGGATTCCATTATTGTTTATTGTTTACAATATTTTTTGTTTATATTTTTTGTGCTTTGACAGTTGGTGATGGCAAAAATACGATAAAATTTAGAGATTACATTGATTTTTAAGTAATCCACAGGGTAATAGAA
This sequence comes from Sarcophaga rosellei, assembly GCA_930367235.1. Taxonomy (NCBI): domain Eukaryota; kingdom Metazoa; phylum Arthropoda; class Insecta; order Diptera; family Sarcophagidae; genus Sarcophaga; species Sarcophaga rosellei. The sequence continues at coordinate 49,257,812 of OV884021.1, read as the reverse complement.
ATTGGATTACACACAATTTGGGTAATTCGCTCACAAAATTTTGTATGGCGAATGACGTAATTTAGCACATAATTGGGTGTTGAATTGCGAATGAGAGAGCGAATTACGAAAAATTGCTGCCGTGCGAACATGGCATAAGTCCACTTTTTTCCAAAATTCAGATTTTAATGCAAAACGGTAACATTATGCAAAATACATATTTTACAACAACAAAAAATTTTATTATGTAGTTTAAAGTTGTTGTAATTTTGTGGTTGGCAAAAACGCTAAGTCCACAAAATTGCGAAAAATATTAAAAACAAGTGCTAATTTTTTGATTTAATTTGATTTTTTTGAGTTGATTTTTAATCTAGGTCATTTAAAGAGAGCTATTTTGTAAAAATAATTGCGTTTAAAAAGTTTAAAAATCTTAAAAACTGTAAATGTTACACTGTTTTTTGTGTCTCCTGTAAAATTTGAAAAAAGGGACTTAACACATTTGCGAATTAGACTAACGAAATGAATATTGAATAAGCAGCTGAACTGCATATATTACAGTGAAAGCTCCCATAGGCGGACATCGACCGTCGAGGCATTTTTGTCCGTCTATGGGAGATGTCCGTCCAAGGGATATTTTGTTAAAATACTTCGGGAAAAATTTAATAAATACATGTTTGCCTGTATATTATTCGTTGCCAACGATAACTGTGGTAAAAACTAACCTTTAAAAATATTTTCATTAACTTTTATTTTCCTAATATTCATATGGGCATTTCCAGAGAAAAGTCCACCATGACTGAAAAACTAAAAGTCAAGGAAAATGTTTTTTAGACCACTATTGTTAGATAAAAATACATAAATTTTGATAAATTATAGCTATCATAAATTGTCTTTGTCCTCATTCTTGTTAATCGAACTCCAAAGTTGGTGTTTAATTTTGATATTTTTTTATTTAATTTTTAGTAACATTTTCTCTTAAGTATTAATTTATGCAAAATCGATTATTTAAGTGTGCTGTCATCAGAAAATATTTGTAACTACAATAGCTTGTTTAAAAAGGAAGAATGATATTAAGTAAAGATCTGTTAACGGATTATTTTGATTTCCTTTTTTCTCAATATTTTACTGTAACGTTCGTCACGAAAAACAGGATTTCTTTCTATTTCTCTTGCGTTGGTGGCTCAAAGTGTTTAAAATTTTTAATTTTAATTTAGTTTACTATGCAAAACTTAATTTTGAAGGAAAATCAATTTATATTGAATTACGTTATTTCTTATAAAATATTAAAGTTTGTCACGTCACGTCACGAAAAAAATATTATCGTAAGTTCTACCTGAAGTCGCCGTGGTCTAGTAGGTAGTGTGTTGGCTTATTAGACGAAAGGCCCGAGTTCGAATCCCAGGCCAGACATCAAAAACAAAATACAAAAAGTATTTCTTCGGCGACTTCCTCTCAGCAGATTTCTGGCAAAAACTCTGAGAGTAAAAATTGCCATGAAAAGCTTCTCAAAAAAATCTGTCGTTCGGAGTCGACGTTAAACTGTAGGTCCCGCCACTCATGTATAAAATTAACGCACACAACATGAGTGGTGTTGAGAAGTTAGGCCGTAATCCTGACTGAAGGGTTGTAATGGCAAATTATGTTATGTAAGTTCTACCTAATACAATAGGATATATTGCGGTTTAAAATACATATATTACATGTTACATACATAGATGGAGTCATCAGCAGCTAGTATGGCGGAAAGAGCGCGTCGTTATAGGGAAAGAGAAACAAAATCCACTTAAAAAAAACAATATTAAAGTAGGAGACGTGGTATTACAGGTAGATTTTGCGGAGAATTATCGTATAGTGGTTCAACTAGATCGTTTGCAATAATAAGTGATAAACTTAGCCACAACAAGTTCGACGCGTTTTGTTTTATAAAGACACTTGTGCATCAAATAATTGATGAACATGGACAATTTCAAAATATTTACATATTTTCGAACGGAAGTACTTCCCAGTTCAAAAATAAATTTATTGCCCGAAGCTTGCCGGATTTCCTACTCAAATTTGGTTGCAAAAACATAGAGTGGAATTATTTCGCAACGTCTCATGGAAAAGGAGCAGTCGATGGAGTTGGAGCCGTAGTAAAAAGAAAAGTTTGGAGTATTGCAAAAGCAAAAAATCTGTCGTTGGAAAATGCTTTATCATTTTTTGAATATGCTAGGGATCGTGTTAATGGCGTTCAATTACTTTACATATCCTCAGAGCAAATAGAAAATTTATCTGGACCCTTAATTGAAAGATGGAATGTGGAGTGTTCTAATATAATTGGAATACAAAAAAATCATTTATTTTCGTGTAATGAAAAGTTACAAATATTGAAAGCTATAACAGCTTTTTCCTCTCGAATTAACATTTAATTTATTATTTATTTAGTTTTGTTACAACTGAATTATTTTAATTTTATGCAAATTAATGAATTAAAGTATCTAATAACATTAAAAAATATTAAGAAATTTTTGTCACATCGCGTCACGTAACGTCACGTCACAAATAAACTGTTGTAAAAAAAAACTAAAAAACTTTTTTTAATTTTGAAAGTTGGAAAGTAATCTAGATATACTTCAAATTCCAATAAAAAACAATTGTTCAAAAGTTCCGCCTAAATTCGCAGAATTTTGCGTTTTAGTAAAAAAAGAAAAAATAAACTTCTATTTTTGTAACATCACGTCACACACTTTAATTGCTTATATCTTAGCGCCATTGAGTTCGATTTTTCCCTTCTTGGCACTAAGGATAAAGCCAGTTAAGCTCTATTTAAAAATATAAAAAAAATGTAAAAAATGCATTTTTTTCTTGTTTTTTATCTCATTAAAACGTACGACTGTCACGTTCGTCACTATGGAAATGCCCATATACATTGTACATACGTAGATATGTATTTATATTCAGAGTAGCTAATTAACTGACAAGAAATATTATTAAGACCTAAAAAATTGTTGTATTGTTGTTAGTTCATACTCATGTATGAAATTAACGCACACAACACGAGTGGTGTGAGAAGCTAGGACGTTGTACAATGGGTCAATTCGCCCTCCGGGTACTGTACTTGACACAATTGACAAGAACACGTCCTCTAACCTAACCTAACCTACATCGGATAGTTTATAGAAATTTATTAATGTTGATAAAGGCAAGTCATATTTAATGATCATCCATCAGTTATCACATAAACCAAAATAAAAAGGGGAATCACAATTTAGATTTTGTCTATGAACATCACACATTACATAAAATAATAAACCGGGGAATTACCGCACTACGCAATGTTACATAATCTGATTAAGTTGAAAAATACACACTCAACAAAGAAAAATTTATGTAATCTCTACACATTGCGCATAGTATAAAGGGGGATAAACCGAAATGCAATAAAATTGCTCAGCTTTGCCTTTTGTAATATTTATTTGTCCGCCTATGGGAGATGTTTTTGGAAAAACAGGTGTCCGCGTCCGTCCAAGGGAGCGTCCTTCCACGGGAGATGAATTTGTTCTAAAAATACGACCTAATTGATGGGACTTAGAAAATCGTCCGTCTAGCGGAGATGTCCGCCTATTAGAGCTGTCCGCCAGTGGAGCTTTCACTGTATTATATATGAACACTTAAAATATTTTTCTCAAATAACCGAATATTGAGTCAATAAAAGTGCATGTCTGAATATAGTATTAGCAAATTATGTCTAGATTGACAACAAAAATCAATGTATAATTGCAATGTTTCGAACTAATTTCCATTGATTCTAAATCGAAAGCGATAATTTCAAATGAAAATTAATATGAAAATGAAAAGTTCCATAAAATTTCATCGCTCATAATCACGAAAATCTAATCTTTTAGAATTGAAAATTTTTTATTGCATATCGTCTTCTATTGAAATCGAATGAAAATCTTGAAAACTTGATATTTTTATTGTTTCCTATTTCATTTATCTATTTTGGGAAAAACTGATCAAAAACAAGAATTTTTAACTCATACTGATCATACATACATATATACACGATATTTATTGGAGAAATACTTTAAAATTCTTTCGTTAACATAAGAGAAATTAAAAACAAATACAAATCCACTAATTGTATAGAAAAATAATGTGTCTTCTTATGCATATTATTTGGGCTTAATTGCATAAATTATTAATGCTTTTTAAAAATACGCATTAAATTTCATATCATGCTGTGCATACGCCACAGTATTAATCTGATAATTATTATTTGTGGTGTAATACAATATAAGCAAAGGGGAAAAAACAGAAAATAAAAAAAGAAATCATCAGCTATTGTTCGTTGAGTTGGTGACTTTGTCGAATGAACATATCAAATACCAACTTGAATTACTAAGGAATGCGCAATAAAAAAAATGAGGTTATTTCTATTTGTTGAAAAAAAAACCCTCACTCCCATTTCTTTACTTTTGTTAATCAACTGTCTCAGTAAACATGTCATTACAACCCTTTCGTCTGGGTTACGACCTAGCCTCGAACACCACCAATGTTGTGTTACTTTTATACGTGAGTGGCGGGACCAACGGTTTAAGGTCGACATCGAACGAGAGATTTGCGAGAAACTTTTCATGATAATTACTTTTACTCCCCGAATTTTTCCGGTAATCTGCTGAGGGGAAGTCGCCGAAGAAATATTTTTTCCTAATTTCGTTTTGTTGAAGATGTCTGGCCTGGGGTTTGATCCGTGGCCTAACGTCTAATAAGTTAACACACTACTTACTAGGCTATGGCCAAACCCAAAACATAATGCGCCGACTGCTTCCACAGTCTCTGCGGGCTTATATTGAAATTGATTTCATTATTTGGCATTCACTACTGAGATTAATTTCATGGCACCATATAGTGCTATCCGAGAAGACGACCACAATAAAATTGTATTCGTTTTATTGCTTTACAATAACAGCAACTACGATACACTTAGATGTGGATGAATAAGGCGAATCTACTTCCGTTGTTTGAAGTGCCAGAACAAGCTACTGCAATAAGAATTGAAAAGCATAGGAAAGCTAATTTAATGGAAGACAGATATTCTGCCTAGAAAGAGAAGTACCGTAGTCTAGGAGACTTAACAATTACAAATTATATTCTAACTATTATTATTACTATATTGTTACGAAAATGGAAACGGTGTATACTGTTTAAAATTAAAATGAGCAAAAGCTACACAAACAAATACAACGAACTTATAGCAAGAAAACCAACACCATCAGTATGAAAGAAACGGGGATAGATAAGTAAGTGAGAACGTAACAACAAGCAATGTGAACAAAATACATAAACAACAATGAAGTCGCAATAGAATTCTCGAGAAAGTGAAACCACGAATGATCGACTTCAAGAACCTTCATTAGGCTGTCTACGTGGGCATATAAAAAGGCAAGACAAAGCATACAATTAGTAGTAAAAATTCAGTCAGTCTTGTGTGAAGACGCGTTACGTGTGAAGAGAACAGTCGTGGGGGGTTGAAGATCTCCGTTGTAAAGATTTGCGTTGTAAGCAAAGATGAATAGCGAACAAGCAATTATTGTTGCATACGTCAAGTTTTAAACAGTGACACACAAAAGTAGTGCGAACAATAAAGGATTTAATTGAAACGAACTCATATTCTAAACGTTTTTAAAAAGGCAAAATCGTAACAATATTCTAATTATTACTTGAAAAAGAGAGTATTTGGTTTAATCACTGTATCATCCCTAAAAGAAAAGTGACTGGAAAATAGAAATACTTCGTATCGTCTGTTAAAAAAGTTTAAAATTAAGCTATTCTTGAGACTTTTAATGATCCAAAATGAGAAATACATGTATGCTTGATTATTTTTAGTTCTTACGACGTTCTCAATCAATTTGTATTAAAATGTGGTAGGTAGGGATCTATTAGTAATAAAAAAGTACAGGATATTTAATTGGAATTGTCAAAAGACAATAAAGGCGGTAAAATATAAAATAAAAGTTGTAAGAATCAAATTCGAAAACTTCCATTGGAACTCAACAATATTTTCTGTAATTCAAATTAATATTGAATTAGTTTTGCCATTAAGTTTAGTGTTTATAAACAACTTGTATGCCCAAATTTTTTCGTATGCATACCTTAACATTGTTCAATCGCATTACATATTAAATTTATTGCCAGCGTATGCATATTAATCCACAAACTACCACATAATTTACGCTCAATGTACATTTCTAATGAAAACAAGATAATTATTAACTCTTGCTGTTGTAGTATAGAGGAGGAGACTGTAAGAGTGTGAAATTTAAAATTTATTTGAATTCATGAATTAAAAAAGAAAAAAAATCTCGTGCGAGTCACTAGTCTGCCAAGCAAGCAACCAACCAGCCAGCTAGGCAGCCCGTCACTATTAGATTGTCAAACACTTTATGAACTGGAAAGTTTCATTTCTTTTTAACATCTTTTTCTCTTTTCATTATAATTTCTTCTATTTTTCTTTAATCGAGACCAGCCAGAAACACGGTGAAAACTTGTATTCGAGAAGTGACAACAAGAAATAAAAATTTTTAAGAAATATTAGATTCAGAGAAAATTTCCTATAAAAAGAAAAAAATCAAAATGAAATTGTTTAATTTATTGTTCATTTAAGTCGTCGCTTCGTCGATCTGTTGTGCTTCTCTCTCTCTCTGCTGCATGATGTTAATTTTTGTCCCATTGCCGGCTGCATGCATGCAAAGACGTGAGCAATTGAACAATAAAGTTGGCTTTGAATTCAGCCACAACATGAGCACAACATGTTGTTTTGCGTTATTAAAAATATTTCTAACACTGGCAGCAGTTGTAGTTGTAGTAGTAGTTGTAGTAGAAGCAGTTATTGTCGTAGTAGAATGAGAAAAAATGTCACACTGTCATTAGAAAACAGATTGAATTGGATAGGGTAAAAATATACACATGCACAGTGTACACATGTACACAAGTAGTAAGTTCGTATGTGTACGATACTCTAAATGTAGTCTTGGATCTTCTGGGTAAGCAGGTGATAAACTAAATAATTAATAACCATTGAGGCGAACTTTTATTCCGCACTACAGACGCGTTAGGGGCTATAATCTTTAAATGTTGTCTGAAGTCATTGTAAATCAGGTGAAATCATAAGATGTATTAGCATCTCTGATGGGTGTTATAGACAATTTATAGGTTTCTGTATCCCTATCACTGAGTTTAAATAAACAGGATTCTTGTTGCATTAAATATTTGTTTCATTATGTAAGCTTTCGGGGAAAATTCTTTAACAAAAAACTTCACAGGAGAGTATAAGCGATCAATTTCTCGCTGCGAGAGCATATTAAAAAATCTAATGGGCTCATGGGTTCATATATTTCATTTCATAAATCTTTGTAGAAGTAATCTAAGTAATGAAATGCCTTCAAAATACGCACTACAGCCATAAGGTCATTTCAAAATATGACCTCAAAGTTTACGTTGATCACGTCACAAATGCATCCTGACACCTTTCGTGTGTAAAGAAAAGAACTAAAAAACTCTCCTTGGCGTAATCGTTATAATATATGCAGTCCTACAAAAGTTTACGTATGATTAACTAATTCTGAAGTTTTTAACCAAAAAACGGGGAATGACAACAATTTTCCAAATGAAATTGGAAAAATGGTCGCCGTAGTCTAGTAGGTAGTGTGTTGGCTTATTAGACGCAATCCCAGGTCAAACATCAAAATAAAATAAGAAAAAATATTTCTTCGGCGACTTCCCCTCGACTTTAAACTGTAGGTCCCGCCACTCATGTATAAAAAATTAACGCGCACAACATGAGTGGTGTGAGAATCTAGGCCGTAATCCTGACTGAAGGGTTGTAATGGCCAATTATGTGTGTAAATATTAAATTTAAAAAGCTAATGCAGCCAACAATTTTAATATTTTCAATGATAATGGATTAGTTCATACATTTATAAAATTTTTTTAAACGACCAAAAAGCTGTGTAAAATGTTCAAATATATGTATATAAAGTCCAATTAGGTTTATTAATCCCAAAATCATCGCAAATGGTCTCGATCCTTAAAATTAATTGCGATGAAAATCCATTTGGACAAAATCGATTTCCGTGGTGTCGATGACGCCCCCAAATCAACAATGAAAAGGAACACTGCAAAAGAGAGACTCTGGGTCATTTCGTTACATGTCAATTCAAAATTGCTAAAGGTTTTTAAATCGCTGCGAAGACCTAGACATTATGAAATTTGATGTCATCAATCAGAACGTCTATGTTAAAAGTATCCTAATATAAGAAATCAAAACAAAATGTGTCTACCAATGTGTTCAAGTAGAACTCGAGCAAATCATATACAACGTCAGATCTCTATCACACTAAAAAATAACTTCAAACTATTCAGAAAAAATACTGTAACTCTGGTTATCATATATCAAGCGTTTCATGCTATTCGAAACTCCTATCCTTACCAATAATTTAAATTCGTTAAATTTTACTTCAGCGTTTGTTGCTATTGTCAAGCAATTCAGAAGGCTTGACTTTCTGTCATGAGAATATAGATGCTCGTTTTCCCGACTCCCATAAGAAACTCAAATACAATGATCACATTGCGATGTTTTCCAGTGATAGGAATAGACACCTCTCAGTCGACGTGGAAAAATTGGTTTTCGAAAGGAGAGGATTTCGTGGTGGCAGCACACATCTTCTACACATAAAATAATCTTGAATTTTTAAAAAATTTCATAAGCTTTAATTAAATTTTTCTATGAATATTATGAAGCTATTCGAGAGTTATATTATCATTATACTTTTTAAGTGCAAAAGTGTACCTAATAAATTGGGGCCAGACTTATAATTGGTATATATATCGAACACATAGTCATCCCCCACTTCCACGTTTGCTGGTGACACTCATTTTGGGAATCACAATCAAAAATTTCGATACCCACAAAAAGAAGTTTTTCAGTTAAGAAAGTTGTTGCATTCACGGAGAATAAAGGTTAACATTCATATTACCAAGGGAAATACGGCCAACTCCCGTTCGAAAAAATAACCGAATAGTTCATATTCCAATCACATATAAAATACCTCGGTATTCACTTTGACAGACATACTAAACGTTTCATATATATGGTCTTCCAACACATCTTTCCGTACTTTGACAGCTGATAATAGTAATTTTGTTAAAGCTTCATCTGTCAAACTAGTTGCCATTTATTGAGTCCGTTTTGCCAAATCACTACGGACGTCATAAATGGGGTTCGGAGTATTTTTAGGGTCAATTACTAATTTCAATCATCTGCTGTGATGAGGTCTATTTCTGGACGAATTAATTTGTAAACAATAAAAGTTATTGGATTAGAAAGCTACTGTTTGGCTTGAATCTTGGGCTGGCAGATCGGCGCTACCAGCCACACAACTCATGATCCATAGGATATTCAACACGAGCGATTTAAGAGCATGATCGTATCATGTTAGCTTGAGGTGTATGTGGATAAACCACACTACACAACATTGACCTTGACCATAAAATTGTTAAACATTCCTACTAGAAATTCGGCGGTTGACTTTTATTTTACAATTCAATCCTTTAAAGCATACGGTATTAAGCAATACAGTTATTGAGAAATGCTCTGACTACTTACAGAATAGATTCAAACACTTCAAAACAACATCTTACAACTGTACTGTGGTACATTAGAAGGGCAAACATACATAATTGTCTTTGGTCATAGCAGAGATGAAAAAATATTGTGAAAAATATTTGTTAAGCAATAGGACTATTGTGGTCATATAGGGTTAAAATTTAATAACTTGTTGTTATTTCAGTGTAATAGAAATCTTTTATCTGAAATAACACGATATTGATTATAACAGAATTTAAAAACTTCGTTCAGAGACTTCTTGTCATTAGTAATATCGTATTAATGTTTTTATATAAATTGCCTATAAAATTAGACAAATTGCCAAAAAGAAGTGTATGTTGTTAAACATATACATACATATGTACATACATACGTATATATTTTGCATAAAATAAAAATCATTATAAACCAGTTTTAAATGCCATGATTAATGATTAACAAATTAGCAACGAAAATAAACTGTTACCACCTTAACATTTCATTCTTTCAACATACTGTTGAGGCTAATGAAACTACAACAACGATTTCCTTTGCTTTAGCGTTGACAACATTTTATTTCTGAATTTTGCTGGTTAGTAACTTTGATGATTTTATGCGGTGAATTGACACATTGAATCAGATTTTCGAATAGAAGTTGTATACGGAATATATATTGGATTTCGAATAGACTTGTTCCTGATTTTTATCGTCGATGAGAAGTGGCAAAGAATATTAGGATGTTATGTTTTACATACAAATCCAATTCATTGAAATCATAAAAAAGCAAACAAAATGTGTTTTAGACTTTCCCCTGCTCATTACACTATGTGACAGAATAAAAAAAATGTAATATACCCAGCTAATGACATAGTGTAAATTTGAACCCTCCAAAATTGTTTTATTTGACAAAAACTGTTTTTTTAGATTTTACGCACAACTTTATTGATTACACAAACATTTTGTGAACCGATGCCCAAAATTTAAACCTTATTAGATAGGAGAGTTATGAGCCTTTAAAACATTATACATATATATATTATTTGACTTAATATGCTAAGGGGTTTGATGAGGTAAACTTGACAAATGCGAATTTTTTCATATTTTTTGTAGTTTGTCCATTCATAGTAGCAAATTTCAATTCAAAAATATGAAATAAGTGATGACATTCTGAAAGCGCATTATCTTGTGAAGAGATTGGCACTTCGTTTGATGAAATCGGAAAAAAATTACCGTAGTTATTATTTAAAGAGTATAACAGTCGTGTACAATTTTTCATATATATTTTTTTTTTCAAATCAACTTTCAGTTCAAAAATTTTCAGAATTTCTGATGGATCTTGATTGTTTATCGCAAAATGTGCCAATTTCACGTTTGAGTGACCATCAGAAGTTGGACAATGTTTGCTCAAAGAGAAATAATAATATTTGCACAACACAACACAAATATTAGCCAACTTCTGGTAGTCATGCAAACATGAAATTGACACATTTTGCGATAAACAATCAAGATCCATCAAATCTTTTTATAAATTTTTGAACCGAAATTTCATTTGATGAGTTGACATACATAAAAATATAAGACGCCTGTTATACTATTTAAATAATAACTACGGTAATTTTTCCCCGATTTGATCAAGCGAGGTGTCAATCTCTTCACAAGAGAATGCACTTTCAGAATGTTGTCACTTATTTTACATTTCTTTATTAAATTTTTCAATTAAGAAGAGCTAAACTTGAAAAAATGAGAAAATAATCATATTTTCCAAGTTTACCCGATCAAAACTAATAACATATAAGTTTGAACCAAATGTTTATGTATATCATTTTAAAGGCTCATCTGTCCCCTTTTCAAAAAAATTTGGAATTTGCAAATAGATTAAAAAATATTTGGTTATTCAATAATTTTGTGTGAAAAGATAAAAAAAATTCGGTTTTTGTCAAATACAACAAATTTGGAGGGTTCAAGAAATATAAACAAAAAAAAAAATATTGTTGAGTTCTACTCAACAAAACTCCCAACCTGTATTGTCTATCAAAATGGAAGACAATGTCTTTGATTATGCAAAAATTATTAATTGTCTCTTGAATTTGTATTCGTATTTGTGCACTTTTTTACTTCACTCAAAAGTAGCGTGTCGTGGCAAAAAAGAAATCCATTTTTCCAAAGACAAGGCAAGACAAGACAAGAACTTTAATTTTCTTTTTTTTCTAATTGAACTTTAACCATAACAATAAAGAAAATATTTACTTCAGTGAATAATTTTATTTTATTTTTTTCTTTCTGTAACAAACCCAAGGCTCGTCATGTTATTTGTCTGCAAATAGACGAGAGCATAAAGACAATAACAACAAAATCATCTTCTTTTATTTCTCTTTTAACTTCCGGCTTATTACTTGGAAATCTGAAATTACAAGCGAATAAAAAACAACAACAACAAAACAAACCTTTTTATTCTAAATACGTTGTAACAAGAGACAGAAAATAAATGTTGATTTTCATTTAAACGAATAAAAATGTATGTACGTATGTATGTAATCAATGTAATATATGTATGCATCTCTCTCTATTCTATCTGGCCGTCTGTCTGTCTGTATGTACATAAGTACTGTCTTGTTTGAATGCTGCCACATTCAGTGGCATGCCAAGATTTCTGATAAGAAAACACAAAAAAATGAAGAAAGAAGAGTCAAATACGATACACAATAAAAGTACGTGCATCATTTTTCAACACGCGATCTTAACTTAATACTTTGTGTTGTTGTATTCCTATTGCTCTTTGAGAGATGACTGTGATAATGATTATTTTATTGTTGCCTGTATTGTTGTATTGTGCATTATTATTGTTATTACAATTGTAACAGTTGCAGTTGCAATTGCCATTGCCATTGCCATTGTTCACAGCCACATGATACATACTCGCATATTATTAGTGAAATCAACAACAGCAAGAATGTGCGGCAAGAATACAGGAATATTTTGTTAAAACTTTGATTCTGAAAGATCTTAACTCACTCGTTGGTTCACCTACTAAACTCTAATGAATCTGGAAAGACCGATAAACTGTTTTCAACTTTTTTCAAATGCTTTAAAGCAACATTTTGTTCGTTTCTCTGTTTACGTTGTGATTAATGAATTACAATTAAATTTACAGAATTTTATAATTAATCAACGATGCGGTATTCTCTTCCCGTACATACGTAATATTCTCACTTTTATTGTTATTTTCTGTTATTTCAGCTCCACACTTACTGGCGAAGCACTTTGAAATCATTCGTGATCTAAATGATCGTATTTTAGTTTACAATTCAATATTTATTGCCTTTGAACTTTCTATTGGTGTGTGTAAACGATTTTGTTAAATCTTAATTATCTCACTAGCAACGCTGATAATCGCTGAAAGAAACACGAACGCTGTGTAGCAGCATGTTCCCATCAATCTTAAAAATGTCGTCACAATAATAAGAAAAATAAAAACAATATTCAAGCAACCACCTTTCAGCAACATGAGGTTATTCTTATTGGGGCAAAGACTACTCTCCAGGTTAACAATCGAATACATCTAAAAATCCCATAGTACATATAGAGATTTTAAAAATCGATTTTAGCCTTCCTCACGTTGCCGATGGACCACCAAGGTCATTCGGTTTAACGCCTAACTTTTGACAACTTAAAAACTTACCAACGTGAAGTAATAGCCACGATACAGCTGGAAATGTGAAAAGTGGTCGAACACTACCTTAGAACAATCTACTAATGCATCCAATTCAGAGGCATTAAATAAATACACATTACACAGCGAACACTTCGAAACTCTGGAGGTATCTTGTGGAGAACTCTGTCCTGACTTCCTGAGCACTCCGTTATGCTCCAACTAAGGCCTGGTATCAGTAAAGCTCACTAAAGTTAATCACTACAACGCATCGATGATTCCTTATAATGGTTTGGTAAATTATTTTCGATAGAAAATTTTATGTTATGCTTCCAACCACGAACTTGTTGACGGGTAATCCAGAAGTTACCGACAATACCTCCCAATTCGTCACTGACAAATCCAAAAAATCGAACAGAGAAGGTGACATTACATAATGAACATTACTCGGGCAGCTAGGCTGCAAACAAGACCCATACGAACGCCAATTCGAGACGATTCATGACTGCTGGGAATTTCTCAGAGATTTGTCTAGATATATAAAAACGGAACATCGTCGAAACTTGCATTGCTGGCGAACTGGAAAGGGGTTCACAGAGCTCAGTTTACGATGCTTTACTGGGTGCACTGGGTATTCTGACACATGGAGTATTGTGAATGATTCGAATCACTCGAATCATTTATGAGTATTATAAGTATTTTTCTAAATTTATAAATCTAAATGAGTAGGCTTATGAATCAAACATATTTCGAATGTTATGAGTTTGATGTGAATGTTGTACTCATAGTCATTGCAACCTGGTCTTATAAATCAATGTTGTAGTGAGTACGAATGAATCAGAGTAGTTGCATTTCAATACTGTTGACTCACTTATACTCAAAATTTCATGAGTACTTATGAGTAGCGAAATGCTGATCTCTGATCTGCGTGTTTCAATTCAATCCGTTCATTCAAATAGTGTGGCCCCCTTTTCCTTTTGTGTCGGGTAGCGCAAAGATAACAAATGTTTAATTGCTTCATTATGCTGCAATGCATTTCGATTCAAATAGAAATCAACGGATGATTGACAGTTATGATTGGCAAATGTCGGGGAATTTGCTTCCTACAATAAACGAATTTGCTGCAGATACAATTTAAAGCATGAAACACCTCAAGCCAAAACTGTCGCATGCTTATGTTCGTGCAACAGGCTCTACTTTTTCGGAATACCAACTCAAACTGTTGCTTTTCCAATTATTTTATTTGATTTTGATTTTCCTTTTCCATTTTCTTTATGGTTTTTCAATTCCATTAGCAAAACACAAAAATTCTTTAATTTCTTTACAATACCATGGGATTTCATGAGCTTTGTTTGGTTTTGTTTTTGTTTTTCTAGATTAAAATTTATTTCATTTCATTAGCTAATCCCGAGGGGCATAAAGAGTGTATTAATACAGTTCCTTCTTTCCAAACTAACCAAACTAGCCAAAGGGATTAAATTAATCATTTTAGCTTTACTTTTGCAATATTTGCAACAGCTTTTCTTACAGTTGTTGTAGTTTTCAATCTTTTATTATCTGTTTTTTTTTTTTGTTTGTAAATGTGTTTTAGGCCAGATTTGTCATAAAATTTTGCCAACAACTGTATTTACACAATTCGAATGTAAAGTTGGTGCAACACCATTCCACAATGCTTTCATAATTTGAATTGCATGGAGTAGATTTATTTGTTTGCTTAGACCTTACAGGCAACTGTACAACACGGCAACTTTAAATGCCTGCAAACAAAAAAAAAAAACAAAAAACAAATGGAAAATTGGGTCGATCGTCTTCGTCATGTAGAGAGAATCAGTTAGTCATTCTATCGGTTATCGGTGTGTTTTCATTTTTCTTTACAGTTTTCAATTATTTACAAAGCGAGAGAGAGAGAAAGAAAGAGAGAGATTAGAATAACTCGTACAATTACAATTTAAATGGTAATAAATCGCGCAATCATTTGTTATGACATTAACTAAATTGAAAAGCCAATCTTCGTTCATTTCTTCCTCTTACAAATATTTCGTTCTCTATGCGATATGAAGAGGTGTGAATGAATGAATATTGAGACTGATGCACTGGCACCACATAAGCTTTAAAGAGCTGCTCAATTTGGAGCGTGTAAAGTATTAATTTTGAAAAAGTAACGTATGAAACGGTGATATTCAATTTTTCAAACAACAAAAATCGGTTCGATTTGTGAAATCCTTGAAATTCTTTACAGAGTCTTAAACAGTTTGGCAGGCAATTAAAGTGTAAAATTGTTTCGAATTTTTCTTTAAAAAAATAAAAATATTTGAAAAGTTGTAATTACTGTTACTTTACAATTTGTAACGATTATGATGAGTTGCATCCATGACATATGGAGGTAGTAAATGTTTATGAACATATTTATTCAAATGATTTAATTTTCGAATTAAATATGTTTCAGTTCCTCGGCATTTAGTGCAAAAGAGAGCGCATGAATAATTGCTAACATTGGTTTGATTTTTCAAAGTTTCTTTAATTTCTGTAGCACTTTCAAAAAAGTTATGATGATGAAATCGTCATCAAAAATTCAATTGTTTGTGAAATGATTTCACAATTCTAAGCAAACCACTTTCCGTCATTCCGGAAATTGAAATTATGGTTGCTTCATTTATCAAATCCTGATTGAAACGATTCAATAGATGGGCATAATAATGACACGCATGCAAAAAAAAAGCTCGCTATGACCATATTGTTTAAAAAATCCATTGTTACCTTCTTTGAATGCGATGCTTTCCGAGAAAATCATGTTTGATTGTTGTGCTGTCTGTATAAGATCCATGTTGCATTGATGGTTATGAAACAACGTAAATCTTAAACTCGTCCGTATTGCGTTTGAACAACGTCTAAATTCCTACAAAGTAGCAAACGCTGCAACAACCTTGCGGAAAACTGTCTCCTGCGCAAGTAATCTCTCAAATTGAAATCTGTTTCCAACCTCCGATTAGACAAGACCACATTTTTAACATTCTTAATTTTTTTTTCAATTTGGAGACCCTAACTGGGAAATCGCTATAGTCTAGTAAGTTGTGTTTTAGGGCCATTATTAGTTGTAGATAACTTTAGCTAAAGTGAACTTTAATGATAAATAAAGTTAATTTTTTCCAAAATATGGCAGTGCCGAAGCAATGTCGATAACACTGCTCAATTAAACAAGTTTTTTTAAACACAGTGTTTATATCTGAAGTTTCCATATTGAAAATAATATATATGTATGGCAAGTTCAAACAAAAACTTAACTTTAAAAGTTAAAGGTAAACGTAAAGGTTAAACGGTAAAGGTTAAACGCTCTCTTCTACTTTATTGTCCACTTATAATAATGAAAAACAATTTATCTACCCGTTAAAAATCCTTCCTTTAGTTAACGTCAAGTTGTAGTAATGTCCCTTAAAGTATTAACCGATGGTCCGTCGTTTAAGTCCCAATTAAGATCGCGAATCAAATGAAATCTGAAACGATTTTCATTACGGTGACTACCTTTCAATAAGGTAAACAAAATTGCCATGAAAAGCTTCTCGAATTTGTTGTTCGGAATCAATGTTAAACTATAAGTTTCGCTACTCGTGGATAAAATTTACACACTCAACATGGACGCTTTAAGAAGCTAGGCTGTAATCAGAGAGTTTTCAAAAAGATGAATAGATTCTAATCATACTTATAATTTCTGATACTTATACGCATTCATACTTATTTTAATATCACACTCATACTACTGATATTCAAAGTTTGAAGTACTCATCGCACTCATATTTAACAGTACGCATGATTCTGTTGATTTCGACTCTCCTCTACTCAACATTTACACGAATCACGAAATAAGTATGATTCGCGTACAAACACTACAATACTCACTAGAAGGTTATGTGTTTGCTTTGCTTTGCTGTCTTTGTCTTTCTCTTTCTTCTTAATTTTTTTGTAAATGCAACAACACATAAGACTGTAAATTTTAAAGAATGATTCGAATCACTCGAAATATTTCTGAGTACAAACATACATATTTCGAATATTATGAGTTTGATGTCAACGTTGTACTAATACTCATTGTAACCTGTACTTATAAATCAATGTTGTAGTGAATACGAATGAATCAGAGTAGTTAAATTTCAATACTGTTTACTCACTCATACTCAAAATTTCTCGAGTACTTCTGAGTAGCGAAAAAATGATCTAAAGGGTTGTAATGAACATTTAAGTTGGTAACTAGATACTTCAACTGGGAATCTGTAACTTTTGTTAGGTTCTCACCATTCAATTTCCATTCGAGTTTGGCATTACCTTCAGTGATGGTCTATTTTTACAAAAATGTTTGTTTTCCATTTCCTCCTCAAAACACTTTGTAATTGGCACAGACAACTGACAGATGCAGTGTAATCATTTCAGTTAAAATGCTCGAAATATAAAACGAAACGAACTTATTAAGCCGCCCTCGTATCACCATTTCACAATACATATGATATTTTGTTGTCAAAAATGTTTCAGTTTTAATTGGTGAACTTATGATAATCATTGTTTAATACATTTGTAGTTCAAGCAATTTTTAAGAATTTAAGGCGTGAGTTTAAAAGAATATGGCGATAATTTTACTACATTACAATTAATTATCTATGAATTATTTTTTAATATCATATCATAACGACATGAAATAATTTAGAATTTTTATTATAAGAATCTAATTTGCCATTAAAGTTAAAAAACGAAATAAAAATTTTATACTTCCTGCTGCATGTTATCGATTAATTCGTAATTAGAGTAGAAGTTTATTATCAAAAATTCCAGTTTAATAAATAATCGATTTGAAATAACTGCTAATAAGCCTTCTGGGAGAAAAAACACCAATTAAAACCATACCTTAGGAGTTTAAATTCCAATGTTGCTGAGAACAACAACAACAGTAAACAAATATCGAAAAGAAATGTAAGTTAGAAATGTAAGTCAATCAATACATTAGAAAACTAATTGATGAGCGCATTCCATGAAGTTCAATAATGGAAATTTAACTCCACCGGATGTACACAATTCATTCAACAAAACTGTGGGAATGTTTCGGGAGAATAGTATGGAAAATAAATATGATTAAAAAGTCGCCGTATATGGCAAGATTTGAACGAAAGAATTTGTTTTTAAAAAGAAGATTTTTCGAGATTTCTCATGAAAATTATACGTATCATTCCTTATACTATGTTCAGATATGCACTTTTATTGATTCAATATTCGGTTTATTGAGTAAAATATTTTAAGTGTTCAGACATAATAATGTACGCAGTTCAGATGCTTATTCAATATTCATTTGACAGCTGGTAAACAAAACAGCTGGTTGTTACAACAACATTTTATTTTTGTTTGCCGTTGTTGACATTTGAGTTGTCAAATATCAACAGAATGTGTTCGGATAACAGTACTGCATTTTAAGTTTTACTTAATATTATAACAATTTGCGTATTTATTGCGCAATAACTAATTGAAACTTTATATGAAATATTGAGCTCAATAATTACGTTTACTGAGATTTACGCAATAAACGTGCATTTCTGAACACCGTATTACGTTCCATACACAAACATACACAGGGCCATTATTACAATTAGCCGTTAACTAAAGGGAGGATTTTAACGGGCAGATAAATTGTTATTATGAGTGAACGATAATGTCGTAGAAGTGAGCGTTAAGCTAAAGGGAGGATCATCCTACCTTTAACTTTTAAAGTTAAGTTTATGTTTGAACTTGCCATATTTTATATTAGTTTCAATATGGCAACTTCAAATATAAACAAAATGAGCAAATACAGCAAAAAACAGAAGCTCTTCGTTGCCTCTGCGTTTAAAAAAAGGAGGAGGTAATATTATCGAAATTGATCCGGCACTGCCATATTTTTACAAAAGTTAACTTTATTTTATCTGTAGGTTGTAATAACGAAAATAATTTAAAGGTGACTTTAAAGTTCACTTTAGCTAAAGGTACCTTAACCTAAACCCAAGTTTAACGGCAAGTTGTAATAAAGGCCCACAGAATATTAACGAAACTCTATTTCTCAATAATGCTCACTGAAATCGATAAATGTTCTACACTTCTAGGGCTGTTCCGAAATTGATTTATCTGTAATTAAATTATCATAAAGAATTTCGAATATTTTTATAATCTGGATATGGTAATTGAAAATAATTTATTTATTGATTCCACTATAAAATTCGATATTATTAAGAACATTAATATCAGAGTCATTGGTTTTTATTTATGTCTTCCTATTGGCACATTAAATTTTCGACAGAAAATTACATAAAATCATGGAATAAATGTGTTGGCAGACAGACTATTGAAATAAATATTGCAATGATTTTTATTATTCTCAGTTATATAAGGTGTTGTAAAAAGTATTCCTTTGGGTTTTCCAAAAGATAGTTTTATTAATATTACTATTCCGTAGGCGATAAAAAGCTAAAGTTGAACACACAATACATTTCGTCTAAATCCTTTTTAAAGAATGAGTTACTACCAAATAATTTCAAAAGAATCTGCATTTAATCGGAATAAGCGGTTATGTAATATAGTCTAGTATAAGCTCTTCTAGATGTTACACGTCTTTATTAATTCCTTTGAACTGAACCTTTAAAACTTTAAACAACAATTTTACCCTCTAAACTTTTAGCAGATGCATTTATGCCTCATAGGTTCTAAGAAAGTTGTCTGATGATTTTTTATGGGATCTACATACATGTCGGGATCGAAGCTATCAACACGAACAAGTGTACTTTGTGTCTACAGTGAATTGCAGAAAACTGGTTAACTGTCTCACGAGGTACTTTAGAATTTTTTTAGTGCAAACGACACAATGGAGCTATTGGTCAAAACAACACATGTTTTGTTCTGATTGGTATCATTCCGCGGATTTCATACAACTACACTGGAATGCTTATTACGGCACCTAATGTTTTTGTAAAACCACGATTATACAAAAACCGGCATTCAAGTTTGCATGATAGCTGATTGGCTGATAGTTTTGCCGTTTGTTTAATACTTTACACTTACAGATCTGCGCAAGAAGGAAGAAGAAAATAAACAAAAATTGTGTCAGATTATGTTTTTCCCATCTGCCTCTTCAGCTAGAATGCAAGCATTTAATATTCTCCTCTTTAGAGTGTGAATATTGAATGTGTTTAATGGTGCACTATGCATACTCATAACAATTCTTTATTTTTATTTCAGCTTTTCATGAATGCATGTCGAAAGATCTTTTTTTCTTGAGCTTTTAATTTTTATTTCATTCTCTTCCGTGCTCAGGTAACTGATTATATTGTCTTGTCTGTCTAAATGCTGTTTATCAATCACTTCCAGTTATTGCTGTTGATTTGCAATTTTTTTTTATTTTTCTTTCTGTCCATTTGAGGTTCTATTCGACATTAAAAATCATTCCTCATTTCTTTTTTCTTGACCTGATTCACAATTTAAGCGGAATATTGATTTTTTTTTATTTTTAGTTCCTTTCTTTTTTACTCTTTCTAAATTTGCAATTTAATAACCGATTATAGCTCTTATATGACCTGTAATTTTCAAGAATACTTTCTACATGTACGTATACACGGAAGGTTTTAATATAAAAATTCTTTACAAAAATATTCAAATATCAATCAAATTAATGTAAAGTGCAGTGAAGAAAGTCAACGTATTGTTACGGAAATGGAAACATCATTTAACATTAACATAATTAACAAAACCTACACTAACACATACAACGAACGTATTACAAGTAAACCAACAACATCGGTATGAAAGAAAAGGGGATAGACAAGTAAGCGAGAATGTAACAACAAGCAATGTGAACGAAATACACAAACAACAATGAAGTCGCAATAGAGTTCTCGAGAAGGCGAAAACATGAACATTCTACTTCAAGAACCTTCATCAGACTGTTTACGTAACAGTCAGTCTTGTGTGAAGACGCGTTGCGTGTGAAGAGGACAGTCATGGTTTGAAGATCGCCGTTGAAAAGATCTGAAAGATCTATTGTTGTATTCGTCAAGTTGTACTATATACGCTGACACACAAAAGTAGTGCGAGCAATAATGAGTTCAATTGAAACTAAACACAAATTTATTTTTATTTTGTTTGCAATCAACGAACTCATATTTTAAATGTTTTTAAAAATGTAAAAACGTAACAATATTATAGAACAAATGTCTTTTGGAATAAAATTTTGCGAAACTATTGCTGGGTTATATTTGTATATTTCCGACTTTCATAAATTCAAATAAAATTACAATGACTCCCTCTTACAGTTACAATTGAAATTGGTTTGGTCTGAAACCCACATTCGACCTGAATTAAATTCAATTTATTGCCTGCATATTAATAATTAGTTTTCGTTTAACCGGTTTCTATTACAACCATTAAGTGTGTTCAAATCATGTTTTAACAGTTTTTAGTTTTTTTTATTTAGAAATGGATTACAAAGAAAAAATAAAGAAAGAAAAATTTGCAACAGTCATAACGTTTAGAATTTCTGTTTTATTTTTTATTTGAAAATTGAAAACAAAAACAAGAAAAAACTTCTTCACTTAATACGGTGTTCAGATATGCACCTTTATTGCGTAAATTGCAATAAACGCCATTATTGAGCTCAATATTTCCTATAAAGTTTCAATTAATTATTGTGCAATAAATACGAAAATTGTTATAATATTGAGTAAAACTTAAAATGCAGCACTGTCATAAGTATGTTCAGTGCGCATATTTCAATTATCGGAACACTTTCTGTTGATATTTGACAACTCAAATGTCAGCAACCACAAACAAAAAAATAAAATACAAACAATGTTGTTGAAACAACCAGCTGTTTTGTTTACTAGCTGTCAAATGAATATTAAATAATCAGGTGAACTGCGTATATTATTATTTATGAACACTTAAAGTATTGTACTCAATAAACCTAATATTGACTCAATAAAAGTACATATCTGAACATAGTTTTTTTACTTTGTTTCTCCACATCTTTAAACGTCCCTAATAATAGTTATTTTTGTAATGTTTACGGAGGTGTATTTAATGTTAGCAGAGTAGAGTTGAAAATATTTTCTATTTTATAAAAATACGGTACAGTTTATAAAATTTATGAATGAAATTGTATTAAAAATACAATACAAAATCATATTAAATAGTTTTTGCTTTTCAAAATTCAAAATAAGAATTGTATTTAAGCATTTTGATGGGATAATAATACAATTTTTTAAACAACTTTCCAATGACATCAGAACATAACAGTAGCAGTAGTAATAGTAATTCGTGTAATATTTCTAACTTGTTAACACGTAATAGATACCTACATATGTATACTATCATATAACAATTTATCATATGCCAGATTTTTATTGTGTATTTAATTTGACATCCTAAATATTTTATTTACGTTTTCTGTTGATAAATATTTTGTTTACCTTGAATATTTTGAGACATAAAAAAAAAGGAAATTCTTTTCAAGCAGCTTTTTGTTAAGATTTACGATTTTATGATGGCTAGTATATGGAATAGTCTCGATTTGCTGTCTGTCTGTCTGTATGTCTACTAATACAGAGAACACAATTTGCTTAACAATAGAAATCAAAAATAAAATTAATATTTGACTCATAAATTTGATTGTTTAAACAAAAGCCTCATTAGTAACAAACTCATAAAAATTTTAACCTTTTCTGTCATTTCTTTTAACGCAATTTTTTTTTTTTGTTGTAAGAAGTGTTAGGAAATCTAATCAATTGATTAAATAAAATCTGTTGTCTTCGATTCATATTATATTGTATTTAGTGTTTAAAAACTAAAAACAATAACCACAAAGGTTGTAACCATAGCTGCCAGATTTGACGATTTATCGTCATTTTGACGATTTTGAGCTTCAAAAACATCATTTTGACGATTTGACGATTTATGCCCTTATTTTGACGATTTTTAAAAATGAAAAATTTACATCATATTCTTTACTTTAATATACAAATGTTACTATTGCAAATTTAGGTTAGGAACATTTTTAAATTACTTTCGAATACCTGTGATGATTTTTCTGTATTTTATTCCTTTTTAACCCCTCAAAAGCCAAAACCTTACAACTGCTAAATAACCTCTAATATTACCATCGGAAGAACAAAGGCAAGCACCTTTATTTTTTTTTTCGTACGATCAACACTCAGAGGATGGATGGTATTGTGTTTGGAACTATGAAAATATGTTATGGGAAGAAGGAAAGAGAGAATAGTGTTTATGGACACTAGGCTGGTATATTTTTATACCATTAGTAAAAGGAAAAATCTCTGCAGGAATTGAGTTCAACATACGAATAGTCCGTTTAAAAAACGTATTTTTACTGTAATGTAGTGTGCGATCCACAGGCCAATCGACCACTTACGGATGTGCTGGAAAGACAAACTTTACATAGGAATATATGATTTTCGGAGTTGGATACACTACCGTCATTAACGAGCTACTATGGGCTCTCCTGTACACGGTCGAGAAACCTCAAAATAGACGTTGAGGCATACATTACAGTTGTATTCCATTCTCGGTCGGTTATAAATGGTGTAAATAGTAAGATCAGATGATAATATCTTAAGAAGGAAATGAAAAATGTGTCGGTTCCAGCCAACATTACACTGAATTTTCATGCTCAGAATGTCAAGAGCTTCCGACTCCATAATATTTACCACCCACACAGATTTATATGATGCATTATTATTGCAGTGCTTATGTGTCAATAAAGCCCCCTTCACACTATCACACAAGTAATATGATCTGTCAAAATTTTGTGTAGAAGAGTACGGATGGGATCGTCTAAACATAGTATGTAATGAAACTATCACACATTGAGAGAAAATACGGATGAAAATTTTGACAGTCGTATGGCTCTCTTCATTTTTTGAAATGTTTCAAAAAACAAGAAAATTTCATTAGATCAGGGATGTATTTTTATGTAAACAAAACAAAAAAGTGTAAAACACAAGTGCAAAAAAAACAAAAACAAAAAACATTCTTGGCGCAAACAAGTATTCCTATTTTGTAAAAATATTTTTAGATTTATATCCAAAATTTAATTAATTTAATTTAGAAAAAGTTGTTGATTTGTCTCTAGTTTTACGCCGTAGTAGCCATTCCCGGCATTTTAATTTCAATAGAAACTTTAAGCAAATTTTTTCACTTTGTTTATGTTTTTTTAACAGCTGTTTTCGTCTTACTTATTGTCTAATACCAATCGTGTAAACGCAGAAAAATAATCATACGACTATTATTCTCTTTTTTGAAATACGGATGGAATT
Source organism: Sarcophaga rosellei (assembly GCA_930367235.1). Taxonomy (NCBI): domain Eukaryota; kingdom Metazoa; phylum Arthropoda; class Insecta; order Diptera; family Sarcophagidae; genus Sarcophaga; species Sarcophaga rosellei. Next base: position 49,233,229 of record OV884021.1, on the reverse strand, counting down.
TTATTTTACTTTTTCATCAGACTTTACATATTACTTGTGTGATAGTGTGAAGGGGGCTTAAACAACGCTGGGATAGATTGTTTAAACCTTAAACAATTTTTTCCTGAAAATGATATAAAATTTCTTCATTTTTGAAAAAAATTAATAAATGAAAATGAGGGACGCTAGCTTTTAATTTCTAACAAATTTTTTTTTAAATGTTTTATTTTTGAACTCAGATATGTACATTGTACATACATTGACTTTATAGGTTTTACTACAATAGAAACACTTTTGGTTTTTAAAAACTTCTTATTTATTTATTTATTTTTTTCTGACGACTTCAATAAACGTCTTTGACGATTTTGACGATTTTTTCTCAAATATTTGACGATTTTGTGCCTCATTTATCTGGCAGCTATGGTTGTAATTCAAATACATTGCTGTCACTGTTACTGTCACGGCAATAATAAAACAGGTTTGGTTCCTAAGTCTTTCGTTTAGATAAATAGCAAATCCTACTTTTTTTATAATATTTCTGATACCTTAAATGTTTCAAGCTTTAATTGTAATCAAATTAACTTGAAGAGAAAAAAAAGTAAGAAAATATTTTACTCTAGTTTCATAACCATAGTGTCATAGGAGCAATATTGAAAAAAAAAATTTGAAATTCCCATGTAATAATATTTGATTTTGAAATCTCCATTAGTTTAGTCACTCTAGTGTCTTAAACATTCATCTTCTCTGTTCATTCTTTTTTAAATTATTTTTTATGTTTTATTTAATTTTTTTCATGAACTTCTTCCGTTTAAGCATTTCAGTTCTCATAATAATTCATCTTTAAATTTATTTATTTCTTCTGCTTTTTTCTCTCCATTCTATGGTGCTACTATTAAATAATCCATAAAACCACAAAAATACAAAATAGTGGTCAGTCAAACAACTTGGTTATTGACCCACACAACGTTATTCATTAAATTCCGTCAGAGATCATGAGGCCGCAGCAAACGACTGGGTGAGAGATGAGAGAGTAAAAGCCATCTTAAACACTACTACTATACTATTGATATGCTAAACATATATACGTATATTTTTTTGAAATGTAATTTTATTATGTTCTAAGGCTAGAAAAGAGATTTAGTTTTTTAATGTTTTAACTCTGATGTTATTGTAGTAAATATTCGTTAATAGTTTCTAAGTTTCTAAGCGATGTGATATGCGTTTTTGTATTGAAAAAAAAACACAATTTTTTTTAAATAAAATTTTTACACTCGTATTTATGCTGTAAAACATTTAAAACAAATTTGTATTTAACACGCAATATGTTATTCGAAGAAGTGATTTCAATAAAGAAAAAACTGCATATTTAACACGAAATATTATAAAGAAAAAAAAAAAGAAAAATAATAATAAAAAAATCAATAAAATCTTTATAAAGTTCAAATCCAAAAAAAAAAGACATCACATAACACAGACACTGGTTGTACGCCAACTGTCGTAACTTTGAAAGAAAAAATTTAAAAATTTCAAATCATTTTCTATATAGATTTTGTTCATTTGATTAGAATATTTATTATTATTGTTATTAAAAAAACAACCACAATTAATTAAATATGTACGTGTGTGAAATAAAAATAAAAACGTATAAGGATCATAACCTCTGGCATAATTTTGTATAAATTTTCTAAAATACAATCATGTTATCACACAATATATGTGAGTTCTTAAGCAATTGTTTCAAACTAGATATAGAATATCTCAAATTTTAATACAAATGGAGTTCAATTTTGAGGTAAATGAAAGAAGTTTCCAAAATGGCAACTATGGCAACTAGGATTAACTGATCCATGTATTGAATGCAATAAGTTTTGTTTTGTTAAGAGCCATTATTATAACATACCGTTAACTAAAGGGGAGATTTTAAGCAGCAGATAAATTGCTTTTCATTATTATAAGTGGACAATAAGGTAGATGTAAGCGTTAATCTAAAGGGAGAATCATCCTACCTTTACCTTTTAAAGCAGCGAATACCATTTCATTGCACAATTGTGCAGAGCGAATTCACGCACATTGCTTATGCTCTTTTATTTAGTCGTCGATCAGACATCGGCGAGTGCACATGTCAGCGGATACTATAACATTTCTTTTTCGAGGGTTACACTCAAAAAATAGTTTATGTTGAAAAATGCTTTTATTAAAATCCAATGTCTTTTATGTTCTTAAAATACATTTTGACTGTTTTAATAGTCATGTAAATAATTTAGATGTTATGAATAGAGAAATACTTTTTTATAGACATAAAGCAATAATTTGGAAAAATTAAAAGGTTGGTTATTGGTAGGAGAGCAAATTTATGGACCAAAATTAGATCCCAACAAATATCTAAAAAACTTTCCCTAATTATTAAGTCAAAGATGTATAACTTTATGTATGTTGATGAAATGAAAATCAAAATAGCGTATATAACACTTTTCTATGACTGTAAACTCTCACTTTATTTTCGCTCTCTTACTCACTAATACACAACCAAACAATTTTTGGTAATTCCTGTTTTAAAGTTAAGTTTATGTTGCCACGGTATTTAAAAATAACTTGTTTAATTGAGCAATGCTATCGACATTACTCCGGCATTTTTTAAAAAGTTAACTTTATTTTATTTGTAAGGTGTAATAACGAAAAGAAGTTAAAGGTGACTTTAAAGTTCACCGTAGCTAAAGTTAACACTAACAAAACCCAACTTTAACGGCAATAATTGCCCTAAGGGCCATTATTACATCTTGCCGTTAACTATTATGAGTACCCAATAGATGGAAGTTAAGCGTTAAGCTTAAGGGAGGCCATCCTACCTTTAACTTTTAAAGTTCAGACAGGAAAAGTTTTATGAAGGAAAATGTAACATCGTTTAACATTAAAGTGATAAACAAAAGCTACATAAAACAAAAACCATGAATATGAAGGGGATAGATAAGGAAGCGAGAACGCAACAACACACAACGTAAACAAAATACACAAACAACAATGACACCGCGATAGAGTTCTCAAGAAGGCGAAACTATGAACATTTTACTTCAAGAACCTTCATCGGACTGTTTACGTGAGAATATAAAAAGGCAAGACAAAGCAAGCAAGTAGAACTAAGAATTCAGTCAGTCTAGTGTGAAGACACGTTGCGTGTGAAGAGAACAGTCGTGGTTTGAAGATTTCCGCTGTAAAGATCTGAGAAGATTTGAGATGCGAAAAAGTTTTCATTAATTTGTTTTCTAACAAAACAAGTTTTTTCGACAAAATTAAATTTAAAATTTCTTTCAATTGATTCAATAGTAATAACACAAAATATTTAAATTTTTAAATTAAATATTGTGTATTTTATTAGTCCCGGGCAAAAGAAGTAAGGAGTATTGGTACATTTGTAAAAAAAAACTTTTCTTTACAAAAAAAAACTTTTCTTTACAAAAAAAAAAATTTTGTTTTCAGAAATAAAAAGTTAAAAAAAAAATTACGGTCAACGCTGGTTGTAAGCAAAGAAGAATAGCGAACAAGCAATTATTGGTGTATACGTCAAGTTGTAAACAGTGGCGCACAAAAGAAGTGCGAACAATAAAGAAATTAATTTATTTTTATTTTGTTTGCAATCAACGAACTCATATTCTAGAGGTTTTTAAGAAGGTAAAAACGTAACAATATTGAGAAAAATTTCACAACATTCAGAAACAACCAAAATTGCTGCATCTAAAGCTTACGAAATATTTTCTATGTATAATTTTTATAACAGTGCCACTGCAATTAGCGGCACATACGTTTCTACCCTACATTATGGCGTCGAGAAACTTCTATTGTAAGGACAACGTTTCAAGTTTCTTATATACTCGTTCGATTTTTGTTTGAGGAAATAAACTGAAATCACTTTTATTTTCATTACACATTGAAAGTCGAAGAAATTAAGAAAACAATTTCAAACAATCACTGGCCAGAAAACCTAATGAAGTAGAAATGGAATAAGAAAGATAAAAACCATTTCTTTTTTAATTAAATTGTCTCTAAAAGTAAAAGATTGCATTTTTCTAACGTTGCTACAGTTATGAAAAATTAATTAAAGCATTAATCAAAACAAAAACAAAAATTCGAACAAATCTGTGAAGAGAAAGTTTTCGTTTTTAATTTATAGCCTTGCGGGCAAAAAAAACCTGCCTACCAATTATGTCAATTCATAGGCTGCTGTTTTCTGTTATTTTGCTTTGAAAAAGAAAAGAAAAATAAAAAAAAACTAAACGTCATTTATAGTTTAACACTACCACCGACGATCATAATAACTGCAGCCAAATAGTGGCAAAAGTTGTAAACAAAACTGAAAATATGCTGCAGTAGAGTAGAGTGGAGTGAAGTGAAGTGGAGTAGAGTAGAGCAAATGAACACTGCAGGCATTAAAATACAACATAATTAATACCAAAAATAAACTTGCAACATTAAAAAGCAAGAGCAATAACAGCAGCAACAACAGTTACAGCTACAATTGCAACCAATAACAATAAATAATAATGGAAAATAAAGATGAAAACCATTTCACTTAATGTGGACGCATTTTACGTTTCTCCTTCTATGGTTGGTTATAAAGCAGAAAATAAGAAACAGTGCCACATTCATTACAAAAAGTGTTATTAAATTTGCAAAACGATAGACACAAATAGGAAAAATAACTAAAAAAAAAAAAGTGTATGAATGTATGTATGTATGTCGGGAAATAAAACAATTCTTATGAAATTGTTTCATTAAAACCGTAACGTAATACAATATTCGTATGCTCAGTGGGTATTTGTGAAAATATAAATGAAGAGGAAAAGCCAAGTGAGGTAGAAATGATGGCGGAAAATTGCCTATTTGTTGCAACACTAATTGTGAACAACATTCCACTTACATAAAACAACAGGCAGCTTTCGAATTTTTATTATGGCAGCCGATGCCTGTGCTCTATGAAATTGTTCTCTGTTGCATTGATTAGAAGTGATTCTGAATATGCCAAAAATAGCTTTTGAACCATAAAATAAATGATAATTTATTCCAGCTACTGCTGTTGCTGCTTCATCTATTACTTAATAAGTGCAGCTCAAACAAATCTTTAATTTTAATTAAAAATACCAAATCGACTCCAGTGGCTAGTGGTCTAGTGAAGATGCAACGGCCAATGTCGCGCCTCTCGTACATGACGAATAAGCAATGCAACTGCTTTTGAAGCGTGGTAATCATGGTATTCCCTGCACAATATACGCTTAGCATGAACAGGAACATAAAAACAAAGGAGAATGAGAGAATGAGAGAATAAGTGAAACAGAAATTGATATTGATATTTATGCTGATTGAAAATTTGTTTTCAATGTTGGCAGTTGCGATTGGGTACGTACGAACTGTTGCATCGAATTAAGATTTTCCATAAGCAATTTCGCACTCTCGCTATCTTTAACGCCGTCATCCATGATGTTGTTCGCTGCTGCCCATTGCTGATCACTTCCCCAAAAACCACTTACCAATTCCACTTGCTACTACTACTGCTACTACTACTACTGCTACTACTACCACCACTACTACTACTACATCTACTACTACTACCATTGCTACCACTACCACTCAGTTTGCTGATTATTTATCGTTATCTTTGCCGATATAAACAACAACAACAACAAGAAATATTCAAGAAATCATAATAATAACTGCAAAAAAGAAACAAACAAAATACAAAAAAAAAAAGGAAAAAAAATGCAAAAGGCACAGGCGAACACAGAAAAAAAAAAGAATTCAAAATAAAATATAAAATAGCTGCAAGTCATTCAAGTTTAAAGATATGATAGTGCTCACATAATTGTATAGCATGTCAGTCTAACCAGTCTATGTTCTTCGTACAAGGGCAACGTGTGTGTGTATTATTTCGCTTATCCTCATCTACAGTAAGTGTTTACCGTATGATGGCATTAAATGAACAGAAAATTTCTTTTCATATCTGCTTGTAATATTTTTTTTATATTTCATCCTATCTACTGCAATGAAAAAAGGAAAAAAAAATTTTGTTTGATTTGTAAGTGATTTCATGCATATTCATGAAAATCAAGTTTGTTGCTTGAGTCTTTTGTATTCAAATTCTTTTTTAATAAAAAGAAAAAATTTTATTATATTCTCCAGAAGTTGTAGGACATACTTATGAGAATATCATAACATTTTGCGATTAAAAATATTTTACATTTGCGTTGAAGGTATTGATAGTGATGGAAAAATAATTGTAGAACGTTGTACTAAGCACAATAGCTAAAATGAATATGTGGTTGTATGTTTGGACTTTATAGACATCTAAATAGCTGAAACGTTTTGCTTGAAATTTTATATGCATACATATAGTATAATAGGCCATTACAACCCTTCAGTCAGAACAACGGCCTAGCTTCTCACACCACTCATGTTGTGTGCGTTAATTTGAATACATGAGTGGCGGGACCTACAGTGTAACGTCGACACCGAACGACAGATTTTTTGAGAAACTTTTTCATGGAAGGTTTATTTAGTCTCAGAATTGTTCCCAGAAATCTGCTCAGAGGAAGTTGTAGGAAAAATATTTTTTATAACTGTTTCGTTGGACATGCCTGACCTGGGGTTTCAAACGAGGCCTCACACCTAATAAGCCAACACACTACCTACTAGACCACGACGACTTCAATTTTATATACCATCAGTATTTATTGAAAATTCCAACTTCGCTGTGTCATGCCTGTATTTTCAAAAGAGGCTCTTACCACAGGGCCTCTAATCTTGGTCCAAATAGCATGTTAGTCAATACAAATCATTTGTCAAAAAATGATCGGAATTAATAAAGTGAGCTTGGTACCTTGTAGTACACGCCGTAGTCTAATTGGTATGCTGGTTGGTGTGCTGGTTTATTAGACATGAGGCGACGGTTCAAACTCATGTCAGACATTTCCAGCGAAACGAAGTATGAAGAAATATTTCTCTCGAGACTTCCTCTCAGCAGATTTCTGGCTAAAACCTCTAAGAGTAAATAAAGTCGGAGTCGACTTTAAACTGTAGCGTCACTATCAGCAAGGAAATTTTTTTTTGCTACTTATATATACACATATATATATGTATATATGTTTGGTACCAAGTAGGTAGTGTGCTGGCTTATTGGACGAGAACTCGAACGACCAAAAGAAAATGTGTGACAAAATATTTCCTTTGGCGCCTTCCTCTCAGCAGAGTTCTAGCAAAAATTCTAAGAGTAAATAAAATTGCCATGACTAGTTTCTCCAAAATTTTTCGTTTGAAAACGCCTTTGAACTGTATGTCCTGCCACTCATGGATAAAAACTCCCACAACATGGGTGGGGTGAGAAGACTAATTTTAATACTTATTAAAGGGTTGTAATGATCAGTTAATTTAATAAGTACTTAAGTAACATGACAAAATATCTTCCGATACCCTTTTGGGAAAGGTAAACAGAGTTTAAGACAGATTTGATCTCAGAGCCTAACCTAGTATTGGTCGATATAATTTTTCTTATAAGTGGCTTTAATTCTAAAGTGAAAGTGAAGTAAACCAAAATTTTTCTAAGACTTACACGGTGTTCAGACATGCACCTTTATTGCGCAAATCGCCATAAACGCCATTATTGAGCTCAATAGCTCATATAAAGGTTCAATTAATTATTGCGCAATAAATACGCAAATTGTTATAATATTGAGTAAAACTTAAATGCAGCACTGCCATAAGTATGTTCGGTGAGCATGAAATGGCATCAAGGTCAAACAAAAAAAAAAACAAACAAAACAACAAAACAAAATAAAAACAATGTTGTTGAAACAACCAGCTGTTTTGTTTACCAGCTGTCAAATGAATATTGAATAAGCAGCTGAACTGCGTATATTATTATGTCTGAACACTTAAAATATTGTACTCAATAAAAGTGCATATCTGAACATAGTATTAGACTCTAGTAAATTATGAAATCCGTACAGGTACGTAAAAAAAAGGGAATTTTTTTAATTTCTTTGTTATTTTTAATACTGTTTGCTGGCCAATTTGTAATTAATTAATTAATTTTAAATAAGAGTCGTCGTTTGAAAATATTTACCAGTTATGGAATTGCTATCCTTTTCATCCTTTTACTTTGTAACTTAGAACTCCAATTAAAAACTTTTAAATTTGCGCGGCAACAAAAATTTATTTTGGAGTTTTAAAAGCTCCACAAGTTAAATATATATAATAAGAATGAAAAGTATTTCAAATTTAATTGCTTTCCAGATGAGCTCAGTGCTACATACTTATGTATGTGCAGCATATTTGTTTGTTTGTAGAAGCAACTTTGAAACTAGGCCCAGAGAACTGCTCATCATTTGAATATGATGACAGATATTCACTTCTAACCGTAATATACGAGCATGTGGTAATTATTTACATCCTGTTAACAAGATACTGAATTACGTACACATTCAAAAAGCATGTGTCATGATCGTCATCGCATCATATAATTTACATAAGAATTGAAGATGTCATGTTGAGCAAGTGGAAATTGTTTTAAAATTGACACACATCTGTCAATTCAAATCCAGTTTAATTTAACTGTTGTTTTTCTTTTTTTTTCTTTTTTGCTAAAGATTTCAACAGAAAGAAAACATCGAATTTAAATCACTAAAGACCTATATTAGCATAGCTATGAGGCATAAGTTGCATACATATTTATATATCGCGAAGAGAGAGAGGAAAAGACAGATGAAATGGAATCCAATTCAAGTGTTCATTACAATTCATTAACGCGATATAAACAAGTCACGCCATTTAACTTTTTTATATGTGGTAATTGCAAAAAAATTGCATAATAAATGAAAATTAAGTGAAATGCTGAAATAAGATACCAGTTAATAGACTGACTGCCTATGATTTAATTTCCTTTGTAGGATTTAGGTTATAAGGAGGCTTTTATTTAATTGAAATCGAATTAAATTAAATGCTGTTGTTGTCTTGTTAGAAGAAATTCATTTTTAAATATTCATTCTACTATTCTATTCATTTATTTGCTGTTAAACCCCTAAGGTTTTAGAATATTTTTCACAAAACATTTGAAAATTTTACTCGAGTACATGCAAATTGATTGAATAGAAAAAATTTTGGTCTGCCGAGTCTAAAGTCAATTGTCAGTCATATGGTTGGCAAATATTCTCATTCTTTTTCGTTACTGCAGAAAGTTATTTATTTTCTTCATGATTGGCCTCCTTTAAACTATCCTAAGATAATAGGTTTTCCATTTATCTCAATCATAAAAATTTGTTTCATTTTCCTTACTCATATACTCACATAGGGTCTTCTAACAGTAACATTCACAATTGATAACGGCCATCTAGGCCTAAGCTAAGCTACATCTCTCAAATTTGTTTCTATCTTTTGATCTTTTAGTTTTATCTTTTGATTGACCTCATCATTCTATTTGGCGAAATCACCATAAGCAATTGCTGAATAGGCATTGAAGCACTTAGTAACTGACTTTAATTTTCAGAGAAAAATTATCTTCAGTGATGAGTACCATTTATGGATGGAAGAGTACGTAAATAAGCGAAATTGGCGACTTTGGAACGATTCTAATCCATATGAGATTTAAGGGCGTCCAAATCATTTCAAAAGAGTCACTGTTTAGTTATCTCTTTAGAACGACAATAGCCAGACCATCATTATTACGGTGTATACTAGAGACCAGCAATCAATCGTTTTTTTGCTGCACATAAGTACTCATGAAATTTTGAGTATGAGTGAGTGAACATTATTGAAAATCAACTACTCTGATTCATTCGTACTGACTACAACGTTTATTTATAAGTACAGGTTGTAATGAGTATGAGTACAATGTTGAAAGCAAACTCATACCATACGCAATATGTTTGATTCATAAATTTAGAAAAATACTTACAAGACTCATAAATAATTCGAGTGATTCGAATCGTCCATCAAAATTTACAGTCTTAGTTAGTTGTTGTTGCATTTACAAAGAAAGATGAAAGACAAAGACAGCAAGCAAAGCAAACATACAACCATCTAGTAGTCATACTATTTTGTGATTCGTGTAAATGTTGAGCAGACGAGAGTCGAAATCAACAACATCATGCGTATTGTTAAGTATGAGTACGATGAGTACTTTAAACTTTGAATATGAATAGTATGAGTACGATATTAAAATAGGTAAGAATGCGGATAAGTATTACAAATTATGAGTGCGGTTCCAATCTACTCATCTTTTTGAATATTCAGTACTGATCTCTGGAGTGTACTACAGATGGATGTTGCCAAATTCTTTTGGCTTAAATTGAATGATCTGAACACCAACAATCTGTGTTTTCAACTGGACGGCGCTATGTGCCAGCCAGCTCTCATTGCATTGAATAATTTGCATGAGCGATTTGCTCATGACCGTCTCGAGTGAAAGTGAACTGGTTACCGAGATCGTGCGATTTGACCTCATTGGAATTTTTCTTGTGGGGTTTTCTTAGGTTAGAGAAAGTGTACTTGTCAAATGAGACAAGTGCAGTACCCGGAGGTCAAGTTGATCCATTGTACATTTCTTAAGTCATAGGTGATGCGAATAATCTGCAAACCACAGCGGTCCTTAAATCCAACATAACCGGTGGTATCAGCCAAATTCAGTGTGATATATAAGACATGGAAATTCGAACTTTCATATGTACTTCACCTGAGTAGCCATGGCGGAAATTAAAACAACGTTATATTCCATACTTAATGGCTTAAGTAGGGGTTTCAAACGAATAAAAGATGTTGAATATCTCTCACACACACACACACACACGCATATTGTTTTATTAAAATTGAAAGCAAGGAAGCACTTAAAAATTGCACATTATTTTCATAGGCCGACTAATATTGTTCAAGAAATGCAAGTGAACTTAGATTTTTGAATTTTTAATCATTTGTTACCTCAATAGGCAGAGTTTTATGAATAATCCTGTTGTAATTTGGACTTTTTAAAATAAAAATTGCTTTGAAATTATTGCTTTATTTGGCCAACATGCCTCAAACAAAAGACTTAAGACACGAACTTTTTTTTTTTTTTTTTTGGAAAATCCCTTAATAGAGACAAAACGTAAAAAAGCAACGTCAATATCATCTTTACGTTACAAACACGCCCTTTTTTTTTAGTTCTCATTATTTAATAAATATGCACGTTTGATTGTCTGTATGCTTGTCTACATACATAATTTATACAATAAATAAATAAATAATTTTCAATTCGCTTTTTTTATTTCAAAAAAATTTTTATTTTAATTTTTTCTCCTACAGTATTACTTTACTAAGCTGTTTTGTCAAGCCATTCGTTCAAGTTAAACAATTTCATTCGAATTTAGTTTCAATGGCTGTTATAACATATTGTATGTGGTGTATGGTGATGGTGATGATGATGATGATGATTATTATAATCGTACGATCAAGCTTTAATAACAACAGCTACAATAACAGAAATATGAGTACTTGGAAAACAATGGGTTTCAGTACCCATACCCATATAACATACATACATACATATGGTGGTAGTATGTATGTATGTATACCTATGGGTACTGAATAAAACGTTACCAAGGTGAATACCAGCAAAAATATTTATAAAGAATAAATGTTTACTATTATCATGTTTGTTATTGTATTTGTAACGTATATAAAGCGTTAAATAACGATATTACTTGCATTTTGATGCCTATCAAAATCGCATAAGCTAAACCCACAGAATACCAAATTAAGGAATTTCTTTAAATTTTTTTTTTTCTGTTTTTTTTCCATACAATAACAACAACATTAAATCGTAGGTTTGTTTATTTATTTTTTTTTTTTTGTTGTTGTATTTTTTTTTTTCTCAAGCTTCTCATGGTGACAATGTGACAAGAAATTCTTTTTATTTCGTAAAGAAAAAAGGAGGAAAACTGTTTAACTCTCTTGTTTCTTTTTGATTTCTTTCTTTTTTTCTTTTCTTGGTTTTGAATTTGGGATTGAGTTGCATCCAAAAACGATTGGACTAAAAACGCACCTTGAAACATTTTACTTCTGATTGGATACATTTTTTTCTCTTTTTTTGTTTTCTTTTGAGGGGGCAATCACATTTATTGTATATTTTTTCCTCTTTTTTTTGTTTCTTTAACAATCAGGAACACACAATAATCCGATTTTATTATTATTGTTGCAATGACGTTTTGGCTTATCCACTTATAAATCTGATATTTTGTTTCTTTTTTTTGTTTTGTTTTATTTTACAATCTCATAAATTCAACATTTTTTTTCCTTCACGAAGTTGATTGATTTTGGTTTTCTTTTCTTTCTTTCAAAATTCACATTTTTGCACTTGATTTGATTGAAATAATCATTTCGCTTCTTTTATGCCGACTGCTTAAATATACAATAATTTATGAACTTTTTATAATTATTTTAATATTTAAAAAGAAAACAAAATTAGAAACATTTCTTTTTTATTCTTTTAATATTTCATACGATGTTCTAATGTGAGACACACACACAATAATTTTTGCACATGTTCAATAAATCAACAAAGTATCGCGCGTTTTCTAAACACTTTTTGTTCAACGTTTAACCGCTCCCGACAGGTGTTACAACCGCTCGCGTATGCGTTCGCTCTCAAACTGATCGTATCAGTCTGCAACTGTTTGAGAAAATCTAAGAAGTGCTCACTCTTTCATGAAATGGTTGGTTGGTAGGTTGCGGTTGGTTTCGTTTTAACATTTATTTTCTTGTTTTTTGTTTTTTTTTTACTTCTTTTACAATTTCCGTTTCAATTTCATTCTTGTCTGGGGGTATTTCTTCTATACTTTAAAGTTTAAACCAAATTACATTCAACATGTTTGCTTGCAACGTGTTTGAAAGCAAGCAATGAATGGCCTTTAGGAATAATTACAAATAAGTATCGTGTTCTACTTGCAATCAATAATCATTACACAAAAGAAATGGAAATTCATTTTGAAAAAATTTCATTAAATTTAAAATCATTTGTTTTTGATAATTTCTATTTTTGGTTTTAGTTTTACAAGTCATTTCAGATTTTTTGTTTTTTGTAGTATTTGTGAAAATCATAAAAAATATTCATTCCTTGTTTATACCCTGAATTACACACTGACACTGAGTAGCAATATTTAATGAATAAGGAAATTACAAAAATACCTATAAAGAGAGATCAAACTGTAATAAAAAAATCTACATAGAAATTCCACCGAAAATAGAGATAACAATAACTCAATCAACAGTAATCAACAGTAAGTTCTGCAAGTTGCCAGGTCAAAAATAATTGAAGTACAAATAGACCAAACGAAGAGTTAAGGTTAAAACCACAACATAAAAACACTGTGATTGCGTTATATTTATTATAAAAAAAAAATAAAAACTGTTGTTGTTTTCCAGCTGTCAAATGATTATTGAATAAGCTGATTTGCATATGCCTGAACACCTAAAATATTGTACTCAATATTTACAAGAATCACAAAATAAGTATGATTCGCGTGCGAACACTACAATACTCACAAGAAGGTTTGTTTGCTTTGCTTGCTGTCTTTGTATTTTTCTTTCATCTGTTTTTGTAAATGCAACAACAACTAAGACTGTAAATTTTGATGAATGATTCCAATCACTCGAATCATTTATGAGTATTATAAGCATTTTTTAAATTTATAAATCTGAATGAGTAGGCGTATGAATCAAACATATTTCGAATTTTATGAGTTTGATATCAACGTTCATTGCAACCTGTACTTAGAAATCAATGAGTACGAATGCATCAGAGTAGTTGAATTTTAATACTGTTGACTCACTCATACCAAAAATTTCAAGAGTTGTTATGAGTAGTGAAAAGCAGATTCATTGCTGATCTCTGGTGTGAACGATGTTTTGTTTTAACTGGATGTTGAAAAAAGAAAGAACGGTGTTATGCCGACAAACCAGAGACAATTGAGCATTTGAAGGTCAACCTTCTTGATGTCATTGCCCATACACTCGAAAAAGTGAGAGTGAGTCTGAGGCCAGCCGCGGCAGCCATTTGAATCAAATAATATTCCTTTTCCGAGCGGAACATTTGCACTTCAGAACAGAAAAATAAATTTGCCAAAATGTCAAACCGTTCTTGTTTCTGCATTTTTAAATGTCTTTTCTATGATAGAACAGCAAAATGCAACAGTAATGTTCCGAATTTTCACACATTTCACTTTTAAATGAATAATACGATCATCTACCGATAATTTGTAACCGAACTTTTTCAAGCTCAAGCTCAAGTTTAGTTTTTGAAAAGTGTTGAAAAATGTATAAATTGAACAAACTCACGGGCACTTATTGGACTTAACTTGGAAAATACAGAAGAATTTATGAAATTCTTTGGAATTCTTATACAAAAAAAAAACAAATCAAATACATGTATGCTTACAAATTTACATTCGATGCCAGATTAACGAGCGTCTCTTTTATTAATTTTACTTAATGAGAAAACAAATCATTTTAACTGTTTTACTAGCCATAAAAGTAAATGATGGATCATAAAAACGATATTCTTTTCGATTTCATTCACTTACTTTATGTTCGTATTCTACAAGTAACATCAACGGTTACATCAATGCCTCTTGAACTCATAAAGATGTTAACCAGATGCATGTTAGTGAGTGAGTGAACAACGAATAATCGAATAACGAAGAGATGAACTAAATAAGAAAACTATTAATGGCAACCAGAGATCACATATGTATATACATAATTGGCCATTACAACTCTTCTGTCAGTCTCACATCACTCATGTTGTGTGCGTTAATTTTATACGTGAGCGGCGAGACCTACAGTTTAAAGTCGACTCCGAACGATAAATTTTTGAGAAACTTTTCATGGCAATTCTTATTTACTCTCACAGTTTTTACCAGAAATCTGCTGAGAGATAGTCGCCGATGAAATGTTTTTTCATATTTCGTTTTGATGTCTGACCTGGGATACGAACCCGGGCTTTACGTCTAATAAGCCAACACACTACCTACTAGACTACGGAGACTACGGAGACTACGGCATTTGTATGTTACAATTTTAGGTCACAGTTCTACAAACAGTTTACGTCAAAGTTTGAATCGTGCAATTTGGAAAAATCATCATATCAAGCTATTTTCTTGATAAATGAGTATGTGAACAAAGAAAATTGTTAAATTTTGAACCAATCCAAATGAGATACAATATTATCCAATGCATTCCACAAAAAGTGGGCTGGAGGTATATTCAAGCAATCAGTTTTGGCATGAAATGAATGATCTGCATACGAATGACATGTGATCGGCACTATGTGTAGCACATCTCATGACACATTAGATACTATGCACGAGCGATTGGAGTGCATGATCATCACACGTGAAGGATGTGAACTGAAGGATTTTCTTAAGTAGCAGGTGTATGCGAATAAGCTGAAAACAGCAGTGGTTTTTAAAGTCAACATAACCCATGTGATCGGACAAATTCAATCTGATTTATGCACCAAACTCATCGGAAATTCGGCAATTCGAATACAATATTCCATTCAAAGAAGTAGCGGCGGGCATTTGAAAGGCATTATATGTTAGAATATAATATCGTTCTTTTAATGGTCTCCCTAAGGAATCAAATGTTTCGAAGATATCAGAGATCAGCAATGAGTATTCAAAAAGATGAGTAGATTCGAATCATACTCATAATTTCTGATACTTATACGCATATTCAAAGTTTGAAGTACTCATCTTACTCATACTTAACAACAACTATGTTGTTTTTGATTTCGACACTCCTTTACTCAACATTTACAAGAATCACAAAATAAGTATGAATCGGATACGAATACTACAATACTACTACGAGGTTGTGTGTTTGTTTTGCATGCTGTCGTTGTTTTTTTTTCTTCTTACTAAGGCTCAACAACACTCGAATCATTTATGAGTATTATAAGTAATTTTCTAAATTTATAAATCTAAATGACTAGGCTTATGTATAAAACATATTTCGAATGTAATGAGTTTGATATCAACTTTGTACTCATACTCATTGCAAACTGTACTTATAAATCAATGTTGTAGTGAGTACGAATAAATCAGAGTAGTTAAATTTCAATACTGTTGACTCACTGATACTAAAAATTTCATGAGTACTTATGAGTAGCGAAAAAACGATTCATTGTTGATCTCTGATGGCAGCTCAAAAACTAAATTCCCATTAACTAAATATCGAATAATTTTGCTTCTACAGTAAGAAGCATAAAACAAAAAGCTTTCCTTGTACATCACTGGCATGGTAGACAGTTTTTTTATTTGTTCGAATCATTTAAACAACAACAAAAAAACTGTGCCATTAATCATTTGTATGTCTATGTAAATTATCTTTTGTCTATTTCATTGCAGTTTGCTACTTAAACAATTTATTTCCCCTTACAAGCAAACATAACAACAACAACAAATAAAAGCATATACTATACAGATAGAATTGAAAGAAATATGAAATAAAACAACAAGACGAAGAATAAAATGATCCAAAAGAGCTTCTTTTTAATGGGAATCTGTGTAGTAAGTAGTCGACAATGGCAAGTCCATTCCAAACATAAGCAAACTCTACAAGCATAGAATTTTATTGTATGCATCATTAACAATTTTACACCACAATGAAAAAACCGATTTAAAAAAAATATATTTTAACAAAAAAGAATAAAAAAATAAAAATAAATCGTTTGTAATTCATTTTTATGTACGAGAAGTCTCTGTTTTGTTTTAGTGGCTGTTTTTATCAGTTTAAGCCAAGCAAGCAAGTGTAGCATATATGTACCATACGTACAGATGTATAGTACTGTGCAACATGTTGCAAGTTATATATAAACAAGTTCAAGGTCAATGTTGCAAAAACACTTGAATAGTAAATTAGTATTCACACAAATGCCATGTGCAACATATGAATCATTAAATGATTTTACTTGCAACATACAAACTATGTATAAAAGGTTAATTAATGTTTCTTTCTTCATGCCTCTTTACAGTCTGCAGTACCAAGTATAAAGCAAAAACAAAAAAACGATTGAAAATCTCAAACACTTTCTCATGGTACAAGTGCAAGTGCAAGTGCAACTGCAAGTGTATGTATGCACAACTGTGTGAATATTTTGACTGTTTTTCCCTCTCTAAAGAGTAATTATCGTAAATTTAAAATCTCATCAACAAGTTTTGGGTCATTAAAATGTAGGTTTTTACTCTTCCATTTGTTAGTGTTTGCAGTATGTACTGTGTGTGTAGTTGCAACCAATAGATAATGTACAATTTAAAAAAACAATTACATATAGTGAGCTGATACTAACATGTTTATTGCAATTACATTCCATTCAATTAGAATTTAAATCTATAACTACTTACCGAATCTTTCTTTTTAATTGCATTAAAAATAATAAAAATTTTCGTATTTAATTTTTTCTTACTCCTTACCTGTAAATAAATAAAAAAACAGAATATATTATTTATTAATTTTGTTATTTAAGCTAGTTGTGTTAGATAAATTGCAAATTTAAATATATTGTTACGAAAATGCAAACGATGTACCATCGTTTAACATTAAAACGTAAAAAACACTACTCTAACAAATACAACGAACTTATTTACAAGTAAACCAACAACATTAGTATGAAAGAAAAGGGGATAGACAAGTAAGCGAGAATACAACAATAAGCAACATGAACAAAATACGTAAACGAGAATGAAACCGCGATAGAGTTCTCGAGAAGGCGAAACCGGGAACCTTCGACTTCATGAACTTTCATCAGACAGTTTACGTGGCCATATAAAAAAAGAAAGACAAAGCAGGCAACGAGTAGTAAGAATTAAGTCTTGTGTGAAGACACGTTGCGTGTGAAGAACACAGTCGTGGTTTGAAGATTCCGTTGTAATGACCTGCCGAACAATTTTTAGTGTTTACGCAAGCAGAAGTGTAAAGAAAAATAATGAACTCAGCAAATTTTTGTTGTAACATTAAGTTGTGAACAGTGGCGCATAAAATTGTGCGAAAGAATTTATCTTAAAGTAAATACCAGTTTTTTTATTTTGTTTGCAATCAACGAACTCATATTTTAAAAGTTTTTAAAAAGGTAAAAACGTAACAACAGTATTTCTCGGATAGAAGTACATACTTTCAAAAATGTACACAGGATAGTATTTACAAGCGAGGAATTCTTATATATTTCTTGTATCGAAATCCCGCGCATGAGAGCAAAAATCACCATCTTTCAAGCTCATAGAATTCTATTTGTCTCATTGACAGCACTGGCTCCGTGATCGGTCTGGTCGAACAGGGCTTTGATCATCTTCTTTAACTCGGTGTGATGAACAAAGTTGTAATTTCTTGTTCGCTCGTGTCACTATGGAATCACTGCGAAGAAATTGCTGAAGGAGATGGATGGAGATGACTTAACACATCTCCATAAAAAGAAATCCAGAAACGTTTAATTGCCCGAGTGATAGAGAACAAGATCAATTTTGATAAGAAAGTTACAACAACGGGGGTGCACATAAACAATTTTTTTTATTTTAAATATGAAGTACAATATTTCGCATTTATAAGTGATTTAGCTAAGCACTGTTTTATACAGAGGGTATCAACGTTTTCTATTACACCCTTCTTTCGCTGAATGAGTCAGTTGGGATTCTTTATTGAAGTTCCAAATATAAGCATTTATATAATCTAATGTTCTCAAAGTATTGAAATTACAATTTTCGTTAAACTTATGCACGTACAAGGCACAGTGGACAAAAGTCGTTTTTTTCAGTTTCAATTTGAGTAAAATCTTTTGTCCAATATGAAAGAGCACTTGTTATGCAAAAAATTTGCCTAAGTTGTCAATAATATCACTATAACGGTACTTTAAACTTGTATATTTTTGAGTGAATTAAAAACAACAAAAACACTTACATAAAATTGCTCAAGCTTAAAAGCTTGTAACTTTTTATTGGAATGACATTTTTAAAATATTTTTGTTTTGTTTTGAAGCTCAACTTATTCGCTGTTAATATCACGAGAACTTACTTTTAGAACCTGGAAAATTCGTTTCGTTCTATTTCATTCAAACAATTACTCTTTGTGTTAAGTTAAGAAAAAAAAATTCTATAATCGATAAATTTTTTTCTTCATAACGCCTCAACACCAAATCAGTTTTTACTAACGTCTGAAGTACCTTGTACTTTAAGGCACATATGAAATTATCTGCTGAGATCTGCCGCATAAAAAAAAACAAATAACGACCGATGATACCACATACCACGAACTTTTTGATATATGGCTTAAAACACCCGAAAATGAAAGGCTTAACCGTTCCGTAATATTTGTGGAAAATTCTTACTTTAATTTATATATATGTGCATATGAAATATATTACATACATACATACATAATTGGCCATTACAACCCTTCAGTCAGGATTACGGCCTAGCTTCTCAACACCACTCATGTTGTGTGCGTTAATTTTATACATGAGTGGCGGGATCTACAGTTTAAAGTCGACTCCGACCGCCAGATTTTTTGAGAAACTCTTTCATGGCAATTTTTACTCTCAGAGTTTTTGCCAGAAATCTGCTGAGAGGAAGTCGCCGAAGAAATATTTTTTCATATTTCATTTTGATGTCTGACCTGGGATTCGAACTCGGGCCTTTCGTCTAATAAGGCAACACACTACCTACTAGACCACGGCGACTTCTATGAAATATGAAATATATTATTATCTAAAAATTATTAAAAAAAATAAACAAAATTAACAAAATGGGCGTGGCAGCGGTTTTTTGACAATGGTACATATTGGCCTAGTAACACCTTGTACCAAATTCATAGGTCTAACATAATTTTTTCTAAGATATTTAATTCTGTCTCCCTAGAATGGCTAAATCTTACACTGTGCAATGTTTGGTTTGCCCATGAGAAATGTTCCATAATGATTCGAATTCTTTTGTAAAAATATTTTCGATTCTTAACAAATTTTTTAAATACTTTATAATAAAAAATATTCATTTAAAATTGCTTTTATGTAATCAAAACAAAAAAATACAAGAACAATATTGCCTTGTACATATATTGTAGCGTTTTCATTAAAGTGATTGAAAAAAGAAATTCTTTGTGCGGAAAAGAATTTTTTTTATTGTGGAAAGCAATAATTGATGGTCTTGGTAGTCATTAATGTTATTAAACACTAAAAACTGGTAAATTCACTTTAATTTTAAATAATTATTTTTAGCTTAAGCTTCAATGTTAGTCGGAGTATGTATTTGATTTTTTAGCAGATGCCATTTTTTGAAAATGCTTTAGAAAAAAACTACTGAATATTTTCTCAAATTTCTTTTTTTATTTGAAAGTACAATCCTTCCGGTTAATAATGGAAAATAATTTCATTCAAATGGCTGCTTCGGCTGGCCATGCGGTAGCATACACGAGTCAGAGTCATCTTTTCAGATGAAGCTCATTTTGATCTTGGCGGGTATGTAAACAAGCAAAATTGTCGCATTTGGGGCACAGAAAACCCGCACGCATACATTGAAAAGCCGACGCACCCAAAACGAGTCACTGTTTGGTGCGGATTTTGGTCCAGAGGCATAATTGTGCCATTTTTCTTCGAAAATGAGCAAGGAGTGGCCGTTACAGTCAATGGCGATCGTTATCGGGCCATGTTGAACGAATTTTTGTACACAAAAATTGAAGAGGAGCATATTGGTAACATTTGGTTTCAACAGGACGGCGCTACGTGCCACACAGCCGAAGCTACACTCGATGTTTTGCGCCCTGTTTTTGAAGATCGCATTATCAGCCGCAGAGCTGATGTCGTTTGGCCACCTCAGAGCTGCGATTTGACACCGTTGGACTATTATTTGTGGGGTGCCGTCAAAGATAAGTGTTACGCCGACAAGCCAGAGACAATTGACGCTTTAAAGGACAATATTCGTGAAGCCATTGGTGAAATACAGCTGCACACAATCGATAATGTGCTTAAAAATTGGACTGATCGTGTAGACTACTGCATGGCCAGCCGCGGCAGCCATTTGAAGGAAATTATTTTCCATTATTAACCGGAAGGATTGTACTTTCAAATAAAAAAAAAATTTGAGAAAACATTCAGTAGCTTTTTTTTAAAGCAGTTTCAAAAGAATAAAGTTATTTGGCGGACCCTTTAGAAAGTCCAAATTCACTTGGGTGCCACACATACAAATTTAAAATCTATCTAACAAACTACGACTAAACGCTCGATACAAGACTTCAAATTACAGACGAATGAATGTTTTCTGTTATTAAACTTTAAGCCTTCGTTGTCGGGTATACACGGAAGGAACTACAAGTGATAACACATGACTGAAAATAAACAAATAGAAATTAAAAAAAAGTCGAAAGTACCGAAACAACAATTAACGATGAAGTTATAGAGAAAGTTAAGAGCAAAAATATCTTTGATTTATAATAGATAATGAAATGAAATTTTATAATCTTATGGAATATACTCGTATATGCAAAAAAATATTGTTAAAAAGAATTTATGTTTTCAGAAGAATTAGGAATAAAGTTTCTATAATGACTGCAATAAATATTTACAACAGAATAATAAAGAATCACTTTATATACGGATCAACAATGGTGATGTAAATGCTGCAATGATTCTCAAGAATTTCAAGAATTACCGAACAAGGTAATGCGGACTATTTTGAAATACAATGTATACACATCAAAACGGGATATGCTCGATACATTTAAATGAATATTGAACAACGACTTGAAGTTAATACTTTGAGGGCTATTATTACAACTTGCCGTTAAAGTTGGGTTGAGTAAAAGGTAACTTCAGCTAAAGTGGACTTTGAAGTCACCTGTAACTTTTTTTTCGTTATTACAACCTGCTGATAAAACAAAGTTAATTTTTTTTAAAATATGCCAAATTATACAAGTTTTTTTAAACGCAGTGGCGACGACGAGCTTCCTTCTTTTGTTTGTTTACTCATTTTGTTTATATTTCAAGTTGCCATATTGAAAATAATATATATGTGTGGCAAGTTCAAACATAAACTCTACTTTAAAAGTTACCGGCAGGATGATCCTTCCTTTAGCTTAACGCTCACTTCTACCTTATTGTCCACTTATAATAATGAAAAACAATTTATCCTTTTCTTTAGTTAACGGCAAGTTGTAATAATGACCCTAAATGATTGTTGTACAGAATTTAACCAATAAATAAATAAATAAATGAAATTGACGTTGTGTAACCCAAGATCGAAACCATTTCTTTTTAATCAGAAATCTGTTTTTATTTTTCCTATAAGTAGAGGATATCAGGAGAGAGAGACTGTTTGAATTGGTTGTTGACTATACTTTGGAACTATAATTTTCATATGTTATTGGCTTCGGATTTCTGACTTCGGTAAAGCCTAAATGATAATATCTAAAAAGAATTTGGAGTAAGTAAATCGAAGTACAATGGGTCAATTCGACCTCCGGGTACTGTAATTGTCTTAATTGACTAGTACACGTTCTCTAACCTAAGTAAATCGAATTGAGATAAAATATCGAATAAATATTGATGGCAATAATACCAACTTTCACACAACAATACAGTCTAGAAATAGAGAATTAAAATAAGAAAACTGTGATTATGTTGATGATAACATAACGAAGCATTAAATAAAAATGCATCGAGGTTTCATCGAAGTTGCTGAATGAAAGAATGATCGAATTGTATCATTGAATCAATAAAACGCATCGAATGTTTTAAAACACCGATGAATATCGTCAATGACTAGATCACAAGATATGCTTTCGTTGTAAATATTTCAGAACTTAAGAATAAATTCATTTGAAATCAAAAATTATGAGATACATATTTTCGCATATCAAGTAAAATAAAAATATAAAAAAATTTCATCGCTAAGGTAACTTGCATACATACTAGAAAGAGATCAGCTATGAGTATTCAAAAAGATGAGTAGATTCGAATCATACACATAATTTCTGATAATTATACGCATTCATACTTATTTTAATATCATACTCATACTAGTCATATTCATAGTTTGAAGTACTCATCGTACTTAAAAATACGCATGATGTTGTTGATTTCGGTTCTCCTTTACTCAACATTTATAAGGAACATAAAATAAGTATGATTCGCTTAAGGAAACTACAATACTCACTAGAAGGTTGTGTGCTTGCTTTGCTCACTGTCTTTGTCCTTCTTCCTTTTTTTTTGTAAATGCAACAACAACTAAGACTGTAAATTTTGATGAATGATTCGAATCACTCGAATCATTTATGACTATTAAATATAAGTATTTTTCTAAATTTATGAATCTGAATGAGTAGGCGCATGAATCAAATATATTTCGAATTTTGTGAGTTGTACTCATTGCAATGTTGTAGAGTAGTTGAATTTCAATACTGTTGACTCACTAATACCCGAAATTTCATGAGTACTTATGAGTAGCGAAAAAACGATTCATTGCTGATCTTTGGTACTCATACTCATTGCAACCTGTACTTATAAATCAATGTTGTAGTGAGTACGAATGAATCAGAGTAGTTGAATTTTAATATTGTTGACGCACTCATACTCAAAATTTCATGAGTACTTATGATTGTACTATGGTGTCGGCATCGCTTTCCTAGAAATTCAAATTGGCAAATTGTAATGGAAAAATGCTTGATATTTCATTGAGGGTAATGGCACGCAATTACTATCTCATTAGAGTCAATATTGGCACATATTGACTGACATAAATCTTATTAAAATGATGAAAATATTAAACACTTTAGATAAGTTTTTCTAAAATTCATTGAGTATTTTCTTTTTATATAATGGAAATAAGTTTTTAAATTTGAAATATCATGAAGTATTTAATATTTGTTTAGCAGCCGATTGCTTCCCATAGGTTCACATGTCAAAAGTAATAAGAACCACAAATAAAATTGTCTCTTTTACTGCCGATAATATTTCCATTAGAGGCACATTTCTCTAACAATTCAACCCTTTTTTCTTTCTTTTTCCCCCTTTTTTTTGCGTTTTTGCCTTTCTTGATAAAAAATAAAATCAGTGCAGAAGTAAATTGGGTTGTGAGCCATTAAAACAAAGTTTATGGGAATTTCATGATAAATAAACCAAAAGCAGCAAAAAAAAAAATAAAATAAAGAGATTCCGAACAGAAAAAAATACAACAGAATGATACCAAAAACAATTTTGAAAAGTTTTTAGTTTCAGCAGTTTTTTTTCGTATTTCCATATGAATGGCCAATTTTATTTCTTAAACTGTGCCAAAACTAATAAAAATAATGCTTTGGGGTTGTTTCAATTTTTGCATGTTTAAGGATTCTTACCGTTGGGAAAAAGCAAAAAATATAATGCCAAAAGGCAAGTCACAGGTGTGTCTCTTTTCCTAACATTTAAAAAACTAATGTGGGGAAATAAATTTGAATCTAACAATACTTTTCTTTTTTAAACAAACAAATAAAAAAAATTAAATGAATATTATATATGTATGTTCGCACGTTTTTGTATATGTGTGTATGTATGTAATCTTATCAACATTTAAATACGTCCTTTAAGTCTCCTGTTTAACGTGTTCTCATGGAAAAACTTCAACAAATTATCATTATCATAGAAAACTAATGACATAGCCTAGCCATCATTCATCCATGCCTTTTGTATTTGGCATTTCATTAATTATTCATTTGCTGTCCATTATTATGAATTTAGGCGTAAATTCTCTAAAAATCATTCACAATGATTTGGAAATAATTGCCGTTAAATCGTTAAGCGCTGTTCAGAAATTCAACTTGACAAAGGAAATTTCACATTTAAACTGCCACCTTAAGATATGCTTCAGAAAAATTCAATAACAAATGTTCGCTTATGTTTGAAACACAAACTCTACTCTTAAGGTGTTTGAATCAAACCAGTGTGGAAACTATTGTTCATGCGCATAACTTCGATTGAACAGAGAAAAATATTCAATTTGGATTTTTTATTTTGTAATAGAATGTGGATGGTATTCAAGCGGTTTGTGAAATTGATAAAAGAAGTTATTTAAAGAAGGGAAAATATTTGATCATAATCTACATTTAGAGGAATAAAGTCTCATTGCCAGATCTATTAATTTATTACGATTTGATTATAGATCGAGCTTTGTATAAAAATGATACATAACAATTTTTGGGACTATACATATAACTTTAATTCACAAAAAGTTAGATGCGTGATATTTTTTTAATTAATTAAACCAAATAAAAAAAGAAAATTTCAAACAGGGGTTAAAAAATTCAAAAACTTCATAAATATAGCTTATGTATCGTTTTTGATACATACGACTTTCCTAGAAATTCTTTGGTGTTGAGTATGTCATTTTTTTTAAAGACTTTGCAAAGTTTTATGGTAAATAAAACATTATTTATGGTATTTGAGAAGGAATTAAAATTTAAGTGTTGAATGAAAGTGAAAAAGTTGAGTTTTTTGTGCTTGATATTGATTGCAGTAGTCGTCGTCTGGTATGTAGCGTGTTAGATGTCAATGTTCAAACCTCAGTTCAGTTATTTCCAATTTACAACGAAAGGTTGTAATGAAAAAGAAGAAAACAGAAGCTCGTCTTATGAACTAACGAAAGTATGTATTGGCCGCAACTAACATGACAGTAGGATGTTTATCGCCAAAGATGGTACTACTTGGATCAGAGAACCGTATGCCTTTAGTAGTTTGGGAATAGAAAATATTAACAATTTGCACGCAGATTGCTAGCAGCTGTTTCTTGAAATGTGTAGAGCCTTTCTTAGTGTTCTTCTTATATTTATCTCACTTGACAGATAAACATTAGAAAAAAGTGTTTCATCCTATGTTTTATTTCATAGATTTTACAGATGGATAATATTTCGGTCGACTACGTACGTGTGAGATAACAGAATCATTCGCTTTGATAATGTACTACTCGGCTGAAAATCTTTCAGCTTTTAATAATTCCAATAATTTTGTCGCTGTAGATTAGTAACTAATTGAATTTTATGGTCGTTATAAATTTCGGAATCCACCGAAATCGAATTAGCAGTTTTAGATTCAAGCACATGCTTCGTGCGTTGCAACTACTCACAGCCATATTTGGGAAACCTGAGAGGATCACTGTTATTGTCATAATCGATTTTTTAAACAAATCTATCAATAATCGTGACAATACTATGTACTACAAGTACGTATCAAAAGTGATATATAAGCTAGAATTATTAAGTTTTTTAAGGCTCGATGTATGGCTAAATTTGTAAATTTTGTAAATTTTCAAAAATTCTCTATATTAATATCTATACATATAAAAATTAATGTTTGTTTGTATGTAATTAATAGAGTCGTAATTAATTTCCGATAGATGGCACCACTGAAAATTATTCAAAATGAATAGCAAGAAATTGGTCGACCTACACCTCAAGCACGGAAGAAAAGAGCAACGAGCATTGAGACTTGAAAATCTTCGAGTACATGTCATTGAGACCCGTTCGCATGAATCACTTAAACAACGAGAAGTGAGATTAGAAACTGATCGAGTGCGTATTACCAAAGAATATGGATATAAAGAATGCGCATTACGTAGAAGTAGACCTTGCGCTGACCAACTTCCTCCTTTTCTCTGATTTTGGTGGAACTTGGTTAACACAGGGCCTGCCACGGGTGGCATCACAACGGGCCGCTATGCGTGCTCAAGTGAGCTTTATGATATCAGAGCTACCACTCCGACCTAACCTAACCTAACCTATCATGAGAGCGTAAAAATGCATTCAGTTGCTTTGCTTGTCAGCTTCTAAAGAAGAATGTTCATGTCGCTTTTTTCAGACTTCAATTTTACACCCAAAGAAATATTACAGTATGATTCACTAATATCAATGAGAAATGATTTCGATTTTTGGAAGAATACTTGCCAAGTTAAATACAGTGTTTTTAGGTTTTTAGCGCAGTACAATTTTTCTATATTTTTCGCTCACATATACATATTATTGGGTAATTGGGTTGGGGGTGGGGGTATTGGGTTGGGTCTAACCAAAATTAATTATTTTTTGATCAATGTGTAGATGTGTAGATTTTTTTGGTTTTGGTTATTTTTATTTTTTTCTTATAAAAAAGTTATTTTTTGTTTCTTTTTTTTTATTAATTATAATTTAAACTTGAAAAAAAATAAAACAAAAGTCTACGAATTTAATTTTGGGTATATTTTTTCTTATTTGGTGATTTTTTTCAGAAATGTTGGTTACAAAATTTTTTTTCGTGGCAACACTGTTTCTGAAAGATAAATAAAAAATTAGTTAAACAACAAAAACGCACGATGAGAACAACGCAATGTTACGCTCTTGGTTTCTTTACCCTTCCCTTCTATCTTCCCCCCCGCGTCATGAAATATTTTTGAGAAATATTCCAAAATATGCCAAAATGCACATTCTTTATACTTTATTTTCTTAGGTATTACTAAAAATTAGAGCAAGAATTTGCTATTTTGATAATTTCATACATTAGAGGGCCACCATCTTATCAATAAATTCGTAAATGACTTCTTCTTTATAACACACAGAATTAAAATAAATCTATTAAAAACGAAGAAATAAGATATTCTTATTATTTATCGACGGATAAGTAATTTTTGAATTATAATGACATTTTACTCTCATCATAGAGAATAACTTTATTTTTAGGTCTATCCAGAACAGTTTTTAGCATTGAAAAACCGCAATCTTCGAAAGGTTTACCGTTAAAAGATCACAGTTTGATGTACACATTTTAAAAATTATAAATTATGTTCAATAATATTTCTGATGCAACAAAGTATTAAAAAATAATTCGTAGCTGTTAGAATATACTTTTTCATCAAAACGCGAAATGATAATACTTAAAATTAAGTTAGAATTTGAATTACTAGAATGCAATTAGTTTTGTCCTTCATCAGACGAATCCCCTTCATAACAATGCATAAAAATCTTCAACATAGTGTCATACCTAGAGTTTTTTCTCGCGCTTCCCGAATTCTACATAATTTAAAAAAAATCGGGTAAAATTGGAGCTGCAGAATTAAGTTTTCTAATGAAACTTCACTTACGGCTATTATTACAACTTGCCGTAAACTAAAGGTAGGATTTTAACGGGCAGATAAATTATTTTTCATTATTGTAAGTGGACAATAACGTAGAAGTGAGCGTTAAGCTAAAGAGAGGATCATCCTACTGGCACCATTAAGTTGAGTTTATGTAAGAACTTGCCATATTATACATTATTTTCAATATGGCAACATGAAATATAAACAAAATGAGAAAACACAACAACAAAAAAAGAGGCCCTTCCTTGCCATTGCGTTTAAAAAAACTTGTTCAATTGAGCAGTCCGGCACTGCCATATTTTTGAAAACAGTTAACTTTGTTTTATCAGTAAGTGTTAATAACGAAATTAAGTTAAAGGTAACTTTACAGTTCCCTTTAGCAAAAGGTACCTTAAACTAAACCCAATTTTAACGGCATGTTGTAATAATGGCCCTAAATGAACAAAGTTAACTAACTAATCTAATTTCAAAGAGCTCTTGAATAAAGAAGAAATGTAATTATGTAAAACTAGTGATCAGCAAATATTGAAAATTCTGTCAAAACCTTCTTGACAATTCGCGCTACTTCTGTCCTAACCAAAATAAGAAACCTATTATTGGATTAAAAAACAATTGTTTATAAAAACATTTTAAAAAAAGAAAACATTTTAAATATTTTTATTAATTTTTGTTTTAATTTAATAATAACTATATGTATTATTAAAAAATCTAAAAACAATGTCCCGAGAATTTTCGGGAAAAATATTTATTTTTACTGCTCAGGAATGAATAAAGTCCGGTAAATAAAAAAACCTAGTGAGAATACAACTACACACCAATTCCATACTTTCATTACGTAATTAGATCTAGAGTTATTGAAAGGATTCCATAGAAGCTTTACTCCTAGCAATTATAATAATTCGTGGGCCAGCAGTGAGAAAAAACTCCGTAGGAATGGGGAACGCAGTGAGTTGTTCCAGCAACACTTATTTAATTGGTCATTATAACCCATCAATCAGAGTTGCGACCTAGTTTCTCCCACCAAACATTTTTTACATGAGTGGCGGGACTTGCAGTTTAAAATCGACTTCGAACTACGGAATTCTTTTTGAGAAACTTTTCATTTTACTCTCAGAGTTTTTGCCATAAATCTGACCTGGAACAACATAAAAAACATAATTTCTGTTTCTTAATACGAAATGTGAAAATAAAACGTCGCCAGAAAATTAAGTACTTAAAGGCGATACTTTCTTTTTACTTACTTGCGGAAACAAATCGACATTAACCGTACATTGTTAGAAAATACCGATTTAATATTGAAGACAAAGATTTGAAAGTAATGCAGATGTCGACAACGATATTACATAATAAGGGGGGAATGCATGAAAACCAACATAGAAAATGAGAAGACCGAAGGCACATTAATCACTGCTATACGGTGTTTATTGCGTATATCGCTCAATATTTCATATAAAGTTTCAATTAATTATTGCGCAATAAATACGCAAGTTGTTATAATATTGAGTAAAACTGAGAATGCAGCACTGTCTTAAGTATGTTCAGTGCGCATATTACAATTATCCGAACACTTTCTGTTGACATTTGACAACTCAAATGTCAACAACAAAAAAAAACAAAATTAAAACAATGTTGTTGAAACAACCAGCTGTTTTATTTACCAGCTGTCAAATGAATATTGAATAAGCACGTATATTTTTATGTCTGAATACTTAAAATATTGTACTCAATAAACCGAATATTGACTCAATAAAAGTGCATATCTGAACATAGTATTACCTTTTATGCTTTCTGATGTTTCCTTTACTTTTACTAATTAAAAAAAGACAAGGGACAACAACAATATTCGTTATTTTTTAATCTGAACATCATCGACCAATCTGACTTCTACAACATCATGTTATGTAATTGTGGACATGTTTTAAGTATTCCGCATTTCAATTAGTCTCCACGCAAATTTTCATTTACGCCAGAAACTATTTGTTAAACTCACGCTAAACTGTAATTGCATTGGCCTATGAGATACTGCAGAAAGCCAATTAATAAAGAAATAATTTTCAAATAAAAAAACAACAACAAAAATATGTAAGTCTTTCTGCAATAAGATTTAGCACCTGTCTCGCAAGTTTACAGAAATGTTTGAAATTTGTTCGATGTCTGATTACGTGGACAACGTCATAAACTTGAGCAACTTTGGTGATCATTAAGAAGAAAAATTATATTTGAAAACCTGTAATCCAAGACGCAGCTTAAACGAAGACGATAAAGATAAAATTATAATTAATTTTTCATTTTATATAGAAGAAGAAGAACAAAAATAAAAACAAGGGAAAAAACTCATGATGTCCATAGAAGAAGTACCGTAAGCAGTTGTGGATTTTATGACAAAAACTGGCTACCGTTATTGTATGTTCGTTGGCCAATGTACTGTGTAGCTAGGAATGGTCATGGAAGTATAAATTCTATAATTTTTGTAATCATTTATGTATAAAACTATAGAGGATAAGAAGATAATAGCGCCTGGTAATAGAAATCTATTTGCAACCATATTCTGAATTAGTTTTTGGAATTTTTTTTCTTTGAATTTCAAATTGATTGATAGAAACGTAAAGAAAATTTTCATATTTCACATGCAAATACGAATATGTTTGAGGGAAAACTTTGAACCCAACCCATGATGACATACATAAGTACGTATTTTGTTATGTTTGAATTTCGTTTTTCTGAAATCAAATTTTTATTGAATTTTTAGTTGTATTAGTTTTAGTTCTGGAACATACATACAAATAAAAACTCAGATGAATTGTGTGGTTTTGGCACGTCAATTTCATTTCTCATACGCACATCAAACAAATGCCGAAGAACTACATTTTGAATTATTAAATTGAAGCCTATGAAATGTTTTATTTACTTCAAACGGAGAGAAAAACAAATATTTATTGGGAAAAATTACGATGACTTGTCACACACTCGTACAATACAAAAACACAATCTTAGCGACAAGCGACAATTACACATATTGAAAAAGGTACAATCGGTAATACTATGTTCAGATATGCACTTTTATTAGGCCAATATTTGATTTATTGATTACAATATTTTAAATGTTCAGACATAACAATATACGCAGTTTAGTTGCTTATTCAATGTTCATTTGAGAGCTGGTTGTTTCAACAACATTGTTTTTATTTTGTTTTTTTTGTCGTTATTGACATTTGAGTGTCAAATATCAGCAAAAAGTGTTCGGATAATTGTAATATGGTCATTGAACATTTTTAAGTTTTACTCAATATTATAAGAATTTGCGTATTATTGCGGAATAATTAATTGAAACTTTATATGAAACATTGAGCTCAATAATGGCGTGCATATCTAAACACCGTGTAACTGAATATAGAATAATAGCAAGTGTGATTCGTTTTGGTAACTATGATGTATTAGGGCAGCATCTATCGAAAAACTATGTTAAAGTCTCCCCATTTTCGTATTACATTTCTTCTGTAATTTTCCATTTCATCTACCGCCTAGTTTCGTAACTGCCGCTCTGTTACCTAGATTATAATTCATGTTAATTTTTTAATTCCATTTCGAAACTGTTTTTAAAAAACAGTGGCAAACGTTTTTAATGTTCGTTTTGTTTTCGTTTTTAATATTCGTTAAAACAAATGAATCACTTTTCATAATTCCAACCATCACAGTTAGACCCCATGTCATGGATTTAAGCCCCGTCGTCTGAAGAAACTGTAAAGCCTTGAACTGGCTTAAGCATAAGACAAAAGAAGAAACGACGACTGAAACGTAATGAAATACAACGTATAAAACGACAACAGCAACAATATTGTGTGGATTATTAACAAATTAGCGCACATAATATTTGTAACTCATTGTGTTCGCAATAAATTCTATTAATGACGACCAACCACAACAACAACAATAGCTATACAAGCCAAGCGACCCAAAGCCAAACATTCAGCGAACCGAACCGTTGTGTCGATTCTGTTGGTACTGGGGTGTTGTTGATAATATTTTAATGTTGTTGTTATTGTTTTTTTTTTGTTTGTTTTTGTTATTTTTGTTACCGTTGTTGATTATGCAAATATGAAAATTAATTTACCACCTTGTGGCACGTTACATGGTAATTTTCATGATTTAGAGTTTGTATGTGTGTATCTATGTATGTACATAGGTACATTGAAAGCTATCTGAACAATATTTGTTATGATCGTTGGATGTTGCATGCCTTGTAAGTTTGCCTTTGTACAAGTTTGAAAGTAAATCATATTCGTAACAGACAGTCAAATTTAAAAGTCAATCAACATTAAGCTTCGGATTAAAAGAAAACTTAAATACACACCACCGAGGTGGGTTACATAAGTCACAAGGAACTGTAAAATATTAAGTTTTTCAGTTTTTCTCGTAAATTTAATTTAATTTAATTATAAAAATCAAATGTAGTTTCTTTACAGCTAATCAAAGAAATTATAGTTTCAATAGTAAAAATTATGTGTATTTATTCGGTATCTTAAATACTCATGAAATTTTAAGTATGAGTGAGTCAACAATATTGAAATTCAACTACTCTGATTCATTCGTACTCACTATAACGTTGATTTATAAGTACAGGTTGCAATGAGTCTGAAATATGTTTAATTCATATGCCTACTCATTCAGATTCATACATTTTGAAAAATATTTATAATACTCATAAATGACTCGAATCATTCATCAAAATTTACAGTCTTAGTTGTTGTTGCATTTACAAAAAAAGAAGAAGGAAAAAGACAAAGACAGCAAGCAAAGCGAACACAAAACCTTCTAGTGAGCATTGTAGTGTTCTTATAAATGTTGAGTAAAGGAGAGTCGAAATCAACAACATCATGGGTATTGTTAAGTATGAGTACAATGAGTACTTCAAACTTTGAATATGAGTAGTATGAGTATTAAATGATTATATGAAAATAAGTATGAAAGCGTATAAGTATCAAAAATTATGAGTATGATTCGAATCCACTCATCTTTTTGAATACTCATTGCGTGTATACAAGCTATCTTCTACATGAAGTTATTTGATTGACAAACCAATTTTACACTGCCTATAGTTTAAAATCGAACTGAGAAAAAGGTAAGCCTATGTTAAATTCGGTAGTCGACTGAATAGTTTAAAGGGCACCTACATGGTAATCCATATTTAATTTTCAATTGGTTTGACTTAAATTTAAGACTTCCTAATCTCTACGGGAACATAAGATCTAAGCACATAATCAATTATCCACAGTGGCCTGTGCCATGGCACTGATTTACTTGATTGCTCATTACAACCTTTTGTTAGGATTACGCACTAGTTTCTTACAGCATCCATGTTGTGTGTGATAATTTAATCAAAAGTGGCGGGACATACAGTTTAAAGTCAACTGTGAACGACAGATTTTTGAGAAAATTTTCATGGCAATTTTATTTACTTTCGCCAGAAATCTTGCCAGAAAACTGCTGAGAGTAAGTCACCGAAAGAAATATCTTCTTTTTATACTTCGTTTTAATCGACATGTATGGACCAAGGGTTGAACCATAACCTTTCGTATTACACCGCAGCATACTACCTACCAACATATTACCTGGTAATTTTATTTACTCTCACAGTTCTTGTCAGAAGACTACGGAGAGGAATTCGTCAAATTTATCTTCGATAAATACTTTGGCTACGTCGGTTTCGCACTCGTAATTTTAGAAATTAAACACACAAAATGTTATTAAGACAAAGAAAACGTCGTATCTGTTCATAATTAAAAGTGACAATGCTAAAACTGCTTAGTATGCCATGACGAAGTGAACAATGCTTGCAATCCTTATTAAATAGTTGCAATGTAAGTAAGTAAGTCAGACCATAAACGGCATAGCTGCGGGTAACATTAACATGAAATAATTTTTAAAATGTTAACCACAGGCATTCGTTTATCACTCAAATTTAATGTCTTATTGACTTTTAAGTTTTTGAAACTCAAATGGTTTAAACATCTCCGGTTAAGAGCACTTTTACGACTCTCAATGAGCCAAACAAAAACTGTTTGATATCACTTTAATGAGCCTGGATACAAAAAAACCCCGAGTTCAACTGCTTGAGCGCAACAAAAGTGGGACACTTTCTTAAATATCAAGCGAACAGGTGGCATAAACCGTTAGTAAATTTACATTTAAATGAAGTCGCCGTAGTAAGTAGGTAGTGTGTTGGCTTATTAGACGTAAGGCCAAGGTTCAAGCCCTAGGTCAGACATCAAAACGAAAATATGAAAGAATATTTCAGCAGATTACTAGCAAAAGGTCGTGATTATTATGCCTATTGGCCGTGCATGATACCAAGAAATTGCCAACTTTTCTGCTGTACAGGCAACGATTTTTTGTGTGAAATCGAAGAAAATTAAATATTCGATACTTTTGTGATTTACTTATGTTATTGACTGTATTATTTTAAGGTACTTATAAAATCGCGTCAATTTATTAAAAAAAAAAAAAAAATTAAACAAGAAACCACAAAAACAAAAGATTATTTCAATTATAATTAATCGAAATATTTGTGGCAAAAATATATTGAAAGTGAATGACTTCAACTCAAACGATTTCTTATTGTAACGAATTTCCAAAAATAAAATGACGTTTGATGAAATGTCTCGACTACAGGGTCTGACTTACTTACGTTGATAGTATTGTATGTGATTTGCTTAATTTTTCTCTTGGCAAGTGTCACATGGAATGTGAGAAAATTAATTAAAATAATTAAACTATTATAAAGTGAAAGTGTTACTCTTTCTGAATCTTTTGTTTTTACATTTATGTACAGTGTTTAGATTTCTTTTAAACTGGTGAATTTATTTGGTACTGCTTGCCGTTAAAGTTGTGTTTTGTTAAAGGTAACTTTGGCTAAAGTGAACTTTAAAGTCACCGTTAACTTATTTTCGTTATAACAACTTACAGATAAAATAAAGTTAACTTTTTGAAAAATATGGCAGCGACGGAGCAATGTCGATAAAACTGCTCAATTAAACAAGCTTTTTTTTAAACGCAGTGGCAACGACGGGCTTTTATTTTTTTGTTGCATTTGCTCATTTGATTTATATTTGCCATGTTGAAAATAATGTATAATATGGGAAGTTCTACCGTAAACTTAATTTTAAAAGTTAAAGACAGGATGATCCTTCCTTTAGCTTAACCCTCACTTCTACCTTATTGTCCACTTATAAGAATGAAAAACAATTTATCTGTCCGTTGAAATCATCGCTTTAGTTAACGGTAAGTTTTAATAATGGTTTAAAAAATAATCGACATGCACTATTATGAGTACATGATGAAATGAAATTCTCTATTTTGAACTCACAATGAGTCGCATGTGACCACTTATCATCTGTATGATTTGGAAATTAGTTTTTCCAAAATATCTTACAACATTTTTTTACTTGTCATATTTTAGGTTACAATACTTTCCATTGCAGTGGAAATGCGCGGAAATTGTAGCGGTTCCAAAACCAAGTAAACCAGAAAATGTGATAAACTCTTATAGGCCAATAAGCTTACTATGTCGTCTTTCTAAAATATTTGAAACACTTCTCTTGAAGGGATTACAAAAAATATTGGACAATAAAAAAGTAACTCCATTTTGGTTTTCGGCAAAAGCATGGGACACCAGAACAGTGCCATCGGGTTGTTAAAGTGATAAGAAATGCTCTCGAAAAACAAAAACAATACTGCTCAGCGATATTTTTAGATGTTAAGCAAGCATTTGATAGGGTAAGGTACCCGGGCTTACTATTCAAATTGAAGCGAATTCTCCCCGACACGTTTTTATTTAGTGCTGAAGCTTTACATAATGGATCGGTACTTCTAGGTCAAGATAAACATCACATTCTCTGAAATTAGTGACAATATATACCTCAGATATGCCAATAAGCGAGGATATTACTACTGCTACGTATGCAGATGACTCTAATTGCGTTCAATAATAACTCCACAGAAGCCTACAGGATGTTACAAAGGCACGTTAACGTTATTCAAAAATATCTTGGAATGCATTTAGATAGAAGGTTAACATGAAAAGATCATATAAAAGCAAAGAAAGAACATCTTAATATTAAAACAAAACGCACGTACAGGTTACATACAACCCTTCAGTCAGGATTATGGCCTAGCTTCTCACAGCACTCATATTGTGTGCGTTTATTTGAGACGTGAGTTGCGGGACCTACAGTGTAACGTCGAATCCGAACTACAGATTTTTTGAGAAACTTTTTCATGGCAGGTTTATTTTACTTTCAGAGTTTTTGCCAGAAATCTGCTGAGAGGAAGTCGCCGAAGAAATATTTCTTTCATTTTTCGTTTTGATGTCTGGCCTGGAGCTCGAACCCGGGCTTTACGTCTAATAACCGAACACACTACCTACCAGACTACGGCGACTACATGTCATATTTGCTTTGAGAAAAGGCGATCGCCCAGATATGTATACTTACGAACAACAAATTCCGAATTCGAATTGTGTAAAATATCTTGGAATGCACTTGATTAACCTTCTATCATCATGGAACGATCATATAA
The DNA here is from genome assembly GCA_930367235.1 of Sarcophaga rosellei. Classification (NCBI taxonomy): domain Eukaryota; kingdom Metazoa; phylum Arthropoda; class Insecta; order Diptera; family Sarcophagidae; genus Sarcophaga; species Sarcophaga rosellei. The sequence goes on along the minus strand of OV884021.1, from coordinate 49,196,555 downwards.
AATCAAAGACAGGACATCTTAATACTAAAACAAAACGCATGTACAGGTTGCTGAGTAGTAATTCTGAATTAAGTTCGGACAACAAGATATTGCTTTATAAAACGATTTTAAAACCTTTATGGGCGTATGGAATAGAGTTATGGGGTACTGCCAGCAACTCCAATATTGAAATTTTGCAACGTTACCAATCGAAAACTCTTCGAATGATACTAAATGCGCCCTCGTTTGTTACCAATGATAATATCCATAAAGACCTGTCTATACCAAAAGTCAAAATTGAAATTAACAGATATATTTCAAACTATCTCAATAGACTTAGTTATCATTCGAATGTCCTTGCAATAAACCTACAATGTTAACAGTGATGAGGTCACTGGACGTAAAGATGTCACGTACTAGACTTGGGTTTTTTAACTTAATCCATAATAAGTTGTAAATTTCAAATTTGAAAGTAAATAACTGTATTATTATCTATTTTTTTAACTTGTTAATGGGGTTTAAACCAATTGGTCAATTCACACAAGCCGTTGTATTGTTGTATTCATTGTACTGTTGGAAAAACATACAACAGTGTATGATTTTTGTTGATAATTTTCATATAAAAATCTGATACACTTATACACATTTTTTCCATATGTTTTTAAAAGTTGTATTGGTTTCGTGCTATCAAATTGTGTGAATGAAAAAACGTGTATATGTTTTCATATGTTGTGTTGGTTTCGGGATATCAAATTGTTTGAATGCCACGAAATACACAATACAGCATAGCATTGAGCGTTCACAAAGAAACAAATGTATTCAATACAACATACACGATACAAAGTTGTGTGAATTGCCCAAATGTTATTTTGTAATATTTTTCGTAAATTTGCTTATTATTGTAAGATAGAAAAAGAATTGTTATATCTCTTTTTAATCTAATTTATTTTGTAGAATATTTTAGTCTAGAAATATTTCGTTTGATGTCAAAAGAAATTTATATTATTGTCAATTATAAGCTTCTATTGATTTTCAGTAACGATAGAAATATATGCATGTATATACATATGTATGTATGGTTCTATGTATTTCTAAATTCCAATTTGTTTATCAACCATAAAACTAGAAATGAAAATAAAATTTACAAAATTATTGCAGACAACTTCTTTGAATTTAAGTTGATGATACGGACGGACTCAATTTTCATGAGAACAATAATTTTATATGTATATGATTGCATTCGTTATGCATTCGTAATGCAATAAAATACACAAATGCATACATACATACATATGTATATTCCATCATTCTTAAGGGTATGCAATATGAACAACTTGCAACATTGTAAAAGCGGTTCTTGCTTGCATCACCACTTTAAGTGTTTTACGACAATTTGTCAAATTGTTTGTAATGAATTTGACGTCAATCAACCATAAGACATTTTCATCCATCAAGTGAAAGGAACGATTGCTGATTTTCAATTCTTGATGGAAAACTTATTTATTATTTCTTTGAAGAAATATAAAATGAATGTCATCGGAAATGTCAGATTTACTTTATCATTTGCATTCGGTGATGGGAAGAAAGATTTGTTTCCTTTGCTTCCCGTTCTTAATTGAAAACTTTTCTTTTGCCATTAAACTTATGAAGTGTTAATGAAGTCGTATTTAGAAAAACACAGAATTACAGAAATCTCTCTATTAATTCTTTTGCTTAAATTATTGGGAATTTTAATGTATAGAATAACGTTAGATTTCTATTCATTGTCAAGTGGAACATTTCTAAGTTTTAATGATTAATTTATGGTTTTCAACAATGCTTGGAAGAACTATAAGTTTAGGTTGAATAGTATAATGTTAGATTGGTTTAAATCGAGATTATGAAATGTAAATAAATTAATAAGTTGCCATTGTTTAGTAGGTACATATGAAGTGTGTTGGCTCATGAGACGTGAGATCATAAAAATATTGTTACGAAAATGGAAACGGTGTAACATCGTTTAACATTAAAATGATAAACAAAAGGTACACAAATAAATACTGTGAACTTGTTTACAAGTAAACCAATAACATCAGTAAGAAAGACAAGGGGATAGACAAGTAATCAAGAAGGCAGCAACAGACAACAATGAAACCGCGATTGAGTTCTCGAGAAGGCGAAACCACGAACATTCGAGTTCAAGAACATTCATCAGACTGTTTAAGTGGACATATAAAAAGGCAAGACAAAGAAGGCAACGGGTAGTAAGAATTCAGTCAGTCTTGTGTGAAGACGCGTTGTGTGTGAAGAAAACAGTCATGGTTTGAAAATCGCCGTTGTAAAGGGTCTACCGAACATTTGTTAGTGTGTACGTGAACAGAAGTGTAAAGAAGAACAACGAATAAAGAAAATTATTGTTGGATTCATCAAGTTGTAAACAGTGACACACAAGATTGTGCGAACAATAAAGAATTTAATTGAAACTAAACACCAATTTATTCTTATTTTGTTTGCAATCAACGAACTTATATTTTAAACGTTTTTAAAAAGGTAAAAACGTAACAATATTAAAACATTTCTTTGGCGACTTTCTCTCAGCAGTTTTTGGTAGACACTCTCAGCTCAAATAAAATCCGAACTACAGATCTTTGAGAAATTTTTCATGACAATTTTATTTATTCTCAGAGTTAGTACCAGAAGTGAGAAGTCACCGAAGCTATATTCTTTATTTTTTTTTATATTTCGTTTTGTTGCCGATGTCTGACCTGGGGTTTGAACCGTGGACCAACGTCTTATAAGCCAACACATTACCTACTAGACTACGGCGAATACAATTACAGTAGCACAAAAAAACTGAGTACAAAAAAGCTGAGTACAATTCATAACAGAGATAATTTTATTATATAGATACTCACTATAAGGATATTTGATTACTATGTACATATACTGTCATGCATTTGCGTACATATATTATTTATGCTACTGATATTACGATACAACTTAAATACCACTCATAAACGCTAGAAAACTAAAAGTTCATTTAAAAAAAATATATATATGAAAAATGTAACTCGACTCTTTAAGTAATAACTACGGTAATTTATGTCCAATTTGATCAAACGAAGTGTCAATCTCTTCACAACAGAATGTAATTTCAGAATGTCATCACTTATTTCATAGTTTTTAATTAAAGTTTGTTACTATGAACAGACAAACTAGAAAAAATATGGAACAAATTCTCATGAAAAATGCATGAAATCTTTATTTGAATCGATAGTACGGTCCATATAATTTAATGTTAGAAGATTATTTCATGCAAATGTTGACCGCGACTGCGCCTCAAATGGTCCATCCGCTTAGTCCAATTTTGGCATACTCTTTCCAACATTTCGGCCGGTATCTCACTAATGAATGCTTCAATGTTGTCTTCCAATGCGTCAATTGAAGCGGGCTTGTCTGTATAGACATGAGCTTTAACATAGCCCCACAAAAAATAGTCTAAAGGCGTTAAATCGCACGATCTAGGCGGCCAATTGACCGGTCCCGAATGTGAAATAAAATGTTGACCGAATTCGCCTCTCAATAAGTCCATTGTTACGCGTGCTGTGTGGCATGTGGCACAGTCTTGTAGAAACCACATGTCATGCAAGTCAAGCTCTTGCATTTTGGCCAAAAAAAAAGGTTGGTTATTATCCCACGGTGGCGCTCACCATTCACAGTTACGCTACGATTCGCAGCATCTTTGAAGAAGTACGGTCCAATGATGCCACCAGCCCATAAACTGCACCAAACTGTGACTTTTTCTAGATGCATTGGTAGCTTTTGCAATGCTTCTGGCTGATCTTCACTCCAAAATAGCCCGAATAGCCGCTTCAGTGGGTCGATTAAACTGGCCATAAAATGGAAGAAGCGCGCGTTGAACTTTCTTAACAGAGCACGCATTTTGATAATAAAATTCAATGATTTGCAAGCGTTGTTCGTTTGTAAGACGATTCATGGTTAAATTATAGACCAAACTGAAGATGTTTGACAGTGAAACAAGACACGAAACGTGCGTGAGCTGTTTAAACCAGTGTTGCCAAAAAGATAATGGCTAAAAATCACCCTTTATATTAAGTCAAATAATATATACATATGTATATACATATGTATTGTGTTTTCTCTCTTTTCTAACAAGGCTTAAACTTTGGACATCGGTACAGAAATGTTTGTGTAATCAATAAATTTGTGTTAAAAGATCAAAAATACGGTTTTTGTCAAATAAAACAAGTTTGGAGGGTGTTCAAGAAATATAAAAAATATTTTCGAATTCTACTCAACAAAACAACTTACATGGTGTATTTAATTTTTTTTATTTTGTTGCATAGTGTAATTATTGTTTTGTAATTGCTTAAATAGAGCATTTTGATCTATTTTCCTCTCTTATCATCAATTACGGTTCGTATCAACAGTAAGTCCTTTTTGTAAGCAATTCCGCACCACTTAGCTTTAAAGATTATCGTGAATTAATGAAAGTCAATGAAGAAGTGGAAATATTTCTTAATTTTCCATCCAATTGAAGTTATTCCAACAGAAATAATCAGAAAATTAAATTTACTGTTTTCACTGGTTCAAGATAATATTATTTCATATCGTAATATATTGTCAAGCGGCTTTTTAATGATATGCATATTGATAAGTTGTTTACGCAATACAGTGAATTGTTTTTCACAGGCCGCAAGAATCCACAAATTCGTTGTAACAAAAATGCCTAACAACGTTATGAACCGATTACAGATTATTCACAAAAGCTTGAAATGACCGACGCGATATTGGCAAGAGAATGCAGAATTTACTAATTTTCCTATTTTATCTATCTATCTATCATTTTTATCTATTTTATTATTGTAGTAGATTATCTAATTGGAATTTGTAATAAAATATGATTACATATGAAAATTTTCATTTTAAATGTCTTTAAAATCCATACGCATCATCTAATCTCAGATGTATTCGAATGGTATGGTAATCACTCGAACCAGTTACATTGCTTACTATCGCCATGCCATTGCTATCTATTTTTTAGTCTTTGCTACGTACATTGTATGTATGTAAAGTACATATGACTTCTTTCATCACATCTGCCGTCTATAGAACGAATATGAATATTTTCTTTTTCAATTTCAGAATTTATAAATAATTTCGAACACAGTGAACAAGTCTATGTATAACCGACATTGTCGCAAACTGTTGTTGCACATTTTAGTGTTTATGACACTTGTCTAACAGTCAACTACATACATATTTTGCATCTCTTGATTCCTGTTGTTTTTTTTTTTGGTATTCAGGAAACATGTTTAACAAGATTTGTACGATTGAATCAGGACAATGCAAATTGTATTCTCAAAATATTCAGGATCAGGTGCAAAATGTTTGTTCAATTCAAATTGAATTTTTGTTAACAGAATGCAAATATACAATAGAACAGACGTTTTGTTTTTTTTTTGTTTTTGTTGCTGTTATTGTTTTGTTGACAAATTTCATAACATCGTTATCGAAGGCGGCATTATCGAACACCAAATGATGACAGCAAAAGAATCAACGAAATGTTCTACCTACCAAAACTCTGTAGCCAACAATACAAAAAAGAAAATGGAAATGAAGCATTTTTTTAAGGAACAAGAAAATTACAAGACGGGAAGGCGACGAATAAAAATAAGAAAAAAAAAAACAAAATAAAATTTAAAATTTATTTTTTGTATGAATTTAAAATTGCATTTTGTTTGGCAGTAGATGGAAAAGGAAGATTACAACTACAACTACAACTGCAAATACAAAAGTAATGAAATTGAAAAAGTTCTCCAGAGAATCATACAGGATTGAATAAAACTGAATACTCTACAGTCGGTCAATAGAATAGAATCTTATTATTGTAATGCAACAATTCAGTGATAGAAAGATATCGATAAATACTTAGTTAAACGTATTGTTACGAAAATGGAAACATCGCTTAACATTAACATGATTAACAAAAGCTACACTAACAAATACAACAAGCTTGTTAAAGTAAACCAACAACTTCAGTATGATAGAAAAGGGGATAGACAAATAAGCGAGAACGCCACAACAGGCAATGTGAACAAAATACACAAACAACAATGAAGTCGCGATAGAGTTCTCGAGAAGGCGAAACCCCGAACGTTATACTTCAAGAACCTTCATCAGACTGCATACGTGAAAAGGCAAGACGAAACAGGCAACGAGTAGTAAGAATTCAGTCAGTATTGTGTGAAGACGAGTTCCGTGAGAGAACAGTCGTGGTTTCAAGATCTCCGTTGAAAAGATATGCGTTGTAAGCAAAGACTAATAGCGAACATGCAATTATTGTTGTATTCGTCAGGTTGTAAACGGTGGCACACAAAAGTAGTGCGAACTATAAAGAGTTTAATTGAAACTAAACACAAATTTGTTTTTATTTTGCTTGCATTCAACGAACTCTTTTTCTAAACTTTTTCAAAAAGGGAAAAACGTAACAACCTAATGTAAATAATTAAAGAGTTTTATTTGTTTCTAAACATTCAAATAGAACACGGGATTATTTAAAATTGTAAAAACTAATGATGATATTTACTGAAGTCTATCCACCATCGCCGATGCAGGTACTTGCTTTCACGAAGAAACTGATGCCATTCGTTCGGACGACAGATTTTTGTGAATCTTTTCATGGGAATTTTATTTACTCTCAGAGTTTTTGCGTTAATGATGCCTGACCTGACGTTTGAACCGTAACCTCACGTCTTGATTACGGCGACTTCCGCTTTTTCTAGTAATTGCGGTTAATTAAACACAAGGAGACACATAAAAAGTTTTCGAGAATTGAAATACGCTTCACTTATGGCCTGCGTTGTACATTAGTTTTGGGCTTAGAGTAACGTCACATCCAATACAAAACTATATAAGTCGAACATAAATATCGTAGATATGATCTTAAAGCTAAACAGGAAGCACAAGCGCAGTTAAGTTTGAACAACATTTCAGAAATTTTGTTAAACTGCAATGAAAAGCAATAGTCTCTTGAGGTTCCTCCCCACAGGTAAAAATACACAATTTTTCAATCTAATCCAGTAAGAGTGGATTGCTACATATTTTTTTCTGTAATGCAGTGTGCGATGTACTGGCCAATCGACCACAAACGGATGTGCTTCAGAGATCAGCAATGAATCATTTTTTCGCTACTCATAAGTACTCATGAAATTTTGAGTATGAGTGAGTCAACAGTATTGAAATTCAACTACTCCGGTTCATTCATACTCACTACAACATTCATTAATACGTACTAGTTGCAATGAGTATGAGTACAACGTTGACATCAAACTCATTGCACCATTCGAAATATGTTTGATTCATACGCCTAGTCATTCAGAATCATAAATTTCGAAAAATACTTATAAAACTCACAAATGATTCGAGTGTTTCGAATCATTCATCAAAATTCATAGTCTTAGTTGTTATTTCATATACATCTTTTTGAATACTCATTGCTGATCTCTGGTTCGTATGTAGAAATACAAGCTGAGTTTTGCCTACCTTATTGACGATTATAACACTTAAGTCAGGACTACGACCTAGCTTCCCATCACACATAAATGCCGGAAAGGAAATATTAGCATTTTTCTTGATTTTACAATTGAGGTTTAAACGTGGAGCCTTCGTCTAGTAAACCAACACATTACCTACTAGTCAATTGCGTCTACAGCAGTCGACACGTCAACAATCCCCACTATGGTAAACTATAATGTGACTTTTAATTCTAATAAATTTACTTTAAAGTCCTCTCACTCAGATATAGATTAACGTAATGAAAAGTATGTGTACTCTATTGATCTTGGCTGTTGAGATGAATGTGAAAACTAATTTTTTTTTCTTCGAGCCATAGGGCATAATACAGAATTGTCAACACGATTGGTTTGCGCAAAAACTTGAAGAGTGAATTCCAAATAAAATAAACTTGACTATAAAAAAAATAATAATAAATTATTATTATTGTCACCAGAATAGCAACATTGTCTGCTTTCATGCAGAAAACAGAGTTTTAAAGATGTGCGTTCTTTTTTGCGAGAATTTTTCGAATTTAATTTAATACATCTTTTAGAGAAACCATGATACATTGAAAGGCCTGGAAATTTATAAAAAAAATTCTTTTTTCTGTTTCTGGAAATTAAAAAACAAAAGCATAAGAAATCGCATACAATTGATAATACAAAACGACATAAAATGAACAACATGTATGACAACATTTATGCCAGTGACAGTTCTTCTTGTCATTTATGACAACCTACATGCTAACAAGCAATACTATTTATACTCTACTGCACTGTACTTAACTATTTTTAATATTACAAGTGTGCTTTTTGTATATGCATTTGCCAATAATAGTTTCAATTCAATTGACAGTGTTTCCCAATTTATGATAGGAATCAGAGATCAGCAATGAATCTTTTTTTCGCTACTCATAAGTACTCATGAAATTTTGAGTATGAGTGAGTCAACAGTATTGAAATTCAACTACTCCGGTTCATTCTTACTCACTACAACATTGATTTATAAGTACAAGTTGCAATGAGTATGAATACAACGTTGACATTAAACTCATACGCCTACTCATTCAGATTCAGAAATTTTGAAAAATACTTATAATACTCATAAATGATTCGAGTGATTGGATTCATTCATCAAAATTTACAGTCTTAGTTGTTGTTGCATTTACAAAAAAGAGGAAGAAAGAATGAGACTAAGACAACAAGCAAAGCAAACACACAACCTTTTAGTGAGTATTGTAATATTCGTAAGCGATTCATTCTTATTTTGTGATTCTTGTAAATGTTGAGTAAAGGAGAGTCTAAATCAACAACATCATGCGTATTATTAAGTATGAGTACGATGAGTACTTTAAACTTTGAATATGAGTAGTATGAGTATGATATTAAAATAAGTATGAATGCATTTAAGTATCGGAATTTATGAGTATTTAATCTAATGAGAAAAAGGGATGTTCGTTTTGTTAAACATTTTAATGCTAGGATGGCATTTTAAACGAAACAAATCAACATTTGTTTGGGAAACACTGAAAATTTTTTTTGTAAATTGTTTGCGGGGCTTTCATACAAACACATTTGCAGTTCTTATCGTCAGATACTAAGAAACTGGCAGCAACATTGTAACATTTTGTGAATCTTAAATGTTTTCAAAAAACATTGACAGTTCGCTTACAGGCAAAGGTTTACATCCTTGTTTTATGATATACAAATAGAACTTAAAGATAAAATTTATTTGAATTATTGACAGAACGCAGACTTAATCTAGTATTAAAGAAATTTAAACAAAATATTTTTGACAATTTCAATTAAGTTTTTACGACTGATTAGTTGAGAAATTTATTGATCGACCTTATGCAATTGAACAACTTCTTAATTGAATTACTTTCCATACCAATACAATTGTTCATTGTAACCTTTTAGTCAGGTTTACGACCTAGCTTCTCAAACCACCCTTTGTGTAGTGATTTTAATGGTGAGTGCTGCGACCTACAGTTTAAGGGCAACTCCGAACGATAAAATTATTGAGAAACTCTACATGACCATTTCATTTACTCTCAGAGTTTTTGCCAGAATGCAGATGAGAGGAAGTCGCCGAAAAATATATTTCTTTCATATTTTGTTTTCTTCGAGATACCTAAGCTGTGGTTTAAACCACGGGCTCTCGTCTAATAAGCCAGCATATTGTTCCGTTTTTACCTATTTAAAAACGTTTAAAATATGAGTTCGTAGTTTGCAAATAACAATAAATTTGTGTTTAGTTTTAAATAAATCCTTTATCGTTCGCACAATTCCGTATGCGAACAGTGGACTTGATTTAAACAACAACAATTTGCTTTAATAGTTATTCTTCTTTTCACTCTTCCGCGTACATACTAACAATTGTTCGTTAGATCTTAGTAACGGAGATCTTCAAACCACGATTATTCTCTTCACACGCAAGGCGTCTTCACACAAGACTGACTGAGTTCTTTCTGATCCCCTTGCCTGCTTTGACTTTCCTTTCATATCGCAGGGTAAGCAGTATGACGAATGCTCTCGAAGGAGAATGACTTCGCCTTCGCGAAGTCTCTATACATGTAAACATGTTGTTTTGTTTACGTTTGTCCTTGCAGTGTTCTTGTTGCCTGTTTGTTTACTCTGTTTATCCACTTTTTTATACTGATGTTGTTGTTATATTTTTGTTTATTTGTTGATCATGTAAAGGAGTCCATAGTTTTTGTTTTTGTAGCTTTTGTTTATCATAATACCATTTTCGTAACAATACTACTTATTTGAGTATGACAAACATATCACGCCATTAATTGAATTACTTTTACCAACGAAAGAATAACTAAAGAGCACTTAGGATCGTTTTGACTCTATTATTTCCAGTTTTGATTAATTAAGCTGAAATGGCAGCCTGTCGGACATATACCTTACATCTGACTTTATAAATCATATAGTATGTCAGCCAAAATTATATTTTTACGCACTTTTACACAACAAACATACTAACAAATGTCGCGATGTGAAGGCTTTCAATATAAAGGGTTTAGCTGGCTGTATTGAAGAAGAGTAATTGGTTTTCTGCTATGGTCTTCCATGTCAAATAGACAATTAAGGAGCAGTAAGGAAGAGATGTGGTGGACCACTCAGTCTTCTAATAACAGAAGTAAAACAGTATCAATGCCACAAGAAATAGAAATAAAACACGGAAGAACATAAAAAGAGCCTAAACTCCAGCAACAGTATCATCAACCTCAAGAGTTGAAGAATCATTTACATAGAGATGGGATGAAATTGTTTACCGAACGTCCAACAAAAGAAAGGGTGGGGCAGCATAATGTTCTCATGAGACTGTGCATCTCCTGGCCAACCTAGAGCAATAGACGGTCCATTACGCAAGGTGCTCAGTGGTGCAGATGGTACCTAAGGTGCCTGGAGAAAGACTTAACTTCGAAGAAAGTCAGCTAGAAGCCCGAAGAGCATAAATTCAAAGAGGAGAGTAATGTGCCACCTAGGCAGCAGGCGGTCAAGGATGGAGGCAAAAACAAAGTACCGAAATCAAGCAAACAAAATATTCTTAATGTGCGGAGAAAGAACTAGAAGGAGCAGCTACGCGGTGGCCTCAAAAGCGGTCAGAGCAGCAGATATCCTGAGGGCCCTACAGTCAATTTCAATTCAGAATTAACTGAGTGATAAGAGGCTATTATATGACATCACTAAAGAATAATAAGTTGCCTTAAATAAGCGCAGAAATGAATGAAATTTTAAAAACTATAATAACCTGCATCCGAATTAAAAAACGAAGTAAAGACAAACATGTTGAAAAGTGTTTAAAACTTCGAATGTGAGAGTTTAAGTTGAAATTTGCTTAGGACCAAGCTAATAGCAATGACAATCTTAAATTCAGCGCAATCTATGAAATATCCCCTGTCAACTAAATCTGAGATGAAAAAGTTTCTCAACATCTGTCGTTCGGAGTCGACGTGAAACTGTAGGTTCCGCCACTCAAGTATAAAATAAAGGCACACAACATGAGTCGTGTGATAAGCTAGGCCGCAATCCTGACTGAAGGGTTGTAATGGCCAAGTATATATGTATGTATGTATTTACGGCGAATGTAAATTAGACCTAACCTAACGTAAACATGTTTCCATACTGAATACAAGCTCTCTTAAACCCTTGATCACCTATATATCTTGGAAGACCTATAGAGTGGTTAACTACAATTTGTTACTTTTTTTTATACATTTTCCAAAAGAATTTGGAAAGTGGGTTCCTGCACCTGGCTTTTTAAAACGTTGAAAGGAATACCTTTACTGGAATTCGCCGTTGTCTAGTAGTAGTGTACTAGGTAGCAGAGATCAGCAATAAATCGTTTTTTCGCTACTCATAAATACTCATGAACTTTTGAGTATCAGTGAGTCAACAATATTGTAATTGAACTACTGTGATTCATTCATACTTGCTACAACATTGATTTATAAGTACAGGTTGCAATGAGTCTGCGTGCAACGTTAACATCAAACTCATAACATTCGAAATATGTCTGATTCATACGCCTACTCTTTCAGATTCATATATATAGAAAAATACTTATAATACTCATGAATGATTCGAGTGATTCGAATCATTCATCAAAATTTACAGTCTTAGTTGTTGTTGGATATACAAAAAAAGATGAACGAAAGAAGAAAAGACAACAAGCAAAACAAACACACAACCTCCTAGTGAGTATTGTAGTGTTCGTACGAGATATTATACTTATTTTGTGATTTTTGTATATGTTGAGTTATGGAGAATCGAAATCAACAACATCGTATGCGTATTGTTAAGTATGAGTACGATGAGTACCATAAACTTTGAATATGAGTAGTATGAGTCTGATATCAAAATAAGTACAAACGCGTATAAGTATTAGAAATTATGAGTATGATTCGAATCTATTCATCTTTTTGAATATTCATTGCTCATCTCTGCTAGATAGGTGACTTGGCTTATTAAAAAAAAGCCCGTGGTTCAAAACACAGCTCAGACAGCTTGAACAAAATGACTCATAAATGGACTTGATTCAGTTGTTTTAATTTTAATGGATGTTGGACTACTAAGGCTATGCACTACATTATGATCACAAATTCAATGTGTTCTGTAGAAGAACATTTTTACAAATTGTAGGGCATTACTGATCCTATTAGAATGCTTTTGCTGTCAAATAAATGTTTCAATTGACAAGTACATACACATGTATGTATTTTGCATTTACAAAATAATTAAAATTAAAATGACAAAACAATTGTACTTGTGGTTTATGTTGATGACTTGATTTCTTTTATTGGCTTTGTCACTTTGTTATTGTTGTTGTAGTTTGTTTTTCATTATTTTTTTATCTTCCTTTTTACCATACCACATGACAACCGTGTCATTTAACCTTTCATTGTTTTTGTCATCACATTCACATCACATCACAGCACATCACGCTATTGCTTGCCAGTCTTCATCATTGTGCCACTTTAATTGTTTTGTAATCAAGATACACTGTACGACTGTATATCAGTATATCGGAATTCACTCTTTTTTGTCTCTCTCTCTCTGTCTGAATAGCAAATTTGAGTATTTAATCTTGAGAACAATGCCTTCGTTATGTTGCGACGTACATACATATAAGTTTACTTCTTTAATTGTTTGTTGCAATTCAAGTGGAAATTTCCGTTTCATCTTTGATTACAAACTTTAACCATGAGTCCTCCTCTGGTGGTTTCATTTTTTCACTGCATAATAGTTACGTGATTAATGCGTTTGCCTTTCCACTGGGGTTTTTTTCCATCTCCTCCTCATGTATTAATTTTAAATCCCCATTGGAAAATTTTTTGGATTAAACCATTAGCATTTTTGTTAGAATTGATTTATTGCCCTGACATGTGACCAACAATCAACTGAAGGCAAAAAAAAATTGAAAGAGAAAAATATTTATTCGAACGGTCTAATGGTAATATTTTATCGAGTTTTCTTGGTGGTTGATCTATTGAGTTCCTCACATTCATGCTAAATACGATGAAAAAGGGGTGTGTATTAGCGGTATAATGTTTGTGGAATATTTTAGATTTCCAAACACTCAAAAGTTGCTTGTTATACCTGGCAATGTTGTAGCACCCGGGAGAATACGAGAACTGGCATAATGAGAAGCACATGAAATTATTAATTCTTACCTAAGATTTTAAGAAAATCTTGCATATCTTCCATCATATGAGTTGTCATCAGAGATCAGCAATGAATCGTTTTGTCGCTACTCATAAGTACTCATGAAATTTTAAGTATGATTGGGTCAGAAGTATTGAAATTCAACTACTCTGATCCAATCGTACTCACTACAACATTGATTTTTAAGTACAGGTTGCAGTACATCGTTGACATCAAACTCATAACATTGGAAATATATGTATTTGATTCATAAGCCTACTTATTAAAATTCATAACTTTAGAGAAATACTCATAATACTCATAAATTATTCCAGTGATTTGCATTTACAAAAAAAGAATAAATAAAAAGACAAAGACAGTGAGTATTGTAGTGTTCGTAAGCGAATCATATTTATTTTGTGATTCTTGTAAATGTTGAGTAAAGGATTGTCGAAATCAACAACATCGTATGTATTGTTAAGTATGATTACTTCAAACTTTGAATACGAGTAGTATGAGTATGAATGCGTATAAGTATCAGAAATTATGAGTATGATTGGAATCTACTCATCTTTTTGAATACTCATTGCAGATCTCTGGTTGCCATCAATTAATATCCGAATCTATTCTTCAGATTTTTCCGTCGCCAATGTCTCTAAAGGATTCATTGTTATTTAAACATTTAATTTGTTGCTATTGGTGTATTCCTTATAAAGCAACATGTTCCTTCAAATTCGAAACATGTTGATAAGCAAAACTATTGAAAATTTTAAATGTTTCATTCACTTTCTAATTTTATTTAATGTTTTTTTTTGCAGTTAAACATTTAAAAGATTACAGTGTTACACCATTAATTACACCGGCTGATGAGTTGTTTTACTATGACTAGGAAAACATTTAAAATTATTATTGGAAAGGAAGCCATATCAGTTCACTTTGTACTCCCTACGCCTGACAAGTTGTTCTTATGCCTCTACCATACTTACATCTGTGTTGTATATAAAAACATTATTTTAAATAAAATTTTTGTTTTTCTCTTTCAAATGATTATAAAATTTAAATATTCTGCCAAAGTAAAAATTTAAACAAATTATATGCGTAAGAAACGCCTCCAAATTCCTTGCGTAATAGGGTTTATGGCATTACCGACAATGAGCTCCAATATGACAGAGTTTCAAATCGCATCGTGCGTGTTTGCTAATTTAATTTAAGGTATATCCGTTGCAACATAGATTGACACAGTCTTCATTGGCTTCGAGATACAGCTATCTGAAAGGCATTGCTATGTAAAGGAATACACCAAACAGTGGTCCCTTTTGAAAAATCACTGAATGGCAATGTTACCATGTAGAATTCAATATGAAAACAATCTTTTGAAGAAAATTCTTATCTTTAGAGGTGTTCGCATTTGATATGCTTATTTAAGAGTAAGAGAAATAAATAAATAAATAAATAAATAAATAAAATAAAAATAATTATTGGAAATAGGCAGTCAGGGCTGAGGCGTATAACATCCGGTGTTCCACAGGGGTCCGTGTTAGGCCCTCTGCTATTTAGTATATTCGTCAATTCGTGATTTACTTTCAGTATGCAGGTATACTAAGGTACATGCATACGCAGACGATATTCAGCTGTGCATCTCAAACCGTATTGGTCTGATAGAGGATACAAGTTACAAACTTAATTATGACTTGAGGTCTATTTTAAAATGGGCTGAGGATAATAACCTTATGCTCAATCCTGGAAAATCTTACATTTTACCAATCAGTAGATGGGAATATGATTTAAGTTATTTTCCGACCATTTACTTAGGGATCACACCTCTTGTGTACGTTAGTAAGATTAAATACTTAGGATTTTGGATCAATTCCACCTTGTCATGCACTGACCATATTAATCATGTTGTGCGTAACGTATAACTCTTGCTTCGTAAGTTACGAATGTCGTCTAACTTCACATCAGTTGAAGTTAAGAGGAAACTTATAACTCAATTAATACTTCCACTGATTAATTATTTTGCAGAGGTTTACAGTAAATTGTACTCTCTCTCACTACATAAGTTGCAAGTATCTTTTAATAATGCTACGCGGTATGTGTATGATTTAACTAGGTTTAGTAGTGTATCGTCCTGGAGGAAAATGATCTTGGGCTGTGACTTAATCGACTACCTCCGGATGCGAAATATTATATTTTTACATAATCTTCTTTATCGGAAGAAACCACCCTATCTCTTTGAGAAGCTTGTATTTGGCAGATCCACTAGATATACAACTCTAATTATACCTAGATACGCTAACATCAATACTGGCAAATAGTTTTTCGTCAACGCAATTAATTTGTGGAACTCCTTACCAATGTCTATTAAAAACATTTCGAGAAAGAGCAGTTTTAAGAACTCACTTTTTTACTATATGTCCTCAAATATTTAAAATTTTGTGTGAAATATAATTATTGCCTTTTTGTGTATTAGTTATATACTTTATAAAACAATTGCACTATAATGTAATTTGTGTATATTCTACTGAGCTATAAAAGAATAACATTCTTAAAGCTCTTGTAAGTTCTTGTAAGCAAATAAATAAAAAAATAAATAAAATAACAAAAAAGCAATAGTGTTGAAAAATAATAGTGTTGTATCCGAATTAAATTATTTTATTCATTTCGTTACTTTTTGAAAGAAAGCGATTGCAAAAGAAAATCAAACAAATATGAGGCGTCTTGTGACATGTTTCTAATTCATTAGCATGCATTTAAATCGAAGTGATACTGCTTTAGATTTGTAAAAGCTTTTTAAATAGGTTTCTGTTGCAATATCAGTTGGAAATATTTAAAAAAAGGCTGATAAAACTATTGCAATAGAGGTCAGCAATGAGTATTCAAAAATATGAGTAGATTCGAATCATACGCATTCATACTTATTTTAATATGATACTCATACTACACATATTCAAAGTTTGAAGTACTCATCGTACTCATACTTAACAAAACGTATGATGTTGTTGATTTCGACTCTCCTTTACTCAACATTTACAATAATCACAAAATAAGTATGATTCGCGTACGAACACTACAATACTCACTAGAAGGTTGTGTGTTTGGTTTGCTTGCTGTCTTTGTATTTTTCTTTCTTTTTTTTGTACTAAGATTGTAAATTTTGATGAATGAATCACTCGAATCATTTATGAGTACATATTATAAGTATTTTTCTAAAGTTATGAATCTAAATGAGTAGACATATGAATCAAACATATTTAGAATGTTATGAGTTTGATGTCAATGTTGTACTCATACTCGTTGCAACCTGTACTTATAAATCAATGTTGTAGTGCGTACGAACGAATCAGAGTAGTTGAATTACAATACTGACTCACTCATACTCAAAATTTCATGAGTTGTTATGAGTAGCGAAAAAACGATTCATTGTTGATCTTTGGTTTGTACCCTTTGGCAGAGGGTATTCGAAATTAGGATTAATGTTATTGCGAAATATGAATGAAATAAGAATTTTCTATGCAGCTACATATGTATATTCATAAGTCTTTACCGCTTGCTTAAGTCGTTGTTTCGACTACAATGCCTATACAATTATCTGCGTTAAGTAATAAACTAAATAATGTGATCATGTACTTTGTAATCTATGGATGTTTTGTAGTTTTGATTAATAGTTAAGTAAAAACCGGCGGAATAATACAAAATGAGCCTAAATGATCCATCAACGCAATTCAAAAATGTTTAAATTTTTAATGCAAATATCACTGCATTATCAAGCTTTTTGTAGGGTGCTTTTGTTGTTCTTGTAATTTAATTTATTTAAATAAGTATGGTTTGTTTTTGTTTCACATTGGCAGGCATTCAAAACAAACAAAGAGGAAAACATACCATACATACATACATACATAGATACAGTTGACATTGACAGCGAGAAAATCGATATGTTTTCTTTGTTCCAAGTTCATATTTACCTCACTTCAGCTGATTTGATAACTGCCTTTGGGGGTGCATCCCAATAGTTGGGTGCTGGTGGCACCCATTGTCTTATCATCTGGTAATTGCCCTCCAGCAATTCCATGCTCTCGATGACTTCTTCATCGGATTCATCATTGTTGCCGGCCAAACTGAAATTATCATCTGAATTCATGTTTGACTTTTTGACGAAACATTACACATAGAAGAGATGAAGATGGGGAATCAAAACAAAATCGCCGAATCAAAACAAGAAAATGAAAACAACGGATGCTAATGCGCACGCATAGGAAATGAAACGAAATACACACACGCACGTACAGTATGTTTATAGGATACGGGTAGATAGTATAACTAACATTCGCGGCAACATTGATGCTTTATATGCGTATAAAAAGAAATGCTTTAGATAATGTTGATGCAACATATCCTAGCAACATTGTTGTTGATTATTTGTTTTGTTATTCTTTTTATATTTTTCTTTCTTTGTATCACTTTTCTTTGTTATCACTTAGTTTCCATGAAATTCTTATTATTGAATTTTTTTTTATTTTCAAGGTGATACAATTATGAATCTGCTCTCTTATTGCTCTTAATACACTGTCTCTTTGGTTTCAGAAGAATTTTCTTTCTTACACAATTTCAAAATATTTTATTTTCTTTTTTTTTTGTTTTCTTTGTTTTATTGTAAACAATTTTATTTAATTATTTATTTACTATACTCTTTTCAAATTAAATTACAACAAAATCATGTTTTTGTTTTTAAAATTCACAGTTATTTTTGGTTAGGCGATGTTTGCAAAACAAACGACAAGACAAGGAACATAATCACGACCAAAGACGTCACTCAAATCAACCACTTTCGTTTGGTTTCAACAATAACAACCAAACCAACCAAACAATCTGAAACGGTACCGCTCACGTTGCAATCGAATTTAATCTAATCGTTGAAATTTTCCAACATTTTTGTTTTGGCTCAAACTTTGTGTCAGTCAAGTCCGTCGGTCGTCACATGGTAGTAAAAACAAAACAGCAAAAACAAGAAATCTTCCACGTTTTTGTTCGCTCATTTCATTTGCTTGTACTTCGTGTTGTTGTTCTTGTTGTTGCTGTTTTTACTATTTAATGTTTTTGTATGAATTTTTCCTCTCACTCTCTCTCACGAGTTAGCTTTTAGTGTTGTTGTGTTTTGCTTTTTTGTTGCATTTTCGAATACACATGGGGGTAAATTTTGTGCTTTTTATTGTTGTTGCCGTTTTTGTGTTTTCCTTTCTTTTTTTTTGCATCCCTTGTACATACAGTTCAATGTCGTCGTTACCGTTATTGCTATTGTTGTTATTTTATGTTTGTCCATGACCGTGGTGAGTCTTTTCGTTATGCGTTCACGTGTTGTCCTGAATGCATGTATGTGTGTGTGTGAGAGAATGTCTCTTTTGAATTTTAGTTACTGTTTTGCTTTGGTTTTTCTTTGTTTGTTGTTGTTTTTTACTCTCTTTTGCACACAAACAAACTTACACCAGCTGCTTACGAATGTATGTTTTTCTTTCTACCGGTAAACCGATTTCGGAGGGTGTATTTGTGTGTTGTTCTATGTACGTGAAACACACACAATCGCTCTCATGCTTAAATTATGGGTTTTTTATTAAACAAAATAAGGGTTCAAGTTTATTACTTTTTATTTCCATTGTTGCTGTTGTTGTAGTTGTGTTTTTTGCACTTGAATGTTTTTGTGTCTGATTTTTTTATGTTGCTGGCAACTGTTGTGAGCATGGATGCGTGTATGCATGTATATGAATGGGGAGGATGAAGAATAGATTCGCATTTGTGCATATTGTTTAAATTACGTATGCGATGTGGGGTGTTGTTGTTGTTGTTTGTACCTTATGTGGCAAATAAACTATAAAATTTCGTTTTCTTTGTTAAGCATTTGATACAATTAAAAAGTTGGAAATCTGTTTACAGTGGGACTTATGAATTGCGTTTGCACGCTTTCATGTTTATAACTTATGACTGTTGAGTGGTTAGATCTTCTATTTTTTTTTTACTTCTTATTCCTTATTTTATTACGAAAATGGAAACGGTGTAACACCGTTTAACATTAAAATGAGAAACAAAAGCTACACAAATAAATACAATGAACTTGTTTACAAGTAAACCAACAACATCATTATGAAAGAAAAGGGGATAGATAAGCAAGCAAGAAGGCAACAACAAACAACGTGAACAAAATACACAAACACCAATAAAACATTGATAGAGACCTGTGAAAGCGAAACCACGAACATTCGACTTCAAGAACATTCATCAGACTGTTTAGGTGGGCTTACGAAAAGGCACAACAAAACACGCAACGAGTAGTAGTAAGAATTCAGTCAGTCTTGTGTGAAGACGCGTTGCGTGTGAAGAGAACAGTCGGGGTTGGAAGTTCTCCGTTGAAAAGATCTGCGTTGTAAGCAAAGAAGAATAGCGAACAAGGAATTATTGTTGTATACGTCAAGTTATAAACAGTGGCACACAAAAATAGTGCGAACAATAAAAAAATTAATTAAAACTAAAGACATATTTGTTTTTATTTTGTTTGCAATCAACGAACTAATATTTTAAACGTTTTTAAACGTAACAATATATAGGCTCTACTACTACTGCTATTCTAGATTTATGCAATTATAGTACATACATATGTACATATTTGAACTTATTAGTTATAGCGTATTGTTATTTAGATCTTTCTAAAATATCCCATAAATGATTTGTTGTTCAATAAGTCGTTCAAAGTTGACTCCTTACAACAGATTTATGGGAAACTTTTCATGGCAATTTTATTTTCTCTCAGAGTTTTGCCAGAAATCTGCAGAGAATAAGTCGCCGGAAAGATATTTTTTTACATTTCTCTTTGCTCGGGATATCTGACCAGGGGTTTGACCCGTGGCCTTACGTCTAATAAGCAAACACACTACCTACTAGACTACGGCGACTAGCAAGTTGAATGCGTATGGCAAAAGTAGTTCAATTTGTGAAATCACACTGGTTTCGAAGCCTACTATTAACTCTACCAACAATGACATTAATATGGTTGGACAACGTTAACCGATCATTGAAAACAATACCCAGAATGCTTTAAGATCTGAAAAAGTCAATTTTGTTTCCTTTCATAATTTTTCAAAAGTAAGATACATTTCGATCCATTGTCTGTTGCCCAGCTATCAATTTTATGCAAAATTTAATATTCTACATGCGAGAACTGTCGTTATGTAGGAATATTACTATAACAGAAGGCCTTCAGGGCATTTCAGTATCATTGTTGCTCCCTTTCGATTGTTTTAGACTAAATGATCGATAGATCGTCGCTTATACAGATCACCTGCAATTGGTCAAATGTAAGTTAAAATTCAATAGTCCGTTGCTGGTTTTTCATCAGACCTTAATGTGTTCCAAATAGTAAATTATATTGTGGTGGAGAGCACAGGCTTTGCCTAATTTTAAAAACGTATTAACATACGTTTATCCGCTCTCTTATTGGCAAATATTACTTTTTTGTCTTGATTTCGACCCACTGTCACTTGTGTTTTAGTGTCATTACTATGAGAACAGTAGGAATATTCAAGTATTTGAAATCTCTCAATTTGCTCAGCATTTAGAAGAGATGATTTTTTTCATTTAAACAAAAAACAAATCTATGTATGCATGTATTGTATGTAAATGTATTTGTAATTTTATTTTATACAAGTACTCGTTTGTATTGGTGAACGCGATTTTTAATTTACTTACAATTCTCGCATTAACAAAATAAATACAAATACAATGAAAATATGAACATTTTAACCCACATACATACATACATTCAACAAAATTCACCCCTTAAGCATATTCACGGTAATTTAGACACGTGCTTCATTTTATTTGAGTGTCTTTATGGGCTCTTCAATTCCATACAGGCAATTGTACTTCTGTAGTCGTTTACTTCCCAAATATTCCATCCAACATGACCGTTCGTACTCACTTACACACACACACCCAATCTGAATAGATTAAATACTCGCTACAGTAGCGGTCTAAGTTCGGAGAAAGTCTAACAAGGGTGTCTGATTGGAATATGCTATGCTTTGGTGGTGAACGAATGAGTCACTGGAGAGATAAAGGTGACTTAAAACATTCATTTGTTTCCAGCGCTTACAATAAGCAAATCTTAGTGAAACCAAAGAGAGAGAGATAGAGAGAGAGAGAGAGTGACTGCATGCAATGCTAACAGAGTGATCATAAATTTTTATGGGATTCGTTTGAATATTTATTAGTATTTAACACGTCTAGCTGTGGACTTTAACATGTGTGTGTGCATTGAAGGAGTGCGATAAAATCACAATAAAACTGTAATTTATTCCAGCAGTCGTATTCGGAAGCAGAAACTGTTAAAAAATTAATTACACTTAAAAGCGAAAAATTAAAGAAAATTGGATTTCATGCTCCAAAAACATTTCAAGCACAAAACTAAAGACAAAAATTATTCAACGATTTATTTTGGTTTTATATTGAACAGTATTTTAAAACATTAAACAAAATCAAGTTAAAAAAGTCCTTTTTATGACATTAATTTGCTTTCATATTAGTTTTACCACTCATTTAGAAAAAAAATGTACTCAAGGACGATCTCAAGATTGGTTAAATAATAGAAATTAACTACAAAGTTATTGAGTAACAGTAAAGAGAAATTCAAAAGCTCTTTGTTCAAACCTCACCCCAGACATCTCGGCGACTTCTTCAGTAAATAAAATTGGTTACCGTAGTCTAGTAGGTAGTGCGTTGGCTTATTAGACGTGAGGCCTAGGTTCAAAGCCGAGGTCAGGCATCTCCAACTAAACGAAATATGAAAAGAAATATTTCTTCGGCGTATTCCTCTTGTAATCTTCTGATAAAAAACTATGAGAGCCATATAAGCCTGCCTTGAAAAGTTTCTCATTAATCTGTCGGACGGAGTCAACTTTAAATTGTAGTTCTCGCTACTGATGCATAAAATTAACACACACGACATAAGTGGTGTGAGAAACTAGGTCGTAACAGTGGCTAAAGAATTGCAATGGCCAATTATGTATGTATGAAATATTTCTGAAATCTTTCGATCGGACACGACGTAGAAGCGTAAGCTCCGCCACTCAGGGGTAATTTTCACATGCACAATTTTGGTAGTGTGAGAAGATA
Source organism: Sarcophaga rosellei (assembly GCA_930367235.1). Classification (NCBI taxonomy): domain Eukaryota; kingdom Metazoa; phylum Arthropoda; class Insecta; order Diptera; family Sarcophagidae; genus Sarcophaga; species Sarcophaga rosellei. The sequence continues at coordinate 49,173,705 of OV884021.1, read as the reverse complement.
GGTTGTAATCCTGGCTAAATAATTTTAATAACCACGTTTATACGAACGTGCATAAAAGTGATGTGGAGTATTGTCGTTAGGCATCAGTACAGATAATAGTAGATAAATATCATAAAGATATTAAAAGAAAATGTTTCATAAAGGATCATAATGTAGCAATAAATCTTTATTTTATTCCAATGAGTTACGATGTTCGGATTGAAGCAGTGATCATCAATGAATCGTTTTTTCGCTACCCATAAGTACTCATGAAATTTTGAGTGTGAGTGAGTCAACAGTATTGAAATTCAACTACTCTGATTCATTCGTACTCATTACAGCATTGATTTATAAGTACAGGTTGCAATGAGTATGAGTACAGCGTTGACATCAACGAGCCATTCGAGTGATTCGAATCATTCATCAAAATTTACAGCCTTAGTTGTTGTTGCATTTACAAAAAAAAAGCAAACTCACAACATTCTAGTGAGTTTTGTAGTTTTCATATACGAATCCTACTTATTTTGGGATTTCTGTAAATGTTGAGTCATGGAGAGTCGAAATCAACAACATCATGCGTTCTACTTCAAGAACCTTCGTTTACGTGAGCATATAAAAATGCAAGACAAAGCCAGCAACGAGCAGTAAGAATTCAGTCAGTCTTGTGTGAAGAGAACAGTCGTGGTTTGAAGATCGCCGCTGTAAAGACCTACCAAACAGTTGTTAGTGTATAAAGAAGAATAGCGAACTAAACAAATTGTTGTTCTATCTTCAAGTTGTGACAGTGGCACACAAGAGTAGTGCGAACAATAAAGAGTTTAATTGAAACTAAACACAAAATTATTTTTATTTTGCTTGCAATCAACGAACTCATATTTTAAACGTGTTCTAAAAAAGCTAAAAACGTAACAATATGATTAAATTCAATTTAAATTCAAACCAGTTTTATGCATCTTAATATGCTATGCGTGAAAGCATATTAATTAATAACAAAACAACTAAGAAATTATAAGAACTGATATAAACAAGGCTCAAATTACAATAACAGAAATACATAGAGAAAGTGTATTCTAGAAGTTGATGGAACGAAAATTAATGTGTTGTATTACACACTATAAACAAACTTATTTTTAAGCGTTAAAAACGTTACAATATCTTCAGACTTTGTTTTCTAAAATATTCTGGCTTTTAGATTGGCTTTTTATCACTTAAAAAACCTGTAAACTATGTCATGTATTTTGATCATTTATCTAAAAACAATTTCTACATTTAATTCAATTCATTTAAAATATACATTTTTAACAACTCTCTTGGATACTTTTTAAAATACCCGACAACATGATGCCTTAATATAGGCTTATGTGTATAAACAATGTTGACATGCAACTTGGAAATAAATTTACGCATTAAGTTCGTTTACAAAATCGTTTCGCAAACGTGTTTTAACACAAATACAGATAAAAAAATGGAAAACATTTGAAAGTAATTATTACATATATGGAGAAAGAAAATCTGTGATAAGGCCAAACAATAGTAGAAAATCCAAACAGCAAACAACCCTTAGGCGCCAAATTGTATGCAACATTCGAAATGTTTTTTTAACATACAAATATTTAAGTATGTATGTATGTGTATGTGCGGGTATTGCAAAAGTGAAATTTGTTTTTGAGTTAAATGGCGCCACATGATGCCCGTTAACTTGTATTCCATTTATAACCACTTTTTACTTTTTGCTTCTTTCGATAAAGCTTACACTCTCCCCCATCGTTTGCTTCCCTTTCTCTTTTAAGCCATTAACACTTGAAGTTTTTTATGTGGCTAAAACCACGTGGTTTTCCGTTGATTAAAAAGTACAAAAGCTGCCAAAACACTGAATACAAATATTGCCTTGTTTTTGTAAGGATTGTTTTGACTGGAATAAAAAGAAAAAAAACATAAAAAAATTAAAATAAAGTCACCCCTTGTTGCATGAAATGGAAAGAATAACAATAACAAACCAACACCGCAACCAGAAGAGCAGCAAACAAACAAACAATATTTTGAAACAGAAGAAACCAACCAAACGACCGTCATCTAGTAAAACATCCATCCAACCATCCATTCAGTCCTCCAACCATTTTCGTATTCTTTCAAAACGACTGCTGTAACCAATATTCTAAAATGGCAACAACAACGACAGCAAGAAAAATGGAAAGGAATCCATTAATGGTCTTCATCAGGGCATAAATAAGTTGATACTATTCTGTGGTATTGTCATTGTCGTACGTTGCTTGCTATTGCTGTAATTGCTGTTGCAGTTGATGTTGTTGGATTCCGTTGTTAGAAAAAGCCGGAAATCTTGATTGTGGTTCGAGCTGGTTTTAATCGTTTTCGTATGTAAAACATTAAATAAATTTTCATTTATTTGTGCGATTAAAGAGAAAGGCATCCCAAAGTACTCCAGTGTTTCTCTAATGGATATCGATTCGTAACAGCCACTTGCACTCATATACTCATTATTTCTAACGACAGATCGCAAAAGGATACTTTTTTTATTGTTCAATTACAGTACCTTAATCAGCTTTGGAAAGGGTAACATTGGCATGAATTCTATTAGAAGGCAATGCAAAAAAATGTTGATACAATGTTGAATTGCATATAAATACAACTCGACATATGTACTCGTATACAACTCTTTCAGGGTATAAGACTAACTCGAAAAATACCGCCTTTTCAATTTAATAATAAAAATGCGTTAAATAAATATTTTGAAATAAGATTTCTACAGGAATAAATTGTTTGAATTTTTAATCTATTTAATCTATTTGGCTGATTCAGCTTCCCTAGACCTCATAGCGTTGAGTGTTCGAAGGGCGGCCTGACAGTCAGATAGATATCTGCTATCCAGATTTAATAGAGCACACCTTTCGTTGGCATAGACCTCCTCTTGGAAGATACTCGCGTGTTTCCCCATGGTATCGGAGTATTATATTCTGGGACGAAATACTTCCATTCCTGTTCAAAGATCATTTCTTGATCTATCTGTATACCGGAAAATAAAATAGTCGCTTTTAAAAAAATGCAATTTCCGTATTCTTGAATTCATTTTTGTTACTAAGTATCGTTCCAAATTGAGGGAGCACTATGCAGTGATATTCGTTGACATTTTACCTCCATTTTCTGTGACTTTGCCTCTCATATTCTGAATATTCTTATATTTAGGAAGTTTTCTCCTTCATGTTCGGGTTTGTCCTCGGGCCGACTGTCATCCACTATGATTTACAACCTCAAGACCTCTTTGTATAATGTCACATTTTTTTAAAATTTCCCATTAGTTATCATTCTTGGCAGTCGATGCCTTTCCCAGAAGGTTTTGTCATTACCAGCGTATGTTTCCGTAGATCATGTGTAAAGGAACTCTGCCATCCATCTTGATATTATATATCTCATCTATCCTATGACTTACTTATGACTTCGTGAGGAGTGTTATAGAATGATCCTTCTGTACCAATGCACATTCAAAGCTTTCTGAGTTGTTCACATTGCCTGCCCTATAAGCGCGTTGCCTAATATCATGCATCTTATGTAAGTAGTTGCCTATAACTTTGTGTAGCGTTTTCAACATGAAAAAGGTGAGACTAATTTTGGACGTGCATTGCTCTCACATTCTCTGGAGATTAAGGTTTGATATAATTACCCAGATATGTTGTCGAATACTATATTAAATGTATGTACATACCAGAGATCAGCAATGTGTATTCATAAAGATGAGCAGATTCGAATCATACTCATATTTTCTGATACTTATACGCATTCTTATTTTAATATCATAATCATACTACTCATATTCAAAGTTTGAAGTACTCATCGTACTCATACTTAACAATACGCATGATGTTGTTGATTTCGACTCAACAACAACTAAGACCGTAAATTTTGATGAATGATTCGAATCACTCGAATTATTTATGAGTATTATAAATACTTTGCTAAATTAGTGAATCTGAATAAGTAGACGTAAGAATCAAACATATTTCGAATGTTATGAGTTTGATGTCAACGTTGTACTTACTCATACTCATTGCAACCTGTACTTATAAATCAATGTTGTAGTGAGTACGAATGAATCAGAGTAGCTGAATTTCAATACTGTTGATTCACTCATACTCAAAATTTCATGATTCTGATAAGTACTCATGCCAGTTTCATTTAAAGAAAACAATTTTTTTTTGTTTTTCAGAGAGAAATAATTTTCTTTTATTTGTTTCAGAAATTATTCGATTTTTTTTAATTCGTATTAATAACACGGTAACTGCATATTCCAATTGGCGAGTAATCTCAGTGTATATTTCGAAGAATGTAAAGAATTAATCGTTCGTTAATCATAAGAAAGGTAGTGCGTAGATACAAAAGAGAAGTGTTTTTTTTTATTAAATTATGGTTTTCATAAAAATATGGTTTTAATTTGTGTGGTCCAATATTTAATTTAATTGTCGCACCCACATGCCTATCGAAACTTTACAATTAAGTACGTGTTTAAACACAATGCCTCAAATACTCATCCCACTTTAAATATGATTCACGTTTATTGTTGTCCTCCCCCAAGCTGTCATTTCAAAATTGTTTGATTTGAAGTTATCGATAATGAAATACTCGTTTTACTCACATTAACGATATCACTTCTAAATACGCACTTTGACTATTGAATTAAAGTTAAACGTGTCACACAGTAAACCTAACAAATTAAAGAAAATTTCATAACAATGAAATGATCTCCACGTTTCAACGATTACAGGGATATTTAAGCATATTCAACCCCAATTCGAAAGATGGATTTCGAATTGTTGCTTGTAAACAAATATCGAATTAGGAAATTGTGTTTTACAAACAAAAAAAAGCCAAAAACAAGTTAAATAGACTCTCTCTCTCTCTATCTCTTATTCAAGTAGATGGGAGTCGTTCTCGTTATAGAGTCTTGACAGATTTAAAGGACGTTTACACTGAAAACCACAACAGGAAGAGTAGTGTGGGCAGAAGTATGGAAGGACTATGATATTTTGAAACTGTGCGTGTGGTTGTTTTAAATTTTTCAGAAGTATTTGTCATTTACTCGTTAGGCAAATAGAAGAATTGGAAGATGAGACTGCTAAAAAAACGCAGTACCAAACCGAGGGTTCATTTGAAGATTCCCAAAGATGGGAAACATGAAAATTGTGTGTCGAAGCATGATGATGTTGGATGTTGATGTTGATGTTGCTGCTGATGTTGTTTATTTGATTATAAAATAAAAATTCTCTTAAAGGGGCACTGGCACTGGCACGGGCAACAAAATCTAAGAAACGTGGTTTTGTGTAATCATATTCAAACTGGCTTGTTTGTTTGAAATTTCTTTCTTCATTTTTCTCAGTTTCAGTCTCAGTTTTGTTTTACATTTTACTGTACCTTTTAAGGTTTTGCATTTTATTGTTGATTTTTCCTTCGTTTACATTCGCAGAGTTGTTGATGTGGTTGAAAAATGTTGAAAATTTTTATGCCTTTTGGGGATGTTTTCATCAATTTTCTTTAAATGATTACAACAAAAACAGTTATTTTCTCTTTCATTAAAACGATATTCAAAGTATAAATTGGAAATGGAAAGTTTATACGATTGGGGGAAAACTATAAAAATTAAAAAAAAAGAAAAAAACTGAACACTTATCTTGTAGCAGTAAAAATATTCACAGAAAGAATTGGGTAATTCACTTAAGCTCTTGTATCGTTGTATTCATTGTATTGTTGGATGAATACACAACAGTGTATGCTTGAAAATTGATAATTTTCTTATAAAAATCCAATACACTTATACACATTTTGTCATATTTTTTCAAAAGTTGTATTGGTTTCATGCTATCAGTTTATGTAAATGCCAGTAATCAAGAAGAAGCATAAAAATAAAAAATATTTTCTATGTAAATTGAGTCAACAATTAAAATTTCAAAATTCAAAATTTCAAAATTTTAATTGTTCGCACAGATAATTATTTAATTTACTTTTTTCCACAATATTTTTTATATTGCTGCTTGAAAATCTAATTGTGAATATTGGTCTTCTTCTTCTCATCGCTTTTTGACATTTGGAATACGAAATACACAATACAGCATAGCATTGAGCGTTCGCAAACAAAAAGTGTATTCAATACAACATACACGATACAAAGTCGTGTGAATTTCCCAAATATCTTTAACAATATTGTCTGCATGTACTCACTACTTATTCGGATTCTGAAATATTATTCCTTACGGAACATTCGCGAATCGAATTGGGTATGCCACTTCAGTAAATTTGGCCATTAGGCAACAATCCTATCTGGACGCCAACCTATTCTGGACAATAGAGAAATCGTATTCAATTGCTAGACTCACTTGGCCCAAATTACTAAAACATTATCGCAAGGTCATCTCGACCACAGTGGCCATGCCATGGGAAGACACACGGAAAGAATACAGCTCTCATTGAACGACTACTGCCTACGTTGTGTGTCTGCTGAAGAGGAGAAACCCGTTATCCAGTTTGTTTGCCAATGCTCACCTCTCGCGAGATGCAGATATAGGTTATTTGGCTCTCCATTCCTTGTCATCTTAATGGAGTTATGCGGCTAGCAGGGCCCTAAGTTCCAAGACGGTATATCGACGAGATAGCGGAACCAAGAAAATCTGGCCAAGGCTGGATGAGAGGCGCACAATGAGTCTACTTAAACTCCAAATAGGCGAGCTCAGTGGTGTCATTACGGGGCATTGAATAATGGGAGCGCATGCGAGGCGAATTGGTCTCGGACGCCTTGCTAACGATTTCTGCAGAAGCTGCAGCGATGAGAAAGCGGAGGATACTGTCCCGGCTCTTTGCCAAAGGAGAAAGAAGTACTTGGGTATTTACTACATGGATGATCTGGAGGAACTGTCAGGAATCGACGTTGGCAGCCTAAATCGCTTCATCAGGAGCTCCGAGTGGTTTCGATATTAGGGGACAGCGGATAATTGTGGTAGCACAATGGGCCCAATGCAGCCTAAGTGTATCCATCCAACCAACTTTCTTGGATGGGAAGCCACCTCTACCTACCTAACGGAGTTATCATCCACTGATATCAAGAATATAGCTTCTTTCATAAAACTTTCATGTTGGCTTCCAGCTTAGAGGAGTCGTGTTTTTAGTGTGCAGTCCCTGCGCTGACCAATTTCTTCTATGAGTTCTGTGGATTTTTGTCAGTACGGGAACTGAGCTTACCCGAGGCGTCATAATAAACGTTGTGCATGTTCAAGTAAGCTTTTGGTATTAAAGCTACCATTCCAACCTAGCCTAACCCATACCCATTATGGGCTTCCTTCTAAATAAGCAATTCATGTCACTTTGTTAAGCAAAAAACCACTGTTCAATAACATTGATTCTCTTAACAAGTTCGCTTACAAAGTAAAGAGTCTAGTTGTACAAATCATCATCAATTACAGTTACTCAAGTTATCGAATAATACTGTATTTAAAGAAATTGTTCATTTGAGAACAATATTGTTGTTGTCTTCTTTTTTTTTACTTGTCTATCGCCTTTTCATTCATACTGAACATATTCATTGTTTTTGTTTTAGTAGCTTTTGTTTATCATTTTAATGTTAAATGATGTTACTCCATTTCCAATTTCGTAACAATATGTTGCATAATACATACATATATACATAATTGGTCATTACAATCCTTCAGTCAAAAGAATATGTTGCCTATTAAAAAGGTAACCTTTTAAAAGTTTTGCCCTTTATGCATTCAAAATGTTGCATTTTTCTTTCATTTTGTAACAAAAACAAAACGAAACAATGCAAAAAAAATAAAGGAAGCCTAATTTTTTTAAAGAATGCTAATTTCTTTTTTAGAAAAGTTCATATAAATGATTTTAAAAAGTAAAAGAAAAAAAATCTGTAGTTTCTGCCAGAAAAAGAAAACGACACAAATGTCAAATGCAAATAAAGAGAATGTGTTTAAATTGACCATTTCAGATGCAATAACCAATATAAACACTAGATAATTACGACCTCTGACTTTCTCTACTTAATTGGTCATTACAACTTTTTAGTCAGGGGATTACTAATTAGCTTCTCACATCACCATGTTGTGTGGCACCTATGGTTTAACGTCGTTTCCGAGTGGCAGATTTTCAGACTTATTTATACGAATTCCGATTATTTTCAAATTGAATATTTTCTCATGGTATTGTAAATATTTTTATATTTTCTAAGACTTCTGCGTACAACTTGTGCAAACTAAACTTGTCGATTTTAATTGAATTTAAATCATTGCTTACAGTCAATGTAACTTCAATTAATTTATAATCACAATAAATATTGAGTAGCTTTACGGAAGATGGATGGAACAAGACGTTGACGGCGTCTGTCATAAAATTTAATTTGTTAGTGAGAAAATCTTGCTAACATGTTTACAATTGGTTGCATCAAAACCATCGTTTTATCTCATTGCGTATAGAGATGTTGCAAGAAAATAATTTTCTACAATTAAAATTCTTATCTTCAACAATAATGAATTGCAGAAATGTTTAACGTTTAACGTTAACAAAATTCTTTTCTCACACTGTAATTGATTTATACGGAGTTGCCATCACTAAACATGTTGAAGTAAACTTTGTTCGGGTGGATTTCTTTTTTGTTAAGAAAATTATTTGCTGTTGTCTTTAAACGTTTTGCTTCTTCTTTTTCTTGATTTTCTTAATTAAACAATAAAAGATGATTTCAGTTTATAATAATATTTGCAATATACGAGAATGATTTTTAAAGTACGATTTTCATTGCTTTCGTTCAGTAGAAAATATACAAAATTCATTCAATACTGAGATCAGCAATGAAACCTTTTTTCGTTACTCATAAGTACTCGTGAAATTTTGAGTATGAGTGAGTCAACAACTCTGATTCATTCGTTCTCACTACAACATTGATTTATAAGTACAGGTTGCAATGAGTACTATGAGTACAACGTCGGCATCATTCAGATTCATAAATTTAGAAAAATACTTATAATACTCATAAATGATTCGAATCACTTACAACCTTCTAGTGAGTATTGTAGTGTTCTTATGCGAGTCATACTTATTTTGTGATTCTTGTAAATGTTGAGTAATGGAGAGTAGATATCATAAACATCATGCGTATTTTGAATATGAGTATGCGTATACAAATTAAAAATGTTAATCGAAACATTTAAGTTGCTCCGGTATTGCTCTCCAACATTGAAGAAGATAAAAATCTTGGACATATGAAAAAAAAAATTTTTCGACGACTTCCTCTCAGCAGATATCTGGCAAAAACTCTGAGAGTAAATAAACCTGCCATGAAAAAGTTTCTCAAAAAAAAAAGTCTGTCGTTCAGAGTCGACGTTAAACTGTAGCTCCCTCCACTCATGTATAAAATTAACACCCACAATATAAGTGGTGTGAGAAGCTAGGCCGTAGTCTTGACTGAAGGGTTGTAATGACCAATTATGTGTGCATGTATTATGTATGTAATATTTCGCTTCAGGTACTTATGATTCTGAAATAGTAACCTGTTGATAATTTCACATCCACATATTTAACTCATATTGCATTTGGCGTGAAAATTATTTAAAATAGCAAAAAACAGATATTGGAGATCCTACGGAGTTAAGTTTCCATGTTGGAGCTCCAATTATTATGACATTATTTGGGTATCCTGTTTATAGGATAAACTGTTTAGCTTTCAAAAATAGTTTTCAGCGACATAAGAAACCTCTTTATTGGTAACAAACCTTTTTAAGTTCTTGAATAGAAAATTCTCCGAGGAAGATTCTGACAATCTCTAATTTATTAGTCTTTGCTCCACGGTGTTCTTTTTGTCTTTTTTGTCAACCCCAACTTTTACGTCTGGAAAAGAAAGGATGGAAAGGATTGAAATAAAGAAGGTAACAATGAATTCAATTAAAAAAAGTGTAGTAAATACAATAAAATTCCATTCAATGTGTGCGATTTGCCTTTCTTCTTTTGGACTTAGTGATCATTAACCATCAACTAGTGGTCCTACGAATTTTTCTACAATCCATTAGGCTTAGTAGTAAGAAATCTTTTTGCTTTTGCACCATGTTCTTATGATTTTGAATAAAAACTTTTTTGAGAAATTTCTTATAAAAGACATGAAAATGCACCAAATGTACGTTGGTGATAGACATTCAAATAAATTATCGATGTTTTTCCGATGCAATTTTATATCGATTGTCGCAAACTATATTGATGTTTTCTGTGCATCGATTCTTTTTGCATAAAAAAATGAAAGAAAAGGAAACATAAACTATCAGGACGATGCGTAGAGATATTGAGGTATAGCGATCAGACGATTTATTGTACTGCGCTCTAGGAATTCCTGTAATACCTCATACAAACCTGTTGCCCTGGCAAACTGGAAGGAAGCTGTTCTTCTCAATAGTTTGATGCATAACAGAAATCGCTTCTCATTGTAATTACCCAATAAAACCCTTTTGTCATCACACGAGTGCCCGCTTTCATCTTTTCTTTCGCTGGATATATTCGTCCATTGCACTGAGACGTACTGGTTTTATCAGAAGCGTGGAAGTAGCTTTTCCGCAAACTGGTGTTGTCTGATAATTGACGCGACTTCCATTCTAATCTCGAGCCAACCTTTTAGGAATATCGTTCTTGTCCAAGTTGATTTGTGCACATCTTTTAGTGGCGTAAGCTTTCGTTTGGAAGCAACACGTGAATATTTTACGTGGCCTTGACCTATAGGTTATCACAGAATAATCTCTCTCCTAAGAAATTATCGCGTTACTAAATTGTTACTTTCACTGTTATTATTCATTCTCGTTGTGAAACATTTCTCAAAATCATCGAGTTTACTGGCACTGTTCAGCAGATAATTAATGAGGGAACTGTCAGCCAAAAAGCCTTATGATGAAGTTCCCAAAGCCTTGTACTGAATCTCACGTTGGCCTAGTCTTCCACTAACCTAACCACTCTTTTCCTCTCTACCGCATCCAACAAGCTTACATCTAGAAGAAACTGCAACGCCTGGACTTACATATATTCCATTGAAAAATGCTTTTTTCATTTAAAATTTTATTTTTTTTATAACAATCCGACAATAGCACGAATTGAAAATAAAACAATAAACACGTTTTCCTTATCAGCCCATATACTAAAAATTAATTATATTTTATGAAAATATTTTAAATATGAGACATATACATATATGTGTACATATGTATACAATAAACATTTATTCAAAACCATCTGTAATACAAGAATACTTCTCTTAGCGGACTTATTATAATTCAATTACAAAAGGGCATCACAAAATTCGACCCGAATCGAATTATGCGTTTTGGTTTCGTTTTTCCCTTTCAAGAAAAAAGAAAATGTTTCTTTGAGTATCTTTTCTTTATCCCTTCCAGACATTCTAAAGAAATAAACAAGAAACACAAAAAAAGATTTCGATTATGCATCACCAGGGATGATAAAGTTGATACTTTGGTATTTTTTTGATACTTTCTGATGCTCCCAAGTACCTCGGTACCACCGTGATATACTTGATACTTTTTCTTAGCTTACCTAAATTTCACTTTCTCAAATGAGAATGTAATATGGTAACCCATGTTTCAACCGTATCTAGTTTAATACAAACGAAAGATTTATTAAAGTCGACAGATTCTTGTTGTTACAATATTATAATTAACAACAAAATGTTATCCAAACAAAAATAAAGTCATTAAAAATGATTTTTAATATCGATCTCCTAAAAATGTACCTAATTTTTATGTTCTTTAATATAGTTTTTAATATATTATTATTTTTTTTTTTGTTCGCATGAATTGTTATGTTTTATTTGTTTTACATGTTATCAATAAATTGAATAAATTATTTAAAAAAAAATTAAAAAATGTTACTTTAATATAATTTGAAAAGAAGGAAAATTTGTGTAAAAATATGAATAATTCAAAATTTGATACTTTTTCAACCCGAAAAGTACTTTTTTAAAACTTTTTTGTTACCATTTCATTGGTGTCATTTATCATCCCTGTGCATCACATCTAATATTTCCGTTCTTAAAAGAATTGTTTTCTGTTTTCTTTCCTTTTTTTTCTTGCATTTTAATTTAAATTTTTTGTTTTGTTGTTTTTGTTTATATTGTACAGTGCATAAGCACAGTTCATTTCAAATATGAGCACTTGCAAGCTGCACATGTTTGTCAAGCGTTTGCAACTGCAACAGGGACTTTAGCAGCTCAACAGTTGCAATACTTCAGCAACTGTTGTACTTGAGTTGCTTAGCTTGCAAGACGGTTGTCGTCAGCATATTTTTTCCCCCCAGTTTATTGTAATAATGGCTCAGGTTATGTTTACACGAATATTCGTTGAGGATTGAATGTGCAACATAACGATATTTCTCCTACTTTTAACACTTCTGTTTTATAAGACAAGAAGTAATATGTAACGAATCTACAATGTAGGATTCTGTACTAAAGTAGATCATGTAATAGTTGAGACTATACAGTAACGAAATCTTTATCGATGATAATACATCAACTTAAATAGTTACAAACAAGTGCATGTACATAGAAGTATGTTTGAAAGTTTTCTGTTTCGAAAACTAGATTACACTTTTGTAAAAGCTTTGGAAGCATTATATCCTAAACTGAATTTTCATTCAAAAATATCTCCGAGATAAAATGGGTCCGATTTGGATTCAGCACTTTAAAAACCTTTAAAAAATATAATGGCTTCTGGATTAAATACTTTTTTGAAATTTTGTTCGCTTATTACATATGTACATAACATAGTTGGTCATTACAACCCTTTAGTCAGGATTACCACCTAGGTCGCTGAGAGGAAGTTGCCGAAGAAATATTTTTTATCTTATATTTCTTTTTCATGTCTGACCTGGGGTTTGAACCAAGGCCTTTCGTCTAATAAGCTAACACACTACCTGCTCGACTACGCCGACTTGCACTTTTATTGAATCAATATTCGGTATATTGAGTACAGTATTTTAAGTATTCAGACATAACAATATACACAGTTCAATATTCATTTGAAAGCTGGTTGTTTCAACAACATTGTTTTTATTTTGTATTTTTGTGTATCGTTGTTGACATTTGAGTTGTCAAATATCAACAGAAAGTGTTCGGATAATTGTAATATGCACACTGAACATACTTATGACAGTGCTGCATTTTAAGTTTCACTCAATATTATAACAATTTGTGTATTTATTGCGCAATAATTAATTGAAACTTTATATGAAGTATTAAGCTCAATAATGGCGTTTATTGCGATTTACGCAATAAAGTTGCATATCTGAACACCGTATAAAATTATGTAATTTCTTCAAATTCAAATTCAGTTTAAAGTAGTTTTGAGTTTTAAGGTTTATTTAATTCGTTGCATAATATTGTCGGAAGTACCAGTTGCACTTGCATTTTTATTATCGGCAGACCTTCAGAGATATGTTGGAGCATTTTACAGATATGCCTCATGCCGCTTAACAAACTGAGCTGCGGTAGTGTACAGGAGAAGGGTGAACGAAAGAGGCAAATAAAAAAATATACATTAACCGCACATGTGTGGCTTTTGTTGTTGTTGTTCTTACTTTTTCTTGCTGTATTTAGAGTTTTGTTTTATTGTTTATAAATTCAAAATTATTTCTGTTCTTTTTTTTATTGTTTCAGATCAGATCTATAACAGGGAATATGGATGTAAATATGTGCATAAGTTTCTACTGTATATTCCAAAGCATTCGAATATGAACTAATTGGAGAAGTTTGCAAAATGTTTAGTTAGAGATTTTATGAAATTAAGATTTTTAATAAGAAATTCTAACCGACAGCCTTTGTTCGCATCAAGCGCATCCAAATCGGTAACAACCTCCAAAATTTTGCTTGCAATAAACTTGCCAAATTTGTTTGAGCTCCAAATTCTAGACCAAATGCAGTGAGTTGTAGAGAACATAGGTAACATTTGATTCTTACTTCGAAAAAAATTTTGAGTGAGATGTCTGTCCGCCTCTAGGAGGATCAGTTCTGATATGTCTAATATTTCATGACTCTGGCGTACGAATCAAGCTGAAATTGAGCAATGTCATGGGAAATATTGTGTTTATGGACCATTGCGGTTTGTGGCTTGTTTCCATACACCTGCAACTCAATAAAGTCCCACAAGAAGAAATCTAATGGGGGGCGTGAGATGACCATGCACTCAAACCTCTCGATAAAATTTCAAAGTGGCTTGAGCTACGTGTAACCGTCCTGAACAAAACACATGTCATTGGTTTCCGAATCATCGAAATTATAGTGTACGTCATTGATAATGATGGACTAGCCAGCGTCGTTGCTAGGGAAATATGAACTGATGAGATCTCCAGCAGTGATCAGCAATGAGTATTCAAAAACATTACTCAACATTTACAAGAAACACAAAATAAGTATGATTCGCGTACGAACCTGCAATACTCACTAGAAGGTTGTGTGCTTGCTTTCTGTCTTTGTCTCTTTCATTCTTCTTTTTTTTTTTGTAAATGCAACAACAACTAAGACTGTAAATTTTGATGAATGATTCGAATCACTCGAATCATTTATGAGTACTATAAGTATTTTTCTAAATTTATGAATCTGAATGAGTAGACGTGAGAATCAAACATATTTCGAATGGTGTGAGTTTGATGTCAATGTTGTACTCATACTCATTGCAACCTGTACTTATAAATCAATGTTGTAGTGAGTACGAATGAATCAGAGTAGTTGAATTTCAATACTGTTGACTCACTCATACTCAAAATTTCATGAGTACTTATGATTTGCGAAAAAATGACTCATTGCTGATCTCTGGTCTCCGGGTTAAATTTCGTACCAAACAGTTGCATTGGCTGTTCTTGGATTTCATGTGTTATTTGTTGTTGTCACAAATTCGACAAACTTGTCTATTCACGTACCTATTCATTTAAAAATGGAACGCATGCCTGAAGCCTCTCTTGGAAGACCCTATATGTTTATGAAATTATTATTTTTATTTTTAATCTTTTTCTAAAGAATGAAACAGGAGAAATTCATTTTGAGAATTGTTTTCTTTGCGCCCTCCAACAAAGTTCTGTAAATAAATTCCACGCAACAATAATATTGAAAGGAAAGGAAATAACAACAATAATACATGCCTAATGTAAACAACAATTCAAGTAACAGCGTAACAGCTACAATTGTTTACTTCATCGAATTGATGAAAAAAAAAAGTTTTCAAAAATTTCAAATGAAATGAAGAAAAACGAACATTGAAATACTTCTTGTGTTTGAAGGAACAACAAAAAAAAAACGAATTTGTTTCTCCGACCAACATATGTGCAACTGGAAAAAGGGTTCTATTCGACTTCTTACAAATGAATTTTTGTTTAGATTTTCAATGTTCGTGTATGTGTTGCGAGTACATGTTGAAACTAGTGGGGAGGCATTTATGGGACGACGCTGTATTTTTATTTCGCTACTTCACGGTTATCAACAGCCACAATTGCAGCAATTTCAACGGCATCAGCAACATCGTCGGTAGCTAAAAATAAAAAATATTTTCTGTTTCGAATGTTTGTCTGCATTTTCTCTTCCTATTATGTGGCCAAGTTTTTCTGCTGCTTCTCGATAGCAGTTGCACTGTTGCACCAGATGCTAAACAGAGTTCAATGTAAAAAAAAAAACAAACGAAATTATATTGAAATACATAATACCGGCATTATTTGTGAATAAAATTTTATTTTCATCTTTTGTTGTTGTTTTCATTTTCCTGTATGATTACATTGAAAGAAATTCAATGAAATCCATACATTACAGCACTATTTATGGCCTCTAATTACACAAACCATCGTATATTCGACGAAATGATTCGTTTTACACTACTTTTTGAACTGAAAGAAGCCTGATCTGATGGTCGTTTGTACGTATTGTTACGAAAACGATAAACAGAAAGTTACACAAACAAATACAACGAACTTGTCACAAGCAATCCAACAACATCAGTAAGAAAGAAAAGGTGATAGACAAGTAAGCGAACGCAACAACAAGCAATGTGAACGAAATACGCAAACAACACCGAAGTCGCTATAGAAATCTCGAGAAGGCGAACACACGAACATTTCACTTCAAGAACCTTCGTCAGACTGTTTAGGCGAGCATATAAATAGACAAGACAAAGCAGGCAACGAGCGTTGCGTGTGAAGAAAACGGTCGTGGTTTGAAGCTCTCCGCTATACAGATGTAACGTACAAGTGTTTTTGCTTACGCAAAGGGTGTGAGCAGAGAAGAATAACGCTCAAGCAAATTATTGTTGGATTCATCAAGTTGTAAGCAGCGGCACACAACATTGTGCGAACAATAAAGAATTTAATTGATTTTTATTTTGTTTGCAATCAACGAACGCATATTCTAAACGTTTTTAAAAAGTTAAAAACATAACAGTATGTTAGACAAGGTAAGCCGAATATAATTTTGATATTGAATTACTTTCAGAAGCTCCAGTCCCACATAACATTCATTTTTTAACTTCTGGGCACCTTTTAATTTTATTACCAAATCAATGTGTTTATGATCAGGTATTAAACTTTCTTATAGACTGCATGCAGTTCGTTGTACTCTCGTAGGTAGTTGTTCGCTTATGGGGTTTCAAGCCCCCTGCTCAGACAACAAAACGAAATATAAAAGAAATTGCTTCGGGGACTTCCGGTCTTGATTTGCTAATGAGCTGATCATGGCCGGTAAGTGAATCGCAATCTCCGACATATTGCTGGGTATATATACATATATACGGTATATAATTCGATTGCCTCCATAAAATTATATTTTTCATTCGTGTTACAGGGAGGCTCAATATCGTTGACAGCAGACGGGTATGTGCAATATTGGAAAGCTTTAGTGGACACGTATATAACAAGAGTAGTGAGTCGTATAGCCATCTATCGCACTTAGCGAATCTCAAGGGCTATTGTCATATGACTTTATCATTATATCATATGACTTTTGTAGGTGTTTTGGGGCTGAGAAATAGAAAAGGATTGCCTTTCATCTAATGTTTCAGCGCCTTGCTCTTACAGGTCAGTAATATAAAGATTGCTGCAATAGCAAGACTTATTATGAACTTTGTTGGGTTTCCCTAAATGCTAGGCTAAGTAAGAACATTTTCTTCAAAGAAGGTCTGCCACTTTTCTATCCTATTATGATCAGTAACTTTGATTTGAAGTCCAATATTGCAAAAGTATTTGAATTTCAATAATCTTAATAATGATTTTAAGAATGTTTTCTAAATAAGAATTTCATCATTATGAGAATATTTTTTAAAACATTCGAATTATGTGGCATATGAAACAGCTTCCAAGAAACCTGCAAAAACTATTTTTTTTATTCTGATAATAAATGAACGATTAGTAACATTTTTTCAAGTGCCTTTAGCCATTGCAATAATCAACAATCGTTTTCCTCTCTATTTTGCTATTTTTTTTTTTCGTTTTCATTTCCATATTCCGTGTTGCACTTTTGTGAAAATTGTAGCGGAATTATGTGGCAGATGTTTGTAATCGTATCGTCAAGTATCATTATGTTGAAATGAAAGCAAAAAAAAAAGGAAGATTTTTAGCACGGGCTTTAATGCAGTTTTTTTCCTTTGCTTTTCTACAATGTTAAGTTGTGTGTTTCACTCTTTTTTTTCTCTCTATCAATTTCCATTGGAGGATTTAGTAATTGTGGTGGAAATATTAATCATTAATGCACTTTGCCGGTAGCTTTTGTTTAAAGGATTTTCATTTACGATCAAATTATTTAAACCTGACACCTTCTCCTCTTACATACATTTACGTTTTTTTCTATTGCTACAGCTGAAGCAAATTGAAAAATTATTCGCAAAGTTTGTAATTAAAAGATTTATGTCAAACATAACGGTTCATTTGCAAGAATCCATTGGAATTTTATGCTTCTATGAATATGAAATCGATGGAGATCTAAATCAGAGATCAGCAATGGATCGTTTTTTCGCTACTCATAAGTTCTCATCAAATTTTGAGTATGAGTGAGTCAACAGTATTGAAATTCAACTACTCTGATTCATTTGTACTCACTACAACATTGATTTATAAGTACAGGTTGCAATGAGTATGAGTACAACATTGACATTAAACTCATAACATTCGAAATATGCTTGATTCATACGCCTACTCATTCAGATTCATAAGTTTAAAAAAATACTTATAATACTCATAAATGATTCGAGTGTTGTTGAGTCTTAGTTGTTGTTGCATTTACAAAAAAAGATGAAAGAAAATGACACAAAAAAGCAAATCAGAGCAAACACATAATCTTCTAGTGAGTATTGTACTATTCGTACGCGAAACATACTTACTTTGTGATTCATGGAAATATTGAGTCATGGGGAGTCGAAATCAACAACATCATACGTATTGTTATACTATGTTCAGACATGCACTTCTATTGAGTGAATATTCGGTTTATTGAGTACAATATTTTAAGTGTTCAGACATAGCAATATACGCAGTTCAGCTGCTTATTCAACATTCATTTGACAGCTGGTTGTTTCAACAATATTGCTTTTTTGTTTTGTTTTTTGTATTTTTTTTTGTTTTTGTTTATCGTTGTTGACATTTGAGCTGCCAAATATCAACAGAAAGTGTTCCAATAATTGAAATATGCATACACAGAGCTGCACACATGACAGTGCTGCGCACATGACAGTGCTGCAGCACTGTTTTACTCAATGCCTATTATAACAATTTGCGTATTTATTGCGCAATAATTAATTGAAACATGAAATATTGAGCTCAATAATGGCTTTTATTGCGATTTACGCAATAAAGGTGCATATCTCAACACCGTATTAAGTATGAGTACGTTGAGTACTTCAAACTTTGAATATGAGTAGTATGAGTATGATATTAAAATAAGTATGAATGCGTATAGGTATCAGAAATTATGAGTATGATTAGAATCTACTCATCTCTTTGAATACTCATTGCTGATCTATGATCTAAAAATAGTGTGGCTATATTGTTGTACACTCATATATAGTACGCTTTTGTGTATTTTTTGGTGTGGTACTTTAAGCGTTCTTTCGTTAAAGTTACTTTGTTTAAGAATTTCCATTCTTCTTGAAAAAAGTGTCCAAAAATTTGAAAGAATTTCTTAAAAAATTGAGAATATTTGAATGAAATTTGTATTTTTTTTTTACAAAACATGGAAACAAAGTTGGACAGAATACAGTTTAAATAAATATGTATGTATGCTGCTATCTACTATACTACGGTCTGAATAACACCCTTAATTTTCCCCTCCCCTAAAGGGTATAGAAAATGTAAAAAACATTCATTTAATATTCATTTATTTGTTGTTGTATTTAACTAGATTTTGCAGAAAGATAATTCATAATTGAAATCCCAACAATAACAACAAGAACAACGCAAGTATTTATTGCGAATCAGAAACTTTGTATTCATCTGTACTGTACACACAGTGTACAGTGTGCGAGGCATTGTTCATCATCGTCTTGTTCCGACAAAACATTATCACCCATTTGTTAATTCAGTACCGTTACCCTTTTTCTCTTGGGCATATTTGATGCCTTTCGTTACCTTGTCTAATGCTGATGCTGATGCTTAACGAAATAGATTTGCAAATACAAGAGAAAGAACTTTTTAAATCTGTTTTTTAAACTCATAAATATGCAATTGCTTAATAGAAAAGTTCAAACATCATACTCACACACACAGTCAGTCATTCATCCAGTCAGTCAACCCTTATTTGTTGATTTCTGACTGACGAAAGAGTTCTCGTTTGTTTGTTTGTTTGTTCCGAAATTCAACAACAGCCTCACAGCACAAAATAAAAAACGAATTTCCTCTTGTACAAGAACAAGAGTATCTGGAAACATTGCCGGATCTGTATCCCATACCGTATTGCTTTTATTGAATTATTTTAAAACCGATTTAATATTTTTGGGGGATTTCTTTTGCTCAACTGTAATGATGATGTGCTGCTCTCTCCTTGTTCACATTTTGTATCCAAGTGGGCTGTTGTTGTGTTGATGTGTAATGATTTTTATTTAATTTATTCGGTTTATTCAGTTCGGTTCGGTTCATTTGGTTTGATTTGATTCTTAAAAATTTGATTTAAATTTTGAATGCAACAGAATGTGTTTTGTGTTGAATTAACTTCATTTACCACAAATATGTACATCAAGGAAATGTTTCAGATTGAATTACTCATAAATAACTGGGGCTATAATTTCCTTTAAATCGAATCAAAAAAATGAAAAGCATTCGAATATTTTTATACAAAATACGAGCATATGATTTGAAAAAAGAAAAATAAAACTCACATGAATGTCACGTTACTATCCGAAGTTTTTAAAAAAATTATTTGTATGAAAGTGGGGGCATAAAAATCTTTCCTGGATGATAGCAGGTATTTAATCTGAAGCAATTGAATTGAACATGTATAAGTATTGATTTAAAAATTAGAGCAGAGGGGCCTCATCATTGTGATATCAGTTTTGTTTGGAAAAAAATTGGGGTTTGTCTAAGCTTGTGTTCTAGAAACTTTACCGGACTTCTATTGAATTCCAAGTTCCATATCTTCCACGTATTATTACGGTATCTCAAACCTGAATAACTTCATTGTGAATTGGAGTCTTAAGACCCCTAGCGTCTGTTTCACTATATACTTTTGAGCGATCTATATCCCTCCCGTAAAAGAGTATGGAGCAACCAAATATTTCCTTTCACTCATTCTCGTTGCGTATTATCTGATTCTGTCCAGGGGCAGATTGGGTTTTTTTAGGTTCTATTTGTCAGTTTAATATCAGTCTCACGTTAGAGTTGCCTCGCATTATGCTAAACATATTCCCCATGGCTCTGATCCTCCTCTTATATACAACGGTCTTAAATTCAATTGAATTATTTTGATACACATTGATATGTTACATCGAGTGTGTTTAAAACGTCCACAACTGGAAATGCCCACAACGACTTTTGCAAACTAAAATAATGAAGAAGAAGAGAAGGCCACTGAACACTGTCGTTATTTGGTTGTCGGGAGGCCAAGACGATGAATTCTTTGAAATTCAGAAGGTAGTTTGGATCAAATATTCCTACGAAAATGAAAACATCCTTTAACATTAACAATAAACAAAAGCTACACACACACACAAATACAACGAACCTGTTCCAAGTAAACCAACAGCATCAGTATGAAGAAAAGCAACAACAAACAACGTAAGCAAAATACACAAACAACAATGAAGTAGCGGTAGAGCTGTTGAGGAGGCGCAAACATGAACATTCTACATCAAGAATGTTCATCAGACTGATACGCGAGCATATAAAAAGGAAAGGCAAGGCAAAGCAGGAAACAGTCAGTAAGTCAACAGTCAGTCTTGTGTGAAGACAGGTTTGTGCGAAGTAAACAGTCGTGGTTTGAAGATCGCTACTGTGAAGATCTACCGAAGAAGCGTTGTTAGTGTTTGCGCCACATAAGTGTCAAATAGAATAGCGAAAAAGCAATTATTGTTGCATTCGTCAAGTTATATACGGTGGCACACAATAAGGAGTTTAATTGAAACTAAACACATATTCATTTTTATTTTGTTTGCAATCAACGAATTCATACTCTAAACGTTTTTAAAAAGTTAAAAACGTAACAATATTATAACACTACATGGCAATGGAATTTCAAACCTGGAATTAAAACCCAGTAACGGAAAGTACTTATGAGAATCAAGTAAGCCTTACTTCTTGCTGACACGTTTACCTCATTTAGGGCCGTTGGGTTTAGTAAAAGGTAACTTTAGCTAAAGTGAACATTAAAGTTTCTTTTCGTTATTACAACCTACAGATAAAATAAAGTTACCTTTTTTAAAAATATGGCAATGCCGGCGCAATGTCGATAACAAAATAATAAATGAGGAAAATTCCGAAATCAATGTAAAATAGTAGCAAATAATTAACAAATAAGATGACGAAATAATTGATTATAATAATTTATAAATTAAATTTAAACAAGTTTTTCATAACGGTATACAATTAATTATTATTTTTTGAAAACATATTTTGAACCGATAATGCTTTGAATTGAAAGTGTTGTTGATACATGAGATATGAGTTATGAGTCTACCATAAAAATATAATTTTTGTATACGAACAAAATAAGCAGCTAAACTACAATACATACATATAATGAACTTGAATTTCGTAATAACGACCTTAATGTCCGAGAATAATGTTAACCGGCTAAAATAATTAAAATGAAAAAAAAAGAACAACAAAAAAAAACTCCATTAAAATTGTAGTTTTTAAAATTGAATTGGTTACGACCCAAACTATAAATAAAATGAAAACGTCAATATACAGTAATAAAAAGAAAAAAAGTCGTGAAACAAAATGTTTCTCGGCTTTATTGCTTTAATTTCTCTAAAACCAAAAAAAATATTTTTTTTTCATTTCGAAACGAAACTTAAGTGTGTAGGCTCCTAAAAACTTTTGTCAGTAATTAAACAAAAAAGTGAAAAAAACTGCTTAAGGCTGCCAGTTGTATAACAAACGCAAATTCAATTCAAAGAATCCATTTGACACTGTTTCCTTAAGTGATTTCGAAATTGATCATTTTCAATCAAATACTATTATTAACTACCTTTAATACATACATATGTAGTACATACATATATTCGATTATTTTGTACATTATTCAACAACCTATAATACAATACGATACACACCAGAGATCAGTAATGAGTATTCAAAAAGATGAGTAGATTCGAATCATACTCATAAATTCTAATACTTATACGCATTCATACTTATTTTAATATCGTGCTCATACTACTCATATTTAAAGTTTGAAGTACTCATCGTATTCATACTTAACAATACGCATGATGTTGTTGATTTCGACTCCCCTTTACTCAACATTTACAATAATCACAAAATAAGTATGATTTGACTTTGATTTGAAGTCGCCGTGGTCTAGTAGGTAGTGTGTTGGCTTATTAGACGAAAGGTCCGAGTTCGAATCCCAGGCCAGACATCAAAAACAAAATACAAAAAGTATTTCTTCGGCGACTTCCTCTCAGCAGATTTCTGGCAAAAACTCTGAGAGTAAAAATTGCCATGAAAAGCTTCTCAAAAAATCTGTCGTTCGGAGTCGACTTTAAACTGTAGGTCCCGCCACTCATGTATAAAATTAACGCACACAACATGAGTGGTGTTGAGAAGCTAGGCCGTAATCCTGAGGAAGGGTTGTAATGGCCAATTATGTATGTATGTATGTAAGTATGATTTGCGTTCGAACACTACAATACTCACTAGAAGGTTGTGTGTTTGCTTTTCTTGCTGTCTTTTTCTTTCTTCTTTTTTTGTAAATGCAACGACAACAACTAAGACTGTAAATGAGTAGGTGAATGAATGTTATGAGTTTGATATCAACGTTGTACTCATACTCGCTGCAACCTGTAATTATAAACCAATGTTGTAGTGAGTACGAATGAATCAGAGTGGATGAATTTCAATATTGTTGACTGACTCATATTCAAAATTTTATGAGTACTTCTGAGTAGTAAAAAACGATTCATTGCTGATCTCTGATACACACTCGCTGAAACAACTGTGTCAAATAAATATAAGTATAATAGCATGCCAATACTGTGGAGATTTGTGCCGGGACCAGGTGTGGGCAGTTCGGATTGGAATTTATTGAGGAAATAATGAATGAGAGAGAGAGAGAGAGAAGAGAGGTTAAACATTCTATAGAACAAATTGACCTTAAGTTCGGAAGATATCAGAATTCGCCAATGAACCCAATTATACTGCTGCTAAAGAGGAGATGCCTACCAAAGTCCCCACACAACTAATACTCTTTCACAAATTTCCGATATGACTGGAAGAGAGTTTTTAGATTTTTATCATTTAGAACAACGGATACGTAGTGCGCTGAACCTCAAACAAAAGTCAACTGAAAAACTTGCTCATGACTAAATGACGGCAAATATCAACAGAATACGTTAAATAAAGCTGATACATTCAAGTGGAGTGCTTAACCTTAGAAACATATATCCTATTAATTACAGGGCATATTGGGCTTTTGCATTTTAAATTTACTCCGAGTTCTTCTTGTATACTTTTACCATGCAAGAATATAAAGCAATCAGAAACTTTTCTAATTTTTTTTATTGTCGTTTTCCAACATGGTAATGACTAGGGATGCCAAACGAAATTGGTTTCCAAAAATCCCTGGATTAGGTATTTCGAAATTCCGAAATCCCGAAATATTCGGGATTTTCTCTTAATAAAAAAAATTTTAATGTTTTATAAAGCTTTAATTGGTTTTTAATCTTTACTACCATTAAATGGGTTAAAATAAAAAAACAGAGCAAAATGTGACAAAAAAGCATAAATTAAGAAAACTAAAAATAATTCATCTGTGTGTATATATGTACATCAGAGATCAACAATAAATCGTTTTTTCGCTATTCATAAGTAATGAAATTTTGAGAAAAAATATTTAAAGTCGAGGCATACCAATTCTTGTAATGGAACTTTAGTTGTAATTATGGATATGGAATAGAAATGGGCAGCGTTATCGACATTGCTTCGATATTTTTAACTAAACCCAACTTTAACGGCAAGTTGTAATAATGACCCTTAACCCAATAAATTAATACAACTAAAGGTCAACAATTTTTTTATTTCAAATTGCAATGTTGGAGTATTCAGAAATCGTAACAATACTTACATCCGTTGAAGGTATAAACGTAATTTATTACATGACGGTGTATAACTTTTGTAATTGGAAATGGTGTAACACTATTTTAATTTTTTTTTTGTTTTTTTTTTTTTTTTTTGCAACAACTACTTTTCGTTTGTCTAAAATAAACAAATAAATGAACGAACGACCAAAGCAAAGAAAAAAAGTGAGCTGCCACTGAAGAAACAAGTTTATTAAAAATAAAATTCCGAACTTTTTTTTTATGAATTTACAGAAGTTTTTTGCTTCTTAAAGAACTAGTTTTTGCTTTCGAGAGCCTTTTTTTTGCTTTTTGCTTCAGTATGTTTTTTATTTACTCCTCAGATGTGTTTCTTTTTTTTTTGTTGTTGTTCTAAGAATACAACCTTCTTTCCGCATGTAAGTAATTTAAGTGAAATTATAGCCGTACACCGAACAGCTACAATGAAATAAAAACAATTTGAAAGTTTTTATTCACATTTTATTTTATTGTTAAATACCAACAATAAAAACAAAAACAAAACAACAAAAAATTAAAGAAAATTTAAGAGAAATTGTTTAAAATTTTCTCACACATTGGAAACAGCAGAGCAATAATAACTTTATGTTGCATTTGTTGTTTCCGTGCAATTTGCAGGAATTTAGCAAAAAAAACTTCAAAAACAGTCTTTCAGGGCTAAAAATTGGACAAACAATTACCCGTAATAAGAAAAACAAAAAACAAGGAAAAAAAGAATCTAAATTAACCAACTTTTGATGGCATCGCAATTTATCCATCAATCGTTCTTGACATGTTGCCTTTCTTCTTTTCTTTACTGTTTTTTTTTTTCCTTTTTGCCAATATACCCTCAAGACATAATTTTTGTTAAAAAATATTCAAAACCTTCCAATAAAGCCTTTGTATATGTTTCCTCAAAAAAAAACTATTTTCTTGTTGTAAAAATAAAACTCTTTTTAGTTTAACAATTGACATGATATTGAGTGATTGTTTTGTTTTATAAACATTTCACAATCAGCTTAACTTGAAATTAACGCAATGGCTTAGAAATTGATGTTTAAATACTGACTTATTGTATTAAAAAGAAAGAAAGCAATCGATTTACTTGTAGTAGTAAGAAATGGCACAACTAATTCCCAGATTATGCACAAATCACACGATTTAACCCTTAACCCATATAGCGCATTTAGGGTATTTCTCACAATCCGGATACCCTGGCAAACTTGTCTATTACTTGATAAATAAATGCGCAGGCGTTTGCTTCTGAAATGTATTAACGACGCTTTAATTTGAAGTATGTGTCTGAGCTGGCCGGTTACATCCTGGTAGCCCAAACCAGATATCAGCAATGAATCCCTTTTCCGCTACTCATTAGTGCTCATGAAATTTTGAATATAAGTGAGTCAACAGTATTGAAATTCAACTACTCTGATTCATTCGTACTCACTACAACATCGATTTATAAGCACAGGCTGCAATGAGTATGAGTACAACGTCGACATCAAACTCATAATATTCGAAATATGTTTGATTGATACGTCTACTCATTCAGATTAATAAATTTAGAAAAAATACTTATAATACTCATAAATAATTCGAGTGATTCGAATCATTTATAACAATTTACAGTCGTAGTTGTTGTTGCATTTACAAAAAAGACGAAGGAAAAAGACAAAGAGAAAGACAGCAAGCTAAACAAACACACAACCTTCTAGTGAGTATTGTAGAGTTTGTTCATGAATCATACTTATTTTATGATTCTTCAAAATGTTGAGTAAAGGAGAGTCGACATTAACAACATATTGCGTATTGTTAAGTATGAGTACGATGAGTACTTCAAACTTTGAATATGAGTAGTATGAGTATGATATTAAAATAAGTATAAATGCGTATAAGTATCAGAAATTATGTGTATGATTCGAATCTATTCATCTTTTTGAACACTAATTGGTGGTCTCTAGTTCAAACCCACCACTAACGGGTCCTGACAAGGGGGCTTACCTCACTCTGAGTAACACAACTACCCGCTAACCTAACCAAATATTGGTGTACTGTGCCCAGGAAAAATCCAATTACTATCCTCACGATACTTCTTGATAATCTGATGCGTAACTGAAGCATCTCCTTATTGTAATTGCCCGACAAGAGTTTAGTTTGTCTCAAAGCTGTTTGATTTGAGAATAGTGTCGGCTTCTCTTCATTTTTCTTTTCGCCGAATATGTCCTTCCAATCCTCTCTTCCTATT
Organism: Sarcophaga rosellei; assembly: GCA_930367235.1. Lineage (NCBI taxonomy): Eukaryota > Metazoa > Arthropoda > Insecta > Diptera > Sarcophagidae > Sarcophaga > Sarcophaga rosellei. The sequence goes on along the minus strand of OV884021.1, from coordinate 49,146,702 downwards.
ATTCTTAAGTAGAGTCTGCATGTCGTTATAGGACAAGATCTCATTGTCATAGTTTTATCAACACAAACTCGTCTAATCCAAATCCACCTGTATTGTTTTCAGAAAAATGTTTACTAAACGTATTTTTACGCTTAAGAACCGATCATGTGTGGCAGTATTGTGTTTAGACAATTACCTGTATTAAGTATTTATCGGTATCGAAGTGTTACGACGTTGATCAGTAAAGAAAACATCGAACTGTTTCGATATATCGCTGAATTATAGCGAATTATAAATCAAAAATCGGTGATATGTTATGTTATGTTATTTAACATTATCAAAGAGAGGTTTTTAAATTCTTGTTTTAATTGTGAATTTGAAAAGACTGTAACTGAATCGAGCAGAGCGAAAAATTTTTATAAATTCGTGCAAGAAAGTTTAAGATTTGTTGGTCAAACGGAAGGATGATGTCATTGATCTATACAAAGATTGTTAAGTAACAACAAGAAATCAAAAGAGTTTGTCTCAAAGCCGTCGCTCCAAACTTACTTAACGAGAAAAGTGGCACGTTAGTCAGACTGTGCAAAAAGATCTTAAGGCATCTGCTTCCAAAATAGCAATGTATATTGAAATCAACTTTAAAGGAACATTTTGCGGAGATACTATTCGAAAAATACTTAAGTATGATTACCACGGCCGCGTAGAACGAAGAAATTCTTATATTTAGCATTAAAAAAAACAAACGGAATAACGTTTGCCTAGGAGCAGATAAGGAAGCCTTTGGAGTTTAGGATAACGTGATTTTTTCGGATGATAGCAAATAATATGTATTCGGTGCCAAAGGAAGTTAAATACATAGTGTGAAAAAAATCCGTTCCGTTCGCTACAAAGATTATTATCTCTACCAATGGGATGCCTGTAGGTGATGCTGTGGTGTATTTAAGAGTTTATTGCAGAGTGCAACGTGGTATAACTTTAAGTTACAAAGCAGAGTTGTTGTACGTAGTCGATTTATAGATAGATTCAATATAGAATGATTCAATATCGCTAGCATAACCTAAAACCGTTAGTGAATCCTTTCATAAAAATTTAACGAAAGTCGGGTTAATTTGTCTAAAAAATACTGAGTCAAACTGTCCTTAAATTTAAAGCACGGCCTGGTAGGCCTCCATATAAGAGCAATTTATAGTGTTTTCCTATCTACAGCCAGTCTTGAGGATTATTTCGAAATTGATAATTTTTCCTTTCTCCGTTTCTTATTTTTGAATGAAATATTTGAATGTTAACAAGGCGGTATTCCTTTAAGGTCGATCTATAAGCTGTTACAAATAGAGATGCAAACGATACATCGATGTTTTCTAACACATAAATAATTGATGTTTAACATAAATGTTTTGTGGGACGATGATGCAACGGCGGTACGTCGGATAATAAACGATACATCGGCTTTCCAAAAGCTCAAGCAGCGTAAGTAAAATTGATTCATCTCTTTTTTAAGGTAATTTTACAAAACCTCTACAGCCATATGTTTATGATTTTATCAAAAATATAAAGAGTGTATCCACTCAGGATGGAGCAAAATAAAAAAAAAATAAAAAAAAAATTGTAGAGGCCATAGTGAATTGTATAATTTTTGATTGCAAACCGTTTGCAACAGTAGAAGGTAAAGGCTTTTACAGCTGATGAAGGAAGTTTACCCATTGCATAAGGTACTAAGTCGGGAAACTTTAAAATCTAGCATCGATGCCAGATATGAAGTTGTGTGTAATCTTTTTTAAACATGTATAAATAACGATGAAAATTATTGCATCATCTATGACATTTGGATGGAAACTATGCAGAACAAATCATTTGTAGGTGTAACAATACATTAGGCGTTTTTGAACTGACTGAAAGATATACATATATCAGCGTATGTATATACAAGATAAACTTTATTTTATTTTTTCTGAATGCAATGTATCCATTGCAAATGTTTCAGCTGTCATCACAGATAATGGTAACAGGTGGTTTGGCGGAAAAAAAGATTATTCCTTGCTTTGCTCACACAGTTAACTTATTTGTTACTAAATCTATTGAGAATATAAAAGATTTGAAGGAGTTGTTAACTAAGAAACATGATATTGTTAAATTTAAGCGACGAATTAAGAAAAAACAAATAGAGAAGCCCAAACAAATAAAGAAGGCCGAATCAAAAATTAGATGTTCGCACAAGGTGGTATTTTTGTTTATAAAGGGTCCGCCAAATAACTTTTTTTTTTAAATGCTTTAAAAAAACTACTGAATATTTTCTCAAATTTCTTTTTTTATTTGAAAGTACAATCCTTCCGGTTATTAATGGAAAATAATTTTATTCAAATGGCTGCCTCGGCTGGCCATGCAGCAGCCTACACGAGTAGCCTACAGAAGATGTCGATTTTGGCAAAAAAAATCGTATTTGAGATGAAGCTCATTTTGATTTTGACGGGTATGTAAACAAGCAAAATTGTCGCATTTGGGGCACAGAAAACCCGCACGCATACATTGAAAAGCCGACGCAACCAAAACGAGTCACTGTTTGGTGCGGATTTTGGTCCAGAGGCATAATTCGAAAATGAGCAAGGAGTGGCCGTTACAGTCAATGGCGATCGTTATCGGGCCATGTTGAACGAATTTTTGTTCACAAAAATTGAAGAGGAGGATATTGGCAACATTTGGTTTCAACAGGACGGCGCTACGTGCCACACAGCCGAAGCTACACTCGATGTTTTGCGCCCTGTTTTTGAAGATCGCATTATCAGCCGCAGAGCTGATGTCGTTTGGCCACTTCGGAGCTGCGATTTGACACCGTTGGACTATTATTTGTGGGGTGCCGTCAAAGATAAGTGTTACGCCGATAAGCCAGAGACAATTGACGCTTGAAATGACAACATTCGTGAAGCCATTGGTGAAATACAGCTAAGTACACTTAGAGCGTTATAGAATGGAGGCGTCGATATGCATCTAGGCTTTCAAAGCTACTTTTCCCTAAATTAATCTCAAAATTACTCAATCCCAGATAAAACAAAAATCATTTTATTTTTTATATAAAATTTATAAATTAATTTAATAATTCAAGCTTTGGGTGCCCTGGTAGTCGAGTGGGTAGTGTGCTAGACTACCACCAGATACTCTGGTCTGTGACACTACATCGAGCATATGGTCAAGTTACTCCGCTCGTATATAATTAGAATATAATTTGTAATTGTATTGTAATTAATAAATAAATATGTAATTTAAGCTTTGTGATTATGATTATGATTTCCTAACCATGGAAATATACGTACACAATTTGTTTTTTAGCCTATGAGAATGTTTTGTTTTATTTTTTATGATAAATAAAATGAATTAATAAATATAATTAAATAAGTTTTGTCAAAAAACTTAGTTTTTCTTTTAAATATTTTGTTAGTACACCCAAACCTTTTTTTACACCGTAGATACGTTCCAGTGGATACCGTGTAAAAAAATAACGCGTAAAAAAAAACAAATATTATGTATGTATGGAAGTGTATAAACAAACTGAAAAGATATACATTGGATTGATATAGTAGCCTACAAAATATAAAATTGAATAACTTTATAAAAACGCACAGTATACAATAGTATACACAGAGTTTTTATTTTATTTCATTTTATGATTATAAAAAAATAAAGAAAAAACTCAAAAAGTTTCTTCCATTTATAAAAATAAAATTAGTTATCAAACTCTTAAGACAATTAGGAACGGAATTATTTTTAATAAATTTTCTTTTTTTTTTATTTTATTCGGAGTCAGTTTCTGATAGCAAGCAGATTCTCTTTTGCTGGGGTGGCTCAATATCAGTCTCGTCAGTAGAAATACTTATTACTTCTACATCTCCAGAAGCGCTGGTTTATTTCTTTTAACAGCAAATTCTGTTATAGTGCGTTGTGATCCAACTTTGGAAAGCTCTTTATAGAGCTCTCTGTATCTAGTCATACATGTTCGCAGGTCCGATTGAAATTTCACAGCTCTTTAAATTATGTTATCACATGTCAAAAAAACCGTGTTATTTCAAATTCGCGTAAAAAAACCGTGTGAAAACATGTTTGGGTGTATTTATTTTTATGAAAATAAAACATCGAAGAAACATCGATGTATCGTGGTCTTATAACCGAAGTTTTTTAACATCAAATGTTATTTTTTTTTCTTTTGAAACATCGGTATTGCAAACATCGATTGTTTCATCCCTAGTTACAAACCATGACGATAATAACCCACAGACTTTATGGAAATGCATAAAAAAATCTTTGTTGGCTTGGTCTACAAATGTGGACTTCTCTTCTTTATTTTACGTCAATATATCAATTTTTTTCTCGCTTACACTAGGTTCAGATCTTCTGCTGTGGTATTGAAATTTAAGAGGAACATGTTTATAGATCTGGAATGTGTAACCAGCTACAGAATTTAATCATCCGTATTCTGCCTTTGGTAAAATCAAATATGGAGTTGCTATTTATAATTCGCACATACCTGCAATTAAAAAAGAAAGAAAGAAAACCGAATTAGAAATCTAACATCTGTGATTAGCATCTCTTAAATAATATTCTTAAGTTTTAATAAACTCAACGATGGTATTTATTCGCATTATTTTTTGTTTTTTTTTCACTTAAATTTATTGTAATCAATTAGACGTGGAAAGCATTGGCATTGGCATTAGCATTGGCACTGGCAGCAATTAATTTTAATTAAAATGTGATTTTTAACTGGTTGTGACAACAACATTTACATAAAAATTGAATAATTTTCACGTCACTTAATTGATCGTCAGACGCCAATCAAGTGACCAAAGTGACACGGTGTTCGAACGGACAGGTGCATAAATTTGATGAAAAAAAAGAGAATGATGAGCTCTATATGCGTTAAGAAAGTATACTGATCACTATATAGGCAGAGAGAGAGAGAGAGAACAAATCAACCAACTTGACCAGACATCAGCTGCATCAACGTACAAAGTCCAGAACAACATAAAGTGAAAAAGAATTCTCAACGGATTTTGGCTTTCAATTACATTTTCAATTAATGTTAAAAAAACTACTTTTTCTACTTCTTTCTATCATCCGTTGTGTTAAACTGTATTTTTCTGCAAGAGAAAAATGGAAAAAACTATTCAATAAAGATCACAGACAAGACAGGGAGAAGATAAATGTGTATGTTCCCGCCAAGTGTGAGGCTGGTATGCTGAAAAGAAAATTATTACGAAATCATTTTCCTCATCTCTGTCTGTTTTCAAATTAAATTGCCGTTAGAAATTGAAAATGCATTTGCACATGCGTAAAATATACTCTCGGTGCCTTGAAGTAAAGCGCACATCGATGCCGTTACAATTGCAGTTCTTTTCTAAATCATATTAGAAAATTATTTCAGAACCTCATTGTATTTGTTGTTGTCATTATCATCAGTGTCTGTTGTCTAGTCAGTCGTTGATATAAAAATTGATTGAATCAGCATAATTGAAAACGATCAAAAGAGCAAAAAGATTAAAATTTTAACTGAGGGAAGTATACCCTTAATTCTCAATTTTTTAAATAAAATATATACTCAGCAGAGGAATTAAATTAAGTCCAACTATTGGGAGTTTCGGCAAGTTGAAAAGATCAAAATGTGACTGATGAATATAATGATGAATTTTATTCAAAACAAAAAACTGCAGCCACTGGATGTTAATACGCTGCACAACGCCCATACCATTGAGGAGCTTATACAACTCATAGTTGAATCGAATGAGAAAATCATCGCCAACTCGCAATGAAATGAAAATTTTGCGTAGAACTTTTCTCTTAGAAAGACTGACACAACGGTTCCTAACAGCGGCCATGCTTATAGAAAAGCAAGGAATAGTATAAGCAACTTGCAGAGCATTAATTTCGTTGCACGAGAGGTTTTGCCTACATACATACATACATAATTGGTCATAACAACCCTTTAGTCAGAATTACAACCTAGTTTCTCACACCACTTATGTTGTGTGCGTTAATTTTTATACATGAGTGGCGGGACCTACAGTTTAAGATGACTCAGAACGACAGATTTTTTGAGAAACTTTTCATAGCGCTTTTATTTACTCGCAGAGTTTTTGCTAGAAACCTGCTGCGAAAAAGTCACCGAAGAAATGTTTTCCATATTTCGTTGTTGGAGATGCCTGACCTGGGGTTTGAACCGAGGCCTCACATCTAATAAGCCAACACACTACGTTCTAGACCACAGCGACTTCGGAAGTCTTGTCTATTGAAATCATAATAACACTTATTGGGAAGAGTAGTACTGTGCTTGATCTCCAGACAGACATCATTTTTACTGGCAACGGCGTCAATATCGAAAGTATACGAGGTCCATTAAGAATGGACGGGTAGTACAACAGAGCTAAAGGCAGCAGTAACATCTCACTTACTGCCAGAAGAGGTCGCTTGATAAGGGATCACCTTGTCTGAATTATCAGCCTCACATGGATACTAAGCTCAGACGCTGCGGCGAAAACACGATTCGTTATAGATCTATAGAAGGCTGCCTTATAGTCGACAAAAAGACGTTGCGTGTAGATTTCGTTTTCATGGGCCTTATTTAGAATTTGACATAAAGTGAGTTGCAGCAACCATATTCTATAAATAAGCGGGTGATTGCGCCCTATCATTTTTTTATCTGAGACAGCAGCCTAGAATTTCGACTCAATTCTAGCCAGAAACCATACATTCCACGTCTACTGAAAGTACTCTATTTAACTGTTCGAGGTTTTAGGTGATCATCTATATTTTGTGGTATAACAACGTAAAGTTGAATTTAAATGGAGCTTACTTATATAACTGCGTCAGCTAGAAGTCGTTGTAATTTAACAGGTAGTATGTTGGGTTATTAGACGAGAGCTCATAGTTCAAATCCCAGCTCAGACATCTTAAACAAAAAATGGTCAAAAACATAGTCTTGTGCTATTCAGATCGCTTTTCAAACGTTATACAAAGTCTTCAACATGAACTTTCGATCTTCGTTGAAGCTACATGTGTGAAATTAGTTGTCATTTATTCAGTGTGTTTTGCCAACTCTCCATGCATTCAATAATTCACGAAAAATCATTTCCAACTTTGAGGACCATTTTTTCCAAACAACCAAAATGTTTGAATTTACAACCCTTTTAGGATTACTACCACGCTTTATACATCACCCATGCTGTGTGTGTTAATTTTAAACATGAGTGGTGGGACTTACAGCTGAAAGTCGACTTCGAACGTCATTTTTTTTTGTCAAAACTCCTAATGGCAAATTTTATTTACGCCCAGAGTTTTTTCCAGAAATCCAGATTAAGCCGCCGATGAAATATTTTTTTTTGTATTTCGCTTTGTTCGATATGTCTGACATGGGGTTTGAACCAGGACCAGGACCTCTAGTGAGGCAACATACTACCTACTCAACTACGGCGATTTTGAAACGATAATCATGAACGTTAAATTCTAGAGCATTCAATGCATAACGAAAAAGTGATTGTTTGTACAGGCGTCTTCATCGGTCCACATTTCTTTGAGAATGATATTGGCCAGGTCGTCACCTTCAATTGCGTGTACTATAGGCTGATGGTTACTTACTTCTTTTGACAACATAACCTATTCCGTCAGTCAAATTCATGGAAATATCGACATTACGGATGCGTTCCATCCAGAGAAGGGGCGATTATTACATCTTGTCTTAACCTAAGGGCAGGATTTTAACGGGCAGATAATTTGTTTTTCATTCTTATAATTGGACAATAAGGTAGAAGTGGGCGTTAAGCTAAAGCGAGGATCATCCTACTATAAACTTTTAAAGTTAAGTTTATGTTTGAACTTGCCATACATATACTATATATATTATTTTTAATATGGCAACTTCAAATATAAACAAAATTAACAAACAAACCAAAAAAGGATGCTCGTCGTTGCAACTGTGTTTAAAAAACTTGTTTTATTTAGATAATGTTATCGACATTGCTCCGGCATTGCCATATTTTTGAAAAAGTTCACTTTATTTTATATGTAATAACAAAAAGAAGTTAAAGGTGACTTTAAAGTTCACTCTAGCTAAAGTTACCTTTAACTAAACCCAACTTTAACGGCAAGTTGATAATAATATAAAATATGGCAAGCTCAGACATAAACTTTACTTTAAAAGGTACAGGTCGGATGATCTACCCTTTAGCTTAATGCTCACCTTACTGTCCACTTATAATAATAAAAAACGATTTATCTGCCCCTTAAAATCCTTCCTTTAGTTAAAGGCAAGCAATAATAATGACCGTTAATGTAGTTTATTCTGAATATTAATGAAGGTGTATACTTCCCCTGTTAAGTCATAGTTAATAATCATTTTGCTGTATGTACTTGATAATATCTTGCCATGAGATCAAACGTGCTTCAATGTTTTTTTTACGCTCTCGAATAATTATATTTACAGCAAAAATTCAATCATAATAATAAGTCAAATAAAGCAAAGAGAACAAGAAATAACTGTGAATACATATTAAATAGAAAATGAGAAAAAAAAAATAGAAACAAAATCTACAATACAACTGATCACCCAATGTATGAAATAATGTTCATTTCCAAGGTTATTTTATGTTGAAGTTTTATTTACGATTTTTTAATTACAAACTCTTGTTTTCGGTTTTAAATTATGTTGGCTTTGTCTACAAAATAAATACATTTTTTTTTTAAATTTTGCAAATCACGAGGCATAAACAAAATCAAATCAAAAAACAAACAGAAGAAGAAATAAAAAAAGAAACAAAATTTGTGTTAATCAATAACGATTAGAAGAAGTTGGACTTGTGCTGGTTAACAACACTTTATTTTACTTCACTTTACTGATCCATGGAGAGAAGTTGTTGTCAAAATTTAACAATTTATGAATACACATACACATACAGTAAGACCCCGCTTAACGCTGCTCCGCTTAACGCTGTTTCAGTATTACACGGTAGTCCAACAGAGGTGCTCTATATAGCGACGGTGTAAACTATGTATCTTTTTCAACGCTCTTTTGTTAGTCTGTCCAGAATAAAGATTAAAACTGTATGTTCCAAAGTCCCAGGCACTGCACGAACGCATCTTTCCTGCGTCACAGTTGACTTAATAGTTGCCTCGTTTAGCGCTGGAACTTATTGGATCGTATGCCCCGCGTTAAGCGGGGTCTTACTGTACATACATACATACATATCAGAGATCAGCAAAGAATCGTTTTTTCGCTGCTCATAAGTACTCATGAAATTTTGAGTATGAGTAAGTCAACAGTATTGAAATTCAACTACTCTGATACATAAGTACTCACTACAACATTAATTTATAAGTACTGGTTGCAATGAGTATGCACGTTGACATCAAGCTCATAACAATCGAAATATATTTGATTCATACGCCTACTCATTCAGATTCATAAAATTAGAAAAATAGTTATAATACTCATAAATGATTATACTCGAGTGATTAGAATCATTCATCAAATTCACAGTCTTAGTTGTTGTTGCATTTACAAAAAAAAATGAAAGAAAAAGACAGGGACTTGTATTGAGTATTGTAGTGTTCGTACGCGAATCATACTTATTTTGTGATTGTTGTAAATGTTGAGTAAAGGAGAGTCGAAATCAACAACATCATGCGCAGTGTTAAGCATGAGTACTTCAAACTTTGAGTAGTATGAGTATGATATTAAAATAAGTATGAATGCGTAAAATTATCAGAAATTATGAGTATGATTCAAATCTACCCGTATTTTTTAATGCTCATTGCTGATCTTTGATACATACATATCTCGTATTAGAAATTGTATTCATTGATCAAAGTTGTACGTTTTATGTATGTGCTGATGCTGACTTGACAATCAGTGTCTGCTGTTGCCACCGTGAAATGGTTGAAACGTTCGTTTTTTTTTATCATGAATTTTATGAACATTATTGCGACCACAAGATAATCGTTAGCAACCAAATGAAAGAAATCATAAGTCATGCTTAAATGTTGAGTGGTGGTACATTTCCTGTTAAACGAACAAGAAATAACCTGAACATATCCAAGATAATTCATATTTTTTTTCTGTTTTGATTTGATTTTATTTCAATTTAAACTTCAAATCATAGCAAATGTTGAATGTTGACTCATATTCATGTAACGAGTTTGAGTTGTATTTCATCATTAAGGTTTTTGGTAAACGAATGTGTGTCCGTCCAAACGTTTCTATTTTTGTTTCTTTTCGTTTCATTTGCTGCAACCAACAGAAGCCCACACAAATTTTATTGAAGTGTCCAGTGGAGGAGAGTGCTCGAATTTAAGTGCAATTAAATCAAAAAGTTTAATGAAAAATGTATGAAATCAAATTGTTTGCAAACACTTGGCCCTGTTTATGGAGTTTTATTTGAACTTATGATTGAAAGTTTCATTCGAATTTGAATTCAAAATATTTCATAAAAATCATAAAATAGTAACATACGTAGACTTTTCGCCTTTGATCGTGAAATTTTGCTCTTATGAATGACACAATTTCTGTGAAGAAATGAATTTTCATGAAAATGGACACACAAACGATAAATTGTTTTAGATACTGAAATAATTAACATTCTACAACATCACAACACGTATTAGGATTTAATTTATTTAAGATATGGAAGCAAACTAAAAAAATATACCAAAAATAATTTGATTACATATGAAAAATATGATATAAGGTGGGCCATCTATCGGTTTAAATTTTAATCATCGGTTATTTAGAATTTGGCAATACTTATGTCAATCTATTCTGTAGCAAAACAAAACCCATCGATTTACTCTTGAGAAACGCTGGGATTTTGGTGTCGATTATACCAAAAAAAAAAAAAATCATAAAAATTTCTTTTAGAATGAGGACGGCGCAACCATTACGGTCAATAGAGACACTTAACGCACCATGATAACAGATGTTTTTGCACTTGCTCTTCATGGTATTGATGTGAACGATGTTTGTTTTCAACAGGATGGTGCAGCTTGCCACATATCTCATTCCACAATCGATTTATTGTGTCAAACGAAAACTTCTCAGAATCTTGCAGTCTAATGGTTCTGTCCACAAGATACTTAGGAAGAGAGCCGCAAGCAATTCAATTTCTGATTCCACAAAATTCCATAATAAATTTCATATTAGGCTTGTCTCGCATCAACTCTAACTATAGTCTACAAAGCTTTGGTCTTTATTACCATGTGCCGCGCTCATAGCGCCTATGTAGGATAGGTTCTCCTTGTTACTGTCATTCCAACACACGCTAGTCTTTGTTCAACTGGTGCAGCTCTAATTAAGCTGTATACAACTTCGCTCGGTCTTTCCATACAATTGTTCTATAGATCGCTATTGGTTCGACCATCATGGTATACATGTGCTTCAGTACGTAATTCCTGGATTACATTCCATATATATATATATATATATATAGAATACATACATCATAAAAAGCGATGGAGCTAAAGACGTGAACTTATTATTGCTGCTTATGGTACTAATTTTCGATACAATACAGTGAGTAATTAAGCGTTTGATTGAACTCTTCCTGAAAAACAAAGTTCTTTGAATATGTCGCATGCAAAGTGCTTTCGTTGTGCACATAGGTTCGAAAATTTTAGGCATCAATTTTCGATTGCATTATCGTTTTATCTTAGATTTTAAGACAGTCTATATCTTTATAAATTCTTTATATAACACATTAGTCCTAAATCTTAAAAGTTTCACAGAAAAAAAGGGAAAATTCATCCACTTCAGGGACGGTATTCCATCGAAGTCTTGCTTTGATTTGGAGACAAGGAAAACGAACGTGTCGGATTAATAATGGGAATTAATTGAATTTTCGTAGAAACATTTAACGTACATAACATAATTGGCCATTACAACCCTTCAGTCAGGATTACGGCCTAGCTTCTCAACACCACTCATGTTGTGTGCGTTAATTTTATACATGATTGGCGAGACCTACAGTTTAAAGTCGACTCCGAAAGACAGATTTTTGAGAAGCTTTTCATGGCAATTTTTACTCACAGAGTTTTTGCCAGAAATCTGCTGAGAGGAAGTCGCCGAAGAAATACTTCTTGTATTTTGTTTTTGATGTCTGGCCTGGGATTCGAACTCGGGTCTTTCGTCTAATAAGCCAACACACTACCTACTAGACCACCGCGACTTCAGAAACATTTAACAGTGTCTTGAAATAAGAGCTGTAGTTACTCAGCTGCTGAGGTACTGCTTGGATATTTAAAATATTGTTACGAAAATGGAAGCTTCGTTTAACATTAACATGAGAAACAAAAGCTACGCTAATACATACAACGAACTTGTTGCAAGTAAACTAACATCGGTATGGAAGAAAAGGAGACAGACAAGTAACAAAAATAGCAACAACAAATAATATAAGCAAGTACACAAACAACAATGAGTAGTAAGAATTCTGTCTGTCTTATGTAACGACGCGATAGGTGTGAAGAGAACAGTCGTGGTTTGAAGATCGCCGTTGAAAAGATCTGCGTCGTAAGCAAAGAAGAATAGCTAACAAGCAATTATTGTTGTATTCGTCAAGTTGCATACGGTGGCACACAAAAGTAGTACGAACAATAAAGAGTTTAATTGAAACGAAACACAAATTTATTTTTATTTTGTTTGCAATCAACGAACTCATATTCTAAACGTTTTTAAAAAGGTAAAAATGTAACAATATGGTTTGTATGTGTGCTAATAAAAAAACAGTGCTATATGAAAAGATAGAAGTGCGATCATGAATGCCTATCCCAATGATATGCTATTCTGTGGCACACTAACCACAATCGGCTAGAATTCAATAATTTTCACACAATTTAATGGCAAGAATGTATGTCTTAATTATTTATGGAACAACGAATGCAGAGTAGTGTTTAAAGCCAGTGGGTATCAAAGATCAGCAATGAGTATTCAAAAAGATGAGTAGATTGGAATAATACTCATAATTTCTGATACTTATAATTTCTGATACTTATTTTAATATCATACTCATACTACTCATATTCAAAGTTTGAAGTACTCATCATACTCATACTTAACAATACACATGATGTTGTTGATTTCGCCTCTCCTTTACTCAACATTTACAAGAATCACAAAATAAGTATGATTCGCATACGAACACTGCAATACTCACTAGAAGGTTGTGTGTTTGTTTTGCCTGCTGTCTTTGTTTTTTTCTTCTTCTTTTATTGTAAATGCAACAACAACTAAGACTGTAAATTTTGATGAACGATTCGAATCACTCGAATCATTTATGAGTATTAAAAGTATTTTTTTAAATTTATGAATCTGAATGAGTAGGCGTATGAATCAAACAAATTTCGAATGTTGCAATGAGTTTGATGTCAACGTTGTACTCGTACTCATTGCAACCTGTACTTATAAATCAATGTTGGAGTGAGTACGAATGAATCAGAGTAGTTGAATTTCAATGCTGTTGACTCACTCATACACAAAATTTCATGAGTACTCGTACGCGAAAAAACGATTCATTACTGATCTCTGGTGGGTATCATAATTATGCTATAATTCAAAGTTGTTGATGTTTTCCACACTTCAAGCGCATTCCATAACATACATATATACATAATTGGCCATTACAACCCTTCAGTCAGAATTACGGCCTAGCTTCTCGTCGCCGTAGTCTAGTAGGTAGTGTTTTGGGTTATTAGGCGTAAAGCCCTGGTTCGTATCCCAGGACAGACGTCAAAACGAAATATAAAAAAAAAATATTTCTTCGGCGACTTCCTCTCAGCAGATTTCTGGCAAAAGCTCTGAGAGCAAATAAACCCGCCATGTAAAAATTTTTCATAGGATTTTTTTAATGAGTACAGAATCACATAATCTGTACATTTGAGAATAAAGAAGAAAGAAGAGTAGGATATTAAAAACTTGACTAAATATTCACTTTATAGAAAACATTTCAAAGATTCTATCGCCTATCACGGCCTATATTTCAAACGTTATGTTTTTGCATACGACATTTACATACAAGTTCTTGATATTTTTATCTAGCGATTATCCAGATTAGATTTCCTAAATTGAGTTACAATTTCAATTCAAAATAGTTATTTTGCTAAATAAATCTCCATAAATAACAATGATTGACTTGAAAAACAAAAAATTCAAATTCAAATAATTTATCTATCAATGCGATAAAAAAAATTGTTAAGAAAAGCAAAAACAAGAATCTAAAAGTTTAACATCAGTTGTGGAAAGTAATAAATATTAGTTAGAGACTCAATTTGCCAAAACGGAGAGACTTGTTAAAAAAAAAAAGTGGAAAACAGAGGAAAGAAAAACAAATCTTGAGCAATTAAGCGGTACTCTGCTGTGCTCTTACAAGAGTTGATCAAGGAGAGATTAAACAAATGCAACACAATAATTTATTATAACGAAATATCCCAAGAGATTGTTGGACATGGTGGCAATTAAGTCTAAATATAACGCCTTGAAATAAATCTGACAATTGAGCTCACTGCCAACCATTCAGACGCATGCATACATACATACATTCACAAATGTTGCCAACATAAGGCGGCAATAACAACAAATTTAACAGAAAAACTGAACAGAAAAATTGCTATCAAATTATAAAATATGAAGAGGGATATGGAAAAAAAACACACACACAGACACACAGAAATTACAGCAACAGAGTCTACAACTATTGTTGGCGAAGCAAGAAGAATTATAAATAGTCGTAGTTGTAGTTGCAGTTGGAGTTGCAGTTATAGTTGGTGTAGTGGTGCTCTCTTCTTGGCTTGCTTAGCTGAGATCCACCCAGGTCTTTGGCTTTTGGGAGTAGTCAACCACCATCAGGCACCTAGCAAATGTAAAAAAAAAAAAATCAAAAAAGCTGCTGAAACAACAAAAAGAAGAAAAGTAAACGTCAGACAATTACTTTTGACATTTAGTTACGAACAAGAACAACAACAACGGTAACAGGTAAATACATATTAAATAAAAATAAACCATTTTAAAAAGCTTCAGGGATTAGAGCCGAATAACTGTATTACAATATATTTTTAAAGATTTTTTTGTTGCTGTTTTCTCTGTTTTTCATTCCGATATTGAACAACAAAAAGTTGCTGAATTGCCTGCGACAACTATTGCAAATATTACAATATCACAACAGTGTGTCGGTTGATCAGTGTATTTATGTATGTATTTGTATTGCTGGAGTTTAATAAGATCATGGAATCATATCTCGCCTATTGTGTGGCAGTTGAACGAACGTGTAGTAGTACATGTTGCAACTACCGCACCTATTTATATTGTATATTGTCTTATATTGACGTTCCAGGGTTCCAGGGATTTGAAAGAATCTATTTTAAGTCCTTAAATTTACTGAATTGCACACTGTGGTATCAAATTATTACATGGGATCACTAGTCCCTTTTATTAGGAAAGCAGAGTAAAAATAAACATACTGTTACGTTTTTACCTTTTTAAAAACGTTTAAAATATGAGTTCGCTGATTGGAAACAAAATAAAAACAAATTTGTGTTTCGTTTCAATTAAACTCTTTATTGTTCGCACTACTTTTGCGTGCCATCGTATACAACTTGACGAATACAGCACTAATTGCTTGTTCCCTATCTTTCTTTGTTTACAACGCAGATCTTTTCAACGGCGATCTTCAAACCACGACTCTCTTCACACGCAACGCGTCTTTACACAAACCTGACTGAATTCTTAATACTCATTGCCTGCTTTTTCTTGCTTTTTTATGCTCACGTAAACAGTCTGATGAAGGTTTTTGAAGTGGAATGCTCGGGGTTCGCCTTCTCGAGAACTCTATCGCTGTTGTTTGTGTATTTTGTCCACATTGCTTGCTGTTGTGTTCTCGCTTACTTGTCTATCCCCTTTTCTTTCATACCGATGTTGTTGGTTTACTTGCAACAAGTTCGTTGTATGTGTTTGTATAGCTTTTGCTCATGTTAAACGACTTGTGACAGGAGTGTTTCCTGCATACCGATAGTGTAGCAAAAGAACTAATTCTCTGCCTCATGCCATGTGCTTTGCAAGCCAGGCAAGTTCAGCGTAAAAATAATAAATTTTCACGATTTTCTCTTTTAATATTACAGTAGTAGGTAATGACAATACGTGGACGCAAACACAAACGTCTTTGGGATGGTGATGTAATGAATCATTTGTAAGCATTTTCACTATCCTCTGTATGGTAAAAATAAGATTCAAAATAAAGTCATTAGTTAAATGTATACGATATCAGTAGTAACTAGTAAGATAATCAGTGCAATAAAGACAGCAATACTACACTTGAAAACAACTTTTGGCACTTTAGAAAAAACTATTCTAATGGGATCACTAAGATCCATACACACATATATACATACTTGGTCATTACAATCCTTCAGTCTGGATTACAATCTAGCTTCCCACACTACTTATGTTATGTGGGTTAATTTTCTGCATGAGTGACGGGACTAACAATTTAAAGCCGACTCCGAACAAGAAATTTTTGAGAAACTTTTCTGGCAAATTGATTTACTAACAGAATTATTACCAAAAATGCATTGAGAGCAAGTAGTCGAAGAAATATATGTTCATATTTCTTTTCGATGGTCTGACCTTGGGTTTAAACTGTAGCCTCACAACCTTCTAGTGAGTATTGTAGTAGCACACGAATCATAGTTACTTTGTGATTCTTGTAAATGTTGAGTTATGGAGAGTCGAAATCAACAACATCATGCGTACGTAAGTACGTCCAACTTTTAATATGAGTAGTATGAGTATGATACTAGAATAAGTATGAATGCGTACAAGTATCAGGAATAATGAGTATGATTCGAATCTAATCATCTTTTTCAATACTCATTGCTGATCTCTGGTATGTATGTTTGTAGTCTAAAGGATCTCATTTAGAAAAGGACATTTTCATGTAATTACTTAAATTCAAGTTACGAACTGGAAATAAAAGAAGCAGAAGAACAATACAATGTCAATAATAGGATTTTGAAAATGAAATCAATTATTAATAGGTCTGACTGACTAACTGAGTGAGACAAATACATACGAGTACGAGAATTGGCGGTTATACAGGTACGTGGACTTACTTGTAAAAAGTGAATTATTTAATGTTGCTGAATAAAAACAAAAACAAAAAAAAAAAAAAACCTGGTTGTTGATTACATTGTTCATGTGAATGTCCATTCGCATGTATTGAATTTTACTTTTGTTGTTGTTATAGTTGTTGTTGTTGCTGCTGTTATTGTCTTACTTTTGAAAATCTATTTCAGTGAATGTTGCTGTTGTTTAGAAGCATAAATAAAACAGCAAAAGCACTGAATATAACAAACATGTCCAAGCATACAACAACATTAACACAGAAAACTAGCCTCTAGGCCATCACAGGAAAAAAAATTTAATTTTAAATTTTTGTTGTTGTTGTTTTATTTTTATATACATACATATGTATATTTGGTACAAACTTATAACTTTAAGTCAATGTTGTTGTTGGTTTTATATTTTTTTTTTCTGTAGGCTCCATTTGAAAACATCGAAAATAACACCGAAAATAACATCGTTATCTTAATTTCTGTAATATTTTGTTCAGATAAGCACTTTTATTGAGTCAATATTCGGTTTATTGAGTACAATATTGTAATTGTTCAGACGTAATAATATATGCAGTTCAGCTGATTATTCAATATTCATTTGACAACTGGTAAACAAAACAGCTGATTGTTACAACAACATTGTTTTTTTTTTTCGTTGTTTACGTTTGAGTTGTCAAACATCAATAGAAAGTGTTCGGATAATTGTAACATGCACACTGAACATACATACTTATGTTAGTGCTGCATTTTAAGTTTTACTCAATATTATAACAATTTGTGTATTTATTGCGCAATAATTAATTGAAACTTTATATGGAATATTGAGCTCAATAATGGTGTTTATTGTGATTTACGTTACATTAAATTAATTTAAAACCAAACAATATGTGGCATAAAATTATTGGACTTGTGAAAAGAGAAAACAACAATAATAATGCCAAATTTAAAATGATCCACTAAATTATTTGAGTTTGTTACGATTTATTTCCTACACTCGATATTGTTTTGTGTTCAAATGCAGTTTCATATTTTAAATCATTTCATGAACCATTTCCATAAGCAACAACAATACGTAACAACATAAACAATACTGTCGGATAGCCATTTGAAAAACTAAAAACAAAAAAAAATGCGGAGTACGAGTGGTAATCAGGCGCAATGCGTTGCATAAATAAAACTGGTTTAATGGCTATAAAAGGCCTCTACTGCCACCAAAGAACTTGGAATAATTTTCAAGTTTTTTTAATTTTTTCATACAAATGTTGATAAATACACAATGTATTGCGTTTGTATTTGTGGCCTGTTGTATTGGACAACATTTAAAAAGTTTCAGTGGTAGTAGTCCATTAAACGCGCACTTAACACAATAGTTTATAAAGATAAAAAACCTCATTTTTATTGTATCCAAATTGCAAATACACGTACAATTTTCAAATAATTTTATTCATGTTCATGTGTTTGTTCAGAGAGTTAGTTCATGTATTTGTGCGCAGATGGATAAGAGTTTTCCGGATCGATATTTTCTTAACCGCCTGTTATAAATTGTCTAAATTATCCCCTAAAGATGATGAATATGGGTCCGTATGATTGTATCTACAATTAAAGGTATGTAAACATGAAAAACAAAAGAAAAAATTACTCACTAAAAATATATGTATAACTGATTAAGCATTAGTAGTTCGTGATTCTGAAGCTCAACCGTAGTAACTTAAATTGCTGGATTCATTTTATTTGCGATATTAAAAATCGTAAATCTTTATGTATTGTGATTATTTAGCGTGCGTGTTTCTTGATAATCGATCGAAGTCGCCGTAGTCTAGTAGGTAGTGTGTTGATTTATTAGACGTAAAGCCCGGGTTCATATCAAAGGTCGGACATCAAGACGAAATATGAAAAAAAAAATATTTCTTCGGCGACTTCCTCTCAGCAGATATCTGGCAAAAACTCTGAGAGTAAATAATCCTGCCATGAAAAAGTTTCCCAAAAAATCTGTCGTTCGGAGTCGACGTTAAACTGTAGGTCCCGCCACTTAAGTATAAAATTAAGGCACACAATATGAGTGGTGTGAGAAGCTAGGCCGTAATCCTGACTGCAGGGTTGTAATCGCCAATTATATATGTTTCTTGATAATTTCATGGATCAAAATCAATCAATAAAAATATTCAAAATAATATTTTCTGTCCGTTTATTTAATTAAACACCGAATTAGTTATTGAAAATTTTATATTCTTCAACGTTACGATTGTTACGTTTTTACACTTTTAAAAACGTTTAAAATATGAGTTCGTAGATTGCAAATAAAAATGAATTTGTGTTTAGTTTCAATTAAATTCTTTATTGTTCGCACAATTCCGCGTGACACTATTCCCAACTTGACTTAAACAACAACAATTTGCTATAATTGTTATTCTTCTTTACACTCTTCCGCGTACACAATAACAATTGTTCGTTAGATCTTTACAACGCAGTTCTGCAAACCAAAATTATTCTCTTTACACACAACGCGTCTTCAGACAAGACTAACTGAATTCTCTCTGATACCGTTGCCTGCTTTGTCTTGCCTTTTAAATCGCAGGGTAAACAGTCTGATGAATGCTCTCAGAGGAGAATGACTTCGACTTCGCCAAATCTCTATAAATGTAAACATGTCGTTTACGTTATTGTTGTTTGGGTATTTTGTTTACGTATGTCCTTGCAGTGTTGTTCTTGCCTATTTGTTTACTTGGTTTACCCCCTTCTTTATACTCATGTTGTTGCTATATTTTTATTTATTCGTTGTAGCTTTTGTTCATCATTTTAATAATACCATTTCCATTTTCGTAACACTATTTATTCAATTTCTAAAGGGAAACCAAATTTTTCGCCTCATTTAATGAATTCTTTTAAATTTCTGTTCGATTGATGCACGATTACATAGACGACACTCGTGCAGTAAAGCGGACTTTAAAGTGTCAGTCAGTTGCATGTTTATTGGACGACAATTTCAAAGGCAATCAATTTGAACCATTTTGTTGCCATACTTTTCTGTATAGTTTTTGTTTTCGAACTTGCACATAGTGAAGCTGGAATAAATACAGCGGTTGGTTATTTAGAAAATAATAACTGAGTTATTGAATAGAAATGTTGAATTATTTGAATTATAAAAAGTATTTGATACAGAAAAATCTATCCGAAAATCGTTAAAACTACATGCACTCAAA
This sequence comes from Sarcophaga rosellei, assembly GCA_930367235.1. Classification (NCBI taxonomy): domain Eukaryota; kingdom Metazoa; phylum Arthropoda; class Insecta; order Diptera; family Sarcophagidae; genus Sarcophaga; species Sarcophaga rosellei. Next base: position 49,126,396 of record OV884021.1, on the reverse strand, counting down.
AGCAAAATTATTATTGGCAGCAGAGAAAATCACTGAAATAATAAACAATACTTTCTATTCAAGTTGAAAAAAAAAAAATCGGTTACGGGATGACTAAATAAAATGATCGTAATTTCATGCACAGAATATTTTCAAGAAAAAATTTTTCATTTTCAATAATATTTTTTTTCGTATCGCAGGATTTTGTTTTTATAAAATAAAAATTGTACAACAACAAGGCAGCAGTCTGCTGGTGGTTAAATTCTACTGGAACTAGTAATGTCGTAGTTTAAGCTAATACGTCCTATTTGAAGCTACAATTGTCTGCTCAATGTTAAAATATTGACAGGTGTCGAATTGCGTTTCTCGCCCGTCACCAATTAATTGGTAAAGTAGGTGTATCCCCAAATTCGCCTGGTCTCCCTATTACCTGCTACCTTAATAGTGGCTTCGAGCATAAGTCGATTAAAAACGGGTCTTAAAGAAAAAACACAAACTTCTCCCCTTGTACTAGCCCTACAACAGCACTTATCACAATATTAGTACAACTAGCCGTACTAAACACTGTTTTTGGAAATTATTTCTTCCAGTACTGGCTGTTTACTCGCCAGAAAAGGTTATCGTCTTCTATTCTATTAAGTAAGATGATGCTCCAGAGTTTGGATTATAGTATCTTTATTATATATCTTCAGGATCTGTAATAGATCTGGAGTAGATCGTGAAGTATAGCAACTTTCTTTAGCCTGCCGATAGCGGTAGGAATAAAGCTTATAGAGGTGACGAATGATATTCGTTAGGTGATCATTTTTACAAATAATACGTCGCTTCTATTCGCCAATGCCCCGAATAGCGGGAAATTTTATGAGCGTAAAGCTGTCAAATTGAATTTGTACAAGACTGATGTCAAGGTGGCTTAGAAAACTCAAGCTCGGTGGAAAAAGTCCGCGCTTGATATTTATCCGATTCATATTTCTTCGAGAACGACGTCGACCAGACCATCTATGGCGATTACTAGCTTCCTTTGGTTTGAATTGGATGATTTGGACATCAACGACATATGGTTTCAACAAAAACGTGCTTTTTGCCATATTGGAACTGGAGGTGATGTGAACTGGATACCGGGATCGTGCGAATACCAGGAGACTTCTCTTTGTAAAGTTTTCTTAAGTCTTAGTTGTATGCGAACACACCGCCGTAGTCTAGTAGGCCGTGTGTTCGCGTATTAGACGAAAAGGCCGGGTTCGAGCCCCAGGCCAGACATCCAAACGAAATATGAAAAAAAAAATATTTCTTCGGCGACTACCTCTCAGCAGATTTCTGGCAAAAACTCTGAGAGTAAATAAACCTGCCATGAAAAAGCTTCCCAAAAAATCTGTCGTTCGGAGTCGACTTGAAACTGTAGGTTCCACCACTCATGTATAAAATTAACGCACACACCATGAGCGGTGTGAAAAGCTAGGCCGTAATCCTGACTGAAGTGTTGTAATGGCCAATAAACCGTCGCTTCTAATGTCTGATGCCAAGACTGATGTCGAGGTGGTTTAGAAAAATCCATCTGGATAGAAAAAGTCACTGCTTGGTGGAAACCTAAGACTGGCGGCATTTGCGATTCATATTTTTTCGAGAACGATTTCAACCAGGCCATGAATGGTGAGCACGGATTACTAGCTTCCTTTGTCCTGAATGAAGATGATCTGGACATCAACGACAAATGATTTCAATAAAAACGCACTTTTGCCATGAGACTTCTCTCTGTGAAGTTTTCTTAAGTCTTAGGTGTATGCGAATAAACTACACACCATAGCAGTTATGGAAAATTAGAAATTTCAAATACGCTCCGCCCAGGAAGTCGCGGTGGAGTGATGTTCCACACAGAATAGATCTTTCAAACGAAAAAAAATGTCGATGATATCTTACACACACACACTCTTAGTTTTATTTAAATTTAAAGATAGGAAACGCTTAACGAAATACCCGATTCTACACCGGAACACTTTTTCAAATTACAATTTTTATTTCGCTTAGAATGCATACAAATCCCAAATGTTGTGAAAACTGGATAACAATTTTCAAAGACTGGCATTTCGAACATATCATTGACCTTCATTACATACATATATAATTCAGTCGGTACCAAGCTTTCCACTTAAGTTGTATGTCTTAATTTTATACATGAGTGGCGGGAGCTACAGTTTAAAGTCGACTCTAAACGCCAAACTTTTGAGAACCTTTTCATGACAATTTTATTTTACTCTCAGGATTTTTGCTAGAAGACTGCTGAGAGAAATTCTCTGAAGAAGAAATATTCTTTCATACTTTCCTTTTTTGGAAATATCTGACCTAGGGTTTGACCCGTGACCTCATGTCTAGTAAACCAACACACTATCTACTAGACTATGTCGACTTGTGTCATTAATTATTCAAACAGTATGAAATTATTTTTCTAGGCATTTACGTTACTGTCAACTTGTATTATTTCAAACTCATGCTTTTCATAGAGACGATAAACTTTCGCAACATCGTGGGAGTATACAAATTAAAAAAGGGGATCACCATTAAATGGAGAGGAGTTATGAAAAATAAGCATCGATACCAGGTATCAGCAATGATTCGTTTTTTCGCAACTCATAAGTACTCATGAAATATTTGAGTATGAGTGAGTCAACAATATTGACACTTAACTACATACTCTGATTCATTCGTACTCATTACAACATTGATTTGTAAGTGCAGGTTGCAATGAGTATGAGTACAACGCTGACATGAAACTCATACCATTTGAAATATATTTGATAAATTTAGAAAAATACTTATAATACTCATAAATGTTTCGAGTGATTCAAATCATACATCAAAATTTACAGTCTTAGTTGTAAAGAAGCAAGAAAAACGCGAAACATACTTATTTTGTGATTATTGTAAATGTTGAGTAGAGGAGAGTCGAAATCAACAATATCATGCGTATTGTTAAGTATGAGTACAATGAGTACTTTAAACTTTGAATATGAGTAGTATGAGTATGATATTTAAATAAATATGAATGCGTATAACTATCAGAAATTATGAGTATGATTCGATTTCTACTCATCTTTTGGAATACTCATTGCTGATCTCTGATCGAAACTTTCATTTAACTTCAAGTGCAGGACACTTTTCGATTATAGTTTCTAAGATATATCGTAGCAAATAAAAAAAGTTAAAACAGAATGCACGTGCATCAGAAGCAGACATAGCAACCAAATCCATCAACAGACGCATACCATGAACAACTATTGCTCCGTACTATTCGCGCCAGTCTTATAAAAAATTGAATTAAAATTTTACGAAATCAAGTTCAAAGACGTCAACTGATGGCATAAGGGAAAGGCATGGCGAATTATATGAAATCGGATTGGTTGTGTCTGTTAAGACTTTGATTTTACTCTTCATGGTGGTGCCAACAAATTCAGACGTTTTTTTTTTGTTTTTTCACTTACAAGAACAATAACAACAAAATGAAACTGATTGTTGTGTTAAACCCATCATTTGCCATGATTAGAGGAAGTTCTATACATATTCGAATACGACTAAGTGTGACGTATGTGTGTGTGGTGAGTTTGAATGTGTGTCTGCATCAGACTGAATCTGAATCGGAATCTGCTTATTAATACGATTGCGTTTTAAAATTTCGTTTTTCATTTCGAAAAGTTGATGTGGAGCGGGATTGGAATCTTATGCGCTGGAGAAAAATACAATGAAGCAACCAACAAACATGCAATTTAAATAAATAATCAACACTAACATCAACATCATCAACATGTTGTAGTTGCAATGGAAGCTCAAAATTTGACTGGTATTTCCCAGTGAATGCGATTTTACGCTGTCGATACGTTTCATTACTTAAGAAAATAAATAAAAAAAGAAAAATAAATTTGCAAAACGAAAGAATTTATGAAAATAAAAGCGAAACAATAACAAAACTAACAAAAAAAACAACAAGAAATTCTTAGAACAAGGAAGGCAGGCATTTCCGTTAGAATAACAACGATGGATGGAAATTAAGAACATCAAAACTCCTTGCAGATTACCAGCGTTAGCGTTCTATGAACTTATTTTGATTCCCCAAACTAAGAAATATTCTCACTGTGCTGAGGGTATTAAAAATGAATCCATAAATTCATTCACTTTTAAAAACGTTTAAAATATGAGTTCGTAGATTGCAAATAAAAATGAATTTGTGTTTGGTTTCAATTAAATTCTTTATTGTTCGCATAATTCCGTGTGCCACTGTTCACAACTTGATGCAAACAAAAACAATTTCCTTTATTTGTTATTCTTCTTTCCACTATTGTGTAGACACTATCAACGCAGACCTTTACAACGGAGATCTTCAAACCACGACTATTCTCTTCACATGCTACGCAAGACTGAGTGAATTATTACTACTCGTTGCATACTTTGTCTTGCCTTTTTATTTGCCCTCGTAAACAGTCTGACGAAAGTTCTTGAAGTCGAACATTCGTGGTTTCGCCTTCTCGAGAACTCTATCGTGGTTTCATTGTTGTTTGTGTATTTTGTTCACGTTGCTTGTTATTGCGTTCTCGCTTACTTGTCTATCGCCTTTTCTTTCATAATGATGTTGTTGGTTTACATGTAAACAAGTTCGTTGTATTTGTTTGTGTAGCTTTTGCTTATTATTTTCTGTTTAAAGGTCCAACACGATCATGCATTAGTCCTGTTCGTGCTTGAAAAAATCAGCATATTATCGGGATTTCGGTAATTTAATTTGAACATACTTTATAGCGGAAGTGAAACTGCAAGATTTAAGACAGATTTTCAAAGATAACAAGGCTTAAATACATTTACATAACCGGCGACCAATGTCAGTTATTGACCTAAATGCAGTAATTATCGGAAATATCCCGTACATACATATTTTAATATTGAATAACTTCAATCATATTATTTCACGTGAGTTGTAAAAATAAATAAACGATTGATTTCATTAAATATTCCGAATTATAATGAACCAAATTACCGGTCCCATGTTATGGAAGTATTCATATTAGGACAAATGTCAGAAGTACCTTCAAGTGTTTTCTGTCTCTTTTAACATCCGCCATTATGACGAACGTTTTCCATAGCCAAGGAGAAGAAATCCGTCATTCGATATGCGTGTCTTTACTTAGAGTTTTCAAATGTTTCAGAGTGAATTTGTTGGTACAAAAGATACGAGAGACGCGGTAGCGCCAATTTCTTATCTATGGTTAATGTATAACCATTCTGTTCCGATGTACCAGAGCACGCTGCCTTTATCAGATGCCAAACAATAATACTTACACCCAAAGCATATTGAAGTCGCTGTAGTCGAGTAGATAGTCAGCAATGAATCGTTTTTTTGCTACTCATAAGTACTCATGACATGTTGAGTATGAGTGAGTCAATAGTATTGAAATTCAACTACTTTGATTCATTCGTACTCACTACAACATTGATTTATAAGTACAGGTTGCAATGAGTACGAGTACAACGTTGACATTAAATTCATACCATTCGAAATATGTTTGATTCGTGCGCCTACTCATTCAGATTCATAAATTTAGAAAAATACTTATAATACTCATAACTGATTCGAATTATTCATCATTATTCATGTATGAGTACGATGAGTACTTAAAACTTTGAATATGATTAGTATGAGTATGATATTTAAATATATATGAATGCTTATAAGTATCAGAAATTATTAGTACGATTAGAATCTACTCATCTTTTTGAATACTCATTGCTGATCTCTGTTAAGAATGTAATTTCTTCTTCACTGTGAATAGAACTTTTTTTGTTTTAGCTTATATCGTGCGCGATAAAAATCTATTTCATCTTCATGGTTATATTATTCGAATGTTATGTAATTATAATAATCTGAGCAATTCATCATTATTATTATCATAATCATTGTTGTTATTGTAATATTGTACTGTATGTGGCAGCAGTGCACGTAAATTTAGCTGTAATGAAAGGTTTTTTGTTAAACAAAAAGAAGAGAAGAAGAAACAAAATAAAGAATAAAAAAAGAAACAAGAAGTGCAACAGGCGAAAGAGTTGTTAAGTTAATGGAGGTAAAAAAAATGTGCAGAAATAAAAAAAGTTTTAAAACTTTTTACAGCTTTTTTTTGCTTTAAAACGGGTGCATCTTAGACTTGTGGTCCAAATGGTGTCCATGTATCTGCTGATGTACCTGTACCTGTACAAAGCAAATCTTTTTCTTCGTATTGTTTAACGTTTTCTTCTCCTTTTTTATTTTTTATTTTTTTAACAACAAAATCGTGCGAAAACTTAAACAAACTGTTGGTTTCTGCTGATGTAAGTGATCATTATATTCGTATAATTGATAATGCCATGTGAAAGTCACAGCTCCAGAAGAAAGGTGGTGTTTATTTTATATATAAAAAAAGAAAAGGATAGAGAGGCAATATTAGGAATAGAAAGCTTACCAAAGAACGAAATTCGTTTTTTTTTTTGGTTTGTCATTTTGGTCACATAAACGGAGTTTATATTCGGATATGCCAATGGAACATAACCTAACCTAATTTATAATTTCAGTACAACAACATAATTAAATTTGAGAATTTTTTCTTCGGTTCTTTAGAAAAATTAGTCACTAACGTTACCTATTAAACGAAATGGTAGTAGTAAATTACATTACTAAGGGTATATTAAAGAGAAATCCATTATTTAACATCAAATTTGAAATGTCTTTTTCAACAACTTGTTGGCATTTTAAATGTCATTTTCTATTATTTCTTCTAAAAATTTATATGAAGAATTCATTATAACTCGTGTGGTTTAAATTATTTTTTATCTTATTTTGTGAAATATTCAGTCGTTCTGCAATCAATAACAATGGTGATATTACCAACAACTGGCTTTAGACCCAAGTACTTGGTTACCCTCTCGTGAGTGGGCTACAGTTTTCTACTACGCTTTAGACAACTCCGAACATAGCAGTAATGGCATTCTTTTTAAATTAGCTATACACTGACCTGATGGCAGTTCTAGTTCCAGCAAACCGAACGTCATATCCTAGTAACATATACATATCCATTCCTCGGGAAATGATATTACAGTACTGTTCTGTATTGATCTCTATTCAGCGGATTCACTCAGAAGCTGTTGGGCTTGCAACTAGCCATTATCACAATGGCAGAAGACTGGGTTTTCCGCATCATTGTTTTTGCAAGAACTTCAATGTCTTGGAAGTGAATGCGTCGTCAACAGATACAGAGAAGATGTTGTAAAGAAAATCACTTCGTCTAGGTGAGATCTATGTGTATTTCGATTCACAATGAGTTTGTGATAGTTTATGTATGCATTGTGTGAGTCTGGGATATAGTGATCTCATACTCATTATACTGGGCTCATACCCCAAATGATTGGACACCATTGATCTTTATTTTTCAAAAGCGTGGTAAGTTTTAAACATTAAATAATTAACAAGACATCATCATTGAATTAAAATTTAAACTACTGGGGGTTGTATTATTGCATCATAATCATCAATATATTGGCTGCCATTTTAAGGCGCATTTAAGCGCTCAATAAATATTGAAAAATAATTTTTTTCTACCAACCTCACGCCATTAATCAATGCTAAGCACACATTACTAAGATCGTCTATAACTTACGTATATAATGTCCTAGGATCTATATTTAGCTTAAACTTCTCATACTTATCGTAAGCTTCACCAAAAACATTATGCTTAAAAAATTTCTGTGGCCTTTTACTTTTTCTAAACCGTATTGAGTACCACCATTGTACGGAGGAATGTGAAAACATTACTTTGTGTTCCTTTAAATCAAGTATTTTAGAAAATTTGATTTTCGTGCTCCAATCATTTTATTTAAAGAGACGATGATGATTATGCCACAACCACCACCACCGTCTCTACAATACATATATGTAACAATAGATGTAACAACGACAATAACAACAACAACTGCAAACATCATTATCATCAAATCTCCTTTTGCATAAAGATGCTGGAGAAAGCAAGAAGAAGAACTTTGGCATGAACATCATCACATGCATACATCCGATGAGTTGAATGGAAAATTTACCATAAACGCGCATTTCACTGGAAGGCGCCATTAGTATGTAAACAACATTCTCCATTCCAGATTATCATTTGCCTCATATTCTCTAAAAAGTAAATTCAAATAAATTTTATTGTTGTACAATAGTTTCGATTATTTTTTGTTTTTTTTTTGTTTGTTTAATTTTTACTTCTATAGAGAGTACGTGGCTACAATTTGGGTGAGGTCAATATGAAAGACTTCATTTATAACATTAGATAGGATGGATAGGTATTGTAAATAACAATTCCTTCTCTCTCTCTCCAACTCTCTATGTAAACATACATGTTTTTTGTTTTGTATTGCTGTTGTTGCTATTAGAATTAGCCAAATACATAATAATAATAGTAATAATGATAATACAATAATAACAACAACTAAAATCATAGTATTGTACTTAAATTGTATTCAAACTTTTGTACTATTCTGCCTAAGGCAGACTATTTATGAGTAATCGAAATCATTTCTTTTATTTTTTATTTGATTTTCATTTGATTGCACTCATTAAGTTCGACTACTTCTTGATGATACTGTTCGAATTCACGAAGTGTGTTTTTGAAGCGTCTTAATAGGTACTATAGTAACAAGAATGATACTGAATTGAAATTTCTTTTCATTTAGCATCGTCTCTAATGCACAGTCAGTATTCAGTGGTTACCAACATATCAATAAGCAATTCGAAGGCATGCACGTAATAATTTCGTCTGATTATATACAAGCATAGCCCTATCAACTACTACCGAATATATCTTGAATATTAGTGTAATGATATCTAACGATTACCTACATACAGTGACATACAATTTTTTGGGCATGACAATAAAGATAAAAGTATACTTGAAAATTCTTCGAAAAATTAGGATTCGTGGGTTCGTATATTCCCTTGATGCAAAAGTAAGGAATCCCTATACATAAAAACTTATGGTCGGTCAAATAATATTTAAAGTATTATATGTATGTGAAATATTCCGATACATACATACATACATAATTGGTCATTACGACTCTTCAGTCAGAGCGTTCTACATGGACGAAATAGTAGGCTGTTGAGGCGAACGTTCTGGGCCATACGGCGCTTTCCATCCACCTTTTTTCAAGCAGCTTATGACCAGCATCACATTAAGTGGCCGGAAAATTAAAACTTTGTGTCTGGTTGCATATTCAGGCGTTTTTCAGTCAATGCTCTCTTCAAACAAACATTAATTGTTATTATCTGTATACACCCCTCTGATCCAATTAAATATAGAATATTTGCTTAGCAATAGATTTTACACGTTGCAGCGCTTTCTATACTTTTTCTTGCACTTGGGTTTGTCGTAATGAATTCATTCAATTCACCATCAAATGATAACTCGATGTGAAAATGATTTCTTCTTAAATTTTTTTTTTAATATTTTTCTTGATCAAATTTTGATCAAGTAATGTTCCAAATGTATCGCCTTTAAACTGTTTTTGGCTGTTCCGGATGCTCTGAATTTATCATTTTTGAGAAAGATATCAAAGCTGAAAAGTCAATAATTTCCATAACGTCTCTATGAAGTGCGTCTTATTAAAGTTCAATAAGAAACAAAAATAATTGTAAACAAAGTGTCGGATAGGAATTTGGTTCTCTGTTTCTTATAACGCTCTTCCCTCGATGAAGACAAGACAGATAGTGAAGAATGAGTTGAAAGCAGAAAACATATAGAGTAGATCGATGGAGTTGCTTTTGGTATTGCTAGCTGCAATGAGTTTCGAGACATAGCGATGTCGTTCTAAATTGCATCGCTAACGAACTGACAAGGGTTGGTAGGAGCTTGCAATCTTCGACTTGATACAAGTCATAGATATTTCGATGATCTCAGTAAAATTGTATTATATACTCGTGTTAGAGGGTGACTAAATATCGTTGGCAGAAAAAGGGTACGTGCAATATTGTTGGACTTCCCTGGACTGATGTCGATAAGAAGAGGACGTACACATTTCTATTCTTAACTTGCATGGCCATCTATCGCACAATAACGACTCTCACGCGTCACTTTCGGTAGGCATGGGCAAAGACTTGACTTCTGCAGAACCTGTAGTACTGAGGAGGAAGAGGAAGCTGACTGCCTCTCAACACATGTGTCAGTACTGCTTTTGACGTAAAAAGAAAGATCTTTTTGACCTCTCTTTCCTTGACTTAACTCTCATAAAAAGATTGCTGGAATAGCAAAATGTACATTGAATTCGGGTTTATTTCTTTTGGGAAAGATATGATCCTCATGTTGAATATTGATCGTGATATCACAATGGGCCTAAATGCCGACCTAAGTAGAACCTTTGCCTTTATTGAGGATACGCCATTTTACCTAATGTTGTGATGGACGAGTATTGTAGCACGGGTACAGGATACTGCCGAATTACTTTGCAGAATATAATTGCGTTGACTCTTTAGACCGCTGTGGACTTCAGAGATCAGCAATTAGTATTCAAAAAGATGAGTAGATTCGAATCATGCTCATAATTTCTGATACGTATACGTATTTATACTTATTTAAATATCATACTCTTACTACTCATATTCAGAGTTTGAAGTACTCATCGTACTCATACTTAACAATACGCAGGATGTTGTTGATTTCGACTATCCTTTATTCAACATTTAGAAGAATCACAAAATAAGTATGATTCGCGTACGAACACTACAATACTCACTAGAAGGTTGTGTGTTTGTTCTGCTTGCTGTCTTTGTCTTGTTCTTTCTTCTTTTTTTCTAAATGCAACAACAACTAAGACTTTAAATTTTGATGAATGATTCGAATCTCTCGAATCATTTATGAGTATTATAAGTATTTTTCTAAATTTATGAATCTGAATGATTAGGCGTATAAATCAAACATATTTTGAATGTTATGAGTTTGATGTCAACGTTGTACTCATACTCATTGCAATCTGTACTTATAAGTCAATGTTGTAGTGAGTACGAATGAATCAGAGTAGTTGAATTTCAATACTGTTAACTCACTCATACTCAGATATTTCATGAGTACTTAGAAAAAACGATTCAACGCTGATCTCTGGTGGACTTGTTATGAAATATTGGAAAACGTTTAAAAATTTCATGTTTTTTTTCAATGTATACAACTCAAAATTCTTATTTAATATCAGTAGCAAAAATAAGAGAATTGGAATTCCTTATTTTAAAAACAAATAAAGCGAAGATGTGATGGATTAAAAAACTATTCCTGTGAAAATTTCAAAATATATTTCATACCACATACACACTATTGTTTATTTCATATCGACGCCTTCGTTCTATAACATTCTAAGTCGAAAAAGTGTGTTTTGAGTTATGAGCTCTCAAAGTTTTCACGCGACATACGACTATATGTGTATTCTAAGTAGATTTTTCCCTATAACTTCGGAATGGATCGGCGCATCTTAACCAAATTTTGACAGTATTTAAGTCAGAGAACATAAAATTTAAAAATGCAAGAACATTAAAAACGTTCTAAGAACACTTAGAACGTTATAGAATGGAGGCGTCGATATGGTATACAACATACATACATATATGTTGACAATATTTCTATTGTCAAAGTTATGATATACGAGTACAATATTGTCGTATGTAGACTTTATTTTCTAATTGTTACTGAAGACAATCATCAAACGTAATTAACTTAATGAAGGCTTATCAAGTGTAATTCGTGATCCATGCTACAATATTGGATTTCAGTCTGATGTTTAATTGCATTTAAAACTGTCAACTCTTCATAGTGAAGGGCACACTAAAGTTGAAGTGACTGCAACATTTCAGCATTAGATACAGAAACAATAAATCCTTGCTTAAGATTTTCTTTTCATTTCTTTTTCATGATCTCTATTTTGTCCGGCTGGTTGTTGAGTCTTTGCAATTGTTCTGGATTCCTTCTTGTTGCTGTTGTTGCATGAGTTTTCTTCTTCTTGTTTCAAGTACGTCATTTTATTTCTGAATCTCAATCTTACACGCGTGCCCAATTGCTTTTTCATGTGCGGTCAGATTTAGATTGCCCAATGCATGACTTCTTTCTTGACACAGCACAGCCATGGATGGTGGAGAGATCTCTATCATTAAATTCGAAAAGTACATGAACGATTTATTACAGACCGCTTTTAATACTTTCTTCACATATACACGAATACATACATAGGCTTTTAAATCGTAGGATTATAATTGAGATAAATTACTTACATTTACAAATATGTGTATGTGTATGGTATTGGTACTTGGATTAAAATGCATATGCATTTAGGTGTACAATGCATAGACGAAGTGAATGCCTAACAATAAATGTAAGGCAAGTAAAATTGGCAAAAGCCAATTGCCATTTGGTCTATCCAGAGTATCCCCCCCTAAGCACATGCATTTGCATTGACTTTAGAACACACATTTCAATATCATGTAGCCACATACACGCCTCAATGATTGTAAGAATCGTTTTTGTGCTTTCAAATCCATTGTTGTTCAATAGTTCACTTGTATCCTTTTTGTACAAACAACAAATTGTTCCTAAAAAAAACAAAACAAAGAGAAAAAAAAGGAAAAAACAAACGATATTTTAAGAAACATTGTTGATTTTAGTCCTGGGTCATGCATGACGGTGTAACTGTTGAAAAACCGCCAAAGCGTCGATTGTTTGCATTCATTCCCGAAGATTATATAAAAAAATTCAAATATTTAACAAATATTTACTTAAATCATCATTTGTATGATCCATTCGAATGGATTGGTATTGCCGTGGATATAAAAATTATTTGAATACCGACAAGCTCAACGTAGCAATATATATACCAGAGATCAGCAATGAATCGTATTTTCGCTACTCACAAGTACTCATGAAATTTTGAAATTCAACTACTCTGATTCATTCGTACTCACTACAACATTGATTTATATGTACAGGTATGAGTACAACGTTGACATCAAACTCATAACATAACTCACAACTCTACTTATTCAGATTGATAAATTTAGAAAAATACTTATAATACTCATAAATGACTCGAGTCACTCGAATCATTCTTCAAAATTTACAGTCTTAGCTGTTGTTGCATTTACAAAAAAAAGAAGAAAGTAAAGGACAAAGACAGCAAGCAAAGCAAACACACAACCTTCTAGTGAGTATTGTAGTGTTCGTACACAAATAATATTAATTTTGTCATTTTTGTAAATGCTGAGTAAAGGAGAGTCACAATCAACAATATCATGCGTATTGTTAAGTATGACTACGATGAGTACTTCAAAGATTGAGTATGAGTAGTATGAGTATGATATTAAAGTAAGTGTGAATGCGTATAAGTATCAAAAATTATGAATTTGATTCGAATCTACTCACATTTTTGAATACTCATTGCTGATCTCTGGTACTCATTGATGATGTCTGATATAGATTAGCTCAACGTAGTTAAAGCCTTGTTTTTGAATGTATAATTCGGTCTATACAACTTAAATACTTGCAATGTTATGAAATACGACAAGCTCATTTCATTTCGGTGCCCCAATTGCCTAGTAGATAATGTTCTAAACTTCAATTGCCTAAGCCGTGAGTTCGATTACCACCATAGATCCTGTGTGTTTTGTGATTGCCTGATTGTTGACATCAATTATATTTACATGATTGACCGCAATAGAAAAGATAGTGAGAATTACAAAGTAATTATCGAGAAAAAAAAGCAACGAAGGTTTTTTTACACTGACCATTGAAAAAAAACAATGTTTTAAAAATAAAATTTGTCTCACACTACCCTCTTTGCTTTTTCTTGTAATCATATTTCTGTTATTCCAACACAATGTACTGCATGAGTAAAAGTCATCTCCTGAGCGTTGGTCTTATAATCAAAAAAAGGCATGCTTATGCAGTCACCAGTCAAACTTTGTTCGCAAATGCTCAACATCTGCATAATTTCGTTGAGAGGGTATCCATAAATACATCCATTAATTGGTCATTACGGGATCAGTCGGGATCACGATCTAGTTCCCCACAGTAAGTATTAATTTTATACATGACTGGCGACACCTTATATAACAGTTTATAATCAACTCCAAACTACAGATTTTTGAGCAATTTTACGTGCAATTTTATTTATTTTTAGAGTTTTTGCCAGAAATCTGCTGAGAGACAGTCGACGAAGATATATTCTTTCATATTTTCGTTTTGTTGGAGATGTCTGACCTGGGGTTTGAAACTTTACATCACGTCTAATAAACCAACACTCCACCAACTCGACTACGGCGGCTTCAATAGGATATAGAAGTCTTTAAATTGTAAACAAATGTGTCATTGAAAATTGTGTCTCAAAGAAAACCATTTCAATCTATTCTACCCAATTAAGGGAGGATGAAGAATATATTAACAAGTCTTTGAATACTCAATTATTTTTATAATTGATGCTGTCACGTATTAAGTGCTGTTAAAAAATGCCTTTAATAAATGAATTGAATTTAATATTTAATTGATAATTTTCCATTCCTATCAGTATTGATACCTACAGAGAGACCATGAAATTATGAATTTAGATTGTGCCTCCCCCTGTAGTTAATCTACAACTCATGTAGCAGTTTAGTTTTTTTTAAACATGACTTTATTTTTAATTATTTAAGAATAAAATTTATAACAAAAAACCTGTATTTGGTTTTAAATCAATACAGTGTCACAGCACTGTATGCAGAGTATCAAAGTATCGGATTGCCTGCTGTTCTGTTCTATCTGTCTGTTTGTATGCCTGTCTATAGTGTTTGTAATAAACCGATAAGAAAAATATATACATACATATTTATATATACAGTGTACTCTCTCCTAAAGGACACCTCTCTTAAGCGGACACCTTCAATAAACGGACACTTTTTTCAGTCCCAAAGAAATTGTAAGGGATTTTTAAAGTATTTCTCTCTTATGCGGACAACCCTCTCATAACAGGACGCGGACACTTTTTCCACGACATATTGACATTTTAGTTCCCCATAAACGGACGACTTGCAGATGTCAACACTATTTTTTTTTTTTGTTGTTTAAAACTTACATCGTGGTAACGCTTGTATATATTTTTTTATTCGCTGAGTTGAATAAAACGTGCATTTAAAAGGGGGAATCCCGAAAAATATAAATACACAAATTTTAAAATTCTTAAATTACAATGCCTAAATCAGTTTTAACTATTAAAGAAAAAGTAAATGTCATTGAAATTTATAAAAATGGAAAACTTAAAACTTGACGCCAATGGGTCTTAACATAGATAAAATATGGTGCAGATGGAAAATGCAAATTCTGCTTTGGAGCTATCAGAATCTATTAATTTGTTAGACATAGTTTATTTTATACACAAAGCGTGGGAGCAGGTCAGTGCAGACACAGTGAATCATTGCTTCAGAAAAGCTGGCTTTAGAAAAAAAGATAGCCCAAATTATGATGAATGTTGGTCTGCAGAAGATGAGCTTCCATTATCAGAGCTTCATTAACGAGTTCAGAGCCAGATTCAAGTTAACGTTGAAGATTATATCAATTTAGATAATGATGTTGTTATTAACGATGAAGATGTGAAAAGCATTAGTACTGAATTGTTAATAACTTCCAACGAAACGCTGGATATCTCGTCTAAAGATGAGCTGGAAAATGAAATTGAAGACAAGTTCACTTATTATAAGGAGGCTTATTTAGCCATAAGAAAACTAAAAGGTTTTTCTTTATATCACAGTGATCTTGAAAGTGTTGAAATGCTGAGTGATCTTCCAATGCATCTCCAAGATACTGAAATTAAAGGTAAAACTCGCCAAGCTAAAATTTCGGACTATTTTAAATCCAGTTGAATACAGTCTTTCAAACTGTTTTCTCTTTTATACACATACATAAATATATGTAAATGAAATTTCTGTTTATTTTGTCTTGTCATTATATGTTCGTTTTTGTTTTGGAAATAAAAGTATTTAGAGAAATATATATCGATGGCTTAATATAGAAAGGTCGTATCTCGTTTTTTTCAAAATCGGGGTTTTTACATATTCTAGTAGACAAACCCCCCATACACATCCTCTGAAAAATTCAGGTTCCTATGTTGACAAATAGTTGATTTACAGTAATTAAAACAAACATAACATAACATATTTGTTTTAGATTTTATTAAGTTTTTTCCTTCTCCTGTAAAGTATTGAAAATGTAAGATACGACCTTTCTATATTAAGCCATCGATATGTACTTATAATATGTTGATTGCTCTTTTTGATTTTCTCTCATAGACGGACACTCCTCATAAGCGGACAAAATTGTCAGTCCCATAGGTGTCCGCTTAAGAGAGAGTACACTGTATATACCATTTACATGCATGCATTTAATTAAAATAAATTGTTAAACATTAAGCACAAGTGTAAATATTATGATATAAAAATGTTAAAATTTTTGATTTATTACCACAATCGTTGGCATTAATTATTGAATTTTATCGAAGCAAAAAACTAAAAAAAAATAACAAAAAAAAAATTACAATAAAAACCACAATAAATAGTAACAGAAATAAAGAGTCACATAAAGGTATTAATTTATAAATTATTATACAAATACAACAACAACAGAAAAATACTATTAAATTGAAACAAAATAAATTTGTAGAAAAACTCAACAAGTACAGACACGATGAAAACAAACAAAACAAAAATAATAACAAAAAACTATACTCACACACGACAACGTGCAATTTAATGCACTTTTGCTGTCTGCTACGCCTTTTCATTCAACGCATTTACAATGCCAAACGAGTTTACAAAATAAATACAGTGGCGGATAGAATAGTTTGTATACGATTCTCGATAATAATAAAAATATTCCTGAATTTAAGTTAAGGAGTTACTCGTCAAATATTTAAAGGCAGAAGATGTGAAGCATAATTTTTTCGCTACTCATAAGTGCTCATGAAATTTTCAGTATGAGTGAGTAAACAGTATTGAAATTCAACTACTCTGATTCATTCGTACTCACTACAACATTGATTTATAAGTACAGGTTGCAATGAGTATGAGTAAAACATTGACGTGAAACTCATAAAATTCGAAATATGTATGTTTGATTCAACTTCATAAATTTAGAAAAATATTTATTATGAGTATTATAAATATTTTCGAGTGATTCCAATCATTCATCAAAATTTACAGTCTTATTGTTGTTGCATTTACAAAAAAAGAAGAAAGAAAAAGACAAAGGCGGAAAGCAAAACAAGCACACAACCTTCTAGTGAGTATTCTAGTGTTCGTAAGCCAATCATACTTATTTTGTGATTCTTGTAAATGTTGAGCAGAAGAGAGTCGAAATCAACAACATAATGAGTATTGTTAAGTATGAGTGTGATGAGTATTTGAAACTTTGAATATGAGTGGTATGATTATGATATTAAAATATGTACGAATCCGTATAGTATCAGAAATTATGAGAATGATTCGAATCTACTTATGTGTTTAAATACTCATTGCTGATCTCTGTTCTAAACAGACGCAGCTCTAAGCTTAGTTTTATTTGGCTGTTATATCGTTGTACAGGCATATATCGTTTGCATATTGCAAGTCCCCAAACAACAAATTACAAATTGTAATCCACTGGTTGTGATTGTGACAGTTTTGTTTACAACATCGAGAACAAAGTTTAACAGGGTGTCGCACACCCCATTGCTAAATTTAATTTATTACTGAGTTAATTTTTATAAAGGACTTATAAAGGACTATTGTCTCCATTATAAGTTCGATATG
Source organism: Sarcophaga rosellei (assembly GCA_930367235.1). Lineage (NCBI taxonomy): Eukaryota > Metazoa > Arthropoda > Insecta > Diptera > Sarcophagidae > Sarcophaga > Sarcophaga rosellei. The sequence continues at coordinate 49,108,575 of OV884021.1, read as the reverse complement.
TTAACAACACTTTTTCTCTCAACAAGGAACAGAATCTGGTCAGGTTTATTGAACTCCTCCTCAAATCGAGAATTATAGACTCCACAGTGGCGGCTTCACAATGTCAGAAAATTGTCTGTAGAGGTACACCACAAAGCGGTGTTCTACGCCCACTCCTCTGGAATCACGCAGTCAACTCGCTCCTGAGAAGAATTGAACTATCTGAACGCCATAGCTTATGCTAACCATTGCTGCGTCGGGAATATGTCCACAAACGCTGTCTGATAAGGTGAACTTGTCGCTGTCAATTGCACTGGACTGGTGCGGGATTTTGGACTATCTGTTCATCCCTCCAAGACCGATACAATTATTTTCACTAGGAGATACAAGGTCCAGACCTTTACCCTTCATAGTATAAACGGAAACAGACTCACGCTGAGTCCCGAGGTTATGTATCAGGTCCTGATCCTCGATTCCAAACTCAACTAAAGGGCGAACCTGGCTGCTAGGACGCAGAAGGCGGCCTGTGCTGCTTTCTGCTGCAGCAGGGCCGTTGGATCCAGATGGGGTCTCAGCCCAAGGGTCATGCTCTGAATCTATTCTGCAGTCATCGAACCCAACCTCTTACATGGTGTTGCTTTGAATGTGCAGCCCTTACGCTGACCAACTTCTCCCTCCCTAGTTCGGAGGAACTTCGTCACTTAAGAGACTGCGTTCACCTGTGGCATCACAACGGGCCGCTATGCGTGTTCAAATGAGCTATGGTATCAAAGCTACCACACTAACCTGACCTAACCCAATAAGATTTTATTTGTCTCACACTGTTAGATCGAAAACAATAGAATACAGGGACAACGAACATTCTATTCAATTTATTACAATTTTGAAAACTTTTTATTGGAAAATGTCAAACCAGACATAATAAAATAGATTTTCAATTTTTAATTGTATTTTATAATGTGTCAGTGGTGTAACGAAACACAACTTCTGGAGCTGGAGGCGTATATGGAATTGTATGTTCCTCCAGTTAAATATTCTGTCATATCCAGTTTGATTGTTGAGCAACAACTGCCGATCACAGCATAGAGCAAAACATTCTTGTTCACTAATTCTATCTTAAACGCTATTGGATTTTGATAGCCACTTGTAAAGATTGGGGATATTGTGCGAATTAACTGTAATTTATACAAATACGATATATTAAGAACTTTTTTGAAAGCCAATTCTAGCTTGGCGACTGCTGGCTCTTTCACAACATATTTGATTCTGATACTGTACAGCTATAAAAACTATTTAAATTTTTCTGCGCCTATTTTGCTTTTCGCTTTTATCGAAGAAGAATGTGTAAATCTGGAATATTTTTTAAGTATGTTCTAACGAAGTATCAGTATTATTTGTTTACCTAAGACCCGAGTTCAAACTCCAGGTCAGACATTTAAACGAAATATGAAAAAAAAAATATATCTTCGGCGATTTCCTCTTAGCAGATTTCTGGCAAAAACTCTGAGAGACAACATCTCACTCATTGTGCGTTTGTTTAATCATGTATATGATACCGGTCAATATCCCAACGATTGGTTAAAATCGACTTTCATTGCGATACCAAAAAAATCTAATGCCAAAAAGTGTTATTAGCCTTATGTGCCACATCTTAAAAATATTCCTAAGAGTAATACACATGAGAATATACCCCAGATGTGAGAGAGCTATGGGAGAATCACAATTCGGCTTCAAGGAAGGTATGGGTACCCGAGAAGCCTTATTATCGATCCAAGTACTGGTTCAGAAATGCAAAGGTGCCCAGAAAGATGTGTACATATGTTTCATAGATTATGAAAAGGCAACACGATAAATTGATTGAAATATTGAGGGATATTGGAATAGAAGAAAAGGAAATTAGATGCATCAGAAATCTATACTGGAACCAAACTGCAAGAATTAAAATAAATGATGAACTGACCGATGAAATTCCAATATCGAAAGGAGTCAGGCAAGGATGCATACTATCACCGCTCCTCTTTAACATATACTCCCAACAAATATTTCATGAATCAATAGAAAGAGAAAGAATTGGCATAACAGCACAAGGCAAAATTATAAATAACATACGCTATGCAGACGATACCACCATTATTGCTAGCAGTATATCGGGACTACAACAACTTCTAGACAAACTCGTGTACACAAGTGAATCATATGGCCTCAAAATAAATATAAAAAAGACAAAACACATGGTTATAAGTAGAAAACATGGCATAAATGAAACAACATTAAAAATTAAAAATGAAATAGTCGAACGAGTGAAAAACTTTAAATACCTTGGCGTTTTAATAAACGACCAATGGAACACATCTGACGAAATTAAGCGTCGTGTGGCGATTGCCAGAGACGCATTTTTTAAATACAAAAACCCACTTACAAACCACGAACTAAGTATCGCAACAAAAATAAGATTTGTCAAATGCTATATATGGTCAATACTATTATATGCAGTAGAGACCTGGACCATCAAAAGTGCAGACGAGAAAAAAATTGAGGCATTTGAAATGTGGATATTTCGACGAATTTTGAAGATACCCTATACTTCCCACATTACAAACCAAGAAGTACTAAGACGAATGAATATTGACAGACAACTACTGAAAACGGTCAAAAGAAGGAAAATCGCGTATTTGGGACATCTGATGAGGAATGAAAAATATAAATTTGTACAATCCATTATAAAAAGTACAATTGAAGGACGCCGAAGCAGAGGCAGGAGAGAAATGTACTGGCTGAGAAACATTCAGGATTGGACAGGCTACAGGGATCAAACAAACATATTACACACTGCAAAATATCGAGAGCTGTCACAATTAATATAAAATATGATGAAAAAAAAGAAATATAATGAGATTCAGAACATTTTACTCTTGTATGATCGCTTTATATCCGAATAACGGATCTGCAAATAAAGAAGATTTCCTCTTAGCAGATTTCTGGCAAAAACTCTGAGAGTGAATAAAATTGCCATGAAAAGTTTCTCAAAAATCTGTCTTTCGGATTCGACTTTAAACTGTAGGTCCCGCCACTCATGTATAAAATTAAGGCACACAACATGATTGGTGTTGAGAAGCTAGGCCGTAATCCTGACTGAAGGGTTGTAATGGCCAATTATGTATGTAAGTAATGTAAAGTAATGTGCTTATCTGAGGTGGTGGGACCCATTCCTACAAAGACTCAGGTCCGCCACCATGACAGCAAATACATGGTCTCAGTTCCTCATATCTCGTGAGAAATACGATTTTAATAATCAAAACTAAATATCCTATCAAGAGAAACATACTAGAGAAGTGCAATTGCAATTATTCTCTATTTATTGCCGTTCACGTTAACCATATTCGACTGCATGTTAGTTCTTTAACGGGTATAGGTTTTTCAGCTGAAATATGTATACATGGCTTAAATTTATTCGTTTGCAGGAAAGACAACAAAACAACAAAAACAAAAGAAACTTTTAAATAAGTCTGCATTGCTGCATCAGAAAGGCAACAACATTACAACCAAAGACACATACATACAATACAAAGCGAAAAAGAGTCAGTCAGTCATCAAGTGAGTGACTGGTTGAGTGAGAGCATGAATACGGTAACACGATCGTTTTATTTTTTTTTATCGTTGTTGTTACCGCTGTCATTAGTGTTGTGGCTTAAAAAATCTCTTTTTTGCTGTTTGCAACCGAATACAATTTAAATAAATATTCTTTAACTAAACTGTTGTTACGTTAATTATGCGTAAATATTGGTTTCGTTGTGTTAACCGTACGCTTAACCAACGCTGTGAACACAGAAACGATGTGGATCTGAATGTTGAATAGCTGTCTTCGCCATACGAGCGAGAGAGATAGAGTACGCTTTAATGGGGCAAGTGCAATTTTTTTTTGTTTCGAATGGCATATGCACCCATACGTAAATGTTCTTGGCAACATGTTGACAGGTTTGTCTGAATAAATACTTTGAACAACAACAAAAAAAAAACCAAAGCAACACATAAGAAATAAAGAATACAAGTAACAATACACATGAACTGAACAGATAGATAGTAGTGTACGATGAACTTCGTTTCTGGTTTGGTGTTGTTTTTTTCCCCGCTTAATAATTAGTATTTATTGTTGTGTGTCTTATTTTGAAACACCTTTTTCATTTAATTAAACGATATTTTAATTAATCTTGATGATTAATGATAGAGAAGAGATCGGTATTTGTTTAAAATCTTAAGGAAGTTTAAGGAAAATGCCTTATTCTTAGTTTTCAACATTTTTATACGATTATTGTGTTGTTGTTATTAAAAACTAATGGAATATTTCGATTCAAATAATATTTCTTTAAATTTAGAGAAGTTTTTAATCAATAAAAAATCAATTAAATATCCTGAACGCAATATAACACAACATTCCATAAAACATTAATTGTCCGTTATATGAATGATTAATTATTCACTTGTATTCGAAATTTTTGTTGAGGACAATGAATATTGCGGAGTCAGTGGCTTTTATCCGTCAATCGTCCTCATTTTTACATACTAGGTCATAGTGAAAGTTAAATACAATACTAGTGTAAGTATATGACCTTGTGTTCAAGAAACCGTATTTTGCTTTCTAGTCTTATTCATTGTACTATTAATTTAACAAGTAAACAAAAAACGAAAGAATTTTCAATAAAACAAAAAATACAAACAGTCCAAAGACATATTGTTTTCCAAGGTCATACATCATGCCATGCCTTCTGAACTTTCATCCACACAGATTTTGGGTATAATGTGTTGCCCTACGTCATTCTGTGTCACAAACATACATACATAATTGATCACCAAAATCCTTCAGTCCGGATTATGACCTAGCTTTACCCACCACCTGTGTGTATTAATTTTAGACATGAGTTGGGAACCTACAGTTTAAAGTAGATTCCTGACATAGTTTATATCAAAAATCTGCTGAGAGGAAGCCGCTGATGAAATATTTTTTCATATTTAGTTTTGTTGGAGTTGTCTGACCTAGGGCTTAAACCTAGGCCTCACATTTAATAAGCCAGCACACTAACCACTATCGACTAAGGCGACTTCATTTTTAACCTTATAATGTCTTCAATGTTAGAATGAAACACGTTTAGTGTCGTTATTATATACTAAGCGTCAAATGCACATGTGTCATTCAATGCATATGGAATCATTATAATTTTTTTTTTTATCAATTATGAGTTTAGATTTAAGTTTGAGGAGGTGTACTTGCTAGTGGTACAAGTAAAATACCAGGAGGTCAAATTGACCCATTGTAATACGTCCTAAAGGAGAGAGAGAGTGGATAATAAAGGAGGTAGGGAAAAGGAGAGGAGGTAGGAAAGGGAGGATAAGACGACGGAGGAATAACATGCCCTAGCGCTTCTCAATAAGCTGGGATCTGTTCCAGATCCTTGTCACCGATCTAATCCCGCAGTGCCCTGAAATAAAACCAATAACTAACCTCAGACTTTCCTTATCTAAGCCCAACAATAAACCTGTTCTATCACTGTCTATAGCAGACCATAGACCCCTAGAGGCATAAAATCCCGATACATTCCCCCAACGCCTCTGCTCTTCCTATCTGTGGTAAGCGTGGTTTTTCTAAGGGTCTAATACCCTTTCCGATATTCTTGTCCTTCCCTTCAGTTACAATATGTTCCAATGCGTTGTACACCATTCTTCTGAAGCAGTTCAAAATAAATGCAATTTCGCTGACAGTGTTTCCTTCTGAGTTTGTATTCTGAATTTCTGAATTTATTCACGTGAATGTATTTTTGTTTTTTTTTTCTTTGTTGCTCTCATAGTTGCTGGCAATTTCTTTCAACTAATTTTGAACAGAATCATGTCTACTTTTTGCAATTAATTCTAAAAACAAGTTGATTTAACAAGTGTTTACGATTTTCATGTTCTTTCAACATGTAAAACAAAAAACAAGGAAAGAAGGAAAGAAAGAAAGAGAAAAAATAAAACAAAAAACAAAAAGAATAACTGACATTTGTGTACCCACCCATTCCATTCCATTTAAAATGCCTCATTCAGCCTTTCTTGTTTTGAAGCAAAAAAAAAAAAAAAAAACATGATTGAAACGAAAACAGATTCACAACATGTGATTAACTTTTAACCTCTTTCACAGTTGCCACTTGAACAATTTCATTAACATTCTCATTTCAAATCGGAAGATCAGATCCGCATTAATTAAACGCTGCAACGCTGTTCAAACGAATCTTGTGTTTGTTCCTCGACTTATTGGAAATTTTGTTTTCTATTTTAGAGCGGCAATAGTATTAAGCAAAATAACATTTCATTCAAATACTTTTTATTCTTTATAATACACATTCACATACAACGTAATAAATAAAGAAATACACAAAAAACAATACTAGCAGGGGAACACCAGAGTAGTGAGTGAGTAAATAAAATTCACCGCAAAAATCAATGAGACGAATAGCTTTATTTGATGACCCCACTTATTTTGATTATAGGATTGGTAATATTTATTATCAGTTTTTAATTGCCTATCAATGAAATTTAGTAAACAATTTTATAGTAAAATTACTAATCCAATCAAATTTTAAATTTCATTCTAAAACGAAGAATATAAAATCAATTCATCATTTAAAATATTATTTACTGCGGTCTTGATTCGAACACGTAGCAGTTATTGTCACTGGTAAAACCCGAAAATAAAGAAATTAACACTATTATATCCATTTATACGCTTATTTATGATAATAATGTTCGATATGCAGTATTCTCCGGATATAAGCACCCCGAATATGATAATTCGCCACCTAGTAGCACTGAAACTTATGCACTCTTGATTTGTGCTTCGAAATGTATTGAAATTTAAAAGAATTCGTTTATAAGCATACGCTTTGCGACAACTTCCTGTCAAAAATTCTTCACTCGTGCCTGCGATTAAACTGGATTTCTGCATTGCTTTTTATAGGGATAGGATAGGTTGCAACTCTAGAGCCATCGGAAGCCATTATTCACCATTAACGCCACACCATATTTATTGGAAAAAGTAGTCAAAAATTGGACTCATCTTTTCTTCTACTAATCTGGCCTAGTGCAGGTCTCGATCGAGTGCAAGACCTGATTCTTTGCCTAGTTAATGCCAAAATAGGACTCTGGTCTATGCTTATAAAGCCAGATGCGCATTTATATCCTTCATAAATGTTTTCGCACTGATTCCGAAGTGACACGGGGACCCATCAAATTACAACTTTATTCACCACACCCATGATTATTCATCTCATAGATGATCAAAGCGCTCTCCGACCAGTCGGCATTCCCTGGAATGCAAACCAATGCTGTCAGTGAGAAAAATAGAATTCCATCAGCTTAAATGACCCGTGGCTATTTGCTCTCAGGTGCGAGATTTCGATACAAGAATTACCAGTGTTGCAAAATTGAAATTTTAAAATGGTACTGAACTATAACTGAATTAGTACTTTTTCGCATCAAATAGTACAAAAAATACTTACATAAATAATTGGTCATTACAACCCTTTAATCAGGATTATGGCCTAGCTTCTCACACCACTTATTGTGTGTGTGTTAATTTTATACAAACATAAGTGGCGAGACCCACAATTTAAAGTCGATCCCGAACGACAGATTTTTGAGAAATTTTTCATGGTAATTTTATTTACTCTTTGAGTTTTTGACAGAATGAGGTCGCCGAAGAAATACTTTCTTTATTTTTCGTTTTGTTGGAGATGTCTGACATGGGCTTTGAACCATGGGATCACTTCTGGTTAGCCAGTATACTACCTACTAGACTATATATTAATATATATTTAATGCACGTACAAAACGGAACAGAAAAACTAACTACTTATACGTGTTCCTCACATACAAAACAACAATAACTGATTCGGAACGCAACAAAACGTAAGAGCATCGTTTAGGCAAACGTCGACGGAACGTAATGGAACTTACGTTCGTTTTTAGCATATGAAGAGCAATCAATGTAAATGCTTACCGAAATTACATTACGATTTGGCAAGCTTTCTCATTGCTTTTCGTATTCTAAAAACGAACGTACGTATCGTGAACGTTGTTCCAATCGGGGCTAAACACTAATTCTAGTATAGCATTGCGTTGAACGTGTTGCTAATGCATTAACAGTTGAATAGTGCAAGACATAATGTATGTAATAATAAAAGTACTGACTGCTGTATTTTTGAAATGGAAAATTACTGAAAAAGGTACTAAAGTACTGAATTTTTCAACACTGGTTTATATTCGGTCAATACTGCATATTTCTTCAATCAGATCAATCAATTCAAATTCATATCTAATTAAGGAAACAAAGAAGTTTTGTTATGTTTCTTTATTGTAATAATACCTTAAAAATTGCACAAATCAACGGCAATTCTAATACATATTATTAGAACTAGACGAGGCCACAGAATTGTTTGTAGTAGGACTTAAGGCACTCTAGCGTTGTGTTGAAGAATAGAAGAATATTGACATATCGCTACAGGTGATATGTAATCTATCGCTATTTCTCATTATAGGTGATGGTAATCCCTCGATTTTCATTGCGATTGGTCTCAAAAAATGCCGACGTAAATCGAATTTCAAGCTACTCATACGTACTACTAAACGATAAGAAGCTTAAAAATTTTATCGAAATTCATTTTTATAAAATGATTTTCGTATTTATTAATAAAAAAGTTAAATAAAATAACAATTCATTAAAATATGTTTCTCAAGCAATTATAAAACATATAGAAAGAGTATAAAAAAAGAGAACCAGACTCCAAAATTATTAATAAAGGGAGGTATACTTCCCATCTTTCTTTCCCCAGCCATATCAGGTAAACTAAGAATAAAATAATGAATCAATTCGCTTACTGTGATAAGCATATTTTTTTCTTTTCGAATAAGTCACGGTATTATCTACGGCTAAAGTTCACTGTTGTTCTCTTTGTTAACGCAACCATGTTTCGCATTGTTATAAATTTTTTCAAAAATTCTGAGTTTTGTTAAAGGAATATTTGAATTACCTCTATAAGTCTTTATATCTGAATTTTCTGTGTTTTTATCCTGTACCAGAAATTCACGTTTGCGAGCTGCTTCGCCCTAGGTAATATTTTTTAATGGTACAATAACGACCTGATGGGTTGAATAAGAGCAATATTGTCGACTTTTAAATGTTGAATTGCAGATGCGGGCCGAAGCATTATTTGTTATGAGCGGTTCGTACTGTACAAATTATTTGTTTTACAAAAAATAGTGGATCTTGAACCAATTTTCAAAGTAATTTAAGCTATTTTTTGTTAAACATCTTAATGTTAGTCAGTTTGTCTTTGGAACTGTTTTTTTTAATAATCTTTGATGTTTCGGACCTCTGTACTATAATATCAAAATTATAAAATGTGATGCAACATATGTATCCACCGCTCAAAAATTTAAGCCTATATAAACAATCATTTCCAAAATAATCTAGTTTTGCCGACATCTAAACGCTGCAACGATTATGTTAACATCTGTTGGACATCTAAGACGATGTAAATCTAATGAAGATGCAAATCGAAGTTATAAGAAACAACAAATTTGACGACGCTAATGATTACGATAGGCATCCAATAATTTAAAAATTCATACAAATTTTTATAAACATTTATTTTTACCAAATCTGTAATAGTCGATAACTGTCGTAATCAAAGCTCCGGTGATATATGAGAGATTTATGATATGTCAAGCACAAGATAACGGTGTACATGTTGGGGGATAAATAAAGGCTGCGAATAAAATTGAACGACAATTCATAAATTTCAAGTGGGAAGTATTGGGCTACTTTCCCAAATGCGAATCCAAGTCCACTACAGTAGAATGGAATCGGCCTATTGCCAGTCTGCCTTAAAATGTACTTATAACAAAAAAAATAAAACATTGATAAGCAGATAATTAAGAATAATATTTTTATTTGGAGTCGCCCTAGTCTATTAGTTAATGTCTTGGCGTATTAGACGTGAGGCCACGGTTCCCAGGTCAGACATCTCCAACTAAACGAAATATGGAAAAAAAATTTTTCTGCGACTTCCTCTCAGCAGATTTCGGGCAAAAAATGTGAGAGTAAATAAAATTGCCATGAAAAAATGTTTCCGAAAAAGTCTGTCTTTCGGAGTCGACTTTTAACTGCAGGCCCTGCTTTTATAGACAAAATTAACACACACAACATAAGTGGTGTGATTTATGTTTTAAGAATATTTATGTAATGAGCCTAAATATATTGTTTTCGCTTGCGAATGCATATCATTTCAATTATTGCCGATCCTTTGACAGTATAATTTGGTGCGGTAATGAATATATATTCCTTAACAGATTTTATATTTCCATTATGCCTTGGGAAAATTAAATATTCTTGCCAAAAATGCTATGCAATATTATTAGCCATAATGCAACGGAGGAGTATTAAAGCAAAAGAATAAGATTCAAAATCACGGAAAGACAATCTTTGAACCAAATATGATTATTTCTACAGGTCCAATAATTAGAAAAAAGCATGAAAATTATTCTCATTAATGATATTTGTTTTAAATTGTCTCGTCCTAATGCTTAAAAAACGAAAAATAATTGTTAAAGTAAACTTAGAGAATATTGAATAACTCTAGTTGGGAGCCAGAGATCAGCAATGAGTCGTTTTTTCGCTACTCATAAGTACACATGAAATTTTGAATATAAGTCAGTCAACAGTATTGAAATTCAACTACTCTGATTCATTCGTACTCACTACAACATTAATTTATAAGTACAGGTTGCAATGAGTATGAGTACAACTTTGATATTAAACTCATAACATTCGAAAAATGTATGTTCGATTCATACGTCGTCTACTCATTCAGATTCATAAATTTAGAAAAATACTTATAATACTCATAAATAATTCAAGTGACTCGAATCATTCATCTAAATTTACAGTCTTAGTTGTTGTTTCATTTCCAAAAAAAATAAGAAAGAAAAAGACAAAGACAGCAGGCAAAGCAAACACACAACCTTCTAGTAAGTATTGTAGTGTTCGTTCGCGAATCATCGTTATTTTGTGATTCTTATTCATGGAGAGTCGAAATCAACAACACATGCGTATTGTTAAGTATGAGTACGATGTGTACTTCAAACTTTGAATATGAGTAGTATGAGTATGATATTAAAATAAGTATGAATGCATATATGTATGAGAAATTATGAGTATGATTCGAATCTACTTATCTTTTTGAATACTCATTGCTGATCTCTGGTGGGAGCATAGTCTGCTTGTCGGAATTCTAGTGTTAATTTCAACGAGCTTAAAAATCTTGAATTGTTGAATTGCTGTAAAGAAAAAAATATTTAAGAGAACACAAATCACACACCATTTGGCATGTGCGGCTCTCCAGAGAACTCTTAATTCCAACTCATATTCTTAATCTTTTCAGAACCAACATTGAAATTTTAAATGAAAATAAATTTAAATTATAAACACACAAGACAATAGCTTGCCAATGGGTTAAGAGAACAGAAATGAGAAGAGTATAGGCAAGAAGAATATTGACATTGAATGTATGTATGTGTGCACGTACTTACGATACAAACGAGTATTAAATGAAAAATTTATAAAAAACCAGAATCAGAATTAAATTCAAGCTTTAGAGAGATTCAAGAATTCGAACGTGTATGACCAGCCAGTTGTACGGTTTTCTGTGAAGAATTTTATTTAATTACGGGGTTTTTTTCTTTCTTCTTGTGTATGTGACGCAGATATGGAAATTTGGAAAATATGTAAGAATAACAACTTTATGTTGTGATTAATAATTTAAAACAATCGTTTTATTTCCAGATCATGTGTTCCTAACAGTGTGGATGTGCTCAACAAATGCTCAAAATATTCGCTATTTTACAAATAGTCGAGGTGATGATAGGCCCGTTACAGTATTGAAGTCAGTTTCCAGCGCTTCTCCAAATGTTAATGCAAATTCTAGAGAAGCATTCCGGAATGTGAACAACTTATCAGAAAATAATGGAGTTTTGCAAACATCTGCATTGGGATCATCATTTAATGCGAAACTGTTTGAGATCATGTCATTGGAAGCCCAAACCAGAAATCTAGTGTTCTCACCCATTTCCTTGCAATCACTTTTAGGATTCATTTTTGCCATGTCCGATGGAAAACTGTATGAGGAACTAAACATGTTATTAGAATTGCCAAACAATGGAGTTTATGTATCCAAAATATTTGAAAATATTTTGCAAAAATCAACACTAAACGCGCCGCCCACCACTCTTATTATGGCTAATAAATTGTACTACGATTATCGCTTCGGAACGGTTGATCCCAATGTACGCTTTTTGGCGAAAAACTCATTTGCAAGCGAGTTGGAACAGATGGATTTTGGAGATTCCATAAGAGCTGCCAGTATGATGAATGCATGGGTTAGTGAGAGAACGCGAAATCTAATACAAAATATTGTCACACCCTCATCCATAAGGGGGGATACCAGTGCAATGTTATTAAATTCGATTTATTTTAAAAGTGAGTGGCTTATAAAATTTGGCATTTACGACACTGAGGTTCAGACATTTTATGTGGCCAGAGACAGTCACGTGCCCGTTGATATGATGTACAATGAGGATGTATTTCGCTTTGGCGATTTCACAGAAGATCTGCAGGCCACTGTTGTTGAGCTGCCTTATAATGCCTCTGATTTGACCATGTTGCTAATTTTGCCGAAAGACGTCGAAGGTTTAACGCAACTCGAAAGAAAACTAAGGTATTATGATCTCGAAACAATATCCCGCAAACTGAAAAGAGAAACCGTTACGGTAAAGTTGCCGAAATTTAAAATTGAATACGAAACTGATATGATAGAGACTCTACAGAAGGTAAGTGTATCACTGGCATCTAGTTTCGGCTTAATTTTCCTAACTTTTGTTTTAAGATGGGTCTGAATGCCTTATTCAACAAAGTTGGTGTCATAAAGCTCTTTAAGAATCAACAGAAGCCTTTAAATGTTGATCAGTTCAAGCACAAAGCCTTTATAAACGTTAATGAAGCTGGCACTGAGGCGGCAGCTGTATCAGGTAATGTTTTTTTTTATATCCGAACGTAATTGAAATACTTAAAAACGTTAATAAAAATAAAAATTTCAGTTGCAAAATATGTGCCGCTGTCCATACCAGTCAATATGAAATATTTTACTGCGGATCATCCATTTGTGTTTGCCATACGCAACGGGAATACAACACTTTTTATGGGGCACGTAGTACAATTTTAGAAAAAATATTTTCACTCACATACATACATACTTTATTTACTTAACATTTTATAATAAACAATAAAGAAACAAAAAAACGAAATTACAAACGTTTAATAAATTTTTAATTGATTTAATTAAGGTCAGTTGCATAAAAATCTCCACTCAAAAGAAGATAAAAGTTTAAATGGTAGCAGTGTTCAAATATTCAGTACTTTAGTACTTTTTTCAGTACTTTTCCATTAAAAAAACGCAGTACCCCAGCAACGATTTCAGTACTTTTTTTATTATGACATATTTTATCTCTTGCGCTCTTTAACTATTAATGCATTGGCAACGTAATGCTAAATGTAGAATTAGTCTTTAGCCCCGATTAGCCAAACGTACACGAAACATACTTACGTTCATTTTTAGAATACGAAAAACAATGAGAACGCTTGCCGAAACGTAATGCAGAAACGCAATGTCAAATATTTCTTCTCCATTGAAAATCTGAGAGCAAATAAAATTTCTATGATAAAGTTTCACAAAAATCTGTCATTCGGGGGACGACTTTAAACAGTAGGTCCCGCCACTCACGTATAAAATTATCACACACAAAATAAGTGATATGAGAAGCTAGGTCATAATCCTGATTTAAGCGTTGTATGACCAATTACATGTATATGTATGTACTTATTTTACAATAGTACCATTTGATGCGAAAAAGTACTTTATTAGTTACATTTCAGTACCATTTTAAAATTTCAATTTTACAACACTGTTTGGTAGCCTATAAAATAATTCCCTGCTATTTTATATTACTCGAACGGTAAGCGAAACAGTGGCACATAACTATGAGGTAATGGAAGGTGGTGAGCTAATATTGTCGGCATTAATCAGATCAACCAAAAAGAAACGTACAATAAAAGAAAAATATCTGAGATATCACGCCGAGAATTTGATGTTCGATTGGCTTTTTTGTGGTAGAAAGGTGTTCCATTTGGGAATGTTAGTGTATTAAACATCTGATGGGTAGAAGAGATGCTCAGTAATCTCAATTTTATAAAGGCTTATTTATGGTCTGTCAAGCCTCTGGCCATTCGCTGAGAGTGAGAAAGAGTGTTACCACATTTATGGTTACTATTCAGATAGTTCTCAGCACTACACTGAATTGAACTACGACTGTGTGTATGATTTGTTTTAATTGTTTTCTATTTGTTTATATCCTTTCGTGCCTTTAAGGAACATAGGTTAGGTCTCAAAACCCTTCCACACCAGCGACTTATTTCTTTACTTTGTTTTAGGTTTTCCTAGCTAAGCAGGTAATTGTCGAACTGAAGAAGGTCGTAGAATAAAACCCTTTTGATCTGTCGCTGTTAAGGAATAACGTATTAAATGCAGTTGTAAGAAATGCCTGCTAATAATTCTTTTTTTAAAAGATGAAGTTTGGTTGATTTTCACCTGATATGTTCCAGAGGTCAGCCATCAATTTATTTTTTCGCTACTCATAAGTAGTTATGAAATTTTGAGTACGAGTGAGTCAACAGTATTGAAATTCAAATACTCTGATTCATTCATACTCACCACAATATTGATTTAAAAGTACAGGTTGCAATGAGTATGAGTACAACTTTGACATCAAACTCATAACATTCGAAATTTGTTTAATTCATACACCTACTCATTCAGTTCATAAATTTAGAAAAATACTTGTAATACTCATAATTGATTTGAGTGATTCGAACACACAACTTTCTAGTGAGTATTGTAGTATTATACTTATTTTGTAATTATTGTAAATGTTGAGTAAAGGAGAGTCGAAATCAACAATATCATGCGTATTGTTAAGTATGAGTACGATGAGTACTTCAAACTTTGAATATGAGTAGTATGAGTAAGATATTAAAATAAGTATGAATGCGTATAAGTATCAGAAATTATGAGTATGATTTATTTTAATACTTATTGCAGATCTCTGATATGTTACTTCTCCTTACTTACATCGGTTCGGGGCCTATCTGGTGTGTTGAAAATGATTATCTGCTCCTGCTGCACTATGCTATTTATATTCTGAATTATAACTGATAAAATCCCGCGTAAGTTGAATCGTTATTTTAGCTGATCTGATACCCACCAGAATTCCGTTCAATATCCTTCTCTGCTTACAACATAGATCTTTACTACAGACCACGACTGTTCTCTTCACAAAGACTGACTGAATTCTTGCTACTCATTGCCTGCTTTGCCTTTTTATATGCCCATGTACACATCTGATGAATTTTCTTGAATTGTTATGTTAGTGTCTTCGCCTTCTCGAGATCTCTATAGTTGTTTCATTGTTGTTTGTGTATTTTGTTCACATTGCTTGTTGTTGCGTTCTCGCGTACTTTTCTATCCTGTTTCTTTCATACTGCTGTTGTTGGTATATGGTTTTTGTTTGTGATATTTCTTCGGTGACTGCCTCTCAGCAGATTTCTGGTAAAAACTCTAAGGGTCATTATTACAACATGCCGTTAAAGTTGGGTTTAGTTGAAGGTAAATTCAGCTAAAGTGAACTTTAAACTTATCTTTAACTTATTTTCATTATTACAGATAAAATAAAGTTAACTTTTTCAAAAATATGACAGTGTCGGAGCAGTGTCAATAACATTGCTCAATTCAACCAGTATTTTTTTAAACGCAGTGTCAACGAAGGGGTCTTTTTTTGTTGTTGTGTGTACTCATTTTGTTTATATTAGAAGTTGACATATTGAAAGTAATATATGTATATGTATGCAAAGTTCAAACATAAACTTAACATTAAAAGTTAAAGGTGGGATGATCCTCCCTTTAGCTTAACGCCCACTTCTACCTTATTGTCGACTTATAATAATGAAATGGAGGGTCCGCTAGGACCCTCCCTTTAGTTAACGGCAAGTTGTAAATAAAATTGCCATAAAAAGATTCTCAAAAATCTGTCGTTCGGAGACAATTTTAAACTGTAAGCTCCTCCACTCATGTATAAAATTAACACACACAGTAAAGGTGGTGTAAGAAGATAGGTTGTAATCCTTACTCAAGTTACTCAAGGATTGCAATGACCAATTATGTATGTAATAGAAAATAAATTTGTAAACAATTAAAATTGTCTTTAATTTTTTTTTATTATTTTATTTTCATTACGACGTTATAAGTTAATTTACTAGCAAATGCTTTTAAATAAGAGATCATTAGTGTTTGAATCTTGTAACTAAAAACCGGCAGCATTGTATTTCAAAATGTGTTAATTAATCATTTAAAATGATTTTTTTATATGCATCTCTCAACTTCTGCTATCATTTGCTCTTCTAGTTTGTTTACAGAAGTAAACTTAATTTTTTTTTTTTTTTTGTTAAAAAATTAATTTCTTGCACTTAAAGAAATAATTGTGGAGGTTCTTTGAAAGCATTTTTATTGGTATTAAATATTCAAAAGTAACGCTAGAAAACTCAACAATTCAAAATAAACTTTGTGTTCTTGAATTGCAAAACAATTTTAATTATTTTTGTTTTTCCTTGTGATGTTGTTTATTCTTCTAAATTTAAAATTTTAAAATCTTGTACAACGACAACGTTAGAAACACAAATACAATGTGAGCAACAAAAAAATTACGTTGAGCAGTAATGTAATGCGGGCGTTGTAGTTGTCGATCACTACAAATTACACTTAACGATTTACTTGATAATACTTTTGCATAAGTCGAGGTCAAATAATAAATAAATAAAACTGAAATTTAAACAAAATATGATTAAGAAGAGGAAAAGCAAATTTTTATTAAAAGTCCAATTATAAAAAAGCTTTCATTCAATGTTGAATGTCCGCAAATATGAGAATATTGTGTGGCAGCAATATTAGAAAAGTGAAATATTTTTTTTTTTAAATTCTCAAGCAGAAGAATTAATTCTGCACGACTGCCGGGGCAATTTTCAGAAAACTGGCCACGCAAGCCTACATTTACTTTTTGTTCTTTTCCCAGGAGCCATTTATCGATACTAGCACTGATATAATACGATTTTATTCGTAGCTACACAAAAACGGCAGGGTTAGCGAGTACGATATAACTCGTAGTTGGTACCCTAGAAGGCAACGCAATCTACGAGTTATCTCGTAGTCGGCAGTCAACGTATTAAAACAAAACTACATATGCCGATTGCGTTTCCCATATTCCCTTTCGCTATATAAAAACAAGTGGATAAATTTCTAACAAAATTCACGTACCAGCAAGATCAGAGAACAACAATGAATCGTTTTTTCGCTACTCATAAGTACTCATGAAATTTTGAGTATGAGCAAAGCAAATACACAACCTTCTAGTGAGTATTGTAGCTTTCGTACGCGAATCATACTTATTTTGTGATTTTTGTAAATGTTGACTAAAGAAGAGTCGAAATCAGTAACATCATGCGTATTGTTAAGTATTAGTATGATGAGTACTTTAAACTTTGAATATGAGTACTATGAGTATGATATTAAAATAAGTATGAATGCGTATAAGCATGAGAAATTATGAGTATTATTCAAATTTACTCATGTTTTTGAATACTAATTGCTGATCTCTGGTGTATACCTCGATGTATTAGTGACCTTATTGAGCATTTCAGGTTTAACATTGAAATTGAACAACAAGTCCTGTGTGCTGTGTGTCAGTGATATTTAAGCTAATGACTTCTAATCAAGACATATTCCTAATATGCAATTTCAGCATTTACAAGAATCACAAAATAAGTATGATTCGCGTGCGAATACTACAATACTCACTAGAAGGTTGTGTATTTGCTTTGCTTGTAGTCTTTTTTTATATTTCTGAATCTAAATGAGTAGGCGTATGAATCAAACATTTTTCGAATGTTATGAGTTTGATATCAACGTTGTACTCATACTCATTGCAACCTGTACTTATAAATCAAAGTTGTAGTGAGTACGAATGAATCAGAGTTGTTAAATTTCAATACTGTTGACTCACTCATAATCAAAATTTCATGAGTACTTCTGAGTAGCGAAAAAACGACGTATTACTGATCTCTGGTGTTCATTGTAAACATTTCCAGCAATTAATTTGCAAAGACTTTTTACCGTGTACGATTATCTCAACAAAGGCCACTCACTGTCACTATCATCGCACAATATAATCTCTGTACGTATGTCAGTATCAAAATCTAAAACAGATCTTCATTTCGTTTCCAGCACTTTAAAGAAATTCAAATAAAATTTTTAGTATTGATTTACACATTAGCGAGTGTGTATAGAAAACGGAATTTAGAGCACAGTTTAGACGAAACGAATTAAATTTTTTAATAGAAACGACAAACTAAAAATGAAGTGGCAATTGTGTAAGTGTGTGTATGTATGTGTGTGTGGCTCTAAATACAGATAATAAACAATTCAAGTGAATTTTATTTTTTACAAAAATAATACAGATTTCTTATATAATATTTCCATTTAATTTAAGTTTTAATTGCGCTCATTATTGGTGTGACGACTCACTCAACGAATGGCAAATTGACCAGCAATTATGGGCAGGCAATTGAGAGAAATTTATTTGCTTCCGAATTGTATAATGCTGTGGCCAGTGAAAAATTAAGCGAGAATGTTGTCATATCTCCGGCTGCAGTGCAAACATCAATGGCATTGGCCTTTTACGGGGCCAAGGGTAAGACAGCCACCGAAATGCAAACTGGCCTACGCTTAGGTTCTAGCGACCCAGAGGAGGTGGTGCGCCGTTTTGGCGAATTTCAATTAACTTTTGCTCGTGACAATAATATCCGTTTGGCCAATAATATTTACATCAATGAAAATCTTGAGTTTAAACAGAAATTCAAAGATATTGCTCAACGTAATTTTGAGTCCAGTATTGAAAAGGCCGATTTCCATCCGCCCTATAACAAACGTACCGCCGAACGCATAAACAAGGCCATGGAAACGAAAACAAACGGCAAAATTACTGATATTTTAGCACCCCAGCAGTTGAATGATCTTACCGAGGGCGTTATCGTCAATGGCATCACATTTAGTGCCCCTTGGCAAAAGGCCTTCCGTCTTGATAAGACATCCAAGCG
Source organism: Sarcophaga rosellei (assembly GCA_930367235.1). Classification (NCBI taxonomy): domain Eukaryota; kingdom Metazoa; phylum Arthropoda; class Insecta; order Diptera; family Sarcophagidae; genus Sarcophaga; species Sarcophaga rosellei. The sequence continues at coordinate 49,089,257 of OV884021.1, read as the reverse complement.
CAGTTTCTCAACTGGCCGTGAATCCTTTAAGGTGGACACCATGTGGACATTGAACAACTTTAACTACGGTGAACTTAACAGTTTGGGTGCCAAAGCCGTGGAATTGCCCTACCAAAACTCTGAATTCTCCATGGTTTTAATTTTGCCCAACCGCAAGGATGGCCTGAGTGATTTGTTACAAAATCTTAAGGGGAAGAATTTGGCAGCTGTTTTAGATGAAGGACTCAGCAGCCAAAAAGTTGAAATCTATTTGCCTAAATTCAGTGTTTCGTTTAACGTAAATCTGGAAGAGCCATTCAAAAAGGTAAAAACAATTTCCAATGCATTCCATACATACAGTTGGTTAGTAACTTAGTTAGCAAGCGTGTGTTGTGTGCAACAGAGAAAATGAACATTTTGTATTAAATGAAATATTTTTCCCAAACTTCTTTCACAGCTGGGAGTCAGCACCATGTTTACACGCAACGGCGACTTTGGCAACATGTATCGTATGTTCGTCAGTCACTACATCAATAGTGCAAATCACAAGGCATACGTAGAGGTCTCTGAGGCTGGCAGTGAACAACCATTGGAGACTGGTGGTAAATAGAGATGCATATTTTATGATTACAACAACATGTCGTCTTTTATATTTTCGTTATTTATTTTAATTATTTTACTCTCTCTCTCTTTCTCTCTGTCTCTCTCCCACACCGCAGGCATTAAGAACATCTTCTCACGTACAAAGAAATTCGATGCAGATCATCCGTTCGTATTCTGCATTAAACACAAGGATTCTGTCATATTTATGGGTCATATCGCCAATTATGCTTATGTCTAGTGATGTTGTCTCTTTGAATGTCACAATTAAATAAACATCTTCTATTTGCAGGCAATGGTGATTTCTTTTTTTTTTTAATTTATTTACTCATGATGATGATATCAATGATAATACTCCACCTTGATATGAAATTTCACACGATATTTTATTTAATTTTTAATTGCTTTTGTTTTTAATATTTAAATAAATAAATAAAAAAAAGAAAACAAAATGTATCGTTAACATAGCATATAATCGTTAAAGAGGTTACATGTGTAAATAAAATAATCTCTTAATACTTGCACACATAAAATTTGCAATTGGAAGGATGAATTTCATGGATAATTAAGTTCCTAAACGAAGACTCTTTTTATTGAACGAGCTTGAAATTTGTAAAAGTGATTGCCCGTTTGACATCGAACAGATATTAAAAAATTTTCGATTGGCACCAGAGATCAGCAATGAGCATCCAAAAAGATCAGTAGATTAGAATTATACTCATAATTTCTGATACTTATACGCGTTCATACTTATTTTAATATCATACTCATCCTACTCATATTCAAAGTTGTATGATTCGCGTACCAACAGCACAATACTCACTAGAAGGTTGTGTGTTTGCTTTGCGTGCTGCTCTGTCTTTTTTGCTTATGTGTCTTTTTTCTTTTTTGTAAATCCAACAACAACTAAAACTGTAAATTTTGATGAATGATTCGTAGCACTCAAATCATTTATGAGTATTATAAGTATTTTTCTAAACTTATGAATCTGAATGAGTAGGCGTATGTATCAAACATATTTAGAATGCTATGATGTCAACGTTGTACTCATACTTATTGCAACCTGTACTTATAAAACAATGTTGTAGTGTGTACGAATGAATCAGAGTAGTTGAATTTCAATACTGTTGACTCACTTGTATTCAAAATTTTATGAGTACTTATGAGTAGCAAAAAAACAATTTATTGCAGATCTCTTATTGGCATAAAATCATTAAGATAATCATAATAGAACATCTGCATGGAAGTTCATTTTATTTTAATTAAATTTTAGGAATAGTTTTCCTAGGGCCCTCAGATTAATAAGCCCAAGCAAGGACCACAGTTCATAACGGCCATTTTGTGGCAGTTACATATATCAAATTAGTTGTCATTTATTTTATCTGTTTTGAATAATCGTCATGAACGGATCTAGCATTCAACAAAACGTGCAAATAAAACGTTTTTATGTTTGGACTGGACTGTTTGTCGAATAATCGTCGTCAGCGAAGAGGGCCATTTCTGAATGAATAGATACGTGAATACACAGAGGGCAGCACTATTATCCTAGGAATTGCTACAGCAGACATATCACAGAATCTGAAACAAGGAAGAAATGCTTTGCGGAAGTCATATGCTCCCAAGATGGGTACTGAAAAAAAAACTACATGAAGAAATAAAATTATAGCATTGGGGAGGATACCAATACACTAAAGAAAAAGTCACTGTTTTGTATGAATTTAGGCAGGAGTTATGTAAGTGGAAATGGTGTTATAAAAATGATAAACAAAACCAACAAAAACAAAACAATGGACCTGTTTACATGATCAACATATAAACAAGAATATAGCAACAACATAAGCATAAAAACGCGTAATAAGCAAAGTAAACAAACAGGCAACAACAACACTGCAAGTACAAACGTAAAAAAAAATAACGAAAACAACATGTTTACATTTATAGAGATTTCACGAAGGCGAAGTCATTCTCCTTCAAGAGCATTCATCAGACTGTTTACCCTGCGATTTAAAAAGCAAGACAAAGCAGGCAACGGAATCAGTAAAAATTCAGTTAGTCTTGTGTGAAGACACGTTGCACGTGAAGAGAATAATTGTGGTTTGAGGATCTCCGTTATAAAGATCTAACGAGCAATTGTTAGTGTATACGCGGAAGATTGGAAAGAATAATAACAATTTAAGCAAATTGTTGTTGTTTAAATCAAGTTGCGAACAGTGGCACATTGAATTGTGAGAACAATAATGAATTGGTTTAAAACCAAACACAAATTTATTATTATTTTATTTGCAATCTACGAAATCATATTTTTTAACGTTTTACCCCACTTATGTAGTAGGTGTTAAAAATTTTCAACCGAAAAATCATTTTGTTGAAAGATTTATTTGAAGGGAAAATACTTCATTTGTAAAATGCTTTTAATTCCTAATTTATTATTAATTTTGAGATCGAATTTCTTGCCACTGCTTTAATAAATGAATCAACGAATAAATAATTGGTCTGCGTGCCTTGTTGTCACAAGAAATTAATTTTTTGCTAAATTAAGCAACACTCTCCGGTTTGTTTTTTTTCGTCTCCTTTAAACAAAATCCAATTGTTAAAACGCAACAGAACAGGTAAGTTTAATGAAATCCAAACCAACAAAACATAAAACAAAAAAATAAAAACAAAAAAAAATATGATCTCATGTCTACCAAGTGAATGTCCCATAAAATATTAAATTCTTATCCCTTTTCGCAGCAGGCGGCTACCACTGCCATGTTTACACGCGAGACTAGAAGATGATTTTTGCTTCGTTGATAACAGCGATGTCAACAGGCAAAATGGAAACATTTTCAGTGTTAATAGCTTAAAATTGCAATTCTTGGCCATCTGATACCTCAGAATTTGTATAAAATTTGCATTTACACTTGAATTTGTGTGTATGTTGTGGACATCTCTGGTACATATTCTATAGAATCCTAAGATTCCGTCCAAATATTTATAAAGATTATGGAAAATGATAAATAAATTTCAATGTCAATCGCTTTTATATTTATTTACCTGAATAAAAATGATTTAAAGTTAAACGTTACTCAGTCCAAAAGACAATAGTAGGCAACGAATTACGTGGCTTTATAAACATAATTTTTACCCACTGTGACTAAGTTTGGCTTCCATATAATTTTTAGTTGAGCAAAATTGTGTAAATCATGGATCCGATAGTGTACCAAGCCTTATGTTAATTAATTATGATTACAACTTCTCAGTATTTTTTCCAATTTGTTTAAGAGTTTTTAAGGTGTAGATATGAGTATTCAAAAATATGAGTAGATTCGAATCATACTTATAATTTCTGATGCTTATACACATTCATACTTATTTTAATATCATACTCATACCACTCATATTCAAAGTTTGAAGTACTCATCGTACTCATACTTAACAGTACTCATGATGGTGTTGATTTTGACTCTCCTTTACTCAGCATTTACAAGAATCACAAAATAAGTATGATTCGCGTACGAACACTATAATACTCACTAGAAGGTTTCTATTTTTGTAAATGCAACAACAACTAAGACTGTAAATTTTGATGAATGATTCGAATCACTCGAATCATTTATGAGTATTATAAATAATTTTCTAAATTTATGAATCTGAATGAGCAGTCGTATGAATCAAACATATTTCGAATGTTATGAGTTTGATGTCAACGTTGTACTCATACTCATTGCAACCTGTACTTATAAATCAATATTGTAGTGAGTACGAATGAATCAGAGTTGTTAAATTTCAATACTGTTAACTCACTAATACTACTAAAAATTTCATGAGTACTTATGAGTACCAAAAAAAACGATTCATTGTTGATCTCTGGTGTAGATATCAAAATTTTATTCACAACAATCAATGCCATCACCACTTCACGAATTTTATAATACAACATAAATTGAATGAATTTGGAAAAGTTGTACTAACATATAAAATGCTTACAGCATCTTTTATAGAACTCATAAATTCAATTTCGGTAATTTTATATTTCGCTTTAAATAATTTTATTGGGGGATTTACAATGTGTGCTCTAATGTCTCGCTCACATAATATTCTAAAATTTTAAAAATATTGTTATTGCTTTTAATACAAAACACGTCTTAAAATAATAAAACCTTGTTTGCTTTGTTTATTATTTTATTGTATTTAAACAGCAGACTTGTGCTGATCGGCTGTGCCGGCTTAGCCTAGCCGCAACATCTTTTGTAATAAAAAATGCTGTTTATTATACTTGAGTCTGCTATCACAATATCCAAAGTCTATTTTTCGCTGATTTAACACTATTTAACTTTAAAATATCACACTTAGTTATGAGGGGTTATAACCAGCCTCCTCTCCGAGCGTTAAGTTTTAACGGACATTTGTAAAAAATAGGAATCGCTCAACCTCAATATGATGAAAAGACCGAAATACCAACAAATTTGAAACATGTACAGTTATTTTTACTGTCATCGAACAGATACTATACACAGCACATAAGATTAAAATATGCATGTATCTCTGTTCGATAGGTTTGTTGGTAGGGTCACATGGCTATTAGACTTCCTTATCCTGATCAGTTTTGTTTAACGTAGTACCATTCCTAAAATATTGGAGCCTCGAGCTTAAAAAAGCCGGGTAATGATATATAAAATATTTCACTGGGTTAATAACATGCCACGCATGTATTTTTACCCACCGTACGTATCCGGTTTGGGATCACCCTGGAGTATCGCAATTCTTCCCACTGTATCATAGTTCCACTCTAGTTTTCCATCATTTTTCTAATATTTCTTTGGTGACTACCCCTAAGCAGATTTCTGGCAAAAACTCTGAGAGTAAATAAAATTGCAATGAAAAATGTTCTTAAAAATCTGTCGTTCGAAGCCGACTTTAAATTGTAGGCTCGCGCCACTAATGTATAAAATTAACACACAAAACATAAGTGGTGCGAGAAGCTAGGTCATAATCCTGACTGAAGCGTTGTGATGATCTATTATGTATGTATGTATCAGAGATAGCTACTCATAAGCACTCAAGAAATTTGGAGTACGAGTGAGTCAACAGTATTGAAATTCAACTATTGTGATACATTCTTACTCACTACAACATTGATTTATAAGTACAGGTTGCAATGAGTATGCGTACAACGTTGACATCAAACTCATAACATTCGAAATATGTTTGATTCATACGCCTACTCATTCAGATTAATAATATTAGAAAATTTACAGTCTTAGTTGTTGTTGCATTTCCAAAAAAGGAAGAAAGAAAAATACAAAGACAGCAATCAAAGCAAACACACAGCCTTCTAGTAAATATTGTAGTATCATACTTATTTTGTGATTCGTGTTAATGTTAAGTAAAGGAGAGTCGAAATCAACAACATCGTATGTATTGTTAAATATGAGTACGATGAGCACTTTAAGTATGGGTAATATGAGTATGGTATTGAAATAAGTATGAATGTATTTAAGTATCAGAAATTATGAGTATGATTCCAACCTATTCGTCTTTTTGAATACTCATTGCTGATCTCTGGTATGTATGCAAGTAAAAGACATGGGTTATCCAAGTTCATGTAATACTCCGTCCCTATTACCCAAACCCGAGTTACCGAGTTACCTCGTAGATGGCAGTCAGCGTATTTAAATGTGTTGTCTCATTTCATTTCAATCACTTTTCCAATTTTCTAGTTTTATATTTTTCTTTGTTTTTTTTTTTAATTTTCAAAATTCAAACGTTTAAAATATCACCAATTATACAGATTATTACTTTTCACATAAACAGACTTAAGCGGCTTTTCCAAAGAATTTTTTTGAAACAGTGCTTATGTACAAAATGAAAGCAACAATTTTATTGCTCCACCAAATTTAATTGCAATGATACGCGAAAAGTGGGCGGAAAGGCCATGACAAATCGTATCAAGATTTTAAAACCAGATAGACTTACCTTTCTAATTCTGGAGGATGATGCAAGTTTTTATCCATATTGTTTGTTGGTAATAGCGGCGTTATTGTTGTCAATTTTTAAGTTTAAACAAATAAGGAATCACAAACACTCAAACAAACACTGTTATGCACGTTTATGAAATACTTCATGAACAAATTTCTTCACCACTCACATTTTCATTTGAATTTCAATTTGAATTTCATTTGAAATGCAAATTTTACTAAACGATTTCATTCAAATTTATATTCTTTTTTTTTCGTGGCTTGTAATGAAATGACATGTAATTTAATATTTAATTTTATTAATATTTTTTTATTATTATTATTATTAATTTATTTAAATATGTACACAATATTTGTTGTTATTCGTAACTTCATTAGGCATGTGTGTGTGTAAATTTATTTGTTAATTACAATAACAATTATTTTTGTGAATAAAGAGAGAAACAAGTTTTTCCGTTGTTTTGTTGCTCTTATCTGAACATGAATTTTAATGGCCTTTTTCAATTCAATTCCAATTCAATTCCAATTCAATTTGTTGTGGCCTATTGGTAATTAAATTGAACAACAACAGCAAGAAATAAAACTGTTTCGTTTTTTTTTTTTTTTCATTTCAAGAATACATTATGGAAACCGATTTTATGACATATTTTTTTTTTGTTTCTTTCACAAATTTTATAATCTTGTGACGTTTTTTAACACCGTGTTGTTGTATTTTGTTGTGTATGTTAGCGGATAATTTTAATTAATTGGTAATGATTTCAGGTGACGGTGATTAAACTTATTCTGCTGTTTTCTGTTGGTTTATAAGCTTTAAAATATTTTCTTAATTAATTTTTTACTTTTTTTTTTTGTAATAGCATTTCTCCAATAATAACACTTTAATTATAGTTTAAAGCACAAATAAACATTTCAATTAAATTAAAAAAAAAAATAAAAATGTTGCTAAACACTTAAGACCCAAATTGCCAACAACAACACCAAATACAAAAAAGTTATAAAAATCTTCTAGCAAAGCAGTAGCCAAGATAATAATGGTGGAATACAAAAAAAAATACAAAAAAGTCATCAAAGTGTTTTGGTTTATGTCGCCGCAATTGCCACCGTTGTATGTTGCAAACAGTTTTTTTTGTTGTTGTTTTATTTTTTATATATGTTGCTATTGGTCTTATATTGGTATCTGTGTATGAAGCAGATAATTCTTTGTCCATTATTTTCTTGACGTTGCTGTGTTGTAAGTAGATTTCTTGTTAAGACGGCTTAATGAAGCTGGTCGCTGCTTATTAAACAGCAGCCGTAACGATAGTCCAGCATTTGGACAAGACGCGCGCGGGGACATTGGCTATTTTAGGCAAACTGCCAATCTGCTTAGAAAACTGCGATCTATATTTAGTTTTTTTCTTTCACTACACATACATTCATTTCTTCAGCTCTTTTTTCTTATATTTTTTTTTTGTTGTTGTTAGTGCACCGTCACGCAAACTCCTCTTGTAGGATTCTGAAACACACGTAAACTTAAAATGCAACTTTAAGGAAAATTTATTTATTTTTTACTTTTTTTTATATTATTTTCGTATTTTTTTTTCAACATTTTAGCGTAGAAGTAAACACAAAGAATGAACAGAACAAAAAACAAAAATTTCAAATTTATTTGCAATTTTTTTTACTTGAAATTGACTTTAAAATTACAATTTTTTGCTTTCTTCCTTTTTTTATTTATTCTATTCTCTTTCTTTTTCTTTTTTTTATTAACGGCAATTTACTATAAATATTTTCTGTAATTTTTCTTTTTCCATTTTTTTTTTGTAATTTAAGCGGCAGTTTAAATTAAAACGAACCGTAACGTACGTACGAAACGCGCGTGTATCGTTTTCCTTTGGCTCGTTACAAAGTTTTTCTTTAATTTGGCAAAAGCCAATACAAAAATAAAAACAAAAAGAGCAAAAACTTTAGATCGCTTTTCGAACCACAATTCTCGTCGTTAGTTTGTTATATGCATTCATCCGTTCAAATATTTCAAAGATTTTGTATCTTAAACAGTGAACTAAAGACTAAAGCAACACAGCGAATTGTTCAATTCAAAGCAGAAATAAAAACAACAACAACAACAAAATTAAATGAGAGGCAAAAAGTAACAACAATCTGTTTATCTGTTGCTTTAATGGTTTAACAAAATAAGAAAAAATAAGAAAAAAAAAATTGTCGAACTGTGGAACCATAAACATTTTTCTTCTTCTTCTTCTCTCATAAACAAAACGTTGTAAATAATTCAGCTCTTGCAACGATCCATTAAATGACGAACTTCTCTTCAAATGAACCCCTCTTCAACAGAAGAGAATTTTTAAATAAAATTGTTTCTCTCATGTAAACAAAACGATACGATACCGTCTTTCGAGAAAGAATACTGGTTCTTTAAAATACTGGGCGTTCACATAAGGCTGTTAGTATCAGAGTACAGTGGTATTAACAGTGACTAAAAATGTTAAAATTCAGTAGAAAAATTAAATATATGTAATTACTGTATACGTACATGCATTTCCTTTTTTACTAGAATGGCTTCAATAGCGGAAGTTTATCGAATATTTGGGTGGAGTTTTTTTACTCATGTATAAAATTAAAAAGAAACTGGGTTCATAATCCTGACTAAAGGGTTGTAATGACCAAGTATGTATTATATATGTACATATGAATGTAAAATTAACACATACAACATAAGTGGTGTGAGAAGCTAGGTCCTTATCTTGACTAAATGCAATTAATTTTATTATTTCATTAAATAAATATATGATGGTCAGAATCAGAGATCGGCAATGAGTATTCAAAAAGATGAGTAGAATCCAATCATACTCATAATGTCTGATACTTATACGCATTCATACTTATTTTGGTATCATACTCATACTACTCATATTGAAAGTTTGAAGGACTCATCGTACTCATAATTAACAATACACATGATGTTGTTGATTTTGACTCTCTTTTACCCAGCATTTATAAGAATCACAAAATATGTATTATTCTCTTACGAACGCTACAATACTCACTAGAAGGGTGTGTTTGCTTTGCTTGTCTTTCTTCTTTTTTTGTAAATGCAACATCAACTAGGACTGTAAATATTGATGAACGATTCGAATCACTCAAATCATTAATGAGTACTATAAGTATTTTTCTAAATTTATGAATCTGAATGAGTAGACGTATGAATCAAACATATTTCGAATGTTATGAGTATGATGTCAACGTTGTACTCAAAGTCATTGCAACCTGTACTTATAAATCAATGTTCTAGTGAGTACGAATAAATCAGAGCAGTTGAATTTCAATATTGTTGACTCAAAATTTCATGAGTACTTATGAGTAGCGAAAAAACGATTCATTGATGATCTCTGGCCAGTATATTCTGGATTACAATATGTATCCTGTTAGACATCTAAGAGAGGTAGGCGTTGTAAAATTATATCCGGAAATCGTATTCAAAATATAAATATGTTCGAAAAACAGCAGTCAACAGAATGTAATAAAAAATATGATTTCAATCGTTTTGTACCCAATTGGCAAATACTCATGCTGACAACGTAAAGTGGGTCTAGATTGTATGTTGCTCGATGTTCCTAAAAGATCTGAAAATAGTTAAATATTTAGTTAAAGAAATCGACAAAGTAAACATCAAAAATTAAAGAAAAAAAATTATTAATATGATTAATTTCAAAGAAGATGTGCGATCTGTGATTGCACAGATTTCGAAATCAGGGGCCAAATCACCGCATTCGAAATCGGGTACTTTATTATCGAAATGTGGTTAACGTGGATCACGGTAATCGTTATCGTAACGTATCTACTCGAAGTTTCACTCGATTTGTAACTGGTCATCGAATTAATAATCGGAATAATCGGAATAAATTACAATCGAGTACCATGATCCAAGAAATTGTGGCCATCGAAAATAGTGTTTACTCGATTGTGCATTCGATTGCGAATGCGGTGATTTGGCCCCAGGCTAACCAATTTGTCACTCTCTCTTAGAGCCGTTCATAATTTAAATTGAGATCATACGGAAGTTGTAAATGTAAAATTTTATTTTTACACTTAATAGTAACTGTAAACAATTTCGCAACGTTTAAATGAACTGCAATGTAATAACTTTACAGTTAATTTAACAGTTCGATATCAGTTGAGCGCGCATTTTAATTACTTGTACTTGTATTGCATTACACAATAAGAGGAATGGAAAACATAATTGTTTGTACTATTATGGAGGCTTCTTTAGTTGTTTTGCTTTTGTTGCTTTGCTTTTCTTCGATAGTTGTTCGACTATAACTATATAGACAATTCACTAAAATGTAAATCGTTAAATAAATTTACTAAAATCCACTAACGAAAGACTATATTCGTTGGTAGTACTACCTTACATAAGGTATTGGGGCCTCATTTTGTAAGATGCCAACCTGTGGTGATGACACCACTAATCCAGAAGTTTAAGTTATAAGCCAAGTAAAATTATACAATGGCTTAAAAAATTTAAATTGTTCTTATTCGAGTGTTAAAAATGGTGTAAGAAAGACCGAGAAATATTAAAAGATATGACATTAAAACCATGAACAAAAGCCACACAAACATATACAACGAACTTGCTACAAGTAAACCAACAAGATCGGTATGAAAGAAAAAGGGAAAGACAAGTAAGCGAACGCAACAACAAGCAATAAGAACAAAATGCACATACAACAATGTGGTCGCGGTAGAATTCTCGAGAAAGCGAAAACGCGAATATTCTCTCAAGAACCTTCATCAATCTATTCGCGCGGGCATATAAAAAGGCAGTCTTGTGTGAAGACGCGTTGTGCGTGAAAAAACAGTCGTGGTTAGAAGATCTTCGCTATGCAAATCTAACGTACAAGTGTTATTGCTAGGGTGTGTGCAGAAACGAACAAGCAAATTATTGTTGTATTCGTCAAGTTGTTTACGGTGGCACACAAAAGTAGTACGAACAATAAAGAGTTTAATTGAAACTAAACACATATTTATTTTTATTTTGTTTGCAATCAACGCACTCATATTTTAAACGTTTTTAAAAAGGTAAAAACGTAACAATATAGTACATACTTAATTCCAGTACTTTTGTATGGGTGTGAAATCTTCGCAAATTGCGACTACGATGACAACCGAAAACTTAATTTGGCATTTAATAACATAGCTAGATATGTCTTTCGTAAAGGGCGTCGTGATCACATCTCTCATTTGGCATACCGGATTCTTGGTATAAAACTTGATAATCTCCTGAAGATCAAATGTCTTATTCTACTTCATAAAATAATTTATACCAAACAGCCTGAATATTTATTTAGTAGAATTAAGTTTGCTAGATCAAATCGTGGTATGAAGATTATTCAGCAACGCTTTAAGACTCTTCTGTCTCAGCGACAGTTTTTTATACACACTACTAGTCTTTGGAATTCTCCACCAAATTATATTCAAAATCTAGGCAATGCAAATGCGTTCAAAAAGGAGTTATTTAAATTATTTTCATAAATAATATTTTTTACAACACCTTAAGTTAGAGGAAGTGCATATTTATAATTTTTTTGTTTTTATTTTTTTAGGTTTACATCTATATTATATTTTTATTAAACTGATTTTCTAAATTATTACCTTTTTTATATTTTTATAATTTATTATCTTTAAACTCTTTTATATTGTAGAAATATTGTTAGTTTTTCTAAGTTCCTATGTGTTAAAACTTTTTTTCTTTATATTTGATTTAATAGCTTTATATACACTTTGAACTTTATACTTAATTTTTTTATTTTTAATTAATGTTAATTTTTTATATACTTAACATCTTTTTGATTCTAAACATAGCACTGTCACTTATAAGATTTATGTCTTGTTGTGCTATGTTAATTACAATAAATAAATAAATAAATAAATAAAAATAAATAAATATAGTGTGTTATCACTAATTCTAGACCTCATATATGTATATGTTGGCTCGATCTTTCGTGCTAGAATATTCCTCAACACCATTAAGTTAGAATCTGATCTGCATTCGATATTAGTAAATAAAGCTAATGTTTAGTCGATATTTATTATCGAGTAATACATATGTAGATTGGAAAAATATATCGACCAAATGAGTACTCTCATGACGATGGCGGCACTCAATTAATCGTCCGTTCTACCTATGACATCCACTTTTCTTATTTCATTGTAAGAAGTGTGATTAACAATTTCTATGGCTTTTGATGATCTTAGATGACCCGATTTTGATTTCTACAATGTGTGCTGATCTCTGGCAGGCAAGAGTGCATATATAGCTCTCCTATATCAGCATGTATTTCCACTGCAATAGGAAATACTCTTGAAGTGATTTTTGGAGTTCGCCGGCGTTACTTTACCTTCTAAATCAAAGCAGGCATAGTTGATGTACCATTTAATATACCGGTTGTATCAACCGAGGCCGCACCCTGCCTAATTTCGAGAGGAAAGATTCGTCTCTTGGCTATTATCTGTCCAGTGAATAATCTCCGAACCCTTGTATAAGCAGGGGACAATTGTTGCACTCTTTATCATCGTCACAACGTTCTGCTTGATATTATGCTTGCTTTCCAAAATGATGGTGAGGTAGCCTTTCATTTAAGAATCAGATTTCTTGGAAATCAGATTTCCTATACCTTTGTGTAAGTAGTAGAATTTCCATAATGCTGGAACTAAAAAGAAGTCCTAAAAATGGGTTCAGTATTCCTCAAAATTGGTGGTAGAATTGCTCCCTGTGATGTATTCGCCATTAGCAAAACCTTTCTTAGTGAAGAAATCCCAAGTAGATGTAGCCCGCTTCAGTGTAAGCAGACTTCTAATCTACTAATATCGGAACATATGTATGTACCTATTTCCAGATCTGAAAATCGCATTTAAAGTAACGCTGTCAAAAGCCGCCCCAATATATAGGAAACAGATTATAAACAGATAAGCTCTCAATTAAGCTTCCCAACTCTAGGTAGAAATAGGTTTCCACAAAAATAGTGACTTCCTTTAGTCAGGTTTAAAACCTAGCTTTTCACACCACCCAAGTTGTGTGTGTTAATTTTATCCGTGAGTGGCGGGATCTACAGTTTAAAGTCGACTTCGCAACTTTCATTGCAATTTTGTTTACTCTCAGAGTTATTGCCAGATATCTGCAGTAAGGAAGACCCCGATGAAATATTTTTCATATTTTGTTTTGTTGGAAATGTAAGGCCTGAAGTTGAACTGAGCGTTCAAGTCTAAAAAGCCAACACACTACCTACTAGGCCAAGGCGACTTCATAGCCACGTATTAGACTAGCAGACCTAAAATTCATACTCTTGTCTCCTTGCACAGAAGTGACTTCTTATATTTTAAGGGATCCACTTTTATACGTTTTACCCTAAAATGTATGCGCATTTCAGTACAAGTCATCTATTTGCCTTGCTGAAGAGCTTTTAGTCTTTCTAGATGGCATATGTCAATTTAATAAAATAGTCCTTTTTCTTCTCTCTATATCTGTCGACAAGTTTCTAAAGCTTTTGAATGCTTTGTTTATCCTGTCGACTACAATGGTCTCTGCTAACTTTTTAAATCATTTCCAATGTCCTACAGCGCTTAATACCTATTTTTACGAAAAAATCGCACGGATAACTCGCGGTTTCAGAGAAAAGCTCCACAAAGACTGTATATTCAAGAGATGCACACTCGATTGCAGACCCTTACTAGCGTTTTAAATACATAGTTTTCATTTGGAACGCTAAACAAGTATAAGTTTTTGTTAAAAGTATGTATATTCAAATATAAATATATTCAAAGGTTTGCTTCTACTGTTGACAAAATTCAGATACGGTAAGTTGAATGCCTTTGCAGAATTTCAGACGTCGCTCTCAGAGATAAGCAATGAATCGTTTTTTCGCTACTCATAAGTACTCATGAAATTTTGAGTATGAGTGAGTCAACAGTATTGAAATTCAACTACTCCGATTCGTTCATACTCACTACACAACATTGATTTATAAGTACAGGTTGCAATGACTATGAGTACAAAATTGACATCAAATTCATACCATTCGAAATATGTTTGATTCATGAGCCTACTCATTCAGATTCATAAATTTAGAAAAATACTTCTAATACTCATAAATGATTCGAGTGATTCAAATAATTTATCAAAACTTACAGTCTTAATTGTTGTTGCATTTACAAAAAAGAAGAAAGAAAAAGACAAAGAGAGCAAACAAAGCAAAAACACACAACCTACTAGTGAGTATTGTAGAAGTTAGTACGCGAATCATACTTATTTTGTGATTCTTGTAAATATTGAGTAGAGGAGAGTCGAAATCAACAACATCATGCGTATAGTTAAGTATGAGTACGATGAGTACTTCAAACTTTGAATATGAATAGTATGAGTACATACATACATAATTGGCCATTACAACCCTTCGTCAGGATTACGGCCTAGCTTCTCAACACCACTCATGTTGTGTGGGTTAATTTTATACATGAGTGGCGGGCCCTACAGTTTACAGTCGACTCCGAACAACAGATTTTTTTGAGAATTTTTTTCATGGCAGGTTTATTTACTCTCAGAGATTTTGCCAGAAATCTGCTGAGAGGAAGTCGCGAAGAAATATTTTTTTTCATATTTCGTTTTGATGTCTTACCCGCCACTTAAAATAAAAATTACAACATATCATACAGGCCGATGGTATTAAAATCAAGATTTTATTTTAATTTAAAAAAAACCATTTTGTTTCTCTTTACTTTGCATTACAATTAGTTTCTATGAAACTTTAATTTACGTCACTATTAACAAATCGTAATGGTGCAGTTTCAACACCCCCTTTACAGAATACCATTAAAATTGTTCGGCCATTAGCTACCAAATTATGTTCTTAACTACTGAACGAACGGCAACAAGATTAAATTCTGTGATGGCTCAAGCGAAAATATCTTAAAGGGGTTTATCGCTCTATCATTGGGTCTCCGACTGTGTACTCCATTCGATTTACATTTGTTTACTGTTTCATTCACATTTGTTTGCTTGCTTCTTAAACGATCTTGTGAATGATGATGATGATGACGATGATGATGATGATGACGATGATGATGATGATGATGATCTCATTTATTTTCTTTCCTTCGATGTTTATTTTAATTTTACGATTCCCATTTTTATTGCAGGTGCAAGTACTATCGTAAATGCATGAAACAAAAACAAAAAAAGAATTCTTCTTATTCTTTTATTGTTTTTATTGTTGGTTTTTCTTTTGCTGTTTCTTCTTAGTTTTTGGACTTAACTTTTGTATTTGAATGGGTGCTTGCATATGCAATAACTTCTTAGCGTATGAATTCAGACTGATTGCCTTTTTGGGTCAAGATGTGCGACTAAAAACAACAACAACAAAAAATAAAAAAAAATTAAATTAAATTTACAAAAAAAAAAGGAAAACATATAAAATAAAATAAATAAATAAAATAATAAAAAACAAGAAAGAAATGAAATTAAATTGATGTGTTAATACGTGAAATATTAAAGAATAAAAGAAGGAAAGAAAGAAAGAAAGAAACAATATTTACTCGTATGGGATTTTATGTTTGACTGACTGACTGAATATCTCTTAAATACCCAGATACATGAATTATACACATGAGTGTATTTATTTAATAAAAAATGTATACACGATCATGCCTAAATGATTGCATTTAGTTGTTATAACCATATAAACGATATAAAATAATAACAATAATTGTAGTAAACATGGAATCCAAACAGTACTTGTATAGTGGTAGTATGTGTTGATGCTATATACATACTTATACTCGAATGAATTCGAAATCTATGAACACTGCTGCTAATAATTTCAAACGTCAAAGTGTGCGTCCAACTAAACATATTTTGATTTATCGAAGGTATGAACCAGGAATAAGCAATGAATTGTTTTTTCGCTACTCATAAGTACTCATGAAATTTTGAGTACTCATAACATTCCAAATATCGGGTTATCCATTTCGTGGTTTCAAAAGTAAAAGTAAATAAAACACCTATAAATTATTTTTTTCATTATATTTCTTTTTTATTGTAAAGTTTAAACGTTGACATTAATTGTGAAACACTAAATCTTTTAAATGACCTCCACGCGAAGTGTTGCAAGCATTGATTCTTCTGAGGTAATTTTTCACCACTTTTTGGCACATATTGGGCGGTATCTCAGCTATAACTTGACGAATGTTGGTTTTTAAGTGCTCAAGAGTTGAAGGTTTATCTGCATAAACATGGTCTTTCGCGTAACTACACAAAAAAAGTCCAATGGTGTCAAATCGCATGATCTTGGTGGCCAGTTGATATCGCCTCGACGAGAAATTACGCGGCCAGGAAACGTCTCTTGCAATAAAGCCATATTCGCTCAAGTTGTGTGGCATGTGGCACCGTCTTGTTAAAACCACATATTCTTCAAGTCGTATTCTTCAATAGCAGGAAAAAAAAGTCTGTTATCATATGACCATAACGCTCCGAATTGACGGTGACAGTCGTTCCATAGTCGTTTTCGAAGAAGTAAGGTCCAATCACACCTTCGGTCCAAAGAGCTCCCCAAACAGTGACTTTTTATGGATGTAATGGCCTCTCTTCAATTACTTGAGGATTCTCAGAACCCCAAATACGACAATTTTGTTTATTAACATACCCACCGAGTGTGAAATGTGCTTCATCGCTGAAGAAAATTTTGTTCGCAAAATTGCCGTCCACCGCCTGTTGCTCAAGCACCCATTCCACGTATCTAGACGTTGTGAATGGTCAGCTGGCTTCAGTTGTTGCGTGAGCTGGACTTTATATGGATGTAGGTGTAGATCTAAATGCAAAATACGTCATAATGTGCCGTAAGACAGTCCTAATTCCTGAGAACGACGAGCAATCGACACATTCGGGTGCTCGGCAACACTTTCACTTGCAATAGCGATATTTTTAGCAGAACGAGCGAAACGATGGTGCACAGGCCTTTCAATATTTGTAACCACTCCAGTCTCTTCAAATTTCTTCACAATTTTGCCAATTGCTTGCGTAGTTGGACGAGAATGTAAACCATAATCTCCTCTTAAAGCACGATACGTGGCTGTGGCAGAATCACCATTTTTCTAGTAGGTTTTGATAATTTTTATGCGTTGTGTGATAGTTAAGCGATCCATTTTCGTCAATGTCAGATTTTCAACTGAAAGGAAAAAAATTGGTTTCACAACTTAGTTTGACAGATGTCGAATTCCAGTCCCATACTTTTGAAACCACGAAATGGATAGCCCTTATTTTTGGTCCATACGCCAACTCATTCAATAGTTATAATACTCATAAATGATTCGAATCATTCATCAAAAGTTACAGTCTTAGTTGTTGTTGCATTTACAAAAAAAAATAAGAAAGAGAAAGATGGCAAGCTATGTAAACACACAACCTTCTAATGAGTACTGTAGTGTTCGTACGCGAAACATACCTATTTTGTGATTCGTATATACGTTGAGTTAATATCATGCGTATAGTTAATTATGAGTACGATGAGTACTTAAAACTTCGAATATGAATAGTATGATATTAAAATAAGTATGAATGCATATAAGTATCAGAAATTATGAGTATGATTGAAATCTGCTCACCTATTTGAATACTCATTGCTGATCTCTGGTGTATAACCATTACCCTTTGACATCGTGTTAAAGGAGTACGGTATTGAGTGCAACTGACTGGTTGTCATTGCGTGTTTCAAGTGCCAATCCTCACAAAACGGAATTTGTGCTATTTATCTATATTTACCTATGCTATTACGAACCTGTCGTTAGAGGGAGACTTTAAACTGTAAGTCATGCCCCTCTTGGGTAAAATTAATACACGCAACATTAGAGGTGTAGCCATAATCCTGGCTAAAGTGTAATGATCAATTATGTAATAACAAGTGATAACATTGCAAGTCATTAAATACTCAAGTGTATATAGCTTTTTTAATAGATCAATAGACCGAGACTAAAGCATTTTTTTGTTGTTGATATTATATTCTTGATTTACTCGAAATGGTATTTAGCGATCATGATATTTTTGAAGGTCTTTTTAATACAAATACACTTGCATCTTCCATCTTAGAAGAACCCCGAATGCTTCAATAATGAACCTATAAAATGAAAATTGAATCAGTATTCCCGCCATATAAAGTCAGAAATTTGTGCAGTTATGAAATTACCAGGAAGGTGGTAACAGTCATGCAACAAAGTGGGATTACAGTTCTTCCTATGTCCGGTAAATATTGTTACGAAAATGGTGTAACATCGTTTAACATTAAAAATATAAGCAAAAGCCACACAAACAAATACAACGATCTTGTTATAAGTAAGCCAACAACATCCGTATGAAAGAAAAAGAGACAGACAAGTAAGCGAGAACATAACAACAAGCAATGTGAACAAAATACACAAACAACAATAAAGTCGCGATAGAGTTCTCGAGAAACCGTAACCACGAACGTTTGACTGCGGCATATTAAAAGGCAAGACAAAGCAGGCAACGAGTCTTGTGTGAAGACGCGTTGCTTGTGAATAAAACAGTCGTGGTTTGAAGATCGCCGTTGTAAAGATCTAACGAACAATTGTTAGTATTTCCGCGAACAGAAGTGTAAAGATGAATACCAAATTGTTGTTGTATCATCAAGTTGTGAACAGTGGCACACAAAAATAGTGGGAACAATAAAGAATTTATCTAACACTAAACACAAATTTATTAAGGCAACTTAATGTTATTGAGTATATAGTAGTCTAGGTAAGCAATCATTCCATGTGGTCCTATAAATATTTTGCATAGTGTATGTTAAATTCGTATAATTTTAGTAAACTTAAGTGGTCGCCATCGAACTAACAGTCAGACGAGGAGATATATTGACAGCCAGCGAACCAACCAGCAATCCAGTTGAGTGGCCAACATTTATGGCAATTGAAATTTAAAAAAAAAGTAGAAAAATAAAAAATGTAGCAACAATTGCCAGTATATCGATGATCATGATGAATGACAAGTTAATATTGTTTAATAGAAATCGATCGATCGATCGCAATGAGAAGAAAAAGAAGAAGAAGAAGTACAAAATTGTAAAAACATTAATTATTCTGTATGAGCATAAAATATGAAATCAATTGGGGAACCAAAATTGTGCAAACAATTCAAAAACAAAACTCTAACGAAACCAATAGCAACAACAACAATAACATATTTGTAACTTTATGTTCACTTGCCTTTTTCGATTACAAAAACTACGAGTGCAAATATTGAATGCAATCGCTAATTCAGAGCACTGTACTGTGGCATCTGTATTTCATATGAGTAGTATATGGTGTGTTGCAAACTTAGAGAATTGTTTGGTACAACATGTTGACAGGTTGTAAATTTTGCCCTCAATTGGAAATATGTTGCAGACTTTGTCTATTGTAATGTACGGCGGCAATAAGTCACATTTAATTAGAAACAAAAGTCCATAAGTATATTCGGACATAAGTTTACTTATAACGCCTGGTATGGCTTGTTTTCAATAAAACGGATAATAATTCTCACGAATGTCCATCCATAAAAGAAATAAATTTTTCATATTTAATTTAAATGGTAATGCCAAACAGATTTCAAAAAGAAAGACATTTTCAAACTAATCTTAGATTTAAAGTTATGGTTTCATTTATGGTTTTTATTGTACATTTTATTTTGCATTTTCAGCAAAATTCCATTCCTGTTCATTCCTGCTGTCCTGCTATCAGCTTAGCGGATAATTACACCCAGTCCATCGACTGTAGACAGACTGTTACATTACACCGAGAACAACACTTGCCCACCTCTTGCAAGATGCATATTTTTGTTATGTGGCTATCCATTCCTTGTCAGCTTAACGGAGTCATCATCCATTGGTTTCCAGCATTGGGTTAGGTTAAGTTGCAGTGGAATTGAGCATGCATAGCGGCCCGTTGTGATGCAACCCATAAAGTAGTCGTGCTTTAATTTGCAGTCCCCGCGCTGACCAACTTCTTATATTAGTTTAGTGGAATAACTGTGGCGTCACAACGGGCTGCTATGTGTGCTCAAGTTAGGTTTGGTAATCAAAGCTACCACTACAGCCTACCTACCTACAGGTACACTTAGGGAATTGGTTAGGGTTCAGAGAAAGTCGAACACAATAAGAAGACTTTTAGGGCAACGTATTGTTACTAAACAAGATTACTCAAAATCCAATTTTTAGGGCACTAATAATAACTTAAAACCTAGTAAAGGTTCTAAAGGCTTTGAAAGCACACCCAATTGCTTATGGTCTCCAACGGCAAATAATTGTTATTAAACTAGCAGATCAAATTAAGAACTCACGACGCAAATAGATACTCATTCACCACAACGAAATTTTTATTGGGAGATTTTTGTGTCATGGACAGCAGATTGGAAAAGTTAACAAAATAATGTTGTAAAGCTTTAATAGGCGACTCCTCAAAAAACGATATTATCCTCACTAACCTCACAAGGGTAACAGTTACGAGCTGCAATGAGACATTCAGTGGCAAATAACATACTTCAAACCACAATAGTTTCGAAGGAAGGATAACATTTTAAGGTTGACACTGTAACAAATATAATAAAATTTCTTGACATCCAAGGAGAAATCCGAAAAAATGTTTGCAGAATAACAAATAATAATATTATATATAATATCATATTATGATATAATTCAATAAAGAAAGGAAATACCGCAGCTAACGACAGACTGGCAACCGTTGGCCAATTAGAGCAAAAGAGTAGGTCTTCAAGAAATTGTACGGTAATATGTATGTATATGTATGTATTCCATGATGTCAAAAAATGCTTAAGAGATTGAGGAATGATTACAAAACTCATATGACTTCCAAAATGGCAAAGGCTTTGATTGTTGCAATACAGTCTGTTACGGATACGGCCCGGAAGATGATCGAATCTGAACATAAAATGTTGTTACGAAAATGGAAACATAGGTTAACATTAAGATGATAAACAAAAGCTACACTAACAAATCCAACGAACTTCTAACAAGTAAACCAACAACATCCGTATGAAAGAAACGGGTATAGACAAGTACGCGAGAATGCAACAACTAACAATGTGAACAAAATATACACACAACAATATAGTCGCGATAGAATTCTCGAGAAGGCGAAAACACGAACATTCTACTTTAAGAACCTTCATCAGACTGTTTACGTGAGTATAGAAAAAGGCAAGACAAAGCAGGAAACCATCAGTAAGATTTCAGTCAGTCTTGTGTGAAAACGCGTTCCGTGTGAAGAGAACAATCATGGTTTGAAGATCTCCGCTGTAAAGATCTGCGCTGTAAGCAAAGAAGAATAGCGAACAAGCAATTATTGTTGCATTCGTTAAGTTGTAAACGGTGGCAAAAGAACAATAAAGGGTTTAATTGAAACCAAGCACCAATTTATTTTTATTTTGTTTGCAATCAACGAACTCATATATTAAACGCCTCTAAAAAGGTAAAAACGTAACAATATTTTTCGTTCTATCGAATATAATCGTCAATAGTGTTCCAGCTTTACACAATTACACTATTTGGGCTGTTATCCCTTTAATAACATCTTATTGTTTCAAAGTTAATCTTCCAAAAGTGCTCGATATTCTCTAAATTCTTCATATCACCGAAATTTTCTTCCATATTGAGTTTATTTTTTAACACGACGAGATAACTCGTAGATTGCGTTCCCTTCTAGGGTACCAACTACAAGTTATGTCGTACTCACTAAACCTGCCGAATAAAACCGTATTATATCAGTGCTAGTATCTATAAACGGCTTCTGGGAAAAGAACAAAAAGTCAATGTTGGCGTGCGTGGCCAGTTTTCTGAAAATTGCCGTGACAGTTAACGTGTTAATTATATTTACAACTGAAATTTTCTTTTGTAATGTTGGTTTTTATTTTCATTTATTATTTCTTAAAAATTTACATTTTTTTTAATTAGTTTCAGAAGTATTTGTGGTACTTTAAATATTTTTAAAAAATGCATGGATTTCGTTGAAATGTCATTGAGTTGGACAAACTACATGAATTACATTAGAATTTAACGATATGACCAGCAAAGTAGACGGCCGTCTTGTCACGTATTATGAAAACAAATGGATGATCGGCCACAAATGTTTTAGGATCCAATGGCAATGACATGGGCACACCAACAGCAACTGTAATAAATTTTATAAATAAAATGGCGACAATAGAAATGTGTATTTGAATATTTTAATTAAATTCTGAATTTTTAAAAGCTATTTGGTAGAGGAGGTTCTTACCACTGGCGGCAGCTGCCTCACAGCCAATTTCATTGACATCGATGAAGGCCTTGTGCTGTACTTGGGAAATATGCATATTGGTGCCACGATTAACAAACATGTTACTGAAATCAGCTGCATTCGAGAACATGGTATTGATGCCCAACTGGAGAGGAGAAAACAAAATTCAAGAATTCTCACGAGAAATTAAAACAAAAAACTCTTTACCTTTTGAAGGGATGGCTTAAGATCGGTATCGAATTCAAATTTGAATTTTGGCAAATATACACTGGTGCTCTTCCATTCCCACAAGGCCTCCAAGCTCTTAAAGTTGACACCCTTAAGTTTCTCTTCCAATTCATAGAGGCCATCACGTTTATTGGGTAAAATAAACCACATGGTTAGATCGATATTTTCGAAAAACAACTCCAAGGCTTTAGCATCCAAATCGGGATAGTCGGCATAATAATACCAATTGTCGGCATACATTGTGGATACGTTAACAGACTGGTCGTTGGTAATCCAAAATGGGCGATCACTGGTGGCATCATCCATGAAGGGACGAGCCCATTTAGCTTTGAAGTAAATTGCATTAATCAGAGCAACATTTGTGTCTGGATCCAGTCTCTGTAGGACATTGTTAATCTTGCCGTTGGTCTTTTCACTCAGCCATTGATTGATGTGATTCACCGAATACGTTTCATTGGTAAAATCCAACTGTTCAGCATCAGAGTCAAAGTAGTCTTGGGCAATTTTTCTAAATTCAGGAGATATTTTCAGTTTGTCGTTTACAACGATCTTATTGGCAATTTCAAGTACAGTTTTCGATTTAATAAACGAATGCAAGAGCTTGTGGTAGCCTTGTGCCACGCCATGCTTGCTTTCATGAGCCGTCGCATGAAGACTTCTCTGCAATTCAGTGGCAGTCTGTCCCGTAGCTCCGTAGTAGGCTAAACCTAAAGCCGTCTGTATGGCCACTGGCGATATAATTACATTCTCATGTTGACTCTGTGTGGCTACTGTTTGAAAAAGTTCCGTGGCAAACAAATTTCTCTCCTGTATAGTGTTGGCATTATTATTATGACCGAAGAATAGTGGCATCATTAAAAACAATACTTCTGTAAAATATTAATTTTATTACAATCCTCCTCCTCATTTTAATTTTAATTTAAATTTTTTTTTTTTTTGGACACACTCACTAAAAAACCAATCCATTGTAGTCGAACGACTGTTGTTTTCTTATATAATTTTTCGTTTACTTGTGTTCCTTAAAGAATCCACTTAACAACTGATGACAATTACAAAGGCAACTGCCATTTATAGCTCCACGACCAGAGTGTTTTGTGGAATATGGACGATGACATTACGAAAGACGAAAGAATCCCAAAGAACATTCAAAAAAATAAATAATAAGCCCTGCACTCAAGTAATGTAATCAACTTACAACAGGCACGTTTACATTTATCCGTAAAAAGAAATACTTGTTGTTCTTTTTGTTTTTTTGTTTTGTTGCCCATTTACTCTGCCACTGTCATCTGCAGAACGTGGCTAAAAGCCACTGTCTTGACCATATTCGTTAAGTGAAAGAACTAAAGTACGGCAAAGGGAACACCATCAGGTTTTTAAAATTCAAAACGTATCTGTCTGCATTGCACAGACGTTAATTCTTTTGGTAAAATTGTCTTGAATTTGCGCGAGTGCTACGCTCACTTAATATTCTTGTAATTTTCTCTTTCGCGAGAGAAAGTTCATGTTACTCTTAAAGAATGTTTACAAGAGAAAGTTTTCAAAGAATAGGAGAGAATTTAAAAATTTGTTGACTAATTCCTGTTAACTTTTGTGCGAGTATTTTAAGGACAAAATTTCAGTCAGCTTTACCACTTCTCAGCAATGCTGAATGATCAATTCTAATTTGCAATTTAATTAAGAACTCTTCCGTTTTCTTGTTAATATTTGTAGTTGTTATTACAAGTGCAATAAGTGAAGGATTAAACAGATGAATTATTTGTTTTTTTATTAATTTTTGCTTCACATTGACAGCTAATAGTACACGAAATAAAAAAGTATGTGGGGTTTTATGACTAAAGCACATGCGCTTTGACATTTTTAGTGCAATTTTCAATTTCTGATTTATTTTTGTTTTTTTTTTATATGAATAAAAATATGATAGATTTAAATAAAAAGCAAACGAAAATTCGATTCAATTATTCTAAACAGTAACTAAAACCAATTCAATTTTTCAATTGTAATTAATACTTTGTATGTTCAGGCATGAATTTTAATTGAGTCAATATTCGTTTAATTGACAAAATTATTTTAAGTGTTCAGGCATACGAAAATCAGCTTATTCAATAATCATTCGACAGCTGGAAAACAGCAACGCTTTTGTATATTTTTTTTTATATACTTACTTACTTAATTGGCCATTTACAACCCGATTAACGGATTTCAGCTTGCCGGAACACATCCTTCCAGGCGCCTCTGCTTCTTGCGCGCCTACGCCAGTTGGTCACACTAATCGATGACAGGGAATCCTAGATTTAGTCCTTTCAACGCAAACAAGGTCGTCCTCTTCGCCGTTTTTTTCAGATCCCCGCATCAAATACCCGCCTCCTGGAGCATCCTCCTCCATTCGAACGACATGGGCAAGCCAGCGCAGCCGCTGGATATTAATACGCTACCCAACGTCTATGTCGCTGAGAACCGTTGTTGGATCGGATGCGGAAATCATTCGCCTCGCACTGGACCGAAGATCTTACGTAGGACTTCTTTCTCGAATACTCTCAAGTGCTTAATGGTGTCCTTGTCTCTGCGCCATAAAGAAACACAGGGAGGTTGAGCGGCTTGTAGAGTATTAGTTTTGTCGTACGAGAGAGGTCTCTGTTACTCAATTGCCTATTGAGACCATAGTAGCACGCCTTTCGCAGAACACTCTCCATGACGAAGTTGAAGAGGCCGCATGATAAGGTAACGCCTTGTCTGAAACCTCGCACGGTATCAAAAGGTCGGAGAGGTCCATTCCTACCTTGACGGAGCTGCAGGAATTGCTTGTTGAATTTGAATCGACTTGTTTTTCGAGAGTCTTTTCCAGGATTTGGCGTAGTGGTCGATGGTGGACTTGCCAGGTCTGACACCGCACTGATAAGGTCCAATCAGTGTTTTGACGAGTGGCTTCAGTCGTTCACACAATACGCCAGTAAGAACTTTATTTGCGACGGGAGGAAGGCTTATACCCCCCCCCCCCCCAGTTGGCGCATATCGTAGGGTCTCCCTTTTTCAGGACAGGACAGATGACACTGAGGTTCCAATCGTTGGGCATACTTTCCTCCAACCATATTTTGTAACTAAGTTGGTGCATGCGCCGTACCAACTCATTACATCCGGTCTTAAACAATTCAGCGTTGAGGCCATTTGGACCCGCCGCTTTATTGTTTTTAAGACGAATAATCTCGAGTTTGACCTCTTCATGGCTAGGCGGCGGCATCTCCACAATTCATAATTTTAACACTAAACCTACCATGACGGGGAAAATTACTCATTTAAGATTTTTTTATTAGAATTTCTTGAATATAACATTATAATACCGCTATTTGCCTTTACGACTTGAGATTTACTGCTACCTTGTATTTTCTTTTTCTTACTGAGGAATGCATGTAATCTGCCCTAACTACCGTGGGAAGTTATTTGCCCTAAGCACAAGTTCTGTATCTTGATTTTGCATATTTTGTGATATAAAACCATAGGCATTTTGAGCATTTTTGGCATTGCCTGGTATCATTCGGTATGTGAGGTATATTGTTTGTTTTCTGGAAGATGGATATTCACTCCAAGCGAATATTACAGTAAAAATTTCTAGTGCTATTTTGTTAATATAAAATCTTATTTCATTGTTTTGTAGTAGTCCTTATCCACAAAATTTCGAAACATTCAAAATATTTTAAATCATTAGAAATTTCAAATAAGAAGGATCGGTAGATTTAGTCTCGATATAAATAAACTTATCTTCCACCTCACTCGCCATGTTTATTTGACGTTGTTGATATTTGCATTTTCAGCGCTGCATTTTAAGTTTTAGTCAATATTATAACAATTTGCATATTTATTGCGCAATTATTAATTAATGAAACTTTTTCACAGAGGTATAGAACTTTAAGTTGGCATTACTTTTCAAGATGGCGACCGATTTAACAGCTGTCAAGTGATTTATTCTCAGTTTTGTTTGGCAATTCATCATGAATAGACTCACGCCTGAACAACGCTTGCAAATAGCGCAATTTTATTTCGATTTATTGAAAGACACGTTTGGTGACCGCCTAATTCCACGTTTTGGACCTGTGAATTGGCCTCCTAGATCTTGTGATTTAACACCGCTAGACTACTTTCTGTGGGGCTATGTAAAGTCAATGGTCTATGCGGTAAAGCCACAAACGCTTGACCATTTGGAAGACAACATTCGCCGTGTTATTGCCGATCTACGGCCACAAATGTTGGAAAAAGTCATCGAAAATTGGACGTCCAGATTGGACTACATCCACGCCAGCCGTATCGGTCATATGCCAGAAATCATATTTAAAATGTAATGCCACAAGATTATCTTTCGGATAAATAAAATTCATGTCAATCGAATAATCCATCCATCGTTGTTTTATTGCAACTTAAAGTTCTATACCTCTATAAAAAACACCCTATATGAAATATTGAGTTCAATAATGGCGTTTATTGCGATTTACGCAATAAAGTTGCATATCTGAATACCGTATAAGATTGAAGATGAAGATTCACTTATCAAAACCAATATTTTTAATTCGATTAATAGGTTTGAAATCAGTAAACAAACAGTTGCTAATTCGTAGTGTCTGAGGTTATTAAACGTAAGGTCATGGCTCAAACCCCGGGTCAGACATCTCAAGCAAAAAACGAACTACTTAAACAAATATTTCATCGACGACTTCCTCTCAGCAGATTTCTGGCAAAAACACTGGGAATAAATAAAATTACCATGATGAAAAGATTCTCAATTTTGGTTGTTTAAAGAAAAAGAATGAGTATGAGGTAAGTTTCACAGTGAATATTTAAGGCATACTTTCGCTCACTGAAATGAATAAATTGTATTCCATACTTGTAGCAACTCAACTTGATGATAAGAATGTTATTGAAAAACACGATACGCTGTGATGGTACTACTGCCAATATTATTAAGAACTCCACAATTTCTCAATATCTCAATATTTTTTAATTTTTTTTCTTACTTTGGTTAACAATAATGCGAACACCGACAATATTGAAAATTGCCAACAAGCAGCAACGAACGTTTGATGGAAGGGAATTATTAAATATAATGACTGACTATTAAATTTTGTGGGTAAAAATAAAAAAATATTGATTTATTAACAATTTGCATGCTATTGTTGTGCCTTCGCTTTAATAAAAAGGTGTTGTTGAAATTAATTTGAAATTTCCAAAAAACTTCTGAAGAGGCATTTTGAATATAACAAACGGCTTAGAGTCTGAAGTTATTCGAATTCATTATTCTTTTACTTTTACTCTTTACTTTGTTGAAATACCTTGAGCCTAAGAAAAATGAAAAAATAAACTCGTTTACATACATTTGATGTTTAAAAAGTGCCAAACGGTGAGAAGTTAACGAAAGGATAGGTAGGTAGCAGTGGCTGTCCCCTCGATGGAGTCATGAGCGGACACACTTAGGCCGCACACAGGGCCCATTGTGATACCACAGTTTTGCATCCTCCCCTATTCCAGGAACCACTCGGAGCTTTCGATGAAGCGACTCAGTTTGCCAATATCCATTCATGACAGTTCATCTAGATCCTCCATGTAGTAGGCACCCGGGTGCCTCTTTCTCCTCCGACCAAGTGCCGGCCATGTACACAGTAGGTGAAGAATAGTCTCATCCTGCTCCTCATCTCCACAGCTTCTCCAGAAATCATTCGCAAGGTGTCCAAGACCATGCTGACCCTACTTCTGTGGAGTTTAATCAGAGTCACCGTGCGCCTCCTATCCAATCCCCAAAGTAGAGAATTCATCAGAGAGTTCGATGGTCGTGCCTCTTCTGGCCAGTTGATCCGCTCTGCAGTTGCCGGGAATATCCTTATGTCCCGATACCCATGTGAAACAAACATCATATCGGTTCGCCACCTCAGTGAGGCATCTGCGACAGTCATACACTATTTTGGAGTTTATTACATTAGAATCCAATGCCTTGATAGCTGCATGGCTATCGGAAAGTATGGTGATTTTCCGCCTGTGAACATTTTTGTCCACAATAATTTTCACCGCAGCCCTCCTGAAAGACACTGAACTGATTCGGTAGCCTTATTGACTTGGATATTCCGATTGCTTCCGAATAAATACCAATTCCAACGGCTTAATTTAAAAGTGCTAATTTCAATTGTATTATCATCCATGCATCCATTTAATGCAATAAACTGTTCAACGTCGATGAGTTCAATTAAAGATTGTATAAGTTGCACTTACATTAGCATTAGGTAGCTTGGCAATCATTAATGCCAAATTAAATTCTAAAATTCACTCTTTAGCGTTTTCAAAAAAATATTACAAAAGCCTCCATTGTGCATCACTCGAATGTACTGGAAGCTGTTGCGCATTGTCAGAATGTGCTGTAGTACAGGAGAGCAGCAATTAAAGTCAAGCCAACAAGAACTTTGAACCATAAATGACAACTACAACAAGAACCACTTTTGATGTGGACAAACGAGATGAGAATGATTACGAAACATAGAAAAAATCGAGAAAACTTGATGAAAAAGTCTCAAAAGAAAATTGTTATTGTTCCCCTTTTTCCTTTTTCCTTTTTTCTGTTTTTTTTTGTTATTCGTCGCTTAAATAAGTGAATTTTCTGCAGCATCTTTTCGATTGAATGATTTCGTTGCTGATCACAAAAACAAAAACACGTTGATGAAAAACCAGATATAAAAACAATACATTGTTTGCAAAGTGTAATCACTACAACAACAACAAGAACAACAACCAAACAAAAAACCACAATTTTATAATGAAACACACATCAAATACAATAAAATAAAGAAACCAAAAAATATATCGGAGCTCGAGTTTGTTGTGCACTGTCTTGTTGTCGCTTTTCGTATTGAAAAAAGTTACAAAAAGGAAATAAAAAAAACTCTACAGAATCTTCTTACACTTCAAAAAAGTGTATTTTATTATAAGAGTGGCCATAGTCTCTCATTTTTATACTTTACATGGACCTTTTCAAAGTGTTTTTTCTAACCGAATATTTTATTTATTAAGTGTTTTGGCCCATAATAAAGTAAAAACTACAGATAACACTATCAGCCTTGATCCTGATCTTTCACCATCATCAGTAAGCATCAGAGAACAGCAATGAGTATTCAAAAAGATGAGTAAATTCGAATCATGATCATAATTTCTGATACTTATAAGCATTCATATTTATTTTAATATCATACTCATATTACTCATATTCAAAGTTTGAAGAAATCATCGTATTCATACTTAAGAATATGCATGATGTTGTGGCTTTCGACTCTTCACGACTCAACATTTACAAGAATCACAAACAAGTATGATTCGCGTACGAACACTACAGTACTCACTAAAAGGTTGTGTGTTTGCAGTGCTTGCTGTCCTTGTATTTTTCTTTCTTCCTTTTATTGTAAATGCAACAACAACTAAGACAGTAAATTTTGATGAATGATTCGAATCACTCGAATCATTTATGAGTATTATAAATATTTTTCTAAATTTGTCAATCTGGATGAGTAGGCGTATGAATCAAACATATTTCGAATTTTATGAGTTTGATGTTAACGTTGTACTCATACTCATTGCAACCTGTACTTATAAATCAATGTTCTAGTTAGTACGAATGAATCAGAGCAGTTGAATTTCAATATTGTTGACTCACTCATAATCAAAATTTCATGAGTACTTATGAGTAGTGAAAAAACTATTCATTGCTGGTCTTTGGTACGTACCAAAAAATTATTCTTTTCACTTTTATTGTTTATTTTCGTATTGAAATATTTTGTAAAATCGTATAGTTTACTCATATTGGGTAGGGTTAAAGATAGTTAATGAGGAAACTTTCAGCCATTTCATTTGTCATAAGATGACAGTTGCCACCGATTAATTTAACCACAGCCTCCAAGCCTTTGGTTCTCTCTTTCATTCTAAAGTGACTCAAAATGAGCTCAAAATTCCATTGTTTTTTTAGCGTACCCACGCATTTATTGTACGTTCCAATATTTGTACAATCTTGATTTCGAAATATGAATTCCTGATATTAATTTATTAATCCTTTCCGATTTTTATTTGTTTCGTTTTTTTAGTACAGATAATAGCACATCGATTGAATAAAAAAGTATGTCAAGGGAATCTTATGAAGTACCACCAAAGGATTTCCATACATATAAGGTGTTATTTTTATCATGTACCATTATTGTAGATCGTATTGTTACGTTTTTTAACTTTTTAAAAACGTTTAGAATATGAGTTCGTTGATTGCACACAAAATAAAAATAAATTGGTGTTTTGTTTCAATTAAACTCTTTATTGTTCGTACTACTTTTATGTGCCACGCAACGCGTTTTTACACAAGACCGTCTGAATTATTACTACTCGTTGCCTGCTTTGCCTTGCCTTTTTATATGTCCACGCAAACAGTCTGATGAACGTTCTGTAGGTAGAACGTTCGCGGTTTCGCCTTCTAGAGAGCTCAATCGCGACTTCATTGTTGTTTGTGTATTTTGATCGCATTGCTTGTTGTTGCTTTCTTTCTTACTTGTTTGTCTCCTTTTCTTTCACCGATATTGTTGCTTTACTTGTAACATGTTCGCTGTATTTGTTAGTGTAGCTATTGTTAATCATGTTAATGTTAAACGATGTGTTCATTTTCGTAACAGTGTACTCTGGTCACCCTAACAAAATTTTTTTTGTAAAAATTCGTTTTATTTAAACGACAAAGATGCATTTAAAAAAGAGCAGCATTAAGAATTAAAAAATAACGCTATGATAACAAAAACAATAACAAGCATTGAAAAGAACGCACGTTTTCTCAATGCAATATAAGAATTGCTGGATGTTGGTTGTTGAGCCCTTTAATTTCAAGAAACGTAAACTAAAAGAAACGTAAGCTAAAAAAGTGCAGCAACGTCATTTAAAGTCAATGAAAAAAACATTAAAACTACAACAACAGAAACTTTAGGCCTTAGCCAATATCAACCTTCAGGAATGATCTTGTATTGCATCAGAAGGATGTACGTATGTATGTATCTACGTATGTATGTATGTATGTACGTATGGTATTATACCATCCATCCATCTAAGCAGCCATCCGTCTAACAATGTTAAGCAGCAACCAGCCCATCTAGCCGAACAGCGACATCGAATCATATGAAATAAGTGGTTGGATGGACGAATGGAAGGATGGATGGATGGATGCATGCAATGAGATGCCTGGTGGATCCCATCGTGAGACAATGCAGTTACTCTTCTTCCTTTTAAAAACACACGTTATTTCAACTTGCACATGAGTGTTTACGTGATGTATTGTGACAGCGTAAAGAAAATGAAACTGTGCTTGTGTTCATCTCAAATGTTGGAATAATAAACATGAAACCCACACAAATGCAACAATCGCTCTGTCCCATTACAAGCACATTTGATGTATAATACATACATATGTACGTACAATAGATGGAGAATTTGTTTAGAGGAATAAAAAATTGTTTTCGGTTTCATTTGATTCATGATCATTTTATTGCAAATATCGAATCAGATTATCTTGCTGGAAATGTACGCGTACAGAAGAAACTCCTCTCCGTTAAAAACTCTCACAAATTTGAATCGCCTGGAAACAGAGATCAGCAATGAATAGTTTTTTTGCTACTCATAAGTACTTCTGAAATTTTGAGTATGAGTACTCATAAAATATTGAGTATTAAAATTGAACTGCTCTGATTTATTCGTACTCACTACAACATTAATTTACAAGTACAGGTTGCAACGAGTATGAGTCCAATGTTGACAACAAACTCATAACATTCAAAATATGTTTGATTCATACTTCTACTCATTCAGATTCATAAATTTAGAAAAATACTTATAATACTCATTAATGATTCGAGTGATTCGAAAAGAAAGATTCATCAAAAGAAAGCAAAGGAAAAACACAACCTTCTAGTGACTATTTTAGTGTTCGTACGCGAGTCATACTTATATTGTGATTCCTGTAAATGTTGAATAAAGGAGAGTGGAAATCAACAACATCATGCATATTGTTAAGTATGAGTACTTCAAACTTTGAATATGAGTAATATGAGTATGATATTAAAATAAGTATGAATGCGTATAAGTATCGGAAATTGTGAGTATGATTCGAATCTACTCATCCTATTCATATTCATTGCTGATCTCTGCCTGGAAACTATTTTTAGTGTAGAACCCTCTGAAGTTGGAATCGATGGTATTAGTTTGGAAAGTTTTATTTTTGTTTTCATAGTCAATACAAAATAATCAATTACTGAATAAAATAATTAGTAAATAGAGAAAAATCCATTTATTAAACACTCATCTTATATATACAATAGTGGTTAAGATTTCTGAATGTTTTCGATTGTGCAACGAAAATTATTTCTCAGATTAAAAGGTAAAAAATGAACGTAAAAAGGTTGGGATTCTTTGGATACTAAGTCTTCATTACATAAAAGTAAAAAAACAAGATATAATCGTATCCAGAAATTCAAAATCACCTTTATAACTGACTTTTAAATTAAAGTGAGCTGCAAAACACTCTAACTGGACCCTTGCTAAAATCATAAACTAAGGTTAGTAGAGAATATACCGATAAAAGTGTGAATTTACTTAAAGCAAGTGACGATATCGAAAAGTGGTGATGAGTTATTTCATTTCAAAGTAATAAAATAAGTTTTATATAAGAGAGACAGAAATGGAATTAATGACAATACAAGTTTGCAATGCTGATGAAAGTGGATTATTTTACCGTTGTCAACCATATAATTGTTGAAAAGTGTCAAAATATTTTAAAAAGAATGCTTTTATATTTGACTAGACTCAAGTTCCGATAGTTCATACCAAACCAAAGCTATATGGTTTTAGAGAATTAGGAAGCCAAGGCATTTTAAAGGATTTGATAACCACCAAAATATGTTATTGATTTCATAACTAAGAAGAGATATTCTTGGTTTAAGTTTTTTGTATATAGACACGTGGCCAATTGAGAGGCTTTTTCTCCAGCAGCAGCTCTGCAAATGCAGCATGAAAAATTAAAAAGCCTTTCTTTGAATTTATTAAGTTATTGAATTAAAATTAATATTAATAAACACTGTACATCAGAGATCAGCAATGAGTATTCAAAAATATGAGTACATTCGAATCATACTCATAATTTCTGATACTTATACCCATTCAAACATACATAACATAATTGGCCTAACTTTTCACACCACTCATGTTGTGTGCCTTAATTTTATACATGAGTGGCGGGACCTACAGTTTAATGTCGACTCCGAACGACATATTTTTGAGAAACTCTTCATGGCAATTTTTATTTACTCTCAGAGTTTTTGCCAGAAATCTGCTGAGAGGAAGTCGCCGAAGAAATATTTTTTTTTCATTTTTCGTTTCGATGTCTAACCTGGGGCTCGAACCCGAGGTTTACATCTAATAAGCGAACACACTACCTACTAGACTATGGCGACTTATATACGCATTTACACTTATTTTAATATCATACTCAAAGTTTGATTTCATCGTACTCGTACAATACGTATGATGTTGTCGTTTTCGACTCTCCTTTACTCAACATTTACACGAATCTTATATATAAAAATGAATGTGTGTTTGATTGTATGTTTGTATGTTTGTATGTTTGAAGTTTATAGACGACTAAACGGCTGAACCGATTTTCTTGAAATTTTCACAGTATCTTCCTGTATGTCTGGAAGGAGTTATAGGCTACTTTTTATGTTGATATTCCAAATGAGCGAGGGGCCATGCCCATGTATACTACATACTACATACTTAATATTTAATTGCATTTGAAATATATTACTCATACGCATAGTTACCCCTAAAGTATGCTATCTATGATTCCTGATGTATAAAACCAAAGAAAATAAAGTATAAAGAATGTGAATTTTGGTATATTTTGGAATATTTTTCAAAAATATTTCACGACGCGGGAGGAAAGATAGAAGGGAAAGATAAAGAAACCAAGAGCGTAACAATGTTCTCAATTGTTCTCATCGTGCGTTTTTGTTGTTTGACTAATTTTTTATTTATTGTGAAACAGTGTTGCCACGAAAAAAATTTTGTAACCAACATTTGTGAAAAAATCACCAAATAAGAAAATATATAATAAATATATAATGTGTCAATTTTGCTAGAAGGTTGTGTGTTTGCTTTGCTTTGTCTTTCTTCTTTTTTTGTAAATGCAACAGCAACTAAGACTGTAAATTTTGAAGTACTCGAATCATTTATGAGTATTATAAGTATTTTTCTAAATTTATGAATCTGAAAGGGTAGGTGTATGAATCCAACATTTTTCGAATGTTTGAGTTTGTAATTTGTGAGATTCTACTGTAATTTTTAATGGATATACCACATATGTGATTATAACTCGAGGATAATTTTAGGCCTCACGCTTTAAAACAATCGTACTGACCAAAGGTTTAAGTAACAAATTATGACGTTTATTTTATTTGCCATGTATTGACGAGTATAGAATTCAACAACATTTGGAAATTATAAAATTGTGTTCTGTTCGAGTAACGCACCCGGCGCTTCGTTTATTTTACGATCACTATACCGACAGGACATACATGGGCATACTGCATTATAATTCTAATGCATTAAGCTTTTCAGTATTCAGTAAATGTTTACTGGTTACTGAAAAAAAAAATCAGTATTCAGTAAATTTTACTGGTTACTGAAAAACAAAAACAGTATTCAGTAAATTTTACTGGTTACTGAAAAAAAATTCAGTAAGTCAGTAAATTTTTACTGATTACTGAAAAAAATCAGTATCAGTAAAATTTATTAATTACATGTTAGTGGAATTATTTTCTGAAAAAATTGTCTACAGTTCAAGGATTCGAATAAAATTTGCTCTGTTCAGTAAGCTGAATTATTAACAATTGTTACTGGAAAAGCATTCATTACCTCAAAAAACTTGCAAGAAGAACAAAAAACTAAAATTGTCAAAATTTTTTATCGTTGCAAATTATTACAAGTTCTATTTTGAATTACCTTTTGTTTACATTATTGTCAGAACAATTTAAAACCAAAATAGTTTACAATATCGACTAATCAAAAACTATACATGTACCTTTTTTTTTACAAGTTTTTACTATAAAGTTTTCATTTACTATATAGTTTTTGATGATTTAAATTAGAAATTTTCCATATTTTTTACTTTCACTCTCTTAATAGGAATTTAATGAACATACTTAAAAAAAAATTGCACATACATACATAATTGGCCATTACAACCCCTCAGTCAGGGTTACGGCCTAACTGCTCACACCACTCATGTTGTGTGCCTTAATTTTAGACTTGAGTGGCGGGACCTACAGTTTAACGTCGATTCCGAACGACAGATTTTTGAGAAACTTTTTCATGGCAGGTTTATTTACTCTCAGAGTTTTTGCCAGAAATCTGCTGAGAGGAAGTCGCCGAAGAAATATTTTTTTTCATATTTCGTTTTGATGTCTGGCCTGTGGCTCGAACCCGGGCTTTACGTCTAATAAGCGAACACAGTACCTACTAGACTACGGCGACTACAAAAAAAAAAAAAAAATTGCAAATACACGAAATTATTATTAGTGTCCACCGTTAGCTTTCCTTAAGACCAACATTTCAAAATTTGCATAGCTGTGTTTCTGCCTTCTTGAACGATTTACAATTCCAGCGAATGAAAATAATCGCTCTACAGGGGCGGGGTATTGTATTTAGGAAACAAATTTTTTATTGCAATGTGAGTCTTGAAGCAGTTGGTCGTCGTGTCTTGTTCGGCCAGGTAAAGAATGCCTATTATTTATACAGGTTTTTACTCTCAAATTAACGATTTTTGTATTCAAATTAAATTTTTTTAAAGTCAAACACAACTTTTTGCAACACAAAATTAATTTTTTTTCATTTCAGATTAAATTCTTTTTATTTAAAATTAAAGTTTTTGTATTTCCAATTAAATTATTTTTATTTAAAATTAAATTATTTTTTTTTCAAATTAAATTTATTAACTTCGAATTAAATTTTTTGTTTATTTGACTAAAAATTTACTAAATAAAATAAAAATAAACTTATTGCTCAATTAATTTTTTTTAATATTTGGACGGGGTTTATTGCAACATTTCTCTAGATGCAGCTAATGACAAATTCATGGTCATATCGAGATAATAAATGTTACAATCTGAATGTGTTACCGTTTCTACTGATTATTTAATTATTGTTACCAGGACCAAATTAATGTCCCGATCAGCCAATAATTTTCGGGCATGTAGCTTTGTTTTAGAAAAAACTTTTCTATTGCATTAAGCATAAGTGAGCAAGAAGGAAGAAATATTAAAATATGAACGGACTCTGCAACCTTATATTTTACTTCTTGAGTTTTATGCATTATCAAGGACCATCGTGTTATTATAAAATTAATTTTTAAATTTTTGGCCAAATAAACAGAAAATTTAAATCGAAGTTAAATGAATTTAATTTGAAATAAAAATAATTTAATTTAAAATGAAAACGATTTAATTTGAAATGAAAAAAATTTAATTTGTGTTGCAAAAAATTGTGTTTGACTTTTAAAAAATTTAATTTGAATACAAGAACCATTAATTTGAAAGTAAAAACCTATATATTTATTTTTAGAACTGTTTTTCACACGAATAAAAAATAAATTAGTATTAGAAACAACACACTTAAATAAATATTTCGGTGGTGTTGTGAGTACAACGGCGATCAGAAATCGGGTGGTCGTCGGTTCAAACCCAGTGGGCTACATCTTTTTTTTAAATTCATATTAGACATTATTTTAATTTTTGTTTTTTACAAATATATACTCTCTATTTCTACTAATAACATCTATTAGAAATGTTGACAATTTTTTGATAATTAATAAAAATTTACTGGTAATGTATAATGGATTTCAATTTACTGGTACTGATTCTTTTCAGTAATCAGTAAAAATTTACTGACTTACTGAATTTTTTTTCAGTAACCAGTAAAATTTATTGAATACTGATTTTTTTTTCAGTAACCAGTAAAATTTACTGAATACTTATTTTTTTTTCAGTTCAATTTCATTACCAGTAAAAATTTACTGAATACTGTAAATTTTTTCAGTAATCAGTAAAAATCAATTTTTACTGAAATTTTACTGGTACTGCAAAGTGCCCATCTATGCGACAGGACTATTCTCAATGCTGTGAATTAATTCAAGTCAACTGGTTCAGCAAACATTCGTTCGTCGACGAAAGGTACGGTTTGCCGCACATGCTGCTGTTTGTGAAATTGTGCAGGTGAATCTAATGCAGTCGATTTCGCGTAAGACACAAGAACTCGATTTTTCTTTTCGTAACTGGCCCAGGAACTGAGGGAAAACGGCCATAAACAACGACGTATGTCGTATGTTCGTTGAAGAGCAGTTGGCAAACTGGCCCTGAATTCTCATTGTAAAATCATCATTCTATATTGAGAACAAACAAAATTGTTAGTTTGGAACAAGTCCAACACGTCTCTCAATATGTCTCGAAAAAGTCACTTTTTAATGTGGAATTTCGGCTTTCGACCTGATCGGTCCATATTTTTTTCAGAACGACGTTGGTCAGGCCATCACTGTCAATGGCGGACATTGTAGGCCTATGACAACCAACTTCTTTTGGCCTAAAATGGGAGTTATTTTAAATCGTCAGTTAGCAATCCATTATTTCCTTCTGATACATCGATTTTTTCTTTTATAGATGCAGTTACGAATTTGTTTGAAGACAGCTTGTTCGGAGCAGTGTTTACAACTTTGTGAACAGAAAAGGATGGAGAACGTATAATCCAACTAACATTTTTCCGTTACTTTATCCAAATTGAGAAACGAAAATCGTTTGTAGGTTTCTATTATTTGAACTGTTATTTGCATAGAAGTCTTTTCGAAATATGTATCGCTACCCGAAATCGAATGTATTTCATCTTCAGCATACTTAGAAAGATTAATCTCATCTCATTTAATCTTATTACTTCACACAGAGTAATAACTGTATTCGGTATTTCCAAGAATATTCAAATTGGGTCAGCAGTAATGTTGTAATTTGTGGGAAAAATGTTGACACTTTCAAATAGTCGAATCGATTGAAAATTTTAATGATATTTAGATTTCTTATGCTCACGGTATAGTTAATCCAGAAATGAATTTTGCAACATTAGTGATATTCCGAAAGCATACATACATACTTACATAATTGCTAATTACAACCCTTCAGTCAGTATTACACCCTAGCCTCTCACATCACTCATGCTGTGTGCGTTATTTTATACATGAGTGGCGGGACATACATTCGACTCCGAACGACAGATTTTTGAGAAACTCTCTCAAAGTTGGATTAATTCCCTTTCTACAGTGACTTTGAAACAATTTTTCCAAAAACCACAAAACCCAAGTTCACAGTAAAACAAACTTTCTAATCGTATTTATGAGTTTGAATTTTAATTTCCAAGTGTGGTAAAAAAGTTTTGTTTTTTTTTTCTTTGTAATCTTATGCAAAATATATTTCATTTTGAAAATGAACAGTGACATCAGTGTACATTTGTCGTCACTCACCAAATCAATTTAACCGATGATGATTGAATTCATTGGGTCTTAAGAGATGTCGCCACATAATACAACATCTTAAGCGAACAACAACATATGCCGACATCAAGACAATGCATTCGTTGTTATTGCGGTTCCGCCGTTTAGTCTACATAAAGCATTCCGATTACGTTTTCTCTGTGTCTACTTCATCACATTTTTCATCTTAAATTTAAGCACGGCATCGTCGATCCTAGATCCTAGATGGAATAAGAATCCATATATGGTCATAACATATGCCAACAATGAAAGCAAAAAAGGGTTTGTTTAACTAGAAATGAATATTAATTTAATTTTCCTTTTCCTTCTTCTTCTATTCTTATGATTTTTCTTAACTGTGTCTCGTTTTCTTTTAATTTTATTTTTCTTTCTTTTTGCTGCCTTTTTAAAACTAATTAACTTGAAAATGATACATAACAACAGTAGAACATGTTATAAAATGTACAAAAATTGAATTTTTATAAACTCCACGCAGAATGTTAGTTACAAAAGAAAATGCACACAGAACTTTGAAAACTTGTCAGTTGCTCATGTCTTAGCCTCTATCGCTCACTCGATTCACCAATCAATTTAACATGAATTTTTAACATTTTGAAGGCTTGGTACTGTTACGCCTCTGGGATCTGTGACAGAGATCAGAAATAAATAATTTTTTAGCTACTCATAAGTACTCATAAGTATTCGAGTATGAGTGAGTCAACAGTATTGAAATTCAACTAGTCTGATTCATTCGTACTCACTACAACATTGATTTATAAGTACAGGTTGCAATAAGTACGAGTACAACGTTGACATCAAACTCATAACATTTGAAATATGTTTGATTCATACACCTACTCATTCAGATTAATAAATTTTGAAAAATACTTATAATACTCATAAATGATTCGAATCATACTTAATTTGTGATTCTTGTAAATGTTGAGTCATGGAGAGTCGAAATCCACAACATCATGCGTATTGTTAAGTATGAGTACAATGAGCACTTCAAACTTTGAATATGAGTAGTATGAGTATGATATTAAAATAAGTATGAATGCGTATTAGTATCAGAAATTATGAGTATGACTCGAATTTACTCATATTTTTTAATACTCATTGCTGATCTCTGATCTGTGAGTCGAAATAAAACGAACGTGCTTCTTAATTATGCGTCACATACCCCTCAGAACTTGAACTAGAGATTTAATTTTTGATTCTATGTTATGCCCTACAATTTTTTCGCATTGTTTCGATACTTGCCCGAAATGAACACGTTAAGCCCCACACATACTTGTCATTAAATTAATGTCATTTTAATTCTCTTTGATATTGTGATACATGAGCTGGCGAACCTTCCGTGAAGGAAGGAAGAGGTTCCACTTAACAAGCATTCTGCCGCTTTTATTACCACCCTTCAGTCAGGATTACGAACCTAGCTTCTAGGCGGGGCCCGCATTTTAAAGTCAACTCTGAACGACAGATTTTTATTTTTAGAATTTTTGCCAGAAATCTGCTGAGAGGAAAACGAAGAAGAAATTTTTTTCATATTTCGGGGCCTGAACCGTAGTTTCACGTCAAATAAGCCAACACATTACCTACTAGACTACGGCGACTTCAATTTACACAATTTTGAAGGCAGTACACTGCCTGGAAAATACTATATACAATTTAATATCAGAACCTTTAATAAATTCAACACCACGGTCTACTTTATCAAGCATCTTTCAGCCACCTTTGCCAACCAGAAGTAGCTAGTTAGTATTCAAAAATCGAATGTTTTTATTCAGAAAGTTATAAAGAACCCTATAATTGACCCTGATGTGTCTCTGTCTTCCCGGAATAGCAGCATGCCTTGTTGAGTTCATGCTGAGCCAAAATTTAACTTCAGCGAACCTTACGACAATTTTTATATTTATGAAAAATGTATTGTATTACGGGATAATTACAAAAACTAATTTTCTGTACGTCTTTTATGCATATCGGAAAATAGAATTTAATACTTTATATTTAAATTTATAAATTAAACTAAAAAAAAAATATTATATACTATAATTCTGCATATATCGCCCAAGTTCATGCTTCAGTCTCATTTTGACGAGAACCAAATGATTTACAATAATTCTGAGTGTAATTGTTTCTTCAATGCAGTATCCTACTGTCGATATGCTATTGTAACTCGTATTTATTTTCATTAGTATGCGTGTATGGCTTTATATTGTATGATAAATTAGGCTTGAACACTTGTAAAGAGAAAAGACAGTGCAGGATTGAAAGGTTCAATATGTAGGGGCCCTTTTAGCTTTTTTTCGATTTTATTTACAGTTATTTGCTTAGCTATTTAAGCGATTAACTTTTGTTTCTCTTTGTACTGTTACGAGAATGGATATGGTGTTACATCGCTTAACATTACAATGATAAACTAAAGCTACAAAAACAGAAACTATGGACTTGTTTACATGATCAACAAATAAACAAAAATATAGCAACAACATCGGTATAAAAAAAGGGATAAGGAAGCAAAAAACAGGCAACAACAAGGACAAACGTAAACTACACAAACAATAATAACGTAAACAACACGTTCCTATTTATAAAGATTTGGCGAAGGCCAAGTCATTTTTCCTTCAATAGCCTTCATCAGACTGTTTACCCTGCTATATAAAAGGCAAAACAAAGGAGGCAACGGATTCAGTAAAAATGCAGCCTGTCTTGTGTGAAGACACGTTGAGTGTGAAGAGAATAATTGTGGTTTGGAGATCTCCGTTGTAAAGATCTAACGAACAATTGTTATTGTGTACGCGGAAGAGTGTGAATAAGAATAACAAACAAAGCAAATTGTTGTTGTTTACATCAAGTTGTGAACAGTGGCACACGGAATTGTGCAATCTATGAACTCACATTTTAAACGTTTTTAAAAAGGTAAAAACGTAACAATATATGT
This sequence comes from Sarcophaga rosellei, assembly GCA_930367235.1. Taxonomy (NCBI): domain Eukaryota; kingdom Metazoa; phylum Arthropoda; class Insecta; order Diptera; family Sarcophagidae; genus Sarcophaga; species Sarcophaga rosellei. The sequence goes on along the minus strand of OV884021.1, from coordinate 49,046,617 downwards.
ATATTATGTAAAAGACTTTAATTTGTTAATAAAAGTAAAAAATATAAAGAATCCGCACTATATGTCAATGATTGTCAACTTCCTTTGGTCTAGATTTCCAACGACAGAACGGCGTACACCGCATGCCACATTAGATATTCTGCACGAACCATTTTATTATTAGCATTTTCAATGTAGCAAAAAAAGGGTATGGTTAATAAAATTATCTGTTATTAGTGTTACAATTATATGTAATGCTTTTTAAGCGAAAATATAAACAGTCAGGCGCCGTATTGTCTTAATACTACACAGAAGAGAACACAGACAGATACAACACTGAAGGTTTTTATGAACATTTTCGAAGAACTTCATGGCTTCTTTGCCAATAAGCACATACGGAAAGACAAAACAAATAGAGAAGTAAACAAACGTAAGAATATTGGATATTGTTAGGTTGGACTATCTATTACCCTACATACCTACCAGCAATGAGTATTCAAAAAGATGAGTAGATTCGAATCATAATCATAATTTCTGATACTTATACGCATTCATACTTATTTTAATATCATACTCATATTCAAAGTATTCATCGTACTCATATTTAACAATACGCATGATGTTGTTAATTTCGAGTTTTCTTTACTCAACATTTACAAGAATCACAAAATAAGTATGATTCGCTTACGATTCGCTTGCTGTCTTTGTCTTTTTCTTTCTTCTTTTTTCTGTAAATGCAACAACAACTAAGACTGTTAATTTTGATGAATGATTCGAATCCCTCGAATCATTTATGAGTATTATAAATATTTTTCTAAATTTATGAAACTGAATGAGTAGAGGTATGAATCAAACATATTTCGAATGTTATGAGTTTGATGACAACGTTGTACGTATACTCATTGCAACCTGTACTTATAAATCAATGTTGTAGTGAGTACGAATGCATGAGAGTAGTTGAATTTCAATACTGTTGGCTCACTCATACACAAAATCTCATTAGTACTTATGAGTAGCGAAAAAACGATTCATTGCTGATCTCTGATGCCTACTTACATATGTCACAATTCAATTGTAAAATTTTTGAGCTCCAAGGATTATCCCGAAGATTCTTTTCTTCAAGATGTCAGAGCTGAAGCACTTTCAACTAGACTACGGTGATGAAAATAGAAAAATAGATGTAGTGTTGATACTAAAATAATTGAACTAAAAAATATAAAATTATAATTCATACGTTTAATAAATATTTCATTTAAAAATTAAAATGTTTTAAGAGATCACCTTCTGCTTCTTTCAATTTCCAAATCACTTTCTTCGATTCCATATGATTTAGTCATGTAACTCATTCCACTAATGCCACTGTAGCGCATGCCGGTCCTAAAGAAAAACAAAAGAAAAGTTGAGAAAAATAAATACAAATAAAATTACAAATCGAAATAAGGAATAAAATGGAATTTCATGTGGGCTTTCATTTGTAGTACGTGTTATTGAAATAATGAGTTCGATAAACGCTCCTCTCATGTGCACCAGTAATAGCAGAAGCAACCAACTGTTGGTTTATCTTATTGAATTATCATGTTTCTGATCAATTGGAATTTAAATTTTTCTGCAAAAGAAAATATCGTTTGCGGTTAATACAGGTCTTTTATTCCATCCAATTCTCCAAGGGAACAGTTCAATAACCCACTGACTTCCTACACTTTATGGCAGGCAATTCATGCAACAACCTTTACAACGCAAGCTGTTTAAATATAATGATTTGTGCCTTTTAATTAATTAATAAAGAATTGACTACTTTGATAGGAGTACTAATTTCTATTTAAACTGATTTATTATTTCGTTTTTTTATTTAATATATTATTTATTGAATCTTTCCTTTCGGAATTTACAATAAATATTCAAAACTTAACCTAAAAAAAACAAAAATAAAAGTTGTTATTTCTACTGCAACATACAACTAAAAGTGCTCATTAAAAGTAAATTTATCTGATCAGATCAGTTGTTTGAACCCCCTTGAAACGTCTGTGACCCTCGAATACAAGTAACCCTCTTACAAGACGGTTGGGATGTTCTGTAATCTTAGAGACGTAGTTGACACTTGCTATTTTTGTTTCCTCTCGAACTAGAAGCACTTTCAGATCTTTGTGGATGTTACTGTCTCTTATATACCAAGGAGCACCTGTTGTTATTTGTTCGTTAGTCTATATTGCCACCTTTGAAACTTTTCTACATTGAATGGTAAGGCTGTTCCCCACAGTTGGATGTCATAAAGCCAATACTGACTTAAGTCTAAGTTAAGGGTTGTTTTAGGTCCAATAAGCCAGTAAAGCTGTGCTGTTCTGAGTTTGATTTGGGTAATTTTGGCAGATATATGGTGAGCCCAGATAAGGCGACGATCGAGATGGATGCCCAGATATCTTACACTATTATTATATTCTGGTACTGTCACCAGCGTTACCGCTGGAAATTTTTAAGAAGTCACACGAAAAGTTGCACATAAAGGGTATTTTTGCTGTAAAAAGGGGCAACATTTTTAAAAGAAAAGAAAATGAACTAATACCGACAAAAATAAATAAATTTTTATTAGAACATATAATAAGTTTATTTTTTAATAATTTTTCCAATTTTTTATAATAAATAGAAACAAATATTTAGCCAAAAATGAATAAGCCTAAACAAAAATTTTAATTTTTTTAAAATTATTTGTTCTGTTTTATTTCTAGCTTTAAAATGTATTTTCATTCAAATTTATGAACGTTAGGACATTTAAATTTCAAAAATAAAAAATGCATTTTTAAATTTATAAAAATTCCATTAAATAAAACTTTTTTTGCTAACCCACTATATAATAATACAAAACACAAAACAAAACTATTATTATAAATAAAATACAGTTCATTAAAAATAAATTAAAAATTATACAAAATTGCGTATTTTGTAACAAATTAAAAAAAAAATAAGAAAAAATATAATTACCCAATTCACAAAATGTTATAGTTGTCGTAGATCGGTAGAAACTATGACAAACTACAACTGTTGTACATAATGTTGTTGGTAATTTCCATGTCAAAAACTACTACAACATGTACGATAATTTTTCCTATGTTTCCGAAATGTCGTATCAATACACCAGAGTTGGAAAACTTGGTTTCATTTTACGAGTTTTATTTTTCAAATGTATTTTAAAATGTTTTTCTTCTCTTCTGCTTTTTAAAGTTTTTGTTCAAAAAATTTGATAACACTGGATAACATCTACAACAATATTTACGACAAGGTGTTCACAAAATGAAATGCCATTTAACTATAATCTACAACAATATAACATTTTGTGAATTGGGTAAATATATATTTTAAAATAAAAAAAAAACAATTCAAAATTATACAAAATTACTAATTTTGTAATAAATTAAAAGATATGAAGTTAATAAGGTACATACATTTCAAATAATTACGCTAAGGTATGATAAGACTTAGAGTACACAGTATTTGGAAAATTTTTGTATTAAACAAACTGAGATCAAAAAGTTAAACACAAATACTAATTTTGTTATAACGGTTCATTTTAGAAGTAAATAGAAATATTTTGTAATAAGTTAAATATGATATATAAATAGTTTTACATTTTACTATTATGTTATTTATTTATGTATATGTCATAATATACACACAATTTTATGAAAAAATATATCATAATGGAAGGAACATTTTTTATAACTTTATTGTTCAGGTATGGAAAATGAAAATTCTGTAATTTAGATTTTTTTCAAAACACAACAACAAAAATAATCAAATTACACAAACTAGTTTGTAGATTATTCAATAGACTAATCCATAGAATAGTAATAGTCTATAAAATAGTCGATCGAATAAACCATTGACTAATACAGTTGATTAATTCATGGTCTATTTTGATAAAACTAGTTCAAATGCTATTTAAAAGACCACAGAAGTCAATAGACTGGTCAATATATTATATCATATATTAGTATAATATATTTATTACTGTATAGACTACTATATATGTGGACTGGTCTATTAAATAGGCTTTGAACTAGTTTTTTAAATAGTCTATGAACTAGTCTACTAGTCTTTGAACTGGTGTATTAAATAACCTATAAATCTACTCTATATTGACTAATCTATTAACAAGTCTATAAACTAGTCTTTGTAATTTATTCGCAGTTCTATGAAATATTTAGAAATTAGGATGCAGCGATATTTCTCAATGTCAAAAAGGACTATATTACTTAATTTTCCATGCTTGTTTTGGTTTATATATTTTACAAAATGAGTTTTAATATATATTTCACAGTTAAATTAGTATATTTACATTCGATTAAATTATTTTTTTAGATAAATTACTTCTGTACTTATTTATGAGTTCTTCGTCAGGCACCCAATTTTCCAGGTCCATGTTTAATAAATTTTGTGCCGAAAGCATGGACTTGCATGTGTCCACTTTAACCTATTCGATAATTTATTTTTCATTAATGTTCGGTTCGGAAAAATTCTTTCTTCCGACGCACTACTATGTGGCAGAGTAAATACGTAAGTAACAAATTCATATAAATTAGGATACAAATAATTATTAAGCCTATTTTTTAAATTACCAATTTTATGCCAAAATTCTTCTGGATTTGTAATTTTAAAGATATTTTCATATATACTTTTTCTAAAAAAGGGGAAAAAAGGGTAAAAAATCTTGAAAAGTGTCAGATTTAGTTCATTTTAGTAAGGGGGCACAAAAAGTGGCGGGGTCGCTGAAAAAGTGTCAAATTGCGACTTTAGTCGCTCAACGGTAACGCTGACTGTCACACTATTAAGCCTGATGGGCGGGAAATTTCCCCTTCTCTGTGTAAACATAATGTGCACGCACTTAGAAACGTTACCTTTTATCTTACATTTTAGCAGCCAATTTTCTAATTCACTGACGTGAGATTGAAGTCTTTGAGACGCAACTGTAGAATCTTTATGAATACTTAAAAACGTTGTATTATCCGCAAAAGTAGACGTGTGAGTCACTACACTTGTAGGTATATCTGCAGTGAATAATAAGTGTAGGACCGGTTCGAGAATGCTTCCTTGAGCTACGCCAGCAGATATTTTTCTGCTTAACTTAACTTTTTAACAATTTATGCACATTCGTTGGTAAAACCTGCGTGATCTTAAATAGAAGTCCTTCGTGCCAATACCAATAAATAGCGCAGAGAAATCCATTTAAATAATTTTCAAAAACTATTTGAAACCACTTTAATAATGTTATGTTTTTTTTTTTTATTAATTTTTGTATTTCGTTACGTTAATGGACGCGTTGACTGCCAACTACGAGATAACTCGTAGATTGCGTTCCCTTCTAGGATGCCAACTACTTGCCATTTTTGTGTAGCTACGAATAAAACCGTATTATATCAGTGCTAGTATCGGTAAATTGCTTCGGGGAAATGAACAAAGAGTCAATGTTGGCTTGCGTGGTCAGTTTTCTGAAAATTGCCGTGGCAGTCAACGTGCTAAGGAACATAGGGCTGTCAAAAAGCATTTGCCCGTCTTATAATTGCTTTCTTCAGTTTCATTAATCAAGTAATTGCTAGCATTGTGCACAAACGTGTGTTTTACTATATGAGTCCTACTCTTTTCTCATTTGGTGATACTCTCTGACCATCTTCGGATGTTCGTTACTAATGTTATCCATATTAGTTTTGAGGGAGTAGCGGTACACCGCCTAGCTGATACATAGATGCCTACCACGTATCACAAGAATGTTCTAAATCATACACGTAACGCTTATCTATAACGCATAATATCCTTGGTATAAAATTTGCCTCAACATGAGAAAACTGGTTGTAGATTCAAAGGAAACTCCATAGATTTCCATATAATTATCGCCCAAAAAACCGCAAAAAACTTCAGAAGAATTTGTTTCTCATCGTTTTGAAATAAGGAAAACAGTAAGACTTTCCACATTGGATTATAAAAGAAAATTATTCAAAACTCGAATCTGCAAAAGCTCGCACTCCTGTACCATGTTATATACATAAGTTTGTTAAATGTCTGCCTGCTTCCCCTTTCGGATGTATACATTTTTTCTCTCCTCAAAGTAGGGGCGCAGGAAAAAAGAAAAACTTTTTTATATACTCTCATTTCTAAATGACAGAGGACAATTCGCACTTTCTATAAAACGTTATCGATGCCTGAAAACCGACTACTGCAACATCAAACATAATTTTAGAGGGTTCCCGCGTGTTATACCTACCAGTGGAGTGTTGTTTGATACAATACCTGAAATGAGTTTGAATGTCATTTTGATTTGATAATCCAGTTAATGGACTATTGAAAGACGCACAATTCTATATGTTGTCTACGGAAATTGAACCCCAACAGAGATTAAGCCTTAATGCGTGCGCTGACCTTAAATTTGTGTAATTGTACTCATTATTTTCCAATTACCATCCATATTTTCCAATTACCTCCTGCACCGCTAAGATTTGAATTTTGTGAGATGCCTTAATAGCTAACACGTAAAGAAGTTTCAAATGATATTTGTTAGCCCCCAATATAGGAAGGTTGCACTAAACCTGGATGTACCTAACCCTGACAAGGATCATACAACTGTGGGAAAACTCTTTAAAAATTGCGTATTTCGTTTCAATTTCCAATTTTAAATGATACCAAGTATCTTTCGGCCTTAATGAACAACTAATGAACAAACCAGCTGAACATTAAGTGCTCTGTTCCCTTTATCGGTATTTCGACAGAGAATTGAAAGGCTTAGATTATGAATGACTTTGTGAGCACTCCTTAACTGTTGGCAGCAGGTGTGCCTCTACTTCCAAACTTAAATTCGATCCCTATTCTACCTTACTTATATGGATTGTAACTTGGGTTTGTTCCTGAGTTTTCCGTTCCGAATCCTCGAGAAATTTTGGGGATTTTTTCCTATAATAAAAAAATATACCATGTAACAGTTGAGCTGAAGAATTAAGATTTCTAATGGAAACTCGCTTAAAACAGTATTATTTGGTATTTGAAAGGATCGTAGTCGCCACAGTTACGGATGGTCCCAATCAGAGATCAGAAATGAAGCGTTTTTTCGCTACTCATAAGCACTCATGAAATTTTGAATATAAGTGAGTCAACAATATTGAATTTTAACTACTCTGATTCATTTGTACTCACTACAACATTGATCTATAAGTACAGGTTGCAATGAGTACAACATTGACATCAAACTCTTAAGATTCAAAATATGTTTGATTCATACGCCTACTCATTCATATTCATAAATTTAGAAAAATACTTATAATACTCATAAATGATTCGAGTGATTCTAATCATTCATCAAAATTTACAATCTTAGTTATTGTTGCATTTACAAAAAAAATTAAAAACGATACATAAGCAAAAAAGGCAGATCTTCTAGTGAGTATTTTAGTGTTAGTACGCGAATCGTACTTATTTTATGATTCTTGTATATGTTGAGTAAAGGAGAGTCGAAATCATGTGTTTTGTTAAGGAATAGTACGATGAGTACTTCAAAATTTGAATATGAGTAGTATGAGTATGATATTAAAATAAGTATGAATGCTTATAAGTATCAGAAATTATGAGTATGATTGGATTCTACTCATCTGTTTGAATACCCATTGCTGACCTCTGGTCCCAATGTTATGAAAAATTAAAACTTGGTTGAAGTTTTTTTCTGTCTAAATCATGTCATACACTTAGCCGTAGTAGATGTATTAAAAAAAAAAACAAGAACGTAAAAAACAAGTATTTCTTGATTTAGGTATCGCAAGTCGTTGGAATTCAACAGATGATTGAAATCAATGCTATAATTAGAAATGGGTAACAAGAAGAAATAGTCGCCGTAGTCTAGTAGTAGTAGTGTGTTCGCTTATTAGACGTAAAGACAGGGTTCAAACACCAGGTCAGACATCAAAACGAAATTATGAAAAAATATTTCTTTGGCGACTTCCTCTCAGCAGATTTCTGGCAAAAACTCTGAGAGTAAAATAAACCTGCCGTGAAAAAGCTTCTCAAAAATCTGTCGTTCGGAGTCGACATTAAACTGTAGGTCCCGACACTTAAGTATAAAATTAACACACACAACATAAGTGGTGTGAGAAGCTAGGCCGTAATACTGAGTGAAGGGTTGTAATGGCCAATTATGTATGTATGCATGTATGTATGTAACAAGAAGAAGAAAATATTCCTTTTTCAGAAGATTGTTACAAGTTCTACAACCAATTCAGATGGTGGTTAGGATCTCCACAGAAGCAAAGCACAATTCTATTAACTGCTGATGCTATTGCAATTGCTTTTTGGAACAGAAAATGTTCCGGCAATCACGGAAAAAAACCCTACAGACTGCATGGTATCAATCTGAATTAATTTCTAAAGCTTTTCATAGTTCAGAACACTTTCTTCTGATTGTTATTTTTTCCATAAAATTTTCGATCGAATTTAGATCTGAAAACCAATTCTAGGTGCACTTTACAGTATATTTAGGGTTAAATACGGTTTTAATAGCCTCTACATTAGTCTAAACATTTCTTCTTGTTGCATTAACGAGTTGCTCTTCCAAGACGTTTGCCACTTATCTTAATACCATCCCACAGAAACCATCCAGAAACTCTTTTTGTCGTCCCATCTTTGGCACGTTTTTAAAAGGTTAAACCAATTAATCTCCCTAGTAATGTTTATCTAGATATCGAATAAACTTAGTATTTAATTAGCAAAAGTCTCTTAGCATTCAAATCTATTATTAGCTCAATTAAAACAAATTATGCGACAAAACTTATGTAGTTTCTCTCAGTGTGTTCCATGGTGGGTATGTATGCAAAATGAAAGAGAGAATTTCATATGACAACAAATTAAATCAATTTCAATTTCGTTGTCACGGACACATAAAAAATTATTTTTGTTCCATAAAGAAAATTTTCGCTGGCATCCGCACGCTTATATTGCTTTTGTACGCACAACGACAACAATTACAGTGAAAACATAAAAGCAACAACAACAACTTATTGAGCATATCGCAGAGATACATACATACATGAGATATTAACAAATGTATGGAATGTCTCTGTACATGAACACAAATAATGCGAGCCGTCATATGAAAAATCTACAGAAAATTATTTGAAATTAAAACGAACAGAAAGAAAGCAAAAACAAATAAAAAAAAATCAGCTGTTGTCTCTAAACACACGCACACACACACACACACACATCCAATTGAACGAATAGTTTAGAAGAAGGGGAGCACTGCGAGCGTCATTTGAACGCAACATGGGGTTTCTATGGCATCGTATGGAAAACTTAATTTCAGTTTCATTTGACTGTAAATACGCGAGGGTGCGTCGTTCTAAAGCTATTTTTGATCAGTGAAGGAAAAAAAAATGACAAATTTATCGAAATTCATACAATTTAGAGGTGACTAACCAAACCAATAGTTTTTATATAACAAAAGCACTTTAGTACTTTATGTTTCCGTCAATAAATGTAAAGAAACGTTATTGTTGATTTCATTTCAATAGGTTTTGAAACTCAACACATTAAATGCATTGCACGCCGCTACTCCTCCTCGTCTGCGAATGCCCACTTTCGTGAGATTCTCTCAAATGAAATCAAAGCGATTAAAGATGCTGGCACATTCAAATCGGAACGCATTATCACTTCAGCACAAAGTACGCAAATTACAGTGGAGGGCAGCAATAAGCAGATTTTAAATTTCTGTGCCAACAACTATTTGGGTTTAGCTGTGAGTGTAACGCAAACTGAATCGATTAAAATTATTTCAAAATTTTTCCTCGATTCATTTGTTTTTCTTTATATTCTTTTCCCCAGAATCACCCAGAAGTTGTCAGTTATACAAGAGAAATTGCTCAAAAATATGGTGCCGGTTTGAGTTCTGTGCGTTTTATTTGCGGTACTCAAGATATTCACAAGAATTTGGAACGTAAACTATCACAGTTCCATGGACGCGAGGACACAATACTTTATGCATCATGCTTTGATGCTAATGCTGGTCTATTCGAAGCTATTTTAATGCCCGAAGATGCAGTCTTCTCCGATGAACTTAATCATGCCTCGATTATTGACGGCATTAGATTGTGCAAGGCCCAGAAACATCGTTACAGGCATCGTGATTTAAATGGTTTGTAACTGCCAAACTGCTTAGGCTCCTTATAATTTCGATTTTTTTTTCTTAAAATCTAAAACACCTCCTTTGTAGATTTGGAAAGCCAACTGAAGGCATCAAATGCTCGCATGAAGCTTATTGTCACAGACGGTGTCTTCTCCATGGACGGTAATATTGCGCCCCTGAAAGATATTGTAGCAGTGGCTAAGCAATACAATGCCTTGACTTTCATCGATGAATGCCATGCAACCGGTTTCTTTGGTAAAACTGGTCGCGGTACAGAGGAATATTACGACGTTATGGGCAGTGTTGATATCATTAACTCGACTTTGGGTAAAGCTTTGGGCGGTGCAGCAGGTGGTTATACCACTGGTCCAAAAGAACTCGTAACATATTTGAGACAAAAATCCCGTCCTTATCTATTTTCGAACACTCTGCCACCAGCTGTTGTTGCCACCGGAACAAAGGTTATTGAACTATTGTTGGCCACCAATGAACTCACAGAAAAGGTCCAATCGAATACCAAACTATTTAGAGAGTTAATGACAAAGGCCGGCTTCACCATTGGCGGCGAGAATCATCCCATTTGTCCGGTAATGTTGGGTGATGCCCGTTTAGCCTCCATATTCGCCGATGAAATGTTAAGTATGTATTAAACAACAATAACTTATCTTCTGCTGCGCCAAAAATTAAATCATTCTTTTGTTTTCAGAACGTGGCATTTATGTAATCGGTTTTAGCTTCCCTGTTGTGCCCAAAGGCAAGGCTCGTATTCGTGTTCAAATTTCAGCTGCTCACAGCACAGACGATATTCAACATGCTGTGTCCGCCTTCACTGAAGTTGGCAAATCTTTAAAAGTCATTCAGTAAATCTCATTCATTTCAGCTGAAATCTTCTCATATTTATTTGGCTTTAAGCCGCATTGAATGCATTTATTTTTTGTGTAACTCTGTCTAATCAAGTATATTAAACATACATACGTGTATTGAAAAAAATTGTTTTCACTTCAATTTCTCATTATTTTCGTTACTTCAGGCCTTTAAGCGAGTTTGTTGTTTAGAATGCTTAAATACCCTCCATTATTTATTATTTTCTCAATAAATTCCAAGCTCCCACGTCTAGTGACTTCACACAGGCTTTACTCAACCTCAAAGAAAAGGATACAAAATGAATACATATAGTCGTATGGGAACCAGAACACGATTTTCTCTAAATGTATTTAGAATTCATCTTAAGGACCTCATAAGAGTCAGAATGATAATCTGGCATCCAAACCTACCTAAATCTGAAAAATATACAGTGACGATAAGAAGAGATGAGATGAGGAGACTATTGAACGTATTTGATTTTTTGGCATTCAGAAATTATAGACTAAGTTGTTCAATCAAAAGTTATTTGAATAAAATGTATACCTTCGAAATTCCATAGTCAAGTAGGTAGACTTGAGGCTACGGTTCAAACCACAAGTCAGACATCTCGAACAAAACGAAATTTAAATAAATATTTCTCGGCGAGTTCATGTCGGCAAATTTCTGCAAAAACTCTGACAGTAAATAAAATTGTCGTGAAAAAGTTTCTCATAAATTAGTCGTTATGAGTCGCCTTTAAACTGTAGATCCCGCCACTCATATATAAAATTAACTCACGCAAAATAAGTGGTTTGAGAAGCTAGGCAGTAATCCAGACTGAAGGGTTATCATAACCAATTAAGTACACCTTCAGAATATTGACATCATGATTGAAGAATGATGTTAGTCAAGAATTATGGATATATAAAAAAGGACCTATTTCATCCTCACCCAACCATTAATATTTATGTTCATAGACTAAAAATACTAGGCTCTGTAAAAAACCGCCAATTCAAATGATATTTTATAGTTGTAGGATCAGCGGTATTCGTATAATTGATGTTAAAGAAAAGCGATGGATTGTTTGAGATACTTTACAACTTGAGTCATATAAGGTCCTGCCTTCAGATAGATCTTAATGCCTTAATGTTATTGGTGACCGTGCTTAATTCAAGACTACACTTGGAACAATGATGGCTATTCTTATTAGTCATGATAAAAATTGTATACTGAACTGTACATTGATACTTCAGATACTTTCAAAAGACAAGTTTTCTTTTCTGTATTCATTCTTCATATTTGATTCAATATTTTATTTTTTTAAATACAATCGATTTCTTCATCAACTTTCCACTTCGATAGCATTTAAAAAAAATTAATTTTAGAAAATCGACAAAAAATAAATTAGAAATATAAAAAAATATTAAAAATCTACACAACTACACAGTGAACAAACACCAAAAAGGGCAACACTGGTCAATATTAATTAAAATTACATAGTTAATTATTATTATTGATCGGATCAATGTATCGATAAATACATACATTGGGAATATGGCATATCGGGTTAAATAACTGGAACTTAAGCGGTAAATACTTCCTTAAGGGGTAAACTTTTTGTCAACTGCTTTAAACGAAAACAGTCCAGTCAATCAAAATAAAAACAAAACTAAAAAAGTTTTGTGACCATTTTAAAGATTTTACGTAATAAAGATGTACTATTTTGGCAACTGACATTTGTTTATTTGTTTTCATTGATCGAATGTTAAGAATATTACGTTTTAGCCCAGAAAGTATGTGAAAAAGCAAAATTCAACGAGAATAAATTGAGGAAAGCAACCCATTTGATATGTTACCATGTTTGATTGCTTGTGTTGGCATTGTGATCGAACGATCGATTGATGTTGCCATTGACAGATGCATTTGCATACTTGTCTCCAAAGAGTGCCTACATATCGTCAACAGTTTTAGGACAGAGCAACATAACGTACATAAATTCGTAACAAAAAAAAAAATAAAATAAATCGATTGAGAATTGAAAATTGGAATGCAAAAAAATAAACCACAAATAAGTTAGAACCCTAAGGCCTAGAACAGAATAAGGTAGTTGCAGTAAAAGCTGAAGCTCATAACGTATTTATGTTTCACATATGTAAAGATGAATATCAGAGATCAGCAATGAGTATTCAAAAAGATGAGTAGATTCGAATCATACTCATAATTTCTGATACTTATACGATACCAATGGGTCAATTCGACCTCTGGGTACTGTACTTGTCACAGTTGACAAGTACACGTCCTCTAACCTAACGCATTCATACTTATTTTAATATCATACTCATACTACTCATTTTCAAAATGTATGGTACTCATCGTACTCATACTTAACAATATGTATGATGTTGTTGATTTCGACTCTCCTGTACTCAACATTTACAAGAATCACAAAATAATTATGATTAGCGTACGAACACTATAATACTCACTAGAAGGTTGTTTGTTTGTTTTGCTGACCTTTGTCTTCTCCTCTTCTTCTTTTTTTGTAAATGCAACAACAACTAAGACTAAGTATTACAAGTATTTTTCTAAATTTATGAATCTGAATGTGTAGGCGTATGAATCAAACATATTTCGATTCTTATGAGTTTCATGTCAACGTTGTATTCATACTCATTGCAGCCTGTGCTTATAAATCAATGTTGTAGTGATTATGAATGAATCAGAGCAGTTGAATTTCAATACTGTTGACTCACTCATACTCCAAATTTCATGAGTACTTATGAGTAGAATAAAAACGATTCCTTGCTGATCTCTGCCGAATATAATTAAAAGAAACCCTCTCTATATTTTATGTTTGCAGCGCAACAAATTTCTGCTGTTGCAGCTTACAGCACTATTCGTTGCGTTACGTACTGCTGCGGCTATTCTGTTCCCCATTTTTGATTTTAGGAACAGATATATGTATTCTCTGATGTACGTTGCTGTATATCACACTACGGTAAGCATCCATTGTTGCACATTTATGTGTTCCTTTGATGGAGCAAAACAGGGCATGTGCCAACTGGCGACTATCTTGGATCCAAACTTCATATACAAATCAAATGTTGAAACTGCTTTTTTAGTTTCATCTTCACTTTTCTTAAACAAGGAATGAACAACAAAAACAAAAAAGAAAAATATTTTATTTCACTATTCAAGTGGATGAATGAAAGAAATGAACGTCATTTGCATTGTAAAATATTTGAAATAAATTTCATTTCATTGAAGAAGGCAGAATTGAAAATCAGATTGACAAAAAGGTAGAAATGCAAATTTTCCAAAAATAAAATCAATGAAATGGTTGTAAAACTGTTATTGCTATTGTTGTCGTTATCGACAACATCAATGTTGTTGTTGTTGTTCAAACAGCGATATCATTGCAACGATGCAAGGTTAACTAGTATTTATGAAATGACGTTTACAATTTACATTCAAAACGTATTGCTGACATAAATTAATAAAAATTGAAATAAAACTAAACATTTATTGTCATATTTATTGATATTTTTGTTAGAATTAAATAAACCTTGCGTATGTATCTGTTGTCCATAAGGGTGGTTTCATAGTAGTGTTAAAGAAGTAGAGAAAAAGATTACTTTTATACAGTAATCTAGGCCAAGATATTCATTAATTATTCATTTTGATTATGACATCGTTGCAAAAACTATTCCGTGAATGTTGTTTGTGTATGCAACAGAGATCAGCAATGAGTATTCAAAAAGATGAATAGATTTGAATCATACTCATAATTTCTGATACTTATACGCATTCATACTTATTTTAACATCATACTCATATTCAAAGTTTAAAGTACTCATTGTACTAATACTTAACAATATGCATGATGTTGTTGATTTCGACTCTCCTTTACTCAACATTTACAAGAATCCTAAAATAAGTATGATTCACGTACGAACACTACAATACTCACTAGAAGATTGTGTGTTTGCTTTGCTGGCTGTCTTTGTCTTTTTATTTCTTCTTTTTTTTGTAAATGCAACAACAACTAAGACTGTAAGTTTTGATGAATAATTCGAATCACTCGAATCAGTTATGAGTATTGTAAATATTTTTCTAAATTTATGATTCTGAATGAGTAGACAGACGTATGAATCAAACATATTTCGAATGTTATGAGTTTGATGTCGACTTTGCACTCATACTCATTGCAATCTACACTTAGAAATCAATGTTGTAGTGAGTACGAATGAAGCAGAATAGTTGAATATCAATACTCATACTAAAAATTTCATGAGTACTTATGAGTAGCGAAAAAACGATTCATTGCATATAAATGCTCAATGAATTTCAACGACCTCAACTGGATGAATTGATATTGGAATTGGCTGCATGTTCGGTTTGCCTAATCTAATCGTTTTGGTGATTTGCACTTCCATTTACTCGACTCATTTTAAATTATTTCAAACTGTAAATACCACATTTCGAATAACACTTGAAAAATACCACGTTAAATATTATTACGTTTTTACCTTTTTAAAAATGTTTTTGTATGTATGTATGTATGTATGTATTTGTTCGTTTATTGCAAACGAAATAAAAATAAAATTGTGTTTAGTCTTTAATTAAATTCTCTATTGTTCGCACAGTTTTGTGCGCCACTGGTTACAACTTGGTGAATCCAACAATAATTTGCTTTTTCGCTATTCTTCTTCCCACTATTGCATAGACACTATCAACGTAGATATTTACAACGGAAATCTACAAACCATGACTGTTCTCTTCACACAAGACTGACTAAATTTTTACTCACCAACTTGCCTGCTTTGTCTTGCCTTTTTATATTCCCACGTACACAGTCTCATGAAAGTTCTTGAAGTCGAATGTTCGTGGTTTCGCCCTCTGTTCACTCTATTGCGACTTCATGATTGTTTTTGTATTTTGTTCACATTGCTTGTTGTTGTTACGTTCTCGCTTACTTGTCTGTCTCCTTTTCTTTCGTAACAGTATTATTATAATAGAAACCGCTTAATGAAAGACCCAATTTATGTAGAAAATAATTTTAATTCACTTTTAAATGTTTGTATAGAATATAATTTTATAACGCTCGTAATTTTATGAGTTCCATATATTATGAATGAGAGAACGATTGGCAAAGAAATGTTATCGTATAAATAGTATAAGAACCTTGGCAACCCTAAAGGAATAGCTGAAGCTTAGTAAAACAGCATTCGCGATGATAATGTTTTTAAAAAAAAGTTAATATTTGCATTTACATGACATCAAAGACTAGTACAGTTTCGTAAGATTTTCCGTACAAACCAAACTCTTCTATGCCATTAGATTTTGACGATATCTGTAGACATATATTTGGTTTGATGAACCCTTAAAATATAACGTTTTACATTTTCACATCTTCTAACACCTTTAGAAGATGCTCACAAAGTCGAATTCATTATATAGTTTTCCGATAACTCTACAGCAGTGATAGTTTCTTTGGTACCCACATATTGTCGTCTTTATAATGGTTTTTGAAACAAGTAGAGTAAAATTAGTGCGAAAGCGCCTGATTAATGCACGAATTGCTTGCTCACTGAGATAATTATGTTGGTTGTAAAATAGACGAAATGTTCCATATCCTATAAATTCGCGAACAGGTTTATTGGTTTTTCCACAATTTGGAAGCGTTGCACTGGCGTTAAAGAATTTATAATGACTTGCCTAATATAAGCACAGTTCGACATCTCTAGCTGTTAAAACACAGTTATCGGCAGTCTCCATGAAGCTAGAAAAATAATCGATATATCGATATATTTCAAGGTTAAAAAATAATTTTAATTTCCAATAATTTAATTTGAAATTCTTTGGAACTTTTGGCAAAAACAATTTTATTTTTAAATAATGAATGAATTTAAATGAAATTGTAAATTTGAATACGAGAGAATGTTGATAGAACTTTAGGGAAAACTCTTGCAAAGAAAGTGAGAAAGAAAAACAAGATAAATTTTCCACTACCAGAATTTAAACAAACAATTTCACACACACACATACTTATTTGTACACATACATACACATATGTATACATTTAAAACTTTCATTGTTTGATATGAAAATGCTGAAAAATCCATGAAGCAACGACATGTTCCATTCGAATATCATGTCAAGAATCATAACGACTCAACTCATTTCTCATTTACACTTTAGGGAATATTTCATAGCACAAGCAGAAGGAATGCAGGAACTTAAACAAAAAAAATATCGAGACGATGACAGTGATGTTAAGAATGTCTAGGATGCCATTGAGAATTTCATCATAAAATTTTAAGTTGTTTTCTTTTATCTCTAGTTTGTGGCTTTTTCTTCTCACATTTTGGCTTCAAAACATTATTTATTCAAAAAACATAATAAGCTCATCATCTCCCGTATCACTCTAAGCTACGCCGATGAGGAATTTTGCTTAACAAATGAAGTTTAATGCAAAAGATTTTCATGCATTCAGTCGAATATTATAATAGTCATGCAATTAAATTCAAAAGTTCTGTATCAAAATACATAAGTAGTAATAATTGGATACAGGATGTTTATTTCGAAATGCAAATAAAAGAAAATCGTATTCGGCGTTGAAGTAACAAATTTAAACGAACGCTGTGCGTTAATGACAAGCAACACTAACTATTATGGCAATACCGTGTGTTATTGATTTAATTTCGTTTCATTTTTATTTATTTTATTATAGCAGCGCCTAATTGTATGCTACTTATATTTGACATATTATACTGTAATACCATCGAAATATCTACTGTCCTGGTTACCCAAGCGTAGGAAACGTAAAATCGTAACGTACGTAGCCTTTAAAACGTTTGTGTAATTATAGAAACGTTCAAAACGGGACATATGTCAACGAAGAATGTAAATAAAAACGAAACAGAACAAAAGCAACACACAAACGAACACAACACAATGCAAAGAAATTGGTATACAGACTCATCACCAGTGTTGCCGGTTTTTGTGCAATGTGTAAATTTTTCCGGATTTGGTTATTATTTTACTTATAAAAATAGCTTTTGTTTTGTTTGTTAAAATTAATTTATTAGTAAGATTATAATTTTATTTTGTTATTTTTTGTTTCTTTTTTCTCAATTATAATTTAAGTTCGAAAAAAATAAAATAAAAAAGCTGAGAATTTAATTTTGGTTATATTTTTCCTTATTTGGTGATTTTTTTCGCAAATTCAGGTTACAATATTTTTTTTCGTGCCAACACTGCTCATCCTCTCTCATGTTCAAATGTCACGTAAAAACGTGGGAGAATTCTGTTTTATACAGATCGTTCCGTTTTGCTAACGAGAGAGGACGTTTCGGTAATCGTTTACATTGTTCTCCATATGCTAAATAGAGAACGTTCTCTACGGTACGTTACGTTACGGTTGGGTAACTACTACTTACAGCCCATATTGCGATGAGAATGATGAGAGATGCAAATGTAAACCAGTACTGCTTTTGTCAAAAAAAAAAATAAAATAATAAAACTCTCAACCTACACTATGTCCTTAGCTGGGCGTATTTTATATTTTTCTTTATTTTGTCGTATAGTATAATTTGTTTTTCAAATGCTTTGGAATGCTCGTTTTTTTCTATTAATAAAAAATGAATTTTTTTTTTATATGTCTAAAAATCATGGTATAATTTTTAAGCCGAAGATGGATAGCTTTATGTCCCTTCGATCGATTACAAAGCTGACTTCTGCTGATTTTCAAATCGTTTCGCCAATTTATACAGGAACGAAGATATTTGCTTGAGTTTATTTCTCTAACATTCGCAATATTTTTCAAAAAATTTCCAAAAATTTCCATGTTGCATATACCAATCTAGATCTCCAGATCTTAGGCACAAGTGTTGTTGCTTACGCAAAAGGTGTGAGCAGAGAAGAATAACGAACAAGCAAGTTGTTGTTGTTTTGTGAAGTTGTATACGGTAGTGTGAACAATAAAGAGTTTAATTGAAACGCAACACATATCTGTTTTTAGTTTTTTTAGCTGATGTTCGTATTAAATAATGACCAAGGGGTTAAACCTTAGAATTCTAAAAAATTAATTAAAAGTTTTCAAAACATGTTAAAAAGACAATATTTTTCAAAATATATGCTTACCACATACTACGAAGTGTTTTTCGGTCCGTCACATATGTAAATCGTTTGCCATTCGTATAGTTTTTTTTTTATTATTTGACTGAAATGAATTTCTTAAACAAGCCATACGTTCCTTCTATGGGAAAACTAGGAGCCTTGGATTACCTTCCTATCACATATTGAACTGATGATCGCGGTCCAATATTTACAGTAACTTTTGCCATAATTATGCGGTTTAATAATCAACTAATTACGATCAATATCGACGAATTCTTAGAAATTGAGTTATGTTAGATAGGCTTATATTTGTCTCCATCTAAGAATACGGACAATTATTTCTGAAGTTTTTTATTTGTTATCGGGCTGGCGTCTGGTACAATGTGTTTTTTTTCAATAGCATGGTGTACGTCAAAGATCAGCAATGAATCGTTTTTTCGCTACTCATAAGTACTCATGAATTTTTTAGTATGGGTAATTCAACAGGAATGAAATTCAACTACTCTGATGCATTCGTACGCACTACAACATTGATTTATAAGTACAGGTTGCAATGAGTATGCGTACAATGTTGACATCAAACTCATAACATTCGAAATATGTTTAATTCATACGCCCACTCATTCAGATTCATAAATTTAGAAAAATACTTATAATACTCATAAATGATTCGAGTGATTCGAATTATTCATCTAAATTTACAATCTTAGTTGTTGTTGCATTTACAAAGAATAGAAGAAAGAAAAAGATAAAGACAGAAAGCAAAGCAAACACACAACCTTCTAGTGAGTATTGTAGTGTTCGTACGCGAATCATACTTATTTTGTGATTCTTGTAAATGTTGAGTAAAGGAGTGTCGAAATCAACAACATCATGTGTATTGTTAAGTATGAGTATAATGAGTACTTCCAACTTTGAATATGAGTAGTATGAGTATGATACTTGAATAAGTATGAATGCGTATAAGTATCAGAAATTATGAGTATGATTCGAATCTACTCATCTTTTTGAATACTCATTGCTGATCTCTGGTGAACGTACAATTGTCTGAATCAGTGTCTATTAGCTACAGTTGATTTTAGAATTAACTTAATGTTGATTTCTTATGCGTTGAAAAAAAATCACAAGAAAACTGTTGCCACCAACAGATTTTTATTGAATTCTCTACGAAATTACAGACATTTTTACATTTTAATTTGAAACATAACATTACGCTGCAGTGCTTATTGTAAGTGAAGTTGACAGTATGTTGAAAGAAGAATAATGACATCTTAAAACTCTTTTTTTATTATTCTACTCAAACGGCGTCTCAAATATGAAATTGTGCTTAGCGGCTGTCACTTTCATTTGCAATATGTCGCCGACTAAGAAACAATAAAAAATGAAAAGAATAACGAAAAATAAAGAGAGACGAATAAAAGAAGAGACATTTTAAATTTACTGCAGAAAAACAGTCGTGCCGTGCATGATGCGTGCATGATGCTTAAAATGTGTGATGAAACAATTTGTCATTTATTCTTTGACACTTCCACTACAAAAGGATGTAAACAAATACATATACCATGCAGACGTACACATACATATGTATGTATGTTTAAAGGACTAAAGGGTAAATTGTGTTTTATTTCATTCATATTTCTGGATACGCATAATCCAACATGGAACGTATGTACACAATCATTATCATTAGCAGCGTCTACATATGTACGTCTGAGTCGTGTAAATAACATCATCTGTGTAAACAATGTGACAGAAGATAATTGAAACAATTCATGGACCTAATTCAAATTGTCATCGCCAGCAATTAAATTAAGCTTTATATAAGATCTATTCTTAAGAGCTTTCTTATTTTTAATGTATATAAAACATTGGTTATGTTGGCTTTAAAGACCGCTGTGATTTGTGGCTTATTCGCATACAACTGCTTGTGACGACAAAAGTCGGAGACCTTGTTTTTGTCCACACCATATCACTGGATAATATTTAGGATTTAATGTATTGTTTATTTTCTTTTATATGTTGGCTGTATGAATTATTGTAAATAACATTATTGTAATTATTTTTTATAACAGGCCCCACTGTGCCTAAAATATTTAAAGTAATTTTGCTAAGCACTTATAATCTAATTTTAGAAATATTGTTATTTTTTATAACGGTTGTCGTACGACTCACATTTGACCTACAAGACCTCTCTGCTGAATTCAATTGATGCTCTCACATTTGTAAGTTGTAGAGTAGGACACAACATGTTTGATGTTCGATCATGTTTGATCCGTTCCTCGTTACTTTTGTGTATAAAAGCGAGCGTGACTTCAGCAGTCGGGGCAGTTGGTGATGAGTTGCTGGTAAGGCAGGTCGATCTAGACATCGGCTGTGCTGGAAATATGATAAATCCCAAGTGGTGTGGTCGTCCCCACTTGTGATTTATTTACAACCGGCAAAACATTGGCAACTGTGACTGGACGGACTCCGGAGGCCTCAGAACCAGAATCATCCTGTGCGTATGCCGTTTGATTACGTTCTGACAACCTCCTCCGGAGAATTTGACTGACCAGACGAACAAAGGGAGATCTTGGAGCCGCAATCATCCTGAGCGTATGCCGTTTGATTGTTGCTCTGACATCCTCCTTTGATTGACTTGACTGATTGTGCCGGGGTAACCGAAAGGACGAGTAGAAACTACAGTCATCCTGTGCGTATGTCGTTCGACTGTTCTTCTGACTCCAAACCCCCTTGACGTACTCGGCACTGTCACTTGACGAACCAGGGCAACAACAAGGACCAGTAGGACCGCAGTCATCCTGGGCGCATGCCGTTTGACTGTTGTTCTGACTCAAACCCCCTTGACGCCTTCGGTACTGTGACGTGACGAACCGTTGTTAGGCCGGCCTAGGGTATTTTAATTCATATCCAATTTAATTATTTTTGTTCGAATTTAGTTTTACTTAGTTTAGTGTGTAAGCTATTGCAGTATTGTAAATAAATAGCTGTAAACTTAAACTAAGTGTTTTTTTATGTAACCACTGGACGGCGCTGACCTACCCCAGCACCCGAGCGGAAACGTGTCGTTACATGCTATTTAAGAAAACCCCACAAGATAAGGTCTAACGGGGTCTAATTTTACGATCACGTTGCATACCTAATGTGGTATGAACTGTATGCCACGCAGTTCCGTCCTATTGAAACCTCAATTGTGTACAGATAATTGAACTCAGCCCAAAACACACAGCAAACAGCTACTTATTCGTTATACATCGGACGATCTTGGGTCTAATGTGGTTTGGTACGGTACTAAATTCGACAATTTTGTTTGAAGTGGAATGGGTCTCATCGCTGAAGATGATTTTTCGATAAAAATTAGGATCAGTTGCTAATTGCTCTAGAGCCCATTTTCTGAACAGACTTCTCTTTCATGCTGATATGACAAAAGAGACTGAAGATAGTTAGGATAGCTGCAGCGGCCCTCTTTTTGTAAACGAATACAATCGAGGTAGTCAAGAATCACAATGGGCCCTTTGTATGGCCTAAGTGTGTCAACCTACCTACCAGGTATTTCAGAGTATGTTTTTAGAGCTGCCTTTTAAGATTTTGAAACGACGTTGAAAATGACTTTTTGCTAAAGTCAACCGCATATTTAAGGTAAAGTCTATTAAACCCATAAAGTCTATTGAAGTCGCCGTAGTCTATTAGGTAGCGTGTTGGCCCAGGTCAGATTTCAAAAAGAAATATGAAAAAATATTTCTTCGGCGACTTCCTCTCTGCAGATTTCTGGCAAAAACTGTGAGAGAGTAAATAAAATTGCCGTGAAAAAGTTTCTCAAAATCTGTCATTCGGAGTCGATGTTAAATTGTAGGTCCCTCCACTCACGTATAAAATTAACGCACACAACACGAGTGGTGTGAGATGCTAGGCCGTAATCCTGACTGAAGGGTTGTAATGGCCAATTATGTATGTATGTATGTATTAAATCCAGCGTCAGGGCGGATGAAAGTTACGCAATGTGAAGCCTTCTGTAAATCATCATCAATATTGTGAATAAAAACGTTCATTTCATCTGGCGTGTTTAATCGTATATTTTCCAAGCGCTTGCATAAATTTTAGCCACCGAGTCCATGCACACATCCTCATATTTGAAGTGTGTAGGAATAGTGGGCGGCTAGGTTGATGAATAACCAGCTCAATACCTATTCCTGGGCATGAAGTCGCCGTGGTCTAGTAGGTAGTGTGTCGGCTTATTAGACGAAAGGCACGAGTTCGAATCCCAGGTCAGACATCAAAACGAAATTATGAAAAAATATTTCTTTGGCGACTTCCTTTCAGCAGATTTCTGGCAAAAACTCTGAGAGTAAATAAACCTGACATGAAAAGGTTTCTCAAAAATCTGTCGTTCGGAGTCGACTTAAAACTGTAGGTCCCGCTACTCATGTATAAAATTAACGCACACAACACGAGTGGTGTGAGAAGCTAGGACGTTGTACAATGGGTCAATTCGACCTCCGGGTACTGTACTTGTCACAGTTGACAAGTACACGTCCTCTAACCTAACCTAACTTATTCCTGGGCATACCTTTGATCACTCTAACATCAATAATATCTGCAATTTTATGTTGATCCATATGCCTACAAATTGGTTATCCAATCGAAACGACGTCTAAATCCATTGTAGATGTTAAATCAACCATCATACAGTCTATAGAGGAAACAAGCTGGGATCCATAGGACAATATACACCTATTCCCCGTTTTACACGTTTTCGATCTTACACGGTTTTTGAAAATAATTTTTTTTTAACGAAATCTATTCATTTTGCATTTACACGAAATTATAAACACTAAACTATAATTTGCTTAACACACACAATAACATTGTCATTGTTTTACTGTCAAAATATTTTACTGTTAAAATATAACACTACAAAATGTATGTCACAGTTACGAATTCTTAGTCTATGATGGAAATAGATAAGATGGGAACTCCCCGTTTTATGATCAAAACTAAATTTTATGTGTGTATAAGCTTTGGTTTGAAATACCAAAACAAAAAGCACCATTGTTTTTAAACTTTGTTTTTAATTAGTGTTTATATATAATTGATAGCGTAAATTTATTCAAGGTGAGCAAATAACGTTCAATGTGTTCGTTATTCATCATATTAAAAACTGAAAAAATGGCTTTTTTATAGTGATTTTCGTTTAGCACGGTTTTTCCATATAAGAGTGAATTTTTCGAGTTACACGGTTTTTTATGGAACCTATCTTCCGTGGTGTAATCTCTAGAAATTCTATGAGAACATCAAATGTTAGAATTACTTCTCATCGAGGGTTCTTATAATGTGTAGCCAGAATTTTTAATTGGTATTAATTTCATTTGTTTTTCAGCGGGCATTCGGTCCCATTTTTATATTGGCAGATTTTGACATGCTTAAGCTTTGTTTTGAACAGATGTGTTTGTGGAATCTTCTCATTATCATGGGGCTTATTCCCATGTTATGTGTGTTATTAGAGTTGAATGTATGAAATCCCCTATGCGAATCAAATATTTTTTCTTAATCTCCGTTTTTATTATTAAATTTAAGTTTTTCGTTATAATAAATCGCCTAGTAAATATATCTGTACACTTTAAGAATCAAACAGAGAATGGAAACAGAATTCTAAACTTCTTGTTAATGTTGAAAATTAACACGAGAGATGATTTTCAAAAATTTTTGCTATTAGCAGTTATTAGCAGTTGTAGGAAATAAACTTAATTTTTGTCACATCGTAGTTGTGGTGTATTTGCTTCAAATGCCCTCCATTTTATTAGGATGCACATCTGTTACCAGTAATGATGAGCTAGTATGATGATTTTTTATTGTTCTTACGGAATATGAATATCATTTGTCACTGTTATGAATAATACTTCATTATTTCATATGCAGAGACGTGTATCCAAACTGGAATTCTTTTGTCATTTCGTATGTCAACAAAATTTGGTTCAATTAGACAGAGCCATAAAGAAGAGAGAATTTTAAAGTAAATATTTTTAATAAAAATTGTTAGAGAAACGTAAGTAAGCATCTTCTATGGTTACTTCGGTTGCAGATAACTTGTTCCAAAATTTATTAAGGAAAACAAATTTCCAAGTCAGACATCTCCAAACAAAACTAAATATGAAAAAATATTTCTGCGACGACTACCTCTCAGCAAATTTGTGACAGAAACTCGGAGAGTAAATAAAATTGCCATGAAAAGTTTATTTAAACAGACCTACTGTCAGACCTACAACATAAATGGTTTGAGAAACTAGGCTGTAATGCTGACTGAAGGGTTGTAATGACTAATTACTTAAATTTGCTGCGTAATTATTTGTTTTTTATTTATTTATTACTTAGAATACAATTACAAATTATATTACAGGCATACACTATGCTCGGTATAGTGTAACAGACCAGAGACTCTGGTGGAGATTGAACCCACGACCCTCACGCTAATCGTCTAGCACACTACCCACTAGAGTCTCATGTATCGCTGCCCAATTAAACTTATATGACTTCAAATGATTGATGAATCCAACAACTTGTTCGCTATTCTTCTTTCCACTATTGAGTAGACACTATCAACGCAGACCTTTACTACGGAGATCTTCAAACCACGACTGTTCTCTACACACGCAACGCGTCGTCACACAAGACTGACTGAATTCTTACTACTACTCGTTGCCTGCTTTGTCTTGCCTTTTTATATGCTCACGTAGATAGTCTGATGAATGTTCCTAAAGTCGAATGTTCGTGTTTTCGCATTCTCGAGATCTCTATCGGTGTTTCAGTATAGTTCGTGTTGTGTTGTTGCCTTATTGCTTACTTGTCTATCCCCTTTTCTTCCATACTGCTGGTGTTTGTGTATGCTTTTTTTGTTTTTGTAGCTTTTGTCTGTCAGTTTAATGTTAAGCGATGTTACACCATTTCCATTTTCGTAACAATATGTTGTTTATGCAAATTCATTAGTTTGATAGTGAATTGCTTTAATATTGCAGAAATTATAACGTTTTACGTGATATCTGCAACAACACAGAAAGTTTTATAATTTTTTTTTTTGTATTTAAAACAGAAGCCTATTTGCGAAAACCCGGTTAAATTAAATGAAATTACAAATTAAATTCTGGTAGATATTTAAAAAAAAATTCTTATGGATCTTTATATAAAAACAACAACATTTAAATGTAAATTTTTTTCCTTGCATGCTTTCCTTAATGGTTGAACAATAGTTAAAGTTTTGCCAACATTATAAATCTTTTCCGTTTACAGTTTTGCATGTTCGCATATCAAAAGAAATGCGATTACAATACAATTCATACACACCGCAGGCGGATATCATATGTACTGTGGGTTTCGGAAAACGGAAATACGATTTTAAAGTTGAGCACAAATAAAAAGCCAACTCGTCACACAAAAACATGGCCACAGTCTGTGTGGAAAAAAATATATAAAACAATGGCAAAATGAAACGGCATAAATATGACCATTTTTTAAAGCATCTCACATACACACACGCTACAAAAAACACGCATGCGAAGCTTCCGTTGACCCTATTTACACACAAGCACACTTAAGCAGCGACACAGGCGTACATATATTAATGACTGTATCCAAAATAAAATGTACAAAAAATTCTTTTACTTTGCCTCTGTACATCCATCCATCCATACATTTAAACTTTCATTCATACGTAGTACATACCAGCCAACAAGCTTATGAATAATTATACCAAAAGTATTTTTAATTTCTTTTTTTATTTAACATTTTTGTATAACAAATTCATTCACTCATTCGTTCATTCATTTTTCAATTTAATAACATTTAAGTGGTATAATTTTTATTCCTTTTAAATGTTTGTTTGTTTTTTCTGTATATTTTTTTTATGGCTCATTGTGAAGCACAATTAATTTTATTGCATGGCAAAATGCAGAAAAAGCACAACAGGGAAGAAAAAAGGAACGTGACATCCGTTTACTAATGGATCCTTTTATAAACGGATTCATAGAAATTCATAGAAATAGCTCAAATGGCTTGTTTCTCTTTCTTTTTCGCATTCTGTCTCGCAATTTATTTTTCTATGACATTTTCAAGATGAAATATTTAAACAATTCTACCATACACAGCAAGCGCAAGTAATTATTAATTTAAAGTAAAATTCGGAATTTAGAACATCAAAAAAATATACTTCTTTTGAATACAGTTATCAATAGATGGAGTTTAATAGTTTATAAAATGTATTCGATATTTTAAAATAATTCCTTAATACACATACAGAGAGAGAGAGAGAGAGTTGTCCCTATAGTAGGCAGTGTCGTCATCCTAGATCCCGCTATAGTAGACGGCTGGCTAGATTGATTAGCTGGAAAAATTAAATTGTATAAATTAAATTGTTATAACGAAACGAAAAAAATGTAAACCGATTAAGAAGATAAAAATGATTTGTGACAATGATCTTTAGGCTCCTTGAAAAACTAAGAGAGCAACTATAAGCATCGTAATCCATTTTGCAAATAACGAGGCTTATTTATTATCTCACAGTTAAGCTTTGAGTTTGTTTGTCAGAAAATGTTAAATATGTCGATATTGTGCTCCTATCTTTTTCATCGAAATCTCTCGATTCTAAATTTTAAATCCATCAATTTTATCCATGATTTGGTTTCACCTTTGTTCTGTGGGTTTTGAGCACTTACTAGACGAGAATTATAAAACCAACTCTATTATCTTACAAAAAGGGCATTAAAAATTATTTCTTTTGTTGACCTCTCTTCAGTTGTCTTGTGACCAAATATCTGAGAGTAACTGACTGCAGATCTCGAAACTTGCTGATAAAATTATTACATTAAACACGGTGGTAAGTCCTTTTGAATTTCGAAATACTCATGGATTTCCCAAGAGTTTTTTTTTGTTAACAAAATACAATGTGCGTGCATTACAAGTATTTTTTATCATTGTAGTATATTTAGATAAAATCTGGTACCTCATTTATTTTTAAGTTATTAATGTAAATGTAATGTATATAAGAAGTAAGAAGAAGCATGAAATTAATCTGAACGTATAGAAGTTTCGCTTGCGCTTCTAATAAAGAAAAAGTTAACCGAAGTAAACCGAATAAGTTACGGGTTTGTATATTACAATCATCAAAAGTATTACTGCGTCAATCCATTACCGAGACCTTTTATTATCGAGCGGTTACAATGCTTATGGAATGTTTCCAGGACTTGGTTTGTTTTTCCAAAACAGATGTATTTTTCTCATACAAGTGATGTAACATTAATACATATGTATCAGTATGAATAAAATAATTTTTTTCTTTTTGCAAAACATCATAATTTTATTCTCCTCTACGACGTTAAGCCGTAATCTAATTTATTTAACCAAAGTAGAAAAGAATTGTAATAATGTTATAAGCTTTAAATTTGTTTAAAGTACATATATTATCATCTCCTGGAAATCATTCTAAATTCAGGACACAATTTAAAAAATTAATATTTTAAAATTCTGGTTTCAAAGTCTGGTTTCAAATTTTGCCAACATTAATTACGAGTTTGTAAAGCTTCTATAAAATCTTTAGCTTGAAATTAATAAGAAAAGCAAACATTATGGAGACTCAATAAACTACAGAGGCTTCGTTCGTTTTAAATATTTTTAATCAGGAAGTTATAATTTAAACCCTAAAAGTATGCAACAAAATATGTGAGCGGCTTGTTTTAAAGTATATGTCGGTAAGGCAGTGGTCCATTCACTGCTATGAAAGTTAAATATGTACACAAGTGGCCACAATTTAATACCAAAAAGACATAGAGCTACCCCTATTATAAAATTATAATAATTTATCTTAATCTATAAGTATTAAATCTCCATCAAACTCGCCAAGATTTGAACAACTAAACAAAAAAAAAGGAAGTGTGTTTCTGAATGCCTTCGTCAATTTCGTGGTGAGCGTCAACGTGTTAAAAACTTCGAAACTTCACAAAAAGATTTGTAATACAGCAGGACACTGCTGCAATTCACAATAGATCTTGCACAACAAATTTGTTAATATTGAAAAATACTGAAGTAATGGATTGACGAACATGTTCCGTCAACAACCGGCATTTTAGCGAATACGAAGCAATTACTGTCAATGAGACAAATATAATTCTATCAGCTTGAATGACACGTGGCTCTTTGCTCTCAGGTGCGCCATTTCGATATAAGAATTCCCCGCCTATAAGCACTATCCCATGGCACTTTTGTGTGCCACCGTTTACAACTTGACGAATACAAAAATAATTGCATGCTCGCTATTTTTCTTCGCTTACGACGCAGATGTTTTCAACGGCGATCTGTTCTCTTCACACGCAAGGCGTCTTCACACAAGACTGACGGAATTCTTACTAATCGTACACTGCTTTATCTAACCTTTTTATACGCACACATAAATAGTCTGATGAAGGTTCTTGAAGTTGAAAGTTCGAGGTTTCACCTTTTCGAGAACTCTATCGCGACTTCATTGTTGTTTGTGTATCTTGTCCACATTGCTTGTTGTTGCTTTCTCGCTTACTTGTCTATCCCTTTTTCTTTCATACTGATGTTGTCGTTTTACTTGTAACAAGTTCATTGTATTTGTTAGTGTAGCTTTTGTTTATCGTTTTAATGTTAAACGATGGTATACCGTTTCTATTTTCGTAATAATACGTTATTTTATAATTTTATTCGCTATCAAAGTTTTTGTCAAACGACTACATATCTTTTTGTTCGAGATGTCTGAGCTGGTGTTTGAACCATTGCACCGAGTGTTATAAGCCAACACACTATCTACTAGACTATGACGACTTCAACCTATCAAATTAATTGTCATTAATTAAGTCCAAATCACAATGGACGTATATAACATTCCACAATACATGCAAATCATGAAATTGTTTAATCCGAAACGCTTGCTCTTCTTTCATAATTGTAAATGTGGTATATAAATTCGAGTCCACTGGTCTAGTAAACAATCATAAGTCGAGAAAACATAAGATCTGCCGAATACATCGCAGTTGTCTGTGAAAATGTGCATGTGAATCGGAGGCAGTCGATTTAGTGTCGCTCTCGATCTTTCGTAGGCCACAACTTGGCCAGTTTTAAGTCGTGACTTGAATCTACACATTTACGAAATTCAACTGTCCCAGGAACTGAAGATATTTAGTGGTTGTAGTCGCCGTGGTCTAGTAGGTAGTGTGTTGGCTTATTAGACAAAAGGCCTGAGTTAAAACCCCAAGTCAGACATCAACACGAAAATATGAAAATATTTCTTCGGTGACTTCTTCTCAGCAGATTTCTGGCAAAAACTCTGAGAGTTAAAATTCCCATGAAAAGCTTCTCAAAAATCTGTCGTTCGGAGTCGACGTTAAACTGTAGGTCCCGCTACTCATGTATAAAATTAACGCACACAACACGAGTGGTGTGAGAAGCTAGGACGTTGTACAATGGGTCAATTCGACCTCCGGGTACTGAACGTGTCACAGTTGACAAGTACACGTCCTCTAACCTAACCTAACCTAGTGGTTGTAAGCAAACAACAGCATCCGTTTTAATATTGTTACGAAAATAGAAATGGCATTATTAAAATGATAAATAAAAGCTACAAAAAACAAAACAAAGGACTTGTTTACATGATCAACAAATAAACAAAAATATAGCAACAGCACTAGTATAAAAAAGGGGGATAAACAAAGCAAACAAACAGGCAACAACAACACTGCGAAGACAAACGTAAACAAAATACACAAACAACAATAACGTAAACAACATGTTTACATTTATAGAGTTTTCTCGAAGGCGAAGTCATTCTCCTTCGAGAGCATTCATTAGACTGTTTAGCCAGCGATATAAAAGGCAAGACAAAACAGGCAACGGGATCAGAAAGAATTCAGTCAGTCTTATTTGAAGACGCGTTGCGTGTAAAGACATTAATTGTGGTTTGAAGATCTTCATTGTAAAGATCTAACGAACAATTGTTAGTGTGTACGCGGAAAAGTGTAAAGAAGAATAACAAGCAAAGCAAATTGTTGTTGTTCACATCAAGTTACGAACAGTGGCACACGGAATTGTGCGAACAATAAAGAATTGGTTTAAAACTAAAAACAAAATTTTTTTTATTTTATTTGCAATCTACGAACTCATATTTTAAACGCTTTTGAAAGGGTAAAAACATAACAATACATTGCCTTTAAATTTCATATTTAATTTCTAACATATTACTATTAAGATATTTTGTATTATATTAAAATTTATAGGTACATACGTCTTCATAAAACTAAAAATTTATCGAATGTATGTATACATATCGGCCTTAAACGTTTGAGGGGTTTTTAAATGCTGCTGACGGGAATAACTCGAATTTCGATTAGTTTTTTAAACGAAAATTTTCTTTTACCAACACTAAGTACCCAAGGATTCCGGAAGATGAATGTGTTGATTGCTTTTAGTTTCAGACACCACAGAGTATACTTATGTAGCGAGTATATATTATGTATGCATGTATGTATGTGCCCATATATGTATGTATATTTTATTTATTTCTTTTATATTCAGATTTAAAGGTTTGCATATAAATGGAAATATTTTCTTGAGGTACAAAAACAAAAAAAAAAACAAGAATAAAATCTTTGAAGAGAAAAAGAAGTTTAAGTAGGCTTCGCACGGATTTGAATGCGGCAAAAGAAACACTTTTTAATGGATTTTTAAAAGCCTTTTAACATAAACACTTACATACGTGTGTGAGTGTTTGTGTGTATTGCTAAAGGAGTACATATACGAGGAATAAAGGTTAAATTATGTTCCAACACATGCATTATAAAGCAACAAAAAGATGTTCAGAAGAATTTATTTCTATGGGAGTGTGTTGTATTTAAGCAAGGAATTGATTTCTTCCTGTAATATTTCTAACAGCCACTAGACACCTTCTTAACATAAGAAGTGATTTTGTTTTTGGTTTTTTTTTTCTTTTCTTCTTTTATTGTTTTGTTTTGTTATTCATCAAAACTGAAATCAAAAGAAAAAAATTTTTTAAAAATAAGAAATAAAATTTAATACAAAAAGCGATATTTAAAGAGTTTTGTTTTTTATGTGGAAAAACATTAACAAAAATGACAAAAACAAAAACAACAACAAAAACAAAAGTAACTCTTAATCCATTGTTATTTTCAACTTTCAAATTTATGTTGACTGACTTTAATTTGCACTTAAAGTCTGTCTCTGAATAAATAAAATATACATTAAGATAAAAACTAATGCCAGAATTTTGCGCCACTGAGAGTCTAATTGATGAAGAAGCCCCCCAAAGGCCATTTAATTAAAAGCTGTTTGAAAAAACATATACACATATGTACATACATACGCACATTATATGTATGTATTTGGCTTCCATTCTATTTCACAAATTAACCAAAATTTAATAATATTCTCTACTCTATATTCATATGAAAATTTTATTTAACGCTTAATTTGATATCAACTCACACGCAACAGTATTCTAAAGGTATGCATTCGTTAACTGGAAACCTATTCAATCAATTGCAATCACAAGAATTTAATTCTTTAGCTGTTCTGGTGTATCCATTTTTTTAATTCCAATTTGAAAAAAAAAAATTATAAAATACAAATAAAAGAAATTAAAAACGTAAGAAAATTATGATAATGAATATAATAAGAGAGTGTTTCTCAGTTGTGGTCAGTTAATTAAAACATAATGAGGCCTAAACATGAACATTTAAACCTGCCATATGAATGAATGAATGGTTGAATGGGAAGACGAATTTGAAGTAAAGCGTAAAACAAACAAACTTTAAATAGCCTAATGAGCCAAACCACACATTTCGGTCAACTACACCCATATAATACAATGCTGGGTGTGCTCACCGAATAAAAGAATATACAATCGTATAGCAGAGTTGATTTACTGTGAAAATATATGCGATCAGTAGTTGAAATCAATTTTAGGCAAATGAAAATTGAATTTTCGATTCTATTAAATTTATACTTATTATTAAACATAAGTGGTGTGAGAAGCTAGGCCGTAATCTTGAAGGGTTATAATGGCAAATTATGTATGTATATATATATATGTTTTAAATTTATTCGTAGATTAGAAGAACCAAAAAAGAAATTTCTTTAAAAAAAAAACTGAATTTTAAAGGCTTGTATGTTAAAGG
The DNA here is from genome assembly GCA_930367235.1 of Sarcophaga rosellei. Classification (NCBI taxonomy): domain Eukaryota; kingdom Metazoa; phylum Arthropoda; class Insecta; order Diptera; family Sarcophagidae; genus Sarcophaga; species Sarcophaga rosellei. Next base: position 49,013,335 of record OV884021.1, on the reverse strand, counting down.
CTTCTCAGTTATTTTTTCAGTATAATTTGTAGCTTTATTCTTTTAAGATACACAAAGTAGTTATGAGAAGGGTGTTAAAAAATGCGATGGAATTTGGACTTTCGTTTGATATCTACAGCAGAGGTCAGAAATGAGTATTCAAAAAGATGAGTAGATTCGAATCGTACTCATAATTTCTGATACTTATACGCATTCATACTTATTTTAATATCATACTCATACTACTCATACTCAAAGTTTGAAGTACTCATCGTACTCATACTTAACAAAATGCATGATGTTGTTGATTTCAACTCTCCTCTGCTTAACATTTACAAGAATCACAAAATAAGTCTGATGCGCGTACTAACGCTACAATACTCACTAGAAGATTGTGTTTTTGCTTTGCTAGCTGTCTTTGACTTTGTTTCTTCTTCTTTTGTAAATGCAACAACAACTAAGACTGTAAATTTTGATGAATGATTCGAATCACTCGTATCATTTATGAGTATTACAAGTATTTTTCTAAATTTATGAACTTGAATGGATAGGCGTATGAATCGAACATATTTCGAATGTTATGGGTTTGATGTCAACATTGTACTCATACTCAGTGCAACCTGTACTTATAAATCAATGTGAGTACGAATGAATAAGAGTAGTTGAATTTTAATACTGTTGACTCACTCATACTCAAAACTTCCTGAGTACTTATGAGTAGGGAAAAAACGATTCATTGCTGATCTCTGATCTACAGTCGATTTTCATAGTTTCAATAATGTTCGAATTTTTAAGGCGGCCCGAAATTTCGCGACATTCGTTGACTTTTTTTTTACGTGAATCCATCCAATATTTTTGGGAACCATCTGGACCATCTAAATCAACTTTTTTTCATCAGAAAAAATAACTGATAACGTTGAAAAACTTCAACGAATATCGCGAAATTTCGGTGGAGGCACCGTAATGGTTTGGGCTGGGATTTCGACTACGGGAAGGACTCCTATTTGTTTTATATCAACTAAAATGAATAGCGAGAAGTATATTGAATTATTAGATGACGTTTTAGTTAATTTTGGGGATGATTCGTTAGGCAACAATTGGATATTAAAGCAGGATAACGCCGCAATCCATAAATCAAAAGCAACAAAATCATTTCTGTCCTCCAGAAACATACCAGTTTTGAATTGGCCGGCATGTAGTCCAGATCTAAATCCGATAAAAAATTTATGGGCAGTACTATCGGACCAAGTTTTCAATAATAACACTCAGTATAAGATTGTAAAATGCTTAAAAAGTGCCATCATAAGAGAATGGAGTAGGATTAGTCAAAATTGCATTGAAAATTTAATAAATCCTATGCCCCGTCGGCCTCAGGAAGTCATTATTAATCACGGTGGACACACTAATTACTAATAAATACAAAAATTACTCAGTAGTTGTTTTTATCATTGTTATTTTAGCTTTAGGTGAATATGTATATTAAGGCAGTGATGTATATGTAGAGTATGGCATTTATCTGAAATTGAAAATTATTTGTAGTTTAAATTGTCCACTATTACTACTTAATACAGAATAAGCCTAAACAAATGAGGTTTTTATAACTGAAATCGTAAGAAACACAAAGTGTAAGACAAAAAGAAAAATCACATATACATACATACATACATACATATATGTTGTATATATTTTTGCATTCTTATTTTTTTTTCTTCAGACAAAACATCAAATTTAAAGAAAATAAAAACAAAACTAAGCTCTTTACTTCATTTTCCTTTCCATATCGATTCAAACTCATCTCATTCCTTGTACATAACCCCAACAATTCATTCATCATCATGCCCTAAGTATAATCGTATGTTTTTGTAATGTTTATGCGTGTATGCATATATGCGTGTGCTTTTGTTTTTAAGGGAGTGATTTGGAAAGGATCTTTCTTTTATTCTTATTTTTTTTTTTTATTTCTATTTCGAAAACTTTTATATTTTTTTTTGTCAGAGATTTTTTGTTCGGATTTGCAATGACTTTTCAAAAATGTTTTAAACAATAAATGATAAAGGACATGGGGAGGGGAAGAGTAGTCTTGGAAGGAACACGATTATATTTCTGGTGAATTAGTATCCCGCTCCCCCCAAAACAAAACAAAAAGAAGGGGAAAAAGAAACTCCACATAAAAACAAATCAATGTTTTTGATAATGATGTCTAACACGCGTACACTTGCCAGAGGGTGAACTGTTTTTTTTTTTTTTGTTTTGATTTGTTTCCCCACTTTCGATATCTCGGCAAGAAAGTAAAGAAAAGAAAATATTTCAAACGAACATTAAAACGTAAAACTTATATAATTTTTGGAAATTTCTCCGTCCTGAACAAAAAGTTTTGCAAAATTTTATATTTAAAGACTTAAATTCGTTAAAATTTTTGTTGTTCATTTTATTTGTTTTTATTTTTAAACAGAGCAAATAAAATCTCTTATCCAATACGTTGATATGAGTAACTAACTAATGATGATAAAGTTTTGCCTTTAATTCAATGGATTACTTATAAAGACAACATTTGAAAAATTGTCTCTAATCAATCTTATTGTTTGTTAGATTTTTTTTACGCTGAGGAGGAGTAAATGTACCTAACCGCACCATAGCCCTCACTCACTAAATCCCCCCTCCTCTTTTGGACTCCTTATGCCCACTCCGGAACAACAGTGGTATTACTTCGAAGTGAAGTCCGTCGGGCCATTTGGCCCCTTCACATCCATATCCGCGTCCGGATTGTGTAACGAATTCCGAGAAGATATTTAAACGTCCATTCTACTTCTCTCATCCAAGTCAATTTTCTTAGATTTTTGTAAGACTTCAGTGTATCTGACTACACTATTCCAATTCTCCTCACTGTTCAGAATTACATCGCAGAAGTTCTCGACAGTACAGACGTCGACTTTGGCCTCAAGATTCCTTCTTTGCAATCTCCATCTGTCACAAGGAAAGAAAGTGTGTTCGGCATCATCCATCGACGCATCATTATCTTAGATGCAATTTGTGTCATCTTCCCCATTTTAAATAGGTACTTACAAAAATAACCATGTCCAGATAACAGTTGTGTCAGATAGTAGTTAATATCACCAAATTTCCTCTCCATCCAGCGGATAATATCTGGGAGAAGTTTTGCCGTCCATCTACCACTCGTCTCAGTGTTCCATTCCTCTTGCCATTGTTGTATGGTTCGCTTTCTGGCGTCGTCGACATTTACTGTCTCTCCGTGCACGTTTTTAGCCTCCCACACTCCCTTCCGCTCACTTGCCTGTAGACTTATAGGTATTACACCACTGATTACAAGTATTGCTGACTTAGATACAGTCCTATACGCCGATGCCACTCTAAGTGCAGCGGTTCGTTGTACCGATGATAAGATTTTCCTTCTACAGTCGACCTTCAATGCCTCCCTCAAGCGGAAGATTGTTCTCTTAAGTTAAAGTTCACAAAGTGATGGTCAGTGGTGGTGGTGTTATTATTATAAGAAAAAAAATCACGATTCCGAAGAGTATCTTCGAGAAAACATTTTTTTTAAATGATAATAAACATATACTTGTAGTCGTCGTAGTCTAGTAGGTAGTGTGTTCGCTTATTAGACGTAAAGCCCGGGTTCGAACTCCAGGTCAGACATTAAAACGAAATATAAAAAAAAAAATTTCTTCGGCGACTTCCTCTCAGCAGATTTCTGTCAAAAACTCTGAGAGTAAATAAACCAGCCATGAAAAAGTTTCTCAAAATCTGTTGTCCGGAGTCGACGTTAAACTGTAGGTCTCGCCACCCAAGTATAAAATTAAGGCACACAACAGAAGTGGTGTGAGAAGCTAGGCCGTAATCCAGACTGAAGGGTTGCAATGTCCAAGTATTTATGCATGTGTGTGTAATAAACACATACTGTGTAAGTCAATTAAGGGCCATTATTACACCTTACCGTTATACTATGTTCAGATATGCACTTTTATTGAGTCAATATTCGGTTTATTGAGCACAATATTTTGAACAATATTCTGAACACCGTATTAACTGAAGGAAGGGTTTTAACGGGCATATAAATTGTTTTTCATTATTATGAGTACCCAATAAGATAGAAGTGAGCATTAAGCTAAAGGGAGAATCAGGCTGCCTTTAACTTTTAAAGTTAAGTTTATGTTAGAAGTTGCCATACATACAGAAATTATGAGTATGATTCGATTCTACTCATCTTTTTGAATACTCATTGCTGATCTCTGGTGCCGACACACACCCCATCGAGGGTATTGGATATAAAATAATTTTAAAGAAAAGAAATGATCATAATTGTGGAAAAATACTGACGTCAACTTAGTTAATGCATGACGGATACTTAAAAGTCACCATGTCATGGTATACTACATACCACTTTGGTTCAAGTGTCATTAGCATTCAATTCCAAACTATGTTGTAAGATTTCAAATGTACTGAAACTTCTAGCGCTAGAATACATTAGATCAACAAGTTTATTAAAGGACCTTAAAATGTTTGACAATTCAAAGAATTGCTAATGACATGTTCACCAAATTACTCCCCTCGTTTTCGGTAATCGAAAGTATTCCAATTGACTTGAGAGTTTTACAAAACCGACGAAGTGAGTTCTAAGAAAAAGCAAAAATCACTTACGACGCTTAACCGTTCACGTCAGTGTGTAGCCCCTAAGCTGACCAACTTCTTTGATTAGTATGATGGAAACCGTTTAGTACAGAGACTGCACTTACATGTGGCTATTTGTGCTCATGTGAGCTTTGTGAGATACTTCAACCTACCTACCAGAGATCAGCAAGGAGTATTCAAACAGATGAGTACATTCGAATCATACTCATAATTTCATACTTACTTTAATATCATACTCATATTACTCATATTTAATGTTTAATGTACTCATCATATTCATACTTAACAACATATATGATGTTGTTGATTTCGTCTCTCCTTTACTCAACATTTACAAGAATCACAAAATAAGTGTGATTCCCGTACGAACGCTACAATACTTTCTAGAAGGTTATATGTTTGCTTTACTTGCTGTCTTTGTCTTTTCCTCTTCTTCTTTTTTTGTAAATGCAACAACAACTAAGATTGTAAATTTTGATGAATGATTCGAATCACTCGAATCATTTATGAGTATTGTAGGCATTTTTCTAAATTTATGAATCTGAATGAGTAGGCGTATGAATCATAAAGCTTTCTAATGGCAGAGGAGAAGTCACAAAGGTAAGAGTTGTGCTCACCGTTACGAGCAATCAATCCAGAGTTGAAGATATATTTAATCGGCCATACGCTATCCAACAATCATGCTGGAGAGTTAATAGTGTACAAATTGTTTACAGCTGTATATACATACATACATCCGATGTATACTACATGCAAATTGCCACTACATACTGCAAACAACTTTTTTACTTAATTGGTCATTAAAACCCTTTAGTCAGGGTAACTGCCTAGCTTCTCACACCACTTGCATATGTTGTGTGTGTTAATTTTATTCATAAGCTGAGATCTCAGAGTTTTTGACCGAAGACTGCTGAGATGATGTCGTCGAGAGATGTCTAAGCCATGGGTTGAACTACTGGTTCTACGCTACAGCGACTGCAATGAAATAAAATTTTCACATGGAATTTATGGAATATCGTCTAAAGACTTTGATTTGAGTTGCATTAATGAATTGCAAAAGTTTACAATTTCAGTTTCATTTTCCCTTTCAACAATTTAATTACACTGTGGATAAATGTATATTGAGTTTATTTTCTTTAATCTGTTGAAAACGCAATTGATAGTGAAATTTTTATCTCTTCTCCCCAGCTATAAAATTACTTTTAATTGAATTCAATTTCGTATTCATTCGAATGCAGGCATAAAAGTCAATAACAATAAAATTTTTATGCACTTCACTCTGCCATTGTACTCTACTCTACTCCATTCTACTCTACTATTCTAAAACAGGAACATTTCTATTAAAAATTCTTTCCCTACAATAGCAATAATGCCACCATTTATGTTATGTTATGGATGTTAAATTGTACAAAAACAAAAACAAACAAAAAAACAAAAAAATCTCACTCATTAGCACTTGTTTTAAGCTTAAATTGGCGCCATTAAATTCAAAACTATTTCCGTTGCCATCGGAACAACACACACACAAAAAGCCATGAACACTTTTACATAAAAACCATTATAATCTCCTCCAATGTATGTACTTCCGTACCAGCCTGCCAGGGCTGGTAAGGTTGGTTGGTTGGTTGGGGGTTTTTATGCATTCAAATGTACGCTTTTAACGTACGCCTCATTCCTAAAAGCGGGCATAGGCAAATAAGTGCATTTCTTAAAAGCGCTAAAAGAGAAGAGAAGAAAAAAAGTGTCTTTCAAATCCGCTTTCCCGGAATTCTATGAACAAGAACTTAATGTGTTTTCAACTATTATTTTACTGCTCCTGCTGATATGTTGCTGGGGATTTTAGTTTTTTATTGTTATTGTTGTTGTTTTTTTTATTGTAATTTCCATTTATACGTTTTTGGCGGTTTTTATTGTCTGCTTCATTGTTACCACTTAATCTGCGCTAAAGGCAATTGTCGTGGCATGTTTGAAACTCTGCTCTGCTCGCACTCTCTCTCATTCCAGGAGGGCAAAACACAACACAACATCGTTAAAGTACTTTGGGAACAAAAGTTTTTCCAACTTTTGAGTATGCTTTCGCCATGCGTGGAAAGTGAAAAATAAATTCCTTAAAAAATAATTTTAACTTGGAAAACCTAGACCATAAATGTTTTTATTTGATTGCTTGTGTTGTTTGTGTTAAAGAAAAACCAATAAATTGACAAAGTTTGACAGTTCAATTTAGGCTGGTTCTTAGATGCTGCTACTTTAGGTATAATATATGTATGTATGTATATATGTATGTGAATCCCAAATTCCATTACAAGTATGTGAAAGCTAAAGTTCGTTGACGTTGTAAATTCTTAATTCAAATTCAATACGAATCCGAAATGGAATTTAAATTGCGTTCGATAAACAATTCCCCGCATTGAGTTGAGACGTGCAATATTGTTTTACTTTCCCTATTTCCCAATAAATTATAAGATTTCATTAAAAAAAATTCTCCTCTCTAAATAAGTTTTCATAATGGAAACAACATACGCTTCAAAACTAAATAAGATTCTGTTGAAATACTAATTTATGATGAATGTTTGTTTAAAATTTATTAGCAATGAAAAGGTTTACAATGATATTTTCAAATTTATTTCAATTAGTTTCTTCAGCTATAAAAGTGAATTAAGGATAAACAAACTCATATTGAAGTAAACTGTAAGGTTAGGTTAGGTTAGGTTAGTGTGGTAGCTTTTATACCAAAAGCCCACTTGAGCACGCATAGCTGCCCGTTGTGACACCACAGGTGAACGCAGTCTCTATGCAGACCAAGTTCCTCCGAACCAAGGAGGGAGAAGTTGGTCAGCCCAAAGGCTGCACATTTAAAGCACGACTACCCCACGCTGGAAAACCAGCCCGAAAGCTTGATAAACGAGGCTATATCCTTGACAACAATGGATGATAGCTCCGTCAAGCTGACAAGGGTTGTAGAGTCAAATAACCTATATCTGCACCTTGCAAGAGATGGGCATTGGCAAAGAAAGTGGGTAACAGTCTCCTCTTCCTCAGCGGATCTTTACCCACGGCAGAAGTCGTTAAATGGGAGCCGCTTTCTTTCCGTGTTCCATGCCCATAACACTATGACCTGTAAGCATGGCCACTGTGGTCGAGATGATGTTTCGACCAAGTCCAAGTAACTGGTTGGTACGCCTTCTATACATTGAGGGCCAAGTGAACATAGCGGTGGAGCAGGACTCCTCAGTGATTCAGGATAGATTGGCGTCTCGAAAGAAATTCCGCGAGATGGCCAGTTTGAAAGAGGTAATTGGCATTCCTATGTTGATTGAAGAGGATTCCGGAAGTAGTGAGCCAGCTCTGTCGAACTCGTCGGCTCTGCAGTATCCCGGAATGTCCCTGTGTCCGCGGACCCAGATAAGTGTGACACTGAAGCGCCCATAAAGAAGGTTGCGGCAGCATTCCCTGACGACCCTGAATTATTCGCAACAGACAGAGACTTTATGGCAGATTGGCTTTCAGAAAAGATCGAGATGCGGGTGAAAGGAACACCGTATGCGAAGATCCATTGAGCGGCCCTACAGATGGCCATTACTTCCGCCTGAAACACGCTGCAATAGTTCGTCATGCGGAGTGAAATGTTTAAATCCAATTTCCCAGATTAGATTCCGCTACCCACCCCGCCATCGAGTTTGGAGTCGTCGGTATACACATCCAGGAGTTCGGGGGAACGGTCTTGTCAGGGGCCCAATCCCTCCTGCACTGAATCAGGAAGTTGAAACCCTTGTCAAAACAGTATTCCACAGGGAGATAATCGATATTTAGAGGTGCTACAGGATCAATCTCCAAAATAGAGCAATGACCAGAGGGGACGACGCGCCTACAGGGCATTGAGTCTTGTCGCAGTGAACTTAGCCATCTGCTTAGCGAGGAGTTCAGTAGGAAGCCAGTTAAGCATTGCGAACAAGGCGTTTGTGGGGATGTAAACTGTAAACAGCTTTGACAAGTATGCTCTCCAGATCGGTTAAATAACCATGTTGTAGTCCTTAGAAGAAGTTCTAAAGCAAAAGAGCATCAGAAGCGTGGAAGTATGTAAAGAACTTAATGTGCCAGCAATAAAACAAAATTTGAAAAATATTCAAAGAAATGGTTCCAAGACCTTAATACGTATCTTCTATATTCAAATTAAATGTTCGTATCTACGCTGTCAAATACTTTCAAACACGAAGAGAAACATTTGTTTATGGCTTTCTCTATTGTTTGCTCGTCAATTCGATTTCAGAATTATGGCGGTTCTACAATCCAAAGGGATTTATATGAAACAAAGTATATGTGAGATATCATCGAAATATTTCATACGTTTGAAAAACTTATTGAAGCTTTTTTGGATAGAGGCTGAATTTTGTGACCGTATTGTGGGGATTTTCGCATACCCTTGCAAATGAAAAAAGTCTAACGTTTCAATTTTAATATTTTTGTAACACATCTGTCTTGTTCCTCTGCATGAGAATCTTTATGTACCTCCACATAAAAAGGTATAATGAAGTCAAATCGCATGAGTTCGATGGCCTGTTCACATCACCTCTACGAGAGATATCTATGCCATCAAATTGCTAACATAGAATATTCGATGTAATAATAGCAGTATATACCAGAGGTCAGCAATGAATCGTTTTTTACAAAAAAAAAAGAAGCAGAAAAAGACAAAGACAGCAAACAAAGCAAACACACAACCTTATATTGAGTATTTTAGTGTTCGTACGCGAATCATAGTTATTTTATAATTCTTGTAAATGTTGAGTAAAGGAGAGTCGAAACCATCAACATCATGCGTATTGTTAAGTATGAGTACGATGAGTACTTCAAACTTTAAATATGAGTAGTATGCGTATGGTATTAAAATAAGTATGAGCGCGTATGAGTATCAGATTTAAGAGTATGATCCGAATCTACTCATCCTTTTTGAATACTCATTGCTGATCTCTGATATAAATAACGACTATTTAAGTATACCCGACTATATGTAGGAAACTTTTTACGAAATAAATAAAAGTATGAAATTTTTGGTTTGGTATATATGTGTCCATGTGGTCGTTAAAGGGTTAGAATAGGTCAGGTTAAAAGTATTGCAGTACTATAGTTAAAAGTACTATTGCATCTACTTTTTCCATACAATTTGAGAGCTAACTATCGTTGAAGAATGCTGTTGTGAAGTAGTTTTTCTTTCTATTTCAGAAAATTACATGAATTATTTAAAGTTTAGGAAATGAGTTCTTTTTTTAATTTCTTTGCAATGATTTGTTTTGATTATAAAAATCAACATCAAATCAAAAATACTTTAGACTGTCCTGTTAGAAGTCTAGACATATATGTATGTCTGTATGTAAATATATATATGTTAGTATAAAAAAAGGAGATAAACAAAGCAAACAAACAGACGACAACAACACTGCGAGGCCAAACAAAAACAAAATACACAAACAACAACAACGTAAAAAACATGTTTACATTTATAGAGATTTTGTGAAGGCAAAGTCATTCTCCTTCGATAGCATTCATTAGACTGTTTTGCCTGCGATATAAAATGCAAACCAAAGCAGGCAACGGGATCAGAAAGAATTCAGTCAGTCTTGTGTGAAGACGCCTTGCGGGTGAAGTTAATAATTGTGGTTTGAAGAACTCCGTTGTAAAGATCTAACGAACAATTGTAAGTGTGTACGCGGAAGTGTGTAAAAAAGAATAACAATTAAAGCAAATTGTTGTTGTTTAAATCAAGTGACACACGGAATTGTGCGAACAATAAAGAATTAGTTTAAAACTAAACACAAATTTATTTTATTTACAATCTACGAACACATATTTTAAACGTTTTTAAAAGATTAAGAACGTAACAAAATGCTGGTCAAATAGATCTGCCAAATGTACGATTCAAAATAATTGATTTACAAAATTTAAATTTAAATCCGTATATCTTTCATATCGAAATATTCAAATATGCTTTAAAAATGTTTTTATTAAAGGAAATATTTTTCATTTTGATTTATTTCGTTTCATTCTTTTTGGGTTTGAGTTTAGAAAGTTTCTCTGAAAGTTTTCGTCTGATATTTTCATTATTAATCGCATGTAACCATCAAAACCACGATAAACTTTGGAATTTTTTTTTTTTGCAATTCATAGACGAAACAAATGAATGTTGAACACTACGTTGCCATGCAACACTTTAAATTATTAATGTCAACACAGCAACTGCCAATAGCATAAAGTGTTGATGTGGCAGAATATAGACAGGCGAAAATATTTACGTATATTGACATGTTTTATTGCCAAACCCAAGGAAAGAAACATCAAACATCATTTCTCAACATGTCTGTAGGACAAACGTTGTTAAAGGATTCCTTTCAAATAAACCACTACAAAAAAGAAAAGAAGAAATGGAGAGAAAAAAAAAACATGTTTGACTCCATGATAAATTCACTACACACACACGTTAATAATAATGCTACAATAAAACGAATAATACTTTACGTATGCATGTATGTAGGAGACTGCCATGTCAGTCACAGCAGCAGTAGCAATTGAAACAGTAGCAGACGTAAAAGGCAGAAGCATATTAAGCATGTCAATGAGAGCAACTGAATATTTTATTAGGCAGAATGCAGTAAAATAAACGAAATGTTTGTGGTTGTGATTCTACGGCAACATAAAGTAGTATCCTTAAGGATAAGGAAACAAGAGCGAGCACCAACACAAATCATTTCACAGAAAAAAAGGTGGAAAACATACGGAAACTCTTCATACTCACTGAAAAGAATGATTGTGTTGACGTTGACTACAACGTCAATAGAAATAATGATGATACTGATGATGGTCCATAACAATAAAAATGATGAACCTTCTCTAGGGACTTTCGCCTGATGAGAAACAAAAGAGAGAGAGAGAGAGAGAGAGAAAAAGAAAACGATGAAACCTTTTGCTTGAAATACTTCCGTATATTTTCCAAAGTAAACTATTTATGGAGCTCATTCCCTCGAAAGATTCAAGTAGAAAATAATTGTTGTTCTTGTTCTTGTTATTTAAGTGTACGTGATATCATTCAAAATACCGAGACACTACTTACAGTTTTTGTTGTTTTTTTCTTGGTATTTTGATTGCCCAGATTCAATTTGTTAAACATATGTTTTCAATTTATCCAGAATTAGGAAAATAAATTCATTCCTAGTTTTTTAGGGTAAATTGTTTGTTATAAATTTAAAGAATTTAAATCATACTAAATATTAAAAATGGAATTATTTTTTCGTTAAAAAATATATGAAACTACGGCATTACAGGCCTTCTTAAATAACTTTAAAATTAAATTTAACCAACTCAAAGACGTTCACAAAACCAATCTTTATACCCAGCTTTAACTGAAGTAATAAATTTTCATTTTAAAAATAATTTGACATTTATACCAACTTGCTATTAACTAAAGGGAGGATTTTAACAGGCAGATAAATTGTTTTTCATTATTATGAGTACCCAATAAGATAGAAGTGAGCGTTAAGCTGAAGATAAGATCATCCTACCTTTAACTTTTAAAGTTAAGTTTATATTTGAACTTGCCAGATTGTATATTATTTTTATTATACATACATAATTGGCAATTACAACCCTTCAGTCAGATTACGGCCTAGCTTCTAACACCACTTATGTTGTGTGTGTAAATTGTAAACATGAGTAGCGGGACCTACAGTTTAAAGTCGACTCCGAACGACAGAATTTTGGGAAACTTTTCATGGTAATTTTATTTGCTCTCAGAGTTTTTGCCAGAAGGAAGTCGCCTAAGAAATATTTTTTTTTTTATTTTGATGTCTGACCTGGGGTTTGAACCCGGGCCATACATCTAAAAAGCCAACACACTACCTACTAGACTACGGCGACTTCAATATGGCAACTTCAAATGTAAACAAAATTAGGAAACACAACAACAAAAAAAGGCCCTTCGTTGCCACTACGTTTAAAAAGAAACTTTTTTAATTGAACAGTTTTATCGACATTGCTCCGGCACTGCCATATTTTTGAAAACAGTTAACTTTATTTTATCTGTAAGTTGTAATAACGAAATAAAGTTAAAGGTGACTTTAAAGTTCACTTTAGGTAGAGTTACATTTTACTAAACCCAACTTTAACTTGAAGTTGTAGTAATGGTTTGCAATCGAGAAATGTGTCCTATTGATTTCAGTAGGATACTAAATAAATTTCTACTTCCAGTTTGCACTTTGAAGTCCATAACTCATACATTCGATTTAGATTTAGACGTGTTTTTATATCGGATGTTTCATTAGGCGGTTTCTGAATTTAAATTTAAATAAAAGATATCCTGTCGTTCGGAATCGACTTTAAAAACTGTAGGTCCCGCCACTCATGTATAAAATTACCCACACTCAACATGAGTGGTGCGAGAGGCTAGTCCGTAATCCTGACTGAAGGGTTGTAATGACCAATTATGTATGTATGTATGCATGACCAAAGGCAAAGTTGTGTTAGCTTTGAGGACCACAGTGGTTTGTGGCTCATTCGCAAACATCTGCGACTTACGAAAACCCCACAAGTAAAAGTCTAACGTCGTCAAATAGCTCGATATCGGTAGAGTGTATCGAAAATGTTAAGTTTTTCATCACATTAATGTATAAAGTACGCCTTATTTGAATGATGGCATCGTTATGTTAGTCTTGAAGGCCGCTGTCGCTTACGTCTTATTTACAAATACCTACGATTGAAAGAACCCGACAAGGAAAAGTCTAGCGTCGTCAAATCGCACGATCACGATGGCCAGTTCGTACCAGCTACACATGTAATGATAATGCAAATCAAATCGCTTGTGCAGAATGCCCAATGTGGCATGCGTTGTGTAGTACGTTGTGCATATAGTTGATACAAAGATCATTCAATTCAGGCCCAAAAAAGTTGGTAATCATTTCTCGCCATTGGCAAAGAAGCTTCGTTTCCAGAGAAATATGACTCGATGCCGGTGTCATCCTAAAATCTAAATCAAACAGTATTTTTTTCGTGTTAAATTGAGTGCTTTTAGATCTTGTGTGGATTGGCATCGTTGTAAATTCGACAATTTTATTAATTTACGAACTCAATCCCCCGGACATACACTTCATTTGTTAAGATGATTTTTCGATGGAATTTAATCCGACCAGAATACTGCTCTAAGTCTATGATTAGCTATGTAGTTAGAATTGTAGAGTTCAGTGTTGCCTTGTTTCCAAAGTCACTATTCCCATTCTGAATAAATATAGTCTGAGATTACAGTGTCCTGTCAAAAGATCTCTTTATCTTCCCTTTGATTGAGCACATTTTTCCAAACATCCGCAATCATTGCTGAAAATTCCCAAATGATTTAGGACACAGCAGAGGGTAACCTTAATTTGCCTACATATCTAATTCGACTTTTCCGGACAATCCCATACTATCTTCGATTTAACGTCATAAGATGTGAGTGCTTAGTGAAGACTTGACTGTCAGATAGTATTGCTGTATCGTTTATTTTCTACGTTTTCACGAGTTTCTCCAGTGGGTTTGGAATATTTCATTTTGGGACCTTTTTTAAGAGTAAACAGCTGTCAGTCAATTGAATTCTTAGGTCACGAAGTCAAAAATTATTCTCAGTTAGGCTTGTCTCCTATCAACCTAACCATAGTTTCCAAAGCTTTGGTCATCAATACAAAATGCTGTGGGACTGAATCCATTAGAGCTTTCAACGCCGCTGAAAGACAGGTTCTTAATGCCCTTAACACACGCTTGCCTCAGTATCTAGTCCAATTTCATTTGAGATTTGTTCTATTCGACCGGACAAAAGCCTCATATGTAACTATTGATGTAACAATCGACTGTATATATACAGCAGAGCTCAATAATGAGTATTCAAAAAGAGGAGTAGATTCGAATCATACTCATAACTTCCGATACTTATACGCATTCATACTTATTTTAATATCATACTCATACTATTCATATTCAAAGTTTGAAGTACTCATCGTACTCGTACAATACGCATGATGTTCTTGATTTCGACTCTTCTTTACTCAACATTTACAAGAATCACAAAATAAATATGATTCTCATCCGAACACTACAATACTCACAGAGGTTGTGTGTTTGCTCTGCTTACTGCAACAACAACTAAGACTGTAAATTTTGATGAATGATTCGAATCATTAGAATCATTTATGAGTATTATAATTATTTTTCTAAATTTACGAATCTGAATAAGTAGGCGTTTGAATCAAACATATTTCGATTGTTATGAGTCTGATGTCAACGTTGTACTCATACTCATTGCAACCTGTACTTATAAATTAATATCGTAATGAGTACGAAGCGAAAAAACGAGTTTAGCCATTTCAATGATACAGATTTTGAGTTTCTTCTTCCTTCTTTTTGTATTTTTTTGTGTTCATAAACATCGATTAATGTCTCATCAAGTGTTTCGGTTTACGTCTACTTAAAATGTCGTAAAAATTGGTCGAAGGAAGCAAAAAAAAGAAAAAGGGAATAAATTTCTCAACACAAAAGACAAAAGAAACAAAGGGAAAAGTTTACGGACTATAAAATAAATTTTTACTTGCTTTGCTTGTGTGAAAGTACAAGTATTTCACAAAGATTGAAGGAATAAGATTTAATAGTTGAATAAAATCGAGAAGACTTTAAACGATTTAACGAAGAGGAAAATTTACTACCAAACGCACATATTTACACATTCGAGCAAAAAAGGAAAATAAAAATACTTTATAGGGTTTCCAATATTGTGTCGTCCATGTCAACATTATACGGTGTTCAGATTCATTATTGAGCTCAATATTTCATTTGAAGTTTCAATTAGTTATTGCGCAATAATTACGCAAATTGTTATAATATTGAGTAAAACTTAAAATGCAGCACTTTCATAAGTATGTTCAGTGCGCATATTACAATTATCCGAACACTTTCTGTTGATATTTGACAACTCAAATGGAACATGTTTATTTAATTTTACCGAAGCAAATATTGTTACTGTAGCACCAAAGATTATAGTTCTCCTTAGCTTAGTTCTTACAAATAAGCCTATATTTCGAATAGTTTCGACTTTTTTTTGAGCTAATTTTGCTTGGTGGTGTATGCCCAGATATTTTATGTGCGATATTATTTCGAATATTTATTCGAATTGGTAAGCATATGTCCCCCGGTAATTTACACAATTTTGCCTATTCAAACTTATTCTCCAGTTTTAACGATGCTGTTTAGGGATTCTCAAGCACACTGATCACAGTATCATCAGAAAAGGTAGAAGTGTGATTTAAATTTTTTGATAAACAGGCCGCGTATGACAGTTTTAATTAAACAGCCGCATCGAATACTCGTCTCGCCGGAACATCCTCTTCCATCCGAATGATAAGGCCTAGTCGGCCCAGCCGCTGGATGTTAATGTGCTGTACACCTTCCATGTCATTGAGGTGCTCATACAGCTCATAATTAGATCGCCAACTTGCACTGGCCCTAAGATCTTACGAAAAAATTGTCTCTCTGCACCGGCGCTTAATAGTGTCCATGCTTCTCCGTAAAGAGGCACGGGGAGTGTGAGCGACTTACAGAGTAGGAGTTTCGTCGTACGAGAGAGGTCTCCGCTTCTCAATTGCCTACAGATGCCATAATAGCATCAATTGGTAATAGTAATCCAATGCTTGGTTACGGCGGAACCAAGATAAATAAATTCATCATCACTGGCAACATCGTAATCTGGGACCCGATATGCCACATGTCGCTACTGGTCGACAACACATACTTAGTTTTGTCCACTTTCAGTTCCAGACCCACCTTGATAAACTCCCGTACGAAGAGATTCATTCTAACCTTAATGCAACTGTAGGAGTTGCTCAACCTCATTCTGCATAGCCTTATCAGCTTCACCGGAATTCTGAGCTCAGACATTGCTGTATACGTGTCTATTAAAGGCTGCCTTATAATTAAGAAGAAGATGGTGTGTGTCGGTTTGTTTTCACCCACCATGTTTTTGCGTATGGTGAAGATCTGATCGAAGGTGGACTTGCCAGGTCTGAAGCCGCATCCATATGATCCAATCGGCTTCAATCGTGAGAACCTTGTATGAGATTGTGAGAAGGAGGGCTTATTCCCCTGTTGTTAGCGCATATCGTTGGGTTCTGCTTTTTTACGACAGGTAAGAGCGCAATGAGGTTCCAATCGGTCGTCATACTTTTTTTTGCAAATAAGCTGGTGCATACATCCTACCAGCTCTTTTTACCTCCGATCCTAAACAATTCAGTGGGCAGGCCTCCAACCTATAGCTTTGTTGTTCTTATTTCAGAAGCATCACGCTATTTGGTTTGGTAGATCTTTATCTCTAGAGGCGGAATTGGTGTCGTCATAGCCTCGTGAGAGAGTAGGGAAGTGTTGTCTTCATAAACACCCCTTGAAAATCTGTAACCAGTTTCTGATATCATCCTTGCTGAAAAATGCTCCGTGCATGAAACTTATGGTGTTTTCTTTTCTACAAAGAAAATGTCACCCTCTTACAAGGTGCATTAAAAAAATTGCTGACCAACCCTGTTATAATGTAATTTTTATTTGAGATGAACATAACACAAATATGAAAAAGGGTATGCCCCGTGCCCTTAAAAATATGTTTAATTTTTTGATTTGTTTTCAATAAAATATGTAAACATAAAAAAGGTGTTGCCAGATCGCTAATTTTTCGATATCATTTTTTTAGAGCTTTTTTTTATAACAAAAAAAAATTTTTTTAACACAGTTCTAACACTGAATGCAATTTTTTATATTACTGACCATGTAGCTTTAATAATGTAATGTTCCCTTAAGGTTACCCCACAAAACCATGAAAAAATTAACTTCAAAATTGGATAACAATACTAGGCGACTTTTTTTAAATTTCATCTGGCAGCCCTATAAATAAACAAAAGTCATTTGCTTCACAGGGCATTATCAGCACTGTCGATTTATACAGGGTGAAAAATGCAATGCCCTCCACCATTTTCAAGTGCGAATTATTTAGAATAAAACATACCACCCTTTTAAAGGGAGAAACATTTTTAAGAAACAAACACAAAATTGCATTTTTTAAAATAAAGTGCACATTTTTTGGTAGAAAAGAAAACACCATTAGACTGATCGAAAGGACCATGAAATTCGTAACGACGGATAATATATACAGGAAAGAATAAAAGCCCCGAAATTAAAAATATTTCATACCAACAATATTTGTGTCTTGTATTTATTATTGTTTTCAGCAGTCAAGCCTTTAAATTTTAATTTGCCTTAAATGTTTAGAATATTGGGAAACCCTGCCAATGAGTTTAAGTATGGAGAAAAAGAATGAAAGGATATTTGGGACAAGTGTGAGTAAATGTTTAAAAATACATGTATACATACGTATCTAACTGGGAATAGGTGTAAACACATATAAGCTTTATTATAAATTTATGCAAGTGTATACGAGTAAGCGTGTATTTATGAAGTCAACTGGCTAAAGTCTGATAAAAATACTGAAAAATATATTTTTTCTCCAGTCTTTCGTCGTCTTTCTTCTTCATCGTTTATTTCTTTTATTTTATGACGGTTGAATAAACTTTTTTTGGGGATAAAATATCAAATGAATGAACCCTAAACGTACACACATGCAGCAAAGTCTCTGTATCTGTATTCTAACTGGCTGCCAAACCGAAACGAAACTGGTTGTTCATCATCAGCATGATTCGCTTTTAGCCATGGCGTAGATGCATTTTATTGACGCTTTTTTTAGGTGTAAAAATATTAAATACACATGGCTGAATAGAATTTTACAACACTGGCTGTCATAAAGAATAACAAAAAATTACGAACTATCAACTTCGACTCTGTGATACCTTACATTGAAAAGTAGTTTTTGGAAAACACATTTCTTATGGGATATTTCGAAGGTGATCGCTGGGTGATTGTCACTTGCCAAGCGTCGCCAAGTGATGAGCATTGTTTGCGGCGTCTGTTCTGCTAGTTAGAGCGCATCATGAGAGGTCTTCTATTATTGTAGTAAGCAATTCACTTCAATTCAAGTCAATATTTAAATATGTACATACTGTTACATTTTTACCTTTTTAAAAACGTTTCAAATATGAGTTCGTTGATTGCAAATAAAATAAAAATAAATTGATGTTTATTTTCAATTAAACTCTTTATTGTTCGCACTATTTTTGTGCCACTGTTTACAACTTGACGAATACAACAATAATTGCTTGTTCGATATTACACTTATCTTCATGAAAGCATTAACAACTGTTCAGTAGATCATTACAACGGCGATCTTCAAACCACGATTGTTTTCTTCACACGCCACGCGTCTTCACATAAGACTGAATGAATTCATACTACTGGTTGCCTGCTTTGTCTTGCCTTTTTATATGCCCACGTAAACAGTCTTATAAAGGTTCTTTAATTCGAACGTTTGGGGTTTTGCCTTCCCGAGAATGCTATCGCGACTTCATTGTTGTTTGTGTATTTTGTTCACATTGATTGTTGTTGCGTTTTCGCTTACTTGTCTATCCCCTTTTCTTTCATACTGATGTTGTTGGTTTACTTGTAACAAGTTCGTTGCAATTGTTTGTGTAGCTTTTGCTCATTTTTAATGTTAAACGATGTACACCGTTTCCATTTTCATAACAATATGATGAATACATATGTAAAAAACGATAATATAGCATGAAAAATGAAATACCATGTGGATCATGGTATGTAAGGATGCTAGCCCAACCCTCTGTTACTAGAGATAAACGAGAAACACTGGTCTGGTGTGGGCAACATGATGTTTGGGTGGACTAATATTTTAAATTCAGGCAAACCATATCTTGTCTCCAGATGAAGTGGTGAGAGATTTCCTATGACAAGGAGTGAAAAAAGGTTTTATAACACTTTTTTCGTACAGGATCATATCCCTCAGATTTCGTAATCACGCTCGTAATATTACTTTTATCCAATATTATATCCCAACGTACGCTTCCGAACCAGTAAGCAAGGAATGCATAAAGCCACTTATGTCTCCCCGTACCAGAGAACAGAAATTCAAATGGATTACGTGCCAATAAACGTAAATAGCATGGTTGTATATATGATATGCGTAGGTTGTACGATTCTCAAACGAATCACATAATAATTATAATTTCATTCTGGGACAACTAATGGTGGCAAGATGACATAAATATACCCAAAAAGGGGATCTAACAGATTGTAATACACACATACATACATAATTGGCCATTACAACCCTTCAGTCAGGATTACAGCCTAGCTTCTCAACACTACTCATGTTGTGTGCGTTAATTTTATGCGTGACTAGCGGGACCTACAGTTTAAAGTCGACTCCGAACCACAGATTTTTGAGAAACGTTTCATGGCAATTTTATTTACTCAGATTCGAATAGCTGACGTGATATCCGTGACATTCCGGACGGAGGAACAAGCTGGATTCAGACTCTATAATTCGTCAATAAACCATATTAAACAGCTTACATGTTCCACAGACTTTGAGAAGTTCTTCGATAATCTTAATCACAATGCGATTTACAATACATTGGAACATATAGGAATCCTTTTGAAATTACAATTGAAAGTCTCACAAAGAGCGTCTTTACTGTAACCCCTTTAGTGTGATAAAATACTACAATTTGCTGAAGGGGATTAGTGAGAGTTGATTTCAAATTGCTTCAGTATACCTACGGATGGATGATGATGTTAACAATCGCATGAAGAAGGCACCTTCTTTATCTGTGCGTACGTAAATTGCATGCAAGACTTGGAATGCTGCCACTCGAATTAAAGATTTCGAGTTATTCAAAAATAAAAAAATATTTTTTCTGACGCATATGCGTTTTTCTTTTATTAATATTTTTCTTGATTTGCTTAACTCTACGTCTTAGGTGGTGAGTTCTTAACACTCTTAAACACTACGTGTTCCTTACGTGATGTATTCTTAACTAACTCCTTATCCTCTACAAGTGGTTGCTTATATACTAAGTTATCTTTATCGCAGGTAACAAATATTCATTAAACCTGCATTAGTACTTTTATGATCTTGTTTATTTATTTACTATTGTTAAATTCTTATCCTAGGGTTTTATGATCTTGTTTGTTAAATTCTTATCCTAAGGTTTTATGATCTTGTTTATTTATTTGAACTCATTACATATGTTATCCATATGTGTTTACAAACTAAAGAATACTTATCTATTACAAAGAATATATGTTTGTGATACAATAATACTTATTTATTATAAAGACATAGAAATTATGATAAATGATAAAATAATGCTTATCTACTATAAAGAAAAGAGAACAAAGAAAATATTCCAAACAAACAATCAGTTTAATATTAGCGGCGTTAACTCTCGTGACATGCGGATTTTGAACCTACATCTTCGTACGGTACATGTAAAATGAAAACAGATCTACAAAGCCGAAGTGATTAGCTTTCCAGGAATATTTCTGAAATTTCATAAATTATCACGCATAGTATAGGGTCTTTTGTAAAGCACATCCAATATTTAAATGTACATAAGTATATACAATAAAGTGTGCGTGAGATATCGAGAATTATTTATTTGGGAGATTTATTGAACATCTGCTAGGGGTGGAACACATCCGAAATGTTCAATATTCCATGACCTTGGATTATATTGACGTGGATTATGTTGACTTTGAAGAATGCTAAAATTTAAGAAAACACCACAAGAAAAAGAGGTTCTCAAAGAAATGCGGACCGCTGCTTTCTTTGTTCGATTCGACAATATTGTTTATCCACGTATCCATTCATTCAGAAATAATTTGATCCTATTCATCTAGCGCACGACATTATCTATGGTCGTTTACGATTAGTTTCTGATTTAGTTAAATTTTCAATGGGTTCGGTCCCTCTGTGGAACCGCCGAACACCTATTTGAATAAAAACCATTTTATTATTTTGCACATATTGTTAAATGCAATATCCAGCCATTGTGATTTGGCAAAACAGGGGCCAAATCACCGCATTCGCAATCGAATGCACAATCGAGTAAACACTATTTTCGATGGCCACAATTTCTTGGATCATGGTACTCGATCGTAATTTATTCCGATTATTCCGATTATTAATTCGATGACCAGTTACAAATCGAGGGCAACTTCGAGTAGATACGTTACGATAACGGTTACCGTGATCCACGTTAACCACATTTCGATAATAAAGTACTCGATTTCGAATGCGGTGATTTGGCCCCAGATTGAATAATTTGTCAGATGTTGCTACAAAAGATGGCCGTTATCACTTGTTAAAATCTCTTTTGGAAGACATATATTGTTTTAGAATTAGAATAACTGGTCAAACGATCTTTATTCTCCCATATGTATGAATATTTTTGTTTACCAAAGAATTAAATCAAACAATCATTCAGGTTTTGTAATAATGAACGAATTACATTCTCAAGCGCCATGTTTTCTCTTCAAGGAAATTTTTACGTACATATGCATGTACTCCTCCTATTGGCTCCAATCAAACTAGAACAATTGTGCTGGCGTAAAATGATAGTTTATAGGCAAGAGAGGTGAAGAGAATCGTTTTTTGGTGGCGTAAAGTTTCAACCAGCTACAACCCCGCATTACCAGCAAAACTAATACATGCAAATTTTTAAAATCTACCAAACATCAAATGAATGCAGAAACACTAATGCATACAAAGCTGTGTATACGTATACATTTCATGCCAAACTAATATTCAACCCGTGTGATTTGAAAAGAACAGACATTGTACGACTAAAAGTTGTTCTCGTGTGATTAGAGCCATTGGAAATATTTTTGCTTCTCTTTTAGATACTAAGAGTACGTGGACAAAATATTTTTCTCAAGGTACTTGCCTCTCTAAGAGAAACGAATTTTGTATGATAGGCTACTACTACAATCAATCAAAATATTTGCCTTAAAGCTACGTTCATCATGTATACAATATATATGTATATCTGTTGTTTACACTAACTGTTTAAGTTTTAGCTCGCTTTTATCGTTGGAAGTTTAAATGAAATGAGAAAGTCAATCGTAAATTTTGACAAGCTGGATCCATAAATAACACAAAAACTCATTGGCGGAGATAGGATTTTTTAACACTGATTTGGCAGCATTCGCACCACAATTTTGTGCTTTGTTTTAGGCTCATTCATTTCAATGAAGATCGTAAGTGAGGTATTTTGATTTTACATACATAGATGAGCAAATTCGAATCATACTCATAATTTCTGATACGTATACGCATTAATACTTATTTTATTACCACGGAACCTCTCCTCATATTCAAAGTTTGAAGTACTCATACTTAACAATACGCATGATGTTGTCGATTTCGACTCTCCTTAACTCAACATTTACAAGAATCACAAAATAAGTATGATTTACGTACGAACACTACAATACTCACTAGAAGGATATGTTTTTGCTTTGCGAATCTCTCGAATCATTTATGAGTATTATAAGTATTTTTCTAAATTTATGAATCGGAATGAGTAGGCGTATGAATCAAATATATTTCGATTGTTATGAGTTTGATGTCATCATTGTACTCATACTCATTGCAACCTGTACTTATAAATCAATGTTGTAGTGAGTACGAATGAATCAGAGTAGTTAAATTTCAATACTGTTGACTCACTCATACTCAAAATTTCATGAGTACTTATGAGTAGCGAAAAAACGATTAATTACTGACCTCTGATACATATGTGTCTAATATGTAGTGTCACTTTTTCATGCAATTTTTGTTGTAGCGGCGTATTGCGGAATTGTTCTTTAAAAATAGAACTGGAAGGTTATAGTTCGAAGGGTTACTAATAACAAGTAAAAACCAAACAAGAGATTTCGATCTTAGATCGAATAGAATGATTTTGTTTATAAAATATATGTATATCTGAAGCAACTAAGAATATGTTTTATGGGTAAAAAAAAATTCAAAATAACACCTCTGGTGTGGTAGGAAGTAAAATTATGAAATGCTGGTTGATGGGTGCCATAAGTAGATATGTATCTATGTACCATATTATTAAATTTTTAATTTATTTGTTTAATTTCATAAAGTTTTTCTTTCTTATTCTTTTAGTGTCTTTTGTTGTGTTGTGTGGTGTCTTTAATTTAACAAAAAAAATTATTCACCCAGAAGGTATTCTGCCAGTATTATTCAACTTCAGTTCAGTATAATTAAAAGTCAACGAGTTAAAACTTCTTTTGGGAGAGTTAATAATAAACAAAGGTTATGGTTTCTTATGCCTTATGTCATGAAATATTAAACTTTCCAAAAAAACAACAACAAATAAATTTTGTTTCTTTTGAAAAAATCTCAAACTGAAGCAAATAATTTTCTCTTTCATCAGATACGTACATACATATATGTATGAAGAATAAATATTTCATCACAAATAATTATCGGAGACAACATCAGCAATAAAAAGGTCTTTTCAACTAATTAATCATGTTTGGCATGTTTACGAAGGCATGTTTATTTTGTCAAGTTTCTTATGTTTAGTTACTATAATTAATTTCAATTAAGTTTAAGTTTGATAGTAATTTTACGATTACAAACATAAATGAAATTTGTTGTCAACTGACCAATTTATGTCCCAGTAAGCAGCTATATTGGTGTTTCCATTATATCCTGAACCTCGTAATATTGATGTAAAATTATTATAGAACCGATAATGTACAAGGATTACAAGTAAAAATAACAACTACTCCACAGAGAGAAATATACGCCAGAAAATAAGCAATGGATACGAGCTGTCGTATTTGTTGAATTTTGTCATCATAAGGGCAACATCCATATTGTACTGCAGGGGCTGTTTGATTTCCTGGTAATATGGAAACGAATGGCTCTCTGAAATACAAATCCTAAAATACAACTTTATCTTCCTGATGAAAATTTCGAGTATGATTAATACGGTTTTCAGATATACCCCTACATTGCGTAAATCGCATTAAACGCCATTATTGAGCTCAATATTTAATATAAAGTTTGAATTGATTATTGCGCAATAAATACGCAAATTGTTATAATATTGAGTAATATTGTACTCAATAAACCGAATGCTGACTCAATAAAAGTGCATATCTGAACACTTGTGCCCTGAAGGAGCATGATCAAAACTATAAGAGGATAACAAATTTTTTCAACTTTTTAAAAGCGCGATATTGAATCAACAAACATTTTGTTGTAACATCTTTTGTATTAACGAACAAATTTGGTGATGTAAGCAATGTTTTTAATGACCTGGAATAAGAAAACCTGTAAAATAAAACAATTATTTCAGTCATATCCGCTTAAACCAATTACAGCCACCGTGTCAATTTGGGAACATTTAGTTTAAAATGTATATATTAATTACACTGTGCGACAAAAACGATAAATTACTTTTTTTATATTTTTCTAACACTCCAATTTTTTTTTGAATACGAAGTTTTTAGAAAGAGCAGAAAATAGCCCTTTTAGAACGTTTACATAAACATTCTTACCATTCTTAATTTCCAAATTTAATTAAGAAGTGTAGATTAAGTGTCAACAGTTTTAAAATGCTTACAAAGAGACTAACACTGCGTTTGATAAAATCGAACAAAAATTACCGTCGTTATTATTTAAAGACTATAACAGTCATGTCATATTTTTTATATATACATACATACATGCATACCAGAGAGATCGTTTTTTCGCTACTTATATGTAAGTACTCATAAATGTTTGAGTATGAGTGAGTCAACAGTATTGATATTCAACTACTCTGCTTCATTCGTACTCACTACAACATTGATTTATAAGTATAGATTGCAATGAGTATGAGTGCAAAGTCGACATCAAACTCATAACATTCGAAATATGTGTGATTCATTCGCCTACTCTTTCAGATTCATAAATTTAGAAAAATACTTATAACCTTCGAAAAAGACAAAGACAGCAAGAATAGCAAACACACAACTCTCTAGTGAGTATTGTGGTCTTCGTACGTTATTATTTTTGCAAATTTTGAGTAAAGGAGAGTCGTAATCAACAACATGATGCATATTGTTAAGTATGATTAAAATGAGTTCTTCAAACTTTGAATATGAGTAGTATTAGTATGATATTAAAATAAGTATGAATGCGTATAAGTATCAGAAATTATGAGTATGAATGAATACTTATTGCTGATTTCTGATGCATACATAATTGATCGTTATAACCTTTCCGTCATGATTATGATCTAGTTTCTCACATCACTTTTGTTGAGTGTGCGGCGGGGCCTACTATTTATAGTCGACTCCGAACGACAGATTTTTTTTAGGTAATTTTATTTACTCTCAGAGTTTCTGCCAGATGATGATGCAGTTTCTATTTTTATTTATTTATGAAGCTAAACATTGGTTCGTGCAATGGTCAAACTTAAACACCTAATGAAGTACACTTTTCTCCATTTTCCTCCCAAATCGCTGTTTATTTTGCTATCAAAATAAATGAAACAGATTGTCATTGTTGACAGGAACAGTGTTGCCTTTTTATTTAAGAAACTTATTGATCCACATTCGTAGTGTTTGGAATGCAAAATTCAAACAATGCGATTATAATGCTGATTTTTTTTATGAGGAGTGATTTCAAGTGAAAACTAGTCAACGGAAAATTAAAAAATCATTCTATTATTGTCATTTTTTTTATATTTTTTGGCACAACAATGTCTGTATCTTTTATTTTCAATTTTCATTAAAAATCAGTCTTTAGTTTTTATTACTAACTAGCTAATACCCCGTGTGCTTCGCTACCCCCATCGGAATTAAATACATATCTCGTGATGCAACTGGATCGCCCACCATCAAAATTGTTACGCCATTGTTGGAGTTCTATCAGCATGAATTGCGATTATGTGGTCATCTATATCAGATCTGTAGTTAAATGCAATACCTGAGTATCCATGAAAAACATTACGTCGATTCACCGCCATTCGATTATGATTTTGTTCTTTGCTGCTCTTCTTGTTGATGTTCGAATCCACTGACTTTCTACTCGTGATTCATGTTGGACTTCTGTTTCATTAGCTCGTGCTGTTGTGGTACCTTCATGTTCCAAAGGTGTCTCGGTAGCTCGTGCGGTTGTCGCATATTGTCGAAGGCTTTCCAGACGTCTTTCACGTTCTGAAGGTGTTTCTGTGGCTCGTGATGTTTCAATACGATTTCGCTGGCTTTGTAGTCGACCTTCATGTTCCAACGATGTCTCGGTAGCTCGTGGGGTTGTGGCATGTTGTCGAAGACCTTCAAGACGCCTTTCGCGTTCGCTCTTGGCTTTCTGAAAGTGTTTCAGTTGTGGCGCGTTGTCGTAGGCCTTCAAGGCGTTCTTCACGTTGTGATGGCGTTTCGGCGGCTCTAAAGGTTGAAGCTCGACTCCTTTCTGTCCTGAGGCGACTTTCACGTCTTCCGAACTTTCATTTGCTCTCTGGGATTGCAAACGCAATGCATTTTAGATGCTTTTATTCGGGGTATTTTTACAAATTGTTGCAAAATAAATGTCACTCAGGTAACGTTTAACTTGTTTAGAATCAAAGATTCAACTGAATTTCAAAACCGAATGCGTGTTATATTTATTTCTTTATATTTTACCTAATATGAAATCGGTTCAAGTCAAAAACCTTTTGAAGAAAATTAATGTTATTAAAATTTAAAAAATAATTGTGTTTGCGTCGGTCACAGGTAATTTTTTGGATGAGTTTTGCAACTACTTATTTTATTTGGGAAAATATTGACAGTTTACATTTTATTACTTAGGTAATTAAAAGTAATGAATTCATTGCCCACTAAAATGCTTATTATAAAGTTTACCTAAAGTATTTTTCAAATAAATAATAGTTTTATTAGTTACCCGTTTTTAGAAGTAAACAATAACATAACTATTACAGTACATGTATATGTTTTTCAAGATAAATATTTAAATAGTATGAACTTTAGTACTTACTATCTATATGAGTTGAAAATTTCAAACTCAATAATTTAAGGGTCATATACCTTACTATTGCATATTTCAAGATATAATCATTTCCACACTCACTAATCAGAGAGGCACCACCTTCCTATAGCTGGAATACAAAATTGGGGACTCTAGCTTTTATAGTTTTTTTATACAGGTTTTAATAATTAGTTCATATGGAGTTTGCCACGCCCCTAATGCTTGATAGCCCATTTTTAACAAAAATATTGATATTGAACCTTTAGATATTCGTACAAAATTTTAGCAGTCTAACTGTTCTGGTGTTCTAGATATGCAGATTTTAGTATTTACTTCATATGGGAGGTGCCACGCCCGCTTTTGCTGAACTTCCTATTTTTGTCCAAAATATTTATATTTAAACAACAGTTATTTATACAAAATTGGGGACTCTAACTGTTAAAGTTCTTCAGTTAGGCAGATTTTAGTATTTACTTCATATGGAAGGTGCATTGTCCTCTAATGATAGGTCGCCTATTTTTGTCCAAAATATTTATATTAAAACTGTAGTTACTTGTACAAAATTTGAGGTATCTTGCTGATATAGTTTTTCCAATATATACGTTTTGTTATTATCTTACAATAGTAGGTAATGTAGTATATGTGGGAGTGGCACCTCGCTCATTTGAAATATCAACATAAAAAGTAGCCTATAACTCTTTCCGGAAGATACTGTGAACATTTTAGGAATTTAGGACCGTTTAGTCGTCTATAAACTTCAAACATACAAACAAATGCACATTAATTTTTATATATAGGTGATGTCCGAGATAGAAGAAGTTTCAAATTTAATTCATATGGGAAGTACCACACCCTTTTCCTAGTTAGCCCATTTTTGTCTAAAATATTCATATTGATACTAAAGTGGATTCGAAAAAATTTTAGGACTCTAACTGTTATATTTTCTTAGATATAATAATTTAATATTTTTTATATTAGAGGTGACACACCCACTATAGCCAATCCGCCCATTTTGTTTATATATACGTCAAAGTCGTCCATACAAAATTCGCAGTTTATGAGATATGCGACATTGAATACTTATTGAATATGTGGGCGTAGCACCCCGCCTTCTTGAAATTTTAAAATAAAAAGTAGCCTATAATTCCTTCCAGATATACAGGAAGGTACTGTCAAAACTTCAAGAAAATCGGTCCAGCCGTCTATAGACTTCAAACAAACAAACCCACAAACAAATAAACACACATTCATTTTTGTTTATATAGATGTAAAATTCATTAAAAAACTACATATGTGACGTATGAGTGATATCCAATTCCATTAAGTTTTATCAAAGAATATGGATATAAAGAATACGCATTATGTAGAAGTAGCATTGCGACCCGCTCTCACCAAAATCTGTTTAAAAAATCATTTCTGGATAAGGGGGGCGGAAGACAGAAGGAAAATAAACACAAACAAAGAACGTAATAATGTGTTGCTCTCATCATGAGAGCGTAAAAATGCATTCAGTTGCTTGTCAGCTTCTAAAGGAGAATGTTCATGTCCCTTTTTTCAGACTTCAATTTTACACCCACAGAAATATTACAGTATGATTCACTAATATCAATGAGAAATGATTTAGATTTTTAGAAGAATACTTGCCAAGTTAAATACGGTGTTTTTAGGTTTTTAGCGCAGTACAATTTTTCTATACTTTTCGCTCACATATACATATTATTTGGTTAATAAGTAGACTTGAAAATATTACTAACAATTTTCCTCTGGGTTAAATGTGCCTCTCATAATTTTTCTCATGTTCTCTTTGTGCCGACGTCTGAGAATAAGTGATTTGAGAACAGTGTTGCCTTTTTTGGTTATTTCTAACCAATATTGGTTATTTTTTAATTAATGTGCAGATGTGTAGATTTTTTTGGTTTTGGTTATTTTTCTTTCTTATAAGAAAAGCTATTTTTTGTTTCTTTTTTTATTAATTATAATTTAAACTTGAAAAAAAAAATAAATAAAACAAAAGTCTACGAATTTAATTTTGGTTATATTTTTACTTATTTGGTGAATTTTTTCACAAATGTTGTTTACAAAATTTTTTCTTTCCCTTCTATCTTTCCCTCCGCGTCGTTCTTTACACTTTATTTTCTTTGGTTTTATACATCAGGAATCATAGATAGCATACTTTAGGGGTAACTATGCGTATGAGTAATATATTTCAAATGCAATTAAATATTTAGTATGTAGTATGTAGTATACATGGGCATGGCCCCTCGCTCATTTGGAATATCAACATAAAAAGTAGCCTATAACTCCTTCCAGACATACAGGAAGGTACTGTGAAAATTTCAAGAAAATCGGTTCAGCCGTTTAGTCGTCTATAAACTCCAAACATACAATCAAACACACATTCATTTTTATATATAAGATTACTTTGATTCTTCGTATCGCTTTAAAACGTTGTCATTGATGAAATCTTGAAAATCCAAAATAAAACTCAAATGTTCACAGTTTATAACATTATAATCGTGGTGTTTATTAAATAATTTTAATCATTGATTGATTTGATTTGATTAATTTATGTTTTATTTGTATGTTTCTTTTCTTAAATCATTAATTAATTATTAATAAAATATCCATGAATTTTGTATGTAAATAAAAAGTATTCAGTTTTTTAGTGATTAATGATAAACTTAGAATAATAATACGTACATACATGTTCGTATAGATATCGTTAATTAAAATGCAAATTATCCAAAAACAAAATAACATTGAAAATGCTTTTAAAAGTTTTCAAATTTCGTTGATAATTGGGTAATTCACACGGATTTTTATATGAAATAACATACATGC
Source organism: Sarcophaga rosellei (assembly GCA_930367235.1). Classification (NCBI taxonomy): domain Eukaryota; kingdom Metazoa; phylum Arthropoda; class Insecta; order Diptera; family Sarcophagidae; genus Sarcophaga; species Sarcophaga rosellei. The sequence goes on along the minus strand of OV884021.1, from coordinate 48,982,884 downwards.
ATACACTGTTGTATATTCGTCCAACAATACACTCAATACAACGATACAACGGCTTGTGTGAATTGACCAAATATTTTTCTGACAACGTTTTGGCTGTCAACGTAATGTATTCAATTTCATATTAGTTTTGGGGCCTTTTGCATTTTATGTAACGATATACTTGCTAATTAATAGTTAAGATTAATAATTTAAAAAAAAAAATAATAATAATTATTATATTAATACAACAATAACTATATATTACAATACGATGATATAATGAACACACTTGTATGATAGACACTCATTTGGAGTTTATTTTTTTTGTTTGATTACACCATATGGCTGACCTTTTCAATGAAACGGCCCTTAGGGGTTAAGTTTATTTAGAGTTGAATATGGCTTCAATGATTTTTAAAAATCTATTGGAATTTATATTTGAACTGAAATTAGATAGTTTCAAGAGGCTAATCATACATGTGCGTGTTCATGTGTTTGTTATGTTATGACAAATAATTTCACTTTTATTTATGAAAAGATTTAATTTTTTTTTTTTTTTTCATCACAATTCAATATCGATATGGAAGAACAAATAAAAAACCATTATGATGCTAATGTAGTATGTGTGTGTATTCGTATGATGTTTCAATAAAACCGAAGAAGTTGCATAAAACCTTCACACTCGCATGTAAAACAAAAGAATTTGCCAACATCGTCACGATATCATCAGGCAGATTAATTTACAAATTGTTCGTTTGAACATCTAAAAACAAAAAAAGATTCCAAGCAAAATCTGCACCTGAAATCGATAAAAACATAAAAACTCGCGAGACAATTAAAGTCAAAACAAAAGAAACAATTTTTTCTGTTTGTTTTTCTTTTTGTATAAAGAAACCATTTATTTATTGTGTTTAAATTTCTGTATGATTTCAACCATTTGGCTGGATAGCCGGCGAGCTGACTGGCTGCATGCTTAACGTACCAGGGCTATTGTTTTCAAGTTTTCTACTTTTGGAATTTCTATTTAAAAATTTCTTTCTCCAGTGAAGAACTTTCGTTTTTTATGGGCTGCTTACGGCCAATTTAAGAAAAACTATAACATTTCGTTGTCTACAGATACTTTCTATTGAATTTATTTACAAACATTTTACGAAGTTTTGTTTTAATTTAAATGCTTAGTTTTTTTTTTTATATAAAATATTTTTTTTCTATTTTAATTTCAATTTTTTATTATTATTATTGTTCGTTGTTATTGGTTTATAAGAAATTCTATTTCTTTGTGTTAAATTGTCTTTATTTTCTATTTAAATATTATTGTATAATTATGTTAATTCATGTTGTGTTATGTACGTTGTTAAGCATCGTTCATCTACGGTTTAAGTAAAATTCTTGGATTAATTTTATCAATTTCAATATACATAAATATTCTGTCATTATTTTGATATTCTTTAAGAAAATATTTGTACAAGTTTCATTACATACTTTTGTGTATAATTTTATTTTTGTGTTTTTTTTTTCTTTTTTTTTAAGTTTAATTACATAAAAATTTAATAATTAATAAATTTTAAAATTAAATGCGATATGGAAGTTTCTTTTCATATGTTTTCTTTTTTTCACAATTTTATGATTTTCTTACTTTACTGATCGTTATTTACAGATAAAAATTAATTTTTATTTTTTATTTATTTTTTTATTTTAAAATGCATTGGCAGGACTAAATTGTATTCAAATGTGAAAATCCCATACTTTGGAAATCGTTTACACTCGAATTAAAAGATCGTGATGTAGGTTTTAAATTATAATAAATTAAGATTTAGGGCCATTATTACAACTTCCCGCTAAAGTTGAGTTTAGTTAAAGGTAACTTTAGCTGAAGTGAACTTTAAAGCCACCTTTAACTTCTTCTCGTTATTATAACCTAATGATAAAATAAAGTTAACTGTTTTCAAAAATATGGCAGTGCCGGAGCAATGTCGATAAAACTGCTCAATTAAACAATTTTTTTTAACGCAGTGGCAACGACGGGCTTCGTTTTTTTTTTTTTTTGGTTATTGTATTTGCTCACTTTGTTTATACTTGAAGTTACCATATTGAAAATAATATATAACATGGCAAGTTCAAACATAAAGTTAACTTTAAAAGATACCGGCAGGATGAGCCTCCCTTTAGCTTAACGCTCACTTCTATCTTAATAATGAAAAGCAATTTATCTGCCCGTTAAAATCCACCATTTTTGTTAACGGCAAGTTGTAATAATGGCCCTTAATCGATTTACTATAATCTGATATTTATTTATCAGTGAGTAACAATATTGCGAAAACAAAAAAATTTTATCTTGATCAAGTAAATGTATTCCAATGTTTATTATTTTAACACAATTTTTCAAATTTTATATCAAAAATTATTTCCTTCTAAAATTACTTTTTATTTTATTGTATAATAAATAAAAGAAAGAAAGATGTTCAAACCATCTCTTAAACATTTTGTAAATATTTATTTGTTTGCTTTCTGTTGCCCGCACTCAAAAGGTTCCAAAATCGCCTAAAACAACCAGGTTTCTTGTCTATGGCCACATATCTGTCCTCCTCTAGTATGGTATCCAAGATGTAATAACTGCTGAGATTAAGTGGTGGTGGTGGCAGTATTGGAGGTTGTCATGAGATTGTGCAATTCTTACCCTCACTTACCATTGCCGTTGCAACCGTACCCATTGTAGCTGTGGATGTAGACGCTGAATGTGTGCTGTTCACCATTGTTTGGCCACCAATGCCATGGCAATTGCTTGTTGCTGTGTTCGCTTGTTCCAACATGGCTTGTTTTTTTAGTTTTTTCTCATATGCAATGGCATCGTTGGGCACATAAGAGACACGCACTCCACCATAATGTTTGCGTGCCGGCAGACGATATACGTAATCGTCCATGTCACTAGATGAGCTGGATGAACAAGTGGAGCAAATGCTCGCAGCATCACAATTGTCCAAATTTTTTACCGCACTTGAACCGGCTTGTGTTTGAGCATTATGCAATTTAAGATTCGTTTGATTGATTTGCATTTCAGAGTTACTGCGCGATTGATTGCGTTTTCGTCGGCGACGACGTGCATTTGAATTGTCTGTATAACTTTTCGAACGTGACATGGTATCGTGGATACTGTGAAATCGTACTTCTTTGGTTGGATGACGATTGTTTTCCTCGTCTTCGTCATCGTTATCGTCATCGTCGTCATCATCATTATCGATATCGTTCCTAATGCGTTCATAGTTATCGTGTGGCAGATCTTCGTGACCATCATTATCATTTTCGTGATCCAGTTCCAATTCATTTGTTATTTCCTGGGTACTTTCAGTCATATCCGAATTGCTGGGCGAGTTAATATTTATTTTATCAATCGATTGATAACTGTGGGAATCATCACCCTTTGAGACCAGCATGTCCGGCAATGAGGCCGTTACATTTGGATCACCAAATATTGTTTTATCACCAGAGCAAATATTATCCAAACTTATTCCCAGTTCAGTCAGGTCAATAGGAGGTGGATGCGCTGGACGTGATATACCAGGTGCTACAACATTGTCCAGGTTTCGTACCAACATTAAGCGACCCAAGTCCTCTCTTCTTTGTCTTTCCTGTCTCTCTAATAAGTCGCCTGCACTACCGGAACTTTTATTCGCATGCCGCTCTTTATTGTTGGAGCCTTTACTGGGTCTAGGAGATCTGGCTATTTGACTTGTAGTGCTGGCACGATGTGTAGGTCTCAGCTGAGGTCCAGAACTGGTGTCAGATGGTGTAGGTGGTTCCCCCTTACTACAGGCAATAGAACAATAAATTGTGCCACGTCGAGGTAAGAACGGTCTGCCCAATAGTGAGCAACGGCAAGTACAACAAGAGAAACACTGATCGGTGGCATGCCAATGCTGGCCATCATGGGACATCTGCCCCTGATCCACGCCTATCACATCGCCACAATAGTCACAGTACTCGGCAAACATGGTATCGAAACAACTTAAGCAATACGGTTTGCCATCACGCATTATGTACCTCTGGCCGCCCAACTGCAGATCACATTCAAAGCAGGCGAAATGTTTCATATGCCAGGTACGTCCCTCAGCCTCTGTACATTCGTCGGAGAATATGATCTGAAAATACAAATGAAAGATTACGACAGAAATTAAAAAATTAATTTTTTTTATTTGTTTTTATTTCTGCTTTATTATGGTCGCTGTTGTTCAAATTAAATCACTTGGCAGGCCATTAAATCATTGCAACTGGTTTCCTTAAATAAATTTTTTTTTAGAAAATTAATTAATTTGTGGTGGTTCACTTAATTACCAGCCCATTTAAGAAACACGAAACTCAAAATACAAACTTTAAAATAATACTGGCATTGGCTTGAGTATATTGAGTTAAATTAATGCAAAAGTATTCAAATATGGTTGGCACAACCAAACATTTCTGAATCAATTGAAATATTTTATTTTTTCACTCTTTTTTTTGGTTACCCAAATTTTATACACTGCCTTGCATTGAACAAAATTGTTGCAATGTTGTCGTATTAAAGCAATTCTTTTCAGCATTTTATTGCAGCGAATAAATAGCGTTACATAATGGAACCACTTTTTTTTATTAAATTTTTTCTTTTCTTTTTCTGTTTTTTTTTTTTTGATTTGTTATACGACCAGTCTGTTTATATACAATTAATGTTAAATCTACAGATAATGTGTATTAAATGTTGGATCTCATAAAAATCTGCTTTGCACTTAAATACGACTTACTGACAGACAGACAGGCAGACAGTAAGTTTTGCCTACAGATTTCCCTTTGCAAATGCAGTGTTAACATGCATGCATACAATACTCTCTAAAAGGTTGTGTGTTTGCTTTGCTTGCTGTCTTTGTTTTTGTTTTTTTCTTTCTTCTTTTTTTGTAAATGTAACAACAACTAAGACTGTAAATTTTGATAATCATTTATGAGTATTATAATCGACGTTGTACTCGTACTCATTCCAACCTGTACTTATAAGTCAATGTTATAGTGAGTACGAATGGATCAGAGTAGTTGAATTTCAATACTGTTGACTGACTCATACCCAAAATTTCAAGAGTACTTATGAGTAGCGAAAAAACGTTTCATTTGCTGATCTCTGGTACGTAAACCCTTATCGTATAAATTGGCATAAGACCTATGTATTCACCAATCTATCCTGCTCTCAACATCCGGTCGGTTAAACCATTATTGTGAATATTTTTCCAGAAAATTCCGTATCTTCATTGACATTGACATTGATTGTGTGGGTGGTAGTTGCATCAGTATTTGGTAACCTTAGCCTTTTTTACGTGGTATGTTTTTAAGCGGAATATTAATTAAAAATAACTTTCTTTTATTCTCTCTTTAAATATCGCGGTAACCTGCTATCTGTTGCTACAAAGCACGAAATTTGCAACATTTTATCAGGAGGCAACTGAGGGTTTTCAATTGATAGAAGCACTCTTTTCCTTTGAGTTAAGAGGCGGGAACTGCAAAAAGTCACGGATTTTCTCTTGTCTCCTCGTAACTACTATTTATAAGAAATGCTCTCGAGGAATAATAATTGTAGAATTTTATTAAAAAAAATTTGGTTTTTTTGTTTAAGTTTTCAAGAAAACAATATTTTGTAATGAAATCGAATTGAATCAATTTCATTTCAATTAGAGATTACAAACGTGATCTTGAAGGGATGACTCTATCCATTTTTTTTTTTTTTTTTTTGTTTATTCGTTCGTTTGTCTCCCAAAAGACTTGATGCTAAAGTCATAAATCGTTTGTTACTTGTTGGTCGTTTGTATTGTATTTAGTTGTTGTTGTTGTTTTTTTTTTGGCTTTAGTAAAAATGTTTGTATTTATGACAGAAAAACTTGTTACTACTCACCTCATCACAGGCCGAACAACGTGGCTTTTGGGTTTCGGCATGATGACGTCCACAATAAAGGTTGCCATCACGATGAAAATATATTAAATCCACGAGTAATTCCTTGCAAACACTACAAACAAAACAGCCAGGATGCCAACAAACCTGTGAGCCAAGACGTTGAGCAAACACCACAATGTCACCGGAGGAAAGTTGTTCTTGGCACTGAAATTTCAAAGTAATAAAGTATTAAAGAAAATTGTAAATAAATAAAGAAGAAAAGAAAAACAAAAACAACAAAAAGGATTTCATCGCCTTAATATGATGATGAAAATAAAATTGTTTTTATATGAGCGATTTGTGTGAGGAATTTTCTTCAGAAATATGTTTACAAAATGGATTTGCGTAAATCTCTGTTTGATGTTTCAATAAAAATGAAAACAAACAGCAAGAAAATGTTCAAATAAAATTAGAAAAAGTAGAAATTCTTAAAGATTTCTAAAAGAAATGATATTAAAGCATTGTACAGTATACTACAGTAACTTTAGAAGATGATTACTCATAACATACGTAAAACATAAAATAATGTGTGATTATAGATCCACTCTGTGATTATTTGTTAGTAGTGAGGAGAACGTTTCTCTAACTGGTACAGATATGTGTCAGAGATTAGCAAGGAATCGTTTTTTCGCTACTCATAAGTACTCAAGAAATTATGGATATGAGTGAGTCAACAGTATTGAAATTCAACTACTCTGATTCATTCGTACTCACTGCACACATTGATTTTTAAGTACAGGTTACAATGAGAATGAGTACAACGTTAACATCAAACTCATAACATTCGAAATATGTTTGTTTGATTCATACCTTCTAGCCTACTCATTCAGATTCATAAATTTAGAAAAATATTTATATTACTCATAAATGATTCGAGTGATTCGAATCATTCGTGAAAACTTGCAGTCTTAGTTGTTGTTGCATTTACAAAAAAAGAAGAAAGAAAAAGACAAAGACAGCAAGCAAAGCAAACACACAGCCTTCTAGTGATTATTGTAGCGTTCGTAAGCGAGTCATACTTATTTTGTGATGTTGGGTGAAGGAGAGTCAAAATCAACAACATCATGCGTATTGTTAAGCATGAGTACGATGAATACTTCAAACTTTGAATATGAGTAGTAAGAGTATGATATTAAAAAAAGTATGAATGCGTATAAGTATCAGAAATTGTGAATATGATTCGAATGTACTCATATTTTTGAAAACTCATTGCTGATCTCTGATACTAATCACTTCATATTTGTGGAGAAAATTTAGTCTGGGAATGATTTACAGTACCCTTGATGAGGAGTTTGAATCACAATAGTTATGTTTATATCGAAATTGGAAAAGTGAAATGTATCCGCCTTCAGTAACTACGAAAAACGCTACCAATTAAAAGCCTATTTCACGATATCATTTGTCGACTGTCGGTTTGTATGGAAAAAAATCGTCTTTTGCTACGTTAAATAGTGTTTTTTTCTTGTTGTCCTCACAAATGTTGTTTGAATTGTCAGTTGTGTTCGTAATGCATAATAAAACTCGAATTGTGCCTTAAGGACACATTATGAAATTAAAGTTTTCTATGGATATTCATGCACTCCCCAAAAAACTCTTCTCCACTGAGGCCTTATATCGAAAATTAAAAAAAAAGAAGAAGAAGAAAAACTCCGAAAGGGTTCGCAATCATTTAAATTGAAACCATTAAATGCTTCACATTCATTTAAAATTTTTGCCATTATTTGTGTTATTTGTTTGGTTGATTGTTTGTTTGTTTAGTTGTTGTTTTATTTGAATTTTTCCCATTTAGTGAAAGTGTTCCCTCGAGGGTACATTTTTTTTGTCTTTATTAGGGCGTATTTTGTGAAATTAGTTCGTTATTTCGTTGCCTCTGCTCAACTCCATTTCTTAAATACTACACGGTTTTGTTGTTGTGGATTTTTGTGCTTAATTTTTCTTTTTTTATTTTGTTTTCTAATTTGTTTTTAAAATAAATTCAATTATCCAATAAGTACCATAAAATGTTAAATAAAATAAATTTAAAAAGTTTGAGAAAAAACAATCATTCAACGTACTCGCAATTTGGATGAATGGTTTTTAGAGGTGACAATAGATTGTATTGCATTTTGTTTTAAACTTGATACGAATTTAAATAATTTCCGATATTTTTTAGATTTTAACAAAATCAGTTTTGTTTTTGTTATACTTGCCCTTACAATAGTTTTTTTTTTAGAATTCTGAGTGTATGGTTTTTATCCATTAATAATGATGGACTACAATATAACGTCGACTTCGAACGCCAGATTTGTGATACTTTTTTAATGGCAATTAGTTTTGCAAGTAGGCTGCTCGACAAGAAATGATTTTTTTCTCTTTTATTACGGCGATCACATTCAAAACAAACCAAATTTGCGAAAATAAAAAATTTGTTCACATGTATATCTGAATTGGATATTTAAACAAAGATACGAATCTTACTCATAATTTCTGATACTTATACGCCTTCATACTTATTTTAATATCATACTCATACTACTCATATTCAAAGTTTGAAGTACTCATCGTACTCATACTTAACAACACGCATGATGTTGTTGATTTCGACTCTCCATGACTCAACATTTAAAAGAATCCCAAAAGTATGATTCGCGTATGAACACTATAATACTCACTAGAAGGTTGTGTGTTTCCTTTGCTTGCTGTCTTTGTCTTTTTCTATCTTTCTTCTTTTTTTTGTAAATGCAACAACAACTAAGACTTTAAATTTTAATGAATGAATCGAATCACTCGAATCATTTATGAGTATTATAAGTATTTTTCTAAATTTATGAATCTGAATGAGTAGGCGTATGAATCGATAATATTTCGATTATTGCAATGAGTTTGATGTCAATGTTATACTCATACTCATTGCAACCTGTACTTATAATCAAAATTGTAGTGAGTATGAATGAATCGGAGTAGTTGAATTTCCTTACTGTTGACTCACTCATGCCCAAAATTTCAAGAGTAGTTATGAGTAGCAACAAAAGGATTAATTGCTGATCTCTGCTCTAGGAGGAAGGTGCTTAAGAAATTTTTTTTTTTCATATTTCATTTTGTGGGAAATACGTGACCTGGGGATTGAACCGTGGCACATCTACATGTCTCTATAGAGGAAAACTGGGAACGGCTTGGTAAGAATTTTTCGAATAAAACTAAATTATAAAGTGCTCATATAACTAATAAATGTGGAAGTTTACTCTTTAATTGATGCAATTGTTGTCAGTTTAAAATTTTTAATATTGTTACCAGAGGTTCCAGATAACTTAAATTTTAATTTTGTTTTTCTCAAAAATCCCCAAACAATAAAGAATATATATACTTTTTAAAGCTATTTGGCTAGATATTAATTTAATATTAATTTTTACTTTCACCATAAGTGAATTTTATACTCCTATAAGCGGACACTCCCCATTATGTGATGAATTTTCTTGTCCCATGGTACGAAATAACCTGACTGGCTGGACTCTGGCAGTTCTTTTTTGTAAAATTCCAAATTTTTGCCTTTTTCTTTTTTTTAGTAGCCGAATAAAAATCTGAAGATAATTAAGATATGAACCAAATAAGCATTGACTAATACCCAGATTTCCTGCCATCATTGACAACGAAGATGAAATTGTAATTGTAATTGTAAGAACTTGTCTGATTCAAGTGTCGAGCTGTACTAAGTTCAGCACAATTTATGCACATAGCCAAAATGTGAATAACAAAAGAGAGTTCAGTCAGTCTTGTGCGAAGACGATGTGTGTTTGAAGAGAGTAATCGTGGTTTGAAGAGGTCCACTACAAAGATCTATCGAATATTTTATTTATTTATTTATTAATTACAATACAATTACAAATTATATTCTAATTATATACGAGCGGAGTAACTTGACCATATGCACGGTGTAGTGTAACAGACCAGAGCCTCTGGTGGGAATCGAACCCACGACCCTCACGCTAACAGTCTAGCACACTACCCACTAGACTACCAGGGCGCACGATCTGTCGAATAATTGTCTACTAATTGTTATTGTTTACGCAAAGGGTTTACATCAAGTTGTGAACAGTGGCACACGGAATTGTGGGAATAATAAAGAATTGATTTAAAAACTAAACACTAATTTATTTTTATTTTATTTGCAATCAGCGAACTCATATTTTAAACGTTTTTAAATGGTAAAACCGTAACAATATCTGTCATTTCAAATCAGTTAATACAAATTTGTTGTATATGATGATTGAATAAGAGAATATAACACTTCTGAAGAAGAATTAATTTTATGACACAATACAATTATTTCCAAGGAAATGTGATCAGAAGTGAAGTAAAAATATTGATTGCAGACACCAAAGAAAATTCTGACCGCTGTAATAAATTTCTAAATGAACGTTAACTGAATTATTTAAAATTTAATCTGCATATTAGATGATAAATCAATTTCTTGACGATTCTATTTTTTTCCAACGCACTGTCCCAAATTAACTTTCATGAAATATTTTCAAAGCTGTTAATCACGAACAAAGAAAAATTGAAAAGATTTTGTTTTTTTTTTTGTTTTTTTACTTGTCAAAATCTGATGAACGAAGGGATTATGAAAATATTCAATGGTCCAGAAAAACACAAAAATGGAAAAATGTATTCAAATCCATGCAACCATACGAACAAAGGAGAGTAACAAAAATATTAACGCGTGTGTCTCTTTGAATGTGAACTCAATATTGAGGTTGGTAGAGAATACAAAATGAATTACTGAAAGAAATCTTTCACTAAAAGGCACACAATAACATTGAAGACAAGGATATGACAGCCGAATAAAGGAAAATATTAAAAAAGAAATGAAAACAAGAAGGATGTTCCAAAGAATAATGAAAGAAATCATTGATGTGTACTCAAATAAAAAAAATGTGAATAATGGTGGTAATGAAGAAAAAAGAGAAATTTTTGAACCAATCTGTCGGCAGAAATGATAGGTATGCACTCTACTAAAAGCGAAATAAATTGCTGAAGAGACCCTGCACTAAACAATGAAACCAGAGATCAGCAATGAATCGTTTTTTCGCTACTCATAAGCACTCATGAAATTTTGAGCATTAGTGAGTCAAAAATATTGAAATTCAACTACTCTGATTCATTCGTACTCACTACAACATTGATGTATAATTACAGGTTGCAATGTGTATGAGTACAACGTTGACATCGAACTCATAACATTCGAAATATGTATATATTTATACGCCTACTCATTCAGATTGATAAATTTAGAATACTTATAATACTCATAAATGTATCGAGTGATTCGAATCATTCATCAAAATTTACAGTCTTAGTTGTTGTTGGATGTACAAAAAAAGAAAAAAGAAAAGACAAAGACAGAAAGCAAATCAAACACACAACCTTCTGGTGAGTATTGTAGCGTTCGTACGCGAATCATACTTATTCTTGTAAATGTGGAGTAAAGGAGAGTCGAAATCAATAACATCATGCGTATTGTTAAGTATGAGTACGATGAGTACTTCAAACATTGAATATGAGTAATATTAGTATCATATTAAAAAAAGTATGAATGCGTATAAGTATCAAAAATTATGAGTATGGTATGAATTTACTTATCTTTTTGAACCAGTGTTGAAAATTTCAGTACTTTAGTACTTTTTCCAGTACCCCTGCTACACTTTCAGTACTTTTTTTATTATTTCATATTTTATGGTTCGCGCTTTTCAACTATTAATGGGTTATCAACATGTTCAACGTAATGCTAAAGATAGAATTAGTCTTTAGCCCCGGTTAGCTCAACGTCCATACAGCGTACGTTCGTTTTTGGAACAAGAAAAAAAGGGGAACGCTTATCGAATCGTAGTGTAATTTCGGTAAGTATTTAATTTGCTTTACGTATGCTGAAATGAACGTTCATTCCGTTACGTTCCGTCGACAATTGACTAAACGGGGCTTTTACGTTTCCAATCAGCTGTTTTTGTTTTGTAGTGACCATAGTAAATTAAAACTTAACTTTTTAAATATTTCAAATTCTATATTCAATTTACTTTTAAACCAAATCGCAAACGGGGTAAATATACCAAAAGTATCGATTATGTTTTTGTAGATTTTTTTTGGAAATTTCCAAGAATTATTGAAAAAGGGACGAAGTCAACCAAATGTTCATCGAATCTTTACCCATCTAATCCATAATGAGCAGACAAATAGTTAAGAAAACAAAAGAAAATCATAATGTCTCTCCTTCCCCAACTCCTATTTAAGATATTCGTATTAAAAGAAAAATAAAAGTTTATATAGTGAAAAAGGCATGATAACAAGACCCATTAATAATTCTGGTTCCGGACAAACTTTGCTGCTGTACGTGCGTGGCAAACTTGCATAACGAAAATAGATTTCTGTTTCTTCTCTTAAAACAGAATAGAATAGGTTGACGACGTTAGTTAAATACTTATAATATTTTTTGGCATTTAAAAATAGATGACAGTGACCTTTTCTTGGCATTAACATTACTTTTGCACACACAAAGTCACAAGAGTTGAGTGATAATTTGTCAATACAATTAATATGATACACGAACCCTATGGTAGGGATTATTATTTTGCCAAATACTTGCCATGAAAATAGGAAAACATACAGACTTGTTGACACGAACAATGAAAATTCTTAGAGAATCTTACTTGAGAATGAGACTGAAAAACTGGATAAATTGGTTTGATAAGATTAATGGAGAATGATGGCAGCAATTATGTACAGGGCATTAAACACAAGCCATAACGATAACTTTTAAATGACGGTACCTGTGTATTGCATTAAACAAACAGCTTAATTAACTTCTAAGACTGATACAGAAATGGAGAAAGCATTTAAACACAGTAATTTCCGAATTACTCATGAATTCTGTGCTTTTCCGGTCGTTTAAATAAAATCTTTCATTTGCTTAATTTTTCACAGGACTATGAGTAAAACTTTTGGTTTGTTTTTGGCAAAAACTTTGTGCAATATTCCCTTACCCTTTAGGTGTATCAGCACACGCAGTTGTATAAGGTTGCCTAATTAATGCCATTTACACACAAAAACTTTAGGTTTTTGTATTTCAATTACAGACATACGTATACAGCCTGAACAACAGAGCAACATAAACAATGTCTAGGCGAAACATTTTGAAATTTTCTTTAAGATTTTATACAGTGGCTGGCTGCCACTAACAAAACTAAAGCAAAATAAAACAAAAACTCCTCCGTTAATAGCTTGAATGAAATAATTACTTACAAAGAGAAGTTATTTGGAACTGAATGGGTTCTCTTAAATGTCTTATTTATTTTCGTATTCAAGTAAAAGGTCTTAAACGACATTTTTGCATGCTTAATATTGTCTAAACGAACATTTAATATTAAAAAGCTTATCCATCAACAGATTTTCCTTGTATACAAAGTAAATGAGACTTTTATTCAGATATATAGGAAAACAAAATATGATCTCTTGCGTTGCGAATAAGAAGATATAATAGAATTCCGGCGATGATTAAGATAGCTTGGTGGTTTGCATAGAGGCAGTCATGTGTAGTGCGTATCCATAGATTTTCTTTATTTAGAATTTTTTTTAGCAAAAAAAAAGAAATTGGAATACAGAATTTATTTAAACGTTTAAATTTTCATAAAATAATTCTAATTATTGGGTTGTTCGGAAAGTAATTTCGTTTTTTCCCGGCAGAGGATTTAATTGTACTTTTTTTTCACCCAACTTCACACTTAAGCCGTATAATTTTTATATACCTTGAGAGCTCATATAGCAAGACTTGTTTCAATTAATTCTACGCAATAGTGTTTGGTTGGTGCCCTTTTAAATATGGAGAGCGATATCATACTGTTTTACTACAAAAAGGGTGAAAATGCTGTTCAAGCCAGAAAGAAATTGACCGACGTGTATGGAGAAGGTGTGTTGACAGTACGCCAATGCCAGAACGAGTTCGCTAAATCTCGATCCGACAATTTTCATGTTGAAGTTGCACCACGTTCGGGAAGGCCGGCTGAAGCTGATAAAAAGGCGATAAAGGCATTAGTTGATGCGAACCGGAGAATAACAATACGTGAGATCGGATTGAGGTTAAATTTATCAAAATCAACAGTTTATGACCAGTTGATTGATATTATACGAAACTCGTTTCCACAAAAAAAAACAAATTACTTTCCGAACAACCCAATATGTATTATCGAGTCAACCAATGCCATGGTCTTGATGTATATTTTATTCTATTCTGATATTTGTTCATTTCTCTTTTAATTTTATTCCGATCATATTTCCCATTTTGAATCGTGTACAAAGATATGTTACGGTAGATCTGAACATATACTTTATGTCTGCAAAACGGCTGTTTAAGGTCATTATTACGTTCAAATAAACTACACTGAACAATATATACTGTATGAACTGTATTTATTTATATGAATAGACATCGAATTTGATTATTGAAGGTTAGGTTAGGTTAGCGGACGTGTACTTTTTTTTGAGAAGCTTTTCATGGCAATTTTTACTCTCAGAGTTTTTGCCAGAAATCTGCTGGGAGGAAGTCGCCGAAGAAATATTTTTCATATGTTCGTTTTGATGTCTGACCTGGGATTTGAACTCGGGCCTTTCGTCAACACCAACATACTACCTACTAGACTAAGGCGACTTCACATTGATTATTGAAACTACTTATATAAATTGTGTAGAACCAAAAAGGTAGTAATAATGATGAAGGGTGCCCCGAAGACCTCGTTGGTAGTGTGCTAAACTTTCCATTCTCCTACAATCTGCCTTTTCTGTATTCTCAAAAAAAAAAAAATAATTTGTATTTATGTAGGGAATGTCTTCATTTTGTTTTCCTATGTACTCAAAGCCAATGGGTTTCTTAAGGTTATTACTGTATTCATAGGCCGTATTTTGGCAAAAGCAAAAAGTTTTTTTCAATTTGCATTGAGCTATCAACACTTTGGTATACGCTCCAATATTGTCATTTGAAACACTAACAAATTGAAGCATTTGTGATAGTTTTCGCGAAACTATCTCTACATATATGCATTCACTACTACATCTTTTCTCAAATAAAATGTTTTCTCTAAGCCTTCCCGAGAATTGTAATGTTGACAAATTCATTATCGATCGTAATATACTTCTATTCATGTACAAATTTTTAAAGAATTTTTTTTTAAAGCTACAAGACTTAATATTTTTTTCTAAATCCCTTTCCATTAGCTTTAATCATTATAGAAAATAAATTCAAATTTTTAACTTTCGTGCTTTCTATTGTACATATTTAATATTAAGAAATAAATATTAAAAATATTAAAAATATTTCATTCGCAATTTAGAAAAATTTTCTTTTAAGAACTCATTTTTAGAAACCTTTTCATTTGTGGCCTTTTGCATTTTGCATTCCATCAAGGATTTCAATATACATACATACATATAACACTCTGTGGTTTCCTTTGTTGGCGAACAACATCGAATTGTTGAGACAATTAAGTTGTTGTTCGTTTAAGAACAAGGCAGAAAATATCGTACTCATTTAAATCTGAGGATATAAAGAAAAATTTTAATTTAACATGTACTTGTTATTCTGTTGGGTAAGAACGACTGTTATACTGTTGGATGATTTTCAATCTCCCTAATTTTTTTATTTATTTATTCCAAGACTACACAACCGAAAATTAAAATTTTAAATGCGTGTGAGGTATCATCGAAATTTATTTCTTTTGAAAGAGCTATTGATCTGAAATGTCAAATTTTCCATGTCTCGAAGCTTATATCAGACATAATTTGACCGATGACATTTGTTTAATTGATGTACATATTTACATACACATGCGACTTAAGCAAACCCTACAAGAAAAAGTCAAATCGCACAACTAGGTCGACATCAGTTCAAATAACTCTCAAATCGTCCGTACAAAATATCCAATGTGGCAAGAGTTGTGTGGCACTTGGACCGGTTCCTTTGAAGCCACTTGTCGTTGGGGCCCATTCGCCAAGGTGTGGTAAGCGAAATCGACTCCATTGGGATCTCACTCTCTGCATACTCTCACGGAAATCGGCAAATCTTTCGTTTTGCTGGACTGTCGACTGTTTACAAATTTATATTTCAGTCGGTGGGACGATTATTTCAATCGTAGAATGGATGAAGCGCTCGGTACGCTGATAATTTTCTTATTTAATCGTGTTGTTAAAAGCTATATCCGCCCATGATAACTTGACTAAACAAACTGAAAGGCAACTTCCGACGTGCTCGATGTGTATAAATTACATAAAAACAGATGCGACAATATTGAAATATGTTTCCCAGTAACTGAAATCTTTAATTAAGAGGCTTCAGTTTGTTCCAAATAATCTATCTGATAAGCTACCTGATCTCTGTTACTCATATTGTTCCCCTTTTTTTAGGAAAATTTGAATTCAATCAATAAAGAGTTCCTCACAACAACAATAAGGTAGAACTGAGCGTTATTACTAAAGGGAGGATCATCCTGCCGGTAACTTTTAAAGTTAAGTTTATGTTAGAACTTGGCATACATATATATCATTTTCAATATGGCAACTTCAAATATAAAAAATAAACAAATACAACAACAAAAAAAGCGAAGCCCGTCGTTGCCACTGCGTTAAAAAAAAAAACTTGTTTAATTGAGCAGTTTTATCGACTCCACTGCCATATTTTTGAAAAAGTTAACTTTATTTTATCATTATATTGTAATAACGAAATAAAGTTAAAGGTGACTTTAAAGTTCACTTTAGATAAAGTTACCTTTAACTAAATCCAAGTTTAACGGCAAGTTGTAATAATGGCTCTATAACAAATCAGAGATAATTAAAAGAAGTTGTGAAAGCCATATGTCCTTTAAAGTATCGTTAGCAAGAGACCGTTAACAAGATACCTTAACTTTAACACACCTCCTCAGTAAATAGTTTCACAATTTTTAATATTTTTTTTAAAATTAATTAAATGTAAAATAATATTAAAGAGAATAGTTTTTAAAGCAAACCCTATTCCCCTTTTTTTGCTGACGCTTCATAAATACAATTAAAAACTTTCGAATATTTTGTTAAAGAAAAGATTTTCTTTTCAAACACTTTTAATAAATCCCAGTTTTTATTACAATTTTATTAAAACGTTTCTTAGAACGACGAATAACAAAAGAATCCCAGTAAAAAAAAACAGACAAAAATACGATAATAAAATACGGGATAAGAAATGAACTCAACACTACTTCGACTTGTCGTTTTCTAGTACGAAATAAATCCCTTTTCAATGGGAAGTCCACAAATATTGCATAGCATTTGCAAATGAAGCACGGGGGGGTTTCAAGAATAAGTTTTTAAAAGAAAAAAAAATATCCATTATTGAGTATACTTTTCTATGGAAAATAGTGTTTAAGTTTGTGTGTGGATTAGTGCGTACTTTTGTATGAAAAACTTTTTCTTTTTCCCCATACCATCGACGGCGATATTTTTCAGAACTTTTATGCAATATTTAATAAGAATAATATAACGGTACTCTAGACTGGCAAATACGGTTAAAGAAGGGGGTGGGGGGGAGTAATAGAAAGTGCATTTACGAAAATTGTTTTGTTTTTTGTCGCCCCCTGCAAGTTTACGGGCCGAAGAAGAAATGCCAAAGCCATAGAATGGAGAAAAAACTTTACGTAACATTGTTTGTCCAAAACGCTTTTGTGCTTCTGACTAGTTACTGGTAGTTACTTCAGTCATCGTCTGGCAGCCAATAATAATGATGATGCAAATTTTCAACAATAAGAGAGAAAAACGAGAAAATAAAAACAATTTCCATTGAAAATCTTAAGAAAAACGTAAAAGAAATAAGGAAAAAACAAGACACTCTTGAAGAAGTTTTTTTTTGTTTTTTTTTGCTGCCTCATTGTCAGTTTCAATTCCTTGTTGCCAGCACCACCACGAGTATTATTTGCTTGGCAGTAGTTGTTCGCCATTCACTTTTCATAGAGCTTTTGTTATGAATTTTTATATAATTTCAATGAAAAGCGCACGTTAGTGAATTTTTATTGGTAGATAACGAATAATAATGCCCCTTACAACAGCCTATAGGTATAGAAATGTGTTCCCAAGTAGTATTTTCTACGAGACATTGATGTTGAATTTCTAAACGTTTTATACCGTGTACAGGATAATGATCCGAATTATCGCATAACTTCTTCAATGCTCTTTCAAACGAAAATCTCAGTGTGCTCCCCTTTTTTAAACGTATGCAAAGATATTGAGAAAATGAGAGTAAAACCTTACGACAGATTTTTTACGGTTATACGTACCAGAGATCAGCAATTAGTATTGAAAAATATGACTAGATTCGAATCATACTCATAATTTCTAATACTTATACGCATTCATAGTTATTTTAATATCATACTCATGCTACTCATATTCAAAGTTTGAAGTACTTATCGTACTCATACTTAACAATACGCATGATGTTGTGGATTTCGACTCTTTTTTACTCAACATTTATAAGAATCACAAAATAAGTATGATTCGCTTACGAACGCTACAATACTCACTAGAAGGCTGAGTGTTTGCTTTGCTTGCTGTCTTTGTCTTTTTATTTCCTTTATTTTTTTGTAAAAGCAACAACAACTAAGAATGTAAAGTTTTGATGAATGATTCGAATCACTCAAATCATTTATGAGTATTAAAATATTTTTCTAAATTTATGAATTTGAATGAGTAGGAGTGTGAATCAAACAAACATATTTCGAATGTTATAAGTTCGATGTCAACGTTGTACTCATACTCACTGCAACCTGTACTTATAAATCAATGTTGTAGTGAGTACAATGAATCAGAGTAGTTGAATTTCAATACTGTTGGCTTACTCATACTAAAAATTTCATGAGTACTCATGAGTATCGAAAAAACGATTCATTGATGATCTGTGGCGTGTAACGTACAAATGGCTCAGAGATATGCCGGTAGCCAAGACACCCTTCTTCGGTCATCTCTCCTTTAACCTGCCTTACATGTTTATGAATACGGGTTGATTACTACAGTAAGAACTCATGTTCAAATGTGGAAAGATTAGAAAATATTTTTCAAAATTTAAAACAAAAAACTTCTCTTTCAACCGATTGTAAGTAAATTAATTAGAAGGGAAAGTGTTAAGTTATAGCAAATTTTTTCTTGTTCCACCAGGATAAATCGCTCTGTTTAAGAGATTAAAATTGATTTTGAAATGATTTTCAATTTAAGTATTTATTGTATTCCATATGTTGTAGACAAAAAATTAAATTTTAAACTGGAAAATCGTTTCGAAAACCTTTTTATATCTAGCGTAGGGGTAAAGAAAAATACTACAATAAAATAAAAAAAATCGTATCCATACTCTACGTGATGTCGTCTTTTATTTTTATTTCTATTTCCATTTTCCTTCATTGTGTTCATTTTAATTTTTTTATTTTTTTTTTTTTGTACAAAACGACTGTTTAAGACACATTTTGTCAACTTTTTTTAAAACTCTTTTGTTTTGTTGTTGTTGTTTTTTTTTGTAATTTTTATATATTTGCAAAAAATAATCGCATCCCGCAACGTCTTTTCAATTGTTTTGGTCCATTTTAAGTTTGTTTTTGTTTTTTGGTTTTTCTCCCTTTTTTTCAGTTTCTTTCTTGTACTTATTAATACGGGGGTATTTTACACAGTTTAGTTTTGATGTCGACTTAATGAAATCTTTTTGTCATCTGTTACAAAGTTTTTAAACAGTAAATGGTAAATGTGGCCGTGTTTAGTTTCATAAAAACGACAAAGTTTTCATCCTCAAACTCAATGCTGCCCCGCATACCCTTCCTTAGTCACCCCTCTTTCATTGCGACTGTTTTTCTTTTCTTGCTAATGTTTGGCTGCAGTACACAGTACAACATCCAGTTTATAATCATTGCAAAGTGGTAGATGAAAATAGCATACACACAGATACACATTTCAAAAAACTTGAAGCAGCACATAGTTGTGGGACATAGTTGGGGCAAGTGGCAAAAGTGTTGCATTTTATGATTTCCTCTTACTCAAGTTTGAATATTTATTTGGCTAACACTAACAACGACAACAACAGTAACAACAACAACACGAAAGAAATAAAAAGAGAAATAGTTTAAAACATAAATGGCAAATGAAATATGACAAAAAGAAAAAGAAAAGAAAAAAAACATAATTTATGCATTACGTTACAGTTTTAGTGTTTGCATTTACAGTTACAAACGAGGTAAAAAATCTTTTTATAGTTTCATGCAAAAACAGAACAAAAAAATAAAAGTATCTGATCACTGCGGATGAATTTTTAGTTAAAGTTGTGATTACTGTTCTGGCTCTTGTCAAAGTATTTGATTTATTTTGGTGTTCTTTCTACTGTGCAAATAAAAATACATATTAAATTAAAACTACATTTACCGTAAAAACAAATCGTGTAAGAAATTAAAAATAAAGAAAGAAATAGTTTATGGTGTATAGAAATGTTTCACTTACATTTTGACAAGGACGTTCATCGGATAGAAGACGTACTGCACCACGACCCAAAGCTTCTCGTTTTCGTTGTGCGGAAAATATCCGCAGCTCTTTACGTTCTTCGTCACTTAAGGAGTGACAATAGCGTACCTAAAAATTAAAATAAAATAAATTCATTTAGAGCCATTATTATAACTTGCCATTAAAGTTGAGTTTAGTTAAAGGTAACTTTAGATAGAGGGAACTTTAAAGTCATCTTTAATTTCTTTACTTTATTTTCAAAAATATGGCAGTGCCTGAGAGCAATGTCGATAAACCTGCTCAATTAAACAAGTTTTTTTTTTAACGCAGTGGCAACGAAGGGATTCCTTTTTTGTTGTTGTGTTTATATTGGAAGTTGCCATATTGAAAATAACATATATGAATGGCAAGTTCTAACATAAACTTAACTTTAAAAGTTACAAGTAGAATGATGCTCCCTTGAGCTTGATTCTAACTTCTCTCTTATTGTCCACTTATAATAATGAAAAACAATTTATCTGTCCATTAAAATCATCCCTTTAGTTAACGGCAAGTTGTAATAATAGCCCTTAGAGCCTAAAGGAAGAATTTTAACGGGCAGATAAATTGTATTTCCTTATTATGAGTACCCAATAAGATAGAAGTGATCGTTAAGCTAAAAGGAGGATCATCCTACCTTTACTACTACCACTTTATGTTGAAAAAAAACGAATCCGCCGCTGTGTTAAAGAAAACTTGTGTAATTGAGCAGTTCTATCGATTTGCTCCGGCACTGCCATATTTTTGAAATATTTTGTCTGTAAGTTGTAATAACGGAAAGAAGTTAAAGGTAACTTTCCAGTTCCCTTTAGCTAAAGGTACCTTTAACTAACCGCAAGTTTAACGACAAGTTGTAATAATGGCCATTAGACTTTTAACCAATATCAATGCTGTAGTATTTAAACATAGTATGCCCCGTCTTTAAATAACACAGGCAAAAACTAAAAAATGAGTGTGTCAAGTCCGAAATTTACTTCAGAATTAGCACTTTCTGATGCCGCAACAAGATTTAAATAAAATTAATTTGGGACTTAATGTCCACTCGAATATAGACACTTTTTAGTTTTTAGGTCGGATTCGAATTTAGCCAATCAGAAACCTTTAGAAAAGTGGTATATTGAGCTAAATATTTCATATAAAGTTTAAATTAATTATTGCGCAATAAATACGCAAATTGTTATAATATTGAGTAAAACTTAAAATGCTGCACTGTTATAAGTATGTGCACATATAACAATTATCCGAACACTTTCTGTTGATATTTGACAACTCAAATGTCAACAACAACAAAAAAAAAACAATCTTGTTGAAACAATCAGCTGTTTTGTTCACCAGCTGTCAAATGAATATTGAATAAGCAGCTGAACTGCGTATATTGTTATATGTGAACGCTTAAATATTGTACTCAATAAACCAAATATTGACTCAATAAAAGTGCATATCTGAACATAGTATTAGTCTGGTTTCTGATGTATAGAAAACACCATGACCAATTGATGAGCATAAGTAGGCTTTATACAATCATATGCTTTTAACAGTAGTCAAGCGACATTCTCAATATCAGACGTACGTAGAATAAAATGAATATTTAATAATATTTTGGAAAAATAGGTGAGTGAAAAATGCGCTTGTTCGTGATTCAAAGCCCAGCCAATCCTTTCAATAAAAATGAAATCCGAGAGCAAATAAAATTTTGCAATGAAAAGTTTCTCAAAAATCTATCGTTCGATTTTAAAATGTATGTAGGCCAGTCATGGATAAAATTGAAACCCACAACATGGGTGGTGTGAGAAGCTAGACCGTAATCCTGACTGAATGGTCAATATGTATATCCAATATTTCTATTTATTGTTAAAACTTACTTCATTATCTTGGGGCGGCAATTGATGGAGTAATTGTTTGATGCGATATTTCTCACCAGGACTATTAATGTACGGCACCTTATCATCGGGCAGTTGAGAGAAATATAAACGTACCTGAAAGTGAAAATAACCGTTATTAATTTAAATTCAATTACTTCAATTATTTAATGTTTTTTGTTGTAGTTTTTTCAGTTGCCTATTAAAAAATGCAATCATATTAAATCAAAAATAACCAATTTTGTCTTTTTTATTTCTTCTAACTTGACCAAAATGGATTGTCAATTTATCAAATAATTTAACGTGTTAAGGTTATACACATGTATGGTACCTAAAAATATCGAAAACGCAGATAGTAGATGAACAAATTGTAAAACATCCCAGCAAAAAATGGTAGAAGTATTGCGTCTACGATTCTACGTAAAATTTATTTGTTTGCTTCAAGAGGATAATCTATGGTAAGAATAACTTTTGCTGGGAAATTCCAATTTATAGAGTGTATAAAATGTGTGTGCTCAAGAGAGAGTGTGTGTGTGTTAGTGACAGTAAACCATGCAGCAGCAGCAACCGTTTTTGTGAGATATTAATCACAACAAATACTTTCACTCTCACCATCATCATGACAATTTGGTCAATTTCGATTAAAAATAATGACGTGCCATGCATCATTTGTATCTTAACAAAAAACAACATATTGGTGCACCAACATCATTCCCCCCAAAGATTATCATCATCGCCATCACTATGACCGCAAAGCATATACACTCACACATATTGTGCACAATAGCCGTTAGATTGTTACACTATTAAGTGCCCTGCGGTATAAGCTATTGGACGAATTTTTATTTATTTGTTGTTGCCATCCTATATTATGCAGCCAGTTTCCCAATGCTAAAACAGCACAGTACCATGGCTTCCATGCTGTGTGCATCAATTTCATATGGAATGGGGTTCAATTAATTCGCAGTAGACCACTTCACTAACAAACTCTCACACACTCTCTAAATCCGTTTACTATTAAATCGTTCATTTGTCGTTCGTATGGTGTATGGTGGTGACTTAGCAATATAGTTTTGGATTTATTTGCACAAAAAAGAATGAAAAAAGGAAAGAAAAATAAATTTTTGAAAAAATCTATTCCCATCTAAATACCAGATTGTGTTGTATTGAAAATTTATTACAAGTACTTGTGCTCTGGTCAACTATAACAGCAACAGCAATAGCAACATCAACATGGCCTTAATGGCAAATGTGAGAGAGTGTGTAAGAGGCCCCATTAGTTATATTTGGTCATTGTAGTAGAGGGAGTTTTAATCGGACGGTCAGTCGAACGTTTGTTGTTTGGTCTCACATTATTAATTGCACTTGCTGTTAAATGTTTTTCAACATTCTTTTTTCTATCGTTCTTCGTTTGTTTTCTTTTTTTTTGTTGTCGCTTTAGCTCGTATATTTTTTGGTCATGTGACTGATAAAATAAAATAGAAAATATATACACTCACGCTCACATGAAATGTTGTTGTAATAAAATATTTTCAACAACATGTCCATGTTTATAATCGTACAACCATCCTTACATGCATACAATACACACATACAAAATACTCCACTTAGTCTGTTAAAGTCCCACCAAAGCATTGTAAAATGTTGAATATGGGTGGGTCCGGATGATTAAACACGGCAATAAATATTTGAAATTTTAAGGGTATTTAAGAAAATTTTATCCGCCCGCTAATCTATACGAACTCTGCAATTATTTTCTATGAAAAATTAATGAATTTTTCACAATTTCATGTTTATAATGAATGAAAAGAAATGGAAGCATACAGTGAAAATATCATTTCCCATAAGGATTGTGGGGGGAAATGAAAAATAAAGTAGAAATTTATGGGAAGTATTCCATTTCATTTAATTCTTCGGAATAACAAGACAATGGTTATTGCTAAACACAGGATATAATTTCCTGATTATTTAAGATAATTTGTTTGAAAAGTTACCAAAAATTATACTCTCACCTCTCCATATGAATTTATTGTACAAAATAATATTCTTCTAACCAAAGAACATGACCATAAAATATTGATCAACTTTATACGGTGTTCGGATATGCATCTTTATTGCGTAAATCGCAATAAACGCCATTATTGAGTTCAATATTTCATATAAAGTTTCAATTAATTATTGCGCAATTAATACGCAAATTGTTATAATATTGAGTAAAACTTAAAGTGCAGCACTGTCATAAATATGTTCAATGAGCATATTATAATTATCCAAACACTTTCTGTTGATATTTGACAACTCAAATGTTAACAACGACAAAAAAAAAAAAACAATATTGTTGAAACAACCAGCTGTTTTGTTTACCAGCTGTCCAATGAATATTGAATAAGCAGCTGAACTGCGTATATTGTTATATCTGAACACTTAAAATATTGTACACAATAAACCGAATATTGACTCAATAACAGTGCATATCTGAACATAGTATTAGACAAATAATTGTCATGTATAGGTTCAATGACGAACTGCAGTTGAAGCTTTGTTGGCACGCTAATCAGCCCGCGTCATCTAAGTGATTTGTGTTCAAAGTCTTAATTTTCTAAATAACTGATATTACTTGTCTCTTCCTCCTTTCTTCATATCTCTTGTATCAAATGCAAGAAAATAAAATTAAAATAGATAAAGTTGAAAGAAATTTATAACACTGGATAGTACTGCACTCCGCCCTAAAAAAATTAAACAATACCAACAATTCTAACCTTCTCCTTTACTATCCCCTCCACTCACTAATTCGAAAAAGTAAGGAATTTTAACATAAGTTCAATGTACATTCCACAGGGTTCTCTTAAGAACCAATAAGTACTTCTAATAAATTCTATTTGATTCATGGAAACCATATGCAATGATGTGTCTTGCACAATTTCCCATGTAGCAAGACATTACCAAATAAAATGTTGTGCTCATACCAGTAGTATATAGACTTTCAATTACACAGTAACTCCGATCCTTCCTTAGGTTAATAAGATTCAAACTATATTCTTTTCAATGCGGATCAGTCCCAATGTTTTTAATATCACGTTATATAAACTATGTATATAGATACCATACATCAGCAATGATTATTAAAAAAGATGAGTAGATTCGAATCATACTCATAATTTCTGATACTTATACGCATTCATACTTATTTTAATATCATACTCATATTATTCATATTCAAAGTTTGAAGTACTCATCGTATTCACACTTAACAATACTCATGATATTGTTTATTTCGACTCTCCTTTACTCAACATTTACAAGAATCACAAAATAAGTATGAATCGGGTACGAACACTAAAATACTCACTACAAGGTTGTGTGTTTGCTCTGCTTACTGCTCGAATCAATTATGACATAAATTTATAAATCTGAATGAATAGACGTATGAATCAAGCATATTTCGAATGTTATGAGTTTGATGTGAACCTTGTACTCATTCTCATTGCAACCTGTACTTATAAATCAATGTTGTAGTGAGTACTAATGAATCAGAGTAGTAGAATTTCAATACTGTTTACTCACTCATACTCAAAACTTCATGAGTACTTATGAGGAGCGAAAAGACGATTCATTGCTGATCTCTAATACACACACACTTTGTATTTTTTATGTCATGTTTTATGTTTTGGGTGTTACCGTACGATTGTATTTTCTGTGGTAATAAAGTTTTTTAATGCTGCTACATGCTGTAATAATTTGCCTTTCTCCAATAAAAACATGATCAATTATCGATTTAAAATTGCCATTTTTAGGCGAAAATGTTAATTATCGATGCTTTTGCCAAATAAGACAGTGCTCGTAATACGACTACTGCGATAAGTAATTGCAATTGCAATAATCGCCTAGTAAGCCATGTTTGGAAATTTTAAAAATCTGGGAAATGTGTAACGAAATGAAATATTTCAGTCTCTAGTTATTCGATCTTGTGATGTCAGCGCTGTTATTAAATATTTATTCAATGAATAGGAACAGCAATCGAAACAACGAAATCAGCACTGAATCGTTACAATTTTTAATTTGTCTCTAATGAACACAGATTTTTACACGTCCAACAAAACAAATCAGCCATAAACAAACAATAGTAACAACAAACAGAAAACATCATAAGAAAATTTTTGAAATTCATGGAATTTCCATTAAGGAAACGCAAAAAATAAAAATAGACAAACAGGTGTCAGCCCCAAAGATCATGGTGGCATTAAAGGTAGTGGTAGCGGTTTTGGCTGATTGGTTATAGTGGCCGAATATCGTTTGTCACAGGAGTAATAAACAATGAAAAGTTATTTCAATACAGTATTTTCATAAACATTTCTCAGCAAGAAAATGAAAACAGAAATCTTTTTGGTAAAAACCAATCAAACAGTGAGTGCATAAGGCTGACGACGAATGTTTACCTCACTCAATACCAACCACAACTGAATAGATTTTGTTTGAACGAAATAAAATTTTCATTTTATGACCAAATTACGATGGAAGTTATCGTTAAGGAAACTTCGTTAATTGCCATGATAGCGGTGGCAATTGAGGGGCCAGGTACTGTGACAGTGGCAGTGTTGTGTTGTATTTAATTACGCCATCATTTACTGATGATTGTTGCGCATGGTTTCAGCAGTTGGTTTTGATTTCTATTGACAAAATTACTGGCGGAATGTGCTTGAAACATACACACATATTTTACGTGAGAATGTATGAATGAGAAGTAGTCATGTGTAACTGTTGGAAATTTGAAACGATTTTCTCTTCGTTTCAAATATTACGTATGAAATGTATGGGAGAAAATGTAGGCAATAGAGTTAATGGAGCATTCCCAGGTTTAAAGTTTTTTCTTTTTGTTCACAAATATTATTTATTTTAAATTTTACATACGCACAAATTTAGGCTTTCGCAGCAAGTTGATTGAAAAATACCAATATTTTACAATTTTGATAAAAGACTTTGATGAAAATTTCGTATTGGGTCCGCCATCTAACGTTTTTTTTTCAACTAGTGCTTATTTCGTGAATGGTAACACTTAGCTCATGTCTGATTTGACAGATAATTAGTTTTATCCTTCCGCTGAACGAATATTGACCATCCAATGCGTTTTCGCTTCGCAAGGTGGGCCTGCGATCGACTTACAGAAGATGCCGATTTTGGCAAAAAAAATCATCTTTTCAGATGAAGCTCATTTTGATCTTGGCGTTTATTTTGGTCCAGAGGCATAATTGGGCCATGAGCAAGGAGTGGCCGTTACCGGCAATGGCGATCATTATCGGGCCATGTTGAACGAATTTTTGTTCCCAAAAATTCAAGAGGAGGATGTTGGCAATATTTGGGTTGAACAGGACGGCGCTACGTGCCACACAGCCGAAGCTACACTCGATGTTTTGCGTCCTGTTTTTGAAGATCGCATTATCTGCAGCAGAGCTGGTGTCGTTTGGCCACCTCGGAGCTGCGATTTAACACCGTTGGTCTATTATTTGTGGGGTGCCGTCAAAGATAAATGTTACGCCGGAGACAATTGACGCTTTAAAGGACAATATTCGTGAAGCCATTGGTGAAATACAGCTGCACACAATCGATAATGTGCTTAAAAATTGGACCGATCGTGTAGGCTACTGCATGGCCAGCCGAGGCAGCCGTTTGAATGAAATTATTTCCCATTATTAACCGGAAGGATTGTACTTTCAAATAAAAAAAGAAATTTTGAGAAAATATTCAATAGTTTTTTTAAAGCATTTTCAAAAACCAAAAAAAGTTATTTGGCGGACCCTGTATAATTTTATAAAATTAAAATACTCAAGAACAAGTTGTTCAGCAAATCTAAATGTAGGTAAGTTTAGGATAAAAATAACCATCATAGCCATTATAGCCATTGATAATATCGATATGAAAAATAAAAAATGTTTCTCTACCATAAGTCGAGAAGGGCAGCGCCCAGGGACCTTTACTATTTCCCCTATGCAGTAATTGTAGTCGCCGTAGTCTAGTAGGTAGTGTGTTGTCTTATTAGACTTAAGTAAGGCCCGTTTACAAACCCCAGGTCAGACATCAAAATCGAAATATGAAAAAAAAAATATTTCTTCGGCGACTTCCTCTCAGCAGATTTCTGTCAAAAACTCTGAGAGTGAATAAAATTGCCATGAATAGTTTATCAATAAAATCTGTCGTTCGGAGTCGACTTTAAACTGTTGGTCCCACCACTCACGTATAAAATGAACGCACACAACATAAGTGGTGTGAGAAGCCAGGTCGTAATCCTGACTGAAGGGTTGTAATGACCAATTATGTATTATGTAAACGTAGGGGATTTTAGAATCAAAATAACCATCATAGCCATTATAACCATTGAAAATATCGATTGGAAAATTAAAAACCATTTTTCTCTACCATAAGTCAAAGAGGGTGTTCTTTATAGTTCCATCCAGGGATCTCTACTATATACAACGCTATGCAGTAATAAAATCCTAACAAACTCAAGCAATGAAAAGTTAAATTGTACAATTACGATGTGCAGATTTATATAATTTGTAACATTATATCGGTCAATCGATATGTGAGAATTTTATACAAACGACTGCATCGTATCTTCGAATGGGTTACTCCCAATGGCCTGGTGATAAATCCCAATTAATCCAAATTTATTAAAACTCAATCTTCTTCGAAGTAATACTACAGTAGTTCTAAAGTTGGCACAACAAGTCCAAAAAGAGGAGGAGGGGATTTAGTTGGTGAGGGCCCCACACTCGGGAGATAGTGACGACTTCCGCTATGGTGCGGAAAAACAAAAACAAACAAAATTGAAACTTAATCTTAATCTTCCTGGAAATTTACTTAAGCAGTACCACCAATTAGTCTAACAATTTTAATTTCGCTAAAGGTCGTCTGGTTTCAATGAATATGCGAATACTACTAGCTTCGTACAATTTTCCTAAAATATTCCTCACAGTATTTTTCATCAGACAACATCTTCAATAGTTGTGGAGATTCCCTTAACTTCCAGAACATCGCCAGATGTGTGTCCAATTCCAATTCCAATGTATTACAATATAACAAAAGTATACTGATAAGCTTTTGGAATGCAGCTTTGGTAATGATCGCATTAGAATCCATTAAAATATGCTCCACAAGAAGATTTTTCTTAGCACCTTCCAACATTACGTGAGGGTAAATGACGACAATGACAATGGGTCAATTTGACCTCCCACTGTTGTACTTATCTCAATGGCAAGTACACGTCCTCTAACCGAAGTTACGCTAATGAGCATATCACTATCCACTTGCGTAAGTTTCCCGTCAACTTGATAAGTGTTGAAAAAGATGAGTAGATTGGAATCATACTCATAATTTCTGATACTTTCGTACTTATTTTAATATCGTACTCATGCTACTCATATTCAAAGTATAAAGTACACATCGTACTCACATTCAAAGTTTGAAAACAATTCAATTCTGGATGTCACACTATAACATCAATGGCTGATGTTATTTTTGAATTTTTAATTGTTTGTCCTTTTATTGTTCTGTGCTGTTCTCTAGGCTCTTTATTAAAGACGGGGTACCATGTGCTCTTTTTATCTCTAACCTTAGTATCTAAATTACAATATTGCCATACTTAACTACTATTTACAATGTTGCCAACTATAATTACAATGTTGTCAACTATAAATAATTTTAACTATTAATTACAATGTTGCCAATAATGTTGTCAACTACAAATAATTTTAGCTACTTATTACACGCTTTCTTCTT
Source organism: Sarcophaga rosellei (assembly GCA_930367235.1). Lineage (NCBI taxonomy): Eukaryota > Metazoa > Arthropoda > Insecta > Diptera > Sarcophagidae > Sarcophaga > Sarcophaga rosellei. The sequence goes on along the minus strand of OV884021.1, from coordinate 48,952,779 downwards.
TTTTTTTATTATTATTATAGTCCCTGATTTCATTCAAATCTTTATACACATGTCTAAACTCCATAATCCCTACCATAACGCAATGGGGGCTTTATGACGCGCCCACTTCTAGTCACTTGGGGCCGCCCTACATCTAGTTGTCGAGTCCCGGACTCCGGTGCATTTGATTCAATCACTTCGTGAATTATTTCATTAGTAGTCATCCCCTTAGGAGATTCCACATTCACCGAAGGGAGTGATTCATTTGCGTTAATATTATCCTGATCGATACTTTTTCGCCTCGCCTCAGGAGCACTTACATCAGTCACAATACCACTATTTGACCCATGTCGATCACTGGCCGAACACTGTGTCTCCATGTGGTTTGCGTTACTAATGTTGTTGTGACCCCCAAAATCCTCCTCAAACGCAAGGTCACTAGCATTGAAGTCAGTGTTCCTCGTTCCAACAATAAAACGTCTGTTACGCCTAAAATAATTATTAAAATTGTCCCTGATTATGTATGATCTACCATTAAAGGATGATACAATCTGACCATAATTCCAATTCCTCCCCTGTTTCTTAAACATTACCTGGTCACCCTCTTCTAACAACGGTAAAGATCTTGCGCTCCTATTATAATAATATTTCTGTCTTTCCTTTTTTCTATTTTGCCTGTTTGAAATTTCTCGTTCATCTATTCTATTTCTCGCTAACAAGGAATCGCTTACTGGTAATTTTGTCTTCAACAATCTCCCAAAAAATAACTCAGTCGGAGCGACAAGCATGTCCGCTAAGGGAGTGGTGTTATAATCTAGTAGATGATATTGAAAACGGTCAGCTTCATTCATTTCAAAGCAGCGCTTAATAATGTTCTTAGCTATTGCCACACCCTTTTCGGCCAATCCGTTGCTCTGAGGGTACCCTGGACTTGAAAATCTGAACTGTATGTTGTACTCATCCGCAAAACGTTTGAACTCCCCTGAACCAAAAGGACTGTTGTCGCATCTAATTATCGTCGGGTAGCCCACAATGTTGAATATTTGGCTAATTACACTAATGACGTGACTAGATGTCTTGTTCTGTAGTCTAGCGAACAAGAGGAAATTTGAATAGGCATCAAACAGCGCTATATAATCTCTTCCGGCATATTCAAAAATATCCACTCCCACAATGTGAAATGGATATCCCGGAGGTTCCTCCTGCACTAAAGGTTCCTTCTGTTGATTCCTTCTAAATTTCTCACAAATCCTACATGAGGACACTACATCCCTGATGTCCCTATTCATTCCCGACCAATAATATAGCTTTCTTGCACGAGCAAGTGTTTTCTCAATGCCAAGATGAGAGGAATGTAACCAATTGAGCAATCTACGTTGCATGCCCGAAGGAATCACCAATCTGTGATTCAAAAATAATAATCCATTTTCAGCATGTAATTCACACTTTAATTTAAAAAATTGACGGCCCAAAGGATCCAATCGATGGTATTTCGGCCACCCATCCTCAACGTACCCACGGATACGTAAATATTCAGAATCATTCTCCAGTACACTCTTATAAAAATTGTAATTGCCTTCAGTGAGACAAACTGATTTCGTTACCGAATGTATAACAGCCGATAATCCCTCTATTTCCGATACCTCCGGCAATTGTGCCCTCGATAAACAGTCCGCCACCAACATGTCTTTCCCTGGTTTATAGATTACTTTCATAAGGGGATACTTCAGAAGAAACATGAACATACGCTGCAGACGCATAGTCACATCATCAATATCCCGTTTAACAAGGGCTTCCAGGGGTTTGTGATCACTCTCCACACTGAATTCCCTTCCGTATAGGAAGAAATTAAACCTCTGACAGGCAAAAACAATTGCCAATAGTTCCTTCTCGATTTGTGCCCATTTCTGCTCACTCCTGCTGCGTGTGCGAGAAGCAAATACAACTGGCCGTCCATTTTGAATCAAAACACAGACCAACCCATCCTTAGAAGCATCAGTCTGTACGACTACTGGTAATTTTGGGTCATAAATAGCCAAAACAGGTTCAGTTGTCACTAATCTAAGTAAATTTTCAAATTCCTTGTCATGTTTCTCCGTCCATTCAAATTCCACGTCATTTCGGGTCAGATTACGCAACTCAGCCGTTTGTCTCGATAAGTTAGGAATAAATCTCGACAAATATTTCAACAGACCCAGGAACCTTAACACGTCAGATCTATTATTAGGTTTTCTCATTCTCAAAATCGCCTCAACATATTTAGAGTCCGCTTTGACTTTCCCCTCAGACAAAAAATTTCCCATGAATTTAACTTCCCTTTGACGATATTGAATCTTTTCCGGGTTAAACTTAATGTTGTTTGTCTTAGCCCGATTCATAACTAAACTCATAATCCGATCGTGTTCCTCTTCACTGTCCGCACAGATAGCCAAATCATCAAAATAAACAAGCACTCCTTTTAAATCCCCAAAAATCCTAATCATTTCCTTCTGAAACATTTCAGGGGCACAATTTAGGCCAAAAGGCACACGTAAGAATTTAAATCTCCCAAAAGGTGTTAAAAATGTTGTCAAGTCCGAACTTTTCTTGTCTAGTTCCATATGCCAGAAACCACTCTTCAAATCTAATACCGAAAAAATCCGTTTACCCGCTAGATCAGAAGTAAGATCATCAATTGTCGGAATCAAAAAATATTCCCGTTTTATGCACTCATTCAATGCTTTTGGATCTAGACATATCCGAAGTGTACCATTGGATTTCTTTACCAATTGCAAATTGTTGACCCAATCAGTGGGATAATCAACCCTTGATATAATTCCGCCTGCAACCATTCTTTCCAGTTCCGGTTTAATTTTCCTAATAGTGAATTTGGAATCCGCTTTCTATAGTGAAGCACTGGTTTCGAATTTTCCTTTAACGATATTGAAAATGTTCTTGGGAATTTTCCAAGTCCTCGAAACACACTACCATACTTGTCCATGAATGAAGCTTTCGTTCCCATACCAGTAATGCTATCCACGTCCAACCGCTTTATCAATTGCAATCTATCACATGTTGCTAGTCCGAGTATTGGTTCACACCTATCATTGACTATAACAAATTCTGCTAATTCAAAAACTTTTTTATCTAAATCCATTAATTTCAGTCTACAAGTTCCAAAGACCTGCAGTTTATTATCATTATAATCAAAAACTGGTAACTCACAATTTTCATTACACACCTTAACACCTAATTTTTTTACTACCTTCAGTGGAATACAGTTCACGTCGGCCCCAGTGTCCAACTTAAATGTCACCTTTTCCTCTCCTATCATATACTTCTTCGTCCAACGTTTGCCTTCCGGTGTTAATGAATTTACCCTGAGAATGTGATTACAACTTAATAAACTACTTAAATCGCTAATATTACCATTAATTTGTTTACCCTCCGTTTCACTCCAACTTATTTCTGCCACTCTAGGATTGTTGTCAACTCCCGTGTACTGCTTTATGCCAGATGCTTTCTCCCTGGGCTTACGGCACATTTTACGAAAATGTCCTTTTTTTGCGCATGAATGGCAAATAACGTTCTTGGCCTTGCATTCAGATTGGTGCCCAACCTTCCATAGACCACCACAGTTAAAACAGAATCTGTTAATCAGTCCTGCTGTTGGTTCGGGCTTTTCACGGGCTTTAACGGCATTTATCGTTAGTTTCGTATCCAATATATCCTTGTTGGCGTTTGCTGCTTCATAAGTCATGCACATCTCAATAACACGTGCCAATTCTTCGTCACGACCATCCAACAATTTCAGCTGTAGTTTTTTATCATACACACCAATGATAATCCGGTCACGCAGCATACGGTTTTCGTAAACTTCTCCGCATTTGCATTTAAAGTCGCAGTACCGCATTTGGGTTCTTAACTCGGTCTCAAATTCAGCAAAAGTTTGGCGTTCTTTTTGCGATATTACGTTGAACTTATACGACTCCATTGCCACATTACGTTGCGGCAAACAGTGTTCATCAAACTTTTCTAACACCTCCTTTAGTGTACGTTGACTGACTTCTTTGCCTGCGGTCATAGTACCTAACAACGACTTCTCAGTTCCGTCATTGGGAAATAGCGAATTATAAATATTCGCACCGCCTGTGCCAATGAGCCAGATAAAATTCGCTATTTTTGTCATTTCTGGCTCCTTTGACTTTCCGCTTGCTATCATGTACACCATGAAGCTTCTCTTCCAATTTGGCCACTCATTGGCTAGATTAGAGCAATCTAATTCTGGTGGTAAGCGATCAGCCGCTGCTTTCCGAGAAAAATTGTTTTTTTTATTTTTTAGCACTTCTGACACCATATAACATCAATGGCTGATGTTGTTTTTGAATTTTTAATTGTTTGTCCTTTTATTGTTCTGTGCTGTTCTCTAGGCTCTTTATTAAAGACGGGGCACCATGTGCTCTTTTTATCTCTAACCTTATTATCTAAATTACAATATTGCCATACTTAACTACTATTTACAATGTTGCCAACTATAATTACAATGTTGTCAACTATAAATAATTTTAACTATTAATTACAATGTTGCCAATAATGTTGTCAACTACAAATAATTTTAGCTACTTATTACACACACCACTAGAGCTTAGAGTATCAGCCATATCTGAAGAGACTCCAGACACCTCTCGATGCAGTAGCGTGTGGCTTTTCAATTTACTCAACGAACATCTAAACATGTGCCAATAAAGAAGTTCATACAATAGTTGTTTCTTTTTACAACCAAAAATCGTTCTTCGGGAGATAACTCTAAAAATTTCGGACTAATGCTTACCAGCTGTTGAAAAATTTCGAATTTTAGCTACAATTGCCAAAGACTGAATTTACAAAATCACAAAACTATCAGTTACATACATGGGATATTGAATAATAAAATAAATTGATCGCATTAACTCTATAAAATCTCTTAAAAATGAAAAAAAAAATCGAAAATCTGTTTGTTGTACTCACTTGATCTGGTCTTAGGCCTGGTGGCACCCAGGTATACTCTTCTAGAGCACAGCCGCTGTCATCGTCCGATTGAGAGTTACGCTGAAATTCTAATTGCTGATGGTGACCGTGTAGATACGCTGTGGTTTTGTAGTTGGCACGATGGGGTGATGTAATCGAACTGAGTGACAGATTTGTGGGTGGTTGACAGTGTCGTCGTTGAGTTGCTGGTGCGGCCACAAAATGTATTGATGTGGCTGTGTGACTGCTGCCACCATTACTGCTACTTGACGCTGGATCAATGAGGCCGGTGGTAATGGGTGTAGGTGTGGCATTCGACGATGACGTTGGTGTAGAACGATCGTTGTTGTTCAATGCAGATACTGGAGGATGCTGATGGTGATGATGATTAAAATGATGAGTATATTGTGGTTGACTTTGTGATGATTGATGTTGGGTTAGTTGGGCTAAGGAGTCGGCTTGTAATTGATAGGCCGGTAAATGTACTCCAGCTGCCTCCAATTGTAAAAGTTCGCTTTCCGTTTGTGTGTAATAATCACTTGGCTGTTGCATAATGACCTCGGCCAACAACTCGTGATGAGCTTTTTTCCTTATAACTGATGGGTTTGCCAATAATTGCGTTGATGTTGCTATTCCAATTGTTGTTGCTGTTGTTGTGGCACACGATTCCCTAGTTACAGTTGCTCCTGCTGTTGTTAATGTGTTTGATTCGCTGCAATAAGAAGTAGACGAGAAGAAAACAAGAATTATGAAATGAATTGGTATTAACGAGCAAGGAATAATCCCAGCGCATTAAAATGATTTCAACTAAAACTTCCCACATAAATTTCAAATAAGCACTCAGTATGCCTGAAACCCATATTTAAAGAAAAATCTTACAAATGCTTACGAACCCTGGACTGTGGCATTCATTTAATTCAGTTTTATTTTCATACTTTTTTTTTGTATCAAATTGGTTTGTGTAAATTGTATTTTAACGATCCTGCAACAATGCATTACAAAATTTCGCTTACATTTACGCGCTTCCAGGAATATGGCTACACATCAATTTCAAGTCCATTTGGATTCTTTGGTCTTTAAAGTGTAACATACTAATTACTTGAATATGACTTCAGTTGATCTCATCTCATCTCATCTCATGTTATCTTTCCTTTTTTGTGTTTTTTCCTTTCCTTTTTGATTTCATTAAATGCTGCATGCAGCCTTATATGAAATGCTATGCAGTATCAGTGCTATGCAGTGTGGTGTGGTAACTATAATCATGCAAATGAAAATTTCTGGTTTTATGGTTTTTTGATTACACTCTGTGTAATGCACATGGAAGCTAAAATTTCAATGTACCACAATTTAGGATATTAGTGGTAAAGAAATTGTTTCGAATGGGTGGTGCAATCGAAAGAAACAGTGCCCCAAATACGTTTATTTGTAGATGCAATATCCCCAATAATAAGTGATTTGCTGTAAACATTATGATGTAGGACGTATGTAGTACATATTCCCAAGTGCCATATTAAATTGGCTCAAAGGAATCTATTATTCTTACAACACAAATGGCTGGTAATATTTGAACATTTAGAGACTCCTCTATTTTCAATCAGTGTTGAAAAATTCAGTACTTCAGTTCATTCATTTCAAAAATACCGCAGTACCCCCGTGATGATTTCAGTACTTTTTTATTATTACATATTTTATGTCTTGCACTTTTCAGCTATAAATGCATTAGCAACATATCCAACGTAACGCTAAGGTAGAATTAGGCTTTACCCCCGGTTAGCCAAACGTACACGGAACGTACATTCTATTTTAGAACACGAGAAGCACTAAAAACGCTTGCCGAACCGTAATCTAAAAACGAACGTATATTACATTACGGTCCCTCGACGTTTCAGCTGTTCTTGTCTTGTATGTGAGGAACACGAATAGTTTTTCTGTTCGACTTCATTCTGCCAATAACTCTGAGAGTAAATAAAATTTCCATGAACATTTTTTCAAAAATCTGTCGTTCGGAGTTGAATCATGTATAAAATTAACACTATTACCAATTAATCTGAACTATATTACACATAATCGAATACAATAGATTCGATAAGAAAACCTCTATTAGTATATGAATCTGTATCAGAGATCGGCAATGAGTATTCAAAAAGATGAGTAGTTTCGAATCATACTCATAATTTCTGACACTTATTTTAATATCACACTCACACTGCTCATATTCACAATTTGAAGTACCCTTCGTACTCATACCTAACAATACGCATGATATTGTTGATTTCGACTCTCAATACAATACTCACTAGAAGGTTGTGTGCTTGCTTTGCTTGATATCTCGAATCGTTCGAATCATTTATGAGAATTATAGGTATTTTAAAAATTTATAAATCTGAATGAGTAGGCGAATGAATCAAACATATTTCGAATGTTATGAGTTTGATGTCAACGTTGTACTCATACTCATTGCAACCTGTAGTGAGTACAAACGAATCAGAGTATTTGAATTTCAAGACTCACTCAAAATTTCATTACTCATTTATGAGTACTGAAAAAACGATTCATTGCTGATCTCTGCTTCGAACTGATTATTTTTTTTTTTAAGCATCAATCGAATTAGTCGAATGAAGCAAGATTGTTGTGTGCCTTCATACTTATACTTCATACTGTATGAGTAACAAACTCATGATAATTAACCGACAGATGCAAATACACTATATAAATACAAAATAAATTTTATAATAAAAGATGAACACAGCAAAAAAAGGGGAAAAACAATTTAGTGGAGTAAAACTATGCGCATGCTTGGTTTTTTATGGCTTTTTATCAATTTACTTTCCTTTGGATATGATAGTTTTATTGCTACTGTTACAAATGTTGTTGTTGTTGTTGTTACTATTGGTATTATTATTATTAGTTTGTTTTTATTATTTTAATGAACATGCTCACTTTTTTGTGGTTTTTAATAAAATTTATGATTTTGGCGTTTTCTTTTACAATTACAAACCGCTCTGACAGAGCCATTAGAATTTCATGTCTGTAAACATACATATGTATTTGAAATCCAGTGCATGAACACTTGTTTCCATGCATTCAAACCTCTTTCTTGCTTTTAATATAAAATTTAAGCTTGGAATTTCTGGTTTAACTAGCTACAACACGTCCATAAATTCTGCCTTGACTTTCTCCCAAACCAAACCAACAAAAAAAAACGGAAATGTTTGTTTTCGTTTAATGTTTAGAAACAATTTTTCTTATTTTCAGTATTTTAAACAATTATTTGCCTTTTAAAAATTGAAATTTGTAACTTTTTTTTAATTAATTAATCATTTTCTCCTTTTACCAACGGATTAAAGTTTATGAATGAATTTCAATTTCACATAAAAATTCACGTTTTTTTTTTGGTTTCTTAATGACCGTCTGCCTGTGTTTCTTAATTGATTGCCTGTTGGGTCATTGGCTGTTTGTGATCTTTCGGTCATCAAAGTTTAAATGCCTTTCGCTTTCAATGGTATTTTGTGTGTCTTTATTTTGTTTTGTTGTTTTGTCTTTGGCTTTGCATCCATTCAGTAACTCAAACAAAGTTTGACAATCGTACCATTCGTTGTAGTTTTTCATGACTTTTCTTTCTCTTCCAAGCTATGTGAGTATCGCACTCACATGTCGATAAATTGAATTCGTATCCACATTGAAAAACAGCGTGTAAATGACAAAAGTTGACAAATCATTTAATGGTGTTGTCACAGAATGCCTTTTAAGCGTTAATAAACCTCAGCGTATATTTCGTCATCAATAATCGTATTTTATCTTATTTATAGTTAGTATGTGATTTGGTCAGAGATTTATATAAATATACATATGTATATATATATACGTGAATGTAATAATAAGTTTTCTATTTAAGATGTTTATCAATCAATCAATATCGCAATTTGATCTTTTGAATTATAGAAAATGAATGAAAATGAAAAAACACAAACGGAACACAAACAATCTTTTGTATCAAAACCATGAAAATATTAAAATTCATTCATGTTTAAGCATTGATGCAGATCTGTAGATTTAATCTGTGTTATCTGAGACAATTTAATGTCACATTTCTACAATAAAAATGTTCAAAAAGATCACTGGAAAATAATTTATGAAAACTCTATTAATTTTGCCACCATTACAATATTATTAATGAAATGATATGAATATACTTTTTTACACGGTAGACACGTTCAAGTGGATACCGTGTAAAAAAACGCGTAAAAAATACAAATATTATATATGTATGTAAGTGTATGAACAAACTGAAAAGATATACATAGGATTGATGCAGCAGCCTACATATGCCTATAAAATTGAATAACTTTATAAAAACGCACAGATTTAGTTCAATAGTATACACAGAGTTTTTATTTTATTTCATTTTATGATTATAAAAAAGTAAAGAAAAAACTTAAAAATTCTCTTCCATTTATAAAAATAAAATTAATTATCAAACTCTTAAGACAATTAGGATCGGAATTATTTTCAATAAAAAAATTTTTTTATTTATTCGGAGTCAGTTTCTGATAGCAAGCGCATTCTCTTTTGCTGGGGTGGCTCAATATCAGTCTCGTCTGTGGAAATACTTATTACTTCTACATCTTCAGAAGCTGCTTCTGGCGCTGGTTTATTTCTTTTAACAGCAAATTCTGTTATAGTGCGTTGTGAGTGTGTGAGTTAAACGGGATTAAACGATTTTATCCGTATAAAAAGGAACGAACAAAAAAAAACATTTTGTTAAAAAAAACCGTGTTATTTCAAATTCGCGTAAAAAACCCGCGTAAAAACAGGTTTGGGTGTAATTTTATTTATTTTTTTAATCAAATATTATATAAGCAGACATGTACATACATACGAGTATGTATGCATATTCAATACATCCTACAGTAATTAATTTTCATTATTAAGGAAATATTTGTTATTAGCGTTTTTAGAGCTCAAAATAATATCAAAACGCTTTTATGACTATTTTCCAGTTTTATCGATAAGTGAAGGAACTTTCAGCTTAAAGTTAACTCGAATGACAGATTTTTGCTAAGCTTTAAGTGGCATTTTTATATTTAAGTCGCTGAAAGAAATATTTTTTCGCAACAACACACTACCTACTAGACCCTCTATAAACTTATATACAATTGGGAATAGAATTTATGAATTGAATTTCCACTATAGTAGTACGTAGTGTGTAAGCTTATTAGACGTGAGGCCACTGTTCAAATACCAGCTCAGACATCTCCAACAAAATGGAATATGAAAAAAAATATTTCTTCTGCGATTTCCTCTCAGCAGATTTCTGGCAAAAACTCTAAGAGTAAATAAAATTGTCATGAAAAAGTTTCTCAAAAATCTGTCTTTCGGAGTCTTCAATAAACTTTGTCTTCAATAAACTGTGTATTCAAGTGAAGTCGCAGTGGTCTAGTAGGTAGTGTGTTGGCTTATTATCCCAGGCCAGACATCAAAACGAAAATAAGAAAATATTTCTTCGGCGACTTCCTCTCAGCAGATTTCTCGCAAAAACTCTGAGAGTAAAAATTGCCATGAAAAGCTTCTCAAAGATCTGTCGTTCGGAGTCGACTTTAAACTGTAGGTCCCGCTACTCATGTATAAAATTAACGCACACAACAAGAGTGGCATGAGATGCTAGGACGTTGTACAATGGGTCAATTCGACCTCCGGGTACTGTACTTGTCACAGTTGACAAGTACACGTCCTCTAACCTAACCTAACTGTGTATTCAATAAACTTTAAAAATATGTTGGTTTCTCTCTTAATGTCTGTTAATTATTGTAATTTGGTTTTAATTACAGTCTAGCCTCAAAGATCAACCATGCTGAGTGCGTTAATTTTACCAATGAGTCGCAGGACCAAGAATAAGAAATCGAGAATTTGTTTCCTTATAAGATATTGGTGCTGAGATTTGCAAGCGAAGCACTTCTGCACAGAAACATAGTTACCTTAGTCTTTTGGCTAAACGCCTAATTCAACACTCCATATTTAAAAACTTGGATAGAAATGCATTTTTATAACGATAATCTATAAGAATCAACAATCTATAGATTCATATGAATCAATTGATATAAAAATTAATTAAATCATATTTAAGAAAATTCAAATTTTTTCTAGGTATGCTGTTAATATCTATTCATAATCACAAGAAGTTATTGTGCACATTCGATACTGATATTGCTGCATAAAGTGATAATATCCTCCTTCAAATGTTATAGGTTGCCTAACCACTGCGATGTTTTGCAGCCGTAAGTCATTTCCATCTTGAAAGCAGCACACTGCTACTTGGGTGGCGAGATTTTCTCTAAAAATCCATGATTTAGTCGAGCCGCGAACGTATTTTCAACGTCTGTCCTTGTCCATAAATGCCTAAGATTTTTCAGGAAAATTTCGGATCATTCAAAGGTAATTTTTATAGGTGTGCATACATAAATAATTGGTCATTACAGCCATCAGTCAGGATTCTGGACCTAGTTTTACACACCACATTCCGAACGACAGAATTTTGGAGAAACTTTTCGGTACAATTTTATTTGCTCTCTGAGAGGAAGCCACCGACAAATATTTTTTTTATATTTTCGTTTTAATATCTTGAACCGTGTCCTTACATCTAATAAACCAACATACTACCTACTAGACTACGGCGACATAGGCATATTGTTGGAAATTGCATATCTGATCAGAAGGCCAAGGCTGGTAAGGAACTTGCTATTTCTGTTATAATACAAATTTTCGATTGCCTCAGTTATCCTCACTTATTATTCAATTGTCCTACAGGGAGGCTCAATCTCGTCAGATATGAGGAAGACCGTCGTACTTTAATGCTTAAATTGTAAGGTATCGCGCAATAGCGATTATCCCTGTCCTTTTCATAGGCATGTCGAAAGACTTAGAAATCTGTCAAATGACTTCTGCTGGGAGTATCTCTCTAAGGAGTAAGATGAGACTTTACATATTTCACAACATGTGTCAGGTTCTCTAATATAACCTGACCTGGTTCTCTAATATAAAGATTGCTGCAATAGCAAAATTTATTTTGAACTAGGGTTGATATGCTTAAATTTTGAAAACAGTACCATCATATGTATGAATAAATCGATAATGAAATGAATTCACGTTTAGTTTATCTGTTTGTGCATGTAAAATGTTGAAATAATTTAATATTGGCATATATTTTCTGCAAATTGCTCTTTTTTAGTTTTTATTTGACAACGTTTTTAAAATACTATGCTTCAATAAAGTTTCCGTATCTCATACCACTACCATTGCCTCCAATAAATTAGTAACAGATCTCAAATTAAGATTAATAAAATTCAATTAATTTAAACGATTTTTTGTTTTTGTTGCTCTCTTTTTACAATCTCTGATGGTATGGTATGGCAAAAACTCAAGTGTATTCAAATTTGGTTTTTTCTTTCATTCATTTCAATAAAATGAATAAAATAAGGCAACAAATGGCAAACGTAACCAAATCACATAATGCTGGTTGTGAACCGAAATTATTAGACAATTCGACTGCAAAAAGCACTCACAGCTGTAAAAGAGTTGAATTGACAAAAATTATAAAGTCGGCTGAACACTTAAAACATTTACAGGCTTTTTGTCTGGCAACAAGTTTAGCAACAATCTTATAAAATTAATTATTTCATGAAAGACTCACACACTGTGATGTAATTTATTGAACTACCTGTATGCCCAGTTTCAATATTTTGTAATATCCTTGATTTGAAAATTTTCCCAATTGAAATGAGCTTTTAACAATTTCCCCCAAATATTTTCAACCGTATTCGAGGTTTCTGCACTCATTTATTGAGAAAACGTTTCTTCACTCTGAGAAAAATTTGTTCTAATTTCAATGATACTGATGATCTGCACAAATTTACTGTTACATCATTATTAAAGAATTTGCGGTTGTATTTGGTAGTTAAATTAAAAATTTCTTGGGTCGTGTTAATGCCTTTTGAAGCACAAGTAGCCAAGCATGCCTAAAGAAAAACAAAAGAATTGTGGACACAAACTGTAACACTCAATACATAATTCTAGCAGTAAACAAAACATATTGTTACGAAAATGGAAATGGTGTTACATCGTTTAACACTAAAATAATAAACAAAAGCTACAAAAACAAAAACAATGGACTTGTTTACATGATCAACGAATAAACAAAAATATAGCAACAACATCAGTATAAAAAAGGAATAAACAAAATAAACAAACAGGCAACAACAACGCAAGGACAAACGTAAACAAAATACACGAACAACAATAACGTAAACAACATGTTTACATTTATAGGGATTTCGCGAAGGCTAAAGATATTTTAACGTTCAGATAAGTTGTTTTTCATTATTATAAGTGGACAATAAGATAGAAGTGAGCGTTAAGCTAAATGGAGGATCATCCTACGTTTAACTTTTATGATATTATTTAAGTTTATGTTAGAACTTGTCATTTTATATATTATTTTCAATATGGCAACTTCAAATATAAACATAACAACAACAAAATAGGCCCTTCGTTGCCACTGCGTTTAAAAAAGTTTTATCGATATTGCTCCAGCAATGCAATATTTTTGAAAAGGTTAACTTCATTTTAGAAGTCGCCGTGGTCTAGTAGGTAGTGTGTTGGCTTATTAGACGAAAGGCCCGAGTTCAAATCCCAGGTCAGACATCAAAACGAAAAATATGAAAATCTTTCTTCGGCTACTTCCTCTCAGCAAATTTCTGGCAAAAACTCTGAGAGTAAAAATTGCCATGAAAAGCTTCTCAAAAATCTGTCGTCCCGCTGTAGGTCCCGCTACTCATGTATAAAATTAACGCACACAACACGAGTGGTGTGAGAAGCTAGGACGTTGTACAATGGGTCAATTCTAAACCTCCGGGTACTGTACTTGTCACAGTTGACAAGTACACGTCCTCTAACCTAACCTAACTTAATTTTTTCTGTAGGTTGTAATAACGAAAATAAGTTAAACCTGACTTTAAAGTTCCCCTTAGCTAATGGTGCCTTTAACCAAATCCAAGTTTAACGGCGAGTTGTAATAATGGCCCTAAATCGAAGATAGCGGAAGAATCTGAGTTGACTAGGTAGTTAAAATAATGCTACCCTCTGCTGGGACCCAGGCCTTGAGGCAATAAGCAAGCAGAAGAACTTGCCAGAAGGAGAGATGTCACATCGCTGAAGGGGCCATAACCCTTCTGCGGAGTGGGTACAGACGTCTTTTCAATGTAATAATAATAATAATATTGACTTTTGAAGTGCGATTAAGTATAATGTATAATAATAATGTATTTTATATGTATCAAATGTCATTGAAGAAGTTCTTTTGGTTCAAAATTGTGTCTTTCAAAATCCACATATCGATGAAATCGTGGTGCTTCACATTTCCTATCCTTGAATCCTTGAAATAAACTTTAGGAAATAGTACCAACCAGTATTAAAAAATTCAGTACCTTTGTACTTGCAGTACCCCCGCGGTGATTTCAGTACTTTTTTATTATTAAATATTTTATGTCTTAGGCTTTTCAAATACTAATGCATTATCAACATATTGTTAAAGGTAGAATTAGTCTTTAGCCCCGATTAGCTAAAAGTACGCGGAACATATGTCCGTTTTTACAATACGAAAAGCAATGAGAACACTTGCCTAACCGTAATGTAATTTCGATAAGCATTAACGTTGCTCTTCATATGCTAAAAACAAACTTATGTTCCACTAGATAATAATAGTGATTGAAGGCTTGTATGTATTTTTTTCACAAAAGTACCATTTGATGCGAAAAAGTACTTTTTCAGTTATACTTGAGTTTCATTGCAATTTTGCAACACTGGTACCAATTCTTTGTTTTTCATAAATTTTTCTGATAAGAATTCTTTGAACAGATTCTTATTATCTATTATTACTAACAGTACGACGATCCCCTGTATTATAATTCTCAACAATATTTTTATATTTTATTACAAACTAGATGACGGACTAAACATATGAAATTTCATTAATTTTTACAACAAAATCAATCTTTTGACTCATTCACGTAAATACGAGATCATATTCGTAACACGGTACAACATTTTCTCATTTTAAATTTGAAACAAAAAAAATCAAAAATAATATCCATGGGCTGGGTAGGAACACGATTTGTTTATTAGAAATTATAAGTAGAAAAAGAATAAGAAGAAGCAACAGCAGATACAACAAAAATTACAGTAACAATATTAATATAGGCAACTTGTTGCATTAACTCTAACATAACACACACACACACACATTCATGCATCCATTGATGTTAGCATTACTAGGTTTTTCTTATAATGAATATGATGATGGTATCGAAAGTAAGAAAACCAAAAAAGCCACAAAACAACAAAAAAAAACACAAAAAATGAGAAAATTAAGTCAAAACCGAAGATCATCATAAATTGTATGCTTTACTGTGAGTATTTCTCTATTTTCTTCTTCTTCGTTTCTGCCTGCTTTTGTCCGATATTGGCATATTGACGGTGTTGTTCGGGTGTTGGTTTGGTATGCTTTAGTTTTTGTTGAAAGTGTAAAAATGTTTGCAACTCTTTATTATTTTATTGTTGTTGTTGTTGTTGTCGAACTTTAGAAAATGTTCCAATGTAAACATAGACATAAAATCGACATTGCCTGTTTAAATAGATTGGGCGTGCATGACAGATGCACGTAACCGGGGTAACCAGCCACTCGCTCAAGCCAGTCTTAAGCCGGCTGGCTGGCTGGCTGCCTGAGTGTATAGACAAATAGGAATCATCTTAACAACAGTAACAGCAACTAAAAATAAATGTTTTTAAACGGAATTAGTAATTACAACAAATTCACGTTTGTGGCAGTTAATGTTGCAACTCGTACAGTACATTATCTAAAGTGCAATTTCAACTATTAATTATGCATTTTGCCTTACTATCCCCTCCTAGTTTTTTGTTTCTTCTATTACTTCGACCTGTTGTAGTAATTATTATTTCTTTTTAACATTTTTTCCGTATTTTTTTTTTTTTTGTATTTTTCAGAATGAAATTCGTCGAGAATAGAGTGAAAATATGAAAAATAAAAAATGAAATAAAGTGGAGAAAAGTAAGGCTGGTAGTTGATCTACATCTTGCAACTTATTGTATGTTGTAAGCATGTTGCTTATCAGCAAAGAATAACGGTGTATGAGTACTAAATCACTTGTTGTTGCTATTTACCAAACCATACCACACCACACCATACCATAACAACCAACAGTCAGCCAGTCATTATCATTATTATCATTGTAATCGTTAGTACACGGACCACATTCTTCAACAGAATCTTAAGGACAGAGAGAGAGAGAGAGAGAGCGAAAAAAACTCATAAAGTATTGGACAACTTAAAGGTTTTTTACACTTTTACGTGACTAAATAAATTTAATTTTTATAATTATTAAAGAAATTCTTATTGTATGTATGTGTGTATGCATGTATGATATTAAATTAATATGTTTATTTTTCTATTTACTACGCACAATATTTAACATTTATTTATTCGTTGTGAACTTATTCAATTTCATTTCTACTAAGAATATAAAATTCTTTTATGAATTATGCATTGGATCAACGTATTGCCTCACTAATGAAATGATTTTTTATAAGGTGAAAAATGTTTTAATTAACGAATTTATAAGATATTAAAATGGGGTCAGAATCCTACGTTCTATTTTTTTTTGTTATCATAATTAGTTTAAATTTTTTAGATTTAAAATTTTTTAATGCGTATGGCATGTGGGTATCAAATCAATTGAATATCCAAACAGTAGAGATGCTTGAATTTATCGAATTTCAATTTAAAACATAAAAACACCAAAATTTTGTTAAAAAATCCATTAAATTTATAGCCATTATATTGTTACGAAAAGGGAATAGACAAATAAGCGAGAACGAAACAACAAGCAATATCAACAAAATACACAAACAACAATGGAGTCGAGATAGGGTTCTCGAGAACACCAGACCACGAACATTCGACTTTAAGAACCTTCATCAGACTGTTTACATGAGCATATAAAAAGGCAAGACAAAGCAGGCAACGAGTAGTAAGAATTCAGTTAGTCTTTTGTGAAGACGCGTTGCGTGTGAAGAAAACACTCGTGGTTTGAGGATCCCCATTGTAAAGATCTGCGTTATAACAAAGAATAATAGCGAACAATCAAGTATTGTTGTTGCAACATCAAGTTATGAGCAGTGGAATATAATATTATGCGAACAATAATGAAGTCGTCTAAAATTAAACACAAATTTATTTTTATTTTGTTTGCAATCAACGAACTCATATCTTAAACGTTTTAAAAATGTAAGAATGTAACAATATATATTATTAATAAAAGTGAATAAATGTTGATTGTTTGGGTAAATTTTTGTAATACTCAGTACAAACCACAATCTTTTAAACAATTAGCGTGCAACGAGTAAAGATTTACAACGAAAAGCAGAATTTCTGTAATAACTGAGAGATATCACAGAGCATGTTCTCGATTTTCTTGCTTTCAGTTTCAATGATCAGTGAACAAGTATTGGGTCTAGAGGTGTGGAATATTTAACTGATCTTTCTTAAGAGGCGGTAGTGAACATCTTCCAATGAAGTTCGTTTTTTATGTGTTTTACTTTCAGACACTTCCGAATGAAGTCTCTTAAATCTTACAAAATCGAAAGTCGTGATTACAATGTTTTTCGGTTTTTGGAGTTTTGAAACTGGATTACTTGGCTTACTTTGATATGTTGGAAAACAATATGTTAACGGCTTTTGATTACCACGGTATTTCATACAAAGATCAGCAATTAGTATTCAAATAAGATGAACCATACTCATAATTTCATTTATGTATGAGTATTATAAGTATTTTTCTAAATTTATAAATCTAAATGAGTAGGCGTATGAATCAAACATGTTTCGAATGTTATGAGTTTGATGTCAACGTTGTACTCATGCTCATTGCAACCTGTACTTATAAATCAATGTTGTAGTGAGTACGGATGAATCAGAGTAGTTGAATTGCAAGACTGTTGACTCACTTATACTCAAAATTTTATGAGTACATCTGAGTAGCGAAAAAACGATTCATTGCTGATCTCTGATATAGACAGTACTCGCAATGTCCGTAAAATGTTTGAAACAAAACGATTATGGGAGGCAAGTACACTTCTTCATAACCTACCGCATTTAAAATGTCCGCAATCAGTTGATTATAGATTTACAAACTAAGAACTACTGAGGTACACAAGAACCAAGAACAAAATATTTCAATTCATCACATTTCATCGAAGGGCTAATACGTATTTTTTGAAATAATTTTCTGTTTTTTTAATTTTTTTTTTTATTGTTTTTCTTAACTTGTTTACAACATCTAATTGCAAAAACAACTTCATAAAATGCTATCTTGACGTTTGTTAAATTCTTCTTTGAACGGAATGCATTCAGTTCTACAAACAGAACTGAATCCAGACTAGTTGTATTGCAATCTGCACGAAATATTTTAGCACTGCTTGCATACAACATTTTTTTTTGTTGATTTGGCCAAGAAGCGAGTGGAGAGAATTGGCAGTAGCTTAACCTGCAATTCAATCAGTTAAGATACAGTTAAAAAAGCATGCATTTCCTTTTGATTTATGTGTGCCTTCTCTTCTTTTATAATTTTTAATAATCTTTTCAGTCAGTTTATTATGAAAAACAAAAACAAAAACAAAAAAAAATCATTAATTTTTATTTAAAGAGTTTTTCCTTGAGAGAAAATCATCTACAGAACTGGTTAAATAAATGGCAAAGCAAATAAACTATCCATAGAAGTATGAAGCAATTAAAATTTTATTTCATCAGGTATTTAACACTGAAATTTAATACATTTTATATGTGTATTTTTTTCTTTTTTTGGAAAATAATTGATTAATATTTCAATTTAATTATTTACAACTATTTTCAGCTCTGGATTTTACCATAAATATTTACAATTTATTTGCAGCTTTTTTATGTTCACATTAATATTTTTTTTGTTTGTAAAATTTGTTTATAAAATTTGATCAAATGTTTCTTAACATGCAATGTTCTGCTTATGATCACCTTAAACTTTCACAATACAATTTATGATACATATCTCTATCTCTCTCTCTGGATTATGGTCATGTGCAATCAATTGGAAACTTTTACTAATAAAATGTTGAATTTTGTCTATTATTTCTTTGCTCGATTTCATAATTATTTTGTTATGTTTTCTTTACTTTTGAATCGAAAATTGTATGATTTATCAGAAATTACTTCCGTAAATTTTCTCATAATGTGCCACTACATATTCAAAATTTTCAGTAGTTGCAGTGCTGGTAGATATTATTAAAATTAATACTGTTTCTAAAGTTGTTATCGCTTGTTTTGTTATAAATTTGTTTTGAAGTAAAGTAATGATTAATTGGTTTTACATTTCCTTTACAACCCTTTAGTTAGGGTTAGGATCTAACTTCTCACACCATATGCGTATATTTTGCAAGCTTATGACATTCTTGACTGCATTTGAGTACAGTTTAAAGTAGAATACGCTTTTTTGAAGATGTCACAGTTGACGTATGAACTGACAAGCCTTCGTCTAGTAAGCTAACAAATTACTCTTTAGAACACATCAACCATCAGTACGATAAAGAAACTCTGAAATGTAATATCTAATTGAAGATTTCCTTCTATTCCAGAGAAAATTTGACATTAAAGTTATTTCATTATATTGTTTAACAAAAATTAATAACAAAATAAATTAAAATAATTTTACTTCGGTCGAATTTGAACTCTTAGGGCCATTATTACAACTTTGCCGTTAACTAAAGGAAGGATTTTAACGGGCATCCGTTAAATTGTTTTTCATTATTATAAGTGGGCAATAAGATAACTTTTAAAGTTAAATTTATGTCTGAATTATACAATATTTTCAATATGGCAACTTCAAATATAAACAAAATGTACAATCACAACAAAAAAAAAAAAAAGAAGCTCGTCGTTGTTTCATTTAGGTAATGTTATCGACACTGCTCCGGCACTGCCATATTTTTGAAAAAGTTAACTTGATTTTATCTGTAGGTTGTAATAACGAAAAGAAGTTAAAGGTGACTTTAAAGTTCACATTAGCTAAACTTACCTTAAACTAAGCCCAGCTTTAACGGCAAGTTGCAATAATGGCGTTTAACATAATAAATAAAAATTGCAATAAAACTTACTAATCTACTTGAATATATTCTGATCTGCTCTTCTGATGCTCGTACCGTATGTCCGTCAATGTCCAGCAGTTCCCGAGCCAAGATTTTTGGATGACCCGAGAACTTCAGCATGCAGTTTTCTTTAATTTGAAGCACAACTGTGCCTATATTTATTGATTTTTTTCTGGATGTTTTCTTTAAAAAAAGGAACTATTTTGTGATATACAGATGGATGAAGAACATATCTGGGAACAGCAATAGGAGTTTTTGGTCCCAGAATGAAATATTTCGAATCCATGGGTATTTTCTAAGCGGAATTCTATGCTGTCGAAAAAAGATACAAAAGAGGGAACATAGTAATACTATCTCTTAGTCAGGAAGTTATCCGAGCACAGCACTCGTATGAGGTTAAATTAAAATGTGGGAATTCGTGGCAATAAGCAGCCATTTGATGATAAAAAAGAAAGCAAAGACTCTTCACAGACAAAACAGTTTTAAGGCAATCAAAACTTTTGTTAAGAAATTACAGTAAGTATGCATCAAACTATCCAGGAATAACCTGAGGTTAGTAACCGATCATTTCAATTTCAGAATGGGGATCGTATCAAACTCAACGTGTAGGTTCTAGGCTAATAAGACTGAATCATTAAAAAATATTCTTGGAGCCTGTAAAGACAAATGCACCCCAAAAGAAAACACCTGCTACCATACCAGCAAAACGAAGTAAAAATATCGTAAAGAATTCTCCATAGTATGGTTATAAACAATTAAAATTTTTTTTTGGAATACTGCTGCATTATAAATGGATCCATAATAATTTATATGACGAATGTAGAAATATAAAAAATATAAAATTATTTACCATGTAGAGAAAAAAAGTAATTTGAAGTTTAAAAGCGTTTACGTAATTTTAGTTAAAAAAAAGAGTCTTTCAGACGAAGTTGGAAAATATGACGTTATACATATAAATATCCCGATCTAACATTTGCGTTTATACCTTTCTTAGTACTTTTGATCTGATGTTTTATTAGATTTAACGAACTATATTATCTTTTAAATGTAATGTTATTAATCCTCCTTTTAATGCTCTAAACACGATAAACGCAACGCAGCACTTCAATTTGGCAATTGCAGCTTAACACGTTGACTGCTAACTACAAGATAACTCGTCGATTGAGTTCCCTTCTAGGGTGCCAACTACGAGTTATCTCGTACTCACTATACCTGACATTTTTGTTGTAGTAACGAATAAAACCGTATTATATCAGTGCTAGTATCGATAAGTGCCTTCTGGGAAAAGAACAAAAAGTCAACCTTGGCGTGCGTTGCCAGTTTTATGAAAATTGCCGTTTCAGTCAACGTGTTAAGGTAAGCTGAATGCGCATTCATTATAATAAAGGCAGCAACAGCAAAACAAATAAAAAATTTACACTTCATTCAGTCTTTACCAATGGTGCTACTAAAACGTTCTTTCGCGCTATATATCATGCATTGCGATTTTAGAACGTCTATTTCATGCATGTTATTGTATTGACAGCATTAATAGTGCCAGCACAAATCCTCTCACTGTTAACACTGATTCTCCCATTACTGCGTATAAAAAGCAAATCTGCAGGCTGCTTGCTTGTTGTTGCACTGCCTTTAAAATAATCACTACCATATACACCCATGTATTCTATTTTTGAGAGATTGCTTTGTTTGCTGCGTTTCGTTTATTGTCTAAGGATTATATTGCCGAGAATATTAAGAGACTATTAATGTGATAGAATTGTTTATAAACATTAAGTTTCTAAACAAAACCTAGAATGTTTTTTGTCTGTTAGATATGTTTTTGAAATATTAACAGAAGTTCGATTTCAATTTTATTAAAGACTTTTAAAAATTTGTAAAAAAGAGGATCTGTTTGCATGCCGGAACAAAATTATTTTACGTATTATATGTATTGCAACTCCTGGAGATTATTAAGTGTTGAGTGTACTTTTTCATCACAGTTACAAGATAAAAAGGTATGAAAAATATGGGGATATTTGAATCGAGGGTATTTTGGCACGTATTATCTTACAGAGTTGTTCAACACTTAACTTATCTACATACATGCATAATTGGCCATTACAACCCTTCAGTGAGGATTAATGCCTAGCTTCTCACACCACTCATGTTATGTGCGTTAATTCTCTACATTAGTGGTGGGCCCTACAGTGTGACGTCGATTCCGAATGAAAGATTTTTGGCAGGTTTATTTACTCTTAGAGTTTTTGCCAGAAATCTACTGAGAGGAAGTCGCCGAAGATAATTTTTTTTTTTTGATGTCTGACCTGGTAGACGAACCCGGGCTTTAAGTCTAATAAGCCAACACACTACCTACTAGACTACGGCGACTTAACTTATCTAATACTATGTTCACACATGCATTTTTATTGAGCCAATATTCAGTTATTTGAGTACAATATTTTAAGTGTTCACATATATAACATAAGCAATATTCATTTGACAGCTGGTAAACAAAACAGCTGATTGCTTCAACAACATTGCTTTTAATTTAATCGCGAAAATTAGTGCCAAAAAATTTTTAGAAAAACTGGAAAACAATTTAACATTGCAAAAGGTCTTGCTAATGATTGACCGAAACTCCCAGCTGTTGCGGTTAGTAGGGACTACTTTTGACTCCAAAGTGGATTCTCCCAGAAGGATGAGAAAGAAAAATTCGATAATAGTGGACCTTCTGACCTTCCATTTTTTGTTTGTCGTTGTTTACATTTGAGTTGTCAAACATTAACAGAAAGTGTTCGGAAAACTGTAATATGATCACTAAACATATTAATGACAGTGTTGTATTTTAAGTTTTAATCAATATCATAACAATTTATGAATTTATTGAGCAACAATTAATTGAAATTTTATATGAAATATTGAGATCAATAATGGCGTTAATTCCGATTTACGCAATAAAAGTGCATGTGTGAACATAGTATAAGCGTATGTAATTTAAAATATTAGAAATGTTTTTGAATTTAATCAAAGGAATAACGAATACATTTCTCCTCAATTTCGGAAAATAATCATTCGATAACAATATATTTTACTAAGCGCATCAAAATTAAGCTTGGCACAACATCAAGGCCATTTGCAATCCATAATCGTGATGGTTCAAATCAATATGATACAAAGAACTCCTTTAAAAGCTCTATTGCAACCTTGAATTAATTTTTCGATTCCATTTCCACATTTGATATTCCGAACAACGATCGCAGGCATGATTTATTGTGATGGCAAATATGACAAGATATTCAAACGTTATGCCATCATTACAACCTTTTGCGTTTAGAGGTCGTGAATACAAATTTACACATTCAAACATGCTACGAAATGTTTCTTTATTTTTTTACAATCATTTCTATCTGCCGTTGGTTCGAATACATACTTACACAGATAACTGAGATAAATTGTACATGTACAATATGACTATGCTATGCCCGACTATCTGTCTGACTGACTGGTTGATATGGTTGGCTTTAAACGAATTTCGTTTGTACACAACTATTAAGTTTGTCTTCCACACCAAAGAGAAAAAGAAGAAACAGAAATTCATTTGGAAAAAAGTATGCAACTAAGGAATGGGAATGAAAATTCAGTGTGAATTTGTTGTATTGAAAAACCGAATAAAACTTTCATATGCTTTTTAATGTTCGTTCTCTTGTGCGCGAGGTACGCGAGCGACAAGTACGTGGGTTGCATTAAAATGTATGTATAAAATGCTCTCTCTCTGTATGCTGTTAAATGAATTAAATGATAATCATTGTTCCAGCAAATGTATGTGATTGAAGTACTTTTTTTCAAAAGGGAATATTTTTACAAATCAAATATATGTACGCCCGAAAATACATCATAATGAAGTGAAAACCTGGGCATAAGTACGAGGTACATAATTTAGATGACATTTCAACAAACAAAAACAAAATTATAATGAATGTAAATTGAAATTTCTTGGAATCTAATTTAAATACCTGCGTTATAATGAATTCTAATACGTAGAATGTAATTTTCTTTTTGTCTGGGTAGGCTTTACGCCCAATTCAAAAATTATTTTATTGAGACTTTTTATTTATTCCCAAGGGGTTTCGTCGTAAATTCAGCATATTTATGTACCACTTTTTATTGTTAAATTTTAATTTTTCTTTCTTTATTTTTTTAATGGCAACTAATAATTTTACTGCCTAAACCTTGTGTATTCGAAATTATAATCTTACAAAAACTAGCCCTTTTATTTACTACGCTTAATGCTTAACGTGGTTTTTAAAAATTTTCTCAAGTTAAAATTTTTAATAACAGTGTTTACGTATTTCATAAAACAAAACAAAAAAATGCTCATTAATCATAAAGTTATTTTATAAAAAAACAAAAAACTTCAAACAGAGAATGTAATGGATACCGAAGGTACAAGTAATAAAACAAATAAAATGTTTTGATGTTTTTAAAAGAATTATTTGGCTAACAAAGAAACAAAACAAAACAAGAAAAGAAATAAAAAACAATATAAAAAAATAAAGTCTGGTAATACTGTTTTATATTAAAATAGGAGATTACGATTAAATTAGAAACCCCCTGTATTGGATAATATAAAACAAACGTACTTCATTCCGAATTACATACCAGATTACATACTTCTGTTTGATGTCAATGACTTTCAAGTACTAGATAGAAAGTTCTATACTGGAATTCTTCAATGTAACTCAACAGCGGTCTGTTGACCGTCAAGGCAACAGTGTTGCCGGAGGCATTAGAGACATACATAGGATAATTTTATGTAGATTGCTTTCAGTACAATAGGTCGCCAGGTCACAGTGTACGTATACTATAGCATAGTTATTATTAAACTGAACCAGAGATCAGCAATGAGTATACAAAAATATGATTAGATTCGAATCACACTCATAATTTCTGATACTTATGCGCATTCATAGTTATTTTAATATCATACTCATACTACTCATATTCAAAGTTTGAAGTACTCATCGTACTCAACAATAAGCATGATGTTGTTTATTTCGACTCTCCATGACTCAATATTTAAAAGAATTCCAAAATAAGTATGATTCGCGTACGAACATTACAATACTCACTAGAAGTTTGTGTGTTTGCTTTGCTTGCTGTCTTTGCCTTTATCTTTCTTCTTTTTTTGTAAATGCAACAACAACTAAGACTGTAAATTTTTATGAATGATTCGAATCACTCGAAGAATTTATGAGTACGCATTATAAGTATTTTTCTAAATTTATGAATCTAAATGAGTTGGCGTATGAACCAAGCATATTTCGAATGCTATGAGCTTGATGTCACCGTTGTACTCATACTCATTGCAACCTGTACTTATAAATCAATGTTGTAGTGAGTACGAATGAATCAAAGTGGTTGAATTTTAATACTGTCGTTTTGAGTATGAGTAAGTCATACTCAAAATTGCATGAGTACTTATGAGTAGCGAAAAAACGATTCATTGCTGATGGTCTGGTCTGGATAACGTAGAAACGAACCACTCTCAATTAATTTCCCGGTTTAAAAATTTGTTGCACTGCCGCCTTTTCTACGCTCTGGAGGATCAATTCTGAAAAAGTGATTAAAAAAATTAAAAACTATCCGACTATCTCGTAAGAACCATTTTGCGTGATTAGGAGTTAACCATTGCAGTAAAATTCAATTCTACAACGTACATACATAATTGGCCATTACAACCCTTCAGTCAGGATTACGGCCTAGCTTCGACAACGCATTACAGAAATTGATAATGGTTGCTAATGAAAAGTGGGTCACTCACGGTAATGTGAAATGAAAGCGGTCATGAAATAGTCAAACCGCCTGTACTACCAGTTATTGTCTCCGTAATCTAGTAAGTAGTGTGTTGGTTAGACGTTTGGAACGAAACGTAATATGAAAATACATTTCTTGAGTGACTTTCTTTCAGCAGATTTTTGGCAAAAACTCTGAGAGTTAATAAAATTGCCATGAAAATTATTTCAAAAATCTATCATACGGAGTCGACTTTAAACTTTAGGTCCAGCTACTTATGATAGAATTAACACACACAACATATAAGTGGTGTGAGAAACTAGGTAATAATCCCGACTGATGGGTTGTAATGACCAAGTCAAGTAAGTAAGTTACTAAATATGAATTCATTCATTACTCAAGGTCTATTAATTGCAAATAAATGAATTATTTGAAGGTGATTAGAGGGCCAATTCCAAATTAAAAACAATATCATTCGTAGCGTACAACTAAAACTCTCTTATAGACTGTCATATAAACACTATAAATCCAGAACCATCAAATGCGTGCATTAAAAATGCGAGTATTCGCTCATTCTGCTGCATGAAATGTTCGAAAAATTTTTAATTGCCGGCGATTTGTTTTATTATCATGTGTGTGTGTGTGTGTGTGTGATTTGGTGTCTATGATTTTATAATTTTAGGGTAATTAAACGATCATGATCATTAGAACTTGGCTTCCATTTGGCAAAATGACAAAACCTGTTGCTTTGCTTTAACGGTTAAATTCTGTGTTGTGTGTCTGTCTTCTCTAGTTGGCATAAACAGAAAATCACGCTGGAAATCCTTGTCAGAACGAGTTTTTTCCACAGATTTCACAAAGTAAAAGTTTGTTTTCTTGTTGTTTGTATGTGACATGAAACGTGTTGGCCATAAAACTTGAACATCTTTTTTGTTTTTTTTTTGTTTTTGTTGTTATTGTTATTGTCGATAGGTAACTGATGATTCAAGTGCAGCAGACATCACCAAAAGAAACAACTAATAAAACGAGCAACGTAAACAACATCGCCATACGACAAGACAGAATTACACAAAAAAAGAAACCAACAACCTCAAGCATCAAGCATTCGAGGCAGGCCAAACTAGTCAGTTAAGTTAAATAAAAAAAAAGAAGAAAAAAAAGTAATTTAAACTTCAAACAAGAAAGGAATTTAACAACACATGTGATGAGAAATTAACCGCAGCGATTAACAAAAAAATAGCTCCACTCCTATGGAAAATGCTACCAATTTCTTACTGCTTTAAGCTTGAACGTAACTGTGGGTAGTATTTACTGTAACTCACTACTCACTTCTGGTCATTTCTTTAAGACTTAAATGGAACTATTAAGGCTGTGACTACGACTACCATCAGATTCCTGTTTTCATCTTAATTCATCATTTTCTATGTTTATTTTCTTAAAGAGTTTTCCAACTCACAAAGAAGAAAATAAAACATTAATTGAGGATTTTCTTTTATAAATTTGTTTCCTTTTGGCCAAGAATTATGCACCTTATAGAATGCCAACTCTATTTAGCTCTGCTCAACAATACATCTGCTGTACAATACAGACTCCAGTGGCAACATTGTGATCATAATTGAACAAGACACGTTGAAGAGTGTAATGTTGGGATTAGATGCGTCGAAAATAAACTCCGAGTGAGTCAGAGAGAGAGAGATAGAGAGAGAAATGTCATCATTAAAAGAAACTGAGTTGATTAGCAGGAAAATAAGTTCGAATGGTGGCCAAATCCATTATGTTTGCTTTTACTATTCATTGAAAAACTAATCAATTCCATTCGTTTTGCATTCGTATTCACATTTACATTCACATACGCCGTCTTGTCAGCATATACTAACTAACCTAGTGACTAGGAAACCTAAAACTCAAGTTGTTATGTGTGAAGGATTTAAAGAAAATAATCAAGAAAAAGAAAAAAAGGCTCCACTTTAAAATTAATGTTGATTTGCATACGTTTTGCATAAAAACGAGGAACAAAAATAAAATGCATTGTGATTTTAATGGCATTTATGCAAATATGCTTTTTAATATATTTCAAGCGTTTAAAATGGTTGCTTTAAGGCTTTAAAAAATAATTCATTTATGCAAATAGACACGTTGCAGACATTCTGGTCGAAAGAGATGTCAATCACCACACAAAAAAAGAATTTCCCAAAAAACACTCGCATATATTTTAAAGGTTTTTAGTGAATATTTAAATACTTCGGAATGTTTTTAATTTCTTAAACTTCTTTCAGGGATATTGAGTTTAGTTCAAACCACTACCACCACCACAGCGATAGCAACAAATGAATGAACAAAAAAAAACATGTTTTTAACCATCTTTTGCAGTGCAACAAGTGTAACGTACTTAAATTATACTTCCAAACAAATTCCATTCCAATGACGTAAACAAAAATAATAATGAAACGAGTTAAAGGGTCTTAGGGTCTAAATCAACACAAAAAAATATATGACCTGGTTCGTTTCACTTAGTTTATGAACTTAATGGTCTGATAGGTTTTCATGGTTAACAATAAAAGGAAAATACTGTTAAGGGTATGCATTGTTCTTTTTGTTTCAAAATATCTCTAAAATTGCATCGTTTTAGTGGAAGTTATTACACTACGATATTTCTTTATAAGCTTTCAGATATTTATACGATTTGAATGAAAACTTAAAAATAAACCTTTAAGCGCACACAGATTATGGATTAATTAGATGGATTAATTAGTGCAGTCCGTTGTATTTCACTTGAAGCTTGATTTAAATTGATCTATTCTTAGATCTTGTAGTAGCCGTAGACTAGTGAGTAGTGCGATGGCTTGCTAAACATATTCTTAGGCAAATGGAAATGATATTTTGCTCGTTTAAATTGTAAACAAAAGCTACAAAAACAAAAACAATGAACTTGTTTACATGATAAACAAGTAAACGAAAATATACAAACAACAAAAACCAATATAAAAAAGGATAAAGAAGTAAATAAAAAGGCAACAACAACACTGCAAGAACAAACATAAACAAAATACACAAACAACAATAACGTAAACAACATGTTTACATTTATAAAGATTTCGAGAAGGCGAAGTCATTCTCCTTTTATACCCTGCGATATAAAAGGCAAGATATAGCATGCAACGGAGTCAGTAAAAATTCAGTCAGGTTTGTGTGAAGACGCGTGTATTGGAAGAGAGTAATCGTGGTTAGAAGATTTGTTGAACAATTGTCTAATATCTGTTATTCTTTACTCAAAAGAGTGCAAAGCGGAATAACAAATAAAGCAATTGTTGTTGTTTACAATAAGTTGTTAACAGTGGCACACAGAATTGTGCGAACAATAAAGAATTTGATTAAAACTAAACACAAAATTATTTTTATTTGCACACTACGAGCTCATGTTTCAAACGTTTTTAAAAAGTTAAAAAACCTAACAGTATGTTTCGGGTTCAAACCTCAGCCTTAGATTTAAACAACGTCTGGCAATATCTCTGAAATTAACTAATTGCCGTGAATAATCCCCTTAAGTCTGTCGTTTGATGTCGACTTTAAAAGCTCACGCGGATAAAATAAAATCAACACACATTTAGGATACTAGGTTTGTAATCCTAACTAAATGTTTGAATGACCAATAATATACATATATTTGTATGAATTGTGATATGTTCAAGAGATTCTACAAACTTACAAATGATGTATAATATCTTGAGATATACCCCGAATGCACGCTTATACATATCAATTTTAGTGGAAATTTGCCAAATTTCACTTTGAATGTTGCCTTCAACTTTCTTAGTTGAATAAACCTAATTTTCACGATTCCTCAGAAATTGAATTTCTCATTCTATACTTGGACATTGTGCTAGGATTTCGCAATATTTAAATTTCGGATTCAATTAATAACATGTGGCATACGTATACGCAAGTTTATTGCTAAAGTTCGAGAAACTTCATTGATGAGTGTACTCGTACAGTGCGTACACCCGAAAATATCGAAGTGGCTGAGGATCCATCAGGAATTAAACATTTCACGAAAAATTGGCATATTTGGGGCTCAAAATACCCACACGTGGTCTTACAGAAGCCAATACACCCATTACGAGTGACATATTTGGTGCGACTTGTCGAGTGGAGACATCATTGGCCCATATATTTTTAAAAATGAGGAAGGCACAACCATTTCGGTAATTGGAGAGACCTATTGCACTAAGATATCCAATTTTTCGTCCCCTTTCTTCATGGTATTGATGTGAGCGATGTTTAGTTGCAGCATCTCATGCCACAATCGTTTTATTGCGTCAAACGTTTGATTAGCCGAAATGGTGATGTCAATTGACCACCAAGAAGCTGCAATTTGACACCATTGGACTATTTTCTGTGGGGCGACGTTAAAGGAGAGTGTTATCCCAACAAGCTAGAGACAATTGAGCATTTGCAGGCAAACATTCGTGATGCCATTGCCGAGATACGACCCCATACACTCGAAAAAGTGCACGAAAATTGGGCCGATTGAATGAGGTACTACGAGGCCAGACGCGTTAGCCAAATGAATGAAATAATATTTCATTTCTAATTGAAACAATTATACTCCATAACAAAAAGATAAATTTGGAAAAATTTCAAACCGTTTTTGTTTTATTGCATTCTTAAATTTAAACTTTTAAATGACCCACCTTCTATTTCCTAAACATAATATATCACTGTATATTCATGTTAACTGATACCATAATTTTGAGTTTCCTTCCTTCCGTCCTGTTCGTATGCGACACACCCTTGAGACTAATGAAAATGCTATGAAGCGTAAATAAAATTTTACGATTTGCATTTCACGGCAATAGTTTTGGAAACAAAAAGAATTATTTGAAGAAATATTTTCCAAAGAAAACTATTTTACGGGGGTTAACTAAACAATCATTAAGGGATGGAATCGTTGTCTGAAACGGCCATCAAACGAAATAATTAAATTCATTCTTAAAGATCGGTGACATATCTTAGAGTTTAAGACATTCAATTTGAAGAAAAATTCATTCACGTGTTTCAACCAAACTTTACTTTGTTCTTTTGAGTTTTTCTTACCATTGTAACTTCCGTGTGATCATGACAAGAAGATGACACAACAAATGGAAAAACAAAATGTTGTAAAACTAAGAAAAATTTCCCACGTTCTAACCAAAAAGTTATTCAATCGTCTTAAATGTCGATTTAAAAAATTATTCAATTCCCTTTAATTTCTATCTTCCTCTCTTTATCTTTGTCTTTGTGGGATCTTTTTGTCGACTTTAAAATGTTTAGTTTAGTTGGGTAGTGCGAATTGTTATACACAGAAAACAAAAAAAAAACAAAAAACCAAGACGATCAGTAAGCAAAAGATAGTGAAAAACAATTCCCTCGTAGTGGAGCAATTGTCATGGTTGGGTGATTATGGCAGTGCGGAAGCTATCATTGAAATGAAAATATTTTTAATTGAAATGAAAGAATTTAATTCCATTTCATTACGTTTCATTTCACTTAATGCTCGTATTTGTAGTCTAACACAACAACACAACAGGTTGTCGTATTGACCTTAATTTGGCCATAATTTTGTGACAAATATAGAAGAGAACAGATCGTGACAGATCACCACATCTAGAAATAGAAACGACAACGAAATAGAAAACAAAGGCAGGCAAACAACCTGATGATCAAATACAGAAGACAACATACATACATATGTATGTAGTGAAATGACAACAAAAGTAGGTCCACCATGATTACATTGTTGTCGTTGGTGCGTTTCTTAATCTCCTCCTCTGTAACAAAAACTAAGTACGAGTACAATATCATTACATTGCATATGGACATACGAGGCATATATGTATGTAAGTATGTATGTGCTCAAGTAGATTCAGAAATATTTCTTTTTCTCTTTCTACTTCCACACAAAATTTACTTTTACTGTGTATACATATGTACATACATATGTATGCGGTGTGTGGATAGCATTTCTTATTGGAATTTATTTGCTTTCGCTAATTTGGTCAGTCTTAAGCGCTTTTTCTCTACACTTTCACAATTTTGCATACCGATCTCATGTGTGGCTTTTATACTGATTTTTTTTTTTTGTTATTTTAAGCCTTAGTTGTAGTGACGTTGGTGTTTGTTTTAAGAAAAATACATCTTTAAAGTAAATAATATTCATAAGATTTGTTTTTATTGCTGTTGTTGTTTTTTTTTTTTTGTAATACCACTTCTAGCTAACAATCCAAAATTTATTTGTTTTGCATGAACAGTCGGGAGCATAGAAATAGTAAATGTAGCAACAAGTTTCCTATGCACCATTGGAAATTTGTCTGGTTATTATATATTCTATAAAAGTTTTTAAAAAATAATCAAAAAGTTTAAATTATTTACCATCGGCAAGTGCTATATTTTTACACTCATCTCATAATAAAAATCTGCATAAATGTTTAGTTAGTCACACAGATTAGATTTGAAGTTTTATTTTTCTATATTTCTTCATTCATCTTTTTAAAAATCTTAATAAAATGAAAGTTAATCTCGTCAACGAACTAGAGACAGATTTAATTTAAATCAAACTAACGAAATAAATAAATAAATAACTTAATATGCTAATATTGTAAATTAAAAACAAAGAATAAAAAACTGTTTACAATGTGTGGAAATAAAAGTTTTTCAAGTTTAGCATCAATAGGAATTTCAGCATATTCTAATTAGTATCACATTAAAAATACTCATGACATTTAGTTTACAATCAGAAACTCAATGTTGTATAGGATCTTCCAACATGGACTTTCGAACTTTAACAGTTGTTGAAGTCGTGAAATTTTTGGTCATTTATACAGACTGTTTTGCAACATCACCATTGGCGAATATAGCATTCTTTCAAAAAGTCTGACGGTAAATAAAATTGTTAAAAATCTGTAGTTAAGAATCGACTTTAAACTGTAGGTCCCGCCACTCACGTCTAAAATTAACGCACACAACATGAGTGGTGTGAGAAACTAGGCCGTAATCCTGACTAAAGGGTTGTAATGGCCAATTATGTATGTTATGTATGTAATATACGTAATATCAAATCATCTCCAGCGATAAGGGTTATTTCTATATGAATGGGTACGTGAACAAAAAAACAAAATTGTCAAATTCAGGAAGATACAAATCCAGAGGAGACCGAAAATGTCACTGTTTGGTGTGGATTTTGGACTGGCAGCATGTCTTTAAGACTGAATTTGGTCATGCTTTCACTATCACCGGAGAACACTATCGGTCGAAAATAAGCAACAATTTTTGGTCCGGATTGGATGACCTGGACAGTAACGACTTACGGCAGTTGGATGCGAATAAGAGATCAGCAATGAGTATTCAAAAAGATGAGTAGATTCGAATGGTACTCATAATTTCTGATACTTATACGCATTCATACTTATTTTGATATCATACTGATACTACTCATATTCAAAGTTTGAAGTACTCATTGTACTCATACTTAACAATACGCATGATGTTGTTGATTTCGATTCTCCTTTACTCAACATTTACAAGAATCACAAAATAAGTATGATTCGCGTACATACACACTAGAAGATTGTGTGTTTTCTCTGCTTGCTGTCTTTGTCTTTATTCTTCTTTTGTAAATGGAACAACATCTAAGACTGTAAATTTTGATGAATGTTTCGAATCACTCGAATTATTGATAAGTATTATAAGTATTTTTCAAAATATATGAATCTGAATGAGAAGGCGTATGAATCAAATATATTTCGAATGTAGTGAGTACGAATGAGTATTTGAATTTCAATACCGTATAGTAAAAATTTCATGAATACTTATGAGTAGCGAAAAAACAATTCACTGCCGATCTCTGGTATATACACAGGGCCACAAAAGTATACATACGGTTAACAAATTTCAGAAATTTTTTAGCTACGATTAATTTTTTTAATCGTATGTATACTTTTGTGGCCCTGTGTATATACCAGAAATCAGCAATGAATCGTTTTGTGGGCATGCACAGGGCCACAAAAGTATACATACATACGATTAACAAATTTCACAAATTTCTGAATCAATGCAAAAGGCCGTCTTAAGATCGAGGAAAGTTGTCAGACAATTATAAAGATTGTCGGATTAACGGATTGGGTAAAAAATTTCTGAAATTTGTTAACCGCATGTATACTTTGTGGCTGTGTGTATGTATCTAACCGGCCAATCTAAGTTCAAATCCGTGAAAAGTAAAAACATTCTCGCCATGTTTTCGAATTTTAAGAATAAATATAAAATAATAATTATGTCCTAAGCAAGATAACTAATGCACCCAGAGATGTTGTTTCTAGATGACAGAGAGGTATCAAATTTTATCACGCAAAGACCTATCACTTTTAATATCGAAAATATTTGTTTAATGAAACCTGCGTAAAGAACGAAAATACATAAAAATTGAAATCGTCCATAGAATCCAAGGTCGCTTTAAATGGAAATTCAAATTCAAATGTTATTTTTAACGTTCACACCTCCGGCTTCATTTTTTATGAATTGCAAACAATGTTTGTTAAATAAACCTAAATGACAACAACACTTTTTGTTATAAGATAACACTAGTTACACATACTCACATACTCACAAAAAAAACTGCAAGTAATTAAAAAATCTTCGCAGCTTGTGACATTAATAACATTATAATTGTAGTATTTAATATTATTAAACGGAAACTAAAATCGTATACCTTTCTAAAAATAATGAAAAATAGCCAAAATTGATTGACACATTTTCTTATCTGGAAATCTTCTTGGATTGGAAAATATTTTCTTCTTCTCTTTTTCTCTTTCGTAATGAAATACCGAAACAAAAATATGAACAATGACTATAGATTCCGTATACACACACACACAGACATTTTATTGTATTTTATTATCTGATCACCAGTCATTTAATGTAGTGACAAATCATTTTTATTACAACAATAAATGAATGATAATAAAAAGGAAAAGAAAAGAAAAAGAAACGAATAAATAAACGACAATCAAATACAATTTGTTTAAAGGAAATCAACAATTTGTTTTTAAGCGTAAAACATAAGCGTACAAGTACATCAAATCTATTGTAATTACTGACATATTTTTTGATTTATTGTTTTCATCTCTTAAAACCAAAAAAAAAAAAACACAAACAATTTAAACGAATTAATAGGAAAATGAAAAAAAATAAATTGTTTTTATTTTTTTGTTATTAAAATTAAAAATACAAAAACCACTCAAGAAAACACCTACATTTACAAGAAATGATTAACAAAAAACATGATAATGAAGGGGTCATAAATGTAATTATTTTATTTTGATTTTTAATGGCCCTTTAAATTTATTGAAGGAATATCCATAAAATCATGCGTTAGGAAATATTTGCCCAAATCATAACTTCAAAAAACATAACTTCAGATTTGTTTGTCGTCATCATTATGAATTAGTTGCGACTGAATGCCCTTAATGCTGAACATACTTAGTTTGCATTCAGACATTACCGGCCAATTATGAGTCTCTCAATTTCCATCACAGTAACGAAACGTGCGTGGGTTAAATAAAGGTTTTGGCCATATAATCTCGTATGATTTGTAATAAAAAGTAATCAAAGTTCAAGGTTTAAATAACATGTGAAAATTGCTTTAAACAATACCACAACACATGCTCAGTATCGTACAGGTATGTTACGTACCAAATTATAGCAAATCATTGTCTGGATCTTGGCCATGATATCATTGGCACCTAATCTTGGCCATTATAGTTGGACTAAAAGAAAAACTCCACATAAATATGAAACGTACTTTAACGTAAATTATTGTTATTATTTTAAACATAAATTATAAAAACTTTTGTTTGTATCAGCAATTGTGACTGCGATTTCATATGGCGATATATTTTATATTTGAAATGAAAGACTTTTGTTAACACGAGTATGTAATGGACATTTTGCGTATTGAACTTGCTATGCCAGAATGTTTGTTTATTTATAAAAGTCAAGGCGTAGCCAATTACGTTTTTATTTCTTTCTGAACGAAACCAGGCAAGTTTTTAACCTTTTTTTCGATTTCTCAAAAAAAATAACAATTTTTAATAACATTTTTAACTCGTAAGAAAAAAAAAATAATATTCGTGATATTTTTTGCAAGAAACTCTCATGCACCACGTATAGTTTAAATGGTTTTTAACGTATTTTTTCAATTCGCAAAAGGAACGAAAAACAACTGACCACAGACGAAACCGACACAAAAAACTCAAATTAACAAGAAATTTTAAATTTTGTATTTGAAAAGTAAAGAAAAATCAATATTTTTGTTTTGAACTCGACCTTAATTGTTAGGGCTACAGTGTTAAGTAAAATTAAGGTAATAAAGGGTTCCAATGGACCTCTTTTATGTTATGGACTTGAATCGAAGACAATCATATTCTAATTAAAATTAATTAAAGAAATCTAAACATATTTAGATATTGTTGTTGCTTTTCTAATAATTTTTAAAAAATTAAACATACGAACGAAGAAAATATTTCGAAAAGTTTTCTTTATGCTCATAGTATATGCAACCCAGAGATCAGCAATAAATCGTTTTTTCGCTACTCATAAGTATTCATCACATTTTGAGTACTTATGAGTAGCCGTGGTGTAGTAGGTAGTGTGTTGGCTTGTTAGACGAAAGGCCCGAGTTCAAACCCCAGGTCAGACATTTAAACGAAATATGAAAAAAAATATTTCTTCGGCGATTTCCTCTTAGCAGATTTCTGGCAAAAACTCTGAGAGTGAATAAAATTGCCATGAAAAGATTCTCAAAAAATCTGTCGTTCGGAGTCGACTTTAAACTGTAGGTCCCGCCACTCATGTATAAAATTAACGCACACAACATGAGTGGTGTTGAGAAGCTAGGCCGTAATCCTGACTGAAGGGTTGTAACGGCCAATTATGTATGTATGTATGTATGAGTAGCCAACAGTATTGAAACTCAACTACTCTGATTCATTCGTACACACTACAAGTACAGGTTGCAATGAGTATGAGTACAACGTTGACATCAAACTCATAAGATTCAAAGTAGGTCTGATTCATACGCCTTCTCATTCAGTTTCATAAATTTAGAAAAATACTTATAATACTCATAAATGATTCGAGTGATTCGAATCATTCATCAAAATTTACAGTCTTAGTTGTTGTTGCATTTACAAAAAAAGGAAAGAAAAATACAAAGACAGAAAGCAAAGTAAACATTCAACCTTCTAGTGAGAAGTGTTCGTACGCGAATCATAGTTATTTTATGTTTCTTGTAAATGTTGAGTAAAGGAGAATCGAAATCAAAAATAACCTACGTATTGTTAAGTATGAGTACGATGAGTACTTCAAGCTTTGAATATGAGTAGTATGAGTATGATTTTAAAATAAGTATGAATGCGTATAAGGATCAGAAATTATGAGTATGATTAGAATCTACTCATCTTTTTGAATACTCATTGCTGATTTCTGATGCACACAGACCTTGGTGAACTACTGTGTCCGGCGTCAATCGTGACTTATCTGAACCAATTACTAAACAGACAAAACAACGCCGGTAAATTTGTTTAAAATGAAAAATTTTTTTAAAATTGTTTTTAAAATCCTTTTTTTATTGTCTCGAGATATTTCCTTCACAAAAGCACAAAATATTTGGCATTTCTTTGCTTACCAAACCAAAATTCGAATGAAGACAAAGTAAAAGTATTCAAATTTACTTTTTATTTGGGCAATAAAAACTTATTTTTTTTCATTCGTTACCACGTTCTTTGGCCGAATACCAACCACATTTCAGCCGCATGTAATTGTTGCAAAATATAAGAAAGAGTAGAGAAGCGACGCCTAAAAGAGAGAGAAACTCAAGTTTAAAGTCACATTTCACTTTTAATTAAAATCATCTACAATTCAGTGCGTTTTCATCTTAAGTTATCAGCGTAAATTAAATTAAAATTGAAGAATAAGAAGACAACACGATGTCTAATGGCAGACACTGGACTTGTGATGCGTAAAGTTTGTATTTGGTAGGCAGTGTGGAAGGTTTAAAGGCAGCCAGTCAAACTGCATTCTGCCCGTTAAACAACAAACCAATTCAGCGACCTTCTATTTTTGTGACATTTTACAATAAAAAAAAATATGAATAAAAAAGCCAGCAAAAGTACAAAAAAGAATTTTCGTTTCTGCATTTTTTTATTTGTTTTCTTTTCTTAAATAAAAACTCAAAAAAAAAAAAGATATGCGACCACCCAAGTCTACTTATGTATGTTTTAAGCTTCACTGCCAGTTTTAATTACTTTTCTTTTAATTCCATTTCATACTACACACAACAACAACAAAAACAATAAATGAACAAAACGAAAAGGCATTAAAATATTTTTGCATTCGAATAATTATCGCCAAATAGAAGAAATAAAACCAGAAAAAGGGTTTTAAAATTTCGCATCGAATGGTTACCGACTAAATGTGCATTGCTGCAACGGCAGGCAATATTTGTGATAACATTTTACGATCAATTGATTGAAGTTAATGGAAAAATTTTGCTTATGCTTGCTATCTCTGCCTGTAGACCAGAAATTGTCGCTTACATTCAATCTTTATAGAATTGCATCGATGGATTAAAAAGGCTTTTAATCGATTAGATTAGGAAAACCATCAGCAGACGGCATTAATAATCATAATCAGTTGATGGGCAATGGGCAATCCTAAGTGATGTCGTTTTGTGCAATTATCGACAGATAAGACAACAAACAGGCTGATCATGTTGATCAAAAGAGAATTCCAGTGCTGCTCAAAATACGCACATGTTCCATCAGACAAGTTTTTGAACATCGCAAAAGCACTTTAACATTTAAGTGGATACGTGGTATTTCTAGTGTAATTTACATATTTCAACTCAAGTATTTATCTTTGTATACAAATAAAAAAGGAAAAATATTTAAAATATTGCTCCTGATTACGAAAAAAAATTATTGGGATAACGATTCAGGGTGTTATAAACATCGTAATACTATGTTCAGATATGCACTTTTATTCAGTCAAAATTCGGTTTATTGAGTACAATATTTTAAGTGTTCAGCAATAACAATATACGCAGTTCAGCTGCTGAACACCGTATAAATATTAGCTGTAATACCGGAAAAAATTATCTGATTTGCCAAATCACCATGGATAATCATACACAAGGATGTGTGTTCACTGAATTAGCGCTGGAGCAATTAGCATCTCACCTTAATTTTCATCGAAAACTCATCTTTAGAGATGATGCCCATTTCTGGTTGAATCGGAACGTGACAAAACAAGATTGTTGTTGAATTGAAAAGAGTCTAATGCATCCTAAACAATTCATTGTTCCCTTCAGGGATTCAGTACTACGACCTAGCTTCTCACATCACTAATGTTGCGGTTAATTTTATACATGAGTGGCGGTACCTACATTTTAAAGTCGAGTCCGAACGACAGATTTTTGAGAAACTTTTTCAAGGCAATTTTGTTTACTCTAAGAGATTTTGCCAGAAATTTGCAAAGAGGCAGACGCCAAAGAAAACATTTTTTCATATTTCGCTTTATTGAAGATGTCTGACATGGGGTTTGAACTGTGGGCTCACGTCTAATAAGCCAACACACTACCTACAAGACTACGGTAAATTAGACGTTAGGGAATATTGGAAAACAAATTTAAATTTTTGAAAACAGCTGCCAAACGCGAGTAGTGTCACCAACACTAATTTTGATACATTCCCCAAATGATAAGTAAATTTTAT
This sequence comes from Sarcophaga rosellei, assembly GCA_930367235.1. Lineage (NCBI taxonomy): Eukaryota > Metazoa > Arthropoda > Insecta > Diptera > Sarcophagidae > Sarcophaga > Sarcophaga rosellei. The sequence continues at coordinate 48,912,997 of OV884021.1, read as the reverse complement.
AACACTAAAGAATTTCTAATATCATAAGCCATAAAATTTGAAAATATTATTAGTTGTAAGCATGTTATCAGAAACAATTCAACAGTCAAATCATGATTAACCACAAACTACAACCAAGTTAAACAAATTCGAGTGCGATCTATTTATAAATTTTTATATATTTTCTGTTTTTAATAGGAACATATCTGGTACCATCCAGAGAATTTGTATGACTTGGTTTCTTAATTACTAAACGAACACAAATGTTTCTGTATTTCTGCGTGTTTTTGTCTTTTCGTCGAAATAAAATAAAAAAATTCTGTATAAGCAACGATCACTGCTAATTTTTCTTTGAAATTTATCACATTTTTGGCAGTGCATAATGCGCTGATGCTGCTCTAAATTTAATTTTTAATTTTTTGAATGTAAGAATAGTATTCCTTAAGAAGATTATTGTAATTTGTATCTTGTAGCTGTAGTGTTAACTCGTATAAATAACGTTGTATTCCTTATCGAAATATTTATCTCTTAATGGGTTAATGGTCATACTTATGAACAACAGCAACAGCTACTGCCAGCGACTGAAATAAATTGCCAGGTAACATGCAAACAAAAGATTCCCTCATGCCATTATAGTCCACTGACAGAACACCCTCTAAAAAACAAATTTGTTCAGACAGTTTCTTTTTGCATTTTTTTCCATTTGATCGTATTATTTTTATTGTTGCTCTTGCAGTTAATGTTGCTGGTATACAACGTGGTCCTTGGCAAGTGTTTACACTTGAAAAATCAAGCAAATAAACCGATAAAAAGAATTTCAAACATATCTTACGAGTATGATTTAAACCAATTCATAATAAAATATTTAAATCAATGCAACAATAATTTAGAATATGCTCGTAGAGGAAATTTTCCAAACAACCAACAATATTCTGTTTCTTATGTTTTTTTCTGTGTGTGCCATCTCTGCTTATAGAACCAAACAATTGATCAGCTATCGGACAGACAGAGAGTTCTTGCAGAGTGTCCAAACACATGATATTTCATTTTTAACTGAAACTGGCTTGTGTCTTGAAATATTTTGATAATACCGCCAAACAGTAGGCTTAAAATATTCCACATGCATCTAAACAACCAACCATCCGTTCGAGAACCACCAACAACAATAATAAAGGGAAGAAGCACAAAACAAAACGACTACAATGAACTGATTATTTTGCCATCAGTTGAAGAGCAGCAGCAGCAGCGGCAGCAATATGATTTATCAACAAAGATATCAAATTGTAGCCGTATTATTATAAAGTATGTGAGTATATACAACCATTAATATGTATATAAGTCTGTAGCAAAAGCAAAAGAGTATCTTCTTCAGATTTCAATATGGATTTCAGCCATTGTATCTTCTTTCTTTGTCTTGTGGGGCATTGTCTGTATGTCGACACATTCGAAGTACAAACGAGGAAAATTTGAGGAGTATAATTATCGCAAGTGTAACCCAACAAGCAATTGCAACTAAGAAATGTGAAGAATTTTTGTTTTTCTTTTTTAATAAGTCCGATATAATGTAGAGAGTCCAGATTAGCACAGAGGGTCCATTAGCACAACAGAGTCCAAAATAAAATGATGGATCTGAATGTTGGCACTTCCCATTAAGTTCTGAGATTTGTCGAAAATATCGATAAAAAAAATTGAAAATCGTTGAGACCATCTGTCATACATATTTCACAGAGAACGGTTTGAAATAAGTGAAATGAGGTCGTATACAAATTAAGTTGCATACGAATTTTCAACTATAAATCTATGCTTAATGGCAACGTACACGATCGTAATTGAACTGTTATGCATACATACATACATAAATGACCATTACAACCCGTTCAACGTCGACTCCGAACGACAGATTTTGAAAAACTTTTTCATGGCATGTTCATTTTACTTTCAGAGTTTTTGCCAGAAATCTGCTGAGATGAAGTCGCCGAAGAAACAATTTCTTTTTCATATTTCGTTTTGATGTCTGGCCTGGGGCTCGAAGCCGGGCTTTTTGTCTAATAAGCGAACACACTACCTATTAGACTACGGCGACTACATGTACTACTGTTATGAGTCATGTTAAATAGATCGACAAGCTAGGTTTGAAGATAATGAAAGTTTTCAAGGACATTTTTGAAGACTTGCAGGTAATAATGCAGACTTTTAACACGATCAATTGGATCGTCGTAGAATAGCATTCACGTTTAAAACTCATGTATTCCATATAAGAAAACAATTTTATTTCATCAGTAAAATTCCTGATTTTATGAATCATAGCCGTGAAGCATTGAAGATTTGGTTGAAAGCTTCAACCAAATAATCTGTAATCCTGGTACCTAGAGGATAGCACATGTTTCTGTTCATGGTGAATATTTGTGTTTGTAAAAAAACTAATTTTCTCATTCCTCTTTCCATTTCAAGAGTTATCATATAATTGCAATCGATATGACGAATCTTTATGTGTGTGTGGGTGATTCGAGGTTTTAATAAAAATTCTTAGATTATTTTTTTACGATTTCTCATTTAATATCTTAATATCGGCGATTCCATATGACACTACCTTTCATAATTTTCTTTGAAAGTAAAAACGTAATTATAAGTAAACAACATGTATGACAAACACAGAATGAAGAATTTTTTTTTTAAATTTCGGTATAAAGTTTTCCTTGTCCGTTTTAACACAATCACTGTCCACAATACTAAATCACTAGCATATATGATATATAAAGTCGCCGTAGTCTAGTAGGTGGTAGACAAAAGTTCGTTGTCCATACCAGAGATCAGTAATGAGTATTCAAAAAGATGAGTAGATTTGAATTATACTCATAATTTCTGATACTTATACACATTCATACTTATTTTAATATCATACTCATACTACTCATATTCAAAGTTTGAAGTACTCGTCGTACTCATACTTAACAGTACGCATGCTGTTTTTGATTTCGACTCTCCTTTACTCAACATTTACAAGAATCACAAAATAAGTATGATTAGAATACGAACACTATAATACTCAATAGAAGATTTTGTGTTTGCTTTGCTTGCTATCTGTAAGACTGTAAATTTTGAAGAATGTTTCGAATCACTCGAATCATTTATGAGTATTTATAAGTATTTTTCTAAATTTATGAATCTGAATGTCTAGGCGTATGAATCAAACATATTTCGAAAATTACCTGTACATACTTATAAATCAATGTTGAAATGAGTATGAATGACTCAGAGTACTTGAATCTCAATACTGTTGACTCACTCATACTCGAAATTTTATGAGTACTTATGAGTAGCGAAGAAACGATTCATTGCTGATCTCTGGTCTATTCTTCAGCCCAAATGTCATGAAAAATACGAAATTAACGTATATTTGTTTCTTTCCTTCTACTCTAAGAATAAATAATGTTTCCATAGAAAGTTTCTCGAATCTGTCGTTCGGAGTAGATGTTAAAACAGCAGGAATGGCTCAAGGAGCTAGGTTGCAATCCTGACTAAAAGATTGCAATGCCCAACTAAGTAAGTAAGTACGTATATAGAAGTATGTATATGTTGTTAAAAAAAATTGTGCAAAATTGTGTGACGATAATCGTTATTTTCGAAATTCCATTTTATTATGATTGTTTGTTGGGTTATTCTCAATCTTAAAACATATTAAATAAATGATTTGTTGTTGCTGCTATTACTATAAGATAGAGTGTGGCACTTAAAATGTGTCGTGTGGTATATATGTGGGGACACATTAAAATGTATGTATGTATGTATATGGCATATGAACAACAATAACAACAATTAAAACATACAGAGGAGAATAACCGAACGCCAAAACAACGAGAAAAGGACATTATGTCTTGCGAAGACATAAATGCGAAAAGAAGAACACGTTCACGATCAACTCCAATGCATTTGTGGACAAGTCTGCCTGTTCACTGGCTATTAAGAAATATTCACAGTGTGTCTGTCGACTATAATACACAGTTTGTGGCCTTGTTTTCGGTTTGGTTGTGTTGGGTTTGGGCATTATTAAATTATAACGTGGCTATTTGGCTTGAGTGTTACATTTTCATAACAAATAAATTATCTTTCTCTTGTAGACTTTTATTTTTGATAAATTTATTTATTTATGTTGTGTACAATAATTTACAAAAACAAAAGAAAATATAATCAAAATTGCTGTTGATGTTCAATCAGGACAATTCCACACTTTTGTATGCCAACAAAAAATGGTAACTGAGTTAACAGTCATGTATTTAACTTTTGATAACGTATTTAAAAATGAAAGAAAAAAAAACCGTTCAAATAATTATCGGCATACAAGCAGATGTTTCTTCATACTTTTGAAATTCAGTTAATAAGATGTGATTAATAAATTATTATTATATATTTATATATTTTTCATATTGTTAATATGTTTTCATTTTCAAAACAATACAATGTGTTTTGTATTTAAGACTAACGATTGAAATTGAAATTTTTCTTGCAAAATTTTTTCTTGTGTTTTTATTGAAATTTAAATGTTTGTGGATAAAAAAAAAAGACGGTCAAGACAAGGTGATAAATGATCTGAACTGAACTGATCTGTTGAGCCATGCTCTGTTGGCCTTTCTCAAGAGGGGGGGGGGGGGGGGGGGGGGGGTTGGCTTTTGTTTGCTGGTCAGCAATCTTAATGATTTAATCAAGCATATCAGACTCATGGTATTCACATCATTTCAGTTCAGTTCATTTCATTCATTCACTTCATTTTTAATGAACATATTCCAAGTTAAAGTGAACGTATGGACAAACTAGGCAATCTTTATATTGAATGTATGCCACTGTTTTTTTTTTCTGTTTTGTTTCTCTGCTGATCGAAACTATTTTTAATTTCTGTTACAAGATTAAAGATTAAAATGAAAAATAAAAACCAAAGAATTGAAAGTCCATTGCATTTATTGTGTGAAGTCGACGGACGCATGATATGCCATGATTTAAATCGTTAAAGGTGAGAAACATGTTGCATTTACAGTGAATTTTATAACAAATGAATGTACAAGATAAGAATTTTAATAGGGAAGTTCATTAAGAAAACGTATTGTATTTTTAAAAACCAACAACTAATGCACAGCTAATTTACAAAACAACAAAAAAAAAGTAAAAATAGCATAGTATCGTGTATACAGTCGTTTGAACCGTATTCATATTCATACATAAGTATATGCTTAATCAGTCTATTTTAATATTAAATTTTTAATAAATGACGGCAAATAATTAAAAACCACTTAAGTTTGAACACACACATCTTTATAAAATTGTTGCACAAAAAGGCTATACGACCAGCAAGTTTATTTTCTGAACCAAATAGCCCTTGATGAATTCGACCTTTAATTGTTTGTATTCGCAGAGTTGCATAAGTGACCTTAAGCATGTTATAGTTCGCCCATATTTGTTTTATGTTTGAACGTTTCATACATATTAAGTCTCATAAGCAATGTTTGTGTATAGGACTGCCATACATTACAGTGGTCCTGGTTGCATTAAAATTCAATAAGACAACCAACCTGTAAAATTATTAAAAACAGTTCGAAAGAATTTAACAGAATTTACTTTAAACCTTCCGTGCTTAAACAAGATTTCTATAGGTACTAATGGTACGATAACAATTAATTTAACATTTTAAAATATTATGCCAAAATATGAGCATTTGCTGAATCTCGTAAACGATTAGGATCCGTTCAGTATCCAACTTGCCAGTTCTAGTTTTCTACTACAAGTGTCGTGTGTGTGGTGATCTTCACGGAACGGATAAGTATGATAAGCTCAAACAATATTTTTAGTGGAGTGTAGAAATATAAAGCATAGGCTGCTAGATTTACTTGTTTCCTATACACACTGCTAATTTGATATTAGGTATGGCTGATGCTTTACTCCTATGCAAACACCGGTGCCATCAAAAACTCCATCAAGTGAAGTCCTTCAGATTGATTTTTATCATCTGTATAGAATGTAATCTACATTGAATAGAGCGACAATTTGTGACTGATGCGAATCTACTTATGGAACACAAAAGGCATCAGCGCACTTACAAATGAAATCGAATTCTTGGGTGCATAAAGGTGTCAGAGAGTTATTTAGCGTTAAGTATAATTTTTCTAATTTTCGGTTACATGTTATATGATCGACTGATTGTAAGATATATCTGAAGGTTACTATTGATAGTTTTATGAAAATTTTGTATACCTTAGGTTTACTTGCCTCCTAGAGTTTCGCTTATAGAGAAAACATTTCTTCCAAAAACTTTTAGAACCAAATTATCTGGCAGCAAACTGAAGCATCAAACATACCTTCTGAGAATCTTGAATTTTTACAACTAGAGGTCGTGTGCTGTTTATCAGAATATAAAATATATAGTATGGCTACACAACTGCCAACTAGCAAGTTTGCAACCAACTTACTGGACTTCCATAAAACAGAAAATCAAGCAGTAAATAAAGTTGACGGGATCTAAAATATATATCCAGACGTTGGATTTGTGTTCGAACCACCTGCCATTGTTACTAGCACCCACCATTTGTTAAAAGTAAAAAATGAAACTTCAACACTAAAGAATCTTAATGCAACTCTAAGGAAGATCTCAAACAGGTTGCAACTTCTAAATAATTAATGATTGAATTCAATATAAATTTCTTTGAAGATGTGAAAATATTGGTTTCAGAAAAAAACCAGATTGAAGAGAAGGTAACAGCACAAGAAATTAAGGAGAATTCAAAAGACCCAATCAGTGAATTTTAAAAGCTTGTAGATAACTAAATCAGATCATTAATTTGGGTTCAGAATGCAACATGGCACTGAATTCTAGCAAAAAAGGAAATATGTATTGCTCTGCTGTTTTTATTGTAATTTCTCGAAGTTTGGCACGAAGGATTGACATATACTTTGAAGCAATATTTTGATATTGGCTAGCATTAAGTAGCTGTTGAAAGGTTATATTATTGGCCGAAACTTTGAAACCGAATAAGACGAAATTGTAAGTGCTTCCCAGTCTACAGTAGTTGGAAAATGACAAATATTGCTTGATATTGGACTGAAAAATCTTACTGCATTCACTTATGGTGTTTTCTTTTCTACCAAAAAATGTGCACTTTATTTAAAAAAATGTAATTTTGTGTTTGTTTCTTAAAAATGTTTCCCCCTCTAAAAGGGTGGTATGTTTTATTCTAAATCATTCGCACTTGAAAATGGTGGAGGGCATTGCATTTTACGCCCTGTATATTTATACAGCTGATAGTGCTGATAATGCCCTGTAAAGCAAATGACTTTTGTTTATTTATAGGGCTACCAGATGAAATTTAAAAAAAGTCGCCTAGTATCGTTATCCAATTTTGAAGTTAATTTTTTCATTGTTTTGTGGGGTAACCTTAAGAGAACATTACATTATTAAAGCTACATGGTCAGTAATATAAAAAATTGCATTCAGTGTTAAAACTGTGTTAAAAAAATTTTATTTGGTTATAAAAAAAAGCTCTAAAAAAATGATATCGAAAAATTAGCGATCTGGCAACACCTTTTTTTTGTTTACATATTTTATTGAAAACAAATCAAAAAATTAAACATATTTTTAAGGGCACGGGGCATACCCTTTTTTCATATTTGTGTTATGTTCATCTCAAATAAAAATTACATTATAACAGGGTTGGTCAGCAATTTTTTTAATGCACCTTGTAAGAGGGTGACATTTTCTTTGTAGAAAAGAAAACACCATTATGCTTCACCCTTCGTAAAACTTCATAAACAGCAAAACAAAAAAATTTAATGCACTATTACGGAAGCAACGTTTTGCATTAAAAACACGAAAATGCATATAAGGATCTCGAGCCACCATCAGACAAACATTAGGTTAAGCTCACAGGTCAAAGTCAGTCAAAGCAGAGATTGGAAAATATTCTTAGAAATACCAAAACAGGCCCTAGTCAAACACCAGCGACTGTCTCTCAGCAGATTTCTGGCAAAAACTTTGGGAGGAAATAGAATTGCCATGAAAGAGTTTCTCAAGAATCTGTCGTTCTGATTTCTGTAGGTTCTGGCACTCATTCATAAAATTAACACACACAACATAATGGGTGTGAGAAGCTAGATCGTAATACTATGTTCAAATATGCACTTTTATTGAGTTAATTTTCGGTTTATTGAGTACAATATTTTAAGTGTTCAGACATAATAATATACGCTTTTCAGCTGTTTATTCAATATTCATTTGACATTATTTTTATTTTGTTTTTTTTTTTTGTCGTTGTCAAATATCAACAGGAAGTGTTCGGTAAATTGTAATATGCTCACTGAACGTACTTATGACAGTGCGCTGTATTTTAAGTTTTACTCAATATTACAACAATTTGCTTATTTATTGCGCAATAATTAATTGAAAGTTTATATGAAATATTGAGCTCAATAATGACGTTTATTGCGATTTACGCAATAAAGGTGCATATCTGAGGACCGTGTAATCCTAATCGAAGGCTTTTAATGACCAATTATCCAAGCATAGAATATATCGATGTATTTGGTGATAAATCGATATAATATCGATGCTTCTTAAAAAACATCGGTGTTTTTCTAAAGGCCATCACTAAGCCAACTACTGCTACAATTCAGTGTCACATTGTAAATAAATAAATACGTACATATGTATGTAAATTATGTAAATCTCATCCAAGCAGCAGTCTCATGAGATTCTTCTCTATGTGTTTAGAAATTTAAATGAAAACTTTTTAAAAACTGAATATATTTACTACTATAGACAGTATGGTATGGTGTGTATTAAATTAAATTCTATGTTTTCTACATATAAATCTCATAATTTCAACATATTATTTCGAAGATTAGATAATTTGAACATATTAAGAGAACGTTTGTTATGTAAAATAAATCCAAAAAGAAAAAAAAACTTAAATTATAAGTAAAATTTTAAGCTTCTTTTACTATCAATCAACATTTGTTTTCAAACTAATTATTGTTTGGAGGTTTTGGAAACGATCGTAAGCAATAAAATTAACACAAATCTTCTATTTGGCTTTTAATCATTTAAGTTTTCTTCGAGAAATATAGGCGGCGAAAGAGAAAACCTGAAATTAATCTTAAAAAAAATTCAAATTACATTGCCTGAATGACGATGGGAAAATATGGTCAAAAACGTTTTTCCAAAAGCTTACAAAGCTAGTTTAGAGTCCACAAATTAAAAACGATCACATGAGTGAAATTCAAATGAAATTTTAAAATTTAAAACAAAACAAATGCAATAAAATGTGAAATTAATGAGCCATTAAATACGAAACGACAAATTCTAGACAAATCAGCCGACGCTTGAAATGATAAAATGAACTACGGCGAGTAATATCGCATAATAAAATATTTAAATTAAATTGAAAACTGGAGAAGATAGAGAAGAAAAAAATGATAACAACTCTAGGCAACTCACTTTGTTGGGAGCGGCTTGTTGGAAATTTTATGATCCATTTTACAACCCGAACGCAGGGCATGAATTTGTTGGGAGTTTCGAATGGCAGCTGTAGTTGAGGAGTTTGTGATCATTTCGATTTTATTTAATTGCTCTTCAATATCGGACAACTGTGGATCATTGTTTGTGGCATGAACCCAAACTGCATTACGATTACGGCATTTATTTAAATTGTATAAATCGATAACAGCCAATGGGTCGTGAGTTGTGTTTTTAATAGACTTTTTAGTTTCATTATAAATGTCACACTTGCCAACAGCAGCAGCAGCATCATCATTTATCATGGCTAATTCAAGAGAAATGAGAGCATCTTCCTCATCTTCTTCGTCTGCCTGTAAGTTTTTAACGTAATTATTATGATCATGTCCGTTTGATAGTCTATTATGTGCAACAATAGTTTTATTGTTATTATCCACAAGAATCTCATTAATGTTATTCGCATTATGGCCAGTGACGTTTGGCCGATGATATTGAAATGCTTTGCCAATTGTTTTGTGTGTTACAGACGTTTGATAGAATGTCGGTGAATTAGTGGCACTGGCTTCTGAGTGTGTCTCACTGGGACACGAAATGCCAGATGATAGAAATGTGTCATCTGACATGTTTTGGCCAACTTTATATCTGACGTTGTCATTTTCTGTAATGCCCGCCACTTGTGCTTGTTGCAAACTCTGCTGACTAGTTGCACAACTTAAATCATAACTGATGAGACTGGATTGTTGGGAAAGATCACGGAAATACTGATGATGCCGTTGCTGCTGTTCATCGCCAAGTGCTGTTTTTGATAATGAAGATGAAGATGTTTTTATTGTTGTTGTTGTGTTTGGCACAACCACAGCCTTCTTTACATTTACAGTCTGTTGCTGACTAGTTTTGTTAGAACTCCTTTTGAGTGTTGATATCGCAAATGTGTCCGTATGCGTCATCTTTATTGCTGCTGCTTGTTGTTGCTTGAGACGATTTTTTGAACAGTTTGCTTTGAGCCTTTTCGGTGTCATTTTGGTTTTCTTGCATGATTGCTTGTTGGGTACTTCTTCGCCCCGGCAAGGCTCTTGAAGACTCAATGTTGGCGCTACCCGGGCAAATGCACTCTTATGGGTTGTATTCAATGTTCCTTTGGTTGCTGATGATTCCCGACTGCGTTGTTGCGTGGTGTTATTATTTTGCTGCAAGCGTCGGCGACTACGTCTGATGCTTGGCATGTTGCGTGGAAATAATGTTGCTGCCTCATTAAGCGTGCATGATGAGGATTTTTGAGAATTTGAATCAAGTGTTGAGTTTGTGGTGGAGTATTTCGTTGAAATATTTGATTCTGTGGAGGCTTTATCATTTAAATCAGCATCTACGAGTGTCATGTCACGACATGTCTTAGAGCTACTGTCAAATAATGACAGATTTGTTGAGGCACTATTGCTGTCGTTGTTGTTGTTGTTGTTAAAAATGCTGTTTGGATTAACTGTTAATAGTTTCCATAATTTCTTAGCAGCACGTTTTCCCAATGTCGATTTGGGATATAATGTTGCAAGCCTGTTTTCATCATTCGTCATACTTTCAATATGTGTGTGTCCTCGACGATCAACACTCTCTCTAATCACTTTATATCTTCGATGTGGACAATAAACTAATTAACATACGAATGCTAAAATTCACTTGAAATCTATTTTGGCGTTTATTGCACCCACAAATGCAATTTAGTTAGTCACAAGCACTCACTTATTTTGCAGACACAATAAAATTTTGTTACTTTGCAGTCCGTTTGTTCTAAATACGTGACCAGCATATATTCGTTGCGATCACTGATGTTGCACTTGTTTCGTATCATTTACACACACACAAATTGTATTAGGAAATCTAATAAAAATGAATAACAAATCGTTTCTTCTTCTGTTGACATCCAAACGTAACCGAAACAATAATCGATTAAAATTACAACAAAATAGAATAAAACCAAGCTAAACACGTTTTAATGATCGTCAAATGAAAATATTACAAAATAAAAAATAAACGACGTTAATTTAAGTAACGATAGTAACTTTAATCCGTACGAGAAAACCGATGCGAACCGTTCGCGACAATGTTTGGTTAAAAACTGAAAACAAAAAACTTAAAACAGTCATTCCAAGTATTGTTTGGTGAGCATTAACACACACACGAACGTTACGATCGAAGTTGAAACTGAAGTTTGTTTACCAACAAACCGAAATGCGAAAGAAAGTGGAAACAAAAACAAGTCAAAAGTAGTTGTAACGAAGCATGTGAAACTGTTGGGTGTGTTTGGTTGTGTGTTTTCTAGACGACTGGAGTTTGATCAAACACCGGTTTACATTTGACTTGCCTCTGGTATCAGCATTAGTTTATGCTCCCAAATTGTTGATGCAGGTAAAGACTCTAGCCGAGTTCACATCTCTCTTGTTCTCTTGCTCTCTTTCACCATTTGTTTCATTTGTATTGCAGATCGTATCTCTTTGGCTCAAAAGCTAAAGTTGTTAAGCACTTGTTTACATTTCATTCATGGCCTAGTATATGATCGTAAGTATGGATAAAGTTTTTTCCATTTAAAACTCCTATTGTGGATATGAAAATACCCATAATTTCCAAAAATTATATGAATCTTCTGTAAGTCTAAATATATACAGTGGCTCAAACATATCATGGGATACTATGTATAAAATTATTCAAATGATGGTATTTCCACTTCAATGGAGAAATATTTCCAAAAGGATCATATCATATCAAATCATAGTTGCTCAAAACTATTCCAAACACATTATTGAGCATGTTTGAAAAGAACTCGCCTTTAAGATATATAAATGCAATTTTAGCACAGTGAAGTGAAGTTGAAAGAAGGAATAAGACGAGAATGGACTACTTTTGCGCCAATTACGTGCTGTTAAAGCCCCTACGTTTGGAAGCAGTAATAAAAGTAAAAAGTATTGCTTCCAAGTATTAAAACAGTGCCTTATATTTTGCGTTTAACATTAAATTTGTTGATTTTGTGTTCGTTTTTTGTTTCAAAAATATTTTTGAGTAAATAGGAATATTTTTATTGAAGTGGAAAGATCGGCATTTTATAATACGTTGTATTTAATATACGCATTAATTTTGTACATGTAAATCAGAGATCAGCAATGAGTATTCAAAAAGATAAGTAGATTCGAATCATACTCATAATTTCTGATACTTATATGCATTCATACTTATTTTATTATCATACTCATACTACTCATATTCAAAGCTTGAAGTACTAATCGTACTCATTCTTAACAATACGCATGATGTTGTTGATTTCGAATCACAGAAAAAGTATGATTCGCATAGGAACACTACAATACTCACTAGAAGGTTGTGTGTTTGCTTTGTTTGCTGTCTTTGTCTTTTTCTTTCATCTTTTTTTGTAAAAGCAACAACAACTAAGACTGTAAAATTTTGATGAATGATTCGAATCACCTCGAATCATTTATGAGTATTATAAGTATTTTTCTAAATTTATGAATCTGAATGAGTAGGCGTATGAATCAAACATATTTCGAATGCTATGAGTTGTATGCATCCTCATTGCAACCTGTACTTATAAATCAATGATGTAGTGAGTACGAATGAATCAGAGTAGTGGAATTTTAATATGTACTGTTGGCTCACTCATACTCAAAATTTGATGAGAACTTATGAGTTGCGAAAAAACGATTCATTGCCGATCTCTGATGTAAATTAGAGACTCCATATTTTCTGTAAATTCGAGGAGATTCAAAAGAGATTAAATTTACTTGCGGCTACAATCTGTAGTCTCGTGAAAGATAATCTCATTTTCATAATCTAAGAAAGAGTGTGGAATCCTCAAATCAAATCATCTATCAATCAAGCAACCATGTTCTTCCTAGTTTTGACAGAAAAGTGCTGAGAGGAACCCGAAAGATTTTTAATATTTCGTTTTGTTCGTGTATGTTTAAATTGTAGTTTCAACTACGGATTTCGAACTGTGGATTACAAGCTAAAGTCGGATTAAATACTAATAGTCTAACGAAGATTGGAATTTATCCGTTGTAAAGGAAAGTAGGTGGACAGATAGGAGACCAACCAAGAGTCATACGCCTTACGACATACACGAAAGCCATCAAGTATCATCTCTAACTAACAAAAATTCTTCGGCGGCTTCCTCTCAGCAGTCTTCTAGCAAAAGCTCTAAGGGCCATTATTGCAACTTGCCGTTAACTAAAAGGAGGATTTTAACGGGCTGATAAATTGTTTTTCATTATTATATGTGGCCAATAAGCTAGAAGCGAGTGTTAATCTAAAGGGCGCATCATCATACCGATAACTTTTAAAGTTAAGTTTATGTTTGAACTTGCCGTATTATATATTATTTTCAATATGGCAACTTCAACTATAAACAAAACGAGGAAACACAACAACAAAAAAAGATACCCTTCGTTGCAACAGCGAAGTTTTATAGATATTGTTCCGGCACTGCCATATTTTTGAAAAAGTTAACTTTATTTTATTATGTATTTGGTTATAGTAACGAAAAGATGTTAAAGGTATCTTTAAAGTTCCCTTTAGTTAAATTTACCTTTAACTGAACCCAACTTTAACGGCAAGATTTAATAATGACCCTAAGAGTTTATAAAATTGCCAATGAAAAGTTTTTCAATAATCTGTCGTTTGGAGTCGACATTAAGACGTAGGTCCCGCCACTCATGCATAACATTAACATGAGAAACAAGGTCCTAATCCTGACTGAAGGGGTTTAATGACCAATTATTTTAATTCTCTGTAAATTATAATTTTTTAATATTTCGCTTTGGCAACCCTTCTAAACTGAAAACTAAACTTTTACTCAACCATCTCTCAACACTGCCTGTGCATTGAGTAAATTCGCTAAATTCTAAAATAATTTTGTGTTTTATAGCTATTGATCAAGTTTGGGAAATACGTACGTAATTCTCTTTGCGATTTCTTTTTATTCTTGTTGTCTTCAATTTATTGCAACTGTAGCAAGCAAGAGAAAGAAAGAAAAATACCTTTGGGGCCTTCTGACATGAAAATGGAAGAAAATCATTTATTTCTTTCGTTTGATTCGATTTCATTTATATTTTTTCTTTTGTACTCTTTTAATTGACCGATTTATTGAGAAAATTATATGTGTCAATGTCTGTCAATTATTGTGAATGGATTTATGATTTTCACCGGCAGGTGATAATCGTGCATTATACATACATATATACATTGCGAATGTGAGACAATTATGGATTCAAGTATAAATGGGTTCATGTGTAAATGGATTAAAAGATTGTTTGATTTGATATTCCAAAAACGTTTAACTTTTAAACAAATTGAAGATAATTGTAAGGGTTTGTTTTAAATATTTTTATTATAATTATTATTATCATTAATATTTAACATCGAACATGTAATTTAATTTAGAATTTTTTTTCAGGAAACTGTGAAAAAATTAATTTGAAAGGGATAGACTTCCAACATTTGATTACGAAAAAGTTTAGTTAGACATCTGATTAATATACGTTTTTCCTACATCCGCAATCAACTCTATTAAGCCGAACAAGTTCCTTTTTGTTGATAACATTTTATGATTTATGCTGTAGAGCCATGAACGTAGCACTTCTAGGTTTTCGTAACGAAAAACAATTCCAATTGCTTTTATTAGGCCTCTACAGAATTGATACTTACACCAATACGCAGTGACGCCAACTTAGCCCTTTTTGAAGCATCTTTAACGCGAAAAAATTTTTTTAGCCCTAAACTAAAAAACGCGCAATTTCAGCCATTTTCAATATTTTTGTTTAGCCCTTTTTGCCCGTTTTTCCTTTAACTCTGTATGGGAATATTATCTTATGTTTCTCTGGCAATGTCGAATTCTAAGCCAATTAACAAAAGTACCTAGAAACACAAGCTTTGCTGAAAGTTTAAAATTGTATTTACCTAATAATTAGGCATTGATAAAAAATATATTAATAAGTATATAAGTGTATAACTTTAAGTAAGTCATAATTTAATATTCTTGGGTGTGTCTTTAATGTAAATGTTTATGTTTAGATGGAGCACTACACGCAAAGATATCGTAAAATTTGGGAGACAGATCCCCTTTTAAAGAAATGGATAAAGCCTTGTAAAGATTAATCTATAGCAGTATGTATTTACTGCAACACGCAAATCGTCGCTAAACACTATGACCTGATCAGACATTCAGAAACGAAAAAGCACAAAAAAGCGTCTGAACCTTTAAACAGCATTAATATGGTACAACCACAAATTTGTTTCACACCTGCAGTGGTACACTATTGTGGTACTATTTTAATCTTAGCCCCCCTTTTTGCGCTTTTTTGAAAAAAATGAAATTGTATTGTACTAAAAACGTAATTTTTTTCAATTTAGCCCGATTTAGCCCGTTTTTCATTTTTGTTCACGCGTTTGGTGTCCTAAGAGTTGGCATCACTGCCAATACGAGACGTCTTCAGAGAATGATAGCATGAAGATGCATGGTTTGGTTTAGATGCTTCTCAGACAAGTTCTCTCAGGATTTTTCGTTTGTGGTCAGGCATTCCCATTGTGGGACACAACACCTTTTCTGTCGATCAATTATGGCTCTATGCAGAGTACTAGTTGATCTCTTACTAATGGGTTGTTCGAAACGTAATTTCTTTTTTTCCCGTCTGAGGATTTAATTGTATTGTTTTGCACCCAACTTCACACTTAAGCCATATAATTTTTATATACTTTGAGAGCGCATATAGCAAGGCTTGTGTGTGAAAAATTCTACGCGATAAGGAGCATTTTCGACATATCTTATTGTTTTACTACAAAAAGGGTAAAAATGCTGTTCAAGCCAGGAAGAAATTGGGCGATGTATATGGAGAAGGTATGTTGACAGTACGCCAGTGCCAATACTGGTTCGCTAAATTTCGACCCGGCAATTTGCATGTCGAAGATGCACCACGTTCGGGAAGACCGGTTGAAGCTGATAAAGACGCAAAAATGGCATTAGTTGATGCGAACTGGCGAATAACAACACGTGAGATCAGATTAAGGTTAAATTTATCAAATTCAACAGTTTATGACCACTTGCTGGATATTATATGAAAACTGTCTTTCATTTCCACAAAAAAGACGGAATTACTTTCCGAACAACCCAATAATTGTGTAGTAGTGGAAGCGCGAAATTAACAATTCCCTTCAATTAATCCATACGCACTGTATTACCTTTCTCGTAATCAATCCTGGATCTGTGCTGCCAGATCACCATGGACGATTATAAATAACTACGTGTGTTTACTGAATATGTTCTATCATCATCAGCGATGAGATCAATTTATTGATGAATAGGTACTTGAACAAACAAAATTATGGATTTTGATATGCATTGAACATGCAGCATGATCGATTTAAGGAGGTAATGTGAACCAGAGATCAGCATTTAATCGTTTTTCGCTACTCATAAGTACTCATGAAATTTTGAGTACGAGTGAGTCAACAGTATTGAAATTCAACTACTCTGATTCATTCGTACTCACTACAACATTAACTTATAAGTACAGGTTGCAATGAGTATGAGTACAACATTGACATCAAACCCATAACAATCGAAATACGTTTGATTCATACTCCTACTCATTCAGATTCAAAAATTTAGCAAAATACTTATAATACTCATAAATGATTCGAATGTTGTTAAGTATGCGCACGATTAGTACTTCAAACTTTGAATATGAATAGTATGAGTATGGTATTAAAATAATTATGAATGCGTATAAGTATCAGGCATTATGAGTATGATTCGAATCTACTCATCTTTTTGAATATTCATTGCTGATCTCTGATACACACATGATGATATCAATAGGTCTTTCAAACGGTAAAAAAAATGTCACACAAATTCGTTGCCTCCGCTTAGAACCCCAATTTCACCCACGTTAAACAGAAAAACTTAAAGTTTTATTCACATTTATTTACATTTTGCTTTAAATGATAGACGCCTTAGTAGATTATTTCAAAAATTCGTATCAAATTTTTGCTCCTGAAGTAACGAATGTTGAAATGATGCTACGCAACATTGAAACTTTACTTGCAAGAAGTGTTGATAATTAATTAAACTAATTAAGGAAATAATGACAACGAAACGAAAAATCACGTCTAAACTTTTTACTTTTACTTACAATTAATTAAATATATAAACATTTAAAAGTATTTCAATTACTCTGAAAGTAAAAAACAAATACAAAACAATTGGCATCAACAACAGCAGCCAGCCAGCCAGTCATAAAACATTTTAAAACAACAACAAAAAAAATGGAAAAGTTGTGACAAGTAACACAAGAAGGGACTTAAAGAAAGTAAAATGAAAAGGGGAGAATCTCTTCAAACGAATGGAGTCAAACAGTTTGAAAATGTAAAAAAAACGAAAAAATTTGTTTATTATGAAAGAAATTCGGATTTTACAAAGAAAACCATACATATACGTATGTATGTATACTCAGTACTCCATGATAAAGGAAAAATTGTTAACATTTGACAACGTTTTGTATGAAAAGTAAAAAATTACACGTATTTTGATGTTTTTCTTGTTGTTGTAGTTCTTTGTTTATAATAATTTTCTTGTTGGTTTTTTTTCTTTTCTTTCCTACTATCAACAGTATTTAGCACATGAATGTCGCGAGCATATCTTACATTTATGTATGTACTTATCAGCTGATATTTTACAGTATGGGTAATACATATAAGAGCAGACACAATCTAAAAGAGTATTATTAGTATAATACTATGTTCAGATATGCACTTTTATTGAGTCAATATTCGATTTACTGATTACAATATTATAAGTGTTCAGACATAATAAAATACGCAGTTCAGCTGCTTATTCAATATTCATTTGACAGCTGGTAAACAAAACAGCTGGTTGTTTCAACAACATTATTTTTATTTTGTTTTGTTTTTTCTTCTTGTTTGACGTTGTTGACATTTGAGTTGTCAAATATCAACAGAAAGTGTTCGGATTTTAATAATTAATTGAAACTTTATATGAAATATTGAGCTCAATAATAGCGTTTATTGCAATTTACTCAATAAAGGTGCATATCTGAACACCGTATAAGATTCATGTTTAAAGGATAGTGATGGACATTGAAAAAACATCGATGTTTTTTTCCGTGCAATCCATTGCAGAGATGCATCCATGTTTTCTGTTGATTGATTGATTTTTATAACCAAATGGAACTGAACTGAATATATATTGGATATTCATATATCGTTCAGTCATACAATCTTCCGGACGCTGTTCCGTGTAAGAATAATTGCAGACATAGTACTTGGCATACATACACCCAAGTATTTCCATTTGAAATGCATTATCGCTGTATAGGTTTCAGGTATGTTTTCTGGAGATTCATTGTCCTCATTACAGAATTTACATATTACGATCGAACTGATTACTATTCTGTACAAAATTCTTTGAGTTTCTATTGTTGGATAATATTTTTAGGCTATTGGAGATGGTCTATTACACGACGTAAATATATTCCCACAATAATTACCAAGCAAATGTTTAGACGGTCTCAAACTAGTCTAACTTGAGAGGAGTATCCAGCTCATTTCTTATATTTCGCAAAGTGCAGCTATCCAAGCTCCTCTTCCAGTTCTGCAGAGAGAATATGGCACTATCGGCTCCAATGAAAACTCACCTCCTTATTTGCCCTGCCAAGATGAACCCAATCTTATCTTGAGTCAACTTTAAAAACTGAGTGCTCGCACTGCGACCTGACTATCAGGTAGTACCTCCACAACAATTCGTCTTTACTTTATATCCAATTTGAGTTGAGTACGTTTTGCAATTACTTAAACTCCTGCTTACAGTACATCCCACAATGTGTCCTTATTTCATTTATTATTTTTAGGGCCATTATTTAACTTGCATTAACTACAGGGAGGATTTTAATGGGCATATAAATTGTGTTTCATTATTATAAGTGGACAATAAGATAGAAGTGAGCGTTAAGCTAAAGGGAGGATCATCCTGCCGGTAACTTTTAAAGTTAAGTTTATGTTAGAACTAGGCATATTATATATTATTTCTAATATGAATATGAAATGAAAAAGTTAACTTTATTTTATCATTCGGTTATAATAACGAAAATAATTTAAAGGTAACTTTAAAGTTCACTTTAGCTAAAGGCACCTTTAACTAAGCCAAACCTTAGCGACAAGTTGTAATAATGTGCCTTAATATATTAATGTTAATTTGTTAATATATAGATTTGTTGATATACAGTTCATATGATTATTTGTTTGAATATTTAAATAGAATTTAACGTGTGCATTAAACACCCCTTTAGTATTTATACCAATACCCCGGGGTATAATGTGAAAGAAAAAAAAACTCAAAACAGTCACAGACCAATTCAAAAAAAAAAATGAATAACAACAACCACCATCATCGTCATCATCATCTTTATCACCAACATCAACATCATCAGTAACAACATTCATTGTTGCCATTATTGTTGTCCCCGTTGCCAGTGAGTTGTTCCGTAAAAGCAATTTGCGAATGTTGGAAAAAAATCTTCTTCTTCTTCTTCTTCACTTTTTGAATTTTCTTTTTGTTTGTTTGTTGGTTTCTGTTGTCGAAAAACAAGATGATGCAGAAAACATTGGAATTTCTTTTCTTCTCTTTTTTTTTTGTTTTTGTTTTTGTAAAACAAGTGCCTCCTCAGCCACATTTTACGCTCAAACACATGTTCGAGTTTTTCATTTCTTGTAGAATTCATTCATTCATTCATTCATTTATTTTTTTGTTCATTCTTCAATTTCTCTTATTGTTATTGTTGTAACAATGTTATGCATTGTTGTTGTTGTTATTGTTAATATTGCTGTTATTATAATTTCCATTTAAAATTGCCGTTAAACAACGTTTATAAACAAAAGTAAAGTATCGTTAGACAAGTTAGCATGTAAAACTAGACTCCACTTTAACTTGATACGCTCCGAACTAGACTATCACACGGCATTTCTTTGCATCCAAGAAATATGCGTTCAGTCTCCCAAACATACGTGTATGTATGTATATGTTTGTGAGAGAGTTGTAGTTGTATCGGAATAAAGAAAAAAAAAAGAACAATGTTACACGTGTTTTACACGGTTACTTTCATTGTTACAATCTCAAAATATAACGAACGAATGAACGAACAAACGAAAATATTGAGAACAACCATACAGGGACGATTTTATACTCCAGAACAGTGTTGAAAAATTCAGTACATTTGTACTTTTTTCAGTACTTTTTCATTTCAAAAATACCGCAGTACCCCCGCGATGCGTTCAGTACTTTTTTTTTAAACATATTTGATGTCTTGCAATTTTCAATTATAAATGGTAGAATTAGGGTTTAGCCCCGGTTAGCCAAACGTCCACGGAAAGTACGTTCGTTTTTAGAATACGAAAAGCAATGAAAATCGAACCATAATGTAATTTCAACGTCGACGTTTGACTAAACGGGGCTTTTACGTTTTGCTACGTTCCGAATCAGCTATTTTAGTCCTGTATGTGTAATAAAAATAAATAAATAAGTAGTCTAGTAGGTAGTGTGCCACGATTCAAACCCCATGGGAGACATTTCCATCAAAAGGAAATATGAAAAACATATTTCTCCGGCGACTTCCCTCTGGCAAAAACTCTGAGAGGAAATAAAATTGCCATGATAAAGGTTCTCAAAAATCTGTCGTTCGAAGTCAACTTTAAACAGTAGGTCCCGCCACTCATGTATAAAATTAACACACACAACATAAGTGGTGTGAGAAGCTAGGTCGTAATAATCCTAACTGAAGAGTTGTAATGACCAATTATGTATGTATCTTTTACAAAAGTACTATTGATGCAAAAAAGTACTTTTTCAGGTACAGTTCAGTACCATTTCAAAATTTCAGTTAAGCAACACTGCTCCAGAATATAAAAAAAGAAACAAATCTTTCGCTTTACAACAATAGCAACTACCAACTTCCTTAACCCTGAAACCAACAACGGCAATATGGTGAACAGGATGACACCATTAAATCTTTGAATTTAAGAGCCAAAATAAAAGTATTAAAACAATTTACAC
This sequence comes from Sarcophaga rosellei, assembly GCA_930367235.1. Classification (NCBI taxonomy): domain Eukaryota; kingdom Metazoa; phylum Arthropoda; class Insecta; order Diptera; family Sarcophagidae; genus Sarcophaga; species Sarcophaga rosellei. The sequence goes on along the minus strand of OV884021.1, from coordinate 48,891,404 downwards.
TCTGTTAAAATGAATTACAATAAAAAACAATAAAATATTGTAGAAGAAAATAATCGAAACGTTGCTTGTGGCTTGAGTAGCAAGAGTGGAAAAATTAAAATAAAGATTTTGGAATTATTTTCTCAAAGGGTTCCAGTGAGGCTGTTCAGGATATTTAACACAAAACGTCCAAGAAATGGATATCTGATCTGATATATAAAGAATTATGATAGAAGATGTAGATCAGCACCATCAGAAGCTGAAAGAGCAACTATAAATGGTGGCTCTAAGCTCCTATTCGATTGCATCCGCAGTATGTCAAATAAATCTATTGAACACCTGAAATACCAGGGATAGGAGAAGCACTTTACATGAGCTTTTCAGACACACATTGACTACAACATTCCCGGTGACAATCGCGCATGCACCAAAGCATTTGATTGTGAATAGGTAATGGAAAAATATTTCTTTGGCGACTGCCTCTTAGCAGATTTCTGGCAAAATCTCTGAGAGTAAACAAAATTGCCTTGAAAAAGTTTCGGAGTCGACTTTAAACAGTGTTAAACGCACACAACATAAGTGATGTAAGAAGCTAGGTCATAATCCTAACTGAAGAGTTATAATGACCAATTATGTATGTATGTATGTACTCACTGCAATTTGATTTTAATTATTAAATCTTTCATCAGAAATTTCCGAAATCAATTCGAATCTTAAAAATCAGTAGAATATTATTCAATATATTCAATAGCAAACTATTGTGCACATTACAATGAGCATGTGTATATATGTATGTGTATGCGCGTTGAAGTGTAACAGACTAGAGGCTCTGGTAGAAATCGAATCGCAGTGAGTGTTTACTAGGGATGCCAAACTGGATTGATTTTTAAAAATAACGGCATTCGGATTTCGATATTCCGATCCCGAAATCCCGGAATTTTCTTTTAATAACAAAAAATTAAAACCAATTGTTTTATTAAAACTGTTATTTACTTTTAATCTTTATCGCAATTACATGTCTATAAAATACAAAACAATAAACAGAATAATAAGTAACAAAAATAAAAATAATTCCCCTGCGTCTATATCAGAGATCAGCAATGAGTATTCAAAAAGATGAGTAGATTCGAATCATACTCCTAATTTGTGATACTTATACGCATTCATACTTATTTTAATATCATACTCATACTACTCATATTTAAAGTTTGAAGTACTCATCTTAACAATGCGCATGATGTTGTTGATTTCGACTCTACTTTACTCAACATTTACAAGAATCACAGAATAAGTATGATTCGCGTACGAGCGAATGTCTTTGACTTTTTTTTTGTAACTGCAATAACAACTAAGACTGTAAATTTTGATGAATGATTCGAATCAATCTAATCATTTATGAGTATTATAAGTATTTTTCTAAATTTATGAATTTGAATGAGTAGACGTATGAATCAAACATATTTCGAATGTTACGAGTTTAATGTCAACGTTGTACTCATGCTCATTGCAACCTGTACTTATAAATCAATGTTGTAGTGAGTAAAAATGAATCAGAGTATTTGAATTTCAATACTGTTAACTCACCAATACTCAAAATTAGATGAGCACTTATGAGTAGCGAAAAAGAAGCAAATACCTACCCTTTGAGTCCAAAATGTATATGTACATATGTATGTATGTATATTACTTATACTTATCGTTTCGAGTAATTAAAAAAAATCAAAGCCTATAATATTTCATAGTAGAGCACTGAACATACGCTACCGCTGAAAATAATCTTTCGCAATCTACACTTGTAGGCAAAATGGTTTCAGGATAGCTACATGCAGGATATCACTATTCAACTCTAACACATCGTGATACACACAAATCTATTTCTTTCAAAAGTTGAATATCTAAATCATCAGCTGTATTAACAGATTTTATTGGACTTTAAGATTCTTTCAGGACTTGAAAAACTACTAATGTAATACCAAATAATAAAAAAATGCTGTAAACTAAATGTTTTTCTTACTTTATAAAGTATATATTGTTACGTTTTTACCTTAATAAAAACGTTTAAAATACGAGTTCGTTGATTGCAACAAAATAAAAATAAATTTGTGCTTAGTTTCAATTAAACTGATGAATACAATAATAATTCCTTGTTGGCTATTCTTCTTTACACTTCTGTTCGCGTACTAACAACTGTTCGGTAGATCTTTACAACGGCGATCTTCAAACTACGACTGTTTTCTTCATACGCAACGCGTCTTCACACAAGACTGACTGAATTCTTACTACTCGTTGCCTGCTTTGTTTTGTTTTTCTATATGCTTACGTAATCAGTCTGATGAAGGTTCCTGAAGTAGAATGTTCGAGTCTTTGGCTTCTCGAGAACTCTGTATTTTATTCACATTGCTTGTTGTTGCGTTCTCGCTTATTTGTCTATTCCATTTTCTTTCATACTGATGTTGTTGGTTTACTTATAACAAGTTTGTTGTATTTGTTTGTGTAGCTTTTGCTCATTTTAATGTTTAACGATGTACACCGTTTTCGTAACAATATGTATGAATTTACAATCCCGAAAAGTTTTAAGAAATCCCAGAATTCGGGATTTTCCGATTGGCATCCCTAGTATTTACCCATAAAAAAAAGCATTTAATATCACTGTAAAAATTACATCAGCACAATACAATAATTAAAAAACGTAATTAAATAGTAATTATTTTGGTTAATAATGGGGACAATTTTAATCGTATTATTTTTTTTATTTAAGCAAATCCCAGAGCAATGGAAACTTTAAATTCGGTTTTTAAAAATAGTCCGTGATCATGATTAAACCATTCATATTGAAAATCTTACTCGCTAATAGTATTTTATTATTCTTCTTCTTACCGAAATCGATTGATTGTGTAAGTGCTTAATAGTTATCAAGAAAAAAAGAAGAAGAAATTGATAAATAACAGTTTTTTGAAAATTCTATTTCTGTATAATTCAGCGCATCAACGTAAAAATAGCGAACTTGCAGTGCTCATCGTTGGACGAGAAAATTATTGAATTTAGTAACTGTAAATTGAAAGCCGTTAGACGTGATGTGGCTGAGATAACGATTTACGTTAAACTAATTCTAAAACCCATAAACAATACTATGGTACATGAAATCTTTCTTTCGGATTTAAATGAGAATTATAAAGGCTTCTTTACAATTTAGGTAAAGATTGCTATAAAGAGGCGAGGAGACACCCTCAGACACAGACACCTCTACCAGGCTCGTATAGACGTTTGCGAATTTCTGCGCAGCACACGACGAAATTTTTTGGCTGAAACTCTTTACAAATTCTTTGAACTTTTAAAATATTCGAATATAAATCACACGTGCCCCTTTGATGTTAGTATCATTTGATTTTTCATATTTACTACCCCTAACAAATTTTATTGATTTCTTCGTTCTTTTTTTCATTTTCTATCTCTAGCACGATGTGATTTTGTCCAATGGTCGAATAGATACGAGACAATTGAGTTTTCTTTCGATGGCATCTGGAGAATATACCATAAGCACCATTTGGTATGCTTATGGCATGCCAGCAGCACAAGTTAACGTCAGCATACATATTTACTAAATATGTATATCGACGGTTCCATGCTTACTTAAACAAAGTACGTTCAATGAAAATGTGAGCGGGAAAACAAACAATTAAAATCCACCTCAACCATTTAAATCCTTTATAATATTAGTTTATTACGAAAATATTTTTAAAATTAACATCATTATAAAAATAGCTTCAAAATGATTTAGAATCCATGAAAGAAATCAAATAAACTTTCATTAGTGCTATAAATTCGAGAGCGTTCAAATATTTGTTTACCATTGATACATTCGTCCGTAATTTATGGCGACAGTTTCATTCTAATATTTCTTATTCGTATTCTTTATCTGCTTCTTAGTAATATAAAGTGAACAACTTATGGTGGTCGCCGTAGTTTAGTAGGTAGTGTGCTCGCTTATCAGACGTAAAGCCAGGGTTCGAGCCCCACGCAGGGCATCAAAAACGAAATATGAAAAAAATATTTCTTGGGCGATTTCTGGCAAAAACTCTAAGAGTAAATAAACCTGCTATGAAAAAATTTTCTCAAAAATCTGTCGTTCGGAGTCGACGTTAAACAGTAGGTCCCGCCCAGTGGTGTTGTGCTAATTTTTTACCGGAACGCGTATATATAATTATATAGACAGGGCCGATCCTGGGTAGGCGGCCGCTATGTGCATGTCCCAAATTTAACCACGGGGGTGATTTTCCATGATAATCCTGGCGGCGGCGTTTTTTTTTAGGTCTCATGTCCCAAATTTGACGACGGGGGGAGGGAGATTTCCCCCAAATTTTCCGGTTTTTGTTTCGGTTCGGGTTCGGTTCAAACCGAAAAATACATATAAAAATTCGTCAGAAATTAGGAAAAAAAAATCAGCAATTCTTTTTAACTTCTTTTTCAAAACGTCAGCCAATTCTCGTTATCAGAAATCATCTTTAGTTCCGGAACGCGTTCCTGTCAAAAAAGGAAGTACCGGAACGACGTTCCGGAGCGTTCCGGCTCCGGCACACAACATGGCCAATGCAATGGTCAATTATGTATGTGAACAGCTTATTAATTTTCGATTTTCTGTTTGCGATGTTTAGAACAAAATGGTTACTAATCACAGATCAGAAATGAATCGTTTTGCGCCACTCATAAGTACTCATGAAATTTCGAGTATGAGTGAGTTAAAAGTATTGAAATTCAACTACTCTGATTCATTCGTACTCACTACAATGTTGATTTATAAGTACAGGTTGCAATGAGTATGAGTACAACGTTGACATCAAACTCATAACATTCGAAATATGTTTGATTCATACACCTACTTGTTCAGGTTCATAAATTTAGAAAAATACTTATAATACTCATAAATTATTCGAGTGATTCGCAGTTACAAAAAAAGAAGAAAGAAAAGTACCAAGACAGCAAGCAAAGCAAACACACAACCGTCTAGTGAGTATTGTAGTGTTCGTACGCGAATCATACTTATTTTGTGATTCTTGTAAATGTTGACTAAAGGTATGAGTACGATGAGTGCTTCAAAATTTGAATATGAGTAGTATGAGTATGATATTAAAAAGGCATGAGTGCGTGTAAGCATCAGAAATTATGAATATGCTTCGAATCTTCTCATCTCCTTGAATATTCATTGCTGATCTCTGGTAAGCATGTAAAATTTCTTAATTAAAAACCAAACAAAAAAAAAACTCAAAATTCAAATTTTTAAAAATCGTTGTTTTGACATTCTCATAAGCATTTATTGTATAACAATTTGTGAAAATCATTGTTTCTATCTTTGACATCCTTATTCTGCTGCCACTCTTAAAATCAAACAAAGAAACTATGTTGTTGTATGAGAAGGTATTCGAGCATATTTCTTTGATTCGTTTTATTTTCTTTAAAATTTCATCATCATAATAAATAATGACAATGACAATAACGATGACGATGGCATTAACAATGGAATGAAATTGGCTTGGTATGCGTGTAAATATTTCCATGTACATCTGTGTGAATATGTAAAGTGTCATAGACTTTCATATGGGATGTACAAGCACATGTATGTACATATGTATGTTTAGATGTCAGTGTTGTTGTTATAAATAATTAAATTCCTAATTATCTCAACACACAAAAACTTTTATACTACCACCCACACCATATTCGCATAAAAACTGTGAATCCGTATGTAGGTATGTATGTGTGTGCGAGATGTAAAATGAAAGTACGAGTACGATTCATTATTCCCCTTTATGAGTGTGTGTATGTATGTATATATGAGTACTCACATACAAGTATATCGTTTTGGTTTCTGTTAATTGTTATTGTTTCGGCTGAGATTTTCTTTATTGGCCCATTATTATCCTTTATGAACTCCTTCAACCGTTTGTTGCATGCGAGTATTTATGCTAAATAACCGCATATATAAAAACTGATATTCACACGAATACAGGCATCCATTCACAAGATTGTAACCACCCATATACTCGTACACACACACACACACTTACGTAGCTGCCAACATTATTTTACAACATTGTCGTAGATGTAGATGTCGTTGTCATTTAATTAAATTTAATAATTTATTACTTCAATTTGGGTTTCCGTTAGAAATGAAAAGAAACAGGAAACTAGACATGGAGTGCAACATTTTACGGCGTAAATTAAAAACTGAATATTCATAGTGTTAGTAGCGATTTTTCTTCTTTTAACAATTTTTAAATCCAATAAAAATCCCAATATGAATAAATAAAGGAGGCAAACGAGCTTTTTGAAATTGTTGGAGACTGTCCAGCAAATTTGATTTAATGAATAAAATCTTCTTTATAAAACATATTACATACTTGGAATATTGTTATCAGATGCCTATGTTCAACCCAAATAATATACAAATTTATTTGCTGAATAATAAAACGGTATTTCTGTGATCTTATTTAATTTTTTTGAGGTCGCCGTAGTCTAGTAGGTAGTGTGTTGGCTTATTCGACGCAAGGCCGCGGGTTAAGCCCTAGATCTGACATCAAAACGAAATTTGAAAACAATATTTCTTCGACGGCTTCAAATTGCCATGAAAAGTTTCTCCAAAATCTGTCGTTCGGAGTCGACTTTAAACTGTAAGTCCCGCCACTCATGTATAAAATTAACGCACACAACATGAGTGGTGTGAGATACTAGGGCGTAATCCTGACTGAAGGGTTGTAATGACCGATTATGTATGTATTTAATTTTTTGAAAATCTTTAAATGAAGAACTTTTTTAATTTTGCTATCTTTATAACCATGACCTACAGTTTAATTAACGTAAACCCGGAACGGTAAATTTGAGAAACGGTTATGGTAATTTTATATGCTCTCATAGTTCTTGTCAGAACTGCTGAGAGGAAGTCGTCGGAAGAAATGATTTTTACATCATACTTATTTTGTTTAAGATATCCGAGATAAGGTTTGAATTACGGGCTCCCGTCTAATAACATATTACCTACTAAATTAGGGCTATAACCTAATAAGCCTTATTACTGAAAAAAAGTTGCGGCCCTATACTCCCTAGAGGACTAAAAGGAACATATACAGTGGACAGCACTAGTCTTAGTACCCCAATACATTTTAGCAATTTCATGAAAGTGTAGTAAAAGTTCGTATAAATAATTAAAGTTTTAATACTTATTATATTAATTTATTTCTATTTTATTATACAACAAAAAAATTTTAATCTTTTTTCACAAAACAAGAGAAAGAAAAAGTTTCCACTGACTTTTTATTTCAGCACCGCAAAAGTGTAGGTACCCCTAAAAAGAACTCGGAGTAAATTTAAAATTCAATGGCCCAATATATATGAAAATGTTATTCCTTATACTTAGTAGAATATCCATAAAGGTCAAGCACACATTGAATGTACAAGTTTTGTTTAGTGTTTTCTGGTGATATTTGCTGCCATGCACTCATAAGCAAGTATTTCGGTTAACTTTTGTTTAGGGTTTAGCGACTACGTAATCGTTCTTCCAAATGATCTCCTAAATAGTCTTTTGGAGTCATATCAGAACTTTTTGCAAGAGTATTAAGCCTGTGGGGACTTTGGTAGGCAAATCTCATGTTCTTATTAGCAGCCGTAAGATTGGGTTCATTGACATTTTGGAGGTAATGACCATTAGAAATTTATAATTCTTCCGAACTTTTGATGAATTTGTTCTTTAAAATGTTTAAATAGTCTCTCTAATTCATTGTTTTCTCAATAAATTTCAAACTGTTCAGATCTATTGCACTGTATATACATACATAATTAGTCATTACAACCCTTCAGTCAGGATTTAGACCTAGCATCTCACACCACTGATGTTGTGTGCCTTAATTTTATAAGTGAGTGGCGGGACCTACAGTTTAAAGTCGACTCCGAACGACAGATTTTTTGAGCAGCTTTTCATGGCAATTTTTACTCTCAGAGTTTTTACCAGAAATCTGCTGAGAGGAAGTCGCCGAAGAAATATTTTCATATTTTCGTTTTGATGTCTGATCTGGGATTCGAACTCGGGCCTTTCGTCTAATAAGCCAACACACTACCTACTAGACCACGGCGACATTCCATGCCACTGTATATATGTATATATATTAATTGTATTGAGATAAACGCAACATTCTCATATCCAATAAGTACATCTTTATACAACATTTTATTACAATGGATCATCAGAACACATTCTTGGAACCTGTGCAGGGGCTGGCACCTGGAAGTGTTAAGTTGTCTTTATTGAGCAGAAGCTTGTCAGGGCAATTTGCTTGGAAAATACATCGACATGCCCTAAAAGGTTTGAAGTAGAATAGATAATATGGTCGCACTACTACTATACCACCTCTTCCGACAATAGTTATACATATTATATAATAATAACATTGTACGCCATTGTTTAGCAAATCAATCCAATGCCAACTGCAATAATCAGGGCCATTACACATACATAAATGGTCATTACAACCCGTCCGTCAGTATGTGTATGTTAATTTTGTATACATGAGCGGTGGGACCTACAGTTTATGGCAATTTTATTTACTCTCAGAGTTTTTACCAGAAATCTGCTGAGAGGAAGTCGCCGAGGAAATACTTTTTTTTCATATTTTCGTTTTGTGTCTGACTTGGGGTTTGAACTCGGTGCTTACATCTAATAAGCCAACACACTACCTACTAGACCACGGCGACTGCCATTAGTCTAGCCAAAAATATGGCATTGTTCCACTGACTACTACAAAGGTTTCTTTATATATTTTGAGATGCATTCTCAGCAATGATTTGTTTATCGGTTTTTTAACATTAAGATCTATTCATGTCGAATGATTGTAGAACCATGTAGTTAACCGTTATGAAATAATAAATCACCCGTTCAAAGATGTGTATGTCGATCCTAGGAGGCGCCATAGGAAAATATGATCTTAAACGAAGTGTGTTAAAAAGTTCTTCAAAATATTTTGAAGCGGCATAAAAAATAAATGGGAGTAAACTTCCAATCAATTTCTAAATTTGTAACAAAATTCTAAGGTTCTTATACAATACAATAATAATAAATTAATATAATGACGACAAAAATAAATTATTTTAAAAAAGTTTTCAGCACTCTAGTACTGAAGGAAATAATTTTTCAAACAAACTCAACAATGGGAACAACTGGTTTGTAGAAAACATAGGCTTAACATAATCAGGGCATAAACATAATCATGTTTTCTGCGCTGACTTATCCAATTAGAAATTACACATACATAATTGATCATTACAACCATTCAGTCAGGATATAGACCTAGCTTCTCACACCAATTATGTTGTGTGTGTTAATTTTATACACGAGAGGTGGGACCTACAGTTTTTAAAGTCGACTCCGAACGACGACAGATTTTTGAGAAACTTTTCATGCCAATTTTATTTACTCTCAGGGTTTTTGCCTGAAGGCACCGAAGAATTTTTTTTTTTTTCATATTTTCGTTTTGTGTCTGACCTGGGGCGTGAACCGCGGCCTTACGTCTAATAAGCCAACACACTACCTACTCTCTCACCTTGATCACTTAAGAAGGCTAGAATTACGGAAAATTTTATGAACGTATAGTAGTTGAAGAAATTTATTTTTTTTTTTTGTTTGTCTAGTCATTCTTTTGATATGACACAGCATTTGAATTTGTAAGAAATTAATGTCAGCATATCTTCATGTACATATCTTGAAAACACAACTCAAACTATTTGAACTATTAATATATTATTACAACCTTTTATATATCGTTGTATCTCAAGAATAAATTCCCGAGGCATATTAATCTGTATTGCGTGCTAATGGTCATATGTACCATTACATCTATTGACCAGTGAGTTCAAACAGTGCTACTTAAATCCTTCAAAATTAGAGTACACGTATGACTACTCAGCTAGAAGAAGAAGAAGCTAGGCCGTAATCCTGACTGAAGGGTTGTAATGGCCAATTATGTATGTATGACTATTTATAACAGTGCAACTGGTCAGGTTAATACAAATGATATTCTGAATGACTGCTAAAAAATTTCAATCGTTTCATCGTCTAAAAATTCAGTGATGCATTGACTTCTGTTAGTCTTTGGGGCTTTAACTAAACAGTTAAGCTCTTAGAGTTTGTATTACTTTGCTCACATAAATTCCCACCCCAAAGCCGGTTAGGACCAATCGTAGTGAATGAAAATATTGCGTTGTTTGGAAAGTAATTTAATTTTTTCCCGACAGAGGATTTAATTGTATATTTTTGCACCCATCTTCACATTTTTATATGCCTTGAGAGCTTATATAATTCCAATTAATTCTACGCAGTAGTTTTTGGTTGGTGCCCTTTTAAATATGGAGAGCGATAAGCAGCATTTTCGGCATATCTTACTATTTTTCTACAGAATGGATAAAAATGCTGTTCAAACCAAAAAGAAATTGGCCGATGTATATGGTGACAGTGTGTTTCAAAATGGCAATTTTGATGTTGAAGATGCACCACGTTCGTGAAGGCCGATTGAATCTGATAAAGACCCAAAAAAGGCAATAGTTGATGCGAACTGGCGAATAGCAACACATGAGATCAGATTGAGTTTAAATTTATCAAATTCAACAGTTTATGACCACTTGATTGATATTATACGAAAACTGCCGTTCATTTCCACAAAAAAAAAAACCCAATTACTTTCCAAACGACCCAATAATTGGTGAGTCCATAGCTGCTTTTATCATTTTGATCAGATTTTTGAAACTATCTAAGAAATGTTTTCAATTCAAAAGTAAAGGCCAGAATGCACATTTTTATTAATTACAACCAATTTTCCAACAACGAGAATCTTTCCCCCTTCAACCACTTTGCAGTTTCATAAATTTGAGAACACAATGAAAACTTACCCTTTACGGTTGCGAGCGATGGTTTGTAATCCAAAGATAATTTAGGAAGAAGCGTTAATTATTTCAATTGAACGTCAAAAAATTCACTTCATTTTAAACAATTTTTTTTCTTTCTTTGCATCCGATTATATCGTATTTCGTATTTTCAAAACACACATAAAAAATTTTGTTGACTTTTTTTTAATTATTTATTATTAAATTTTATAAACCTTTTTTCTTCTTCTTTCTTTACGTTTCACTTTTAATTCATTAAAGCAACACAATCACAAACAAACACGTGCACCAAGCTATTCAACAAGCAAAAAGGACGAAAACGATCAAACGTAATGTAAATGTGATGATAACAAGTAGGAAGGGACACAAAGAGACGTTTCCAAAACAAAGCGCAAAATACAAGGAGCGAATATTTAATGACGACTTAATTTTTAAACATGGCGCAAAGGCAGCAATTTAATTTTTACTTGAATCGAATCGAATTGAATTGAATAAAAATTGAATGAAAAATCGGCAGATACTTAACAAAATAAAATTTCCGCACACGACGTAACGTAATGTTTTACGTTCAAACCGCAACTGATTTGGAAAATCTACAAAACAGCATAAGGATGCGACGGCAAGTGCTCTGTGGTGACGATGTTTGACAAGCGTCCCAAAGGAGACAAGTAGTCTGTGTGGCAAACTATTATATGCTTGACGCCATACCATTTACTCAAAGCAACGGCTTTATTCATCGGCATAATAGTCCACCCACTATTCCATGTTGTTATTGTTATTGTTTTCATTTAAACAAGTGGTGGAATTTCCATTTCATTCATAGAATCGTATGTAAACAAATGAATGTTTGAAATTGTAAAAGTTCGAAGGAAAATTGTTGGAAGTTTTCGACTTGTTGGACACTGACACGCGCAGTGTCAGGTTCTCTTAAAATCCACAGCAGCTCTGGCAAAAATTTTGTAATAGATTTTCTATTTCGTTATTAACGGTACAATATTTGAAATTCAACAAGTAAGATTCCTTGGTTTAATGATTTCAGCTAATTTTCTTACAAAAGGCTCCATGAAATTATGTCCAGGCTTTTTTTTCAGTGGCCGTGAAGCCTTAAGTTGGTTTAGAATAAATGTTACATTTTGGAACGGGTTAGGCAGGAAGGCAGATTAGAGCAACGGTTGATATCCGATGATTTATTTGAGAGAATAATAATAGAAAATAACACAAACGATATCAGTCAAAATTTGAGCTCCAGAAAGGTAAATTAGCTACATGAGATGAATATCTGCACCAGTGTTGCAAGATTGAAATTTTGAAATGGTACTGAAAGAGCAAATGCAACTCTTGCAAAAGAAATAATTATTTATATTTAAAAACGTACAAGATGCAATGGAAAAAATAAAAGCCCCGTTTAGCCAAACGTCAACGGAACGTAGCATATGAAGAGCAAATTAAATACTTGCCGAAATGACATTACTGTTCGGCATGCGTTCACATTGTTTTTCGTATTCTAAAAATTAACGTACGTTTCGTGGACGTTGGGCTAACCGGGGCTAAATACTAATTTTACTGTTAACATTACGTTGAAAAGTGTAAACCATTAAATATGTAATAATAAAAAAGTACTGAAAGGGTAGCGGCGATACTGCGGTATTTTTGAAATGGGAAAGTACTGAAAAAAGTACTAAAGCATTGAATTTTTCAACACTGATCTGCACTGTTAGTTTTCACAAAAGCAAAAACGAAGGTGCCTCAAACAACAGCACAAAGAGAATGGCATGCACCGAATTAATTCGTATGGCTAAGAGAAGCCACGGTTTTTTGGCAGTTCTTAAAATATTGCCAGAGTCAAATTTCTCATTATTGTGGACGACTTAGAATCTTAAAAGACCTCCAATACAATAGTTTGATAAGAAATGTAGAAGGCCATTATTGAGCTCAATATTACATGTAAAGTTTCAATTAATTATTGCGCAATAAATACGCAAATTTCTATAATATTGAATAAAATTTAAAGTGCAGCACTGTCATAAGTATGTTCAGTGAGCATCAAATGTCAACAACGACAAAAAAATAAAAACAATGTTGTTGAAACAACCAGCTGTCAAATGAATATTGAATAAGCAGCTGAACTGCGTATTGTACTCAATAAACCGAATATTGACTCAATAAAAGTGAATATCTGAACATAGTATTAAGGACTACTCTACTATCTATTGGGTATAACATTTTAATATAATGGGCCATTGAATTTTAAATTGACTCTGAGTTCTTCTTAGGCACCTACACTTTTGCGGTGCAAAAATGTAAAGTCTCCAGAAACTTTTCATTATTTGTTTTTTGATTTGTGAAAAACGTTAAAATGTTTTTTGTTTTGTAATAAAAGACAAACAAATAAAATAAATATAAAAAATATCAATTGGATTCATATATTATTCCTTAAAATTCATGAAATTGCTTACGTACATACATAAGTATGTATGTATATCGGGCTACTTAAACTTTTGATGTACATTGTATGTATGAGAGAATATTTAATTTATTTACTACAATACCAACGCTGAGTATATTATAAGAGTTACGGCCGCTGTGACTAAGTCCTTATGCTTATTCTAACAGATCAGATGCTTTGGTGGGAATTGAACCCACTATTCTAACACTTGCAGGCTAGCACACCAGAGATAAGCAATTAATCCTTTTTTCTCTACTCATAAGTACTCAAGAAATTTTGAGTATGAATGAGTCAACAGTATTGAACTTCAACTACTCTCATTTGTTCGTACTCACTACAGCATTGAGTATAACGCTGACATCAGACTCATACCATTCGAAATATGTTTATTTCATACGCCTACTCATTCAGATTCATAAATTTAGAAAAATAATTATAATACTCATAAATGATTCGAGTGTGATTCGAGTCATTCATCAAAATTTACAGTCTTCATTGTTGTTGAATTTACAAAAAAAAAACAAAATAAGAAAGAAAAAGACAAAGACACAACCTTCTAGTGAGTATTGCAGTGTTCGTACGCGAATCATACTTATTTTGTGATTCTTGTAAATATTGAGTACAGGAGAGTCGAAATCAACAATATCATGCGTATTACTAAGTATGAGTACGATGACTAGTTCAAACTTTGAATATGAGTAGTATGCGTATGATATTAAAATAAATACAAGTATCAGCAATTATGAGTATGATTCGAATCTAGTCACCTTTTTGAATACTCATTGCTGATCTCTGTAGCACACTAAGTCGAATTCTGAATGGTTGAGTAATGAATCAAAGTGAATATATTAATTTATCCTTTTAAAGTACCATAGTTAACTTCCATAAAAGAAACATCTAAAGTTAATTCTAGAAATAAATATTCTGCATAATTCAGTTGCTTGTCTGCTTTTTTCGTATGGTAAAATCAAATAAAAAAGGAATGAAACGCATTGATTTTGTTTATTCCGCAAATTTAAGTACAAGAATTACTCTTTGAATATGAATTTAACTAAACTTCTTATCACTATAATCGTTAATACCATTTTATATGCACAATTAAATTGTTAACAACTGTCTAGTACTGAACAATAATCATAGGACCCTAGCTGGTATTGTATCGCTCATAAGAAACATTGAAATAAATACCCCCAGAAAGCTAAAGTCAAATAAGTCTTGATTTAATAAATTGCAATTGAGATACAAACATTAACATTAAAATCGTTGATAATTAAATGAAATCGAAGAAGGAAAAATAAATGAAACATAAATAAGTGCCATGAAATAAAAAATCATTTTCTCTTTGCAATACGAAAATGTCTTCAAGACGTTTCCTATCCAAAGTGGAGCGACACAACATTTTTTCCCCCATTTTTATTTTTATTTTGAATATTTTCAAATACTCATGCCACAGACAATCAATCTGAAATATGTACTTATTTAGCAAGTGTTACACTAGCAGTTGAGAAATATTGTAAGTACAGAGGGCCGAGTAAGTTGCGTTGGTTTGCAAGGGTGCTTAAGGACGACTATAACCATTTGCTCCTGACTACCCTTAAAATACTGTCTGTTTCGACATTCTTTCAATTGCCATTTACTATCCAAATAAAGTTTCTAAAAGGTGATGCTTTCTTAAACACCACATTATTGGAACTGAAACATTTATTAACATTTTATTAGTCAATCTTGAAAGAAACCTTGTTAAAAATGCTACATCTACTTGTAGCACCCCTGCTTAAATAAGGCACATAACTTTCAACCACTTTTGTTAGGAAGCAATGATACGTTGCATCGTTTTTGTGAATGTGTGTGTGTGTGTGTATTTGAAATACTCATAAGGGTTATAATTTTGATTCGGTATTGCAAAAATGATTCTTTTGTTGCACATGTTCGGTACATTTTCTGTCAAACTTAAGATAATAAAAATTAATTTTAAAGCCAGCTTAACTTTAGTATTTTATAGAAAATATTTTCTTTTATTTTCTTCAAATCAATTCTATTTTATTCCTTGTTAAACAATGGCTCCTATTCTTCTCCTTCATTTTTTCTTTGGCATTGAAAAAGGTATCAAATATTTTGCAAATATTCCATTCCATGTGGCAGAGCAACTTAATAAATTTAAAACATTTTCAAAGATTTTAATCCTCTTTTAAGGTTTTTAATCCTTGGATATTAAAAATTTATTTATAAATGGTTAGTAAAACTATACTATTTACGAGTAAGTCTATTGTAGATGTGAATTAAGTATTGTTGTTGTGTAGAAAAAGTCTTCACTAAAAATTTCTCAACAAAGGTATCTGCAATATGAGTCCCACAACATGCTATAAATCTGTGGTCTCATGCAATAACAGCCTAAGTGGAAAATGATAATTTCAAGTGAAAAATCGCTTTTTATATATAGAAGTATTTCTGAAAAAAATAAGAAAGTAGTACAGTAGAAAACAATTATTTCAAAATTAAAGATACTTGCAAGGGCAAGCCTAAGATCAAATGCGATAATGAAGTCCCCATTGTTATATTATAAAAGTAATGGAGTTTCATTACGACTTAACTTTTTAAAAGTATTATCAGAGGAATGGGATTTCACGTAAATATAAAGTTTTATTAGTAAAATATGTTAGCATTCATAAATTAAATTGAACTAAGTCGACTTAGGCAGTTATTGCTTTGGGATCATAGACGTAAGGATTGTTTTCGAACTATTGAAAGTAATACAGTAATGAAGGCATTTGACCGATGTTAATATTTCTTAATCCTATTTCAAACAAAACTAATCAAAACTGGGCGACTCCCTCAGCAGATTCTGGCAAAAATTCTGATAGTAAATAAAATTGCCATTAAAAGTTTCTCAAAAATCTATCGTGTCGTGTCGTGTGGATTTTAAATTGTAGGCTCCACCACTCATGTGTAAAATTAACAGACACAATTGGTCAATTCACACAAGCCGTTGTATCGTTGTATTCATTGTATTGTTGGAAGAACATACAACAGTGTACGATTGTAGTTGATAATTTTCATATAAAAATCTGATACACTTATACACATTTTTTTCATATCTTTTTAAAAGTTGTATTGGTTTCGTGCTATGAAATTCTGTGAATAAAAAAAATGTGTATATGTTTAATATGTTTTTAAAAAGTTGTGTTGGTTACGGGCTATCAAATTGTTTGAATGCCACGAAATACAAAATACAGCATAGCATTGAGCGTTCACAAACAAACAAATGTATTCAATACAACATACACGATACAAAGTTGTGTGAATTGCCCAAATATAAGGATCGTAATGACCAATTATGTACATATATAGTGAGGCTAGAAAAAAGCTATCATCTCTCTTTTGATATTTATTATAGAATACAATGACAAAAAACAATAAAAACTTATATCGGAACTAGTTTCCATATACATTATCAACTCCAAATTTAATATAATGGTGCAAACTAACTGTATACCTTGTCATATTTTGCCTTATTCAGCTGTACATATCGAATTTTCGATTCTTCACGATAATGATTTGAATCTCTCAATAAAGATTGTAGTAGAATGATTCATATACAATGCTAAAGGAATAATACTTGACTAAAATCGACCACAGATTTAAATACAATGAAACATATACGTGACAGTTAATAAAAAAAAAAATTTGACTGTGCACTACAACTAATAAGCAATTGCTCAATTTCAGAAGCCGGGAATATTGGGACATAAATCTCACAGAATCTAGCCTTGCTTTCTCTGCAGAGGTCTGAAATATTGCGGCAGAGAATCTGACATTTTTGCATTAAATGCGTTATAAAAAATAAATTTCGAATAAATAAAAAGTGCTCAACGCATGATAAGATTCAAAAGTTGCAAAATTTTATGAATGGCGTTAATAAAGGAGTTCCGAAAACATGGATTTCTGCTGTCGGTTTTAAAAGTCGAAGTTTAACGTTTCACGGATTCCATGTAAATCCGCCTTTATGGTTTATGGTTTTTTTTTCATTCCATAAATTTGATGGAAAAAGGTCATCAAGCTTCTGTTTATGTTTACATACATGATTAAAGCGTTAATTTAAAGTTTGTGAACCTAATAATTAAGCGATACAATTTAGACATCCTCACAATCTGCTACATAGAGTAAGGAAATTGAAAAGAGATTGAAAATTTAAATTAAAAATTGTGTTTTTCTAATCGAATCGATCGGATCGGATCTGATAAACTGATGATTTCCATTGAACTGTGATGAATACTTATGGAATTTTCTTTAAGACTGCATCATCAAGTTCACTGCCTTACATCTTCATTACACATTTGTACGTATCGTTCGGTTAATAATCTATGTGATCCATTCTAAAGGCAAAAGTTACCATTAAATAAATCGGATGAAATACCATTAAGCAATATTTTTATAGCATCGAAAGCCTTCTTGAACAGAATCGAATAAGGTGATTCTAACGCTTTGAAATTTCAAATGATTCTAGTAAAAATAAAAAACAAACAAATACTTATAATGGTGGTAACATTTCAATCCCCGATGCCTATGTATAGAAAAAGCTTCACTTCGAAATTCATACCGAAAAATTAAACATAAAAACCTTTGTTAATGTATTCGAAAATATTTATCGAAAGTGCACTTTCAAAGCTAACGCTGAGACTTAACTTTAAGAGACTTTAATACTTCACCTCATAGTGCTCAGTTACTTTCTAATGTTTATGGCTTGTGGAACCAAACATAGTGCAAGTGATGCAAGTATCAAGATTGTTTGTGTAATAATTTTGTGGCTTTCGTTAAGCTTTCTCTCAGTTTCATTTTCGCCTTGAATAGAAACAAATTTTCTCGGTTGTTTATTGGCAAAATTAGAAGGCAAAAACTTTTTAATCCCTTTTGTGTAGAATTTGTATCACAATAGAATTCAAATAGGATAGGCAACTTTAATAATATTTATGCTCGTACCAAATTAAACAGATTATATTTAAAACAATACAATACACATTTATTAGTGCTTAAACATTTTAAAAGTTAACTAAAATTGAAATATTGAGATCGTATATTGCAAACTTTATTTGCAATTAATTTTGGTTACCGAAAAATCTGTTACTCAACGATTAAAAAGAAATTCTTACAATGAATTCATTTATTACGCTATCTTCTGCTACCATACAGGCTTGTTAATTGCTCACAAGGCATTTAATAATAAGCACAAGAACTATTTTCTTATATTCTTTTCTAAATAATAACTCCATAATTAATCGTGGATTTTGAATAGCGCAAAAAAAATTTGTGCACATACCAAATATAAAGCATTAAAGGACTTCAATTTTCTATTAATCGTATCAAAACTCATGTTAATTTCCATGAGATTGGGAACAGCCTGCAGTCGAAACTAAAAATCGTTGTGAATATAAGAAACTCTCCGGCGTTAAATTAGAAAAAAAAATGAAATTCCACTCACTGATTAAAAAACAAAATATTTGCTACACAGAAAAATAAGCTGTAAAACAAAAGATCATACATACGAATACATAATTGGTGTTTACAATCCTTCAGTCAGGATTATGGAACTAGTTTCTCAGACCACTTATGTTTTATGTGTTAATTTCATACATGAGTGGCGGGACCTACATTTTAAAAACGACGCCTAATGGCAGATTTTTGAAAAACTTTGAATTTTGAAATTTGTTGAGAGGAAGTCACCGAAGAAATATTTTCTTTTTATATTTTCGTTTCGATGCCTGACCTGGCCTTACGTCTAATATGCCTAAACACTACCTACTAGACTACGGCGACTTCGATAAGGGACTTGCTCCCGAAATTCGAGAATTCTTACGTAGCACACGTCATTCTCGTAGGCCACTTTCGTTTCTGGTCGATTAACCAGTGGATCGCACATTGCATTACAGACAGAATACGTCGTTTAGTCGGAATATCCGTATGTGAATACTCCTCACCTGAGGTGTTTCCTGCCACTTGTAATATAAAAAGATTGGAATATAATGTCCACAAACATTACTCCGTCTGTCCTCTTTCATGAGTAGGGGCCATCCCTTTAAAAAAATGAGATTAAAAACTTATTTTTATTCATTTTAAATAATATTTTATATACCATAAAATTATACCACAAAAGGAAGGGTGTCGATGATTAATATTTTTAAGAAAAATGGAAACAGTGTAAAATCGTTTAACATTAAAACGAGCAAACAAATCCAACAAAAATGTTACAAGTAGGCCAACAACATCAGTATGAAAGAAAAGGAGATAGACAGCGAGAACACAACAACAAGCCACGTGAACGAAGTAAACAAACAACAATGAAATCGCGATAGAGTTCTCGAGAAGGCGAAGCCACGAACATTCTACTTTAAGAACCTTCATCAGACTGTTTGCGTGGGCATATAGAAAGGCAAGACAAAGCAGGCAACGAGTAGTAAGAATTCAGTCAGTCTTGTGTGAAGACGAGTTGCGTGCGAAGAAAACAGCCGTGGTTTGAACATCTCCTTTACGAAGATTTGCGTTATAAGCAAAGAAGAATAGCGAACAAGCAGTTATTGTTGTATTCGTCAAGTTGAAAACAGTGGGAACAATAAAGAATTGATTTAAAACTAAACACAAATTTATTTTTATTTTATTTGCAATCAACGAACTCATATTCTCATATTAACAATATGATTCCAAAAAAGATTCCAAATAAAAAAGATGCAATAGAATTCGGTTTATCAATTCGAGATCAAAAAACGTAATGCTAATAAGGAAATCATGCAGGAAAAGAAAATTTTTGTCTTCCGGACTTCATTGAAATTTCTTACGCTTTCGATAACATTTAGCAGTGAGGTTAATATATAAACTAATGCTGTCCTAATCCCAATCCTAATTAACTAGACTGTGTTTTTTTATTTAACACGTATAATTTTTAAATTCTCTTCAACCGATTGCCTACAAAGTTCTACAAGGAAGCGTATTAGTTCAGCGATTGTATTTATAACTTTATAATTGGTGATGATACTGTATTCTGGAGCACACCTTCAAACCCAAAAAAGCAAACAACGGGGTTAAATGGTTCATCTAGAAAAATGATTAGGAAAATAAGGGTGAAAAGCAAATGAATTAAAATGCAGCCATATTACCTTACATGCTTACACTACCTATTAAAAGTGGCATACTTGCCTTCTCCGAATGTCTATTAAAATTCTGATAAAACCAAATTAAAGAGTGTCATATACTATACATACATACATTCGAATCTGACAGATGTTATTATTTATTTACTAGAAATTTATCTGTACTGTTAACCGTTTACGCTCAGCATTCACTTCGCAAAGGCAAGTTATTGTTTACGAGGCCGTTTATACCATGTTCAAAGTGGACTCTTTTATTTCCTTAGCGCTTAGAGTTGTATCTTCTTCCACTATATCTCTCTAAACACAGACACAAGTGTCCAATTTTTTTCTCTTATGCTACGCCTGCAGTCTTATTATTTTCTTATTCCATTAAGAGCAGTGGCCATAAATTTTTTTCTTTTTTCTTTTTTTTTTGAGATTGGCAGCATGGAAGAGTTTTTCATCTGTTTCATTACTTTTCTTGTACTTTTTTTTCTCATATTGTCATCATACATGTGTTTGTTGACCAGTTTGATGGTTGGATTTTAAGCCTCTGTGTTTAGACTAAAATCAACATTAAAAACCTGTTGAAATGACTTTGACATTCTTCAACTTCTTTCGAACTAAACTTTTTATTGCCAATGATGTGATGATCTTTAGCCAGTGATTTCCAAATTGTTGTGTATTGAAAAATCCTTCAAAATAAAGGCTATAAATAACTACACGGATTTCACTTTCAGGTGCATTGTTAAGAATATTGTTTCTGTCGTTTCCTTAACTGTATGATTCTGAATATGTATCAAGTATCAGTTTAATAGGTTGAAGAAGAAGAGACCAAACAAGGATCTCGTGCATATTGACATACACCAGAACCGTCATGTAGGTTTGTTGTGCGCTCACTATTAGGAAGTCTTACTTTTTATAGGAAATTTGTATGCATATTGTACATCGTTTAACATTAAAATGAGCAAAAGCTACACAAACAAATACAGCGAACTTGTTACAAGTAAAACAACAACACCAGAATGAAAGAAAAGGGGATAGACAAGTAAGCGAGAACGCAAGTTGCGACAGAGTTCTAGAGAAGGCGAAACCTCGAACGTTCGACTTTAAGAACCTTCAGCAGACTGATTATGTGGGCGTATAAAAAGACAAGACAAAGCAGGCAAGGAGTAGTAAGAATTCAGTCAGTCTTGTGTGAAGATGCGTTGCGTGTGAAGAAACCAGTTGTGATTTGAAGATCTCCGTTGCAAAGATCTGCGCTGTACGCAAAGAAGAATAACGAACAAGCAATTATTGTTGTATTCGTCAAGTTATAACGGTGGCGCACAAAAATAGTGCCAACAATAAAGAATTGATTTAAAATTAAACACAAATTTATTTTTATTTTGTTTGCAATCAACGAACTCATATTTTAAACGTTTTTAAAATATAAAAACGCAACAATATTTCCTTAACTTCTTGCAGTCCACAGTCGAACATTATTGTAGGCTCCCTCAAAGTCTAAACATATTACAAGAGAATATACTTTGTCATCTAGGGACCTCTCTATGTAGTGAACGACTTCGTACAGAAAGTTTGGGTATAAATACAATTCTTTATTTCTGCCAATTTTAAGGTGTATATGCATATGTTAGCCAGTCATTTTAAATTCCAACAAGATGAGTTGATACGAAGCATTCAAAGTTTGAAGTACTCATCGTACTCATACCTAACAATACTCATGATGTTGTTGATTTCGACTCTCCATGGCTCAACATTTACAAGAATCACAAAATAAGTATGATTCCCGCACGAACACTACAATGCTCACTAGAAGGTTGTGTGTTTGCTTTGCTTTTTGTCCTTGTCTTTTTCTTTCTTCTTTTTTTTGTAAATGCAACAGCAACTAAGACTGTAAATTTTGATGAATGATTTGAAACACCCCAATCGAATCAGAGTAGTTAAATTTCAATACTGTTGACTCACTCATACTCAAAATTTCATGAGTACTTATGAATAGCCAAAAAACGATTCATAGCTGATCTCTGGCCGAGATGTATAAAGTCAATTCTTTTTTTACATGCCATAATAGAGTCGTAATTATTCCTATGAAAGTTAGAGACATTTTTTCATGTCGAAATTCATATCGAATTTCCATAATTTTTGAAAGTCAATTCAGTATACAAGTTCAGGATTGCGTTTTAATTTTTATCAGGCGTTCGCACAATAAATTCTGAACAAACTGCTCTTGTAATCAGCAAGTTGCTACAGTTGTGTAGAAATTAGTCATTCAAAAAGTTTTGTAACAAAGTTTTCATTGATCCAAAAATGACAGCTGTGGACGTTACTAAATTTGCTAATGAGCAAATGGGTATTTCCATTTGAGTGCATACTGTTCGGAACAGATTGAATGATGCAAATTTAGTTACCAGACGTCCCACAAAGAAACCGCTAATAACTAAGGGTAATAAAATCAAGGGCCTTGATTTTGCGAAGCGGTATCAAAATTGGTCAAGTGAACAGTGGGAAAAAGTGCTGTGGAGTGATGAGAGTAAATTTAATCTCTCTGATTCTGATGGGATAAAATATATTAGAAGACCACCTAAGCAGAGATATTCTCCCAGATATCAGCTACCAACAGTAAAACATGGCTAATGGTGTGGGGTAAGTTACTTTTGTTTTTCACCGAAATTCTTTATTTTAACTAATTTATTGGTAGGTGCGTTTTCTCGTGACGGAGTTGGTCCGTTGGTGAAAATCGATGGTATTTTGAATGCCACTAAATACTGTGAGATCCTAGAAGAAAATATGCTCCCACATCTTCTAGAAAAGATAACCCCAAACAGCATATGACCCGAAGCACTCTAGTCGCTTGCTTCGTAACTGCCTAAGCTACCATGATGTGCATTTTTTTAAAGTCAGAATGGAAAAAATACCCCTACACACCATCGTGGCCCTAGTGGATTCTATGCCCTCCAGACTGCAAGCGGTAATAGAAAATAAAGGCTACGCAACTAATTATTAGTTTTAAGTATATTTTTAACCAACATTTTGTAAGAATTAACATTTAATTTAAATCAAGTTATTGAATAACATAGCGTTGCATTTTTTTTGCTCGCTGAAATTTGGCACTTTTTTTCTTAAATGTTAGAATAAAAATAAGTGGATGGAAACATTTTGATATTGTAACCTGCACTTGTTAACTAAGTTTGTGGAGCATAAAAATAAAAAAAAAGTTTTTAATTTCCGTACTTTTTTTTTGAAAGAGGCGTACATAAAGATCAATCGGCTTAGCGTTGCAAATATTATCAATTAAGGAACAGATAGTGAACATTATATTTAAATAATTGGCATCCTTGTAGTGTAATGCGCAGTATACTAGACTATTGGCGTGATGGCCGTGGGTTCAAGTGATACCAGAGATATATTATTTAAAATATTATGATTGTCGGAATCAAACAGCAATTTACCATTTGACTATTTCGGATGCAATTTACATCTGACTTGTTTGCCAGTCAAATTTAAGGGACCTGCAAAAATAACGTGAAATTTATTGCCATGGAATATACAGAAGAGCCTGAAATTACATTTCATTGAACAGAATACATGAAGCTAAAACGTCATAGAGGGCATAAAAATATTGTAAATTATTCGAAAAAACTTGACCTTTTGAAAACTGTAAGGTCGCCCTAGTCAAATCCCCGGCCAGACATCAAAAAGAAATATAAAAAAATATTTCTTCGGCGACTTCCTCTCAGCAGATTTCTGGCAAAAACTCTGAGAGTAAATAAGAATTGCCATGAAAAATTTTCTCAAAAATCTGTCGTTCGGAGTTGACGTTAACTGTAGATTCAGCCACTCATCTATAAAAATTAACACACACAACATGAGTGGTGTTGAGAAACTAGGTCGTAATCTTAACTGAAGGGTTGTAATGGCCAATTATGTATGTAAATCACATAATCTTGATGGCAAATGGACTGCTCCAAATCTTGGTACCCTTCTCCCTTGACTGTAACTTTAAGATATTCATTGCCGGCCTGTAAGACAAACAGTGCATTATTTTAGCGGGCACTTACACCTCTTGACCTACCTTCACACAACAAATTTCTCAATTCTGTTCGAGCTAAACATAAGCTTCATCGATGAAAATAAAATCTCTGAAGAAACACACACAGGCATACTGCACTAATTTTAATATGAAAATTCAATGATATGCCAGCCCCGTACGTTTGTTAGTCTATTCATAGTGTAATCGGAAACTGTACTGACTTTGCACACTGCCATTGGCACGAAAAAAATTACATCGAATAACCAAATAGCAAACAGTCATACATTATTTCAATATTCCTTTTGTAGACAGACATTTTGGATTGAGACCTTTTTAAAAAACTGATTTAATGAACCTCATCCATTGTAAAATATTTGAAAATAGATACAATGCCATTTATTGTGAGGGTAGAGAACAGAGATCAGCAATGAATCGTTTTTTCGCTACTCATAAGTACTCATGAAATTTTGAGTTTGAGTGAGTCAACAGTATTGCAACTCATATACTCTGATTCATTCGTACTCACTACAACACTGATTTAAAATGTGATATTTTAGCTATTATCTTTTTGGCAACACTGGTTTAAACAGCTCACGCACGTTTCACTGTCAAACATCTTCAGTTTGGTCTATAATTTAACCATGAATCGTCTTACAAACGAACAACGCTTGCAAATCATTGAATTTTATTAGCAAAATGCGTGCTCTGTTAAGAAAGTTCATAGCGCGCTTCTTCCATTTTATGGTCAGTTTAATCGACCCACTGAAGCGGCAGAATAGTCGATTTTGGAGTGAAGATCAGCCAGAAGCATTGCAAAAGCTACCAATGCATCCAGAAAAAGTCACAGTTTGGTGCGGTTTATGGGCTGGTGGCATCATTGGATCGTACTCCTTCAAAGATGCTGCTAATCGTAACGTAACTGTGAATGGTGAGCGCTACCGTGAGATGATATCCAAATTTTTTTTCTCCCAAAATGCAAGAGCTTGACTTGCATGACATGTGGTTTCAACAAGACGGTGCCACATGCCACACAGCACGCGTAACAATGGACTTATTGACAGGCGAGTTCGGTGAACATTTTATTTCACGTTCGGGACCGGTCAATTGGCCGCCTAGATCGTGCGATTTAACGCCTTTAGACTATTTTTTGTGGGGCTATGTTAAAGCTCATGTCTATACAGACAAGCCCGCTTCAATTGACGCATTGGAAGACAACATTGAAGCATTTATTCGTGAGATACCGGCCGAAATGTTGGAAAGAGTATGCCAAAATTGGACTAAGCGGATGGACCATTTGAGGCGCAGTCACGATAAACATTTGCATGAAATAATCTTCAAACATTAAATTATATTTTTTTTCGAACGTCCCCGGCCACACACTAACCCACCCTCACCCGACCGCGGAGGGCTCGTCCCCATTACGAAGGGACACGTACACACTACAGTCCGGACTATAGCGGGTAAGGGAAAAGTAATGGCAACAAGAACATAAATCAATCATAAATGGATTGTTAAATATGAATATTGTTACGAAAATGAAAACATCGTTTAACATTAACGATAAACAAAAGTCACATAAACACGTACAACGAACTGGCTTGCATATACCAACAACATCAGTATAAGAAATGGAGACAGAAAAATATGAAAGAAGGCAACAACCAACAACGTGAACAAAATTCACAAACAACAATGCAGTCGCGATAGAAATCTCAAGAAGGCGAAGACAAGAACATTCTACTTCCAGCACCTTCATCAGACTGATATGCGAGCATATGAAAAGGCAATACAAAGCAGACAACGAGTAGTAAGAATTCAGTCAGTGTTGTGTGAAGACACTTTGCGTGCGAAGTAAACAGTCATGGTTTGAAGATCGCTATTGTGAAGATCTACCGAAGAGTTGTTAGTGTTTGCGATGACAGAAGTGTAAAATAGAATAGAGAACAAACAATTATTGTTGAATCCGTGAAGTTGTATACGGTGGTATACAAAAGTAGTACGAACAATATAGAGTTTAATTGAAACGAAACACCTATTTGTTTTTATTTTTTGTTTGCAATAACGAAGTCATATTCTATACATTTTTAAAAAGGTAAAAACGTAACAATATCATGAGTACTTCAAACTTTGAATATGAGTAGTATGAGTATGAATGTGTATAAGTATCAGAAATTATGAGTATGATTCGATTCTATTCATCTTTTTGAATACTGATCTCTAGTAGAGATGTTGATCTCTGGTAGAGATGTATAGATTCCATATCAAAGATTGTTCTTATTGGAAAAATTAATTTATATTGACTGTTGGCCGTACTTACGTTCTGACAAAATACTGAAGAAAATTTCATTACATGTAACGGATAAAAATATTGTAAAATATGTCCGATTATAGTATATTATCACAATGTACCTTGTCAAATAGCGAATTACCATAGTACCACAGTAAAACTCGGATAAAAATTTGCCATAATCGAATCGGAAGTATGTGAGCTTATTAGACGGGAGTCCGTAGGTTAAATCTCAGCTTATCAACGAATATATACGAATACAAAAATTTATTCTCTTTTAAAATTACTCAATACATTGTGAATTACTGGAAAATCATTTGTATCGAAATGTAACTATAGTTGTTCGCTAACATTTATTTTTATAAAGAATCGAATGATCTTATACGACACATTCTGTTTTTGCTACAGCAGCAATGGAAGGAGAGGCAGCATTCGCCATAAAAAAAAAACCGCAAAAAAAAGGTTTCGATTTGAATTCAATCAAAATGATTATAAAATAACAAACCAAGTGTATGTTTCTCTGTACTTTTACAAGAAATTAAAGTAAAACACAAATCAAGTCAAAAAGACATCATACTCATACTCAATCGTATTATCTGGACCTCAAAGTGTCTGCATTTGAAAGCATCGCAATGTTTGCAAACAAAGAAACAAAAACAAGAAAAAAGGAAAACTACGAAGAATAAGAAATACGAACACATTGAAAAAAACACGAAACATTCTGGCAATTAGAGGTAATAAGGACTGACGACGACTGCTCTGAGTTGTGTTGAGAAAAAGGGAACATTAGTTTAAAACGTTAAATATTTATATTTCCTTTGTATTGCCTTCGCGGATTATTTGCCAAATTGCATTGAAGTAAAAAGGGAATGTCCAATCAAAAAAAAACTCTCATTTAACATTGTTTACTACTTAAAGTATTTAAAATATTTTCAAGTTTTAATGCGATCATTTCTGAATCAAAAAAATACTTTCCTTTCCCGTCTCAAATCGTCACTGGCTCATAAACAATCAATGCAGCAGGTATGCAGCCTTCTTGCAATTACCGATTAAAATTTAATGTTTATAGTTGATCAACAATTATACGAGGTAAGCTTAATGGCTGACCATTTTAAACGGATTACATCTGGTCAACTGCAATATTGACCCTTAGCGGCCACAATGCAAGCGTATAAAACTATCAAAACCATCAACTTATTTACCGCGTGCCGTTTCGGAAGGTAAAACAAAAGGAATGAATCCAATTCAGTAAATTAAGAAACGACAAAGGAACGAATTGTCCGAATAGCATAAAGTCCATTAAAAAAATTAACGTACAATGGATACATTTTTAAATACAACCAATTCTGTTTTTACTATTTAACGCATTTGGAAACAAGTACATATATCATTCTGTTCTTACGCAACTTGATTGGATTTAACGCGTTCTAAAACTGTCTACACTTTTATAAATAAACTGTTATTCTTTTTTTTATATATTATTTATTGAGTCTGTCCTTTCGGAATTTCCCATAAGTATTCAATTCTTAACCTAAAATAATACAAAAATAAAAGTTGTTATTGCCACTGCAACGTACAACTAAAAGTGCCCATCGAAAGTAAATTTATCTGATCAGATCATTTGTTGTAACCCTTTTGAAACGTCTGCGACCCTCGAATACGAGTAAGTCTCTTACAAGACGATTAGGATGTTCTGTAATCCTAGAGACGTACTTGACAATTGCTATTTTTATTTCCTCTCGAACTAGGGGCACCTTCATATCCTTGTGGATGTTACTGTTTCTCATATACCAAGGAGCACCTGTTATTATTCTAAGAAGTCTAGATTGCTGTCTTTAAAGCTTAGCTACATTGGATGGTGAGGCTGTTCCCCACAGTTGAATACCATAAAGGCAAATAGCTTTCAATACTGACTTATATATACAAAAGCAAATTTAGTTCTAAGTCAAGGGTTGACTTAGGCCCAATAAGCCAGTAAAGCTGTGCTGTTCTGAGTTTGAACTGGGTAATTTTGGCAGCTATATGGTGAGCCCAGGTAAGGCGACGGTCGAGACAATTTCCCCTTCACAGTGTAAACGTAATGTGCACGCACTTCGAATTGTTTTATCTTCCTTTTATCTTCAATCTTCCATTTCAGCATCATCTCACTAACGTGAGATTGAAGTCTTCGTGACGCAACTGTAGAATCTCTATGAATACTTAAAAACGCCGTATTATACGCAAAAGTAGACGTGTGAGTCGTGTAGGCATATCTGCAGTGAACAATAAGTATAGGAACGGCCCTAGAATACTTCCTTAAGGTACGGCAGCAGATATCTTTCTGCGAATAGAAGTGACATCTTTTGGTTTTGTTTGGAAATATCGATCCCATAAATAACTTTTTAGCAATTTCTACAAATTCGTTGGTAAAAACTGCGTGATCTTAAATAGAAGTTCTTCACGCCAGAGATTATCGAGGGCTTGAGATACATATAGCAATAAATAGTGCAGAGCAATACTGCTTGTTCTCAAAAGCACGTCTAATAAAATTGGTAATTCTGTGCACTTGCTGAATCGTGCTATGTTTTCGCCTAAAGCCAAACTGATGGTCGGGAACTATGACGCTTTTCATCCATATACGGTATTAAACTATTAAATAGCGTTTTTTCGAATATCTTAGAAAGTATTGGCAGTAAACTTATTGGACGATATGATGATACTTGCGTGATGTCCTTGCTTGGTTTGGGTATCATCAATAAATCGGATAATTTCCAAGAGGTAACATAGAGTTAAAATGAACACAATAAAACGCACGGCCAATGTAGGCAAATTTTTTATCATTATCGCAGTTATTTTGTCACAATCAGATTATTTGTTCGGCTTTAGACTCTGGATGACGGCAATCATTGCAGTTTTTGAGTAAAGTACGTATCTAAAGAATTAGGTGTATTGAAACTCTTTGTCTGACGAAAAGTTTAGCGAATATTCAATACAGAATGAAATGAAACGCGATAATTTTTAATTGTCAGAAATCACATTCAAAACAGAACATATTCCGAATGCCCTTTATCTTCTTCTACCGTTGAATTTAATCTATTCGATCTGATAATTCGCTCAATCTCTCACTCTATCTCACTCTTTCATGGTCTCATTAACCCCCACTAACGAACTAACAACATATGGTGTGTATGTGTGTGTTCAATTGTTATGCTGAGTATACATACCAATAACATGGATTCGGTTTAAAATCAATGCAAAATATTCTCATTCTGATTCCGTTTCAACCACATTTTGTGTGAAGCCGAAATCGTAGCCAAAACACAATAAAAGAGTTGAATAAAGTTAAGTTAACAACTTAATTGGATTTGCATGTAATTTAACTGTGTTTGGATTGGCGGAACAACAGAAAAATCGACAGTTGTTGTAAAGTGTTGGCACTTGATCAGCGATAAGAAAATTAAGAAACAAAAAGAATACTCGTATGTACGTACATACATACGTACATACACTTCGCAAGTCTGTCTGTCTGTTTGTCTGTACCTCTAACCGACAGCAGTATGCCACATTTTTGTGCACTTTAATGGGAAACAAACTGAATTCGCTTTTAACCCATTACGAATATAAAAGGTTTTATTTTATTTGTTATACATGATTATATCGCGTACAGTGGGTCATAAGATCACTTATGTATGTATTAAACAAAAACAAAGTTAAAGAATAAATAAGTGGGAAAATTATGAACAATTCGAAGATACTCATGCCATGTTGCAAGCAAAGATATTTGTTGTCTTATACAATCTACGGATGAAGGCTGTATCTTGACTCTGATTGCAAGTGTAAATTTCTCATTACCAATCTAGAAACTGATTTAACAAACGTATTTAATCCTTAAGCTATTCGCACTGATCGATTATAATTTTGATACTTGTTTCCCATTAACATATACATATGCCTATCCATCCAATACGATGGAGTTTTTAACTTTAATAGTTAAAAAAAATCTTAATGAATTTGAATCAAAGATCAGCAATGAAGCGTTTTCCGCTACTCATAAGTACTCATGAAATTTTGAGTATGAGTAAGTCAACATTATTGAAATTCAACTACTATGATTCATTCGTACTCACTATAATATTGATTCATAAGTACAGGTTGCAATGAGTATGAGTACAACGTTGCCATCAAACTCATACCATTCGAAATATGTTTGACTTATACGCCTACTCCTTCAGATTCTAGTGATTAGAGTCATTCCTCAAAATTTACAGTCTTACAATGCACTCAGAGTCCGAATTTAAGGCTAGAATACGTGATTTTTGCAAGCTGCCTGTCATCAGTGGTAATACAGAACAGGGAGAAATGGCGACATTGCTAGACGCTCAACTCATTCTTATAGTCGGCTTGAAGATGTAGAGTGCCACCGGTGTGGGAATCTACTTTTCCTTCCAAACTGCGGCACTGCTATTAATGTAGACAATTAGACTGACTTGAAGGTACTAAGTGGGCGTTATATCAACCCAAGCCCAGTTTATGTGTGCAAAACGCCCTCATAAGGTTCTTAGACAAATAATACTGTCCTGAGTTGCGGAGTATGGTGAGACGTAGGCATTACAAATGAGTTGTTAAACGTACTTTTCTTTTCCTTTTTATAATTTTCCTTCTATTTTTTTTTTGTGATACATAAGATATCAGCAATGAGTATTCAAAAAGATGAGTACATTCGAATCATACTCATAATTTTTGATACTTATACGAATTCATACTTATTTTAATATCATACTCACACTACTCATATTCAAAGTTGGAAGTACTCATCGTACTCACACTTAACAATACGCATGATGTTCTGGATTTACTCAACATTTACAAAAATACAAAATAAGTATGATTCGCGTACTAACACTACAATACTCACTAGAAGGTTGTGTGTTTGCTTTTCTTGTAAATGCAACAACGACTAAGACTGTAAATTTTGATGAATGATTCGAATCACACTCGAATAATTTATGAGTATTATAAGTATTTTTCAAAATTTATGAATCTGAATGAGTATACTTATGAATCAAACATATTTCGAATATTATGAGTTTGATGTCAACGTTGTACTCGTACTCATTGCAAGCTGTACTTATAAATCAATGTTGTAGTGAGTACGAATGAATCAGAGTAGTTGAATTTCAATACTGTTGACTCACTCATACTCAAAATTTCATCAGTTCTATGAGTAGCGAAAAAACAATTCATTGCTGATCTCTATTTTGAATTGAAATAGTAAAATGGTAAAATAGTTTATCACATGCCTACCTTCTCGAATTCACTTTGATCTCATTTTTGCGTTTGATTCATTTAAAAGATCACTATAAAAATGTTTCATGTGAACAAAAAAAATAAAAAATAGGAATTCCGAATGAATGCCTCAAAGACATGAAGAAAATAAAAGCGAATGAGACCGTTTCAACTTACCTTGAAGAAAATTATGAGAAGGCACACACACTCTCTCCCACAGATACAATCTCATGCATACACAAATGATGTGGTATTCTGACAATAATGACCACCAACTATGAAACTGTGCTGTTCGTGCAAATTATACTTCCGAAGAGGGTCTCATCAGTGACATACACCGTCCAAGTTAAAATGTTTATAAAAATATATGAGCGGTAGTAGTAGTCGTAACTAGGGGATATGCCAGTCATCAGAAACAAAGAATAGAAAAACATTTTAAATACCACAAATTTATGACAATTTAAACTGTGATTTTCACGCTTTAATTACCACAACCACAATGCCAAAGTGGCATGTACACACATACATACATACATACTTACATATCCATGCCCATGGATAGATACTTAAGCATTTGTACCACTGGTTGTGGTTGGAAATTGCAACACAATCAACGATCACAGTGCAATTTTACAAGTTTTCCATTGTTTAGAAGAATTAAATATGAAATCCTAGAATTGAGAAGACGCTACATGAACATCACATGAACACAAATGCAACGAATCATTTAATATGCGTATGCGTTGCACTCATAGAAGACGATTTTTCTTTGTATTCGTTTTTTCTTTCGTTCTTCTGTAATTTACACTCAAAGGGTTGCCAATTAACTATTAATTGCTTTTAAACTATAATGGATTAACAGTACAGAGATGAAGGAATCAAATTTTACTGAGATTTTCAAGAAATTCGAAAATGAATTAAAAAATCTTTATCATTTTGCCAAGTGATCTACAAATTATGTTAAAAAACGATTTATTTTTTACGTCTAAAGTCTAAAATATTTCTCTTAAATCAGTTTAACTTTGTCCTGATTCTTTACTAAAACTTCCATTAAGATTCATATCAAATGTATTCAGGATCAAATGTACGCCGTCTGACCTATTATAAATACAAGCAGGCGTAGGTTTATTTAATGCAATACTAAGGCGTCAGAAAGTGTTATAGCCGAGGTTCAAACCCCAGGGCAGACTGCTCTTACAAAATAAATTATTTCTTCGGCAACTTCCTCTCAGCAGATTTCTGTGAAAAACTCTGAGAGTAAATAAGAAATTGCCATGAAATGTTTTTAATAAAATCTATCATTCGGAGTCGACTTTAAACTGTATTTGAAAATAACACACACAACATACATAAGTGGGGTGAGAAGGTATGTCGTAATCCTGACTAATTATGTATGCATCAGAGATCAGCAATGAGTATTCAAAAAGATGAGTAGTTTCGAAACATACTCATAATTTCTCATACTTATACGCATATAAGTATTTTTCTAAATTTATGAATCCGAATGAGTAGGCGTATGAATCAAACAAACATATTTTGAATGGTATGAGTTTGACTTCAACTTCATACTCATTGCAACCTGTACTTATAAATCAGTGACGTAGTGTTCACGAATGAATCAGAGTAGTTGAATTTCAATACTGTTGACTAACTTATATTTCATGAGTACTTATGAGTAGCGAAAAAACGATTCATTGCTGATCTCTGCTACTGACCTATTCGACAAGCAGGCTTAAGATTGTTTTTTATTTAGAAAAAATAAAACCCTTGAATTGCTTCAGGTTCATTTCGAAAAACGACAACATATTTTCATCTCGTTGCCTATTATGTGCCGTTTGCAGCCAAATATGCGAGAAAAGAAAGCAAAGTCTGTGCGAGTTAAAACAGAATGCTGCTACTGTTTGTTTCATCATGTGTTTTACAGTTATAATGACATAAATAATGACATACATACGATGCAATAAAAGGGGTTTTATTTTCGAACAGGGTATATAACTACTTAGCACTATAGGGTCCTTCCTTCCATCCTTCCTTCTTACTATCTCAAAATTTATACAAAACAAAATGTATATAAGATATCACGCGACATATTTATTAGACTCTGGCACATAAATGATTCAGAATTTAACCGAAAACTTTGGGCACAGCTCTGGTTTGTGGTTCATTCACATAGACATGCGCCTTAAGGAAACGCAACAAGACAAAGTCTTAAGGAGTGAAATTTAACGATCCAATGGCCTATTGACATCTCCAAGTGGGATGATAATGCCCTCAAATCGTTCGTGTGGAATATTCAATATAGCACGAGTTGTGTGACACTTAGAGCTCGTCCTGTTGAAACCACGTATCGTAGGCGTCTACATCATCGCATTTCTTCAACTTATATTGTTCTCACTATTCACTGATGGTCTAGCCAAACTCGTCTGCAAAGGAATGTAGGCCAATGACACCTTAAGAATAAAATCCACACAAAACAGTGAATTTTTCGGAAGGTCGCTCTTAGATATCATATGGATTGGTACCGACTCAATTTGACAATTTTTATACTCTTTCATAGAGAAATGGTCCTTAACGTTGAAGATGATTTTTCGAAGCGGAATACGCAATGTGTTGCCGAACAGAATACCCATTTAACAAAACAATTTAATTATTTGCAGGTGTTCTTGGTAAATGAATGCCAATATGAGAGATGTAACTTAAAAAAAATGGTCGTTATAAACTTCCAAAGTTCGGAAGACCGATAGTAGCTTAACAATACGACTGAATAGCACATTGCACAAGAACGTCACCAAGAAAACTGTTTCCTTCGTCTTACTATTTCCTAAACCAACAAACGAAAGGAATTTCTTTCAACTTGACAGCTGCAAATATAATTATCAACGACTTCTTATTAATTTGGTATTAACTTGGCGCATCATATCGGATATAATTGCACATATGAAAACTACACACGAATTGCAGAAAACTTTTGTCGATATTTAACTTGACAATTATATCGATCATTCCAAAAACCAACTAGGCCACCTAAATCCAATTTGGCTGTAGTTTACTATTTCATAGCAGAAAATAACGATGCTACATTTCTTACCCACCATTCTCTATTAAAATGTTAGGTTAGAAGCAATAGAAAACATTAAATAGTTTGTGTCTTAAAAAATTAAGTAAAATTTATAGAGTATAGTCTCAACTTTTTGCTGAACTACTATGATTATCTCTTTAAACTAATTCTCAAAATTGGTCTAGAAGTAGATAAGTAATATTTATTCATTAACATACTTATTTACTTAATTGGTCATTACAATTACCCTTTAATCAGGATTACAAACTAACTCTTCACAGGACCCATATTACACCTGGTAATCTTATTTATTAGTGACGGCACCTATAAATTTAATGTGAATGAATCGTTTTTTCGATACTCATAAGCACTCATGAAATTATGAGTATGAGTGAGTCAACAGTATTGAAATTCAACTACTCTGGTACATTCGTACTCACTACCACATTGATTTATAAGTACAGGTTGCAATGTGTATGAGTACAACGTTGACATCAAATTCATAACATTCGAAATGTGTTTGATTCATAAATTTAGAGAAATACTTATAATACTCATAAATGATTGGAGTGATTCGAATCATTCATCAAAATTTACAGTCTTAGTTGTTGTTGCAGTTACAAACAAAGAACAAAAAAAAGACAAAGATAGCAAGCAAAGCAAACACACACAACCTTCTAGTGAGTATTATAGTGTTCGTACGCGAATCTTACTTATTTTGTGATGCTTGTAAATGTTGAGTAAAGGAGAGTCGAAATCAACAACATCATGCGTATTGTTAAATATGAGTACGATGAGTACTTCAAACTTTGAATATGAGTAGTATGAGTATGATATTAAAATAAGTATGAATTCTTTTAAGTATCAGAAATTATGAGTATGATTCGAATCTACTCATGTTTTTGAGTACTCATTGCTGATCTCTGGTCAACACCAAACGACACATTTTATTTTCTCTCAGAGATATTACCAGATGACTGCTGAGAGGAAGTCGCCGAAAGTGATATTTTTTTGACATTTCAAGACGTCTTAGCTTGGGTTCGACTAGACTACCGCAAATTTATTATTAATAAGGGGACTTGTTCCCAAAAATCGTATATTCTTACGTGGCACCCGTTTTTTTTGCAGGGCACATCCGTTTCTGGTCGATTGGCCAGTGGATCATACTGCATTATAGGCAGAATTCCATCTTTAGCCGGATTATCCATAAGTGGAACTCCATACATGCTGAGGTCTTTCCTGCCACTTATTATATAAAAAGATTCAAATCTAATGTCCACAAACACTACCCTCTCTGCCATGGTTTCCATAACCTATTTTCCCAATTCCAACACATAGCACTGCATGAGTAGGGGCTATCCCCTGATTGTTGGTCTTATAAAAATAAAATATTTAATTTCTTTATTTGTATCTAATTTCAATCGTATCATAACACGCTCCCAATTCAAACTCGTCAAAGGATGTATGTACAAAACCGTTTACCTAACATTACTAATCGAGTCGAAACTGCACATGCATACACTTGTTTATAGATGGACTTTTTGCCGTCTACCCTTATTTATAGAACACATTTAGCCAAAATTAATAGACTTCGACACCGAAATAAAAAGTTTGATCGTGGCAAATTTTTGCCTTTTTTTAATTACATAGTGTAGTTTGTTTACAAGTTCTAAATAGACAGACGAAAGTTTTCTTCCTACTGCAGAATAGCAGTGCAGCGCAGCATTTTAGACTATAGAAAAGTGAAAATTACGTGTAGTCGCCGTAGTCTAGTAGGTAGTGTGTTGGCTTATTAGACGTGAAGTCAGACTTCAAAACGAAAATATAAAAAAAAAAAAATTTCTTCGGCGACTTCCTCTCAGCAGATTTTGCGCAAAAACTCGTAAAAGTAAATAAATTTGCCACTCATGTATAAAGTTAACACACACAACATTAGTGGTGTGAGAAACTAGGTCGTAATCCGGACTGAAGGATTGTAATGACCAATTATGTACGTACATATGTATGTATGTATGTGTATGTGAAAATTAGTTAACGATTTTGATATGATTTCAAACAATCTTTTAAATAATAAAATTTAAAAAAAAAATCGGATTTTAAAATGATTTCATTGCACGAAATAATTGACAGGTGGCATCCCTATATTCAGAATAATGGTTAGCTTTACATTGCCTACAGCTGTGTACCGAATCTTAAGCGCCGCCATATATTGCGCTGTAAAGGAATGACTAAAATGAAGTGGCGAAGGCGGTACACAAGTTGGCAGCATTTTAAACGTCCGGTACACATAAATATGCAGGTATAGTTTCCATATTGTAGTTATAAGAAATACGCAGGAGTAATTATTTCACATTCTTATTTTCACATCTCACCATAAGCTGGAAACTACAAAAAAAACCAAAAAAAAAAAAATTCAGAATTCGATTGCCTACCTACCGTACAATAAATACTGCATGTGCTTGTCGGGGATAACTGAGGTTAGCGGCCGTCATTGCATCGCGCAGTAGAAGTAGTCTTTGCCGCGTTGTTCAATGCTGCGCGAAAGTGGGTTGTATTTTAAGAAACTGCAACCGAATGACTTTGTGTGCAACTACTTGAACTCGGTGCAAATGTATTGTTGCATCGTTTCGTATCGTTATAAACATATCGTTTTAAAGATATTTTCGGTTTTCGTATTTCGTTTTATTTTCGTATATTTAAGTAATTTATGAGCCCTTTAGGGCTACAACACATTTCACAACAAAAACACAAATTCACTCAACTCTTTTTCTTATACAATTGTATTGATGATGACTTGTAATATACATATATACATATGTATCATGTTCATGTATGTATGCAAGTGCATTTAAACGAACTCACTGTCAGATTAAGTGTCCTATTCGTATACCGATACTCGAACTTTAGCAGCGCAGTGGGTTTAATTCATTATGAACTCCTTTTATTTTTCTTCCTTCATTTTTATCTTAATTTTTAATTTTCTTAACTTTGTTTTGTTTTTAATTCGTTTGTTAAACTACAAGACACCGGGCATTCAGATGCCTGCATTTATAAGCTCTTCGGGCTCTTCGACACATCGACCAACATTTAAACAATTTTCACTGTTCACTGCACGTATGTATGTATGTTGCGCTACATGCAAAAGAACGAATTTAGGGAGTCTTTCGATATTCACTACACCAATTCATAAATCGATGATTTTTGTTTTCAAGATTAATTCATGTGAATGGAGGGAGGGACAGACGGGCATGCAACAATGTGATTGCATGTGAT
The DNA here is from genome assembly GCA_930367235.1 of Sarcophaga rosellei. NCBI lineage: Eukaryota > Metazoa > Arthropoda > Insecta > Diptera > Sarcophagidae > Sarcophaga > Sarcophaga rosellei. The sequence goes on along the minus strand of OV884021.1, from coordinate 48,853,025 downwards.
CTTATTTTCACTGTTCACACACACTTTTCTCTCTCTCTCTCTCTGTTTTTTGACCAACAATAATCGATTCATTTGTTGTGGGTTTTGTTTATTATTATTTTTTTGGGGGAATGTCATGCGTATGCGCGTTGCAGGAGCCAACCCAATCTATTCGCGTTGAGTATTAATTTTGCACTGTTATTGTATTGCTCACAAACGTTTTGTTGTGGCCTTAAGTCTGGACTTTTTTGTGGAGCAGTTTGTGCGCGTTGCGCTTGCTCACCTAAGGTTACTGCCAACAGAACGTATGTATGTACGAGTATATGGTACTCGTATTGGTGGTGTATCATGCGGCATGACAGCCTACCGTCAACACAACAACCACTAGAACAGCAACGATAACAACAAACATTGAGAGCCAACAACATACAAATGAAATAAGTGCTGCAGCATGTGGCAAAACATGATTGTGTGTCCATTTACACTGGTTTTCATTCTATGCTCTATTGTTGGTCTGCCTGTTGTTGTTGTTTTTATTGTTATTGTTTCTTAATATTATTTTTCTTAATTTTTGTCGTTGTTTTTTTATTTTCTCTTCTTGTTTTTTTTTTCCTCTTCTGAATGTTGAATAACATACAAGTACAGCTTTCTAAAGACTCTACCAACATAAATTCATACGTACATACATATGTATGTCTACGTAGGTAGACTGTGCCTAAAATACGAGCAGACGAAAGCTGATATTATATACTATGTTCAGATATGAATTTTTATTAAGTCAATATTCGGTTTATGGAGTACAATATTTTAAGTGTTCAGACATAACAATATACGCAGTTGAGCTGCTTATTCAATATTCGTTTGACAGCTGATTAACAAAACAGCTGGTTGTGTTAACAACATTGTTTTTTGAAATGTCAAATATCAACAGAAAGTGTTCGGATAATTTTAATTTGCGCACTGCACATACTTACGACAGTGCTGCATTTTAATTTTACTCAATATTATAACATTTTGCGTATTTATTGCGCAATAATTAATTGAAATTTTATATGGCAATACGCAATAAAGGTGTATATCTGAACACCGTAATAAATCGATTGTTTTTAATTTAATTTATAGGACGTAAACAAAATATGCCCACAATTAACTGAGCCGATTAAATAAACTCCAAAGGTCAGACCGATGTTAAGCGATTTCTGCTAAAAATCTTCTTCACTCGACACTTCACATTTTAAGAGATGACCTCTATTCAGTGCATTGCGCTTGGACATTGGAAATATCGTTACTTACAAGACAATATGGAAAGAGGGTGTTGTGTGTTTTTAATAAAGAATAGATGATTTCACTAAAAAAAAAAAAAAAATTCAGTACTTTTGTAAAGGCAAAACATTTCTATTTCAAACTCCTTAAATTTTTTAGGGTCTTTTTGAGTTGTCTGGACTTCTAAATTTATCCTACTCATTCAGATTTATAAATTTAGAAAAATACTTATAATACTGAATACTCATTGCTGACCTCTGGTTCAAACCCCAGATCTAACATCTCCAAAAAACGGCGACTTAGAATTGATTAATAGAAAAACTATGATCAAATTTTGTAAGTTACATGAGAATGGCAATAGATAGGTAGGTAGTAAGGAGATGAGATCAACCAAGTGTCTTATGCCTATTGACTTATATCTAAACCATCATGTAGACTTGCTGTTCGCTTACAATTGCTAATACCACGTAACTCTCTATAGGAAGTCTGTATCTTTAACTTAGGCCCCGATTATGGTTCACAACAGTTGTAAATTTAGTGTTGTAGTTTTAAAATTGCGATTATGATTCACAACATCTATCGCTAGTGTTGTACTTTATGTTGTGTGTGTTCACATAGCCCGATTATGATTTACAACAGTTGTTTTTAAGTGTTGTCAGAACTGTCAAAAACTTACAACAGCTCATTAGGTGTTGTCTTGTTGCCGCATTCAGTTTAAAAAAGAAAATGTATAAAAATTTATAAGTATATGTATAAAACAGTGCATATAATTTTTTGTGGAAATTTTAAAAATTATAAATAACTGAAAATATTTTATAGAAAAATAATCACTAACAAGCAGAAGGAAAAGCTGGTCGAGTTCATGACAGCAAATCCTGACATTGGCAAGTTATCATTTGGAGCAAATAAGAATCAGCACAAAGGGACGTGGGAGAAATTTTCATTGGAGCTAAATGACTTGGGCCCACCCGTTAGAGTTTCAAAAGAATGGCAAAGGGTTAGTAGATGAATTGTAGCATTTTTAAGGCATGGACTCATTATAAAGCCAATTTGAAAAGAAAACTCTCTGCCAAAAGAAAAAAAACTTTCAAGGTGGTAGTCCGTCGACGGAAATTAGCAGGAAATTGGAGCAGAGCACCGTAGAGTTGGTGTTTATGCATTGGAAAGTAAATCCAAATGGATCTGCAATGGGATTACAAATTCAAGACGAATCGTCACACGAAATTGAAGGGCCTTCAACTAGCACTAACCAGTGGAAACAGCAGTTGTCGAAAAGCTACAAAATACAAAAAATAAGATAGGGGATGAGCGTATAAAAACCTTAAAAAGGCAAGAAAAGAACCTACAGGAGATATTGCTTACGTTAAAACATCTTGAGAAGGGCTCATACAAAAATTATCAAATAAATAAAAAATGCTAGAAATAAATAGGGAAAAGGCTGAATTACAAAATGAATTATTAAAAGCCAAACTCCTTTTAACCAAAAAAAAAACTTGATATTTTAAACTATTTATGAATTTGTATTTTAGCTTTAAGTAACTATGTGATCTAAATAAATTTTAATGTGATAAGAAGGTTTTTTTATATTTATATATTTTAATTTGAAGTACTTTTGAAATGAATTTATTGCAATACATACATAAAATATAAACGCTAATAAAACTAGCCTTTATTTTTAATTGTCATGTTTTAACAAGAGTTAAAGCTTGTGTTTTATGTAGGCTTTTTGTTTTTTTAACGTAATAATTTTTGTTTTCAATTGGCAGTTTTATACACTCAGGGTTGTATTTTGAAGGAAAAGTATACTAACATTGAAGAGCAACACTGTGACATACACAACATCTAGATGTTGTAAACCATAATCAAGAAAGTAATAAATGTTGTGTTGTCTCTGTTACAACACAACATTTATGTGTTGTGAACCATAATCGGGGCCATAATTAACTTCTTGCAGTCTACTCCTCTGGAGCAAGTTATGCGTTGAACAGAGATCAGCAATGAGTATTCACAAAGAGGAGTAGATTCAAATCATACTCATAATTTCTGATACTTATACGCATTCATACTTATTTTAATATCATATTCAAAGTTTGAAGTACTCATCGAACTCACACTTAACAATACGCACCATGTTGTTGATTTCGATTGTCCTCTACTCAACATTTACAAGAATCACAAAATAAGTATGATTCGCGTACGAACACTACAATACAACAACTAAGACTAAATTTTGTTCAATGATTCGAATCACTCGAATCATTTATGAGTATTATAAGTATTTTTCTAAGTTTATGAATCTGAATGAGTAGGCGTATGAATCAAACATATTTCGAATGTTATGAGTTTGATGTTAACGTTGTACTCATACTCATTGCAACCTGTACTTATAAATCAATGTTGTGGTGAGTACGAATGAATCAGAGTAGTTGAATTTCAATACTGTTGACTCACTCATACTTAAAATTTCATGAGTATTTATGAGTAGCGAAAAAACGATTCATTGCTGATCTCTGGTGTGGGATAGCGTCAACCCCAAAAGATTGGTATTTCGATCTTACGATTGGCAATAACATAGGAATTATATACATACATAATTAGTCATTACAAACCTTCAGTAGGAGTTATGGACCTAGCTTCTAGCAATTATATTTCAAATCAAATTATCGACAATTGAAATCACTAAATAATACGAAATCTATACCAAGTTATTCTTTCGTATAAAAAATTCTTAAAACATTCTCAACTTTCAGATCTTCACACTGCCTTATCTTTAGATCCCCTTATAAAAACAAAAACTAAGCGACGTGATTGTAAATTTGTTGAACTACCTACGTAAGTGTAACTCCATGTATGTGAATTTTTTTTTGTAATGGGATGCAATAAAGGAATTACGTTCTTCTCATAAATTTTTTTTTGTTTTTGTTTCGTATTAAGTTGTTGTTGTTGTTGTTGCTGTTAGTTTTCTTTTATTCCAGCTTTAAGATCGGACACTTTGTTTGCAGAAAATGAAGGAAAACAAGAAGGAAGAAAATGGAAAAACAAGATAAACAACTGGTTACAACTTCTACAATTTTCAAGAGAAAGAGAGTGCAAGTGCTGATCTACAGAGACTTGTAATTCTGTTTTATTGTTGTTGCTTTTGTTGTTGTTCTTCATTTAATTGAAAAAGTCGTATCTCTATAAATGAATACTTGTTATTGTTGTTGCTATTTTTATTTCATTAGATTTTTCAGTCTGTGGATGTTTTTCAAAAATTGTTTCTTTTTCCTAAACATACATATGTACATACAATTACATACATACATACGTACAATTTATAGATCCATTTTTTGATATGATTAACAACACTATATATGAACGTACATATACATGTGTATGTATGTATGTATGTGTTTTAATACCCTACAGAAGGCATTTTATAATTAAATCGGGGATAGTTTCGCAAAACTATTCGAATACTACAAATGAAGGGCTCCCACAAGAGGTATATTCTTGAATTTCCAACACCTTTAAGAAAGTGAGATTAGTATGAAAAGTAAAGTTTTAAGATTTTTAATTAATTTTATAAAAATTTTAAGATTCTGTAGTAAAGAAAGTGACTTTCAGTTACACTTATAAATGTTCTGTACACCTATAGCACCTGGGTTCTAGTAAACTAATATTGTACTCATAGAAATCATCTGTAACTCTTAAAGAAGGCTCTGTGTAGGTTATGATGAAATGATAAAATAAGTTTCAACATTACAGCACAATCTATGGCATTCAAGAAACTAGTCTACAGTTTTATTTGTGTTCAAAAAATATTTCTTCCGTTAGACTTAGTCAAAAATGATTTTTTTTTTTTTGTTATTCATCCAACTTTATTAACAATCCAAATAAATTGCACTATTATACGGTGTTCAGATATGCACCTTTACTGCATAAATCGCCATAAACGCCATTATTAAGCTCAATATTCAATTAATTATTGCGCAATAAATATGCAAATTGTTATAATATTGAGTAAAACTTAAGATGCAGCACTGTCAGAAGTACGTTCAGTGCGCAAATTACAATTATCCGAACACTTTTTGTTAATATTTGACAACGACAAAAAACAATCTTATTGAAACAACCATCTGTTTTGTTTACCAACTGTCAAATGCATATTGAATAAGCAGCTGAACACTTATGTTTGGACATTTAAAATATTGTACTCAATAAACAATATTGATAATATATAAAACGAATATTGACTCAATAAAAATGCATATCTGAACATAGTATTAAAGTCATTAATGGTGTTGTATGCTCGATGTTGACTTACCATATCCCATGTATATTATGTTCGTGTCTAACGGCTAAACGGGTTACTGCTTAGGATTGGCAATTTTCAAATCTAATGTTTCCCTATTAACATTAATGGCTTGTGTTACCACTATTGAAAAATGATCAGTTCGTAACTATTTTGCTTCAAAAACACCAACAAACTACGATTGTTGTAATCTCGACTACTCATAGTAAGAGTTGTTACCAAGCAAAGGCAGATGGACCTATTGTCACGCTAGGGCGTGCAATAGCATACAACTTAGATGAGAAAACTTTATTAATAAAACTGAAACGAAGCAAAGCTATAAGAAGAAGTCTGTTACCGCCTCAACTTCTTTAAAAAGGAACGAAGAAAAACTGACACCAAAGAAGCGCTTTGAAAGTTATAAAAAGTTGTTTATATAAATACATACATAATTGGCCATTACAACCCTTCAGTCAGGATTACGGCCTATGCAGCTTCTCACACCACTCATGTTGTATGTGTTAATTTTATACAAGAGTGGCGGGACCTACAATTTAAAGTCGACTCCGAACGACCGATTTTGAGAAACTTTTCATAGCAATTTTATTTACTCTCAGAGTTTTTACCAGAAACTTGGTGAGAGGAAGTCACTGAAGAAGTATTTTTTCATATTTCGTTTTGATGTCTGACCTGGGGTTTGAACCGTGGCGTTACGTTACTTTACGTTACGTTTTGCAATCCGATTTGCCAAATCATCATTGACGACCATAGACAATGTTTATATAAGGTGAATGGGCTCTGGAGTAGTTGGCAAATGATCTTCATTTTATTGAACAATTATCTTCAGCGATTATCTGATATATATGGGTATTCGAACAAGCAAAATTGTCGAATTGTGGACGATACCAATTTACATGATTTACAAGAGCATTAAATGTACTTCGAAAAAGTCACTGTTTGCAAAGGATATTGAGATGGCTGTGTAATCGGTTCATATTTCTTTTAGAACATTGTTTCCCATACGATTACTGTCAATAGCGGTTGCTAAGAGTCGAAGCTTATCAACAACTTTTGGCCTGAATTAGATGATCTCGACACCAACGACATGTGATTTCAATAGGACAACGTTATATACCACACAGCTCATGACACTTTGGATACTCTGAACAAGTGATTTGTGGGCATAGTCATTCCAGATCGAGTTGATGTGAACTAGCCATCGAGATCGTTCGATTTGACCCAGTTAGACTTTTTCTTATAGAATTTTTTAAAATCCCAGATGTATGTGAATAAGCCACATTCCAATACGTCCTCAAAGCCTTCGGTTATAATCAATTTGATTTGTGAATCAGAGTCTTGTAAAATTGGACATTTCGAATGCGTTCCACCTACAGAAGCCGCAGCCGGTTTAATATTCCCCAGCCAATGATATTAATTATCTTTTAAATGAATATAAAATGTCGACGATAGCTCACACACACTTTGTTTTATTTCAATTTAAAGGCAGGAAGCGCTTAAAATAAATTTCCTGTAGATTAATGCATTTTTTAATGCAGTTTTTTCGAGTATCATTTTTTCTTTTGTCGTTTGATTAAAAGCCGTGTCAATATGTGGCTCATCTCTTATAACTCTCTAATGGTGAATTTGGACAATCATTTGTGTGAATTTGTTGCAGCTTTTGCTGTTATTATTATCCTTATTTATAATATTGTTACGTTTTTACCTTTTTAAAAAGGTTTAAAATATGAGTTCGTTGATTGCAAACAAAAAAAAAATAAAATTGGTGTTTAGTTAGTTTAAATTAAACTCTTTACAGTTCTCAGTACTTTGTTGCTTGTTCGTTATTCTTCTCTGTTTACACTCTTCGCGTAAGCAATAACACCTGTACGTTAGATCTGTACAGCGAAAATCTTCAAACCACGACTGTTCCCTTCACACGCAACGCGTCTTCACACAAGACTGACTGACAAGACTGTCTTGTCTTTTTATATGCCCACGCAAACAGTCTGATGAACGTTCTTGAAGTCGAACGTTCGTGGTTTCGCTTTCTCAAGAAATCTATTGCAACGTCATTGTTGTTTGTGTATTTTGTTCGCATTGCTTATTGTTGCGTTCTCGCTTACATGTTTATCGCCTTTTCTTTCACACTGATGTTGTTAGTTTACTTGCAACAAGTTCGTTGTATTTGTTAGTGTACACCTTTTCGTAACAATATTTTATTCTGATTTGTTATCATCAAATGATAAATCATAGTTCGATCCACTACAACTCACATTGTGTACACTTTCAAAAATGTATTCATGTTTTATGTCTCAACATGTCTTTTCCGTGCTAATTTTTAAAATAAAGGGTGTTTTTTATAGAGGTATAGAACTTTAAGTTGGCATTACTTTTCAAGATGGCGTCCGATTTAACAGCTGTCAAGTGATTTATTCTCAGTTTGGTTTGGCAATTCGTCATGAATAGACTCACGCCTGAACAACGCTTGCAAATAGTGCAATTTTATTTCGATTTATTGAAAGACACTTTTGGTGACCGCCTAATTTCACGTTTTGGACCTGTGAATTGGCCTCCAAGATCTTGTGATTTAACACCGCTAGACTACTTTCTGTGGGGCTATGTAAAGTCATTGGTCTATGCGGTAAAGCCACAAACGCTTGACCATTTGGAAGACAACATTCGCCGTGTTATTGCCGATATACGGCCACAAATGTTGGAAAAAGTCATCGAAAATTGGACATCCAGATTGTACTACATCCGCGCCTGCCGTGGCGGTCATATGCCAGAAATCATATTTAAAATGTAATGCCACAAGATTATCTTTCGGAGAAATAAAATTCATGTCAATCGAATAATGCATCGTTGTTTTATTGCAACTTAAAGTTCTATACCTCTATAAAAAAAACACCCTATATTTTAATTCAAAAAAGTCAATACGATGTATTAGATCCTATTGTACATAAATCGGTTCCATTCTTATTACAGTAAGACATAAAGAAACGAAATATTCAGCAGCACATTTGCTGTTTTTCAAAGGAAATTGAATGGCAAAAAGTAAGAACTTGAGCAGCAACCAGTGTGTGAAGTAAGACCAAGGCCTGGAACAGAATAAAGTAGTTGTAGTAGAAGCTGGGGCTTAGGACGGCTAACCAGAATGAATTTGTCGTGGTCGATTGGCCACACACCGATATGCTGAATGGGAAAGACGAGTGCTGTATAAAAATATAGGTCTTCTGGCTTCCAGAGAAACAGTGAAATACAATATTTCAACAGGTAGTCCTTACTCCTGCGCACATTTTTAAATTTTTATATTAGCGATGAAATTTTGCTTAAATTATACATTAAATTCAATGAGATTCCCTTGATATACTATTCCAAAGAAGGAAGTGCTCTTTCAATTTAACTTAAGGCACTCGAAACGATGTGGACGTATGTATGTAATTGCAGTTGTTAAAATATTCATAATCTGTTTAGTGTAAATTGTTTTTGCCATTATCATAATCGTAATCGCAAAGTGTTCGTCTCTCCTTTTAGACGAATAGATTCCATTAAAAATACATACCTGCTCGCACAGGAACCTCATTTACCACCCCATATAAGTAAAATACAATAACATCAAGATCAACAACAACAACGACAACCAATTGGAAACTGGAAACTAAAGTTTAAAGAGGGAAAGAGTTAAAATAACACCAAGAGCATTAGATTTATCAGAAGGTGTTCAAATATTTTTCCTACAAGTCAAGTTGGCCACAAATTCAGTGAAAAAAACCGGCTGAAAGCGCCGCAATAACGCACATTGATGTTCGTCAACAATTTACTTTGAAAATGAAGCAATAACAATGAATGTGAAGAGAAATACATACATACATACATACATACGTTATGTTGCAAAAACTAAAAACCGTTTTACTCCCATTATGCTTCTTTCAATAAAGAATCGCAACGACATTTTTAGTGGCTGATCCAGTTATCGCCATTTCTTTTCGTAATTAAAAGAAAATGAAAGAAAAAATATGTGGAATATTATTTAAAAACGACATTGTGTTGTTGTTCTCTTCTTTTTGCATATTTACACGTTTAATAATGTGAAAGAGAGAAGAAGAAAAACTAACTAACGACCAGACACGTTATTCATTATCTCTTTAAGATTGATGCACATCTGTCAAATCGCCAGAATGAAGACTCTTAGCAGTTGAATCGATTTGACTTGACTGCACTTTGGCTGATTTTGCTACCATAGAGACAGTTAACAGGCTTACTAAAGTGTTATACGCCGCGGCGCTTTAAAAAGTTCTCTATTCTGCCAATTTTTTCAATTATGCCGACCATTCGCAATTAGTTGTATGATAAATGTCCTCGAATAGTTTTAAAACGCAATTTTTTTAATTCATCTTTAGCTCATTAGGCATGTATCGATAAATTAAAATGCAGAAAATCAATTAATAATCGAACAAAATTCAATTTCAGTGATACTTAACAGGAGAATTACAAAACAACAACAACAATTTCTCATTTTATTTTACTTAAAAAGGCGTTACAATTAATTCCAAAACAAAATTAGTTTTCCACACAGCAACGAAGGCACATTGCTGTCGTTTCGATTCCGGTACTGATGGCATTGATATGATGTCACTTTGTTTTGCCAAGTACCATATTAATGTACATGTGGAAGGAGAGATCAGCAATGAATCGTTTTTTCGCTACTCATAAGTACTCATGAAATTTTGAGTAGGAGTGTGTCAACAGTATTGAAATTTAACTACTCTGATTCATTCATAGAAATCAATGTTGTAGGATTTCTAAGTACAGGTAGCAATGATTATGAGTACAAAGTTAACTTCAAACTCACACCATTCATAATATGTTTGATACATAAGCCTACTCATTCAGATTCAAAAATTTAGAAAATAATTATAATACTCATAAATGGTTCGAGTGATTCGAATCATACCTCAATATTTACAGTCTTAGGTGTTGTTGCTTTTACAAAAAAAAGAAGAAAGACAAAGAGAGCAAGCAAAGCAAACATACAAACTTCTAGTGAGTATTGTAGTGTTCTTGTAAATGTTGAGTAAAGGCGAGTCAAAATCAATAACATTAAGTATGAGTACGATGAGTACTTTAAACTTTGAATATGAGTAGTATGAGTATAATATTAAAATAAGTATGAATGTGTATAAGTATCAGAAATTATGAGTATGATTCGAATCTACTCATATTTTTGTATACTCATTGCTGATCTCTGCCACAGACCTGTGGATAGTCTTTATTTACGCCAAAAACATGAAAATTCTGTGAAGAGTACATTTATAAGAAATAATGCCCGAGAAGGATAATTGGAATTTAGTTATTTAAGCATACAATTGTTGTTATCCTCCAAGACGCTTCAAGCCTCTTTTCTGGGACGTTGTAGGCTTGCCAATTGCGAAAACAAAAATTTCAAAAAAATTTTCTAAAAGATGAGATGCGGTTTTATAAATTTATCCACTTCAAAACATTGTTTATAATCTCTACAAGCATGTATAGGACTTATCTCACAAACCAATTGTAGAAGTTTTTAGAGAAAATATGTCCAAATAAAAACACCAGCTGATGCAGTCAAACGAATAATAACGGCGAGTTCCCTCTTTGACAAATATTAGTCCTTAGAAGTCTTCGGAACAATATCGTCTTTTAAAAAATTCACGATCAACGTGTTAGCCCTTCGTTTGCAACAAACTTTACGCAACTTTTTCAACCGAGAAGAAAAAGACGACGAGTCCACTCTTTGACAAATATTAGTCTTTGGAGATCTTCGGACGTAAAATTAAAACATATGAAAAAAAAACTGAAATGGAAATTTTGACCAGGAAGGAATAGTTTAGAAGAAAAAGAATGATTTTTGACCAATTTGGTTTTAACTCAGCAAGCTTCGTGTACAATTTAAAAAAAAATTTAATTGAAATGAATTTAATTAGCTTTCATGGATAATGAGTGCAACGAGAAATGTACGAACCACAGCACAAAAAACGCCGAACGATGAAGACCTGCCCAATTCACAGGCAGCTACTTCTTTCACAACTCAGCATATTCAAAATCTTAAGCAAGCAATCCGATGGTATTTGCACACAGTACAGCAAAGCTACGATCATACTAGGATTTTAAAAACAGTAAAAAAACTCTGCATACATGGTAGCTCAGCAGTTCATAGTAACTAGGCAGGAGGAGTGATATGCGGAAAGACAAAATTTTAGAGAGATCTTGGTTCTCAATAGAAAAAGTGAAATACTTTGTCAAAGAGCTAAATATAAAGCTGAAGACTTTGATACTTTTAATATTATTGCGAAAATGGAAATGGCGTAACGTCGTTCAACATTAAAATGATAAACAAAAGATACAAAAACAAAAAATATATACCAAAAACAGCAGTATGAAGTAAAAGGCGATGGACAAGTAAGCAAGAAGACAACAACAAGGCAACGAGTAGTAAGGATTCAGTCAGTCTTGTGTGCAGATGTGTTGCGTGTGAAGATATTAATCGTGGTTTAAAGATTTCCGTTGAAAAGACCTAACGAACAATTGTTAGTGTGTACGCGGAAGAGTGTAAAGAAGAATAACAAATAAAGCAAATTGTTGTTGTTACATCAAGTTGCGAACAGTGGCACACGCACAATAAAGAATTTAATTAAAACTAAAAACAAATTTATTTTTATTTTACTTGCAATCTACGAACTCATATTTTAAACGTTTTTAGAAAAGGTAAAAACGTAACAATATTTTATTACATACATAATTTACAATACAACCCTTGAATGAGGATTACGGCCTAGCTTCTCACACCACTCATGTTGTGGGCGTTAATTTTATACGCGAGTTATATTTGTTTTATTAGAGAAGGCTTTTTCTTGACTTGCATTTACAAGTGATATTAATATTTTTGGCCACACAGTGTAAAAGACAACTGCGGCCTTTGTATATTCTTGAAAAGTAGTCTTCTTAAATTCTTAAAATTGTGACATCCTGTGAACTTTAATAAGTTCAATTTATAAAACTAAATACATTTTATTATTTCGATACAGTCACAAATAAAACAAAGAGATCTGTTTGGACATACAACGAAAAATTATACTGGATAATAGCCACTGAAGTATCTGAGTATCAGGTTGTTACCCAAATTATCAAGTAGAAACATTAAAGCCTAAACAAACTGACAAAGCTATACTATGTGTTAAAAAGAAAAATCCTTCACAAAATATATGGCCACGTCTGCGCTGGTGACAAGTATAGGCGGAGAACAAATAATTAACACTATGAGCTGTCTACTGACATCAACGTCATGAAATCGATGAAACTTGACTTGAACAGGTATTGCTGCATACGAGTGAAGCTGCTCCCACAAAAAGATCTTCTCCTTGCTGGAAATATTAAGTTGAAGACAATCTTTCAGAATTTGATGTATGATTGTAATTCTAATCTTATTCAGGCATAAGACAAAATAAGAACGGTTCACATTAAAATTAGGCATCATAATTTGGCAATAAATTGAAAGAAATGATTCTTTATCAGACAATTAAGATCCATCATAAATTCTGAAAATTTTTTAACTAATAGTTCATTTAAAAAAATATATATATATAAGTATGTAAGTATATGAAAAATCTAACTCGACTGTTAGACTCTTTATATAATAACTACAGTAATTTTTGTCCGATTTGATCAAACGAAGTGTCTATATCTCTACAAGATAATGCACTTCCAAAATGTTATCACTTATTTTATATTTTTAATTAAAGTTTGCTACTATGAACGGACAAACTTTAAAAAATATGAAAAAAATTCGCATTTGTCAAGTTTACCTCATCAAACCCCATAGCATATTAAGTCAAATAATATGTATATGTATATCGTTTTAAAGGCCCATCCCTCTCCTTTTTAACAAGGTTTAAATTTTGGACATTGGCTTAGAAGTGTCAATAAATTTGTACGTAAAGTCCAAAAAAAAACAGTTTTTGTCAAATAAAACAAGTTTGAAGGGGTCAAGAAATATAAAAATATATTTTTGAGTTCTACTCAACAAAAATTCCAACTTACACTATGGCATTAGCTGGGTGTATTTCATTTTTTTTATCGCATAGTGTAATTCATAGACGTTTTTATAAAATTTTTATACCAAATGTTGTATATACATATTAAGTGGAGGTGCTAATAGTATGCATGTAACTGAAACTGACTTTAAGTTTACAAAAATACTTTCAGTTAAATAAGTTGACGATAAAAGATGAACAGTATCAGTAACATGATAAAAAGATATGTACATATGTGTATATACATATATCGACATATATATGTGTGTAATGCTAAATAGTAACAGACAAAAATGTGGAGAGGAAAAACGATAACAATTTTTTTTTAGATTGTCCTATACAGACACACGTCTTCTAAATTACTTGGTCACAGTTGGTTATAAATGGCCATGGATAACCTGCTGAAAGTTAAAACAACGAATAATTATTTAAACACTAAATTTTGCAACAACCACAACAACAACAATCAGTATCTAAAAAATACCAACAATTTACAAGTCCTAATGCCATTATTTGCTGCATTGTAGGGTTTCTTACAATGGCAATACATGTTAAATTATGCCAGTAAAGGGGACGGCAATCAGGGAAATCCAATTGGAATACAATGCAATGCAGAATACTAAGAAAGAGCATATTTTGAATCAAGCCGTTCCTGATATGAAATTTTAAATTATTGAAAATTTTTGTTAAAGCAGATCCCTCCAGGGATTATATATAGACAGTTCAGTTTAAGACCACATATTATGTTTTTGTATTTGAATACTGCTACAAATTAGAAAGCTTTACTAGAATGTTAAAAGTATTGTAGACTTCAAAGCTTGTTATGTTTTAAATTTCGTATATCGCACTCCAAGAACATAGTACGGAAGCGTGTAGAACATGTCGAATGTATAAGTTTTTCATTTCGAGAATAAACTATTTGTCAAACAAGTCTATGCCATCAGTGCGATTTTTATCAAATGTATACATTTTTTCATGCCTTTCCTTTGCATGACTGAATTTCCCGTCTTGAATAAATGAATAATAATGTCACAGTTTTTCCTTTGTCGTTATTTAAAACTTTATCATCCCATTCACCATTCTTAACTAATTATCTGAGATTAATTTTTGTGCCACTTGACCGATTCTATTTCTCATAACACTTCTGATCAAAAAACTTCCGCTTATCTATTCATTAAAATAATCCACCATCTTGTCCTTTATGTTTTTTTATTGTCCTACAGTAGTTTTTCTGCAACTTGACTTTTCTGTGCTTGACTTGGTTTGGAACAAGACGTTTTCTTAAGGCAAGTAGTCTTCATGACCACCATCCTCACAGAGATTGGAAAAGCTATCTGTTAATCATCCATTTTTAAATTAAAAACAATTAACATTTACGCAGAGCTACTATTTAATTTTAAGCTGCAAGAAAATAATATCATTTAATCTCATCTCAAGAAATTTATTTTCTGAAACAATGAAACAATTCATGTATTTCAGGAAACTAAGAACTTTGTGTATTCTACTGATGCATTTATGTAAAAAAAAAAAAATGTATTTATAACTCTAACTCATGACCTAGTGTGACAAAAAGTTAAACCAAAAAAAAAAAAAAAAAACAAAAAAATTCAAGATCTAAAATAAAAGCTGCAGATGGAAACGAAGTCATCTGTTGATATTTATTGAAGCGAAATGAGCTGAAAAAGACAAATAAACTGCCACTACTAAGTTCAAGATATTAGTACCATAAGAAAGTATGCATAACGTAATGTGCAAAAACTCACTCTTGAAATTCAATATCAAATTGATTCAATATAATTTACTTTTACAGAAACGAAGTCCATGGAAATTTGAATTTTTTGTAGATGATCCTCAATTCTTTTCTTTGATGCTTCCTACCCTAAAGTTGAACTCAATGAAAATCGATCATTAGAGATCATTAGTGAATAAATAGGTTGTCAAATTGATGTCGGTCAAATTTTTTCCCGTCTTTACCATTCGACATTTTTTTGGAATTTACGAACTTTTGCGACACTTGAAATAGCAAAGCATTTTCCATTAATTGAATAGTTCTTGCTAAATTCGATACTGTCCACTAAAGTGTTGGGCGAACTTATCCGATGTTTAGCGTAAATGGAGACAAACTGTTTTTTCAATCACTTTATTAAGTTCTTTTTTAACAAATAAATTTAAAATATTGTTGTTTAAAGGGTAATAATGCTTGGACTTGCCGGTATTGTTTTATTACAAGTGTAGGTGTATGTTTAATCAATTGAAGTCACCCAATGCAACATCAGTTGCTTAATTTTTAGAAGAACGGATTATTAATTAGCTTTCTTCTATTTATCCAACATTCGAGGATAAATTCGTTTGAAGAACCTATTAATGACACTCCGTGTGAAATATAACATTGTTCAAATGGCCGCCACGGCATTGGGTGGAACGCCAATTTTGCATGAGTCAGACGCATTAATCCAGCTCACTTCGAAGGCTGGCAAGTGTTATGTTAGCTTTGAGAGCTGCTGTAGTTTGTGGCTTATTCGGAATTGTCTACAACTTATGAAAACACTCCAAGAAAATGTCCAACTGGAGCAAATCCTGCGATCTCAGTGGCCAGATCGCATCACCTATACATGAGATGACTTTGTTCTCAATTCACTTGTACAAAATATCCAATGTTGCATGAGCTATGTGGAACGGAGCGCCGACCAGTTAAAACCACTTGTCGTTGGTATCTAAATCATCCAATTCAGTTCAAAGGAAGTTGGTATAAATCATCTATTGTAATCGCCGTTGACTTTGTTGGCCTGATCACTGTCGTTCTCAAAGAAATATGTACATATGTTCCTGGATCAGTTGAATTTTGTACGGCTGCAGTTCCTAGTCATGATGCAAATTTTGCCAAGTTGGAATCTGCGAAAAGCCGAGTTCTTGTGAATTACGTGAAATCGCCTGCCTCGAAATCTCCTGAGCACTTTCATGGTCAGCGGCGATGTTTTCATCGACGTACGATGTACTTTTGCTGACCACACTATAGCTCTTAGCACGTATGACCGTCTTCTCGAAGCCATTTCATATTGAAAAATTTTTACATTTTTGTATGACTAATTCAAATGAACATAAATAAATATATTCACGTAATCTTCACGTTATCCAGGGAAATATGCGCTCCCGTACGAATAAATGATCAAATTCATCTGACATACAAAATTTACTTAATGCAAAAGGAATTCATGCATCAAATGGAACGTAAAAGACTTTCAAATTGATGCCAAAGTCATGTAAAATGCTGAACACCCTTAAAATCTATTCAAATCAGGTGTAGAGAAGAGCCGTCTAATTTGGTTAAATCAAATTAAAATGTATCAAATGTCACATATTTACCGGGATGTATTTTCTCAAGTTAAAATCCTTAGAAAAGGCAATAGAATGTGTTTAAACATCTACCACCTACCAGCTACTTTCATTGTGACTTCACAAGTGATTGCATGTGATTAAAAATGTTTAAAAACAAAATACCGGCTTAGAACGTATTGCAAAAACACATCTGCCTTATAGTGCTTGCATGGCTGAGTTAACTCAACGAAACAACATCCCATCTGCAACTCTATATGCCACATAGTCTTGTTTTATTTGTGCCCTTTTGAATCCAGTCCGTCCGTCTACATTGTCGTTATAATCGTCGGTGTTGTTATTGTGGTCATCGCCATCATTTAAAGCCAGACTCAAAACTTAACTTGGCAATGGGAAGAAATACACTCTCTGTAAAATTTAGGTGTAAAAGGTTTACATACTTAATTCTTATTCTCTTCTCTTTGTCTTACGAAAATTAATGTTTTGATTATCTTACATGAGCACAGAAATGTAATGAACACAACATATATCATGATCAAATGAAACGTGATGATTACACATTTATTTTAAACATTTAACACTTTCATACATACATACACACGTACATACGGATACGATTTATGGCATATTTAAGGGCATACGATGACCATGTACATATATGGTACACAACGTACTCAATATGTATGTTGAGAGCTTTGATACCATACAGTGGTAGTAGGTAGGTAAGTAAGCGTGATTCATAATATTTATTGGAAATGGAATTCCATGCATCAAATGAAACCCAAGAGACTTTAATGTTGATGCCAAAATTATGTAAAGCGCTGAACGAGAGAACTCAAAAAAAACGAACTCATTTTATGAGATCGCTTGGAATATTAGAACACGAAGAAATGAAACTATTTTTGAATTATTGTTTCGCCACACATTTTATGTGCAATCTAGTCCGATATAAGTTGCGATATGGATATTAATATCGTGTGCCCATATGTTTTGCATTTTGATTTTAATTAAAACAAAATTATTTAATGAATTGATTACACACTGCATTAGCTAAATGACTTTATAGAAAAACCCAGGGGCGCATATAAACCAGAGATCAGCAATGAGTATTTAAAAAGATTAGCAGATTCGAATCATACTCATAATTTCTAATACTTATACGCATTCATGCTTATTTTAATATCATACTCATAATACACTCATATTCAAGGTTTGAAGTACTCATCGTACTCATACTTAACAGAACGCATGATGTTGTTGATTTTGACTCTCATTTGCTCAACATTTAAAATCTATGTGGGTCGGTAGGAGTGTAGGGAGGTCATAATTAAAGCTATTACACGAGATGCGTTCCTCCGACAAGGAAACGATATATGTAAGATTGGTATAAAACTGGTTGCACCTGAAACAAATTGCGGTCTAACAATCAAAGACTATAGCAATGCTGGCAATTGGAGTTCTGTTGCACAAGATTAATTACGCAGCGTGATTTATGCCATTAATTTGAATCTGGAAAAAATTACAGTCAGTTAAAAGACGGATAAAATTTCATCGTCTACTTATCCACGAGTACGGAACCGTCTGTATAGTCTTCTACCAAATATCCGGAAATTACGATTTTAGAAGATCAATCTTTCCTTCGTGGAATGATAGTGTAAAATGTCCCTTCAAGATTACGTTCAGACAAAGTATAGTTAATTTGACTCAGAGCATGAGCGCTGGATCTTAAGTCATACTGCGACTGCCGCTGTATTTTATCTGGCAAGTGATCCAAATGAAAATTAATTATGCATTTTAGAAAAGTGGTCTAGTAGGTAGTGTGTTGGCTTATTAGACGAAAGGCCCGAATTCGAATCCCAGGCCAGACATCAAAAAACAAAATACAAAAAGTATTTCTTCGGCGACTTCCTCTCAGCAGATTTCTGGCAAAAACTCTGAGAGTAAAAATTGCCATGAAAAGCTTCTCAAAAAATCTGTCGTTCGGAGTCGACTTTAAACTGTAGATTCCGCCACTCATGTGTAAAATTCACGCACACAACATGAGTGGTGTTGAGAAGCTAGGCCGTAATCCTGACTGAAGGGTTGTAATGGCCAATTATGTATGCATGTTATATGGGTATACTGAAGCAATTTTAAATCAACTCTCACTAATCCCCTTCAGCAATTTGTAGTATTTTATCACACTAAAGGGGTTACAGTACAGACGCTCTTTGTGAGACGTACGAATTTCATTATGTTCCAATGTATTGTAAATCGCATTATGATTAAAATTATCGAAGATCTTTTCAAAATCTGTGGAACACAATAACACGTAAGCTGTTTAATATCGTCTATTGACGAATTATAGAGTCTGAATCCAGCTTGTTCCTCTGTCCGGAATGTCACGGATATCACGTCAGTTATTAGAATCTGAGTAAATAAAACTGCCATGGAAAGTTTCTCAAAAATCGGTCGTTCGGAGTCGGCTTTAAGCTGTAGGTCCCGCCACTCATGTATAAAATTAACACACACAACATGAGTAGTGTTGAGAAGCTAGGCTGTAATCCTGACTGAAGGGTTGTAATGGCCAATTATGTATGTATGTATTTTAGAAAAACCTTTAGTAGGGCGCTATAAACCTAGAATCGAGTTATGACAAACGGTGTTGAAAGCGTCGTCAATGTCGAAAAAGGTAGCCAGAGTATAATTCACAACGTGGAAGGATTTCCCGACCTGCCGGATATGTGAGTGAAGGGCTATCACACCTGATTTGCCTCAAATAAGATTTGCAAGCAAGAAGTTAATCGATTTCCTGAGATGAAGCTCAATAATGTTTTTCACAATTTATATTAAATAAAAATCACAGTCATTTTTTATTATAATTTGAGACAAAAAACAATTGTTCAAACACATTTTGAATACTTATACATACATATGTATATAACATGCTACATATGTATGTGTACATACAGTGGTGGCCACGAATTTAAGACACGACATATGACTGAGTTATTTGAGATAATTTTTACATTTTATCGAAAAAATTATGGGTCCATGATCTTTTTTTAGGATCTTAGTAATGTTATGAAGAAAAATTAATAACATTTTCTTACCTATATTCGGTTAAGAATTTTTATTTACATATTATATACATAAACACAAATTTTACCTGGTCACGAATTTAAGACATAGGTATAATATAACATTATTCTCTAAATTAAGCTCAGCTTCATAAAAAAAATTCTAATATTTAGTGGGAAATCCTTTATTTTTGATCACAGCAGCACATCTCGTGGGTAAACTTTCGACTAATGCCACACAACGTTGCTTTGGAATCGCATACTAAGCCTTTTGGATTTCTTCCCACAAATCGCTGGAATTTCTTGGTTTAACTGTTCGTACATGTTTCTCAACATCATTCCACAAGTTCTCAATTGGATTGAGGTCCGAGGATTGAGCTGGCCACTTAAGAACAACGATATCCTTTTCCTCTAAGCAGGGTCATTATCATGCATAAATTTCCATATTAGAGACATGTTGTCTTCAGCGAATGGTATCATAGTGTCTGTTACAATATTTTTGTAAACATGCTGGTCCATTTTAGAATCTATCTTGTAAATGGGACCTACACCATGCCAGGAAAATGCTGCCCACACCATCACATTTCCACCACCATGTCTGACCGTTTTTAGGGTGTACTTTGGATGATGCTCTAGGTTTGGAGGGCGCCATACGTACCGCTTTCCATCGTCGCTCCAAAGAATATTTTTCCAAAATATCATGGGTTTCTTGAGATGTTCTCTCGAAAACGCTAGTTAGACTTTGATATTTTTTTTTGACACAAGTGGTTTACGTTGTGCAATACACCCACGCAAGTTTTTTTCATTTAATCGTCTTCTTATTGTCCTAGACGAAATATTAATGCCAAAATCCGATGCAATGTTATTTTTTATTTTAGTTGAGCTCGTGAAAGGATTACTAGCAGCTACTCTATAAATTAAAATATCCTCCCTGGGTGTAGTTTTTCGGGCTCTAGGTTACTGTTTGATATTTTTGGTGGTACCATGTTGCTTGATGTGATCCATCGCGTTGTAGATCTTCCATCTAGAACATTTAAGCAGCATGGATATCTCTATTACTGTTTTTCCAGCAGATTTTAGTTGTTGGATCAGTTTTCGCTCGGCATCGGAACTCCAAGTACCTCTGGCCATTTCTAATTAAATATTTCGATGTATTTCAACATAAAATAATAAAAACATTCGTTACTCACCGTTTACCTTCAAAAAACACAAAAAAAATCGCTTAAAAATCAGAAAATTCTGAAATGTCTTAAATTCGTGGCCAGTTTCAAATACTCGTTTTTACATTAATATGATTAAAAAGCAACAAAATGTAAAAAGAAAAAAAAGAAAATAACGGTACTTTTTCTTAACATTACAGGGTACATAGAAAAATAAAGAATATCTTATTTGATATTACAGGGTTGTCAAAATTATCACGAATAAGTCAGTCATATGTCGTGTCTTAAATTCGTGGCCACCACTGTATATGTAAATAAACTTTATTTTAATTAAATAAACTTTATTTTATTTTTTTATTTTTGGATCACAGAACAAGTCCATTCCATATGAAACTACGGCTAATGAACAAGTTTTCCAACCATTCAATAAAACGTATTAAAATTCCTCTTTAAACCTAAAACAATGTCAACTACCTACCAGAGATCAGGAAAGAATCGTTTTTTTGCTACTCATAAGTACTCATGAAATTTTGAGTATGAGTGAGTCAACAGTATTGAAATTCAACTACTCTGATTCATTCGTACTCACTACAACATTAATTTATAAGTACAGGTTACAATGAGTATGAATACAACGTTGACATCGAACTCATAACATTCGAAATATGTTTGATTCATACGTCTACTCATTCAGATTCATAAATTTAGACAAATACTTATAATACTCATAAATGATTCAAGTGATTCGAATCATTCATCAAAATTTACACTCTTAGTTGTTGTTGCATTTACAAAAAAAAGAAGAAAGAAAAAGACAAAGACAGCAAGCAAAGGAAACACACAACCTTTTAGTGAGTATTGTAGTGTTCATACGCGAATCATACTTAATTTGTGCTTCGTGTATATGTTGAGTTATGGAGAGTCGAAATCAACAACATCATGCGTATTGTTAAGCATGAGTAGGATGAGTACTTCAAACTTTGAATATGAGTAGCATGAGTATGATATTAAAATAAGTATGAATGCGTATACATTAGTATCAGAAATTATGAGTATGATTCGAATCTACTCATCTTTTTGAATACTCATTGATGATCTCTGGATGTGATGCATTCCGTTGGGTGGTCATAATAGGAACATCAAATTTATCGTGGTGTAATGACAAGTAATTTTTTCAAATTTCATCATTTTTTCTTATTAAAATTTTGAGGTTTTTTTGTGTTTCAGAACTTGAAATGTTAGGCCCTTTCGGTTTGTTGTATCATTAGTATTTATCGTCGCACATGCAGTCATTAATGTTGGTGACCATGATATGAGAAACCTTCCTCAGTATTTTGTGTTTTGGATAAATTTTTAATTTGACCAACATCCTTGCAATTGATTTTAAATTCAAATTCATATTACACTGTTCTAAATTTTCTTTTCTTATTTTTTTCCTATATCCTTTTAAATGCTCATTGCTGATCTCTGCTACCTACATACGTTTGCATATGTATATGTACTATTTCATAATCATTTTTCATTTTGTTTAATATTTGTATAGATTTTATCGCAAGTTGATTAAAATTATTGTTCATTCTCCACACAAACATATAACATGTGTATGTATGTATGTTTATATGTATAGAGTAGAAGTACATACATATATATTTTTGGGGAGCATTTTCTTTATCTTTCTCATGAGCGATGGGGGGGATGAAAAATTAAAAATTAAAATAAAATTGTCATAAATTTTGTTGTTATAAATCATAAAAGTGAAATTTTCTTTAAAGGCAAGTAAATGTATTTACAAAATGACCATTTTCCGAGTCACTTAGGCTCCAAATCGTTTATACGTGTTAACCATAAAAAAAACAAGAACACACACTGGCACACAAGTAAATGATGTTGTATTTAAATATGCATGTAGGTATGGGCTGTCATTGATGACCGGACCGGAAATAAAAATCACACACAAATCAGGGAAAATATTTAAAGAAATCACTGCATACATTTAGGCATTTATTTCAAAAGAATACGGGTATCCCATAAATACAATATACTGGTGTAACACCATTAACATTTATGAGATTTTATGCGTGTGGACCTTTTGGGCTACGTATGGATACAAATGAATGTTTTTTCCACTTCTTCTACAAATACTTATATGTGTATTAGGGTGCACCTTAATCGCATGGGTCATTTTCTTTTTATTTGTATAGTTTAGGTAGTAAATTCCCCTAGAAAAGTTTTCTGTATCAAAAAAAATATACATCAGAAACTTACACCAAAGGAATATGTGCAATATCAGCACAAACAATACCCGGAGGTGTTGAATATGGTAAATGGATATGCGAAGTCGCCGTAATCTAGTAGGTAGTGTATTGGCTTGTTAGACGTAAGGCCACGATTCAAACCCCAGGTCAGACATTAAAACGAAATATTTTGCCAACAGATTTCTGGCAAAAACTCAGAGAGTAAATAAAATTGCCATAAAAAGTTTCTCAAATTCCTGTCGTTCGGAGTCGACGTTAAACTGTAGGTCCCGCCACTCAAGTATAAAATTAAGGCACCCAACATAAGTGGTGTGAGAAGCAAGGTCATAATCATGACTGAAGGGTTGCAATGACCAATTACGTATGCATGTATGCACATGCAATTGACCAAATAGAAGTTTAATTACACATACACTATTATTAATTACACAAATAAAGCTGAAATAATAATGAAAAAAAGGCAAGAACAATTGTATCTTCTCTGTTATAATGCAACTAAATAATCGGTGCCAAATAACGTCCTAATTGCTGTACATTTGCATTTACTATTGCACAATATGTGGAAAGTGAAGCTGGATGCCCGAAGTTCTAGTTGGCAGTGTGCCAAACTTCATGTGCAGAGGCCGTGAGGTCAATTCACACCAGAGACTGGGTGTTGTTTGTTTGGTTGTAATACTTCTTTAGTACTTATTATTAGATTTGTGTTAGAGGACTTGTACTTGTCATTGAAAGAAGTATAGTACCTGACCCATTGTACTGCGTCCTAAAGGAGAAAGTATAATAGATGAAATAGGGAAAAGCAGGGGGAGTAGGAAAGGGGCAATAAGGAATCTAAACTGATTATTAAAAAATATAAAATAACATTTTTCGCACACTACCTCTCTTTCCTTTCTCCTTTAACTGACTATCTTCTCCGTGTATGAGTACAACGTTTACCTCAAACTCATAACATTCGAAATATGTTTGATCCATACGCCTACTCATTCAGATTCATAAATTTAGAAAAATACTTATAATACTCATAAAAGAAGAAGAAGTAATGAAAGAAATCTTCTAGTGAGTATTGTAGTGTTCGTACGCGAATCATACTTATTTTGTTATTCTTGTAAATGTTGAGTAAAGGGAAGTCGAACCCCACAATATCATGCGTATTGTTAAGTATGAGTACGATGAGTACTTCAAACTTTGAATATGAGTAGTATGAGTATGATATTAAAATAAGTATGAATGCGTATAAGTATAAGAAAATATGAGTACGATTTGAATCTACTCATCTTTTTGAATACTCATTGCTGATCTCTGTTCTTTACGAACCAACTTTTTGAATTTAAAATATTTTACCAGTTTGAGGGCGGATGCGACGCCCTCTCTCCTAACATTGCTGCGGACAATTACAGTGTAATTTCGTATTTTTAAAATTAAGGGGCACCCTAATGTGCATACATGGACATGTACATACATGTGCTTTTGTACTATAATGTTTTGATTGTAATGGATGGTAATGGTAATAACAATCATTTTTTTGTTCTTTGTATGTGGTCATAATAGTTAATGGCCATTTTATGCGTATTATTAACATAATAAAAAATACATAACCAATCCAATAGCTGAGCAAGATTTCATTTGGTATTGCATACGATAAAAATCGTGTTACGAGAATCGAATGGTTCAAGTTACGTTATGCTTCCCGTATTCCTTTTTTTTATAACTTTGAAAGGAGAAAATGCTGATGCTGCTAATGAAACATATGAAACGTTAGTTAAAAGTCATAAAAATTGTTTATCAGATTCATTCATGTAAAATGCTTTTTTATTTCTTTTTCGTCATAAATTAATTGATTGAATTGAAAATTGCTTCTAAGAAAACTACTGGCGAGACTTACAAATTTTGTGTGGAGATAAGGATTTAAGTATTTAATTCTCAAAATATTTTGTAAAATCGGCTTTGTCCATGAGCAATTTGAAATGAGGATTTGCAGAGTTTTTGAGATATCATGGTGCTTAAATTTATTTAATGAATCGAGAAACTCTATGGCACTACTTGTTTGTTTATTCCTTTCGTAATGCAAATGTCACATAAGTACAGTTTTTCCCCTTCACTTTTATTCTCCATAAATTTAATTACTTCTCTAGTTGGAAAATATCTTCCTAGAGGTATTAAAATGTTCAATTGGGATTTTCAAGCGTGCTTCTAAGTGCTATGTCACCAGCAATGCGAGAAATGTAAGCAATAATGATGCTCAATGGCATGTCAGAAGTATTTTTAAAATATAAAATACGTACCCTAAGCTAAACCGGTCAAAATTCGCTTAGTAACACAATCAAATCAATTTTAGTACGAGTATATACTCGGCAAAATCAAAAGTACTTCTAACATTAATTAAATATTATTATTATTCTTTGCACTCTTTTGCATAAACAATAACAAATCACAATATAATTATATTCGACGGATCTTTGTAACGGAGATCTTCAAACCACGATTATTCTCTTCAAACATACCGCGTCTTCACACAAGACTGACTGAACTTTTGCTCACTTGTTGCCTGCTTTGACTTACCTTTTATATGACAACTTAAACAGTCCGATGAATGTTCTGGAAGTCGAATGTTCGTGGCTTCGCCTTCTCGAGATCTCTATAAATGTAAACATTGTTGTTTCATTGTAATTGTGTATCTTGTTTATATTTATTCTTGTAATGTTTGTTTTTGCATTTTTGTTTATCCTTCTTTGATACTGGTGTTTGTTGGTATATTTTTGTTTACTTGTTTATCATATAAACAAGTTCATTGTTTTTGTGTTTGTAGCTTTTTTTAATTTTAATGTTAAACGATGTAAAAGCAAAACACCATTTCCATTTTCATAACAATATTATAAATCCTTTTTTTATTATTAACATAACAACACACTTTGAGTGATTATTCATGATTCCTTTAAAAACGACTAAATTTTCGATATTCAATAGCACTCTGCTTAACGCATAGTTTTTAATAAAACTCTCGATTACTAATCTCAGATTCACATCTTGTCGCTGACTGATAATTCAGTCAGTGGCTAGAAGCATTGTTTTTCCATCTGTTTAAACTGCCTTATTTCACATCTGGCAACTTTACCCTTTTTTATTTTATTTTTGTTGTTGTTGTTCGATTTTTGATCTTTGTTTTGTTTTCGTCTCATATATTCTCGTACTTAACCTTATCTAGTTGTTTGTGTAATACGGAGTACTAATCGAGGTGTGTGTTTTATTGGTGCCTAATTGTCTTGTTTGCTTATGTATATCCAAAGTGACAGGAAAAATGTCTGTGGAGAGAATGTTCTATGTACGGATACTGTCGCTAAACACATTCCCTTGAATGATGGAGGACTATCACGGAGTTATATTCGATTTTCAAAAACAAGAGTGGATTCATTTGTAATATCCATGAAACAGTGGTAACCAAGGTGTTGTAATGAATCA
Source organism: Sarcophaga rosellei (assembly GCA_930367235.1). Taxonomy (NCBI): domain Eukaryota; kingdom Metazoa; phylum Arthropoda; class Insecta; order Diptera; family Sarcophagidae; genus Sarcophaga; species Sarcophaga rosellei. The sequence goes on along the minus strand of OV884021.1, from coordinate 48,826,181 downwards.
ATACAATCAGATACCATGCTGTCATTAACAAGACAGCAGGCCCTCTCTCTCTCTCTTCGAGGCACTAACGCATGGATTAGAGATGTGTTTCATTTTAAATAGGATATAAGAGGTTGGATCAGATGGAGGTAGTATTTTTGCAACACCTTAAAAATTGTAGACACTTGAATGTTTCTTTCAACATACCAAATTAATAAATAAATACGCCGTTTCCATTTAACATCGCATTGTATTTCTATGTCCAGACCACCAAGATCTTTTGGCTTCCACATATTTATATCATTCCTACATACACATGGCATACTTAAACCCACGCACGCTAATGAGCCAACAAGCATAATTGTTTATTGCACACGACCAGAAATCAGCAATGAATCGTTTTTTCGCTACTCATAAATACCCATGAAATTTTGAGTGTGAGTGAGTCAACAGTATGTATTGAAATTCAACTATTCTGGTTCATTCGTACTCACTACAACATTGATTTATAAGTACAGACTGCAATGATTATGAGTATGATAACATTCGAAATATGTATGTTTGATTCATTCTGGTTCATTCGTACTCACTACAACATTGATTTATAAGTACAGACTGCAATGATTATGAGTATGATAACATTCGAAATATGTATGTTTGATTCATATGCCTACTCATTCAGATTCATAAATTTAGAAAAATACTTATAATACTCATAAATGATTCGAGTGATTCGAAACAAACAGCACGCAAAGCAAACACACAACCTTCTAGGGAGTATTGTAGTGTTCGTACGAGAAACATACGATTCTTGTAAATGTTGAGTAAAGGAGATTCGAAATAAAGACGTGCAGTAGTACACCACAAAGTATTTGTAAAACAAATACACCATGGTAGATACCATGTACTATTGGTATAAATGAGAGAATGAGTGTAACTGATATTGTCTGCTTTTGCTTTTACTTATCTACTCTACCCACAAAAACAATAACAGTTCTTTATGGTTTTGCATTGAGTATCGTATTGTATTTGTTTCTTCCTCTCAAATAACTGTTGTACTACAAGTATTTTTGGGTGTTTATTGTTATTTATAGTAGAACGAATTTGGATTAGTGCATTAAGTTGAAGTATATAAACATATTAATATGGAAATGAATAATTTAGAAATGAAAGAAAAAATTATGTCTGGTGAATATAAAATTTGCGAAAAAAGAGAACGAAGCAAGATATGGGATTGTTTGGTATGGTTAAAGATCAAAATGATTCGGATATTATAAATTTTGTTGCGTATGAAATTGTAAAAATGTATACAAGTACAATAAAAATGCACTTTCCAATTTAAATAAAGATAAGTGCGTTAATGGAAAATCATTTAACGAAATATTGTTTGTAAATATAAATTCCAAAAAATAATACTATCTTAACTGATTTTAGTTTCTACTTTTATTTATTTATTTATTTAATATTAATCATAGCACAAGATGTTAATCTTATAAATGAGAGTGCTATGGGAGTTGAGCTAACAAGTAATAAAATATCATAGATAAAATAAGTAACAGAATGTATGGAATAATGTAGAATTAGAATAATTTTAGTTTTGTTTAAAAAACATTTTTAAGTACTGAATTATATTATTTTTTTTCTACATTTTTATCAACTGAATTTTTAGTTTTGTTTTAAAAACATCTTTAAATACTGAATTATATTAATTTTTTGTATTTTTTATAAAAAAAAACATAATAAAACGTATCGTTTTAGAATTGTTATAGTTGTTTTATTAGCGTTCGTATTCTGCTTGTAATTTAATGTCCATATGCATACAGCATACAATAAGTTACTTATTGTACCACACTCATGATCTATTTTATATGTTTGACTAAAATATAGCAAAACAAATATGTTACTCTTATTCTCTTTATACTCACTCATACTTACTATGTTTGAGAAAGTAACAATACCAACTTGTACAAGAACTACTCAACTACTCATCAATACACACACACAGCAGTAGACACTACGAAACTTGTGTATTCAGTTGTAACTGTGCACGTCTTTAATTCGAAATTAACAATATCATACGTATTGTTAGGTATGAGTACGATGAGTACTTCAAACTTTGAATATGAGTAGTATGAGTATGATATTAAAATAAGTATGAATGCTTATAAGTAATAGAAATTATGAGTATGATTTGTGTTGAACCGACTTCAACTTTATTTTTATTTTTTTTATTTAATTTTTATTGTACATATTTAACTATTATTATTCTTCAGTGTAAAGAGAGAACACTCTAATTTTCTTTTATTTATGAATAATGAAGTTCCTAACTTGAGTCTTTTTTTGTATTATAACGGAGTAAAATTGAGTAGTTAATTGAATCTCTTTTGTTTTTGATCATTAAAGACCTTCTGGTCATTTTAGTTTTAAGTTTGAATTTGAATTGAAGAGAAGCAAGAGGCTTCAATGAAAATCTGAATTCTTTATAAGAAAAGACAGAGTTCTTTTATTATTAAAACCCACAAAGGCTAGGGAGAAAGTCTAGTCTTCAATTTGAATCTACTCATCTTTTTGAATACTCATTGCTGATCTCTGATTCAAACTAGGCTTTTTGACTCTGTTTCCGAACAGTTTAGTTTACTGTAAAAGGAAAATAAATGTCATACACTGCTGTCATGTGCAAAATAATGGATGAAAAGATTGAAAATTTCCTATTGAGGTCATTAACACAAATTTGGAATATAGTTCGAGATACATACATACATAGAATAGAATTTAATCTGAACTAATCTAACGATTTTATTGCATAAAATTTTATGTTACATTAATTTCAAAATATTTTGTAATAAAAATGATTTAATTTAAAATAAAAATGCGATAACAAAATTCCTACCAGCTACCTAATACCACCAACTTGTTACCATCTTAAGGTTGGCTGTCACTCTGTCTGCCTGGCCTTTGCTGCGACTGTTATTTCTTCCAATAATTTCGCATTAAAATTCATAAATTTAATAAACAATAAAGTTTGAATAAAAATTTATAAAAAAGGAACTTCAATACAAGTGAATTAAAGCAAAAGGAATTACAAAAAAAAAAAAACTAAAAAAAGGAAGAGAAAACAAGTTGTCAAGTACAAAAGCACGAAGAACAACGCATTAAATAATGTCTTGTAAATATGTATGTTTTGTTTTTTTTTTTTGGTCTTGTAAATTATTATGGAAAAAAAACCGGCAGCATTCCATCATGTAACAAATATCGACAAACTGAAATGTTTTAGTTTTTCAATTTTTTTATTTTCCTTCGTATTCAAATTTGAAGGAAGGAAGGCAGAGGATATTGAAATGAGGCAAAATGCAAATCAGCTTATTACGATGATGATAATGATGGCAACGACGTTACGACGATGAAAAATGAGAAGAAAAAAAATTAGATAAATATGTAACTGTGCTTGTACTTGTACTTGTACTCTTGTAATACAATGTACATTGAACATAAGGATAACAAAAGGATATTGACATGATTTAAAGTAAATAAATACCAAAGGAAAACACAAATAACAACAATACAAGGAAATTGATGAAGAAAACAAAAAAAAATTGATGAAGATGGTCGTAAGTAAAAGATATCGGAAATACTCACATAAATTAAGTTTAAAAAAGAAAAACAAAACACGCACACAATCGCGCACACACAAAATGAAGCATACATTTAGGGAGCCCAGCCCCATGTTAGAGATTTACTCGCAATGGCAAATAAAATGACGTGCAAATAGAAACGTAAAGAAAAAGGAAAATTATTTTTGGAATCTATTAATTTTCCCTACAAACACACACACACACACACATAACATCATGTAAATGGAAATACAAACGAAATGTGAATGTGGGTGCTTATGAATGTTGTTTTCTCTTGGCTGCTCATTTTGTTTTGGCCTTTTCTTTGGCCTCTTTATGTTGCTGCTACTACCGTTGAAACCGTTGTTGTTGTTGTTGTTTGACGTATACTTTATTGTTTAGCTGGTTCGTTAAATACACGATACTATTTAAGAATATTAAGGCATTAAGTCAAGCTGCCAACAAACCAATACAACTACAAGTGAATACAAAATATTTTAAATTAAAAAGAAGAAAAAGACCTTCTTAAAATGTGTATGTATGTGTATGTGTGAGTGTATCTTATATTTGGTTTGTGGTTCTTGTATAGTGTTTAGTTGATTTTTTTTCTTAAGGAGTATTCATATGTACATACATACACATGCCCTTATCATATATGTTTGTATATAAAATTAAAGTGTGTGTGTGTGTATTTTTTTAAAAGATATCAGTATAAATGTTTTATAGGAGGATATTAGTGGAAACGTGTATACTTTCGTACATTGTTAGAATATTAACGAGCCGTTTATGTGTACAATAATAAGAGAGAATTGCGTTTTTGGCCAAGTTATGATGGCATTAAGAACTTTGGCCGCATAAAAGACATTTATATTAATACGCATAAAACTGAATGATATTCTCTGTTCTAATACGACCAATGGCGGATAGATATTTACAAGAATAGTATTCATTCCACGGCAATTAATATTTCTTTTGAGAAAATCTCATAAAATAAACCACATTGTAGTTGTGACTCCTTTTATTTTCATTTTCATTCAGTATTACGATGAACCGAAACTGTTAGTTTTTAATAGTAATTAAAATGTTGAAAGGCTACAGAATTCGGGGCATACAAAAATTAAGAATCAAAAATAATAAATATTAAAAAAAAGCATAATTAGACAAGATAAACAATTAAAAAAAATTATTTTTATACAGTTTCGTTTAAGCCGTAAATTTAATTACGTATGAACCAGAGATCAGCAATGAATCGTTTTGTCGCTACTCCTAAGTACGCATGAAATTTTAAGTATGAGTGAGTCAACAATATTGTAATTCAACTATTCTGATTCATTCGTACTCACTACAACATTGATTTATAAGTACAGGTTGCAATGTGTATGAGAACAACGTTGACATCAAACTCATAACATTCGAAATATATGTGATTCGTACGCCCACTCATTCAGATTCATAAACTTAGAAAAATACTTATAAATACTCATAAATGATTCGACTGTTTCGAATCATTCATCAATATTTACAGTCTTAGTTGTTGTTGCATTTACAAAAAAAACAGAAGAAAGAAAAAGACAAAGACAGCAAGCAAAGCAAACACACAACATAGTATTATAGTGTTCGTATACGATTCATACTTATTTTGTGATTCTTGTAAATGTTGAGTAAAGGAGAGTCGAAGTCAACAACATCATGCATATTGTTAAGTATGAGTACGATGAGTACTTCAAACTTTGAATATGAATAGTATGAGTATGATACATAAATATGAATGTCAGAAATTGTGAGTATGATTCGAATCTCCTCATCTTTTTGAATACTCATTGCTGATCTCTGGTATGAACGCTAGAACCATGTACAATGCATTCTATAAATAAATTCTTTATTGTTCGCACAATTCCATGTGCCACTGTTCACAACTTGATGTATTCAACAATAATTGTTTTGTTTCTTGTTCTGCTTTTGACGCTTCTGCGTAAACAACAACAATTGTTCGATAGATTTTCAAACCACGATTAATCTCTTTACACGCAACGCGTCTTCACACAAAACTGACTGAATTCTTACTACTGCATGCCTGTTTTGTCTTGCCGTTTTATATGCTCATGTAAACAGTGTGATGAATGTTCTTAAAGTCGAATGTTCGTGGCTTCGTCTTCTCGAGATCTCTATCGTTGTTTTATTGTTGTTTGTGTATTTTATCTACGTTGTGTGTTGTTGTCCTCTTGCTTACTTGTTCATGCCTTTTTCTTGCATACTGCTGTTGTTGGTATATGGCTTTTGTTTTTGTAGCTTTTGTTTATCATTTTAGTCTTGAACGATGTTACACCATTTCCATTTTCGTAACAATATGATAAAAACCCAATAATCATCGCAACACGATAAAATGTAACCTAAATGCTGATTTGCGTAGATCGTGTGGTGATTAAACGAGAAATAAAAATGATCTCAGTTAGATATATGTAAGAAAAAGGTAATATCTAGGGCGTCTAGACGGGTAGTATTTAGTTTTCTGAAGAAGGAATTGTACCGCAGTCCTTCTCAGAATTAAACTTCTCAAATTGGCAACAATATGCTAATTGAGCAACATCTTATTGTGGAGAAGATATTACTTAAACTGGAAGGAAAACAATTAATAATCAGTTAATATCCTAATGACCGGCGGTCAAGTGCCTTGATCCCTAACTCTACTAACCCTACTCAAATAAAGCTAAAATAGCTTAAATAATTACAGCTTCTAGTAGTGCCACAGATTTATTAAAAAACGCAGAGACTTATTTAAAGAGATCCCCAATGATTCTTAATGATAGATACCATAATTACTTTGCCGAGCCCAGGATAGCTAAATCGAAAAGGTTTCATCGATTATATGTTTTGGTTATTTAGTGGCTAGACCTAGTTGAAGAAATAGTAGCCATTGGTCCAGCAAAACTTAGAACCTTGGCGTCAAAGATGGCGTAATCTAGGTAAGGCGGAAGTCTTGTTAACTTATAGTATTGTTACGTTTTTATTTTTTTAAAAACGTTTAGATTGCAAATAAAAATAAATTTGTGTTTAGTTTTAAGTAATTTTTTTTTGTCCACACAATTCTATGTGCTACTGCTCGCAACTTGATGTAAACAACACAATTTACTTTGATTGTTATTCTTCTTTACACTATTTTCCGTGAACACTAACAATTCTTCAGCAGATCTTTATAATTGAGATCTTCAAACCACGATTATTCTCTTCACACGCAACGCGTCTTCACACAAGACTGACTGAAATTTTACTGACTGCGTTGCCTGCTTTGTCTTTCATTTTACAGCCTGATGGATGCTCTTTAAGGAGAATGACTTTGTCTTCTTGAAATCACTATAAATGTAAACATGTTGTTTACGCTATTGTTGTTTGTGTATTTTGTTTACATTTATTCTGGTAATGTTTGTTGTTGCTTTTTGTTTACTTGTTTATCCCTTTTTTATACTGATGTTATTGCTATATTTTTGTTTATTTGTTGATCATGTAAGCAAGTGCATTGTTTTTGTTTTTGTAGCTTTTTTTTATAATTTTAATGTTAAACGATGTAACACCATTTCCATTTTCGTAACAGTATCTTATCTTATGTATGTATGTAATTATCTACTTTGAATAACTCTTCTTTACTTTATATTTAAATTTCTATTTTGATTGCATTTTTCATTACATTTTCATGTGAAAATTAATTTAAGTTTCTGCAATGATTTTCGAACTCATTTTGAAAGACCATTCTTGTGATGAGACCACGATTTTTCTTTATTAAAAACCATATGGTGATCACAATGGCGCACTAATAAAGGTGAAAACATCTTTAAGAATAAATTTCACAGAAAGGAATTACGTTAAGCCAAGCAGTTGGCACATGTGCTGGCATTGTTAAATGACTACGATTCTAGCATTTTTCTAATGGCAATACAAACAACAATAATGATGACGTAAATAACACTCTCCATTCCGTGCCATCGCATTCCATTCATGTAGTCATTCACACACAATGAGGTGTAAGTTTTAGTGAAAAATAGATTTCTAAAACGTTTAAGCCAAAGCGATGTGTCCTGAATTTTAAAATCTTAAATAGAAATGTTCAAATAGAATTTTACATTTCAAATAATAAAAGGTGAACAAAAACATGTGGCGGTGTTGCCATTGATACAAACAACCAACAACTACTTACAGTCTGGAAAAATGTTACGCGAAAAGTGAAAAAACCACCCACAATTCCGAACAAATGCAGCAGAGAAGCCCGTATCACTGGCGCATTTATGCCAAATAGCGTGTACGTGACCAATTCTTTTCGTTTTTCGTATTTTTCCTTCTGATTCTTCTCCAAAAAAAAAAGAAGAAAAAGAACTCATAACTCTCATACTCATACTCATACTCGGTACGTCTTTAGATTTTGTATTCCAAAGAAAGTCAGAAGGCGATCATTTATGTTTGAAAACGTATGTATATGAGTATGTGAGTTTTTAAGGGTAGTTTAAGGATAGATGTGGAGGCAGAGTGGCTGCCAAGGGATTTATGAGAGATAAATATGAAAGGGAAAGGGGTGGGTGGGTGGTGGTTTAATAATGACAAAGGCATCTCGTTGTTAATTTTTTGTTGCCACTGTTATTTGTTTATTTGAAGACACCATATGCTAAATAGACAGCATAGAGCAGATTATTCTTTATGCCGTATACATCCTCTACCATGTTTCATCATTTTAAGGGTCATGCTTCAATGTGAATGAATAATTTTTTAAGCTGCTTATCTGTTTTAGGACATCTTAATACTTAAGATGAATGGAATTCTTTAAGTGAAGAAGGATATATGAAGGTATACATCTGAGAAATTCTTTCATAATATTTTCCTTAAAGATTTCTTTTATAACTAGGAATCAAATATAAATACTTTTAAATATGTTACTGTGGATAGTTAGCAAATCGAATGAAAAAATCATCCTTGAAGACAAGAACTCTAAGTATTACTATGTTATAATATTTGAAGATTTAGATGTACAACTGATTTAATTTCCCTAAGAAATTTTAGTGATTCCAATTATTGTTATTATGAGACAAAGTAACCAAATTAAAAAAAAAAATACCACGTAATTTCATCAATTTACACAATGACTTATTGGTTCCTCCTCAAATCTAATTATAAATGAAATCTATTAATGACTACTCAACATCGGCAATAAATTCTGCTTTCGTCGTTACTATGTAATGTTTAGAAATATTTTGTGTCTTGCATGAAAATAAGAGGATACATCTGTAAATATACTACGTGCCCTAGGGTTTAAATAAAACTGATACATTTTCAAGTATACTTACTTACTTACTTAATTGGCCATTAACAACCCGATTAACAGATTTCGGCCTGCAGTAACACATCCTACCAGGCGCCTCTGCTTCTTGCGCTCATACGCTAGTTAGTCCCACCAATCGATGACTGGGCTTCCTCGATTTGGTCCTTCCAACGCGCACAAGGTCGTAATATCCGTCGACTTCCGCAGATACTCACATCAAATACCCGTCTCGCCGGAGCATCCTCCTCCATTCGAACGACATGGCCGAGCCAGCGCAGCCGCTGGATATTAATACGCTGCACAACATCTATGTCGTTGAGGAGCTCATACAAATCACGCAAGCAACTGGACACTTTTTTTAAAAATAGTGCCATTGCGATGCGCTCCCGCTTTTCGCAGAACACTATCCATGTAGAAGTTGAAGAGGTCGCATGATAAGGGATCGCCTTGTCTGAAACCTCACATCAAATCAATCAAAAGGTTCGGAGAGGTCCATTCCTAACTTTACAAGTATACCTCTGAACATTTCACAATCATTGTTCTGACCTATGGCACATTGAGATCTCTACGAACTTTTTACATTCTATAATGCTGCACAATATAATTTTTTAAATGAGAAACATAATTAAATAGCATAACTTCACATCGATTTTAGAAGGACATTATAAACAGAGATCAGCAATGAGTATTCATAAAGATCAGTAGATTGAATCATACTCAGCATTTCTGGTACTTATTCATACCTATTTTAATATCATACTCATACTACTCATAATCAAAGTTTGAAGTACTCATCGCACTCATACTTAACAATAAGCATGATGTTGTTGATTTCGCCTCTCCATGACTCAACATTTACAAGAATCACAACATAAATATGATTCGCGTACGAACACTACAATACTCACTAGAAGGTTGTGTGTTTGCTTTGCTTGCTGTCTTTGTCTTTTTCCTTCTTCTTATTTTTGTAAATGCAACAACAACTAAGAATGTCAAATCATTTATGAGTATTATAAGTATTTTTCTAAATTTATGATTTTGAATGAGTAGTCTTATGAATCAAACATATTTCAAATGTTATGAGCAGTGTTGCCGTTTTTGGTCATTTCTAACCAAAATTGGTTATTTTTTTGATCAATGTGTAGATTTTTTTGGTTTTGGTTATTTTTTTTCTTACAAAAAAGCTGTTGTTTTGTTTGTGAAAATTAATTAATTAGTCAGACTAAAGTTTTATTTTGCAATTTCTTGTTTCTTTTTTTATTAATTATTATTTAAATTTGAAAAAAATTAAATAAAAGTCTGCGAATTTAATTTTGGTTATATTTTTTCTTATTTGGTGATTTTTCACAAATGTTGGTTACAAAATTTATTTTTTCGTGGCAACACTGGTTATGAGTATGATGTCAACGTTGTACTCATACTCATTGCAACCTGTACTTATAAATCAATGTTGTAGTGAGTACGAATGAATCAGAGTAGTTGAATTTCAATACCGTTGACTCACTCATACTCAAAATGTCATGAGTACTTTTGAGTAGCGAAAAAACAATGAACGCAACAAACACAACAATTTTGCAATTGCAGCCTAAGGTAAGCTGTGTACGTACATATCAATTATAATAAAGACAGCGGCAACAAAGCATAAGCAAAACAAATAAATATAAATAAATCGTTATCAATAGTGCCACTAAAATGCTTTTTTTTTTAAACCTCTGTTTCATGAATGTTGTTGTATTGACAGCATTAATCCTAGCATTGTCAACAGAAATCCGCTCACTTGTGCACTAATACTCTCATTACTGCGAATAAAACTAGAAATTAGTCTAAAAGGAAAGCAGCAGAATCTTTGCTTATTGTCGCGCTGCCTTTAAAATAATCAATTCCGTAATTATTCTATTTTTAAGAGATTACGGTGTTTGCTTCCGATATATAAGATAAATCTCCTCGCAAGGTGTGTCTAAAAGGCTTTATTCAAATATCTTAGTATCAAAAAAATACACGAAACTGAAAATTAAATAAATGAATCGATTATTAGGCAGGAGACTCAAGTGTTTTAGTTTTTAAAACCATGCTGAAATTCTTTCCCCTCTCCCTAATTGCAACGTTAACTGGACAAATAAGTAGTTGAGTACTTTAGATACTAGAGCACAATATACATACTAACAATACATAAAAACAAGAATTCTAAATGCATAAAAATAAAATATCATTTAAATAATTCTAATTGATATATGTACATACGTATATGGTACATGTTAATTAATAATCCGTTGTAAAGTGGTCATCTACTAATTCTTAAAATGTTAGAAAAATGTGCTTTAAAAAAGTATTCTCGTGTCTCTTCTTCCTTTGGAAGTAGTGAGATTAGATACAATGTCGGAGATATCACTTTGTTACAGTCCATTGTACCTTCTGTATAATTAAAGCCACTTGAGTTTAGAAATCAAAACAAAAATCATCATCAACAAAGGATTTGTCTCGTAATGGGTATTTGGTAAGAACGGGGAGGGAGAGGGACTAAGGAAGCATACCAGTTGTGAGCATAGCTGCCAGATAAATGAGGTATTAAATCGTCAAATATTTGAGAAAAAATCGTCAAAGACGTTTATTGAAATTGTCAAAAAATCGTCAGAAAAAAAATTAAAAGTTTTTAAAAACCAAAATTATTTCTATTGTAGTAAAAAAAAATATGTGTTAGAAATTAAAAGCTGTCGTTCCTCATCTTAATTTATTAATTTTTTTGCAAAAATGGAATTTTCAGGAAAAAATTGTTTAAGATTTAAACAATATATCCCACTGTTGTTTATTGACACATAAGCGCAGCAATAATATTGCATCATCTTAATTTATGGGTGGTGTAAATATTAAGGAATCAGAAGCTCTTGACATTCTGAACATGAAAATTCAGTGTAAGGTTGGCTGGAACCGACACATTTTTCAGTTCCTTCTTAAGATCTCATCAACTGATCTTACTATTTACACCATTTATAACCGACCGAGAATAGAATACAACTCTAATGTATGGGTCGCTACCTCAACGTCTATTTTGAGGTTTCTCGACCGTGTACAGAGGAGGCCGTAGTAGCTCGTTAAGGACGGTAGTGTATCCAACTCCATTGAATAATTGGAGTATCATTGCAATGTGGTATGTGTTTCACTGTTCTATCGCTTTTATAAAAGGATTTTGCTAGAACGAAATAAGAGGACTTGTTCTCGAAAATCATATATTCCATGTAACGGTCGTCTTTCTCGGCCAGCACATCCGTATGTTGTCGATAGGCCAGTGGATAGCACACTGCAGTACACTAAAAATACGTTTTTTAGTTGGACTATCCTCAACTACGCGGTTATTTAGGAGTTGTAATTTTTTAGCTTTCACATATATTCGAAAGTAACTTAAAAATACAATACTTTACTCCGTGTTATTAATAACCTAAATTTGCAGTGGTAACAATTGCAAAGTAAATACAAGGCTTAAAGTGGCTTTTAATGTACTAAAGTAAAGAATATGAAGTAAATTTTTAATTTTTAAAAAACGTCAAAATAAGGGAATAAATCGTCAAATCGTCAAAATGATATTTTTGGAGCTCAACATCGTGAAAATGGCGATTAATCGTCAAATCCGGCAGCTATGGTTGTGAGAGTATATCGACAGTATCACAGCTGTTACTGTTTGTTTGTTTAAAAAATGGAATGAACAAAACTTTGAGTTGAACAAATAAAAATTATGCTGGGATTGGCGCTTTACAGCATTTATAGCAATTTTGATCAAATTTTGGCTGTAATAGGTTTTTCTAAGCTTTTTAAATTAATATTTTGTTCTACATTATTTTAGTAGACAAATCATCAGTAGACTCTCCATTTTATACGAAAATAATCGGAATGTAAAGTATTCACTTGCTTTCTTATATTGTCTCAGAACTATTTGAACGAAATCGGCTCTATCTTCTATCGCTTCTTTATTTACTGATGATTTACGTTGGATATATTAAGGAACCATTCATCATTTGAAATCCAATTTAATTTGTCTCCTTCTTGAATTCTTTTTTTTTTTCTTGTTTTCTTATTTTGTTCCAGTGCATCAAACGAAATTAGGAAAACAACATGTGTTCTTAGTTTACATTGTCTGCATGGGTAGTGGGATTCAGTATCGCCTCTGACAAGTCAACAGAGAACCTGAATGGTACGTGATCATATGTGATACAGAAGTTTTGTCTACAAACTTTGCCTTTTTCTTTCTCTTCAAATTCGAAAACAGGACGTGTTGGAATTTTTAAATAATTTTTTTCAAAATTATCGTAACTTGTCTACAATTTCGATTTTTCAAAATGTGAAAGTGGTGAATGAAACACTACTGACATGTGTAGCAAGCAAAAATGTAAAGAAAATTCATTTCGATTGTCAATGTAAAAGGGAATGGAGAATGTAATTTATCCATATTAGTTCCATGTAATACATACATACATATGTTCAAATACTCATACTATGTATGGCATAAACAATACGTTTATATTGCATATTGAGTAAATGTCTTAAAGTTTCTAACGTTATTTTACATTTGCATAATTTGAAATTTTTTTACAAATTTATGAAATTTCTTTAAAAATTAATTTTTATTTTTCTACGATATTTTGTTTAAAATACTCATTTTTTACTTACACCAACCATTTCGTGTGTTAATTGTTAAATTTATTAATTAATCAGAGTTTTTCGTTCATTTTTAATATCCATGCAAACAATCTGTAAAAATATTACTTTCAAACATACATACATACATATGTACATACAGATAGTGGAGAAGGTAACACACACCCTTTTTTAATGATTTTTGAAATATGAACTTCATTCATTGCTCTTTCGTTCATTCTCTGAAGTCCAGTGGGTTAACAAGTTTTAAACAACTCATTAATAAATTGGGGTTAAAATTCCATTACACACAGAACACACCATCACTTGCCCCTGCCATATCATTTAGCAGCCGCTCCCCTCCCCCTTTCTCATTTAAAGAACACAACAGCAACGTCATAAATCTCTGTCGCTTGCTTTACGGCCTCTACGATTTAATATTGATTTAATAAACACGAAACAAATATTTTACAGACTCTTTAGCGCATTCGTTCGTTCGTTGATTTGTTCGTTTATTTAACGGAATCTTAAATTACAATTTTAGCATAATGGCCTGTTTATTTAATTAGTGGTAGTGGTAGTGGTAGCTGATATCCATAAAATAGGTCATAGCAGGATGAAGTGCATAAATCATGTTGAATTAAATGCATTTGACAGTTTCAATGAGGGTGGCACTTAATCGATAAATAAACTCAACTGAGTATGTGCATTAGTCACAAAGTCCATCAACAGCAATCAAATGACTGTTAATTACGAAATTGAAAGGATTTAGAATATTCGATATCCTTTAATTAAACACTAAAAGTAATGTACATAAAACAAATACGTATCTACAATTGTTATATGTATTTGTGTATGTATTTTATTTTATTTTATTGATTTAAAATTTTATAAAAAATTTACAATAGAATTTATAAACCAATTTATTATTAATTAAAAGTAATTAGTAATTAAGCAAAAAATTATTATTAATTAATTTTTGCTGGAGAATTTCTATTTTGGCAGATGTTAAGAGGAATCATCGTCTGAAAGATGAATCATACTACTGCATCGTACGATCTAGGTTTAGGTTTAGGTTAGAGGACGTGTACTTGTCAAATGAGACAAGTACAGTCCCATTGTACGAAACGTCCTTAAGATGAAAGGATAATAGAGGGTATATGAAAAAGGAGAGGGGGTAGGAAAGTGAGAATAGGAAGCGGAGGAATTACACAGACCAAAGAAAACACAAGGGTGAGCGCGACTACACTTATGAAGATCTAGCACTTCTCAACCAACTCAAGCTTCTAATCAATCTGTGAAGAACCTTGATGTCGGCTCTCGACACAGAATTCAAGCCCTCAAAGAAGCCCTTGCCAAGGCTCCTCAACGTCAACCTACTAAGGGCTGGACAGTTACAGAGGAATTGCTCGGCGGTATCAATCTGCTTCTCATCACAACATACCCTGCAATAGTCCGACTGGGATCTGGAACAGCGACCTATTCTCGCAGTGCCCCGTAATAAACCTGATGACTAACATAAAACTGACCTTATCCAAGCCCAGCAGCCAACCTTATCCAAGCCCAGCAGCCAACCTGTTCTTACACTGTGTACAGCAGGCCATAGACCTATTAAATCGCCCTTAGCCTAGCCTAGCGAGAGCATCCACCGTCTCATTGCCGAGTTTTCCACTATGACCCGGAACCCAGCATAAACGGATTTGGTCTGGTCCAAAAGGCCTTAACGACTCCTTGCACTCGTGAACGAGATCTGATTTGCACCAGACCGACGCAATGGCCATTAGGGCAGCCTGACTATCAACGAAGATCATGTAAGATTCCGAATCCGAAGCGGGCCCACCAGCTATGGCCTCAATAGCCTTCAAGATTGCGAAAATCACCGACTAAAACACGCTACAGTCATCATTTATCCTGAAGTGAAGTTCAAAACCGAGTTTCCTACCGAAAACCCGCAGCATCTGTACCTCCACCGAACTTGGACCCATATATGAAGATGGATATACCTCCCTGCCCCTGGAGAAATAATGGGTCACCATTCCATTCTATTGCGCCCTATCCGGTACGATCTATTCAAGGTATTCCTGTAATATTCTCTCCAATCCCATTGTCCTTAAAACTTCAGGATGCTGATCAGCACCAACAAAGCATCTGCCAAGCACCATCCAAATGTTCCTTTAATGGTGACTCTAAGTATGTTGGATGACTTATTAAGCTGAAAGTATACAATCGAATAAAAATTCATAATCAGACTGATGAATCTTCGTAAACCATATTTTTCTATTTTGAACATATGAATACGATAATAATATGCGTTATAATCCTTCAAATGCGACTGAACAAATAAAGTTAATTGAAAAATTTTCATACACTGTCTCTGTACTTTTATTCTGTTTATCAAATTAAAAATATTGGCGTTGAATGAAAAAGCACTGAAGCTGATCTGATTGTATATGCGTGCTCTACAATTAATTTCCGTCGATTTCTGTCAGTGCAAATATTAAAAGGAAATAACCATCTGAATCTAGATAGGTAGGCAAGTAGAGTTGGCAGTCTATCCAAAGAAGTTATATAGAGACACACTTGGGCCATATGAAGCTCATTGTACTACCAGAGCTTTCAATTTCCGTCAGTCTCGGAAAATGGACTCAGGTCAAGGTTTGTGAGACACACTTAGATCTTATGAGACCCTTTATGATACCACAGTTTTCCATTTTCCCTTGGCATCAGTAGATGCATTGACACACTTAGGTCATACGAGTTCCATTATGATACCACAGTTTTCCATTTTTCCTCAGTCTAGAAACATGGAATGACACTTAAGCTATATGAGACCCATTATGATACCACGTCCGCTGAAGCAACTCAGACTGTCAATGTTCAAGCCTGACATTTCATTTGGACCATCTATATAATAGAGACCATTTGGTCCCCAATAAACTAGAAAGCAAAAAAAAAAACATTTTTTCGAACAGGAATTACTGCCTGATGAATACGAACGTAAACAAATAAATTATCGCATTGGAAATTCGCCGTTATTGATGGTGTAATCGAACAATTTGTCTTTTTAAGTGAAGCTCAAAACGCTTTCCATAATTTTTTTGTTCAATTATGAGATTTAATACAAGATTCACTCACTCGATATTTTTAATTTTTCTTTTCCAATTAACAATAAAAATTTCAAAAGGAAGGAAAAAAGTGCTGATAAAAATCCATAACAAGCTAGTTCGGCTTTAAAGCTGTCTCTATTATCTTTTCAAACAAAAATTATTTTTTTTCCAATTTCGAATATCGGTCAAATGAAAATGAAATTTGTGGTAAATCCGAACAAAATTTTATTATTTTTTTTTTAGATTATTTATAAAATTTGGAAGTTTAAAAAAAATTATTTTTAAGTTCCATACAACTGAATTTACAACATTCATCATGTCGTTAGTCAGATGTGTTTATGTATGTTTTTTTTCGTTTCTATTGTAGTGTAATTGTAATTTGTGTAATTTTTCTTTATGAAATAACGGACATATTTACTGAAGTTCTATGTATTGTGAAGAATGTATCAATTTTCTGAAAATTATTAAAATAAAGTTCAAAGGTTTTAAGTGAGAAAACTTTAATTGTACACGTACTTCATGCTCCATTTGAATGACGATTGGTAAGATTTAGGACTCTCCCTACCATTGCAGTCATCTGTCAGAATATGGTATAACCAATAGCAGCTATCTACAAGTATTACATTTGGCGATTTTTTCTCTCTAGATCTGTGTAGAGGTGATGGGTCTCTCATTAAGCGCTTCCTATGCTTGCATATGCATGAAAGAACATATTCTGTGTGAGATATTTTCGAAATTGTTTGTTGGTTTAAAATACCTATTGATGGCTTTATTAATTTTATGTGAAATATAATATCATAAAAATGTCCGCCATAGCTTCTGTGAAGCGCATCCAAAATGTACAAATTTCCGTGACTCCGGCACAAAAAAACGGACAGCATTTGATCGATACATAACATAATACATAATTGGCCATTACAACCCTTCAGTCAGGATTACGGCCTAGCTTCTCAACAGCACTCATGTTGTGTGCGTTAATTTTATACATGAGTGGCGGGACATACAGTCTAAAGTCGATTCCGAACGACAGATTTTTGAGAAACTTTTCATGGCAATTTTTACTCTCATAGTTTTTGCCATCTGCTGAGAGTCGCTGAAGAAATATTTTTTCATATTTCGTATTGATGTCTGACCGGGCATTTGACCGATGGTATAGGTTATGTTGACTTTGCACTAGCGACATAAGAAAATCCCACAAAAAAGTATGCTGGGATCAAACAGCACGATCTTGGTGGACAGTTCATATCACCTGCAATTGGGTGACACCTAGCTCAGCCCTTTCGTCCCATATTGGACAATTTTGTTTGCTCTCATGCTCATTCATCCAATAAAGAGTCTCATCGCTGAAGATGATTAGATTCAGTTACCAACCGCTCAATGAATACATGCTTTTTTCTTTGGTAGTTTATTAGTTACTGGGTCATTAGAATTTTGTACGGATGCAGGCCCAAGTCACGACACAAAACTCGTCAAGTTCTTGTGAGTTCTTCGTTTAGCCGACCTACGGATGTTGGCCGATCGTTTACTGAACAACGATCGAACCGGTGTTAAAATTCTTACACTAAACACATGTTAGTTACGAGAAACATACATTCCCAACAATATTTTTAATTCCTTAGATTGCTCTCCAAGCATCCAATACAATTTCAATTAAAATATGTACCTGGACCATTTATTAGGCCTGATGAAAAAAGCAAATTTGTTGCAATAGTAAATCGTTGGAAATGTGTCTTAAAAACTTATAAATTCTACATACCATTAATGAAAAATTAACTACCTAAGTAGTTTTGTATAAGTGTCTTTGGTGGTCATTATGAATAAATTTTGATCCTCACAAGTCATTTGAAAATGAAAATTGCATTTGCGGTTTTTGATAAAACCTTTTTTTTGAAAATATCCATCACATAAGCCATAAAATTCAATGTTGTGTATATCTATATCTTCTATCTATCTATATATATATATGTATATAAAAATGAATGTTTGTTTGTATGTAACTTATAGAATCGTAAAATATGCATTTGATCATATTTTTAAGTTGGTATGACCAATTTAAGACAGTTGGCGCCACTGAAAATTACTCAAAATAATCATGATATGATCTTTAGGAAAGTTGTTGCGCATAAGTCGACGGAGGTTTCTAAGTTAGTGTGATTAATTGTCGCCACTGATAATTATTGAAAATGAATTGAATTGTAAACTATGCATTTGATCATGTGTTGATCGGATAAATACCAGGCATTTTAGGATTCATTATTTATGATTTTAATAACATTTAGTATAACTCATTCCAGTAAAATGTCAATCACAAATTTGAAACATTTTAATTTTTAGAAAATTTTTAAAAAAGGCTTTTGGGTTCAATTGGATTAGGTACATTGTGAGAGTCTAATAAATTTAAACGCATTTTTCACATCGCTCCCGTGCAATCATGCTTCCAAAGCGACAAGCAATTGGGCGACCTACACCTCAAGCACGGAAGAAAATAGCATTACGAGCATCAGAATCAGACGGGCAACGAGCATTGAGACTGGAAAATCTTCGAGTAAATGCCGCTGAGACCCGTTCGCATGGATAACTTGAACAACGAGAAGTGAGATTAGAAACTGATCGAATGCGTACTACTCAGGCCTGTTCGTCTGAATCATCTGGACAACGGTAAACAAAATCAATAAAACGATTCAAAATTAATTGGCTGTTTGTGCAATGTCTTTCCTTCAAATTTATTTTTGTTGGCGACGCAGCCACACGCGCTGGGTACAGCTAGTTTTCATATAAATTTCAATAAATCCGACGTTTCGTAATGATCCACAAATGCATCAGTTGATTTTCTTCGAAGGCTTATAAGACCGAGAGTGACTGCTATTTGGTAAGAATCAAGGTGTATCTAGAAAGTCAAAACTTGACGTTAACAGGGGAACTCCTTCTCTTTACAACTTCAATAAATTCATTCTAATTTAAAATTGAAAAAACAAACAAACAAATAAAGTCAGTCGTATTTAATACAGGTAACAAAATCTTATAATATACAAAGAAAATGAAAAATAATAAAAATAGAAAATAAAATTAATAGACTTCTTGGTTTTTTGTTATTATGAGAATTGCAAAAATAAAAATAAAAAGAAAATGGAAAAATATAATAAATCCTTTTGGCAATATCATCATTCGTTTGTAGCAATGAGTTCGGTATTCTTATGATTGCATTTGAAATGTTCGCTTTACTTCCGCTGAGTGTTCATAAATATAAGAAAGCCACATATGGTACCACACTCTGTGTCGTCTCCATTTAGTGGCTTAGCAAAAACTGTTTCCACTTCTTCCTTTACTCTGACTCTGTTTCCTTTCTGCCTCACTCCTGCCTCTACAAGGATATTTTCATTTGAAATAAAAACGAAAATATCTTAACAACAATAACAACTAAAAAGGGAGGAATATAGAAAAAAATAAACGGTTATTACTGTTGAACAGAGAAAAAAGAAAGAACGGAAATAAAATGAAAATGAAACGAAAATCGGTTATGCGAGTATTTATGGTGTATGAAGTAGAAGTGGAGCAGCATTCAGTCAGTCATGCCTACCTACCCTAGCACAATAGAAATGGCAATAATTGTGGGCGGTTATACGACTATGAGTTACTTACTGAGATTCAGTTTTTCTTTTTGTTTTTATTTTTCAGCAAAGAATGTTTCAACTTCTTTCCATTTACAATATAAAATAAAAATAAAATACTTCAAGTACATGCATGTTAAGTATGGGATTTTGGGCAAATAACTCTGAACATTTTTTAAATGCAGAGGTTCCTAAATGTTGTGTTAAGGCCAGAGGTCAGCAATGAGTATTCAAAAAGATGAATAGATTCGAATCATACTCTTAATTTCGACTACTTATACACATTCATACTTACTTTAATATCGTACTCATGCTACTCACATTCAAAGTATAAAGTACTCGTAGTACTCATATTTAACAATAAGCATGGCGTTGTTGATTTCGACTCACCTTTGTTCATCTTTTACCAGAATCACAAAATAAGTATGATTCGCGTACGAACACTACAATACTCACTAGAAGATTGTGTGTTTGCTTTACTTGCTGTCTTTGTCTTCTTCTTTGTTCTTTTTTTGTAAATGCAACAACAACTAAGACTGTAAATTTTGATGAATCAATCGAATCATTTATGAGTATTATAAGAATTTTTCTAAATTTATGAATCTGCATGAGTAGGCGTATGAATCAAACATATTTCGAATATTATGAGTTTGATGTCAACGTTGTACTCATACTCATTGCAACCTGTACTTATAAATCAATGTTGTAGTGAGTACGAATGAATCAGAGTAGTGGGATTTCAACACTGTTGACTCACTCATACACAAAATTTCATGAGTACTTATGAGTAGCGAAAAAACGATTCATTGCTGATCTCTGGTTAAGACATACTTAATGAAAAATACATATAAATAGCTGCTTGGCCCAAGATATTCTACATTTATTCTTTCATTCCTTAGTATGTTAGAGATAGTCAAATTAAACAAGTAATGGCAATACGGTACATCAACTTTAATTCATATTTCCGATACCAATTTGTACATTTGATTGGAATTCGTGACAGTTATCGTTAAAGAGCAAATGATAAATACGCCCACAATAGACATTACAATGAGAACAAAAATCGAAGTCACTATTACAATCTAATTTAGCTTTCTTTTTTACGGAATATTGACACAATCCAGTATTCGGTTAACAGATACATATTGTTACGTTTCTACCTTTTTGAAAACGATTAATTTATTTATGCAAACAAAATAAAAATAAATATGTGTTTAGTTTCAATTAAACTCTTTATTGTTCGCACTACTTTTGTGTGCCACCGTATACAACTTGACGAATACAACAATAATTGCTTGTTCGCTATTATTCTTTGCTAACAACGCAGATCTTTTCAACGGCGATCTTCAAACCACGACTGTTTACTTCACACGCAACGCGTCTTCACACAAGACTGACTGAATTCTTACTAGTCGTTGCCTGCTTTGTCTTGCCTTTTTATATGCTCGCGTAATCAGTCTGATGAAGGTTTTTGAACTAGAACGTTCGGGCTTCGCTTTCTCGTAAACTCTATCGCGACTTCATTGTTGTTTGTTGTTGCTTTCTTTCTTACTTGTCTGTCTCCTTTTCTGCCATACGGTTGTTGTTGGGCAACTTTAGTAAATACCTGACCTTTGTTAAAAGGTTCTTAAATTCGAAATTTTTAAAGTTTTAAAAAATTGTTGAAAACAATAATTGGGAACAGCTGCTCCATGCTTCAATAATAACATTTCAAGTATTTTTTCTGTTTCTGAATGTTTTTCTTTCAGTTTGGCTTTGATTTTGTGCTTTTGGGTTGATGACGTTCCAATAAGGCAGAAAGAATCACTCAAAATTTATTCGAGGCGGTAAACTTTTATTATTTTAACTGCGAAAAGGCAGATCGTCAGGATATAAATAAAACTTATGAGAGCACCCTACATATGCACATACATACATATATACATACATATATATACTTATGTATGAAGTAAATATTTGTGAAGTAGTAGTACTCGTTACTATAGGAATAAAAAATTGTAAAGGTTCTTAGAAACATGTGTCGTGGAGGCACAATCATTTCTGAATGTCGTAATAATAGAACGAAAAAGAGATTTCAATGATTACAACAAAAGAAAACCTTCCTTGAAAAAAGTAAATTTTCTTTTTCTTTTTTCTGATTTTTCCCTTTCTATTTATTTTTTAACATAATTTATAAGGTTTCCTATTCTATTCGTACGATTCTTTCATTTTTCTACTCTTCTGCATGTGACGGCAGCTCAGGAAGCTTGAGTGCCAAAGAAATAAGAACATTTTTTTACTACGTTTTTTAGTAATCGTATGCAAAGCAAAAACAATTTAATTTTATTGGTTTTTTCATAAATAAACTTGTTTGGAAAAGAATGTTTAAAATATTCATGTGAGTATGCGATAAAATTGACATCTTGATGAAATAGAAAAATAATTGAGTCACGTTTTAAGATTTTCATTTATGTCCTTCAAATTTATGTGCCTATTAAACCGAAAATGAAATTTTATGACATTTTTATTCACTGTTTCCTTTATTCCTGTGCACGCGTATGTGTATCACAAAAAATGTTAACATGTTCTCATCCTTTAATACATGCATTTGTTCGCCCATGTGGCCTATCAATGGCTCGCGTATGGGTAAAAGTGTCATACTGTATGTATTTGAAATGTTATTCGCATGTAAAATTGAATCGAATGAAATCTATTAACGGAGGAGTTTAATTATTTCACTTAAAACCATAAAATTCTTTCAAGGAGTAAAGCAAAAACGAAGTAAAAATGAGAATTCCTGCCATCGTAAATGGAATCCTTTTTGAATTCAGATGTGCATTTTGGTTTTTAAATTTAAATCATATCTTAATTGCAAATTGAATACGTCGTAATTTCTCATGTATGAAAATAATACTGTTACGAAAATGAAAACGGTGTAATATCGTTTAACATTAAAATGAGCAAAAGCAACACGAACAAATACAACGAACTTGTTTACAAGTAATTCAACAACATCAGTATGAAAGAAACGGGGATAGAAAAGTAAGCGAGAACGCAACAACAGGCAATGTGAACAAAATACACAAACAACATTGAAGTCGCAATAGAGTTCTCGAGAAGGCGAAGACAGAAATATCCTACTTCAAGCACCTTCATCAGACTGTTTGCGTGGGCATATAAAAAAGGCAAGGCAAAGCAGGCAACGAGTAGTAATAATTCAGTCAGTCTTGTATGCAGACGCGTTGCGTGTGAAGAAAACAGTCGTGGTTTCAAGGTCGCCGTTGAAAAGATCTGCGTCGTAAGCAAAGAAGAGTAGCGAACAAACAAAATGTTGTTGTATACGTCAAGTTGTAACAGTGGCACACAAAAGTAGTGCAAACAATAACGTGTTTAATTGAAACTACACACAAATTTATTTTTATTTTGTTTGAAATTAACGAACTCATATTTGGAATGTTTTTAAAAAGGTAAAAACGTAACAATACGTGATACAATTAATGAATAAATAAGTTAAATAGATGGTTCTACGAGGAGCATAGCGACGCAGAACATTTTTTAAATAACCATATATTTTGTGCAGACTCTTCCGCTGCTATTTACGTCCTTATCGATCTATCTTCTCTATGTGTAAACAGGAAGTCTCATTTACGGTATCAGTATATGGCAATTCTGATAATATTGTTCAATTACATTCGAAAGGTATGAAAAATCCAGCTTCTCTTAAGCCTTCTTACTTCTTAATCCCCCAAAAAATCTCGAAACCTTGTAATTTTGAAGAAATTTATAATTCCATTGAAGACTGCAAGTTTCATATGCATTCGTAGGAATTCCAAGCACTTAATATAAGGCAACTTTTCTATAACCGATCATCGATGTCCTCCTCCAATCCTCTGTTTAATTATAATGTTCTCAAGATAACACAATTAGCCGAAATTCTCTATTTCGTTTGTACCAATAGGTAATCGTTTCTGGAATGTACTTAGCTTCAATACAGAAAGTCTTCCTATGTTCCGCAGTTTTCCCTGCCAACATTAAATTACGTCAACTCGATACAATAACTTGGTAGCTGTGAGCAGAAGAATATACGCCATCAAGATCGTTCAGACGGCTTTGCAAACGACAAAATAGTCCCTTACAGTTTTAAAAGCATATTAAATCGCAGTAGTGACAGCATAATACCCTGCCAAATAGCACACTCAGCTTTAATCGCTCTGCTCAACAATTTGCCATGTCTAATCCTGCCGAATTCGTTACAAGGTCTCAATAAGGAATGCTTTTTCTACAGGAATCTCATCGTAATACTGTTTGTCGAATGCTTTCGTAAAGTTTATGAAAGTATGCCACGTAATCTGTTTATGTGGTCAATTATCGGGTCGTTGCTTCAGTATCTAGCTTACTCCTGTTTAGAGCTTGTATAGTCCTTTTAGCAATTGACTGACTGTTATTTCAGGAACAGAATTTTTATAAAACTTTAAAGGTTTTAAGGCGTCTAACTGGATTATTGCTTGACTTCCAAGATACTGCTCGGATGGCAATTTCCCATTCTGTAGAGGCGTTGCTCTGTATCGAAAAGATATCTCCCGAACTTTTTTAGGTACGGAAGTCATAAGTCTGAATATTCCTTTCTGATAGGGGCCTGCGTAATCAAGATGTATGCATTGCCAATTGTGTTGTACTTCATCCCACGGATGTAAAATAGACTTTGGAGGACTATTCTGAATGGATGCACAAGCAGCACACGAACGAACGTACCTCTCTCTATCCTTGTTTATCGAACTCCAGTATTCCTACCCTCTTCCGAGCTGCGTTATTTTGGTTATACCTTTGAATGAATATCAGAATCAATTGAATATTCCGAATCGACAAGGCTTGAACTTCGTAATTGTGTCAGGATTTTTAAAAGTTGTGCATCTCTTTTTGTAGCGTCTCGAATTGACTTGAAATTAAATTTCAATGAATTTATTTGTAATAAAGTGGAATCGCAAATAGAGTGACCCTCTTCATCCATAAAATTATTAAAAGTAATAGCTGTGATTAAAGGGGTTCTTGACAAACAATCTGCATTAATATTTTCCTCGCTCTTTTTCGTAACTACCTCGAAATTGTAGCCGGCTGGAAATGCAGCGTATCCTTGAAGTCTAAATGAAGTAACCTGAGGTAACCTTGAATTTTGGTGCAAAATTCAAGATAATGGTTGATTGCCTGTAATTAATTTGAAAGATAGGCCGTAGATGTATTCACGAAAATGCTGCACAGAATGCACTATTGCCAAAGCATCACGGTCAAGCTGGAAATAATTTTGCTCTGCCGTTGTTAAAGACCTCGATGTAAAAGCAACTGGCCTTTCTTCATCTCCTACTATATGAGGTAAGATACTATACCTACTATACGTGTGGGACTAGCGAATTGAACCTGCAATTTCGGGTTGAATGGCATTAGAACTCGATCACTGGCAATCTCCTGTTCCAGATCTTCGACTGATTTTTGACAGTTAGAATTCCACTTAAAAACGGGTTTCTTTTATAATAAAGTACGTAACGGAGTGGTTAATGTAGAAGCATTATGTATAAGCCTAGAGTAGTATAGGGTGTTTTTTATAGAGGTATAGAACTTTAAGTTGCAATAAAACAACGATGGATTATTTGATTGACATGAATTTTATTTATCCGAAAGATAATCTTGAGGCATTACATTTTAAATATGATTTCTGGCATATGACCGCCACGGCTGGCGCGGATGTAGTCCAATCTGGACGTCCAATTTAGATGACTTTTTCCAACATTTGTGGCCGTATATCGGCAATAACACGGCGAATGTTGTCTTCCAAATGGTCAAGCGCTTGTGCCTTTACCGCATAGACCAATGACTTTACATAGCCCCACAGAAAGTAGTCTAGCGGTGTTAAATCACAAGATCTTGGAGGCCAATTCACAGGTCCAAAACGTGAAATTAAGCGGTTACCAAACGTGTCTTTCAATAAATCGAAATAAAATTGCACTATTTGCAAGCGTTGTTCAGGCGTGAGTCTATTCATGATGAATTGCCAAACCAAACTGAGAATAAATCACTTGACAGCTGTTAAATCGGTCGCCATCTTGAAAAGTAATGCCAATTTAAAGTTCTATACCTCTATAAAAAACACCCTTTATGTCACCGTACCAAGAAATCTACGGACATCCTCCACATATTTTGGTTGTGGCATCTCAACAATGGCTTTTACATTAGAAACAGATTTTCGAATTTGTCTTGCACTGGGCTAAAATCTCTCCATATCATGGAAATAGGATTCAGTGTTCGGAACTTCATGCAATATTTGATCTATAATCCTATTAAATTCAGCAGGAACAGTTTTAATGCCGAAAGACACGCGATTCATCCGAAATGTACCTATATGTGTCGAAATTGTCTGAAATTATTCGGCTCCAAAAAGATATGTGCTAGTGGCACAACATAAATTTTTGTCGAGGTATCAAAGTGAATGGTAGTCAGTGGCAGATTTTGTGGCAACACTTCGTAGAGATATTATCGATTGTGAATTTGTGTTGGAGTGTGCATGCAAAAGTTCAATTGCTGATGTGTTTTTGGGGGCACAATTTATCCGTGAGATTAACGACGGCGGAATGCGTGAGCAACTACTTCAATCCGAATTTCATCTCAATTTGATGAAATTGTTTTAAAAGCGCTGGTGCTCGAGAGAGCAAAATTAGATTCGAAAAAATTACCACAAAAATATGTACAAAAGAAAGAAGAGTTTTGCGTGAGTGGAGCATTGGTTATGGACCCACGTTGAAATACGTCTATTAAAAGAGTTTTCGTCGCACGAACAATTAAACTCATCATCAAGATAAGCATAATGATGAACATAATTTCCTAAATTAGTATCGTCAAACTTGTTGAGAAAGTATGTATGAAGTGTAAAATTCATTTCAAATCTGTAGTAATTTTTTCTTGTTTACTCAGTCAATGAGAAAGAAATTTTATGAAATTTTGATGAAAGAAAAAAATGTTTGAATGTCGAATCGAATTATTTTTTATACGAACGAACTACCCTTCATTTTTATAAAATTCTCCATTCCATGCCATAAAAACATGTTTACGATTTAATTTTACTACAATCGTTTGTTTAACTTGTTATTGTATATATTTTGCTATCGTTTAAATTGTTTATGAATGGAAGGAATGAAGAAGGCTAGAGATGTCGATATTTTCCAGCGCACTCTTTGCTGTAATCCACAACGCAAGGAAGATGAAATTGAAATTTTTGAACCCGAGTCGGCAGAAGTCGAAGGTGAAGAAGAGGAAATTCCCATAGTAGAAGAAGAAAAAATTGACATCAAATTGATAATGCAAGAATTGGAATGCATGAAACGACGTATACAAGTAATGCAACTACGTCTGAAACACTACACCGATGAATGTCCGGAGGAGGAGTGTGTTGATTATGAAGTGCTATTAAACTGTTCGGAGAATAAAGAAATTTGTGTTCTGCAAAAGAACCATCACAAGTTGCAATGTCAAATCAAGGAATTGGTGAAATGTTGCAAAACTGCCAAAGCGCATATAGAAGATTTGCATCTGAATATGTGCGATAGGATCAAAGAAATTATGCATTTGCAGAAGGCGGTACACATATTGACTGATTGGAAAAATACGCTGGAACATGAGTTTGGCAAGTGTATTGAACGTTTCGAGTATCTGAAACACTGCAAAGCCGAATGGCATGATGTTAATGAGAAACTACATCAGCAACAGAAATTCTTTGATGTTATGAAAGAGAAATTTGTGCCCAAATGGTGCTTCCAGGAAGAGAAAAAATCATTTGTCAGTGCCATTAACGAGATCAAGGAAATGATGAAAGAACTTTTCCAATATCAATTTCAACGTTTCGAATGTCTGGAAAAACGCTTGCCAGGACCTGCATAAAAACGAATCTAAAACAGTCATTAAAGTGAAAATTCGAAATTTTTTTATAACATTTAAATGCTCTTTCTTATTCATTTTTATTCTTTTTTTTTATAATTAACTTTTGAATTATACATTTTTTTTTCGTAACAAATTTTAAGGGGCTTTTTTTTGCGTTTTAATTTCATCATTTATTATGGGCCATAATAATTAAAATCTTTTAAGGCACAAGCCGTCGGTTTCTTTGGTCACAGAAAAGTCTTCCTTTTGCTTTTGGAATGGGGTTGGTCTCTTTTTTTATTGTTCCGTTATTGCAGCAATGGCCTTCCTCGCAAACTCCTCATTTGTATGGTGGATTAAATTACTCAAGGACTCGTTCGGTAGCTTTTTGACTATAAAAATATTTTATTTTTAATTTTATTCATTATATTTTTAGACATTCTTCTTAAGTGGTTTTATGTATATCCTTCTCTTACTTCTCTCTCTCTCTCTCTCCACTTTTAAACACACTTCTCACTCTTCGAATGTACAGGCATGTGCTGGCTTTCTCTTGAAATCAGTCTCATCCACCTTCTACTCTCAAGAATTCAACTTTTATATCCACACACTTCCTTACGTATTGTATTTATAAGGGTTTTTCTATTGTATGTGTGTGTGTGCGTGTGAGTATTAAATATCTTTGCCATGGCAATTGCCATTGGAAATGTCTTTCAATTAAGATTATTAGAGCCTGAACAGTTTATTTGACTTTTGTGGGACATTTTAAGAAGTGTAATAATTAAGGATTTTCAGGATCACTGATTCTATTCAAGCTAATTTACATACACACTCACATACATACATGAAAATGCTGACAAACGTTAAATATTCAAAAATTTATTTCATTTAAGTTGATGAAATTAAAGTCATTCCGCTTTTATGCTCAGAGAATGACGTGTAAAGATTTGTAATTTGTGTTCTGTTTTATGGATTAGAAAATCTAGAAATTTTTATGTTAAAAGATGGTTAAGAAAGTTCAGAAATGGAGTAAAATTTATTCTCATTTGATGCATGCATATTAATATATTATTATTCAGATATTAGACTGATGAAATATGCAACATAGTACAGTCAATTTGATTTATACATAACAGCCATGAGTTTAGCTAACCTTAATAACACTATACTGTTCAGAGAGAGATCAGCATTGAATCGTTTTTTGTCGCTACTCATAAGTACTTATGAAATTTTGAGTATGATTGAGTCAACAGTATCGAAATTCAACTAGTCTGATTCATTTGTACTCACTACAACAATGACTTATAAGTACAGGTTGCAATGAATATGAGTACAACGTTAGTATCGGTCGTACTACAATAGTTTACGAATAAGACAATCAACTGGGTTAGTACCACTACTTCCTATAATTTTACTTCAATTAAACCCAATCTAATAATTGGTTCAGTTTCAAACTTTATAACTTTCGGAACAAAACGGATGGTATACGCCTTTCAAAATTCATTATATTTCTCCAAATAAATTCTATTGATTGATGCTATGCTGTTTTAAACACCACATTGTAAAAGCAATGAAAAAAATAAATTTCAAGTATTTAATCGTTCGATATCACTCGAAAAAAAATTACTTTTGTGCTCAGACGATAATTATTTCTTATGATGAATAAGGGAAAAAACAACATATAGTGCTCATACGACCGGCTGTACATGCTTTTCATAAACCGCACCAAAGATCAGCAATGAGTATTCAAACACATGAGTAGAATCGAATCATACTCATAATTTCTGATACTTATACGCCGCATTCATACTTATTTTAATATCATACTCATGCTACTCATATTCAAAGTTTGAAGTGCTCACCGTACTCTTGCTTAACCATACTCATGATGATGTTGATTACGGCTCTCCGCTAACTCAACATTTACAAGAATCACAAAATAAGTATGATCGGCGTACGAACACTACAATACTCACCAGAAGGTTGTGTGTTTGCTTTGCTTGCTGCTTTTTATCTTTTTCTTTCTTCTTTTTTTTCTCGCTACATTTATGAGTACATATTATAATTATTTATCAAAATTTATGAATCTGAATGAGTAGGCGTATAAGTCATATTTCGAATGTTATGAGTTTGATGTCAACGTTGTACTCATACTCATTGCACCCTGTACAATGTTGTAGTGAGTAGGAAAGAATCAGAGTAGTTGAATGTCAATACATACTGTTGACTCATTCATACTCAAAATTTCACAAGTACTTATGAGTAGCGAAATAACAATTCATTGCTGATCTCTGGTATGTATGTAATCAAGTCGACGACCTTATCGTCATGTGATCTTGATTCATCAGTAAATTCCCGAATATAGATTAATTCGATCAC
Source organism: Sarcophaga rosellei (assembly GCA_930367235.1). Classification (NCBI taxonomy): domain Eukaryota; kingdom Metazoa; phylum Arthropoda; class Insecta; order Diptera; family Sarcophagidae; genus Sarcophaga; species Sarcophaga rosellei. The sequence continues at coordinate 48,795,691 of OV884021.1, read as the reverse complement.
ATAGCAAGTATTCTCTTTTAAAATTGATATAGTTTGGGCCAATTTGATTTTTACAGCGATACAGAGCAGTTGAGTTTTATCCAATACTATATATTTGGTGGGAGGGATGGGATGCATGCAAACAAGGTAAAGTTTCTGACTGTGGCCAACGTGGCGACCACCAGGACGATCCTTGTCTTGCTGTATTCAAGTTGACACGCAGCCTCCTCGTGGCCCCTCCTGGATGGCATTCTAGCGCCCGCTAGATGTTAACTAATGCGTGCAGCGAAGTCCAATCCCCTGGACGTTAAATTTGGGTTGTGCGTAGGGCTTGGAACCCACCACGTAAAAAACTTTATCCAATGAAATCCAAAACAATAGCCTCTATAAAGATCCCCTCAAAAGTTGACGACCACGGCAAACGTCTAAAGGACTATGATTTACGAATAGGCACATGGAACGTCCGAACCCTTTACAGGGCAGGCGCTTCCGCCCAGCTGGCGGATGCCCTCATAAAATGTAGGACGGACATCACTGCCATCCAGGAAATGCGATGGATAGGGCAAGGATGCAAAAGGCTAGCATCTTGCGATGTGTATTACAGCTGCCAGGTTGATAAGCACGAATTCGGATGCGGATTTGTGGTTAATAAGCGACTTCGCCACCTTGTCTCTGGGTTTACACCTGTGAACGAAAGGATAGCCACAATCCGCATCAAAGCAAAATTTTACAACATCAGCCTTATTTGTGCTCATGCCCCGACGGAAGAAAAGGACGATGTGACTAAAGATGCCTTCTATGCTAAACTCGAGGACGTATACGATAAGTGCCCGGCCCATGACGCCAAAATCGTCCTCGGGGATTTAAATGCGAGGGTCGGGCGGGAAGGTATATTTGGCCCCACTGTCGGACAGTTCAGCCTCCACGTGAACACTACCCCCAATGGTATGAGGCTGATCGATTTCGCCGCGGCACGTAACATGGTAGTATGTAGCACCAGGTTTCAACACCTCGATATCCACAAGGCCACTTGGATGTCCCCTGATCGATCTACATCCAACCAAATCGATCATATTGTGATTGACGGAAGGCACGGAAGGACGGAAGAAAAGGACGATGTGACTAAAGATGCCTTCTATGCTAAACTCGATATACGATAAGTGCCCGGCCCATGACGCCAAAATCGTCCTCGGGGATTTTAATGCGTGGGTCGGGCGGGAAGGTATCTTTCGCCCCACTGTCGGACAGTTCAGCCTCCACGAGAACACTACCCCCAATGGTATAAGGCCGATCGATTTCGCCGCGGCACGTAACATGGTAGTATGTAGCACCAGGTTTCAACACCTCGATATCCACAAGGCCACTTGGATGTCCCCTGATCGATCTACGTCCAACCAAATCGATCATATTGTGATTGACGGAAGGCACGTATCCAGTGTACTAGATGTGCGTACGTTCAGAGGTCCAAACATCGACTCTGACCACTACCTTGTCGCAGCCAAGTTTCGATTGCGCATTAGCGCATCGAGGTCGGCGCGCTCTAGTACATTGCGAAAGCTGGACGTCAAGAAGCTGCGATCACAAAGGACAGCTGAGGCGTTCTCCACTCAACTCTCCGACAAGCTCCGTCACTCCCTCTCTAATCTCAGCGACATTGGAGGACTGTGGGCCAACATCTCCCACTCCTTGCGCACTACTGCGGAAACAGTCCTTGGTTTCGAGCGCCCACCCCAACAAAATCAATGGTACGATGAGGAGTGTCGCGAGGCAGCTGCAGCGAAAAACGCCGCATACAGAAAAACTCTGCAGTCTGCCGCTACGCGAGCCATTGTCGAGGACTATAGAGAGAGGAGAAGGGAAGAGAGACGCCTTTTCAGACGCAAGAAGAGGGAGCAGGAAAGGCGTGAGCGTGAGGAAATCGAGGTGTATAAATGCAGGAATGACGCTCGAAAATTCTATCAAAGGGTTAAGCGTCTAACCGAGGGTTATAAGCCCGGAGCGTCTTCCTGCAAAGGGGTGCTGAGGTTATGGAGGAAGCACTTCTCTACTCTGCTACAAGGCGATGACGACACCAATTCCGCCTTTAGAGATGATATAAGCCTTCTCCCTATCGCATATAAGATTCTTACAGGCGTATTGTGTGAACGACTGAAGCCACTCGTCAAAACACTGATTGGACCTTATCAGTGCGGCTTCAGACCTGGCAAGTCCATCATCGACCAGATCTTTACACTACGTCAAATCCTGGAAAAGACCCATGAACAACAAGTCGACACACACCATCTTTTTGTCGACTACTTTGATAGCCCCATAAGGGATCGTGTTTTTGCCGCAATGTCTGAGCTCGGTATACCTGCGAAGCTGATAAGCCTATGCAGAATGACGTTGAGCAATTCCTGCAGCTCCGTCAAGGTAGGAATGGACCTCTCCGAACCTTTTGATACCGAGCGAGGTTTCAGACAAGGCGATCCCTTAACATGCGACCTGTTCAACTTCGTCATGGAGAGCGTTCTGCGAAAGGCGGGAGTGCATCGCAATGGCACTATTTTCCAAAAAAGTGTCCAGCTGCTTGCGTACGCTGACGACATTGACATCATAGGGCGTACCAAGCGGGATGTTACTGCTGCCTTTAGTGCTATTGAACGGGAGTCTACCAAGATGGGTATGGCAGTAAATGAGGGCAAAACAAAGTATATGTTATCGACAAGTAGAGACGTGCGGCGTATTGATTCTCAGATTACGGCCGATAACTATACTTTTGAAACAGTCAAGGAATTTCTTTATCTTGGCTCCGCCGTTACCACCAAAAATGATGTCAGTCTGGAGATCAAGCGTAGGATCACTCTTGCCAACAGGTGCTACTATGGTCTCAATAGGCAATTGAGTAGCAGAGACCTCTCTCATGCGACAAAACTAACACTCTACAAGACACTCATCCTACCCGTGCTTCTTTATGGCGCTGAGGCATGGACCCTATTAAGTACTGATGCAGCGGCCTTGAGAGTGTTCGAGAGAAAAGTCCTACGTAAGATCTTCGGTCCAGTGCGTGTTGGCGATGATTTCTGTATCCGATTCAACAGTGAGCTGTATGAGCTCCTCAACGACATTGACGTTGTACAGCGTATTAACATCCAGCGGCTGCGCTGGCTCGGCCATGTCGTTCGAATGGATGAGGATGCTCCGTCGAGACGAGTATTTGATGCGGGTATCTGCGGAAGTCGGCGAAGAGGACGACCTTGTATCCGTTGGAAGGACCAAATCGAGGAAGCCCTGTCATCGATTGGTGTGACCAACTGGCGTAGGCGCGCAAGAAGCAGAGGCGCCTGGAAGGATGTGTTGCGGCAGGCCGAAATCCGTTAAACGGGTTGTTATGGCCAATTAAGTAAGTAAGTAATATATTTGGTGTTATAGAAAAGCAATTCGTTTAGATTTCAGAATATTCGCAAGTCTCCTTAAATATTTGTCGGTAACATCCATGTCTTCAGTATTGATAATTATCCTGTAGAATTTTTTTCTCCGGAATATTTATATTCGAATTTCGTATAATTGATGTGAGTAATCTCCACTTTGCATATGCTGCATAATGTCGATGGTAGTAGATTTAATATGACTGTATTTGACTTCCAAATATTTATGGTTGAATGCTTTCCATTCTTATAAGAGGAAATTTTTCTAACTGACTGACTAGGGACAGTTTTCATAGATCTGCCTTTAACGTAGATAGGATATAAGGCTAGCAGTTGACTGTGATCTTATACACACTTCGTGATTTTCTAAAATCGTACTAATGGATGCCCCGATGGCCAAGTTTGTAGTTTAGTAAAGTTCAAGTTCCAAGGCCGTGGGTTCGATGTCCGCTAGAGACTCTGGGTGTTTTTGATGGTTTGTCTGCCATTATATGTGATTACTCGCAATAGAAAAAAGAAAGTAGGAATTATTATTAAAAAGTAATTCTAGAAAAAAAGTGGCGAAGCTAGTCTTGTTTAGCTTTCATTAAAAAAAATTGTTTCCTTTCTCTTACAATCTGTCTTTCCTGTATGCCAACACAATGCACTACAGCGGTCATCTCCTAAGTGTTGGTTTCAAAAATAAAAGAAAAAAGCCTTTGTAAGTCTTTCATAATACTCTATTTCGAACTGTTCAATTTTTTTAGTCCTTTGCAGATGGAAACTTTTAAAATTGGTTGTTTTTATGTATAAATTTCTAAAACTAAAAAAAAAATGCTTAAAAATTTTAAGAATTCGTTGTATAACTGCTAGCAGGTGTTAAGAAATAAACAGTAAAAGATAACTTTTGGATTTCAAAATTAAATGTTAAGTTCGCATTTCCATTGGTAGAAGTGCAACTGATATCTTATAATCGATAGATTTATTTATTTTTCAAATCTCTTTAAAATTGGTTTTTTACTCCAACCGCACTCTCTCTCTCTCTGTTACACAAACAAACCGACAAATATCATTTACAGAAATAACTAAAGTTTTTATCTAAATCCTAACATAGAAACCAAAATCCTTGTTACAACTGCCAAAATTCCCACCAAGATAAAGGAGACGCACAAGACAAACGTAAAACAAGGTGTAAATCGAAAAATGCTGGCACTTTTTAAATCAGATTAACACCCATTTGTCTCTCTGAATAAAACAATATTAGACAAGGAATATTAGCAGGAATACACACAATCCAATTACCACAAATGCTCTCTCTCTCTACTATGTACTATAAAAACAACAAATATTTGTAACTATGAGAACTGAAATTGTCACAGTTATTGGCATTGTGACTGTAAACAGAGCCACCACAATGAATAGACAATCTCATCATCAAATAAAGAAAAAACATTAAGAATACAGCCAGGATTTCTTTAATCGAATGATAAGAATACTTTACTACTTTTCAACAAATTACAATATATTGTGTATCCTTAAAACACACACAGAAAAACAAAATATCTACACAAATACTAATGCAAAGAAAAACAAAAATGGTAATAAAATCATTAACACACATACATACATACTTGTATTTAAACTCTTAACATATTTGCAACCAATAACGACAGAGAACGAATACATCAGGAAGTGAAAGAAAAATCAAATATTGGATTCGAGTACGAGTATGAGTACGAGTTAAACACTTATGTTGTTCGGATAACAATTTCCACTTGCCTCCGAAACAAATCAATTGAATGAGTCTCATGAAACTTTTATTGTTCGTTGCGCCTGTCACATTAACTATTTATGCAGGAAAAGAGCCAAAAGTTTATGGAAATTAAGAATTTGTAAATTGATGAGGAGAAATGATATGGCTAATGGCTAAAAGATTTACAACAACAAAAGCATGCTTTAAGTAATCAATACGTGTGAATAAACATTTAATTTTTTGTTTTTTGAAAAGCAATCAAAATTCATTCACTTGTTCATCCTGGACGAACAAAAGTATCAGATGGTCAGCACCAAGCAAAAACAATTAATAATAAAATGTTAATAATATTATAAAACATTGCATTGTAATTAAACATATGCAATAAGGTAAATCAGTTTCCAAAGAATTTAACACCACAAGTGCTTAGAAAGATTGAGTTTGTGCGAGACTCTCTTAAGGATCAATGGCAATCGATGAGACGATTGTGATTTGTATGCCTGTTCATTATACAATAAAAATAAGAAATAAGTTTATGTGGTGGTAGCTAAAAACCAATACTTTGCTTGTCTTACGAATATATATCGATTTTTAGAACCAGATATCAGCAATGAATCGTTTTTTCGCTACTCATAAGTACCCATGAAATTTAGAGTATGAGTGAGTCCACAGTACTGAAATTTAACTACTCTGATTCATTCGTACTCACAACATTGATTTATAAGTACAGGTTGCAATGAGTATGAGTACAACGTTAACATCAAATATGTTTAATTCATACGCCTACTCATTTAGATTCATAAATTTAGAAAAATACTTATAATATTCATAAATGATTCGAGTGATTCGAGTCTTTCATCAAAATTTACAGTCTTAGTTGTTATTGCATTTACAAAAAAAGAAAAAGAAGAAAAAAGACAAAGACAGCAAGCAAAGCAAATGCACAACCTTCTAGCGAGTATTGTAGTGTTAGTACGCGAATCAGACTCAATTTGTGATTCTTGTAAATGTTGAGTCATGGAGAGTCGAAATCAACAACAACATGCGTGTTGCTAAGTATGAGTACGATGAGTACTTAAAACTTTTTTTTTGGCGTGTGAGGTAGGGTTCAGAATGCTTTCGCCCTTGCAGTGACCATCGTCAGCTGCGTCGAGTGGTGCTTCCACTAAAACAATCCCTCCTCCTCTTCTAGGGATACTCCCTTCCCGGGATGGCTATCTGCATTACTTTGGAAAGGGCCCAGAACGACGTCCCGTAAAGGACCGTTATCTACTCTCCCACGTCTGGGTACGCCATATTTGAAGCCAGCCTCAAGCTATTGGCTCGCCTTCACGTGTATCATTTTGTCGCACTGTGTCAAGGTCGACCTTCTTCCTGCGGAGTATACGCTCAACGTATTTCCTCACAGCGTTCCATTTCGCCTCGCTCTCGAGCATTGCATCCACAATGTTGTCGGGTGTGAATTCACCAATCTGCACCATCAGCATATTCTTCTCGTCTTGCCACTTGAAGCAATGGAAGAAAATATGTTCAGCGTCGTCATTTATTTCCTCGCAGTAAATGCAACCAGGGTCAATCACCTTGCCCATGCGGTGTAGATATTGCCTGAAATAACCGTGACCCGAAAGAAACTGTGTCAGGAAGTAGTTAGTTTCCCCAAAATTTCTCTGTATCCACGCTGCTATGGATGGAATAAGTCTAACAGTCCATCTTCCACTTCTTTCGTCGCTCCATCTGCTTTGCCATCGTCGGTTTGTTTGCGACCTGACATCTGTCGTACTAATGGCATGGTTTTCCCTCTTCGCTTTCCATAATCGTCTTCGCTCAAATGCCAGCAAGTCGATAGGTATCTCACCGGTGATAACAAGGACTGCTGCGCCTGAGACCGTGCGATAAGCCGAGGCAACTCTTAGTTCCGCTGTTTGTTGCACCGCTGCTACTACTTTCCGCTTAGATTTAAACTCCAGCGCATCTCCCCATATCGCGCTGCCATAGAGTAGTATCGAGTTTGTCGTCGCCATAATCAATTTCCTTTTCGACTGCGTTGGTCCGCCGATATTTGCCATCAGTCTGCGCAACATGCCTGTTAGTTTTGCTGCCTTGGCAGCCACATGCTGTATTTGGGCCCAGTAATTAAGCCTAGAGTCGAGTCTGAGACCCAAATATCTCACCGCTTTTTCCGTCGTCAGGGACACATCTCCTATCTGCATACTTATCTCGAGTGGAATGTGAGCCAATTTCATCAGTATGACTTCGGTCTTGTTTCCCGCGAGCTCTAGACCGTGGTCCTCGAGCGATATCCGCGTCCTTATCACGACTTGATTTAGTTTTCTCCTGCCATCCTCCATATCGCTCGCTGAAATGACCGACACTATGTCGTCCGCGTATCCCACGAGGTATGTGTCTTCTGACATTTCTATACCCAAGATATCGTCATAGCTCAGGTTCCAAAGGTCAGGTGCAAGAATAGACCCCTGAGCTGCCCCAGACGTGATTTCTACGGTTCTTTGGTCATCGGGTGTGTCATAGAGAAGCCTGCGATCCTTCAAATAGCTGCGTATTATTCTCAGAAGGTGCATAGGAATTCGAAATCTTTCCCGTACTTAAAACTTTGAATATGTATTAATGCGTATAAGTATCAGAAATTACGAGTATGATTCGAATCTACTCATCTTTTTGAATACTCATTGCTGATCTCTGATCAGAACCAATAGCTATGTATTGTAAACTACGGTACAAGATATTACATTCTAATTCATTATAACTTTACTTTCTAGTCTATAATCAATCTGTTACAGGAACTATTACTTTCCTATATTAAGTAAAATTCTTATTTAATAATGACATTCAAAGTCGTATTATATCACCGTAAAACCAATTAGCAATCACAAATTGAGGCAAGTGCCAACAGTGGGTCTAGAACTGAAGCAATGTTAAAGCATATAAAAACAAAAATATATGTTATGTTTATAGGAAAGACGGGACTTATCTTCTTGAAGCTACATCTGCTAAATTAGTTGTCACTTCTTCAGTCTGTTTTACCAAATCACCATGAACGGATATAGCATTCGACAGCAAGTGTAAATTATAAAATTATTTTATCAAAATCGGTGTTCTGAGGGTGTAAGGTACCGTCCATTTTACTATCGCCATAATCGTTCAACCGAGATGTAATGGGATGAATAAATTCGATTCCGACGAGCTCGCTAAAGCTGGTGCGGTCCTTCTGGAATCCTCTTCGATTGAATTGGGTGTGCCGCTTGCCTCGGTCAAGTTGGACATAGCGCTAAAATTCTTTCGGGTCGCCAGCCTAAGTCAATGATGAGTCCAGCTCCACCGCCAGACTCACCTGGCCCTCGATGGATAGAAGGTGTACCAACCAATTACTTGGCCTTGGTCGGGACGTCATCTCAACCACAGTGGCCATGCTTACAGGTCATTGCGTTAAGGGTAGACGCGCGGAAAGAATGGGGCTCCCATTTAACGACTTCTATCGTGGATGCAGATCCGCTGAGGAGGAGGAGACTGTTATCCATTTTCTTTGTCAATGCCCGTCTATTGCTAGGTGTAGATATTTTATTTGGCTCCCCATTTCTTGTCAGCTTGACGGAGCTATCATCTATTGATATCAAGGATATAGCTTCGTTTATCAAACTTTCTGGCTGGCTTTCCAGTGTAAGGTAGTCGTGCCTTTGATGTGCAGCCCTTGCGCTGACCAACTTCTTCCTCCTCCCTGATTTTGACGGAACTTGGTCAGTACAGGGATTGCGTTCAACCGTGGCATCACAGCGGGCCGCTATGCGTGCTCAAGTGAGCTTTGTGATATCAGAGCTACCACTCCGACTTAACCTAACCTAACTGGTTCAGTAAATGAACGGCCAACATCCCTACGCCTGCAAAATGCAAGATCTGCCAAGAAGCAGTCCATTTCGCAACTTACAAGAACTCGGCTTTTCGCAAACTACACTCTTTTGCATGGCTACTTAGGTCTGTACAAGATTCTACTGGCCCAGAAACTAAATGTAAAAGACCATAGACAAGGAAGCTGTTCACTGAATAAGCACTAGGCAATAAAAAATCTTCTTCAGCGATGGAACTGAATTCTGGATGGATAGGTGCGTGAATAAAAAAATTGTCGAATTTAGGACGATACCAATCTACATGATATACAAGAGCGTCCAATGAATCCTGAAAAAGTTGCTGTTGGGTATATATTCTGGGTATATGAATGATATAGTATGAATTCGGTCCATATACCTCTGGGAACATCGTTGGCCAGCCCTCACCTCACTTATCACAGCGACCCCCAAAGCCATGTACCATAGTTTGGAAAATTTAACATTTCAGATGCGCTCCAAAAAGCTTTTCCAAGTTTTTTAGCCAACGAAACGAATTGAAATTTTCTGATCGAATAAAAATATATTCAAAATTATAAATCATTTCCTATATATAAAATAAATTAATTTTATTAACAGGGTGTTTATAATAGATACATATGTACATGTATTTACAAATAAAATTATAAAAATTTAAATGATTTTAAGTCTTTTGCAAATAAGTGTAATTATCGAAATGATTACGAAATAAATTTGGAGGATTCATCTTCTTTTCAAATTGAACAAATTTAATTTACTTTTAAGTAATTTAAATTTAATTTGCTTTTAAGTAATTTAAATTTAAAGTAAATTAAATTTACAAATACATTTCCACGCCCCATCATGATTCGAACTCTGTTAACCCTTCTCTTCCGAAGAGATAGTATAATCTACTATTTAACTATGGTCTGATAAATTAAAAAACAAAACTTGTTTAATTGAGTAGTGTTATCGACATTGTTCCAACACTACCATATTCTTTAAAACAGTTAACTTCATTTTGTCCGTAGGTTATAATAACAAAAAAAGTTTAAGGTGGCTTTAAACTTCACTTTAGCTAAAGTTACCTATAACTAAACCCAACTTTAACGGTAAGTTGTAATAATGGTCGTTAAATTAATAAATAATCATTTGTTTATAAAAGCATACTTTGCTTTATTTTTTTTTTTCAATTTATTTAAAAAATATATGTATTTATTCTATTTTATAGATCTTTTAACGCCTACAGTCGTCTTTTGTTTACCAGAGAATTTAAATCTCTATTTTAAAAATATGTATATTCATTAAAAGCAACAAGAATGAAATTTTAATTAAATTCTCCCAGAAATATCTGATGAATGAAACACAAAAAAGTGTTTTTGGAAGCACTCACCAATTTAAAGTGAGTGTCAACGCATTAAAATAAACTTGTGCATGCTCGCCCACTTATTTTGACCTCTTTTTGAATATTGTATAGAAAATTAAAAGAGCTTTCACACATTTTTAATATATAAATCGATGAAATAAAAAATTAAATCAATATATAAATAAATAACTATAAGAACAAAAATTTTAAAAGTTTCATTAAAAAAACAATGAACATACAGTCGCAGCAAATAAAAAATGTAACAAATTACTTTTTTTTTAACAAAAATAGTTTAATAGTTGCTCATGACCCCCAATCTGGCACCTCTTCGGCCTCATCATCGGGGGGAAGAGCAGTGGCGTTTGGGATTATTATGTTTCTAGGTGTCTATGGCCTGCTATAGACAGTGCAAGAACAGGTTGGCTGCTGGGCTTAGATAAGGCCAGTTTAAGGTTAGTTATTGGATTTATTATGATACACTGCGAGTTTAGGTCGCTGACAAGGATCTGGAACAGATCCCAGCCGGACTATTGCAAGGTAGCCTTAGTAGCCTTGGTAAGGGCTTCTTTGAGGGTTTAAATTCTGTGTCGAGAGCCGACATCAAGTTTCTCCATATATTCTTTATTACCTTGAGCTGGTTGAGAACTGCTAGGGATTCATTACTGTAGTCGCGCTCTCCCTTGTGTGTTTGTTGGTCTGTAATTCCTCCGTTTCCTATTCTCCCTTTCCTACCTCCTGTTATGCCCCAATATTAATTAACATATTTGGTAACACTGCCTGTAGTATTATCTATCCCTTTCTTCCTTTTTTGTTATTAGCTGTAAGCCATTTTTATACTTGAATTCAGTTGAATAAAGACCTTTGAATAGAAAAGACGTGTGCCTTGCATTATTCTGCTCAATATATAAAAGTGGTGACGAGGAAAAATAAAAAAGAAGAAGAGTTTTTTGATATACATACACATTTTTTTTCTGTGAAAATACCTGCACAATTATTAAATTAACATTTTTTTTTAAGTCATGAATCCGGATCAATTTTCATAATTTCTGATAGAATTCCACAAAACACAACATAACCTTCTACAATAACCTTCGAGAAGTTTCCAGTTCACAACAACAAAACCAGAATGCGCAGCCATTACAAGTGCTGTTGCCACCATTTGAAAATTATGATGAAAAAAGGAAAGCTTTAAACTGTACCACCAAAGGTTTACAAATTATTTGGATATCAAGGGAGTTTCTAAAAATAAAAAAATTTGCCACCAAATATTAGTGAATTCAATTGGATCGACATATTTCAAATTATTGGTGGGCCCTAAGTCAATAAGCGAAGTTGACTATGAAGAGTTAATAAGCAAGTTAGAAACATATTTATGTCCAAAAACCAATATCCTGGTCAGCCAACACAGATTCTTGTCAACGTACCAGAGTGATCAGCAGACTATTCCTGAATATGTAGCCCTATTGCGCCGCGACATTAGCCAATGTGAATTCGTGTCTACATGTGATTGCAGTGCAGATATATCACCTATTTTTCTAAGAGCGCAATTCATTCGAGGTATCAAAGATTCATTACGTGAACAATTACTACAGCACAAGGAGGCAAAATTTGAGGACATTGTAGAGCGAGCCTTGACACTAGAAGCGTCAAAAATAGATAGCCGTGAACTGGATGGTAAACAACACATCAGTATTGACGTAAACAAAATTCAACACAGGACTTCAAGTTGCCAGAAATATCGTTCCAGAAACTGTTCCAAATCACCAGGTAGGTCAAAATCCAGAATAAACTTTAGCCAATTGGGAATTGACCATGTGTGCATACGATGTGGCAAGGATAACCACAGAACAAAATATTGTCGAATTAAAGCACATAACCTCAAATGTGCTTCATGCGGAAAAAAGGACACGTAAAAAAGTATGTATTACAACATTAATTAAATCTTCAAAAAACAAAGAAAATTATGATAATAATGAAACTATTAATAAAGTATATGGTATTAACAACATTGTTGACATATTTTCAAATCAAAATTATAATTATAATGCTGAGAAGTACTATGCCGAAGTAAAAATAAATGAACGGCGTCAAAAATTTAAAGTGGACACTGGTGTTGGTTTAACATTAATTCCAAGAAACTAGTATAGGAAATTAAAAATCGACGAACCTTTACAACCCTCAAAAATAGCTTTCCGTTCGTATACCAAGAATATTATTATTCCTGATGGTAAGGTAAACGTAAAGGTTGAATAACCGCTATACTACGCGGTCTCTCGCGCTCATTTATTAATCGTCAATATTTTTCTAAAACTTCAAAATCTTATGCTGTATCGAAAGAAATTTTTTTAATTTTATATTGTTACGTTTTTAAAAATGAGTTCATTGATTGCAACCAAAATAAAAATAAATTTGTGTTTAGTTTCAATTAAACTCTTTATTGTTCGCACTACTTTTGAGTGCCACCGTATACAACTTGACGAATACTACAGTAATAGCTTGTTCGCTTTTCTTCTATTCATCTTTTCAACGGCGATCTTCAAACCATTGCCGTTCTCTTCATACGCAACGCGTCTTCACACAAGACTGACTGAAATCTTACTGTCCGTTGCCTGCTTTCTCTTGACTTTTTATATACTCAAGTAATCAGTCTGATGAGGGTTCGTGAAGTAGAATGCTCTTGTTTTTGCCTTCTCGAGAACTCTATTGCGACTTCATTGTTGTTTGTGTATTTTGTTCACATTGCTTGTTATTGCGTTCTCGCTTGCTTGTCTATCCCCATTTCCTTCATACCGATGTTGTTGATTTACTCGTAACAAGTTTGTTATATTTGTTAGTGCAGCTTTTGTTATTCATGTTAATGTTAAACGATGTTCCCATTTTCGTTACAATACATTATTCGAGCAGATATATGGTAAGCATGGCTTTAATCTATACATGTATAGAGTGACGTAATCTATATATAACGGATAGTGACCCTATGTATACTGCAATGTTTACTAAATAATGGTTCGAAAATAACAATATCAATGTATTATACTAACTCGCGCTGTATTCAGAGCCAAATCCGGTCTCGAACTTGTGGAATATAGTAAAAACAAAATATTTGGGGGTCATTCGTGATCCCAAGAAGAAAGAAAAACATTATTGATAGAGATGGAGGAGCGAAAACAACACTCTGCACTTACACAAAAACCGTACGCATGATCTGAGGTCACAGACCAACAATCACATACTGGCTCTATAGGACCATGGTGCAGCCAACCTTGCTGTACGGCATACATTTTTAGTCGATGATGTACAAATACCAATGCCGCTGTCGGCTGATAGACAGAGTATGAAACGCAATCAGCTGTTTTAATCATCAGTGCTCTTTGTTCCACTCCAACCAAAGCATTATTTGCTATACTTAATTCACTCCCCTCTGACCTTCTGTTAAGACAGAACTCTAGTTTGGTGGCTGTAAGACTTAATACAGTTAAATCCTGACCCAATCTGGAAAGTGGGCATGCTATTTTGGAAAGACATAGATACGGTAGAATCGATTATATGATTCCGTATAACTATCTGAATAGAATTTTGATCTTAGAGTTCCAACTACTTGTGGCCTGAAGAACTGGAAGTTTCCAATGGAACTTTTGAAGTTCACACTGATGGTTCAAAGATAAGTGACAGTGTGGACTGTGGTATATTCTTATAGATTGCCGCTATCACTGTTTTCTAAGCTGAGGTCATTGCAATTTCGCACGTCGAACTTTTTATTACAACTTTCAATATAATATTGAGTGGCAACGTCTAATAAACGACATACGCGCAACATTGTTTCGTTCTATTTATACTCGCTTATTTTATGCCTGGCAGTTAAAAAAACATATTGCGTCTGCATTTGATAGAGAAATTAAAATTAAGTTCAAAGAATTTTTATCTATATTGTATCGATTTTCGGCTTTATATTAATTATATTGTATAAAAAAATAGTTATTAATTCACATGCATTGTCTCATTTATTGTTTGTTTTATAGAAAAAAAAATAATAAAACGTATTGTAAGTGTTAATTGATTATTTAAAAAAAATTTAAATAGAATACCCGCGTCGTATGCGGTAGGCCCCGGCGAGATTCGAACTCACGATCTCCTGTTTACTAGACAGGCGCTTTAACCAACTAAGCCACGGCGCCACTTTAAAACTCAAGTTAATAAAAGGTTACTTAAAATGATACATAAATGCTTTCATTTTATAATTGCATTGATGTTATCGATAAACGAAATGTACAAATTGTTATCGCGATTATTCGCTTTAATTGCCTTCCATCATCGATTTTTCGGAGTAAGTTGAGAGGATGCTGACCATAGAATCACCGCTTAGTTCGCATGGTAGTCATAACTTTCGCCGATATTTCTTTCAAACTTTTTCCAGATTTAAAGGACTTTTATCCAAATTTCCTTTCTCTATTTGGTTCAGTTTATATTTTATAGTTGCCTTGCTCTAAAGTATTTTTAAATTGATGGACAGATGGATAAATATCCGTATTAGAGATCAGCAATGAATCGTCAAGAGTGTATTGAAATTCAACTTCCTCTGATTCATTCGTACTCACTACAACATGCAATGGTTTTAGAGTTGCCATTTCAAATTTCGTTATATTGTCATATTATTATTATGTATCAGAGATAAGCAATTAATCGTATTTTCATAAGTACTCATGAAATTTTGAGTATGAGAAAGTCAAGAGCATTGAAATTTGAACTATGTACTCTGATTCATTCGCACTCACTACAGTTCTGATTTAAAAGTACAGGTTGCAATTAGTATGAGTACAACGTTGCCATCAAACTCATAACATTCGAATGTATGTTTGAATTATACTTCTACTCATTCAGATTCATAAATTTAGAAAAATACTTATAATACTCGTAAATGAGTAAAACTGTGTTTAAGTGACACAAACGTCACGGTGGAATAAAATTTTGAGGTTTTTAAATAAAATACCATAAAATATCTTAGTGATAGACGTCTGATTTGAAAATTCCCCATTAAAGCAACAGTAGCACGATTTAAACTGGAACTGTCTCTGCTGAACACATGGACAATATTTAAAGACGCCAAAAAAAGAATTTACAATACCGTTTTACATCAAATTCTCGAAGATACATAATGATTTCGGTGCGCCATCGGTAAAAACAGAAATTGAATACATTCATACAAATACATGAAGAAGCTACAATTTCTGTTAAATCCTCTGGTCCGTAATATCTTTTACTACAGCAGACAAGAAGAAGAGGAGCAAGTATTAAAACCGAGTTTATTTTTACTGTTGTGTTGCGTATACATAAACATACTGTTACATTTTTACCTTTTTAAAAACGTTTGAAATATGAGTTCGTAGATTGCAAATAAAAATAAATCTATGTTTAGTCTTAATTAAATTCTTTATTGTTCGCACAATTCTGGGTGCCACTATTCACAAGTTGTTGTAAACAACTACAATTGCCTTGTCCAACACACGCGTATTTACACAAGACTGACTGAAATTTTAATGATTCCGTTGCCTGCTTTATTTTGCCTTTTATATCGCAGCGTAAACAGTCTGATGAATGCTCTTGAAGGCAAATGACTTAGTCTTCTCGAAATCTCTGTAAATGTAAACAACATGTTTAAACAACATGTTTACATTTACTCTTTTTTGTTGTTGCATTTTTGTATACTTGTTTATCACTTTTTTATACTGGTTTTTGTATTTTATTGCAAAATAATATACTTTTAAATAATAATAATTCAGCTTAATGAAGAAGGCTAAAGGCTTTCGACACAAAGCGTATCTGATTTTAAAAATGAAGATACGGTATTTTAGCTGAAACAGTAGTTTTTTAACTTACGCAAAAGCTGAAGAGTTTAGGATGAGCAATTTCTCATTAATTTTGCTAACAAACTTTCTACCCCCTACGGAAATAGACACAGTGGAACGCAGTCAAGCTGGTTCCGCAGAAAGTATAAATATAAAATGCCCTAGAGATGTATTATATTTTAATAAGTATATGGGTGGAGTGGATCTAATGTATTGACGTCGGGTCTGCTATAAATTAAATCGGAGATCGGAGCAATATTTTGTAAATTCTAAATATTTTCTTTTATCGATTTTCTATATTTTATTACATTAAGTAACATTATTCCTATGCTTTTAGAATATTTTTAGTTTTTCTTATTCTCTCAAGTACTTGATAAAATAGTTGTCTTTTAGAACCATAAAAATAGACAATTTTTTTTTAATTAATTTTTATGTTTATATTTTGAATGCAAAATATTTTATATTTGAACAATCGATCCTTATTCCTATTATGATTCCAAGTTTTTTTTTTGTTTTTATTTGATATTTTTAGTTGCTAAAAATTCAACGGTTCTTCTTTTTTCAAGTTTTAGTTTATATCACCAAATTTTAAACAACTTCGCCAAAAGGCGCCGTGGCTTAGTTGGTTAAAGCGCCTGTCTAGTAAACAGGAGATCGTGAGTTCGAATCTCGCCGGGGCCTTCATGGGAGTGTTTGTAGTTTTTTAATATTTTTTAAACAAAACATAAAATATATTTTTTTTATTTTTTCTCTCAAGAAGGGAGCAAACGACAGCCAAGAACAACAATGTACTCTGTACTATTCATTCGCTTAGATGGAAACTGAAGTTCGAGGCAACCACTTGAAGATATAGCCCCCCAAACCGTAAGACTACCTCCCCCAAAATGTATTTTAGTAAAATACTTTGGTTCCTTTCTAAGGTCACGTCTGGTCCATCTGAGCACCACATTTTTTTAACAGAGAGTATGACCTGAAGACAAAAAATTGTACATTCGTTGTTTGTTATTATTGAAAAATTATTATTACATTCTCCCAAATCCTATCCATGTTAAGTTTTGCAAATTCGCACTTTTCTTTTTTGTGCCTAGGAAGTAAATGTGGAGCAACTTTCAATTTTGTCTTTTCGATGTTAGGATGGCGTTTAACTGCTCGCCAGATGGTTGAAATGCTGACGGCCTTATCAAGCACTTGAGAAATTTCACGGCAACTTTTTGGTGTACCGGAAATCTCCATTGCGATTTTACGTTCACTGCGCGTCGAAAGCTTTTTTGGGCGACCCGTATTTTTCTTGCGATGGCACGTACTAAAAGAGATTGGTCTTTTAAAATTAAAATCCGCCTCTTTTCAACATCACTCAACACTTTCTTGCGCGGCATGTGTAACTAAATATTATTTTTATTATTAGGACCAACAAAACAATAAAAAAATGAACTATTCTTTTTCCCCCTTTTTCAGAACTGATGGTGCTATAATTATGCAAAGACTAAAAACCTTAATTTTTATACTAAAGTAAAAACTACAGTAACAATTTGACAGTAACGTTCTTCCAGGGTAATTTTCCCGTAAGCAACTTCTTAACAATCTGACATCTTAACAACCGCTTCCCGATTCTCTAAGTTTCATATTTGTTTGCTGATGTATACATCGAGTGAGAAAGTGGATTTTGTTCTAAAAATCAGATTTGAAAGCCGAAGTTAGATCTCGATTGAGTCCCTAACGAACATAGTTCCAACGTCCACCCTTGTCCACGATTACCGAAGATTTCTCAAGGAAATTTCGGATCAAACAAGGTAACTCCGGGACACAGAGTTTTCGTTGAAAATTGCATTTCCGATAATCTGACCAGAGCTCTCAATCTCCTTTCTCTAGGGCATGTCTGACCCGGATAGAATTGGTAGTGACATCACAGTGGGCGTAACGACAGGCCTAAGTGGAACCTTTTCCTCTTCCGGGACCTCACCACATTCCGTAACCTAAACTAATCTTTTCTATTAGAAACGTTATTTTCGATATAGCGTACATACGAATTATGCTCAGACTTGGTCTACATATGTTGCCAATCACTTTCTTCATGAATGTATTAATTATGTAAAAGATTACTTCTAAAGGAATACCAATCTTGCGTAGTGAATAGGGAGAATCAGGTCCAGTAAGCCTATGATTTTGTTATCACAATAGCTTACATGAGAATGTCGTGTGTTGGCTTACTAGACGAGAGTTCTTTGGTTGAAACATCAGTTTAGACATTACGAACAAATTGAAATATGAAAGGAATATTTTTTTCGGCAACTTTCTCTCTGTAATGTTCTGGTAAAAACTCTGAGAGAAATTAAAACTGTAGGTACCGCCAACATAACAAGGGTGACGCGAGAAGACAGGTCGTAATCCTGACTATTCTGTTTCGTCTTACAGCCGTGTTCAAAACTACTTGTTTCGCTGACATGCCTATTAGGGGAAGCCTGATAACAATAGTGAACGATAGCACTTGTTACCATAACTGTCATCATTGTCTTAAAAAACTCATATCGGAATTGATGATTTTTTGCTTTAAAGTCAATGATCAAACCTACAGCCACTATACATTTTTATTCCATCATGCAGCAATAAATAGCGATTGGATTGTGAATTCATATTCCAGTTTCTATTTCAAATTGTTTGACGTAATCGGACAGATATATACTAGGGGTAGAGAATTCTTAGTTCCTTATACCCATATATCTCCTGACGAATAGGATGACAGCTGGATAACGTCCAGTAGTCGCGTGACATTCATAACCGACTCCGGTAAATATCGATATCAAGCAACGCATACATTTTTTTGAGTAGATTCAGTTGATTTATCCTTCGAATAGGGATTTTGTTTCAGTGCACTTAAAACCTAGCTTGTCTATTAGTTCTGCTACATGTTTCAGCTAAAACTTGAATAAGTAAAGGCGTTATGCTTTCTAGCTTGAACATATCGCATATCACCAGACCCAAGGGTAGTGTGGTAATATTTGATAGCATATTCCAAGAGCTCCCGGTGGCGATAGACATTATTTTCCAATATATAGTCAAGACATACTTGGATGCAAGTTAAATCAACTCAAGGAGTACATCTCATGTAATGTTTAGATAATTGTAAGAACTCTGAACTATTCAGATACATTCTCTGCAAATCCAAACTACTGCATATTCCTCTAATCATCAAAGTTTTCTTTATTTATTTTAACACTGAACGCAAAGTTTTTGGTACCTATATTTTATTATTGTGATATTTATGATACTTTAGTTTAAAATTAATTAATTTTTTGATTTATGTTTTTAAGTAATTTTTAGAAAATGGTGTAATTAAAAAATCTATGAACAAATTTTGATTTAAATTTAATACTTAAATATGGGTTTTTATATACAGTGCTGTTCAATAAAATAGATTCACCATGATCTAACATCTTTGAGACCAATAAAACATTAGAAAAACGCGATTACTAATTTTTATTTTTTTATTTTGGTAAACTTATAACATAAATAACATAAAAAAGATAAAACTTCAGAACATGTAAAGTAAAAAAACTATATATTCATCGATATTCCTCAAATCAGCAATTTTTTCCTGTTCACAAAAATAGATTCACTAAATTTGGTGTTCTAAAAAAATTATTTTTAGCATTTAATCTAAATAATTCTTTTTATGTACAGTTTATTTACATCAGTACTAGGTGGAATAACCCTTATTTTTAATTACTGTGAGCACCGTTGTGGTATAGAGTCAACAAGTCTCTGACATGTTCCTTTTGGCATATTTTTCACCGCTTTGTTCATTAACTCCTACTACTGTTCTTTTTTTGAAGGGTTTTTTCCTCGGAGAGCTGCTTTGACAATTTTCTATAGATTTCCGATAGGATTTAAGTCCGGTGACTGTGCCGGCCAGCTCAAAATCTCGACGTCATTATTCTGAAACCAATCTTTTGCTCGCTTCGATATGTGTTTCGGGTCGTTATCTTGTTGAAACACCCATCAAAGTGGCATTTCCCATTCGGCATAAGGCATCATGACGTCGTTACGTATATTAGTATAATAAATGGCATCCATTATTCATTCTATTCTAAATAGAGGCCCTGTGTCATGGCAGGAAAAACATCCCCACACCAATATGGGGATGTTCACCATGTTTAATGGTTGTTATTGTATATTGCGGAAGGAGTTCTGTGTTTGGGTGTCTTCTTACGTCAAAGTACTTCTGTCAGAATTAAAAAAATTAACTTTAGTTTCATCTGACCATAAAATATTTCTCCACTTATGCATAGGCCAATTTGTATGCTGTTTTGCAAATTCTAATCTTCTGTTCAGGTGTTGTTTAGGCAACAACATAACTTTTCTGCTACTTTTGGCTTTTAAATTATTTCTGAGTAAAACCCTTGGAGTGGAAATATGAAGCTTACAAGCCTTTTTAATGGCAGCAGAGGTTGCAAACGGGTCTTTCTTCACATGACTCACAATTTTTCCTTCCATGAGGGGTGTGAATTTTGGTTGTCTCCATCTAGTTTCTGCCTGAAACCTATAATTTATTGTGTTTTGAACCATTTTATATGAATACCCGATAATTGCAGCAATTTTTCTATAGCTTTTGCCTTCATTATGAAGTTTTTTTTTATTATTCCCCTGACTTCGGGACTGCAGTGTTTACCTCTGCCCATTTCCAATTCTAAGCTTTAATTGTTTACTTGATTTTTTTTATATTATTAAAAATCAATCAGATTTAGCGTTTAATACAATTACGATCAAACAACGGGTTGTAAATTGAAAAATTCTATTATTTTTTCTAAGTGAATCTATTTTATTGAACACGCGTTTTCACAACCAAATCTATACTTGCAATAAATTAAAAAAGAATGACGCCTCAAATTTTGGAAATGTAATGGGATTATATTCATAACAGATCAGTAAACAAAGTGCAGTTACTTTTTTACATATACTTCTTTGTATAAGAAATTTAGATAGAGTAAACTTTTTGGAGAGCAGGTGAATCTATTTTTTTGAACAGCAGTGTACTTACTAAAAACACTTTAAGTGAACGCAGACTTTATTGAGTAAGTGTATGCAGAGTGCTTGATAAAAAGAAACACATCAGAGCTAAGGCCCCGGCGAGATTCGAACTCACGATCTCCTGTTTACTAGACAGGCGCTTTAACCAACTAAGCCACGGCGCCTTTTTGTGAAGTCGCTAAAAATTAGGTAATAAAAATTAAAAACTCTTAATAAAACTTATTACAATAGTTACTGTTATGATTCGTATGATAACATACTTTTTAATTAATTTAAATACAATTTTCATGTCCAATTACATAACTGTTCCATTAAGAAACATGAACTTTAAATTTATTTGTACATTGTTTCACATTGTTCCAGTTAGAATAAGAATGATAAATAATTATTTTCAGTAGAAATCATTAAATTAAGCACTGCTATCGACACAGAGGACAAACTTGAGAATCTATGAGCAAATAATGTCCCAAAAGCAGTGGGACATGGGTTAACCTTGCATAATAATATCCCATAGTCAAATATTTTGCGAACTCAATACCGTTAATGCGAAGATGTTAAATTCTTGTTATTAAAAATTATGATTTTTTATACCGACTTCAGTGATAAGTAATGAAAATATAAGTATTTTAAACGAATTAGGTACTGTATATTAAATTTAATTAATTAATTAATTTGAAATATCATTGTTTAATTTTTTTATTTATTATTCACCATTATTTATTATTGAAATATTATTATTGAAATATGTTTGAATTTAATTTTGGTTTTAAAGGTTTGGATTATTGTGATTCTACTTATTTTATTAAACTTTACTGTTGTTTATATTGTATGTGTAGTACACTGTACACTAAAAGATATAAGGTCAATTCGCACGACTTTGTATTGTGTATGTTGTATTGAATGCAATTTTTTTTTGTGTGCGTACACGCAGTGTTTTGTGCCAATTTACAAAAGCTTGTGTATTATTTGGACATTTCACAAAACCCCTTGTATCATTGTATTGAGCGTATTATTGGACGAAAATACACAAGTGTATGCTTGTTTTTGATAATCCGATACACTTTTTTCATATGTTTTTAAAAAAGTTGTATGGATTTGTTTTGCCAGATTATATAATGGCATTAACTTCTTAAAATTATATTTATTTTGTTGCTTGAAAATCAGATTATGAATACTGGTCTTCTTCTTATCGTTTTTTTGACGTTTGGAATACGAAATACGCAATACAGTATAATAATGGGTGTTCACAAACTAAAAGCATATACTACTGTAGTTTCGTCCAACAATACATTCAATAGAATGATATTAGAAGTTTTGTGAATTGGTCAAATATAATATACACGATACAAAGTCGGTTGAATTGGCCAACTGTTGTTGACCAAATAACAATAAATTGTTTTTGAATAAAACTTTATCTCTTCAGTTACGTTTTCGGTAGTCTTGAAAAGTGTGAAAAAAATATCACAATTATTATTTTAATATACATATACATACATATATGTATGTATACTTCTTTAATATGTTCACCTTCAATCATTATTTTGTGTATTATTTGTACCCGATTACCCTCTGTCTAGCTTTATATTCAAATGTCATACACGAAAGTAAATCTGATATTTGAAAAACAATTTCTTTACAGAGTCAGGCAGTTTCAGTGATGAAGAATTCTCAAACAGTTGGAGGTTGGAGACTTCTCTTATGGGATATTCCACACCATTCACTTCATTATTCATATTTATTATTTATATTTATTGTTCTTATATTTACTATCTTTAAAATTATTATTTATGACCATTTCGCATGATAAAGTTTTGAAGTACAATCATCTAATGAAGCCTTAATAGCAGTTAGAAGTACTCTTAAATTTGTTCTTAAAATTCCAAAACTGTTTTTAATTACGATGCCGGGAAACTGGGTAATGGAGAATAGGTTTTATCTTTCTAAATCCGATCCAGCTTAATAAGAGTAAATTTGAATAGAACCCAGTGATAAAAATATTATCACCAGAATAGCTGCTACGAATAGATAAAGATTACATATAATTTCTGACAAACCGCTAACAAGGCGCCGTGGCTTAGTTGGTTAAAGCGCCTGTCTAGTAAACAGGAGATCGTGAGTTCGAATCTCGCCGGGGCCTTTCAGTGGATCGTTTTTTATTAAACAAGTGATATCCGTATTTTAAATTAAAGATTTTTCATCAATTCTTTTTGCCTTTCAGCGCATTTGCTTGTGAGAAACTGAGGAAAGTTTTATTACAATTAGAGAACGCAGTACATATCCTCATTTTTGTTTTTTAACTTGTTGTAGTTGTAAGATTTTTTTGTTTTTCTTTTTAAAAATATTTAACAAAAAAATTAAAAATGGACAGTATTTGTTCAAAACTTATAATACGCGAACAAATTTCGTTTGCAAACACTACCGGATGTCCACCATACTTCTAATTTAATAGGGTAATATTCCTGTTTTCAAACTTCGCATGATGAATATAAAAAATTAATTATATTTAAATGGATAGTGTAATCTCTCGTCAGGTAGTGTTGGCAGGCGAAATTCCCTTTTATGTCCCATTTTATACAATACTTGTTTAGTAACTCCCTCCCCACAGAGGAAAATATGATAACATTAACTGTAGGCAGCTGCCACTTAATTTCGGAATCTAATCTAATAAATACTATGTTCAGACATGCACTTTTATTAAGTCAATATTCGGTTATTTGAGTAATACTATGTTCACGTATGCACCTTTATTGCGTAAATCGCAATTAACGCCAATATTGATCTCAATACTTCATATAAAATCTCAATTAATTATTGATCAATTAAATGCTAATTGTTATAATATTGATTAAAACTTTGAATACAGCACTGTCATAAGTCTGTTTTGTGAGCACATTATAAGTAACCGAACACTTCCTGTTGATATTTGACAACTCAAATGTCAACAACTACAAAAAAAAAATGGCAACTTGCAAACAAACACAAACAAAAATAACAAAAACAAGCGACCAAAATAAAAACAATGTTGTTGTTTATCAGCTGTTTAATGAATATTGCGTATATTTGTTATACCTAAACGGGTAAAATATTGTTATCAATTAAACGACTATTGTTCTCAATTAAGTTGTATACGTGAACTTAGTATAAGTGTTCAGACATAATAATATATGTACGTAATTCAGCTCCATATTCACTATTCATTTGACAGCTGGTAAACAAAACAGCTGGTTGTTTCAACAACATTGTTTTTATTTCGTTTTTTTTTTTGTTTTTCGTTGTTGATATTTAAGTTGTCAAATATCAACAGAAAGTGTTCGAATAATTGTAATATGCGCACTGAACTTACTTATGACAGTGTTGCATGTAAGTTTTATTCAACATTATATCAATTTGCGTATATATTGCGCAATAATTAATTGAAAATTTGTATGAAATAATGAGATCAATAATGGCGTTTATTGCGATTTACGCAATAAAGGTGCATATCTGAACATATAACATATTCTTTGTTCAATGAACTCCAGATTACATATTGAGGTACCTAGACTTTAGCTGTCCACTGTATATCTAAATTTGAATGCAATTCCATCTGTAAGTTTATACATATTTTTATATTTCAGTTTTTTTTATTAGCAAATATGTATGTATTAGTTTTTCACATTTTTTTCTGATGATTTAAATTATTTTGAGATTTGTTGTTAAACATATTAATATACATACATACCATCATATAACAATTACTATTTCAGTAATGCATAATATAATCCTAGATGAAATGCTATTTCTGTGCAATTTTGTACAAATATTTTTTGCTTCATAAATTTCAATTTTTTTTTACTTCCGTCATGACTTTTTTATGTAGACTTATATTTTACGTCGGGTCACATAGGCGCCGTGGCTTAGTTGGTTAAAGCGCCTGTCTAGTAAACAGGAGATCGTGAGTTCGAATCTCGCCGGGGCCTTGTGATAGAAGTTTAAATTTCTTTTTAAATACATATTTAAAATTAAATTTAAGATTGAAAATAATTCACAAAATTAAAAAAAATTATATGTATTGAAAAACGAAAATTGTTTGTTGTTAGAAAGAAGAGGATTAGGAGATTATGCAATAGAATAATTTTTTAAATAATTTTAATTAGAATTAATTTACACAAAATTATTTAGGAAATTTTGGCGTTTTAAAATCCGAAAATCTTAATCAACAATCTGAAATCACTGGACGAGGTAAGTTGTTGAAAGTTTGTTTAGAAAAACTTAGACTACCTACCCACCACTGCTGTGTATAATTCGCACATTCTTTTTCCAAATTTGGTTTTATTAAATAAAAAGGAACCCGAATGTCAAGTTTTAAAAAAATCAGCATTGTTGTGCTTGCTTTATATCCGAAATAGTGTTGCCGTTCAGTGCGGTGTATGCCCTGACTAAATCCAATCTTTGTCATTATGGTGGTGGGTTGGGGGTACAGATGGACCCACCCCAAATATAACGGATGGGGCTCACACCCCAGTGGGCAAATTTTTATTTTTTACTATGTTCAGTTTTTCCGACATGAAGTTCATGAGTTTCAATGTGGTGAAATTTAAGAAATGGGTGAAATTCTTTTTTATTTTTCAATTATGTATATTCACCGCGAAAGACGCATTGACATTACTTATATGCGGCATTACCATAGTGTCACCACATAGTCAGTGGTGAATTATGCGGTTTGTGTTTGAAATAAGTTGAATTCAACTTGATTAGTTAAGCCAACGGAAATAGAATTTATCTCTTAAATTGCTGTCTTTCAAATAGTTATTTTTATTTTTCTCATTCATTATTAAACAATACCTTTTTTGTTTGAGTTTGGTTGTTTGCAATATAAAAATTATATACGCAAATGGTTTTAGAGTTGCCATTTCCAATTTCGTTATATTGTCATATTATTATTATGTATCAGAGATAAGCAATTAATCGTATTTTCGCTACTCATAAGTACTCATGAAATTTTGAGTATGAGTGAGTCAAGAGTATTGAAATTCAACTACTCTGATTCATTCGTACTCACTACAGGTTTGATTTATAAGTACAGTTTGCAATAAGTATGAGTACAACGTTGACATCAAACTCATAACATTCGAAATATGTTTGATTCATTCGCCTACTCATTCAGATTCATAAATTTAGAAAAATACTTATAATCAGACGTCGGCACCAATAGCCCCCGGGGTCTGAACATCTTCGGATTTTTACACACATAGGACACAAACATCAACAATGTTCGTTAAAAAGAGGGTAAAATTGCATTCAGTTGCTTGTTAGCTTCTAAAGAAGAAGGTCTATGTCGCTCTTTTTCAGGTTTCAATGTTACACCCAAAAAAATATTACAGTAGGATGCACTATTTTCCAATGAGATTCACTAATAACAGTGAGAAATGATCTTTAGGGATTCGGCGCTGTACATTTTTTCTATATTTTTCGCTCACATATACATTATTGAGTTAATAAGTAGACTTGAAAATATGTATTACTAACAATTTTCTTCTGCGATATATACATTTTTATCATGTTCTCTTTGTGCTGACCTCTGCTTATAATACTCATAAATGATTCGAGTGATTCGAGTCATTCATCAAAATTTACAGTCTTAGTTGTTGTTACACTTACACAAAAAAGAAGAAAAAAAAGACAAAGACAGCAAGCCAAGCAAACTCACAACCTTTTAGTGAGTATTGTAGTGTTCGTACGCGAATCATACTTATTTTGTGATTCTTGTAAATGTTGAGTAAAGGAGAATCGAAATCAACAACATCATGCGTATTGTTAAGCAGGAGTACGATGAGTACTTCAAACTTTGAATATTAGTAGTATGAGTATGATATTAAAATAAGTATGTGCTGTGCTGTACAGTGCTGTCAACAAGTGTATATCCACTAAAATATAAAAACTACCATACTTTATAAAAAATGTTTTGTGTTTTATGTATGTTTTTTAATTTTATTTCAATGAAGTTATCTAAGATAGTCCCTTTTTTCATTGACATTTTTGAAAAAAACTTATGTTACACCTTTTTTAAACTGAGTTGGAAATGATGTCAATTATTTTATTAATTCAGTTTTAAATAATAACCGGAAGTAATTCATTTTTTTTATTTCTTCCCTATGTTTTTTATAATCTTCGTCTGATTAATTACTAGCTTTATGTGATACGCACATATCGCACTTAAATATGGAATAGTTCGATTAATAATTTCCTTGTTTCCTTTTTCTTTTTTTCAATCACACTCTGCGACATAAAGCTGGTAAATTCCGATAGCTGGAAATGTCCGATTCAAAATATATTTTTTTGGTGTCCTTTCGATAATAATGGGACTCCATTTGGCAGATTTGCCTAGACTTGTCGGGACTTTCTTGCATACCATGTTTACTGGTTCCGCTTATAAAATTCCGGAGCATCTTGGGTGAATAAAACATATTACGACACATTTGTAGTCTGATTGAATTATGTCTCAAAAAATATTGAGTTGTCTGCGTTCGTCTTGATTTTTAAGTGGAATTAATTTTTGTCTCAGGACTGCTTGTAAGACCAATGACTAACATACGTTTTTGCTCCCAAGTCAACTACCGCCGAAATTTTTTAATCAACTTTTTCCTCTATAGCGAATTTGTTACTTGGGAAATACTATAAACGCATAACTTTAGCTGCGCTTACAGATTTACTTACATACTTGTATTATTATGTCATGGAGAAAACAAGTCAAACGAAATAATAAACGCGTTAGGGCTTTTTCTTTCAAAAATTCATTGACATGACTTAGGCCTTTTTTTTTTAAATCGTTATAAATCTGTTATTTGCAATTGTATCCACCTGAAATTTTGAGGCAAGGTGCATCTAACATTCGTCTACCAGAATGAACAAATTTTCAGAGCTATTTTGAAAAAAATTGAGTTAGGCCTTTTTATATTAAGCCATCGATGTAGTTTTTGTGATCCTTTTTTATGTTAAATTTAATTATGTACAACACTTAGTTTATTGTTTCAAAATTTTTAAATTATTTAATTGAAAAACAAATCCAAACTAACAAAAACAATACAAAACATGAAGAAATAATTGCTGAAAGCATTTACAATAAAAAAAACAAAAAATTTCCAAGTCACATTAGTATCATACAAGTATCTGAGCATTCTGTAGTAATTAGTATGTACATAGTTTGATAGTTGTTGTTTTTTTCAATTTTAGTTAATTAATCTTTATAAACTAAATACACAACAACAACAATAAAGTATGTGGGTCGTTCATAAATAACCCTCGTAAAGTTATCCATTTTCTCGTCCATCAAATGGCACATACTCATACTTATACCCTGGTTTTGTTTTTCCAACACAGATAATATACAAACGATACGATGCCTACAAATATATTTTTATATTAAAATTTGTTTACATTTAAAATTAAACGATTCAAACCTTTTATGATTCAATCTACGAACTCCATCTCTGATATCGGATGCTAAATTTTCAGCCAATTGTAGTGAACGCCAAGAATCATACGAACGACTAAACCGATCCCACGTCAAACGTTCCTCAATTGTTGATTCGATTAATTTCTCAACTCGTTCCATATTGAAATTTGTGTGAAAAAACTCCCAATCCCGTTTTGGATTTTCCTTTTCCTCTTCGGTATCATTGCCGCCATCAAGTGTTGATAGTTTCATAAGGGCCTTGCGTTTTCCCAACATGGATTCCGAAAGTAAAGCATTCATGCGACTTGTAGTGCGCACGGAGGCGGTAATGCTAAAAATTAAAAGAAATTAAAAAAAAAATACATTTAATTGAAGTTTAATTTGTTAAATTAATTTTAAGTAACGCCCTTCAATTATCACAAAACCACCGAGATTTCATGTTGCTCCATGAAGCCATGGTTGTTTTTTTTATTAATTTTTTGTTGTTTGTTTTGTAAAGTAAAAAAAAAAGAAGAAGAAGAAGCACTATATAGAAATTGTGTGTCTCACTGTCTACGAGTTGCATGTAACTAAATTTGCATATTTCAAATAACTCTTAAATAAGTTTGCCAAATAAAGCGATTAACATTTTCCCTTATGTTCTCTTTATAGTATTTCACCTTTTCTATTGCAATTTACGAACGAAACTCTTCTTTTCACTCCTCTTTTAACCACTTTTGCAAAAACTACATCCAAATCATCGTTATACTCAGCTGCTTAAAATACTTGTCACACCATTCACATTTTTGAATTCTGTTACTAACAATTTAAAACAATTACATCAAACAATTGAAATCAAATCCTAGGGACTCGTGAAGCTAATACTATGTTCAGATATGCACTTTAATTGAGTCAATATTCGGTTTATTGAGTACAATATTTCAAGTGTTCAGACATAACAATATACGCAGTTCAGCTGCTTATTCAATATTCATTTGACAGCTGGTAAACAAAACAGCTGGTTATTTCAACGACATTGTTTTTATTTTGTTGTTTTTTATGTTTTCTTTTTTCTTTTTTTGTTTGTCGTTGTTGACATTTGAGTTGTCAAATATCAACAGAAGTGTTCGGATAATTGTAATATACACACTGAACATACATACTTATGACAGTGCTGCATTTGAAGTTTCACTCAATATTATAACAATTTGAGTATTTATTGCGCAATAATTTATTGGAACTTTATATGAAATATTGAGCTCAATAATGGCGTTTTATTTACACAATAAAGGTGCATATCTGAACACCGTATAATATAACAATAAAGTAATATCAAAAGAAACAGCGATTTTTCTATGATCCATTCATTCCATTTCTAATAAATAAACAAACAAAATTACAATATAGCACGAATTTTGATAATGAAGTATTAAGGGACCTGACGTTTCACGAACGCAATTACTGAAACTCTTAACCTACTTCTTCACACAAACTTTCAGGATGACGTTTTTAAATTCTGGTCCAATTCTCTATCAAGCGGATCTATCTACCAGGATAGAAAAGCCTTACATGCCAAACTAAAGTACTTCTTTAGCATCTATGCATCTGTTCCTATCTACGACCTTTCTCATCAACTCAGTGTATACCTAGTATAGTAGGCAGCACACAAAAGTCCTTATATGTTTTTTTTGAAATGAATGGTGCTCTCAGTAGCGTTGGTCGTAACTCGATTATTACCACTTTTTTGAGCCGATTTTGGTCGAGTTACGTTTATGGAGATCCTTCAGATTATTGATTACTTCCTCCGTTGCTGGTACACAGTGCCAGATGGTCCCCATTACAAGTAAACCCCAAGGAGGTGTTTCCCACTCCTATGGAACCCCGCAGCCTATGCGCTTCAGACTCAGCTTGATTCCTCAAGCAACAAAAACGTTATATATGCTGAAGAAGCCACCATTTAGTAAGAGTACAAAGCTAAATTCAATTCTTTACTTAC
Organism: Sarcophaga rosellei; assembly: GCA_930367235.1. Lineage (NCBI taxonomy): Eukaryota > Metazoa > Arthropoda > Insecta > Diptera > Sarcophagidae > Sarcophaga > Sarcophaga rosellei. The sequence goes on along the minus strand of OV884021.1, from coordinate 48,765,075 downwards.
ATAATTGGCCATTACAATAACTCCTACAGAGATTGGAGATCTAGTGAAGAGGAAAAAAGTGTTGATCATTTCATTTGTTAAAGTCGGTCTCTAGCTCGACATAGACTTCTTACCCATTCTCGATAGTCTAACGGACTTAAAGTTATTAAAAAAATCCTTATACTTATGACTGGCTTGTTACATTGTTTCATGTGGTATTATACCGGGTCGCTGTCAGAGATCAGCAATGAATCGTTTTTTCGCTACTCATAAGTACTCATGAAATTTTGAGTATGAGTAAGAGTCAATAGTATTGAAATTTAACTACTCTGATTCATTCGTACTCACTACAACATTGATTTATAAATACAAGTTGCAATGAGTATGAGTACAACGTTGACATTAAACTCATAACATTCCAACTATGTTTGATTCATACGCCTACTCATTTAGATTTATAACTTTAGAAAAATACTTATAATACTCATAAATGATTCGAGTTGCAATTACAAAAAAAGAAAAAGACAAAGACAGCAAGCATGCGTATTGTTACGTATGAGTACGATGAGTACTTCGAACTTTGAATATATGTAGTATGAGTATGATATTAAAGTAAGTATGAATGCGTATAAGTATTAGAAATTATGTATATTATTCGAATCTACTCATTTTTTTGAATACTCATTGCTGATCTCTGATGTACAAATCAACAGAGCTTTACTTAGTCGTTCATAATGAAGAAAATATTTTTTACGATTATTTATTGGTTTTTATGGTTGTTGCAACAAGAAGGAAACAATTTCTTGTTGTTGTAACTCTTTGTAAATTTCTTTATTGACAGTTCATGTTGCTTTAACCGCCCACAAATGCAGGTGCCACATTTTTTGTTTTATGAAGCTCTATTTGGATGTAGATGCCACATAGTGTGTCTTATTTTATTGTTTGTTTGTGTGTTTATTTGTTGATTTTTTTACACCGATATTTAGTTTTTTCTTTTCTATCTTTTCTTTCTAAATTTATTTTGCTTGCGTGCATAAAGTGATCTATTTTATAACAAATGATTATTCTTAAATGCATTTATATTTCAGTCTTTAAAGGAATTAATTTTAGATTTTAAATAAACCTCTCTCTACAGGCCAAACGAATGCATATACATACATATGGTAACAGAAATATTAATTGAGTCATTTAGGACTCTGAATTCAAAGTCTAATAAAAGTCAACATTTATTGTATACAAGTGATTATACACTGTTACATACAATACAATCAAAATATTAAACAATTTCGAAATACGCAATTCTAAGTCGAGGAATATTATTTGCTGGACGCACAAATCCTACAAGTAGGCCTTAAAAATATGAAGAACCCGAAACGTTATGTATTGTATACTAAAGAAAAAAAAGGAGCAAGTACGATCATGTTTTAATACTGAAACACACATACACATACATACACTGACTCATACTATTATCCGTACCAGAGGTCAGCAATGAGTATTCAAATAGATGAGTAGATTCGAATCATACTCATAATTTCTGATACTTATACGGTTCATACTTATTATATTATCATACTCATACTACCCATATTCAAAGTTTGAAGTACTCATCGTACTCATACTTAGCAATACGGTTGATTTTGTTGATATCGACACTCCTTTACTCAATATTTACAAGAATCACAAAATATGTATGATTCGTGTACGAACACTACAATTCTCACTAGAAGGTTGTGTTTCTGCTTTGCTTGCTGTCTTTGTCTTTTTCTTTCTTCTTTTTTTGTGAATGCAACAACAACTAAGACGGTAAATTTTGATGAATAATTCGAATCACTCGATACATTTATGAGTATTCTAAGTATTTTTCTAAATTTATGAATCGAATGAGTATGACTATTTGAATTTATCAGCTTTTAAATACATTTCGCTTGAAATGCTATTTACTTTGTGAAAGGTTTTTCAATTACGAATATAGATCGTTTAATAATCGCAGAATGTGTAGAATTACTTAGGGATTCATACGTGGACCCTTGTCACGTCTAACGAGGTATGTAGTTAAGGTCGTTATATAATGATATGAGGTGCAAGGAGTTGGCAGGATTTGAAGGAAATTTGAAAAGACTGGAAGCGATACAATTAAGGTCAGGCATGCACATCGTAGCAATGTATTCACTATAGAAAATATTGTTTCTGTTAGAGAAAATGTAACGGATAATTGAAATATTGTCCGTTCCTACAGCGTTCTCAGTATTAATATACTGTTAGCATAACATAACAGATATACTGATTGGAAATTAGTGCAACAAACTGTTAAATAAAATCTGCTTCAGCTATAAGTTGACATTAACAAGCAAAATTGTTGAGCATGGGTGAAGGATAATGATTGTAAAAAAAATTGTAGCATGTTGAGAAGAAAACTGCTTGGTGCGTATGCAGACCCATTTTTTTTTAATCTGCCGCTTAAGATTGTGAACTAAACGGTATGTATTTTTAACAAGATGGTGCCACCAGCAGCATAATACGATCGAAATCAAATATTTATTGTGTCGGAATATTTTATAGAAATATATAAAATTTCTATACCCGTTATTTGTAAAAACTCCAATTCTGAAAGAGTAACTGAAAAGTAATTTATTCAATAATTTTATACTATGTTCAGATATGCATTTTTATTGAGTCAATAATCGGTTTATTGAGTACAATATTTTAAGTGTTCAGACATAACAATATACGCAGTTCAGTTGCTTATTCAAACAAAACAGCTGGTTGTTTCAACTACATTGTTTTTTTTTTTGTTTTTTTTTTGTTTCATTGTTTTTGTTTTGTTTATCGTTGTTGACATTTGAGTTGTCAAATATCAACAGAAAGTGTTCGAATAATTGTAATATGCTCACTGAGTGCTGCATTTTAAGTTTTACTCAATATTATAACAATTAGCGTATTTATTGCGCAATAATTAATTGAAACTTTATATGAAATATTGGGCTCTATAATTACGTTTATTGCGATTTGCGTAATATTGGGGCATATCTCAACACCGTATTATTCCGTTATCATTAAAATTAAGTATGAGTTTTTAAAAAATTTAATTTTTTTTTTTAATTTTATACCATGGTACCAGTAAATTGAATCGACTTGACACAACCATGTTTACATATATGTATATGTGACAAAATATTTACCAAATTATGTATTTCATATCAGGAAACAAGAAAAAAAATCTGTATGTTTATAGACACCTTGTTTTCCAAAATTTAAAAAATTTTTTTTCTATTTATTTAGCTTCAGGTTTTTTCAACAAATTCTTGATAGTGTTCATTTTAATTTTAGTTTGAGTTAAATTTATACAATTGAAAAAAATTGTTTCACATAAATTATGTCAGCCTGTACATATATGTATGTATTTATATTTGCCATCACACAATTCATAAATACACAATAAACACATACATACTATACCATATACCTATATGATTAGATATATAGACAATACACCGGCAAACACTGTTTTTTTTCTCTCTTAAAAAAGTTTTTCAATAATAATTTATTATTGATTTCAATTTATGAAATTTATTTTCAAGTTAAAACACGAAAACATTTTTGTTTGGAATGCAAGTCTAACATACAGATAAACTAATGGTGTTTTCTTTTCTACAAAGAAAATGTCACCCTCTTACAAGGTGCATTAAAAAAATTGCTGACCAACCCTGTTATAATGTAATTTTTATTTGAGATGAACATAACACAAATATGAAAAAGGGTATGCCCCGTGCCCTTAAAAATATGTTGTAGTTTTTAATTTGTTTTCAATAAAATATGTAAACATAAAAAAGGTGTTGCCAGATCGCTAATTTTTCGATTTCATTTTTTAAGGCTTTTTTTTATAACCAAATATCATTTTTTTAACACAGTTCTAACACTGAATGCAATTTTTTATATTACTGACCATGTAGCTTTAATAATATAATGTTCCCTTAAGGTTACCCCAAAAAACAATGAAAAAATTAACTTCAAAATTGGATAACGATACTTGGCGACTTTTTTTAAATTTCATCTGGTAGCCCTATAAATAAACAAAAGTAATTTGCTTTACAGGGCATTATCAGCACTCTCGATTTATACAGGGCGTAAAATGCAATGCCCTCCACCATTTTCAAGTGCGAATTATTTAGAATAAAACATAGCACCCTTTTAAAGGGTGAAACATTTTTAAGAAACAAACACAAAATTGCATTTTTTAAAATGAAGTGCACATTTTTTTGTAGAAAAGAAAACACCATAACTGAATAAACAAATTCATCCTCCTCGTATTATAACGTCTGTATTCAGTATATGGGCACAAATAATAGTCACTCACTTTAGTGTAGTAGTAGTAGTATGCACTTCTCAAGTCTCTAATAAAATAAAGAATTTTTTATTTTTTTTGTTCTTTTGTTTTAGAAATTATGTACATATGCATATAAATATACGTTATATTGCATATGTATGTATGTCCTTCATATAAAGTAAACTTCTTTGTCTTTAAACAAACTTTAACAAAGTAAATAACGAACTCCAATTAACGCTTTCCCGTTTGGATTTATACGTTCAATGGTAATTAGCGACTAATTCTGTTTATCGTTGTAAGTTTTCTTTTATTTGGCCACAAAACTATTTTTGTTTCCCACAAGAAGGAAAATCACGCATTTTCACTGTCACACTAATGCTGCTGCTGCTAATCGCTTAATATTTGAAATTGAGGCATACTCGCTTGCTTGCTTAAGAATTCATATTTGATATGTGACATTTTCCTTGAAGGAAAACAGTTATTGTGGCAACGGTTTGTTTTCAATTTTCGTTTATTATTCGATTAGTTGTGCCATTTAATCATATGACTACTGTACGACACTTACACCTGTATGCGATTCATTCTAATACGAATTGAAATTATAATGAAAGGGCTCCTTCGATTGTTATTTATGAACGTTTAAATATGATTTATATGTACAAACGGTAAAACGGAAATGAAGTTGAATTTTTAGGAAATTATATTAGGAAGCCTTGCTGTAGTTTTGATTGCGAAAAGGAAGAAAAAAGTTGAAATTGCTTATGACTGTTCATACATATGTTTCTGATTAGTTGGCATTAGATATGAAACGAGTCTACAAATATGTATGTATATCCAGATGGAAATACAAATTGTAAATTGTATGCATATATGTATGTATGTATGTGTGTTCACTTGGGTTATTCGATTATATATAATTCCATTGTTGAGCGAATAACAACCGTGAAAGGCAAGAGTTCTTTAAAAACAAATCATCTTTCTTGCATATAAAGGGCTACAGTTCTAATTACAGACAATGAAAATGACAAATTAATTTTGAAAACCTTCAAAGGTATCATGTAATAATTTTTATATTCTACAGCTACAGTTATCTACAACTCGACAAATGAACGGAGAGACGAAGTGAATCGAAACAAGCTTGTGATCATAAAACTGCAAAACTGAAATTTTGAAATGGTACTGAACTATAACTGAAAGAGTACTTTTTTGTATCAAATGGTACTTTTGTAAAAAAAATAGATACATACATAATATGTATAATAGGTCATTATAACCCTTCAATCATAATGATCATGACCTAACTTCTCACAAAACTTCGCACGGAACAAAAAACTAACGACCTATTCGTGTTCCTCACATACAAGACAAAAACAGCTGACTCGGAACGTAACAAAACGTAAATGCCTCGTTTACACACTATCGTTTTTTAGCATATGAAGAGGATTGCAAATGCTTACCAAAATTACATTACTGTTTGGCAAGCGTTTTCATTGCTTTTGATATTCTAAAAACGAACGTACGTTCGATGGACGTTTGGCTAACCGGAGCTAAATCCTAATTCTACTTTTAGAATTGTATTGAACATGTTACTAATGCATTAATAGTTGAAAAGCGCAAGGCATAAAATATGTAGTAGTGAAAAAGTACCGAATACTGAATGTTTCAATACTGTTATAGCGTCAAATTAAATCAGTTTCATTACAATAATACAAGAAGCACTTGTAGTTTGTGTGGGCATTAATAAGCTACTCCATCATGAATTAGATTCCCACCAAATCTTTCTGTAAATTAATACACCAGGCATTTTAATCACTACACTCATTATATTATAATTTGCAAGGACATTATCCCCTTGTGTCAAATTTAGTTTTTTAGCGTTCTTCTGACCTAAAATTGGTCTAAGGATTGATAATAGTATCGGTTCGAATACTGTCAGCTTTTTGATATACAAACAAAAGTTAAAGCTGCCATTAGAAATGCCAATAAGATGAATTAATTTTAAGCCCACGCCATTTTGAAGGAGGACTGTAATTGATAATTTAAATGATTTTAGAAAAGTCCCGTTTCCAATTTTGCACAATTGATTGTGACAATGGAGAAGCTGCTAGGTTGGTAGGTCGACTGCTTTGATTACCAAAGCTCACTTGGGCACACGTAGCAGCCGTTTGAGATGCCCCAAGTGAGCTCAGTCCCAATACTAATCGAATTCTCTAAACTAATCGAAGCTTATAAATAGTAGAAAAGTATATAGTCTTCAAAAATTAAATGTTTTTACCCGTGTCATCAATCAGTGTTTGCGACTTGTATATGGTGTTTGAATGCAAATTTCATCATTTTCGATAAATTGTTCACGCGTTTAGTTACGTATGACTTTGTTGGCTTAAGTGGTAAACGTTTCAGAGGGCATCTAATTTCTTAGGACCTTCTTTGCGGACTTCTGTCCAGGGTTACTCCTCAACAGAAGAAGACAATTTTCCTCAAAATAATTGATCTCCTGTAATTAAATTAACACCAATTTCGATGCCTAACTGAGGGTATTCTACAAGATCTAAGTAGATTATCGAATTTTTTCAATTGGGCTTTGTCTAGGTTTAGAGTCTTATTGGATCTGGTGGTGGCCGATCAATATTTAACTGTATGTATTAGTAGTTTGAAGCTAATTTACGTGAGGATATTGCGATTCACATTAAAGTTAATCTTTTGGAGGTCAAAAAAGGGTATGGTAATCACTCTGAGCCACTCTAAAACAAGAAAGAACCTGAACCATTATCGATCGTCCATGGTTGATACGAAAACTCTCTAAAGAAGAAAGTTAATACCAGAAGGTTACTGGATTGAGAAATTAATGCGAACGACCGGTTCAAATGGTGCACAATAGATCGAGATGGAAGAATTTTGTTATGGCAATGTACTCCATGTTGATTAATATTAGTAATAAGGTGCGACAGTCAAAACTCATCCGAATATCTATATAGTCTAAGTTGTAATAGTTACAGTTGAGAAGATTTAAAAAATAATTTTTTTTTGTATTTCTCGAAGTCACCAAACTTTGATGAAATACACCCAGCTAGAACTCCAAACTTATTTTGTTTGACAAAAACTGTTTTTTGGACTTTACGCACAAATTTATTGCGAACCAATATCCAAAATTTAAACCTTATTAGAAAGGAGACGGGTAGGCCTTTAAAACGATTGTACAAATTTATTTTATTTGACTTAATATGCTATGAGGTTTGATAAGGTAAACTTGACAAATGCGAATTTTCTTCAAGTTTAATTAAAAAACATGAAATAAGTGATGAAATTCTGAAAGTGATGACAAGTGAAAGTGCATTAGCTTGTGAAGAAATGAATACTTCGGTTGATCAAATCGGACAAAAATTACCGTAGTTATTACTTAAAGAGTCTTATAGTCGAGTTGATTGTTTATCGGAAAATATGTCAATTTCATGTCTGAGCGACCACCCGAAGTTGCCCAATATTTGCGCAAAGAGAAATAATAATCTTTTGGATTTTGAAAATAAGTTAAAAAATATTTGGGTGATCCATAATTTTGTGTGAAAAGATAAAAAATATCGTTTTTGTCAAATAAAACACGTTTGGAGGGTTCGAGAAATAAAGGGTCCGCCATCTAACGTTTTTTTTCAGCTAGTGCTTATTTCGTGAATGGTAACACTTAGCTCATGTCTGATTTGACAGATAATTAGTTTTATCTTTCTGTCTGTATACGCTTGAACAACGCTGGAAAATATTGCGACATTACTTTGAAAATCATGGTAATGTTGCAGAATGTGTGCGAAAATTGCGTACGGATTTTGGAAGAAGAGAAGCACCGTCAGCTCCGTATGTTCGTTATCTTGTGAAAAAAATGAAAGAAACTGGCATCCTCATCGATAAACGAAAGCGTGAAAAGCCAAAAACAGTGCGTACACCCGAGAATATTGCTGCTGTGGCAGAAAGCGTGCATGAAGCGCCATCAATATCAATTCAACGTCGTTCTCAACAATTGAACATTTCGGAGACTTCATTGAGACGAATTTTGCATAAAGACCTTGGTATGACGCCATACAAAGTCCAATTGGTTCAGGAGTTGAAGCCAATTGACCATCCAATGCTTTTTCGCTTCGCTAAGTGGGCCTGCGATCGACTTACAGAAAATCATCTTTTCAGATGAAGCTCATTTTGATCTTGGCGGGTATGTAAACAAGCAAAATTGTCGTATTTGGGGCACAGAAAACCTGCACGCATACATTAAAAAAGCCGACGCACCCAAAACGAGCCACTGTTTGGTGCGGATTTTGGTCCAGAGGCATAATTGGGCCATTTTCTTCGAAAATGAGCAAGGAGTGGCCATTACAGTCAATGGTGATCGTTATCGGGCCATGTTTAACGAATTTTTGTTCACAAAAATTGAAGAGGAGGATATTGGCAACATTTGGTTTCAACAAGACGGCGCTACGTGCCACACAGCCGAAGGTACACTAGATGTTTTGCGCCCTGTTTTTGAAGATCGCATTATCAACCGCAGAGCTGATGTCGTTTGGCCACCTCGGAGCTGCGATTTGACACAGTTGGACTATTATTTGTGGGGTGCCGTCAAAGATAATTGTTACGCCGACAAGCCAGAGACAATTGACGCTTTAAAGGACAATATTCGTGAAGCCATTGGTGAAATACAGCTGCACACAATCGATAATGTGCTTAAAATTGGACCGAATGTTTAGGCTACTGCATGGCCAGCCGACTCAGCCATTTGAATGAAATTATTATCCATTATTAACCGAAAGAAATTTGAGAAAATATTCAGTAGTTTTTTTTAAAGCATTTTCAAAAAAAAAAGTTATTTGGCGTACCCTTTATAAAAAAATATTTTTGAGAACAAAACTCACAACCTACACTATGTCATTAACTTCGAGTATTTTGACTGTCGCACCTTGTTATTAGAGTATAACGGCCGCGTCATATTTTTATATATGTACAGATATAGTATGTATGCCATCTTATGAAATGAATTTTCAGTTCAAAAATTTTTAATGGTTCATGGGTTTTTTAACAAATAATTAGACATTTTCACATTTGAGCGACTATCTGAAGTCGGCTAATATTTGCTTTTATAACAAATATTAATATTTCGAAATAATGAAAAAATACAACATAGAAAGTAGTGGGAAATAAAATAAAAATTTGCTGGAAAAAGGTCTACACACACTGTTGTTTGTAGACTTTTTTCGTTGACTGTATATCAAAAATGCATACGAGTATAAAAATTCAATCGAATCCTGACATTATTGTTATTGTTTTAAACGAACCTACAAAAACGATCTTATGATTGGAGTGTTTTAAAAAGCGACGAGTTCATTGTCTCTTCAATCATCTTGGCTTACGTCATCTAATGTGCATGTGAGAATATCTAAGAATGATTGTGATGTTATAATTAATATTGAGTCGGCCAACTGTTCAGCGTAATTTATATATGACTATTTAGAAATATGGAAATTATTTACAACCAAATTAATAAATAAAATATCAACGAGATTTAATAATGAATTTAAACATTCAATATTAATCTGTTCTAAACAAAGCAATTGAAGTTCCAAAAAAAATATTTTAAATTAAAACGTATAAAAATATTGATTTATTCAAAAACGATTTATATATACATAATATGTAAAAATAATATAAATAAGTACGTACATACATATATACATATGTATGTAAATAAAAAAAGTAATTGCTTTTTTAGTAACGTGCTCTACGCTGTTGATTCTTAAATGTTATTGCCAGTATACAAGCCGATATAAATGCCACCGTCTACAGAATATGAATAATAATTGTATTGTATTGTATTATTATTAATCATTAAGTTATTCAATTAAAATAAAAAATAATTATAATAAAATTACCTCAATACTGAAACTGGACCATAAGAATATTGTTACCCAATGTTCTGCTGCTTCGTATATTGCGATTAACTTCAATAGACAACCTTCTGAATATACAATGGTTGATGTATCATAGTCACCACCAATGAAACAACTGTTGGGAATTGTCCGGTTGGCATTAATGTAGTCTGTGGAATTGTTAATACCACAGCAGTGTAACTACATATGTATATACAAGAGAGTAAATATAAAATACACTTTAAAATCATAATTCAGAATGCCATCTCATCTACAGTCTTACAGTCTTTTGGTATTCTGCCATGGCTTCGGTGCCATTTAATTGTAAAGCCCATGCATTGTTAATATCTTTACGAGCTTTGGTCTCACCATCAATATCGGCCACATAGCCAAACAATATTATCGCGTTTCCTATGATCAGTAGCAGCAAACAAATGGCATACTGTGTTTAAAACAAAAAATTAAATTTTTTACAGAATTCCTTTAGAAATTATCAAGTGTATGTGTACCGTCCATGTTAAGCAGATGTTTTCCCGTATGGCTCCACAGCAACCGAAAAACGATATCAAGAAAACAATCGAACCCAATACAATCATAAAAATGCATAATAAACTTCCATCGTCGCTATAGTTTGGTAGGGCCAAACTGTTGACCACTATGGCCCCAATACCAAGCAGCTATGTGTACATGAAAGTATAAACAAATGAATCAAGAATTAATTTAATACACAATACTTAGGTAAGTAAACAAATTGACATTTTATGATGCATCATAGTCTAATAATAAATAATAGTACAGTTAATATCTTATCAGCAAATATTTGTGACCCTTGAAATTCTATCTTTAGAACTTTTTGCGTTTGTATTAAAGAAACCTTCTTTGTTTTGTTGTTACTCGTAAATTCAAAATTATGGATTTTCTCAATGAATAAAAATTTAATTAAATTCATTCGATATAATATTGTTACGTTTTTACCTTTTTAAAAAAGTTTAAAATATGAGTTCATAGATTGCAAAAAATCAATTCTTTATTGTACGCACTACTTTTGTGTGTCACCGTATACAACTTGACGAGTACAACAATAATTTGCTTGTTCGTTATTTTTCTATGCTCACACCCTTTGCGTAAGCAACAACACTTGTAAGTTAGATTTGTATAGCGGGGATCTTCAAACCACGACTGTTCTCTTCACACGCAACGCGTCTTCACACAAGACTAACTGTATTATATTACTAGTCGTTGCCTGCTATTTTTATATGCCCACCAAAACAGTCTGATGAATGTTTTTGACGTAGTACGTTAGCGGTTTCGCCTTCTCGAGAACTCTATCGCGACTTCATTGTTGTTCGTGTATTTGGTTCACATTGCTTGTTATTGCATTGTTAGTGTAGCATTTTAATGTTAAACGAAACGGAGAGTACTATAGGCCTATAAACCAATTTCGTTTAGCTTGAATTAGATGATCTGGACGCCAATGAAATGTAGTACGGTGCAATGTATCAAACAGCACATGACCCATTAGAGTATGAGGGATTTGAAAGCATGGAGGTGATTTGAACTAGTCACCGAAAGGATGCTAATAGACACCGTAGGGTTTTTTTAAGTCGCGAGTGCTTGAAAATAGGCCCCAAACTACTGTATTCAACATAACCACTGTAATCGCTCACATTCAGGCTGATTTTTGCGCAAGTATTATGCACATTTCGGATATGATCCTTCTAGAGGCACCATGGCGGATATTTGACCAATGTTTTAATGGCGTTAGTTAGTCTTTTAAATGAATCAAAAATTGCAATGATAACACTTTTGTTTTATTTAAATTTAAGGATAGAAGCGCTTAATGGAAGATCCGTTATTAAATTACAAAAGTATAGAACTTATAAATTGTTTCATATTGATTTCATTTTTTATAATCTTTTTATGGTTACAGAATAGAATACATTTTTTAATGAATTTTGTTAAAAAACGTTTTAAATCTGTTTAATTTTTTTGATATTGTTTGTCCCATATTATGTCAGAATTAGATTCAAATTAAAATTATATTATGAAGTATAACAAGTCTAAGGACCATTAGTACTACTTGCCATTAAAGTTAGGTTTAGTTAAAGGTAACTTTAGCTGAAGTGAACTTTAAAGTCACCTGTAACTTCTTTTCGTTATTATGACAACCTAATGATGAAATAAAGTTAACTTTTTCAAAAATATGGCAGTGCCGGAGCAATGTCAAGTAAATAAGTTTTTTTAAACGCAGTGGCAACGACCGGCTTTCCTTATTCGTTGTATTTGCTCACCTTGTTTAAATTTGAAGTTGCCATAATGAAAATAATATAAATATGGCAAGTTCTAACATAAACTTAACTTTAAAAGTTACGGGTAAGATGATCTTCCCTTTAGCTTAATGCTCACTTTTATCTTATTGTGTACTCATAATAATGAAAATCGTTAAAATCCTCTCTTTAGTTAACGGCAAGTTATAAAATGGCCCTAATGGTACTACATTGTAAACAATTAAATGACATAAATTATGTTGTATTCCAATGTATCGGTCTGTCATTACAACTTATAATTCACAAGTATTTCCCCGCACACTCATAAACACTAATAAGTTTTATTGTAAAAAGTTTTATTCATTGCATTTCCTGGGAAATTATGTATGTATGTGTGTTCTATCAACTGAGACTGTGTTATTTATTATCCATAACTTTTATATGTAAAATATTTAATGTTTTCAAATAGAAAAAGTCAAATTAATAATTTTTAATCAATTTAATTTAATTTTTGTACAGGCGGGGAGAAATCACATTTTTCTCTTTATCTTTTTCCAAAAAACCATGAATTTTATTCACTAGGCACTGTCAGATCTCATTCAATAATAATATTTTTTTAAGTCTTTTTAGGTTGTATTTTAGAAGAGAGATGTGACTTAATAACTGTTCTTTCATATATAACTTATCAATCATTTCCAAAGCCTAATATATTGATTGATTGTTTTAATTTCAAAGCACGGAATACACCCTGTGTTTCAAAGTCAAATTTCTTACTTCTTGCAGACATTTTATTTTATTTTTGGCTTGATTTTTGGGTTGTGTTTTTATTCCAAAGACAATCCAAATTGAAATGAGAAATTTTGTTAGGCTTTGCTTTGAGATAGTAAAACGAAATTACGATTAATCGTTATCTTTTAACTTTTTTCTCTTGTTTTAATTTTTCGATTTTCGTATCAGAGTTGATAGTTAGCAATTAATATAGCCCAGTAATTAATATTTCTCAAACAGTAAAAATGTCTCAGGATTTACGCATGTTGAGAAAAGTATATAAATTGAAACATTTATCTGATGCTAAGGGTCATTATTACAACTTGCCGTTAACTAAAGTGAGGATTTTAACGGGTAGATAAATTGTTTTTCATTATTATAAGTGGACAATAAGGTAGGAGTGAGCGTTAAGCTAAAGTGTGGATCATTCTACCTTTAACTTTTAGAGTAAACTTGGCATACATACATACAATGAGCACCATAAGTGAGTCAACACCCACTATAATTTTAAATTTTCTATTATGTTCTTAAATATAAAAAAAGTTTCTTTATCATGAATTGTTGTTTTTGTTTTAACAGATTATATGTAATAAATAAACGTTTTTATTTTTGGAAATTTATTCGACCAATCTCATTTGCTTTTCTCGCTATCCTAAGAAAATGAATTATTTCAGTGGTGTTTACTCACTTTTGGCGTTCACTGTATATATTATTTTCAATATGGCAACTTCAAATATGAACAAAATGAGGAAACACAACAACAAAAAAAGAGGCCCTTCGTTGCAATTGCGTTTAAAAAAAAACTTGTTTAATTGAGCAATGTTATCGACATTGTTCCGGCAATGTCATATTTTATCTGTATGTTGTAATAACAAAAATAAGTCAAAAGGTAACTTTAAAGTTCACTTTAGCTAAATTTACCTTCAACTAACCCAACTTTAAGGGCAAGTTAAATGATGTTAACGTATGCAACACAATTTATACAAAATCGAAGCCATGGAAGCCAATTGAAGCCATGCTAGTTGGTGGAATTATGGCTTACTAGGCGAAACCCTGTGCTTCAACCTCAGCCTTAGACCTCTCGAACATAACGAAATATGAATTATAATAAAAACTCTGTGAGAGTAAATAAAACGTAGTCAAAAATTTGTTGATCGGAGTTGCCTTTAAACTATAGATCCCGCCACTAATGGATAAAATGAACACTCACAGCATGGGTGGCGTGAGAAGCTAGATCTCGTAATCTGGACTAAATTGTTGTAAGGATTTTCTTTCGATAATTGAAATTGTTTTTCAAGAAACATTCTTTTCCTCAGTTTTTTGGAGGACTTACCGCACACAACGTATTAAAAATGAAAACTAAATATTTTATAGTTGCCGTTGCACAACCCATTTTCACTTTTCAATTAAAACTCAAAGCAATTAATTTCGTTGTGATCGTATTAAATGTTAATTCTGAACTAATCACTGATATATTGTTTTCAAATTCCTTCAATCGTCTAATATTTTGCGAATATTTTATCATTTTCAAATATGTATTTGGTTTTGGGGCAATAAACGTTTTAACTTGATTATTATTATTGTTACATGCCAAAAAAAAAAGAAAAAAACGGGTACAATAATATTTTGTTTTTTTATTGTTATGATAAGATACAATATACTACATACGTACATACGTATGTATATACAATGATATCAATATACAATCGAATAATCATACAAAATTATATGATTCACTTGAGAATATATTGTGTATAAAATAATACACTTTTATTTAATGTTTTATCATTTTCACTTTTGTTTTTATTTTTTTATTTTGTTTGTTATTATTGTTGTTTTAGTTCTTAAATATTACATACATTTGTTAATTAAATTTTAATTATTTTTCTTTGTTTTTTTTTTTTTTTGTTTGATTCGAACATACCGCGCTTATTGTATTGAATAAATATACGGCAAATTTTATTGTCGGTAGTTCACAGCCCATTTCTGCGAATTGTGGGATTTCGGATAAATTGCAAAACAATAACAAAAACAAAAAATATAAAATAAAAAAAGAATTAAATAAAACAATTGCAAAAAAGAAATTAATTTTGTTTTGAAATAAAATACTGACTACCGCTTCTTTATTAAGTTACAGTCACTTATTTACTGAATGATTTAAAGTCTGTGGCTGAATGTGTCAGATTTTGAGTAGAATTCTGTACGAGAGAATTATAAATTGTTGACTGGTTTGTTTATTTTTGTTTTTGTTTGTTTTTAGCTTTACTTTATTTCTATTTTCATTTTCATTATTTTTGCGTTTTGTTATTGTTATTATTTTTTTCTGTTTTTTATTCTGTATTTTTTTGTTTTAAATTAATCTAACGAAATACATATCTTTGTACATTTGTTTTAACTGATAACCAAAGAGCTAATAAATGAATTTGCAACAATTGACAGCGAGTACAGAGAAAAACAAATAAAAAAAACAATTTTTAACTACAGCAGTCAATTATATTTTTTATTTAAAATTTTTTTTTTATTTTATTTAATAACCGCTCAGACAGAACTCTAAAGGAGTTCATTCTACATTCAAATACAGTAAGTAAGATCAAGACGTTTAAGTGCCATTATTACAACTTGTCGTTAAAGTTAGGTTTAGTTAAAGTGAACTTTAAAGTCACTTTTAACTTATTTTCGTTATTACATCCTACAGATAAAACAAAAAGTTAACTTTTTCAAAAATATAGCAGTGCCGGAGCAATGTCGATAACGATGTACCTTCTTATTTGTTTATTCATTTTGTTTATAGAATTTGTGTGTTGAGGTTTTAGCTTTTTTATTTTGTATTATATTATATTTATTTTTCATGTTTATATTTGAAGTTGCCATATTGAAAATAATATATATATATATAATATGGCAAGTTCTAACATAAACTTAACTTTAAAAGTTAAAGGTAGAGTGATCTTCCCTTTAACTTAACGCTCACATTTATCTTATTGTGTAATCATAATAAAGAATACCATGTTATCAGCTCGTTAAAATCCTGCCTTTAGTTAACAGCAAATTGTAGAAATGGCCCTAAACAGTTCAAACAGTTTGAATTCCTTAATAAGATGATTGTAATCGATTCCTTTGAATGACGTTTGTCATGAGCACATGTGAACACATGTTTCACAATAACAAAATTATGTTGCATGGGCTATGTGGATATGAATGCAGTTAAAGAAATTCTGAAAGCATATACGAGCAATCATTAAAATTTATTTATCATTTAATCATGTAAAATTATACATGTAAAATTAAAATATACACGATTGAAGTTACTTTTAATATGTTGATAAAAATGTTATATTCGAGAGACCAGTTTCTGAGCTTTTTATGATAATAGTAACCAAAAAAATATCAGACTAATCAAAAGAAGAAATGGAATCTGACATATCTGATACAAAATCTTAAAATTTATAACATACATAATTGGCCATTACAACCCTTCAGTCAGGATTACGGCCTAGCTTCTCACACCACTCATGTTGTGTGCCTTAATTTTATACTTAAGTGGCGGGACCTACAGTTTAATGTCGACTGCCAACGACAGATTTTTGAGAAGTTTTTTCATGGCAGGTTTATTTACTCTCAGAGTTTTTGGCAGAAATCTGCTGAGAGGAAGTAGCCGAAGAAATATTTTTTTCATATTTCGTTTTGATGTCTGACCTGGGATACGAACCAGGCCTTTACGTCTACTAAGCCAACACACTACCTTCTAGACTACGGCGACTACTAAAATTTATAGCGGTTTAGACAAAAACGTATGACATAACATGGCAAACGATAAAAGTGAACGATTACATACCCGAATAATTTTGGTTCAAAATGTAGATAAGCCAACGGATTCAATACATGCTAGCAGCCTATTGCCAAGCATATTGTCTTCAGCGAATGGTGTCATGATATTTGTTAATATATTTTTGTAAATGTGGTAGTCATATAATGGGGATCTATACCATGGCAGGAATATGATACCCATGCCATGACATACGTAATGCTTTCCAGCGGCTTTTATTCGTCGATCTCAATTATGTCTTCGCAAAACATCACCTTCTTATTGCGATGTTTTCTCGAAAACTCTAGACAGGATTTAATTTTTTTTTTGTCACAAATTCACATTTTTAGGCACACATCCACGCAAGTTCTCTTCATTCAGACCTCCTCTGATTGTCCTGGAGCATATATTGATCGAAAAATCAAATGAAATCTCTTTTTTTTTTAATTGTACAGCTCTTGAAAGGATTTTTAGCAGTTGCTCTATGAATTAGTTTGTCCGCTCTGAATGTAGCTTTCCTAGCTGTAAGGTGATATTTGAAAATTTTGGTGGTATTATGTCGCCTTATGTGTGTTGTAAATTTAGGATGTGAAACATTAAAGTAGCTTCCTTTGCTTTTATCCATTAGTATTCATTTGTTGTGTCAGTTTTCGTTCGGCATCTGTGCTTCTGGTCATATCTAACCAAATATTTTGATGTAACCCAACATCAAATTGAATCAAGCATTCGTTACATAGCTTTCAGCTTCAAATAACCAGCAAGCAAACACGTAAAAACCAAATATTTCTAAAATGTTTTAAATTCGTGGCCAGTTTCAAATGAACGTACATACATATGTTTTCACAATACATTTTATCATAAAAACAAATCAACAACAATGTACAAACAAACAAAACAAAATAACAGGGTAAACTGTCTCGTATATGCGCTTATGGTATGTACAAAAAGGGGGTTCACTTAGAACATACATGTCTAACAAGAATCGAAAAATTATTTCTAGAATAAGATACATACGTGAGTAATTATAATATTTCACTTAGGCTCATACGTACACATTAATACCTATCTTGAATTCAGTATTAATTCTTGGAATTAAAAAATATTAAATAAATATTAAAATAAGGTACTACCTGCACATATATACAGTCGTGATAGTGTAAGAACCTTGACGGGTATCTGAGTAAAATTTTAAAATTGAACACCCTTGTTTAATCTCAATTTCTCTCTCTCTCTCTTTCTCTACAAGACAAGTTAAATTCGTTATAAATTTATAATTTCGCTGAGTGCGGAGCTGTATTTCTTATGAAATATAAAACATTTTTAATTCGATGCATACATTATAAACTTATAATATTCTTACGAAAATGGAAACGGTGTACCATCGTTTAACATTAAAACGATAAACAAAAGCTACACAAACACATACAACGAACTTGTTACAAGTAAACCAAGTAAAGAAAAGGAGAAAGACAAGTAAGCGTACGCAACAACAAGCAATGAGAACAAAGTACACAAATAACAATGAGGTGTGATAGAACCCTCGCGAAAGCGAAAACGCGAACGTTCCACTTCAAGAACATTCATCAGACTGTTTGCGCGGGCATATAAAACGGCAAGACAAGGCAGGCAACGAGTAGTAGTAAGGATTCAGTCAGTCTTGTGTGAAGACGCGTTGCCTGTAAAGGAAACAGTTATGTTTTGAAGATCGCCGTTGTAAAGATCTACCGAACAGAAGTGTAAAGAAGAATGTCGAAAGGTAATTAACATTTATTTAAACAAAGACTAGAAAGCTACATGTGTAGTGGCAAAGACGAGGCGAGAAATTAAATTCTGTTTTCGTCCGCCAATTCGTTTCCTTCTCTCTGACGCATTGCCAGACAGTTTGTTTTGTAAACCAGACAGGCTCGGTGATGCCACAGATCCATCCACAGATTATACCCTAGTCTACATATTCCATTACAGTTATTATATCTTATCTCCCTCTTGCAATAACTTTAACTCATAAATTATAAGTATTCTGTTCATCATTTAATATTCCATCTTTGTAAGCGATTTAGAATAAGATTATATTGATTTTGTATCAATTCAGAAGAGATGATCGGCGAGTTGTTAGCAGCTAGTATACTAGTAGAGCAATGCAAATGCTTTTACCGAAATTACATTACTGTTCGGCAAGCGTTTTCATTGCTTATCGTATTCTAAAAACAAACGTACGTTCCATGAACATTTGGATTACTGGGGCTGAAACCTAATTCTACTTTAGCATTGCATTGAACGTGTTGCTAATGTATTTATAGTTGAATAGCGCAAAACATAAAATATGTAATAATACTTACTTCTTACTTAATTGGCCATTACAACCCTTCAGTCAGGATTACGGCCTAGCATCTCAACGCCACTCATGTTGTGTGCGTTAATTTTATACATGAGTGGCGGGAACTACAGTTTAAAGTCGACTCCGAACGACAGATTTTTTGAGAAGCTTTTTCATGGCAATTCTTATTAATCACAGAGTTTTTGCCAGAAATCTGCTGAGAGGAAGTCCCCGAAGAAATATTTTTTCATATTTCATTTTGATGTCCGACCTGGGATATGTAATAATAAAAAGTACTAAATTGCGTAACGCGGGTACTGCGGTATTTTTTATTTTTTAAATGAAAAAGTATAAAAGTACTGAATTTTTCAACACTAGTATAAGAACTATTTGCTTCAGCTGATGTTCTAAAACATTTACTACTAAGAAATCTAGAAGGTTAGGTATTTGAATCAAGTCACATAATATGTGGGACGACCTGTTAAATTATTATTCCTATAAATCCATTTATAAAGTTCTCTTCCTCGCCATGAGCTCGTTGCATTAAGTTTGCTACTAAAAATTAGTTTTAAAACAAGTTGACATTGCTATCAACTGGTGTGAAAAAATTTTATTTTTTTAGAATGTCGCAACCGAATATCGATATATTTATTAAAAAATATCGTCTTTTTAAAAAATATCAACATTTTTCATTTAGTCAGATTGATTTCAATTGCTCGACTAAAGACAAGTGCAAAAACAGAGAAGGCGAAAAAATTTTCGCAATGCTTTTCGATTTAAAAATAGAGGCCTGAGTCACCACCAGTAAACTCACCGTGGTAGCGCCCTGTCCTTTACCCCCTAGCCATTTACAATGAACATCGGAGGAAGATGCAGCTTTTACTATATTTAGTAAGAATCCTTTTCTCAAAAATTTAATGAAACTGAAGTGAAGCAAAGAAAATAATACTATGTTCAGATATGCACTTTTATTGAGTCAATATGCGGTTTATTGAGTACAGTATTTTAGGTGTTCAGACAAAACAATATACGCAGTTCTGCTGATTATTCAATATTCATTTGACAGCTGGTAAACACAATAGCTGGTTGTTTCAACAACATTGTTTTTATTTTATTTTTTTTGTGTTTTTTTTTGTTTGCCGTTGTTGACATTTGAGTTGTAAAATATCAACAGAAAGTGTTCGGATAATAGTAATATGCGCACTGTACATACTTATTGCAGTGCTGCATTTTAAGTTTCACTCAATATTATAACAGTATTTATCGCGCAATATTTAATTGAAACTTTATATGAAATATTGAGCTCATTAATGACGTCTACTGCGATTTACGCAATAAAGGTGTATATCTGAACACCGTATAATATAATAATGGAGATGCGGCTTTATTTAAATTTCAAGATTCTTCTTAGTAATTAAATACTTCTTATTATTATAAACATACCACCTGTGTTATGTATGTATTTAAGTCAGTTTATTGTAATGTATACCTACTATGCGAAATCCAAATAATTTCAATTAATTATGTTAATTACTTTCTATGAACAATTTGTATTTCTATAATAAATTAAGCGATTAAAAATTTACAAAAACAAGTAATATTAAATTCCTCAAAAATGTTTGAATAATATCCATAAGCTTTCTGTTATTCTTTTGAGGCCACACTGATAAGAGTAGTTATTTTAGTTTTTTGAGTTTTTTATCATTTTTATTCCCATGTTTTTATGTTAAATTTTGATGTTTTAATACAATAAAAAAAATTTCAAAAAAGTTCTTAACACATGCCCCGGAAGAAAGTGTACCTTATTACTATTTTACTATTAAAGTTATCTTTTTGGATCTGATAACATTTATTATTTTTTAAACCTTCTGTGATGTGATGTAAAGAATAGTCCTACATTATAAATTAAAATTAAATGTATAATATACGGACATTTTGTATCTAGAAGTTAAGGATATGATTTTATTAATTTTTTTCACTTACCAAGAAACAAGCGTGCTTTTCATTCCAAAATAACTTTTTTACTTTTTCAAATATTTTCTCAACTATTGAAAAGAGACAATTTCGTTACATTAATAACAATCGTTTGTCCAAACAACATGCGTGAATCCAGCTTAAGTCCTTGATCTTTATAAATTTGCTAACTTTGCCTTTTGCTAACTTAAACCCTGTTTTACAAAATATGAAAAGAAATTTATTTAGCCTTGCTCTATATATTATTTTATTTAGATTAGTTATGATAATGTTATCTAAGAAAGCAACGTCCTCATATGTACATACATAATTGAACATTACAACCATTACATTACAGTCAGGACATTAGAAACTTTGAAAAAAATAAGTATTATTTTCAAACTTAAGGAAATGTTTGAACCTATAGCCTCTCTTCAATGCACCAGATTTAATGAGATTAATTTGTATAATACAACTAAAATGGAACATTTTAAAGCTGACCATAAAAAAATATCGCGAATAAAATATTATAATGAAACAAAAATAAAACCGAAATTGTGTTATTAAACAGTTATACATATATACATACATTCATACATAATTGGCCATTACAACCCTTCAGTCAGGATTACGGCCTAGCTTCTCAACACCACTCATGTTGTGTGCGTTAATTTTATACATGAGTGGCGGGACCTACAGTTTAAAGTCGACTCCGAACGACAGATTTTTTGAGATGCTTTGCATGGCAATTTTTTACTCTCAGAGTTTTTGCCAGAAATCTACTGAGAGGAAATCGCCGAAGAAATATTTTCATATTTTCTTTTTGATGTCTGACCTGGGATTCGAACTCGGGCCTTTCGTCTAATAAGCCAACACACTACCTATTAGACTACGGCGACATTTCAACTTAATAACATGAGACCATTGAGACTAGACCACGGCGACTTCATATATACATACATACATAATTTATTCTCAAGAAACTTTTCATTTTATTACGGTTACGGTTTTATGACGGTTACTAAGCACTTTTGATGATAGCTGGGATAAATGCTCGTTCGAGCGTATACGTACCAGACATCAGTAATGAGTATTCATAAAGATGAGTAGATTCGAATCATACTCATGTTTTTTGATACTTATATGCATTCATACTTACTTTAATATCATACTCATACTACTCAAAGTTTGAAGTACTCATCGTACTCATACTTCACAATACGCACGATGTTGTTGATTTCGACTCTTCTTTACTCAACATTTACAAGAATCACAAAATAAGTGTGATTCGCTTACAAAACTAAAATACTGACTAGAAAGTTGTCTGTTTGCTTTGCTTGCTGTCTTTGTCTTTCTTCTTTTTTCTTTGTAAATGCAACAACAGCTAAGACTGTAAATTTTGATGAATAATTCGAATCACTCGACTCATGTATGAGTATTATAAGTATTTTTCTAAATATATGAATCTGAATGAGTAGGCGTATGAATCAAAAATATTTCGACTGTTATGAGTTTGATGTCAACGTTGTACTCATACTCATTGCAACCTGTACTTATAAATCAATGTAGTAGTGAGTACGAACGAATCAGAGTAGTTAAATCTCATTATTGTTGGCTCACTCATACTTAAAATTTCATGAGTACTTATGAGTAGCGAAAAAATGATTAATTGCTGCTCTCCACAACCAACTGAATGCATTTTTACTCTCATTTTTACGCACATTGTTGATGTTTAGGTCCTATGTATGTAAAAAGCCGAAGATATTCGCCCCCCGGGTATATTGGTGCCGACCTCTGGTCCAAATTCATCCTTATAATGCATTCTTATTATACAAACAATATCAAACATCAATCTAATCTATTTGATATCTGGTAGCATTGAAATTCAAATTAATGTCAATATATTGCCAATATTCTTTAGCACTTTTTTTTTATTAAATCTTTATTTTCATAAACCACCTATTGCCGAGCATAAATCTGTATCTCAAAGTTGTAAATTAAATTGAATAATTATGAGAGCAAATAATCAAACAAGTATTTTGTTGATGCAAACAATTCACATCAACGGCACAATAAAATCTTACAAGAAAATCTAGTGCATCTGGTTACAGTGAAAGAAATATTGTAAATGATCGCATCTCGGATTTAGGTTATGTTATGTTCGCAAGGAGCTTTCCATTCACAGGGAAGTTCATCGTGCTACCCAGTTTCAAGTAGGCCCCCTTGTCAAAATCTCGATTTATTTAACGTTTAAATTTCTAATTGAATATAAATGTGTTCCTTTTAAACTTTAACGTTTTAAACGTTTTAAAATTATTTTAAAAATTAAATGGTTTTAGAAACCGTTCAGCTGGCGTATTAACTACAATGTATTGATAGATTACTACCATTCAGATTTATTAATCACACATTTAATCTATAAATCGAATTTATAAATCATTTACTATAAATGGTATTTAGATTTAGTAGTCTTAGTGGTTAGTCAGTCGGACAGTCATTGTTGTATAGAATGATAATATGAGCATTCGAATTCTTTTTAAACAGTTTAACTCATGCGTTTCGATTTAGCAGCAAGTACACTAACTTGACTTAGAGCCATTATTACAACTTGCCATTAAAGTTGGGTTTAGTTAAAGGTAGCTTTAGCTAAAGTGAACTTTAAAGTCACCTTTAAATTCTTTTCGTTATTATAAAATACAGATAAAATAAAGATAACTTTTTTAAAAATATGGCTGGGCCGGAGCAATGTCGATAAAACTGCTCAATTGAACAAGTTTCTTTTTTTAACGCAGTGGCAACGAAGGGCCTGTTGTTTGTTGTTGTTGTATTTGATTGTTGTATTTTACATATATTTGAAGTTGCCATATTGAAAATAATATATAATATGACAAGTTCTAACTCGCCGTAGTCTAGTAGCTAGTGTGTTTGTTTATTAGACGTAAAGCCCGGGCTCGAGTCCCAGGCCAGACATCAAAACGAAATATAAAAAAAAAAATATTTCTTCGGCGACCTCCTCTCAGCAGATTTCTGGCAAAAACTCTGAGAGTGAAAAAGTTTCTCAAATAAATATGTCGTTCGGAGTCAACGTTAAACTGTAGGTCCCGCCACTCAAGTATAAAATTAAGGCATACAACATGAGCGATGTGTGAAGCTAAGCCGTAATCCTGACTGAAGGGTTGTAATGGCCAATTATGTATGTATGTCAAGTTCTAACATAAACTTAACTTTAAAAGTTAAAGGTAGGATGATGCACCCTTTAGCTTAACGCTTACTTCTACCTTATTGTCCACTTATCTGCCCATTAAAATCCTCCTTTTAGTTAACGACAAGTTGTAAAAATGGCCCTTAATATCCTCAAACGTTTTGGTGGAATTGATCGCTGCGACTGTATCTTTGTAATCGTTGTGTTTTAAATAACATGAAATAAATTTCATTTATTCAACACCAGTCACTAATTTTCATTAAAAAAAAAACAAATTTTATTTTCAATTATCATTATCAGATTATGCTTAGTTAAAGTTACATTACAACCCCAAACTGAAAGAAAATCTGTATCCTACGGATCAGTGTATCAGTGGCTCAAACGTATAATTGGACACCGATTTTTCCATTTCAATAGAAATATTTCAAAGAAAAATTTTGATTCGGATTTATAGATAATTAAAAAAGCTTTTAAACAATGTATAGTACTTACCTTTTTTATTTAAAAATATTTTTAAAACAAGAAAGGAAACCAATATTAACGAATTTCATGTCAAAGGCATTATTGAATAGTGAAATAAAAATTAGAAGTTAACCTCAAAAGCAAGAAGGTAAAATTTAAATTAAAAAATCACACATTTTTACATTGACTAACTTATAATATAACTTATTAATAAATGTAGTATTTAAACATAATATTAATAAAATTAATTAAATATAATTATTTAACAAAATCTTAAAAAAAGGAAACAAAACAATGTTGTCATAACCTCAAAATAACAAGATTTTGTGTACAACACTGTCTCTTACTGTACGTATATTGCTATATTGATCACTAGACAGCTATTAATCCCACTTGATAACATGGTTAAGTCTTGAAAATATGAAGCATTATATGATTCATTAAAATGAAATATACATACATACATACATACATATGTACATACTTACAAATTAACAATATGTTGTACAGACTAAAACCTTGAAATAATTACCAAAAAATTTCTACAAGTGTATTCTCTACTCTCATATATTATTCTTTTATTTGATTGGTAAATATGACGCTAGCAATGTTGAGCTAGTTTACCATATCATTGAGTGAGTATTAGAGCGACAACAAAAGGTAATATCATCAGCCCTATTCTAGAAATAAATTCAATAAATAGAAACATTATATTCAAATATTTATAGAGGGTCGGTAGCACAGATCAGCAATGAGTATTCAGAAAGATGAGTAAATTCAAATTACACTCATAACTTCTGATACTTATATGCATTCATACTTATTTTAATATCATACTCATACTAGTTTTATAGTTTTAAGTACTCATCGTACTCTTACTTTACCATTCGCTTGATGTTGTTGATTTCGACTCGCTTTTACTCAACATTTACAAGAACACTACAATACTCACTAGAACGTTGTATGTTTGCTTTGCTTGCTGTCTTTGTCTTTTTCTTTCTTCTTTTTTTGTAAATGCAACAACAACTATGACTGTAAATTTTGATGAATGATTCGAATCACTCAAATCATTTATGAGTATTATAATTATTTTTCTAAATTTATGAATCTGAATGAGTAGGCGTATGAATCAAACATATTTCGAATGTTATGAGTTTGATGTCAACGTAGTACTCATACTCGTTGCAACCTGTGCTTATAAATCAATGTTGTAGTGAGTACGAATGAATCAGAGTAGTTGAATAAAAATACTGCCCGCTCACATACATACATAATTGGCCATTACAACCCTTCAGTCGGGATTACGGCCTAGCTTCACATACCACTCATATTGTGTGCCTTAATTTTATACTTGAGTGGCGGGACCTACAGTTTAACGTTGACTCCGAACGACATATTTATTTGAGAAACTTTTTCATGGCATGTTTATTTGCTCTTATGATTTTTGCCCGAAATCTGCTGAGAGGAATTCGCCGAAGAAATATTTTTTTTTTTTCATACTTCGTTTTGATGTCTGACTTTACGTCTAATAAGCGAACACACTATACTGTTGACTCACTCATACTCAAAAAATTTCATGAGTACCTATGAGTAGAGAAAAAACAATTCATTGCTGATCTCTGGTCGATAGGTATAGAAACTGTACTTGTCTGACTATGTCTGCTGCACACATTCAGAAACCTGTTGTCCAATCTGAAATACATTTTTAGTGAACTGGCGGTTTAACTGAGGTTCGATTGCTTTTATATTCTTAATTAATATTTTTAGCAATAATACAAGTATATACATATGTATGTATAGAACGTGTGTAGAATATACCTACACGTGTAGATTTTGTTTAAATATTACAAAAATACTGATAAGTTACATCGGCCACCTTAGTTAGATTATAATGTGATAATGAAACTAACATATAAGAAGTTCAAGTTCAATTAATTGGAATGGGGCTGATATTCTCTTATCAGTGTGACAAGTTTCTAATAATAAATTGTTGTTATTCCTTCATAAGCTGTGTATTAAATTATTTGAGTAAACGTACCGAATGATACAATGATTTTTGCAGCTACGTAATGTCGAGCAGTAGTAGCTCGAATGTATTCGCCCGGTAAAGAAGAGTGCGACATTTATTGAACAAACAAAAAATAAAAAACGAAATTATTCAAAAATGAGCTGCGGTTCGTCGACATTAAAATTTACATTATTTATATTGAATATATTATGTTGTGTGAGTTTGATAACAGAAAATAAAAGAAGAGAAATAAAATTAAATGATTACAAAATAATTAAGAAAATCAAAAGGAAGAAAACTAATATAATAATTGGATATATCTTTAGATATTTGGAGTTCTAGCATTATCAGCGAGTGTTTACTCCCTGATTGAGTTTTTTGATGAAAGCGAAGCTATCAGAATACCCTGCATATTGGGTATTACTTTGAGTTCCATTCTATTTCTGAATAGCATTTTAGGCTGTTGTGGTATTACGCGTAAATCTATTCGTATAACATGGATTGTAAGTAGCAAACAAATTCGTGTCATTCGTAATGAACTTGATTTTTTTTTTAATAATTTTCAATTTCAAAACTGTTTTGCTACTGTAGTATGCCGCTATAATGTTACTTTTAATGTTGGCCCAGATTGCTGTAATATTTTTAGAACCGATTCATTTTAATAATATTTCCAATGAAATTATCAGTAAAGTTTGGGATTCCGATATGGCAAACGATTTTAAGATGACAATGTATGAAATTAAGGTGAGTATTAAACCATTTTTTTTAAAGGATAATACTAAGTGACTCGATTAAGTGTGATGACATTATTACTACTACCGTGTTTAATATAACTATTAAAAGTGAGGCTCAGTTACCACGCATTGTCAAAAGATAATAAATATGCTATTATAGCAGACTTGTGTAATAAGTTGTATGGGAGTTGTGTAAATTTCGTAGGACGATTTAAAGGAGGAATGCCCTTTTAATATTAACTACTTATTAATTGTAACCGATTCAAACATGGTTAGATACTGTCGTTAATTATTGAGCCACTTTCGTGAGAACCTATTGTCTTTATATTGTCCATATTGATCATAATTATTATTAAGCCAATTGTCGAGTTGTTAAGTGTGTTTGAAGTTTTCAAAATATTTTTTTGGTGTAGATCTTACGAAGTTAAAAACATTGTAACTTTCTAATTTATTTCGTTTAACACGATATGTATTAAACCGTTTAGTATTTAGCGGTAAAATAATAAAGTACATAATATATGTGGTATTGATTCATAAAATAAAAATCCACAATGACCTCAAATATACTATATATTAGTACCGTAAATTTCTTTTACATCTCCAACTCGTATTTTTTCTTCTTTCTCTACCTTTAAATCATTACTACTCTGTCGCAGATGACAGTAGTATTTGGCACTCATATTATTTGAGTGGTAGGTCGAGGCGAAAAGTCTTAATATATCAGACACAGTCACATTAGATCTAAAGTCAACTCCAACTGGGGTCGCATGAATAGAGTCGATTTTAATCCACGAAGGATTCAGTGCTATTTAATGACACCATACTTGTGGTGAGAATTTTAGCAAGCAAGGAGCTGAGATCAGCAATGAGCAGTCAGAGAGATAAGTAGATTCCAATCATACTCATAATTTCTGATACTTATACGGATTCATATTTATTTTAATTTATCCTCACACTACTTATATTCAAAGTTTGAAGTACTCATCGTACTCATACTTAACAATACGCATGATGTTGCTGATTTTGACTCTCCTTTACTCAACATTTACAAGAATCACGAAATAAGTATGATTCGCGTACGAACACTACAATACTCACTAGAAGGTTGTGTGTTTGCTTTGCTTGCTGTCTTTGTCTTTCTTCTTTTTTTGTAAATGCAACAACAACTAAGACTGTAAATTTTGATGTATGATTCGAATCACTCGAATCATTTATGAGTATTACAAGTATTTTTCTAAATTGATGAATCTGAATGAGTAGGGGTATGAATCAACCATATTTCGAATGTTATGAGTTTGATGTCAACGTTGTACTCATACTCATTGCAACCTGTACTTATAAATCAATATTTTAATGAGTACGAATGAATAAAATTAGTTAAATGTCAATACTGTTAACTCACTCATAATCAAAATTTAATGAGTTTTATGAGTAGCAAAAAAACGTTTCATTGCTGATCTCTGGTAAGAAGCTCTTGATGTTCTGGGCATGCAAATTCAATGTGATGTTCGCTGAAACCATCACATTTTTCAACTGTCGAAAGAAGCATTCAAGTGTCACGTTTCCTTAAGACGGTACAAGAAATACTTTGCTTTATCTGATCTCCTTGACATTTACACCATTTTTATCCGACCGAAAATGAAATTTTGAAGCATCTCGGAAGATACCCGTTAATGACCGTTAGGTATCCAACTCTATTTATTCATTTTCCTAGTTCCAACACAATGCCCTGCATTGGTAGCATTCCCTGAAATTAAGTGATCATTAGTTTTAAATACCTTGCGACTGCATATTTTGACGGCTTTCCTAAACGTACGAATTAAACGAATTAATTTAGTCAGTTCTTGGTTCAATACTAGTTAAACTAAACGATATAATCGATTGACTAAATCCAACGAGACAAGTTTGCATTATGATTTCAGTATACAAGTAAAATATTTATTACTTACTTGCTTACTTAATTGGCCCGATTAATGGATTTCTGCCTGCTGCAACACTTCCTTCCAGGCGCCTCTGCTTCTTGTGCGCCTACGCCAGTTGGTCACACCAATCGATGGCAGGACTTCCTCGATTTGGTCCTTCCAACAGCGTACAAGGTCGTTCTCCTCGCCGACTTCCGCAGATCCCTGCATCAAATACCCGTCTCGCCGGAGCATCCTCCTCCAATCGAACGACATGGCCGAAATAGCGCAGCCGCTAGATATTAATACGCTACACAACATCAGCTCACTGTTGGATCGGATGCGGAAATCATAGTCAACTCGCACTTGACCAAAGATCTTACATATGAATTTTCTCTCGAATACTCTCAACGCTAATAGGGTCCATGCCTCTGTGCGATAAAGAAGCAAGGGTAGGGTGAGCATTTTGTAGAGTATTAGTTTTGTCGTACGAGAGAGGTATCTGCTACTACCATAGGTAGCACCTGTTGCCAAGAGTGATCCTACGCTTGATCTCTAGACTGAAATCATTTTTGGTGGTAAATTCCTTGACTGTATCGAAAGTATAGCTATCGGCCGTAATCTGAGATCCAATACGCCGCACGTCTCTTGTCGATTACATATACTTTGTTTTGCCCTCATTTAGTGCCAGACCCATCTTGGTAGACTCCCATTCAATAGCACTAAAGACAGCAGTAACATCTCGCTTGGTACACCCTATGACGTCAATGCAACTGGACGGTTTTTTGAAAAATAGCAATTCCCTTTAAGTAGGAGTAATTAATTTGATATCGATATCTACTGATTGATCCAACAGATTGATAAACACGTAAAACAGCCATTACACTATATTAGGTTTAATACCAACGGGCAGAAACATTTTTATTTTGTCTATCATTGCCTCAATATGCTTTCCCCCAAGCCCTCATTTATTTTTCAATTTAATTTTTCTTCTTTTGGAATTTTTCTTTTCTTTTTAGTACCACTGCTGTGGTAAATTTGGACCAAATGATTATACAGATGCTGGTCTTTCAATACCTCTGAGCTGTTATCTCCATAATAATAATACGATCGAAAGGAATCTATTTGCAGAAGGATGCGTTACAAACATATCGGAAATGTATTCGATTAATCAAAGAATTGAAGAAATATCAGATTGGACTTTGGTTGGCCTTGAGGTAGGTTACTGAACTGAATATTTTATTCAAAGCATTTGATTCAACAAATTCTTAATACATATCACAGGGTGCTACATCACTTGTCGCTGGAATATTGGCGATTAGTTTAAAACATATAAAGAGACGTAAACTTTATCACTAATTAATTATCGTTAAAAATTGCAATCGCAAACTCACAATGTCGCATTGACTCAACACTATGCGTGAAAGAATTCAAAAACAATTGTTTTCATCTGTGTGTGGTACTTCAGTTAAGATATCAGTATTGTTTATAATTTATTAGAAAAATGTTTAATTTGTAAATAAAAATTATTGAATACGATTAAAAATATACACATACATATGTACATATACATATGTGTACATATGAATATATAAACTACCGCATGTATGCTTTTGAAGTTATGGTGTGTTGAGTGTGATATATGATGTAGGTCAGAGATCAACAATTAATCGCTCGCTACTCATAATTACTCATGAAATTTTGAGTATGAGTGAGTCAACAGTATTGAAATTCAACTACTCTGATTCATTCGTACTCACTGCAACATTGATTTATAAGTACAGATTGCAATGAGTATGAGTATAACGTTGACATCAAACTCATAACATTCGAAATATGTTTGATTCATACGCCTACGCATTCAGATTCATAAATTTAGAAAAATACTTATAAGGGCCATTATTACAACTTGTCGTTAAACTTGGGGTTAGTTAAAGGTACCTTTAGCAAAAGGGAACTGTAAAGTTACTTTTAACTTATTTTCGTTATTACAACTTGCTGTTAACTAAGAGAGGATCTTAACGGGCAGATGAATTGTTTTTAATTATTATGAATGGTAGAAGTTTATGTTTGAACTTGCCATATTGTATATTATTTTCAATATGGCAACTTCAAATATATATAAAAACATAAAGGCTCCAGGAGACGATCAAATAATTTCATCAAATAATGCATGAGTGTGAGTGTCGTGTGATTGACGTATGAAAGGAGACGTTCAAATAAATTCTTCAATCATCATTTGCATTTTGATTTTGTAGTGTGCGCTTCGCAAAATGCCTTTATCGGATGACGATTTATTTATTGCTTTTAACATATTGTACAATTTTTTTAAGATAAAAAGGAAAATATGAAAAAAAAGAAAAATCTTTGGATGAAAATTTCATATTGTTTTCCTTTTTCTTCTCTATTCCTGTTTCTTCCAGTTTTAAATTCCACAACGATGGTAAACATTGATATTTTGCAATTAATTCTAATATAATTTTTTTTCATCTTTGCATTTCTCAATGATAGTACGAACGTTTACCAAACACAATTTAACTTCTTAAAAATATAAAAATAAAATATACACACAAAATATATATTCACAATAAAAAGAAATAAAATATACACACAAAATATATATACACACAATAAAAAAAAAAATTCTTCGTTTACTATTACATTATTCGCAATAAAAAAATATTTGTTTGTTTATCCGCGCATGGATGATGTGTTCATTACGACGATATCGTAGCAAATGAGAAAATGCTTGTCAATCAGAGTTGGAGACGATCAAATAAAACTTCATCAAATGAAAAAATCAAAATCTTTTGATTTTCATCAATCAAAGCCGACAACGTATATGTATATAACGATAACACGCACACATATAAGGCGTTGATGATTTTATTTGATCGTCTCCTGAGGCCTTAATGAACATACATATAAAAAAAAAAAATTACAAAGCCGTCGTTGCCACTGCGTTTAAAAGAAACTTGTTTAATTGACAGTTTTATCGACAGTAAGTTATCTGTAAGTTGTAATAACAAAAAGAAGTTAAAGGTAACTTTACAGTTCCCTTTAGCTAAAGGTAACTTCAACTACCCCAAGTTTAACGGCAAGTTGTAATAATGGACCTAAATCAATGTAACATAAATACCGATTACACTCCCGATAATTAACTCAAAATCTCAATCATATAATACCACTGAATAATTAAATTACGCATGCAGTAGGATCATTAAAATTTGCGATGACATTTTAAATACCGAAATAGTAATTAAAAAATTCTGGATATTTAAAATAATAACATAAACAACTTTTACTTCCTATTTTTAGTTGCATTTCCAATTTTTCTACCGATAACACTTCCAATAACATTTCGATAACTATTTGTCCGCAATAAAAACATCTTTAATTTATCATTAAATAAATAGATAATGATGAATCCGTCGTAAGATTAACACTCTGATTAGATTATCGATAA
The DNA here is from genome assembly GCA_930367235.1 of Sarcophaga rosellei. Taxonomy (NCBI): domain Eukaryota; kingdom Metazoa; phylum Arthropoda; class Insecta; order Diptera; family Sarcophagidae; genus Sarcophaga; species Sarcophaga rosellei. The sequence goes on along the minus strand of OV884021.1, from coordinate 48,731,989 downwards.
CCTACTTGCATATTATAATCACAAACCTTCTTATTGCCGTAACGATTTATGAACATACAGAAAGAATAGCATAGAAAAAAAAGTTTTATAAACCCGTCCAGTTCCATTTGGTAAGTTCTCATCTGGCCCCTGAATATATGCTATAGAAACATTTTCTATATTTTATAACAATTTTTGTTTGTAACCAGTGTTGAGAACTTCAGAATTTTTGTTCTTTTTTCAATACTTTTTCTTTTCAAAAATACCGCAGTACCCCCGCTACGCTTACAGTACTTTTTTATTATTACATATTTTATGTTTAGCGCTTATAATAATCCAATGCTAAAGTGAGTACCAAAGTTTTTTTTCTTCCTGGCAACACTGGAGCAAAATTGGTTTTGTTCGTTCAAAAAATAAACGTTCTTTAACATTCATTCGCACATTATTTTTTCGTTTCCGGTAAGTAACTAAATTAAGCCCCCCTACTGTTTGTCCATATACGACGGACGGCAAGGAAGCAATAAAATTTAATTTTTAATTACTTTTCTTTTTTGGAATTTCGTAGTGGTGAGTTTCCAGTGTGGTGAGATTCAAGTGTGGTGAGTTTTTACAAAGTGTGGTAAGTTTCCAGCGTGGTGAGCTATACAAAGTGGTGTGGTGAATTTATCCGATGTGGTGAATAAAATAGAAACTCACCAAAGTGTCATTTTTCGAAATGGTACTATACTACCATAGATCCATGGACTGTACTTTATATCGTGACTTGGGCGTGCGTTTCTAGAATAAGTAGTTAGTGGAGGCATTCACCGATATGGAGGCATTCTCGATTAGTATTGCCATTATTCTATTTAAAATTTTTAAAAATTAAATTTAGTAAACTAATTGTATACGAAAATAATTGAATTTAAATTATGTATTTTGTAAATGAATTTTTGAATAATTTGAATAATGTTTTGTTTGCAAAATGCTTGCAAATTGGAAATTCTTTGTCGAAATATTTGTAATTTTTTTGTGCTTTGTTCGAAAGGCATATGGGATCTAAATTTAACATCAGGAAAAATTATTAAAGATTCATTCATTGTTTTCCTCTTTTTCAGAAGTTTGTTACAGATTTTTAGTTTTCTGGCAACATTTCGATTTGATTTTATATTATATTATTACAGATATTATGGTTGCGTTTCGAATCAACTGTTTTTGTTTTGTATATGAGGAACATGTTACTTTTTCTATTCCATTCCGTAAAGTATTAAGTGTAATAACTAAATATATTTTTAATAAAAGTACTATTTGATGCAAAATGTACTCAGTTACAGTTCAGTACTATTTTAAAATTTAAATTTTTCAACCCTAATTACTACTAGTGTAAATTACTACTACTTTCACTCACTCAGTCTTGACGCGTGAGACCTTTCTCCCCTTATACAAATAGAAAGTATTTTTTGTGGTGAGTTTCCGGTGTGTTGTGTTTCACCGATACGTATACAAAAACAGTTGATTCGAAACGTAAAAGTCCCGTTTAGTCAAATATCGACGGAACATAACGAAATGTACGTACTTTCGTTTCGGCAACCGTTGTCATTGGTGTTCGTATTCTAAAAACGAGCATGGACGTTGTGCTAACCGAGGGCTAAAGAAAGACGTTTACATTATGTTGAACTGTTGCTAAATAAAAGTTGAAAAGCACAACCCATAAAATCTGTTATAATAGAAAAGCACTGAAAATTTAGTTTTTAAAATGGAAAAGTACTGAAAAAAGTACTAAAGTACTGAATTTTTCAACACTAATGTTTAACATATCCAATGGTGGTTGCCAGGAAACTAAAAATCTGTAACTAACTACTGAAAAAGAAATCACCAACTTTATGAATTCTTGATTTCTCTTTAATAATTTTTGCTAATGTTAAATTTAGATTCGGTAAAAACTATAAATATTTCAACAAAGAATGTTCAATTTGTAGCTTTTCTTGCAAGCATTTTGGATAAAATATAGAAGAAGGAAGTTATTCAAAAATTTATTTACAAAATAATTTAAATTTAATTACCATTTGGATGCAGTTTTCTAATTTTAATTTTTTAGAATTTTAAATAGAATGTGACAATGGCAACACTACCTACCTTACTCCTTTTTTTCTGTGACTAATCGAGATTAATTATCTTTAATCCAAGCACAAATCATTGGTAATGCAGTGAATAATAGTAACCAAACTTGTAGGTGAATGTCTCCGCTAACTGAAGAAAAAATGATGAAAACACTCTTGTATATTTTCTATACAACAAGAGATGGTGCTGTAGTTTAACTACGTGGTAACAATTTAGTAGTAGTTATAGAAAAAAAATGACGAATGTGAAATATTTTACTACTTTTCTTTGCAACTATTCTGTGGGGGCATCTAATTTGTTTATTGCTTTCTGTTGTCCTCATTTGTTGTTGTCTGTCTGTATTACAAAAAAAAAAGAAAGAAAAAAATGGAATATAAAAATACAGATGTTTTTAATAGTCATTAATCGTTAGTGTTTAAATACTCGTAAAGTAAATAAAATTGACAAGTAAAATTTAATTTCTATTTATTTACTGCCATTTAGAAGCTAAGAAATGTTTAATATCCGCTGCAGATGTATTATTATTCGATTGCATCAAGTGGAAGAAAAAGTAACAAAAAGTCTGTGTGGTAAACAAATGAATGATCTTCTATTGGCTATAATTTAAGAGAAGAGTAAGCAGACAGACAGATACATGGAGATATACAAAGTGAATTGGGAAAGAAGATACTACGTAAACAATAGCAACAACAGCAACAGCTTATAAGTGAGCAATTCCAAGAGGGGCTACTCTCATTCATTAGTAAACGGTCAAAGCGAACACTACATAACTATCTGTCATAACGGGGAGACTCACGATCGGTTCTTTCTTACCAATTTCGTTTCATTGTTATTTACGGTAAATCTTCTATAAACTGTTGAAAGCAAAATCGTTCGCTTACGGACGGTCTGCCTGTCTCGCTATTAACTGTTCGTTCGGTCGATTACACGATACATTCACACAAATACGTGGTAAAAGAAGTGTTTAAAGAAATTTCGCCAAAATAAAGCCAACAACTACAAGAGGTCTATTTAAACGCAACATAATGGGTTTGCGATTTCAGCAATTGAAGAAGTTATGGCTCTTGTATTTGTTCCTGTTATTCTTTGCATTCTTTATGTTCGCCTTCAGTATTAATTTGTATGTCACTAGTTTGCAGCCTACACCTGGCCAGGAACGACTGTAAGTTGCATCATAATTTATAGTTTTTTTTTTGTTTTTGTTTTCTTAATAACTTTAATTCTTCTGTTTCTGTGTAAGTTGTTGTGTTTATTATGTATTATTATTTTTTTGATTTATAATTGAGTGAATACTGAGAAATGCCTTAAAAGTCAGGGAAATAGAAGCAACAGCAGTAGCTATTGTAAGTAGTAACCTATGATTTAGTTTTTTGATATACGGCGGATACTGAAAAGTGTCCCTCACAGTTGAGTGAGCATGAGCAACAGCAATGAGTATGAATGTATGAATGTGTGATTGAATGTTGAAAATAACACGCTTCGAAATCACAATAAAACAATGCATTTAAATGTAAATCAATAAATTAAAATGATTCCAATAAAAACTAATAATAATAAAAACGAACAGCAGAAAAAGAAAAGAAAAAATAGTCTTTAGTCTTGTTTTGAAATCTTTTAAACAATTGATTTAACCAATCCATCAGCCTTGTCCAATATATAACCCTTGAAATATTTTACCTTTAAACATTTATAAACATAATAAAATTATAAATCAACAAAATACAACAATACAATACATGCGTACTAATGCATAAACAATGATACTCAAATGATACAGAGCCTACATATGGATATGGAATAATCAATTCATAATTATTATCGGGCACTCATTGTATTTATTGAATCTTATTATTTCATCTTTCATCTTTGAATATCAGTTACGTATGTATGTTCTTTCCTTTAAAAGAATATTTTAATATAAAATGTAAGCTTAGATAACAAACTTGAAAATTCAAATAATTGGACCATTGAAGAGGGATAGTCAATATAGTTGGACGTTTTTAGTACATCTTCTATAAGAAGTTTATATATAAGAATATATAAAATAATTTACAATAGTAAATACAAACACTATACATATTCACAATATTCTGCTGAAACTACAAAAAAAAAATTAACATTTAACTTCTTAAATTTTTTTAAACATTCTCATTCTTTTAAGCATTTTCAAGTTAAGTTTAACAATTGTCTGTCCGACTTTTTCCATGTGGGTAACATACTTATGAGCCGTTCAGTGCACAGAGTGGTTAACTCCACTTTTTGAAAAATCTTGAATTTTAGTATCAAAGCACTTGGGATAGTCATAACTTTTTATATTTCTTATAACTTTCCTGAATAGTAAAAATTAACACCATTAAACAACAAAATTTTTTGAGCCAATAAATAATAATTAATTTGATTCATAAGACGAAGTTTATATGTTTATAATTTCGTATGTCACAGCTCAGATTTTGTCATTATTGAGTCGCATGCAAAAAAAAATGCACATCACCTGATGATTGGTACAATATAATGAAAACGTGCAAAAAGAAAGCACCATTTAATCTAATCCAAATGACAAACCAATTTTTTTTCAACAAAACCTTTAGAAAACTCAATCAACGGAAAATCAGACTTTACAGGGTTTCCACTAAATTGGCTTAAAATACGCTGCATAAAGTTAGAAAGGTCAAAACCCTATCACATACAATTCAAATATGACTATTATGAAGATTTCGAATTTAACGAAATTAACATAAGGAAATTTGTAGCAGGTAGGCCACAAAGTATGAAAAATGTAGATCAGCCTTTATTATATGTTAAAGGCAGAACTGATTGCGGTCCACCGAGAACAAAAAATTAAAAATTCTTAAAAAAAACTTTAAACCTTTTAAATTCTAACTTTAAAATTTAATTAATATAGAGAAGAATTTTCTTTTTTTCGTTAGCCATTTCGATATATTTCCTTTCAAAGTCAGTTAATTACAAATTTACTCATTTGAAGATTACTATAAACGTTTTAATTTGATGGGAGTTTTTAAGCAAAGACATTTATCGTTGATTCTTCGTGAGGTTTGAAAGAATAGAAAAAAATGTATTTGGGGCTACACGATGGCAAGTAAGTGTAATTTTTTCATGACGATACGACATACATGGAAAAACAACATTTATTTAGATTATTTTAAATTTAATTTTAAATATAATAATAACTAAGATTAAAAGGATATACAATAAGCTCATCAAATATTGAGTACAAGCAGAGATTTTTTATGTTCAAATTAGAAAACCTCGTCTGAAAATAATAATTTTTGTGGTTTAGGTACTCAAATGATGCTTGCTTGTCCTGTGCGACATTAAAACAAATAAAAAATTAAAATAAATTAAATTTTATAATTAAATATTCTAAAATTAGTCACATTTAATATCGTTGAAATCGGCGCTTGAATCTTAGCTTTAATTATAGGCCTAATTAAGAGCAATAAGTTTGGCTTATTTTCAAAATAAAAATGTGTACTACTGCCATACAGTTCGACAAGAAAGAATCACCAATTTATAAATTTTGTATACATTTAACATTCTGAGGCTTTATATCCAAATTGTTTAAACCAACTTATTGTCTTAAAACTATTTCTACATTTAAATTTCTACTAAAAATAATAGTACGTATCGATTTTAGCCTACTTTTTTGGTTTTTATCTTAAATTGTGTTTCTTGCAAAATTTAGATATTTTAAGCTCCAAATAATTGTTTGAACAGTTTATTATGAATAGCGTTCATTGATAAATTGCTTTCTACACAAAAATGTTGAGGCATAAGACATAAATAGTGATTACATATATGTGTATATACATATATGTCTCTTAATGGAAAGAAAGTGATTATTTATGAATTAAATTGAAATTGAAAAATCAAAAGTATCTCAAAAGTATTTGCCATTAAGTAAAGAAACTTACTAAGTCATCTTTTATATTTTTTGTTTGTTTTTTTCAATCAAATAATTCAAATAATTTCAATCAAATAATTTAGTTAAAATAATAAAATAAAGACAAATTAGCGTAAGAATAATACACAACAAACTATAGTGTTGAAAGTGTACATAAGTACTGGTCAGAGAAAGTCAATTTAATGGCAACTTAAAATTAGTTCTTATAATAACATTGATTGTACTTTTTTTATTTCTTTCTTTATATTAAAATTCAGAAATGAACACAAGTTTACTAAAATATATGTACATCCTAGAGTAACAGAAAGAATACGCTCTTTCCGTCCAAGGGGTTTAGAACTTTAGAAGATAAAATACATTTTTATGCATTTAGAAATAATTTTAATTTTCCAAATGTATGTAAATGCAAAATTTTGTCTTGCCCCAATCAGTTCTTAGCCTAAATAAGTTAACACCTTGACGCTCACCTTTAAATCGAAGAGTGCTTCAACAAACTTCTTTTTCCAAATTATTTTTAATTAAAAAAGCAATACAAATATTTGCAAAAATATTACTTTATTTATTAGTCTAAAGAGCTTAGATGATCTTCAATTCAAAAGTGATAAATATTGTTTCAATAATTTTGTGCTTTTTTTGTGCCTATTAATTTTAAATTCTCCACAATAAATTTTTATTTTCCAGAGACGTTTAAATTTCTATATCTTATCTTAGTTTTTGTATTTTTCGGATAGGAAATGATAATGTTGGATTTGTTCAATTGAAAAAAGTCTTACATATATAAGAATTCGGATTTTAAATCCCCTTTTAATTAAAAATGTTGTTGTTTTAAATTTGTTAATTCGTGTTAGTCTTATCAGAAAAATAATCTGGTTTAGTAGAAATACTAAATACTACTTCAGCTTCAGTTTCATTTATGTCTGCAAGCTAGGTTTTTGACCTCTAACAACCTCGGTAGTTAAGAATATTCGTTCGCACTTAAGTAAGAATTTTTGCTTATAGTTTGCCATACAGAAATCCAACACTAATAAACTATTGAAATTTATATTTTTAATTTCTCTTTGATAAAATAGTTTCTAAGTTTGCAAGTTTGGTTTAGGAGTGTTTGGTGCTTAGCATTTAAGTTGTATTTTGTTGTGCTTAGGTAAGTCGAGGCAAGTCGTTCACTTTTGGCCATTGTTTTGTTTTCATTTTACAACTAATACTACTACGACTTTAACAACGAAAATGAATTCATACTGTTTTCTTTGTGTTAACTGTTTTCTGATGTCCCCTCTATCCGCTACCTGTTTTCCTTCCGTCTGAAATATTTTCTGTGAATCCAATAAACATATGATCATCATCGTTTTTTTTTTTTTAATAATCATGTTGTTATTGTTTTGCTTATTTTTATTTTTTTGAAATAAGTTTATATGTACATACATACATACATATATATATTCAGTTTTGTTGTTTATTTATTTAACTGCTTTTCTTGTATTGCAGACAACCTAAACCTCCGCCAAAAAGACGTTCAATATGGCCTATAAAAAACGTTGTCGCACATTATATAGGCAAGGGCGATATATTTGGTAATATGACCGCTGGTGAGTACTTCATTTGTTTATATTAACCATCAATAATAATAATAAAACAAAATAATCAAGAAACCAAAACCATAACAATTCCATTGAAGTTAATAATTTTATGAAATTCCCAACAATTTTGTTAGTTTTGGTTAAATTTTAAGATAAACTTGTTTCAGACGTATGTGTGTCTCACTAGTAGTAGTGAGAGACTCATTACTGATATAAGCTTATTATTTTTTTTAATTATGCATTTAATATTTGCTCATACATACAAATATTCTGTTTTACTTTGTAGTTACTATGTTTTACTATGTAGTTAATATTCACCGTTATACAGTGGGAAATAATTTAGAATAGCACTGTAAGAAATTTCAATAAACTAGATGTGCGAAATTGCTTAACATATTATGAATTCTTATACGTAGTTATTCGTAACACTAGGCATGTATGTATGTATATTGTTACTTCTCTTGGCAATTGTTAAATTTTTGCTTACTGTATATAGAAGGAAAAAACAAATATTAAAAAAGATTTCTGCATTAAAAATGAAAATCATTCATGTGCATCCACCGTTGTTTAGTAGCGTGATGTAAGAATTACTTCAATCCTTTTGACCTCAAATGTAGTATGGCAGAGCAAGAAAACCAAAGTAATTCTAAAAATAAATTAAAATTAATAAACAAATTATAATAGGAACTTATTATGCATACTTGTTTATGTTTATTTATTTTGTTGTTAGCGTCTCAAATATAATTTTATTACTCACTTTGCAAACATAACAAAAATGTATTTAAAATAAATATTTTTATTTATAATTGAAATATTGCTGCGAATGCAGATACAAGTGTGAGAATGATTTATTTTAATCAACTTATTTTTAATTTTTTTTATTTAAAATATATGTATGTATGTACGCTGTCTCAAACAATTGTCCGTACACCAAGTACGCCAAGACCATTTTCGCAATATTTCAGAAACTACACCTAATTCTGTTTTTACACGGTAGATTGGTTCCAGAAAATACCGTGTAAAAAAAGACACTGATCGTATGCAAAAATAGGTGATTGGTTCCTAATCTCTAAAACCTATTAAAATTAGTGAAAAACAAGGATTTTTTAAGAAGAAGTATTCATGTTTATTTTATTAAATCACATATATAGGGTGTTTTTTATAGAGGTATCGAACTTTAAGTTGCAATAAAACAACGATGCATTATTCGATTGACATGAATTTTATTTCTTCGAAAGATAATCTTGTGGCATTACATTTTAAATATGATTTTTGGCATATGACCGCCACGGCTGGCGCGGATGTAGTCCAATCTGGACGTCCAATTTTCGATGACTTTTTCCAACATTTGTGGCCGTATATCGGCAATAACACGGCGAATGTTATCTTCTAAATGGTCAAGCGTTTGTGGCTTTACCGCATAGACCAATGACTTTACATAGCCCCACAGAAAGTAGTCTAGCGGTATTAAATCACAAGATCTTGGAGGCCAATTCACAGGTCCAAAACGTGAAATTAGGCGGTCACCAAACGTGTCTTTCAATAAATCTATTGTGGCACGAGCTGTGTGACATGTTGCGCCGTCGTGTTGAAACCACATCTCCTGGACATTATGGTTATTCAATTCAGGAATGAAAAAGTTAGTAATCATGGCTCTATACCGATCACCATTGACTGTAACGTTCTTCCTCAATGCTACGCTCTACAGCAGCAATAGCTTCTTCTGTACGCACCGAACAGCGTCTCTGGGGATGCGAGTTATCAATAAGAGTAAACGTGGTGCGAAAACGTTCCATGGTTAATCGAGTTAACTGCTCTGATGGACGATTTTGTCGACGATAAAATGGACGTAGTGCGCGATACGTTTTCCGCACAGAACCATTATTTTCGACATAAAATTGCACTATTTGCAAGCGTTGTTCAGGCGTGTGTCTATTCATGATGAATTGCCAAACCAAACTGAGAATAAATCACTTGACAGCTGTTAAATCGGTCGCAATCTTGAAAAGTAATGCCAACTTAAAGTTCTATACCTCTATAAAAAACACCCTTTATAATGTTTATTTTTACAAGCATAGTTATTAAAGATAAAAAATGCCTTCTAAACTTAAAAATAATATAAATTAAATGTTCAGGCAAGTTAAAGAACTAAAAACAATTTAGTTAAACAGCTATGTTGTTAACGAAAAGAATAGGTAATTCAATTTTTAAGGTAAAAAAATGTGATAAACATAAATACAGGAACATAAATTTAAAAAAATTTTAATTTAAATTTTAAAAAAATTTAAGCACAAAAAATTTTATATCGTGCTAAATGGAATAAAATCGTGTAAAAAAGAATTAAAAATATTTTATTTTCAAACCGTGTTATATCAAAACCGTGTAAAAAAAGACCGTGTAAAAACAGAATTAGGTGTACTTACCAGATTAAAATAAATTAAAATTTTATTAAATGTTCAATTTATTCTTATAATAATCAGTTATAAAAAATTTGTTTCTCTCTTTATTTTTTATATAAAAACAATTAAAAATTATGACTAACTGAAAATTATGCGTATGACTTCAACTTCACTTCAACAATTTTTCGTTTCCATAAATGCTTTGTTATCTTTAAATCTGTGGCATAGTTTGGTTAGGTGGCATTTCTTTAACTTGTATAAAAATCATTCTTAAATAATCTTGGACGACTGATTCGATTCATTAAATATTAAAATAATGAAATTTGTTCATTATTATTTCATAAACATTGCACCTCACACTACCACTAAACCACATCCATATTCTACAGTTGCTTTAAAGTTCTTTAATTGCAACGCAGTGTTTTCGTTCCGCCACACAAATCGTACACTGTCTGATCCAAAAATGTTATACTAAGGGCCGTTAACTAAAGGGAGGATTTTAACGGGCGTATAAATTGTTTTTAATTATTATAAGTGGACAATAAGATAGAAGTGAGCATTAAGCTAAAGGGAGGATCATCCTACCTTTAACTTTTAAAGTTAAGTTTATGTTAGAACTTGCCATATTATATATTATTTTTAATGTGGCAACTTCATATATGTATAAACAAAATGAGCAAATACAACAACAATAAAAAAAGAGGCCCTTCGTTGCCACTGTGTTTAAAAAAATTTGTTTAATTGAGCAGTTATATCGACATTGCTCCAGCACTGCCATATTTTTGAAAAAGTTAACCTTATTTTATTTGTAGGTTGTAATAACGAAAAGAAATTAAAGGTGACTTTAAAGCTTACTTTAGCTAAAGTTACCTTTGACTGAACCTAACTTTAACAGAAAGTTGTAATAATGGTCCTAAGTCTTGTCTGTAAATTTTATCAGTTAACATAAGTCATTTCACTGATGAATATATTTTGGGAAATAATATAACATTGCTTTTATGTCCTTGTCTAATATAGAAGTCTTCTTAAGAAGAAAAATGCCTTACATGCAGAAAATTTTCCATGTTAAAGACACGCCTTTCAAATTTGCTCGGCCTCTTCCTAGGGAAATTAAAAGTGACCGCGTATGTTTGTATGATTTTTTTTTATCACATATTTAACTAGTATTGATCTTGGTCTCGAATTATTTTCTTTAATTTCCCGCAAACTATTGCCATTATTATGCAGTTTAAAAAACTACTCTTTAACTTCAATTCGATTATTTTTGTGTTATTTGTAATCCATGTTCCATCAAACCGAATAACTATTAATAATGACACAGAATTCTTAGATTTTGCGAAAACAATACAAATTCCTAAAGATTATTATTTCAGAAGTAGCTACATCTCTTCCTACCTCAGCTCTACGGCCAATTGTTTGCGCTTATTTCTTGAGTTTTGGTTTTACATATTTTTGTAATACATGTTCAAAATATTTGTTGCCTTAGCTACATATGTAGCTTTTCATCATCTCTTGAAAAAATATTTTGTTGACTCAAATCGATTTGCTATTTTTTGAAATACAATATAATATATGGTAAACAGAAAATTATTTGAGTCAGTATACACATGTATATTTATTTTCAAACTTGAGTTTTGTAAAGAATGTCTTACAATTGAACTTGAAAGAATTAATTTTTTTCTTCTTAATGCTCTATAAGGTATAGTACACGTAGAAAAGGATTCCATAATTTATTTTCATGCTAACAATTGTTTTAATCATATTAAATTCAAATTTCTAATAATGATTAGAATTCAATGTCAACAAATTCGTTTAACAAAATTTGTGAAATTAAGAGGTTATCGATAAAAAAAAAAAAACTTTATGAACCATTTGACTTTTTATGGGCAAAAGAAAACCATAAATTGAGAGCAGACAACAATGGTTGAGTAATAGTTGAGACACAAACTTTCCTGTAAAACAATGGAATAATGTAACCCACGCTTGTTTTGCAAACCAAATGCTTGTGTATTAATTGAGCTAAACACTAAAAACAATTCAAGGTCTATACATTTAAGCACAACGTTTAATAAAAATTTAAAATTAAAAAGAAATTTATAAGAAAACAATTTTGAATGCATTGTTATGATATGAATTTATTAAGTGCATTAATTTAAAAAAATTTTTGGATGTAAAACTTGTCCATTAAAGCCATAAACATATTTAAATTAATTTTTATCGAACGCTTTAATTTTCAAGGTTTATGTTTTTGTTTTGTTTTTGTATAGGGAATCGTATTTAGTTGTTTATATTTTTGAATTGAATTATTGAAACAGAAATGCATTCGTCGAAAACAATATGGGATATTTATCATATACATACATGTTTCAATGAATTTTAAAACATAATATTTATAACAATTTAGAATCAGTTGTTGTTAAATTGTGGAACCTGTATACAAAGCATTATTATGTATGCATAATTTAAAAATTTCCATACCGTTTTGTAGAAACAAATAAATGCTAATTTTAAAGATTATAAAACTATACATAAATACATGTTTTTAATTTTAAAAATATAGTTATTAATAATTTAATTCAATTTCAGATGATTACAATATCAATTTATTTAATCCCGTGCAAGGAGAAGGAGCAGATGGTCGACCAGTGGTCATACCATCTAGAGAACGTTATCGTATGCAACGATTTTTCAGACTAAATAGCTTCAATATATTGGCCAGTGATCGTATTCCATTAAATCGCACACTTAAGGATTACCGTACCAGAGAGTAAGTTTCACCATTTTTTTTCTTTTTCAACTTGTAATTAAATTCTCAAAAATTTGGAAGCTAAATACCAAAAATGTTATTAAATTTAATAGATGACATATAAAAAAAAATAATAATCTTAAGTAATAATAAAACGAAATAACTATCATTTGTCAGCAAATGAAGTGCTTTATCAAGTTTTTGTTAAATTCAATGCAAGTCATTGGCTTTTTACCAAAAATTATACGTTAATTTACTTCTAACTTCAATACTATGTATGTATATGTATGTATGAAGTATAATCGTTTTTAACTTTGTTGAGTTTTCATTTCATTATTTATTTTTATTATTTAATTTCGGTTCATTAAAAAACAAAATAACAAATGTTTTTAACTATGCCCGTCCGTCGGGGTCCTCTTTTCCCAGATAACGTTAAAACATAATTTACGTTTCTTTATTTTACACGAGCAAAAAAAAAACATCGCATTTAAAATAAAATTAAAGAACTTTAAATGACCACTTTAATGTTTTAAGATGACGACAGACAGTAGAGATAATTAAAGTTACTCTTCAGTCTTTAAATTGTTATCTAAGATTCTTTATGGAATAATAACCATATTTTATAAATAATTATTTTATTTTCCAGAATCTGTTGTTGAAACTTTAAAATTATATTTTACAATTAAAACTTAATTAAAGTTGAAATAAACATGAGTATTATTATAATTATATTTAATTACATACGACAAGGAAATTATTATTAAAAAAATTATTTTTATATAGAAATTGCACCTAATGTTGATGTTATTTTCTTAAGTATTCCATAATAAATTATTTCCATTCAAGATTAAAATAATATAAAAAAATTTTATTTGATTTTCCTCTATTATTGAGCTATTATTTTACAATAGTATGTTTTTTATCATATTTTTTCCTTTTTAATCTTATTATACAACAAATAATTTAATTTCGTGAATATCACAAGAGGAAATGAAAGATGTTCTAGTCTGCCTAGGAAAAAGAAGTAATTGACATTATGAAAATTTAATTTAAACTGTGATAGGAAAAAAGTGTTTTTATTTACTTTAATCCACCAAAAAAAAAAAATATAGAAATATTTAATAAAATTAAATCCTCGAAAATTTATCAAAGGATGTAGTCATAGAAATTAATATTTTCTTCTTTATATGATTTATGGTTTGTTAACATAGCTGCCAGATAAATGAGGCACCAAATTGTCAAATATTTGAGAAAAAGAGTGTGTGCCAAATGATAGCAATATGATATGTTAAATAAAAAATTTCCAATGGTGAAAAAATTATAATTTCCTGTGCCAAATGAAAACTTATTTGACGTTGATAATTTTTAACAATTATTTTTAAAATATAAAAAACTGTTACAAAAATGAATATTTTAAAAAAATATATTCTAATGATTATTGCAATTCTTTTGCAAATAAGATCATCGCAATTGATGGACATTTTAGTTGTTTTAACACGAAATAAACGAATTCGCGAGATAACTTTTAAATTCATAAGAATTTTCATATATTATACCTAATTCTTTCAAGGGTGTGTTATATATTCAACCTGGAGTTCATTCCAAAATTGTAAGTGCAATTATGATGGGGGTTCTATTTTTTATAAATTAGAAAAATACTTTTCAAAATATTTTTTTTTTGTTTTTTATATTTATTTTACGTTTGTCACATTTCTATATTGATATGTCAAAATTTATGTAGCTCTTGGGGCAAAGCGAATTCATAACAAGTGACCCCGAGGAAACAGCTGACTAGTCTTGGGCTGTCAAAATTTGTGTGTGTTTGTTGTGCGTTTGTGTGTTGTTGTTAATTTTTTTTTTCTTTTCCATTTTTTTCTTCCTATTTTGACATCCGAATGGAGGTTTAACAAAAACAAAATGCCTGTTGTTTTTGCATTGTTGTACTTGTTGTAGACTTGCGGCTACCTTATATAAATTTGCCGTGTCTTGGGGCTAGTGAAATTTTATTCACCTCATATATGTCAAAAATTTACTTTTTCAAGTTAATTGCTACCGTTTGGCACACGCTCAAAATAATCAAAATCGTCAAAGACATTTATTGAAATCGTAAAAAAATCGTCAGAAAAAAGAAATAAAATAAATTAAAAGTTTTTAAAAACGAAAATTATTTCTATTGTAGTAAAACATATAAAGTCAATGTACATATGTACATATCTGAGTACAAAAATAAAACATTTAAAAAGAATTTGTCAGAAATTCAAAGAAATTCATCTTCATTTTAATTTTTTTTTTTCTTCTAAAAATGAATTTATATCATTTTCAGGAAGAAATTGTTTAAGGTTTAAAAAATCTATCCCAGTGTTGTTTATTGACACATAAGCGCAGCAATAATATTGCATCATCTTAATCTATGGGTGATGTAAATATTAAGAAGTCAAAAGCTCTTGACATTCTGAGCATGAAAATTCAGTGTAATGTTGGCTGGAACCGACACATTTTTCAGTACCTTTTTAAAATCCTATCATCTGATCTTACTATTTGCACCATTTATAATCGATCGAGAATAGAATACAACTCTAATGTATGGGTCGCTACCTCAACGTCTATTTTGAGGTTTCTCGACCGTGTACAGGGGAGGCCGTAGTAGCTCGTTAAGGACGGTAGTGTATCCAACTCCATTGAATCGTTGGAGCATTGTTGCAATGTGGTTCGTGTTTCACTGTTCTATCGCCACTACAAGAGGATATTGTCCGAACCAAATATGGGGACTTGTTCCCGAAAATCATATATTTCCATGTAGCACTCGTCTTTCTCGGCCAGCATATCCCTATGTGGTCGATTGGCCAATGGATCGCACACTGCATTATAGAAAAAAATAAGTATTTTAGTCGGACTATTCATATGTGGAATTCAATTCCTGCAGGTGTCTTTCCTGTTACTTATGTTACAAAAATATACAAGCCTTGTGTCCATAAACACTGTTCTCTCTTCCCTTCTCCCATAACATATTTCCATAGTTTCAAACACAATGCCAACCATCCCCTGAGTGTTGGTTGTACGAGAAAAAATAATGGCGCTTGTCTTTGTTCTTCCAATGGTAATATTAGAAGCTATACTCGAAATTTTTAAAATTGTCTGCAACGACAAGTGATTAATTATTCTCAACTACGAGGTTAATAAGGAGTTGTAATTTTTTGGCTTTTAAGGCATAAAATATAGAAAAATCATCACAATAACTTAAAAATATTATCGGTATTACTAATAGTAACTATTACAATAGTAACAATTACAAACTAAATACAATGCTTAAAGTGGCTTTTAGATGAATATGATGTAAATTTTTAATTTCTAAAAATCGTCAAAAGAAGGGCATAAATCGTCAAATCGTCAAAATTATGTTTTTGGAGCTCAAAATCGTCAAATCTGGCAGCTATGTATGTTTGTTAATAAAATAGTAATAAATTGGAATTGTAATAATATCCATTAAGAAATTTTAAAGAAGATTTATTTTGTTGCACACTTAATAAAAATGTTTAATTGTTGTATTTTTAATTTTCGATATTTTAAATTAAATTAAAAAATCAAACAATACATTAAATTGATTTAAAATTATATTTTAAGCTGGTATTAGAATAAAATATATTTTTTTGTAATTATTACGACATTTTAACGGAGTTTACAATTTTTTTTTAAATTGCTTTTATCACAGTATTTATTATTCTTCAATTTCATTTGGCATTTTTTCAATATAAATAATGATCTTACAATTGATGAATTTTTAAATAGTATTCTACACTGTACAACTATATAGTAAATGCAATATACAATGAAAAGAAGATGTTTATCTTTCAAGAATTAACTATTACTAGCGTGAAAACACATTTCATAAATAAATTTTATTGAAAACCAAGGTTTTTGTATTTATTAACTACATTTTTATAAATATTTAAACAATTGTCTTTTGATTTCCTTAATCGGCTTTCGATCATCATCTTTTTAAAGTTATGAAGAACTGTTCAAATGTTGAATTGTGTTTTTCATAATCATGTAAAACCGGGTTTAAACAAGTTTAAGTTTACTTAACTAACTTAAACATTGCAGCTGGTTTTATGAAAGCAAAATTATTTTCAAAACAAAATAATACTCCTAATAACACTGTGCGACTGTCACAATACACCCAACTAATGACATAGTGTAGTTTGTGAGTTTTGTTGAGTAGAACTCAAAAGTATTTTTTTTTATATTTCTCGAACCCTCCAAACTTGTTTTATTTGACAAAAACAGTATTCTTGATCTTTTCACACAAAATTATTGATTACCCAAATGTTTTTTAACCTATTTTCAAAATCCAGAGTTTTCTGAAAAGGGGACAGATGAGCCTTTAAAATGGTATACATAAAC
This sequence comes from Sarcophaga rosellei, assembly GCA_930367235.1. Taxonomy (NCBI): domain Eukaryota; kingdom Metazoa; phylum Arthropoda; class Insecta; order Diptera; family Sarcophagidae; genus Sarcophaga; species Sarcophaga rosellei. The sequence goes on along the minus strand of OV884021.1, from coordinate 48,714,868 downwards.
ATATGGTTCAAACTTACATGTTATGAACTTTGATCGGGTAAACTTGGAAAATATGATTTTTTTCTCATTTTGTCAAGTTTAGCTATTCCTAATTGCAAAATTTAATCAAAAAATATAAAATAAGTGATGACATTCTGAAAGTGAATTATCTTGTAAAGAGATTGACACTTCGTTTGATCAAATCGGACGAAAACTACCGAAGTTATTATTTAAATAGTACAACAGTCGTGTTATATTTTTTATATTACTGTTCAAAAATTTTCAAAAGTTTTGATGGATCTTGATTGTTTATCGCAATGTGCTGACCAGCAGTCGGCTAATATTTGTGTTTTTTGCAAATATTATTACTTCTTTTCGCGCAAACATTGTCCAACTTCTGGTGGTCGCATAGTGTAGTTAGTAAATAAGTTATCGTTATTGTTTGGTAATAGGGAAGCCAGGCCGTAATCCTGACTGAAGGGTTGTAATGGCCAATTATGTATGTACATATGTAATAGGGAATTAATTAAAAAATTTATATTTTGAGAAAAACTAACTAAAAGTAAAACGTTAATACTTACATATTTCATTCGCATTTTTTTTAGGTGCCGAGATATCCATTACAACATTGAAACGTTACCCACAGCATCCGTTATTATAGTTTTCCATAACGAAGCTTGGTCTGTTTTACTGCGAACTCTTACAAGCGTAATAAATCGAACGCCCAGAAGACTGCTTAAGGAGATTATATTAGTGGACGATGCAAGTGATCGTAGTAAGTATAATTTTCGTGTAATAAGGCCTAACATTTTTTAAGTCCTTAACATCATCAAAAAATCTTCATTACATTTTATTATTCCAGGTTATTTGAAAAAACAACTTGAAAGTTATGTCAGAGTCCTATCCGTACCGACTCGTATCTTTCGTATGCCAACTCGTGGCGGTCTTGTGCCAGCTCGTTTAATGGGTGCTAAACATGCGCGTGGTGATGTACTTACATTCCTGGATGCTCATTGCGAATGTTCAAGAGGTTGGATGGAACCTTTACTTCAGCGCATTAAGGAATCTCGCAAAAGTGTCATATGCCCAGTTATTGATATTATATCCGACGACAACTTTAGCTACACTAAAACATTTGAAAACCACTGGGGTGCATTTAACTGGCAACTCAGTTTCCGTTGGTTCTCTACCGAACGCAAAGGTGTTTCTTTGAAGGAACATCCCACTAAACCTATAATGTCACCGGCTATGGCAGGAGGCTTATTCGCCATAGATCGTAAATATTTCTATGAAATGGGAGCTTATGACGAAGAAATGAAGGTGTGTAAAATATGAGAAATTATTTTAAAGTTTTAATGTTTTGATTTTTTGTTCACAGATTTGGGGAGGTGAAAACGTCGAAATGTCGTTTCGAATTTGGCAATGCGGTGGCAGTGTGGAAATCAGTCCCTGCTCTCATGTTGGTCACGTTTTTCGTAGCACTACTCCTTACACGTTTCCTGGCGGCATGAGCGAGGTTTTGGGTCAGAATCTTGCACGTGCAGCTATGGTATGGATGGATGAATGGAAATATTTTACAATGCTTTACACAGCCGGCCTTACACTTAGTGTGCAAGATAAAATTAATGTTAGCAATCGTCTGGCTCTGCGTGAACAACTTGAATGTAAATCATTTTCTTGGTATTTACACAACATATGGCCTGATCATTTCTTCCCAGACCACGATCGCTTCTTTGGTAAAATAATCTGGCTTGATGGGGAAACCGAATGCGCCCAAGCATACAGTAATCATATGAAAAACGTACCTGGACGACTCTTGTCTCGAGAATGGCCACGAGTGTTTGAGGAAATAGACAACAATGCCGAAGAGTTCATGGCACTTATCGATTTGGATCGCGACAAGTGCTTAAGGCCGGCTAAAGATAATGCTCCCCGAACGTCAGCTCAACCCGTCACAGTGGGAGATTGTAATGCACATTCTCAAACGATGGACATTTTCGTTATAACACCCACCGGAAAAGTAATGACAAATAATAATATTTGCCTCACGTACAGTGAACCGAAACAAAGCGTCATAAAAATGTTAAAAAATCGAAATGCTACCACGTCAAATGTGCATTTAACGCAGTGTTCGAATGATCCCCGACAATTATGGAATTATGATATGGATGTAAGTTCACATTCAAATTTATTTATAATTTATTTGTAAGAAAAAATGTAAACATATGTCTTATATGTGTTCGTATAATTCCGCATTAGTTAGGATTCTTTTGGTCCCATGATTCTTGTTTTATTTTGTGTATTGTTTTTAATTTCCTTTTTTTCCTTTATTTGTATTACAGACCCAACATATAAGCCATTCAGAAAATAAACTCTGTTTGACTTTGAAGGCAGCAATATCAGCTAAAACACATGTACCAGAAAAGATTGTTGTCGCCATGGAATGCAATTTCAACGATATTACTCAAAAATGGGGCCTAATACCACTGCCATGGAAAACGTAAATTTAATTTCCAATACCGACTACCAATATAAGGATTTTTGTACCGGAACTATAATATTAAAAAAGAAAAAAGAAAACAAATATGTAGTAACAATATATGCAATTGATTTAGTGCAATTAGAAATTTTCGTATTTCGAAAACCGAAAAATATTCAATTTTTAAAGGCAAAAAGTAATCAATTTCTACAGCACCAGCGAATACAAAATGTGATATTTTTTTATTTTTGAATAATATTGAGATGAAGATTATTTTGTTTATGAATTATAAATCAAACTGTTTTTGTTTTTAGTATTCTTTACAATAATTTCCTATAAAATTTATTTTTGTTAAATGAATTTTATGTTTAACTTTATATAACAATAACATTTTTGTTTCCTTTTGTAAATATTTATATTTTTTGAGTGAGAATAATGTACATATGTATGTATATGTATGTAATATGTGTGTATATGTAATAGAAACAGAATTTTGCTTTCTATTTTAAAATACTATTTTTTATTTAATTTTAAGATAAAACACGACTAACATTTATTATTTTATTTTTATAAAAAAAAACATATACGATTAAGATTTATAAAACATTTCAACAATAAAATTAATTTATAAAAACCAAGAATTTGCTTTAATTTATGATGACAATACATACGTTAGACATTGTGATGCGAATTGTTATTTATTCGATATTTAACGAATTATTCTATATGTGGTAAAAAAAAAAAAAAAGGAAATTGTTTCCTTTGTTTTGTTTTTTAAATCACATGTTGAAAAAATGTTGTAAAATTTTATAGTTTAATGCAGGCATTACGTAAAATAACCATTAAACCAAACTAAATTTAGAAACAATTTAATTTTTTTATTTAATTTTTTTTTTTATTTATACTCTTGCAAATAGGCATTCTATAAACTGCTAACTAAAAACTAAAAACTTCTATATTTTATAAATTGAAATAGTTTTTATTTATTGTATATCTATTAGCCTGTTGACGTAATATAAAACGTAAATTAAAATTAGTTACTGGTAACATAGGTGCCAGATTTGACGATTTATCGTCATTTTGACGATTTTGAGCACCAAAAACATCATTTTGACGATTTGATGATTTATGCCCTTATTTTGACAATTTTTAAAAATTAAAAATTTACATCATATTCTTTACTTTAGTACATTAAAAGACACTTTAAGCTTTGTATTTACTTTGCAATTGTTACTATTGGAAATTTATGTTAGTAAAAACAAGGAGTAAAGTATTATATTTTTAAGTTACTTTCGAATACCTGTGATGATTTTTCAGTATTTCATTCCTTTTTAAACCCTTAAAAGCCAAAAAATTACAACTCCTTAATAACCTAATAGTTGAGAATAATTAATCACATGTCGTTGCAGACAATTTTAAAAATTTCGAGTATAGCTTCTAATATTACAATCGGAAGGACAAAGACAAGCGCCGTTATTTTTTCGTACAACCAACCCTCAGGGGATGGATGGCATTGTGTTTGGAACTATGAAAATATGTTATGGGAAGGAGGAAAAAGAGAACAGTGTTTATGGACGCTAGACTTGTATATTTTTATACCATAAGTAACAGGAAAGACCACTGCAGGAATTGAGTTCCACATATGAATAGTCCGACTAAAAAATGTTTTTTTCTGCAATGTAGTGTGCCTTCCACTGGCCAATCAACCACATAAGGATGTGCTGGCCAAGTAAGACGGGAACAAGTCCCCTTATTTCGTTCGAGCAAAATCCCTTTATAGTAGCGATAGAACAGTGAAACACAAACCACATTGCAACGATGCTCCAATGATTCAATGGAATTGGATACACCACCGTCATTAACAAGCTACTACGACCTCTTCTGTACACGGTCGAGAAACCTCAAAATAGAGTTGTATTCTATTCTCGATCGATTATAAATGGTGCAAATAGTAAGATCAGATGATATGATCTTAAGAAGGAACTGAAAAATGTGTCGGTTCCAGCCAACATTACACTGAATTTTCATGCTCAGAATGTCAAGAGCTTTTGACTTCTTAATATTTACATCACCCATAGATTAAGATGATGCAATATTATTATTGCTGCGCTTATGTGTCAATAAACAACACTGGGATAGATTGTTTAAACCTTAAATAATTTTTTCCTGAAAATGATAAAATTTTTAAATTTTTGGAAATAAAATAATAAATGAAAATGAGGGATGTTTTATTTTTGAACTCAGATATGTACAATGTACATACATTTTATATGTTTTACTACAATAGAAATAATTTTGGTTTTTAAAAACTTTTAATTTATTTATTTATTTTCTTTGACGACTTTTTTACGATTTCAAGAAATGTCTTTGACGATTTTTTCTCAAATACTTGACGATTTGGTGAATCATTTATCTGGCAGCTATGAGTGGTAATAAAAACAAAACAAAATAAAAAAAATTGAGTAACGAATGCACGAAAGAGTCTGCGTACAATTTTAAAAGTAAATTTAAAAGCTTATAATAATTAAAATATTTCGCCTTTTCGTTTCAAATCCTTTCTCAATCTTTTTGGCATACTATGAGTAACGTTTTTAAGAGTATTATTGGGTTACACTATTATATATCTACTCCATCAGTTCTTTTAGAATAGATTTTGAATTTATTTCATGATTCCTAATTTTATTTTCTAATAAATTTCACAGAATTTTAAGAAATTTTGGTCCGATGGTAGAGTGGGTTTCGCAATTGTTTAGGGACATTATGTAGAAGCCACTATGTCAACGGTGTCTTTAGGGTCATTATCACGTAATGGCACCTTTTTGGTAAATTAGTTTCTTCTCTGAGCCATCATTGTTTCAATAACTTGAAGCAGATCCACTACGCATGCTGCCACATATCCCTAAACCATCGCAGCATTACCATCCCGCTTAATAGTGGTAGACAAATACTTCTGTTTTCCATACAATATGTATTCCTTTGGTGACAAAAATACAATATTTGCTAACAACCTGAAAAGATTACTTTTCCAATGAACTCTGGAGCAAAATTGTTTCTCTTTTATATTTTAAAAAGCGAAATGTATGAATTTGGTAGTGCTACGTAGCTGTGCTGGATATTTTCAACATCCTTTGCTAATTTGAAAGCGGCCACCTTAAGATCTGTTTGAATAGTTTGAATAACGTACCTCTTTTATCGTTACCATATGTGCGACAAATTCTTATATTGAAGCGTGAGACCTTTCTACCGTTTGGTCAACAAATTTTAAATTTTTTCCACAAACTGATAACAATTTTTTGCTCTGCTGGATTTATTTCCTTTCGCTTTGATAATGAAGAAATTGCATTTATGTAAACAAAAATTATAACATTTAAACGTAACAACAGTACGAAGAATATCGGCACTTCCTTATACCCGCAGACTTTTTTGAAGCCAGAAAAATATTTTTTTTATTTTTTATCAGTAAATTTAACAGTATATTATAGAAAGTGATTTTATTGAAAAAAAAAAATTCAAAATAAATGAAAACATTTTAATACTTTCGAAATATTTTGAGGACCATCATATGTTTGTACCTAGTGTATTAGATTAGATTTAGAAATTCACATAAAACAGTTAATATTGTTACGAAAATGGAAACGGTGTAACATCGTTTAACATTAAAATGATAAACAAAAGCTACATAAACAAATAATATGAACTTGTCTACGAGTAAAGTATGAAAAAAAAGGGAATATTCAAGCAAGCAAGAAGGCAACTACAAACAAACAATGTGAACAAAATGCATAAACAACAATGAAACCGCGAACTCTATCGTGAAGGCGAAGCCACGAACATTCAACTTCAAGAACATTAATCAGACTGTTTACGTGGGCATATAAAAAGGCAAGGCAAAGCAGGCTACGAGCAGTAAGAATTCAGTTGTGAAGAGAATAATCATGGTTTGAAGATCGCCGTTATAAAGATCTACCGAACTGTTGTTAGTGCTTACGCAAACAGATTGTAAAGAAGAGTAACAAACAAAGCAAATTGTTGTTGTTACATCAAGTTGTGAACAGTGGCGCATAGAATTGTGTGAACAATAAAGAATTTATTTAAAACTGAATACAAATTTATTTTTATTTTGTTTGCAATGAACGAACTCATATTTTAAACGTTTTTAAAAAGGTAAAAACGTTACAATATTTACAATTAAAGCACAATACATATAGGAACCAGAAACAAATGTGAAAATCTCTTATTTAACTCTAGTAAATGGGTTGAATGGGCATTAACTTTAGTACTAAATTTGTTGGCCAGTTTTCACTTTCGATTAAAGCAACATAATTGCCGATTTTTATAGTAGAGACCTCTTACCCTATAGGGTGGTGTGCAGTAGACATCAGCAATGAATCGTTTTTTCGCTACTCATAAGTACTCATGAAATTTTGAGCGTGAGTGAGTCAACAGTATTGAAATTTAAGTACTCTGATTCATTCGTTCGCACTACAACATTGATTTGTAAATACAGGTTGCAATGAGTATCAGTACAACGCTGACATCAAACTCATAGCATTCGCCTACACATTCTGAATCATAAATTTATAAAAATACTTATAATACTCATAAATGATTCGAGTGATTCGAATCATTCATCAAAATTTACAGTCTTAGTTGTTGTTGCATTTACAAAAAAAGAAGAAAGAAAAAGTCGAAGACAGCAAACACATAACCTTCTAGTGAGTATTGTAGTGTTCGTACGCGAATCATGCTTGTTTTGTGATTCTTGTAAATGTTGAGTAAAGGAGAGTTGAAGTCCGCAACCTCATGCGTATTGTTAAATATGAGTACGATGAGTACTTCAAACTTTGAATATGAGTGGTATGAGTATGATACTAAAATAAGTATAAATTCGTATAAGTATCAGAAATTATGAGTATGATTCGAATCTACTTTTTGAATACTCATTGCTGATCTCTGGTGGTGTGCAGCAATAATATTTCAAATATTTTTCTTGTTTCGAATACATATGCTGTGTCGTATGAATGAATTGTTGCACCGAAATTGTGTAGTGTCTTCTAAAGTTTAAAATTCTTTGTTTGTTTGTTCTTGGTGAAATCCATTGCAAAGAAGAGTTCATATGTCAAATTGTTTGTTTTTTTGTTGTCACTTGTTTTTGATTTCTTGCAATATTTGTTTCTTTTATTTTCTTATTTGTATTAAATTTTGTTTTTTTTTTTGTTTTTTTTGTGAAATATTTTAAGATAATCGACTGACTAAATTAAAAATTCATTATCTGCGACAAAGTAAATAACGGAACAGTTGATGATGCATCATAACATTATCATTAAATGGTACTTATAGATCGTTGTTGTTGTTTTGTGGTCCATTGCAGAGTGTGACTGTGTTATTAGTTGAAATTATTTCAAGAATGAAAGCGGAGCTTATTTAATTTTGTTTTTACCATTTAATATTCAACGCAAATATTTATGTATTTCGATTTCTTAATTTAATAATGGGAATTGCATTCAACACGGTAAAATGGTTTGTTTTTGTCTTAAACAAACTATGTCTGGTAAGTTTAGTTAACATATAAACATGTGTATGTATCATTAATCATTAATAAAATTGTTTGTTTGTTTAGTTTCTAGGAATTGGTGCCATCTGTCTTAATGCAATGGGTATAGAACGGTCTCAGCCTGGCACTGATGCTCACACCTTTTTCATTCTTGCCATATTACTTTGCTCTCTACTCTGTTTAACCACAATTATTGGCTGTTACGGTGTGTTTAGTGAAATTTTTGGCATAAACATTATTGTAAGTTAATTGCATTCGTAATTATTGTATTTAAAATTGGATTTGTATCCACAATTTGTAAGTGTTTGATACATACAATACACCTACAAAAATTTAAATTAAAACATACATACATATATAAAACATATCTCTTCACCTTACATTGTATTATAAGTGTTCCATGCGGAACTGTTTGTTACGTTAAAATATGTAGATCAAAAACATTAAGCAAAAAAAAAAAACAAAAACAATTTCAAACACTATAGGATTGCATTGTAAATCAACATGTACAGCAGAGATCAGCAATGAATCGTTTTTTTCGCTACTCATAAATACTCATGCAATTTTGAGTATGAGTGAGTCAACAGTCGCCGTGGTCTAGTAGGTAGTGTGTTGGCTTATTAGACGAAAGGCCCGAGTTCGAATCCCAGGTCAGACATCAAAACGAAAATATGAAAATATTTCTTCGGCGACTTCCTCTCAGCAGATTTCTGGCAAAAACTCTGAGAGTAAAAAATTGCCATGAAAAGCTTCTCAAAAAATCTGTCGTTCGGAGTCGACTTTAAACTGTAGGTCCCGCCACTCATATATAAAATTAACGCATACAACATGAGTGGTGTTGAGGAGCTAGGCCGTAATCCTGACTGAAGGATTGTAATGGCCAATTATGTATGTATGTGGGTCAACAGTATTGAAATTCAACAACTCTGATTCATTCGTACTCACTACAACATTGATTTATAAGTACAGGTTGCAACGAGTATGAGAACAACGTTGACATCAAACTCATAACATTCGAAATATATTTGATTCATACGCCTACTCATTCAGATTCATAAATTTAGAAAGATACTTCTAGTACTCATAAGTGATTCGAGTATTGCATTTAAAAAAAAAAGAAGAAAGAAAAAGACGACAACAAGCAAAGCAAATCCACAACCTTCTAGTCAGTATTGTAGTGTTTGTATGCGTATCATACCAATTTTGTGATTCTTGTAAATATAGAGTAAAGTAGAATCGAAATCAACAACATCATGTGTATTGTTAAGTGTGAGTACGATGAGTACTTCAAACTTTGAATATGAGTAGTATGAGTATGATATTAAAATAAGTATGAATGCGTATAAGTATCAGAAATTATGAGTATGATTCGAATCTACTCATGTTTTTAAATACTCATTGCTGATCTCTGTTTGTGACCTCACGTCCAATAAGTTATCACACTGCCTACCAGGTCCCTGCGACTTTTTATTAATTACCGTAGAAATACGATATGAAGAATTTGAAGATCCAGAGAACGTTAAGAAGTCTATTTTTGACTTCTTTAAGTATAAAAATAAAAGAAATCGAAATTTAATGTTCAAAAATGAAATTCTGCATAATCGTCTTACATTAATTTTGATAATTCGTTAAAGTAGAATATAAATAAAAACTATATATATAACAGAGATATAGTTTAAGCAGTTAAACTTGTTTTTTTTATGGGAATTACGATTTTTGTATAAAAAACAAAATGATGGAAATAAATATGTATAGGATGGCAAAATCAATTTAATTACATAATCATTCTCTAAAAAACTGTTGGTTTTATATTTTTAGTGTTTATATTATTTTACATTAATTTAATGAAAATGTATTATATTTTACAGTATTCGATATTTATTTTGTCTCTATTGATAATACAATATCTTCAAATCCGATCATTTCAACCGCATGAGTTCTATTTTAACAACTTGCAAGACTTGGAATCGGCCTGGCGTTTAGTGGAATCACAACCGAAACATATGGATAAATTTCAATCTAAAGTAAGTAAAATTATTTGATTAAATTTAAAATTCTTTGAAAATGTTAAAGTTTTTAATAACTTCTCCTACTAATTGATTTAAATTTTAAAAATAAATTTTATCATTTGAAGAGTGTGTCCCAAAAAATTATAAATTTTATCAGTTTTAGTAAAATCTACCAAATTTTATTTTATTTAAACAAAAATGGCTTTAATGTTCAAAAAAAACTACTACAACTTTAGCTGAAGTCAACTTTAAAGTCACCTTTAACTTATTTTTGTTATTACAACATACAGATAAAATAAAGTCAACTTTTTCAAAAATATGGCAGTGCCGGAACAATGTCGATAACACTGCTCTATTAAACACAGTGGCAACGAAAGGGCCTCTGTTTTGCTGTTGTGTTTCCTCATTTTGTTTATATTTGAAGTTGTCATATTGAAAATAATGAAATAATATGGCAAGTTCTAACATAAACTTAATAATACTTTTTTCTACAAGTAATTTTATTTACATTAAATTTTTCGAAAAATTGGCGTCAACGAATGCAACTCTGAATTAAAAGAGAAAAATTATACATACTTATTTTAGCGGAATTTGATAAAAAGAAATTTATTTAACTGCAGTATTCGATTAAAAAAATCAATCATTTTATCAAACGGTAAATATTGTTCAATATAATCCAAAGGTACATACATACATATGTACATAATTGGCCATTACAGCCCTTCAGTCAGGATTACGGCCTAGCTTCTCACACCACTCATGTTGTGTGCCTGAGTTTTATACTTGAGTGGCGGAACCTACAGTTTAAAGTCGACTCCAAACGACAGATTTTGAGACATTTTTTTCATGACAGGTTTATTTGCTTTCACAGTTTTTGGCAGAAATCTGCTGAGAGAAAGTCGCCGAAGATTTATATTTTTTTTCATATTTCCTTTTGATGTCTGGCCTGGGGCTCAAACCCGGGCTTTACATACGTCTAATAAGCGAACACACTACCTGCTAGACTACGGCGACTACATAGTATAAACGGTGACATAAAAATCAACATTATGTATTAAGAGTTTTATCTTAAATATGCTTGAACAGTTTCTAGAGAACCAAAAACTGAAATTTTCAAGCAAATATGATTACAGAACCTATATGACTTTAAAAAAAAAACTTTTGTACCCGAAAAGAGCTTTTGTACCCGTCTTAAGTTTACCTGAGCACCTGTTAAGTGGACTCTATAATAATGGAAAAAATATTATGATCTTACAAGATTAAATTCGATCGGGTAGGCGAATTGCTACTACAGCACGCATGCGTATGTTTTGGTCACGACTGTATACCCACTTTTATACACATACAGTAGGTACAGTAAAGGAAACAAAATTTCGAAATTCATTGTAATCAAAACTCTTTCAGAGGTTGCCGTCTAAAGAACCTCCTCGATCATCCTAAAGATTACAAACATTTTTCTAATAGCTTAGAGTATACAGTAGTAAACTTTTGTTTACAATATTATATCCTATTGGCTCATTAATTAAATTAAATTTTTTACTACATTTATATTGTACTGGTTTATTAAATAAAATCTGTAACTTTTGTAGAACAATATACATTTGAATGTTGAGCAGAGATCAGCAATGAATCGTTTTTTTTTTGCTACTCATAAGTACTCAATAAATTTTAAGTATGATTGAGTCAACAGTATTGAAACTCAACTGTGTACTCTGATTCATTCGTATTCACTACAACATTGATTTATAAGTACAGGTTGCAATGAGTATGAGTACTCATAACATTCGAAATATGTTTGATTCATACGCCTACTCATTCAGATTCGTAAATAAAAAAGGACTTACAGTAAGACCCCGCTTAACGCTGTTACATTACAAAAGCAGTGCACTATATAGCGACGGCGTATACTATGTATCTATTTCAACGCTCTTTTGTTAGTCTGTCCAGAATAAATATTCCAACTGTATTTTCCGATGTCGCAGTTACAGCACGAACGCATCTTTCCTGCGTCACAGTTGATTTATTAGTTGCCTCGTTTAACGCTGTTTCCTTTAGCGCTGAAACTTGTTGGAACGTATTCTCCGCGTTAAGCGGAGTCTTACTGTATAATACTCAGAAATGTATCGAGTAATTCGAATCATTCATCAAAATTTACAGTCTTAGTTGTTGTTGTCGCACTTACAAAAAAAGAAGAAAGAAAAAGACAAAGACAGTAAGCAAAGCAAACACACAACCTTCTAATGAGTATTGTAGTGCTCGTACGCGAATCATACTTATTCTGCGATTCTTGTAAATGTTGAGTAAAGTAGAGTCGAAATCAGCAAAATCATGTGTATTTTTAAGTATGAGTACGATGAGTACTTCAAACTTTGAATATGAGTAGTATGAGTATGATATTAAAATAAGTATGAATGCTTATAAGTATCAGAAATTATGAGTATGATTCGAATGTACTCACCTTTTTGAATACTCATTGCTGACCTCTGATGCAGAGTATAATAAATATTCTACATTTTGTGGCTTCTAAGTGATTTCGAAATGAGGTCACTAGAGTGTATTTTTTTAGTGCTACAGAACGTCAAAAATATAAATGAGGTTCTATAGCTTCTACATAGAAATTCATTAATTTTTTTTTTATAATTCCAGTATCACTGTTGCGGTTTGTTTAGCGAAAATGATTATTCATACAAACATTTGTCGATACCCGAAAGCTGCTTAATGCCCAAAATAAATATAGCCGAACCCGATCTCACAGCCTATCAAATTAATAATGCCGGTTGTTTAGAGACCGTGTGGAGGTCATATAAATTTGCCATACATCGTCATGTTTTACTCAATTGGGCACTTTTTATTACTGAGGTACGTACATTCATCATTAATTTTTTTTTTTTTTTATTAATAATTGTTTTTATTAATCATTCTTATTATTGTTTAATATTTTTGTTCTATTGTTTAGCTTGTAACATTTATTTATTCGATAATTTTAAGTATTTTAATATTTAAACGTCGGCTACAACCCCGCTTTGAAAATTTGAATCGTGCTGTCACTAGAGAATTCGTAAATCAAAATCATATCGGATCACGACAACATTTGCTATCAAATTGAAATTCAATACTCGATTATATCACATCACCACGAACATGTGCTGGGGGATCCAATGGGATGGCAGCCATTCCAGTGTATCTTGCTATCAGATTGTTTAATTTTTGCAATTTAAGTTTTTCTTCCAAATAATATGCCACACTAAGTATAGCTCCATGTAATATCTTAGAAAAAAAAAATAAATAATAAAAAAGAAAAACGAAAATAAAAGTAAATTTCATCATTAGTTGTTTGTGGTAAATAAATATTTAATTTGGTTAATTACTAATGCGATAAATTTTATTTATGTACACACATATTAAGTATATGCCAAACTATTGTATGTCTAGATGACTGATTTATTCGAAATCAAAAGAATCCACAACAATTGCAAACAATTTTTCATTCTAGTAATTCTACTTGCAAAGAAAAACGAAACAAGGATATTGTTATGAAAACGATAAACAAAAAAAAAAAGGCTACACAAACAAATACGACCAACTTGTTACAAGTAAACCAACAACATCAGGGGATAGACAAGTAAGCGAACGCAACAACAAGTAATGTAAACAAAATACACAAACAACAATGAAGTCTCGCTAGAGTTCTCGAGAAAGCGAAACCCCGAACGCAAAGAAGAATAGCGAACAAGCAATTATTGTTGTATTCGTCAAGTTGTAAACAGTGGCATACAAAAGTAGTGCGAACAATAAAGAATTTAATTGAAGCTAAAGACATATTTGTTATTATTTTGTTTGCAATTAACGAACTCATATTTTAAACTATTTTAAAAAGATAAAAACATAACAATATGTAAGAATTTATACCGTTGAAGAAGAAGTGAAATAATAAGAGTGGAAAATTTAATTTAAAAAATAAATAAAAATCCCAAAAAGTTAAAAAAATTTTAAATTGTGGCTATTCCCAAGAGTAGACATTTGATTCCTGTTTTTGATGAGGGGCATTGTACTACAATATCGAAAAAATAGTTTGCTGCAGAAAGGAAAGAGGCAGCAGTTATTGTATCATCAAATTTACAGAAGTAGTGCACAATAAAATGGTTCACAACTCCCTGTATATTAAATAATTTCAATGTTGAAATAAATACTTATTACTCTCCTTAAAATTTTATGCAACGAATGGCTTGACCTTATCATATACGCCTAATAATTTTCTGATAAACATCTCAAGAAATTGATGTTGATAACTCTGGTTCATCTAAAGAGTAAATATCAACCGATGACAGCTCCAGAACAGTATCGAAAAAAATAGACGGATGAAATCTAGCAGGTAAGGGAAGCTAGGCTCTTATAGGAAGTTCAGTTATTGATTTTTCAACGATTTTTCATAAGTAAGAAGGCAGGATCCGATGGTAATTCGAATCAAGGCTTCGGCGTTTGGACGGATCGTTTTAAGCACCAGAAATAAAGAAAATGAATTTGTTTTGATGAATTGAAGTCTCCGTAGTCTAGTTGGTAGTGTGTTGTCTTATTAGTCGTAAGGCCACGGTTCCGGCGACTTCCTCTCAGCAGATTTCTGGCAAGAACTCTGAGAGTAATATTAATATTAAATAAATTTGTCCTGAAAAGTTTCTCAGAAATCTGTCGTTCGGAGGCGACTTTAAACTGTAGATCCCGCCACTAACATATAAAATTAACACACGAAACATAAGTGGTGTGAGAAGCTAGGTCGTAATCCTAATTGAAGGGTTGTAATGACCAACTATGTATGGGTTGTTGTGACCGTTAGTGAGGTCTCTAGTTATCGACAACTTTCTAATAAGTATGCACGACTAAAGTTTAAGGAGAATAAGAAAGGATGTGGTAATGGGGACAGAGCAGTTCGCTTCAAAGATTCATTTAAATGGAAATATTTCAGATCAGCTTAATATTAGAAGAGGTATTGCCCTCTGTATGTATATAAATGATCTACCAGATGTTTTGGTTGACTGTCATGTTCATATGTATGCTGATGATGTGCAGCTTTATACCAGCTCTCGTAAGGAGAATATTAATTCTTGTTTACATTCTATTTACCATGATTTGGAGAAAATTCACAGTTGGGCAAACGGACTATGCATCAATCCCTCAAAGTTCAAATGTGTTATGCTTTCGAAAACCCATGGGCCGTTTGTTATACCTGAATTGAGTATCAAAGGAAATAAAATTTACTTTGTCATGTCTGCAACCAATCTGGGCATTGTATGTATGCAACTTGCTAAAACGTATTTAATTCCAGTGCTTTTGTATGGATGTGAAATCTTCGCAAACTGCGATAGTAATAGTTAACCGGAAACTCAACTTGGCATACAACAATATAGCAAGATATGTCTGTCTTAAAGGTCGCCGGGATCATATTTCTCATATAGCGTACCAGATATTTAGTATTCCATAAAATTATTCACATGAAACAGCCGAATTATTCATATGCATTCAGAATGAGAATATCCAATATTTTACTTACCATTGCAAATACTGAATAAATTGGAATTCTATTCGAAGTACTATAGACCCACAAGACTATTGTTGCAACAATTTTACTTAGAAATAAATTGGCAGTCTGAAAATACATAGAAAAATATGGAAATAAATCATTAAATTATTGTAAATACGTGTTGTAATTGAAGTGTTGTAACATAAGGTCGATACGATAATTTAATACAGAAATGGCGAATCGAAATTTTTTCGTTATTTTAAAAGGAAGTCAAAGAAAAAAACTGAACAATCAATCGTACAAATGCATTTTAATTGACTGAGAGTGTACATTAAAAAAAAAATGGGATCAAGCGTCATATGATGTACAGTGGACATTAAAAGTCCGTGTACCCTTATATATTTTAGCAATTTCATGAAATTTAAGCAATAACACTGTCAAAATACACCCAACTAATGACATAGTGTAGGTTGTGAGTTTTGTTGAGTAGAACTCAAAAATATTTTTTTATATTTCTCGAACCCTCCAAACTTGTCTTATTTTTGTTTTTTTTATTATTATTATTTATTACCCAAATATTTTTTAACCTATTTTCAAAATCCGAAGTTTTTTGAAAAGGAGACAGTAGAGACTTTAAAATGGTATAGATAAACATATGGTTCAAACTTACATGTTATGAGTTTTGATCGGGTAAACTTGGATAATATGATTTCTCTCGAATTTTTTCAAGTTTAGCTATTCTTAATTGTAAAATTTAATTAAAAAACATGAAATAAGTGATGACATTCTGAAAGTACATTATCTTGTGAAGAGATTGACATTTCGTTTGATCAAATCGTACAAAAATTACCTTAATTATTATTTTAATAGTATAACAGTCGTGTTACATTTTTTATACACATATGTCATCTTATCAAATGAACTTTCTGTTCAAAAATTTTCAAAAGTTTTGATGGATCTTGATTGTTTATCACAAAATGTGTCAATTTCACGTTTGCACGACTGCCAGAAGTCCATCAAAAATTCTGAAAATTTTTGAAAACTAGAAAAAATATAAAAAAAGTAACATTTGTCTAGTTTACCTCGTCAAACCCCATAGTATATTAAGTCAAACAAAACATATATGTATACCGTTTTAAAGGCCCCTCCCCCTCCTTTCTAATAAGGTTTAAACTTAGGGCATCGGTTTAGAAATATTTGTGTAATCAATAAATTTGTGAGTAAAGTCCAAAAAACAGTTTTGTTCACCTAAAACAAGTTTGGAGGGCTCGAGAAATATAAAAAAAAAATATATTTTTGAATTCTACTCAACAAAACTCACAACCTACACTATGTCATTAGCTGGGTATATAAATATAATTTTTTTATTTTGCCGCATAGTGTAATTGATGTTTTTTTATATTTGTTTCATTCATTTATTTTCATTTTATTATAAACAAATAAAAAAATTTATGTTTTTTACAAACCAAGAGAAAAATAAGGAAATGTTTCAGGTGAGTTCATATTTTTACATCGCAAAAGTGTAGGAAATGTCGGTTTGATGGCGTATAAAAATTAAAATCATAGTGATGAGTACAAATAATAAAAATCACAAAAAAAAATCGAATTGAAGTCAAAAAGTTGTTTCTTTCGTAATGATGGCAAAAAAATTTTGGGAAATTGCTGAAAATATTGCGATACCAAGATCATTGCTTCAATCTGTAGTAGAGGAGTAAAGTATCGATTAAAAACGAAAAATACTTCTTTGGGACGGAAAATCAGGCGGATAGAATAGTTTTATGAAGAAAATAATACTTTGCAAAATGAAAAAAAAAAACTTTTCGAATTTTTGAAAACGTTTTATTTATTGAGCGCCCAAATCCAACGAAATTTTCTGTTTATAAGCGAATGTAAGACAAGTTTTTTTTTCCTTTAAAGAGCCTTTTATACCCCATAAGGATATATAAAATTAAGTTTAGATTTTGGTCAAATTGTACTAATAAATCAAATTCTGTTGAATAGTAGTGTTCACACGTACGTAATTAGTCGTTACAACCCTTCAGTTAGGATTACGACCTAGTTTCTCACACATCTCAAACGGTATACATAAGCATTTTGTTCAAACTTATATGTTATGAGTTTGTGATGGTGTAAGCTTGGAGAATATTATTATTTTCTAATTTTTTTTGAGTTTGGCCAGTCTTAATTGCAAAGTTTGATTAAAAAATATGTAATAAGTAGCGACGTTCTGAAAGTGCATTTTATGGTGAAATAGTGTAGGTTGTGACATGACAGTTATACTCTTTAAATAATAACTACGGTAATTTTTGTCCAATTTGATCAAACGAAGTGTCAATCTCTTCACAATATAATGACTAGATAGTTACCCGGGTGTATGTAATTATCTGTATTTTGTCGCGTAATGTTTTTAGAAACACAAATTGAAATTACAAAACAATTTTACTTTGTCCAAATCTGGTAATTTGCTTTAGACATGTAGTGAAATTAGCCTCAGCCTGCTTGGTGTACGGACAATTGTTTGAAACAGTGTATGTTATTAAGGCAGTAAAGGTGGTCTTCGAATTCGGAGTAATTCATGATTGTCGCTAGTTACAAATCGCGTTAAGACAGCAGTTTCATGTTCAACATTCTCTACAATTTTTTCACATATATTACCCGTCAGAATTCTGTAAAATTGATAGCTGTGACGAAGGATTTACGCAATTTGAATTCGAATGTGCATCAATTTTCATTTTCGTGATGTATTCTTCAAGAGAACAACTACAAATTATAAAATTTTTAAAATACTCAATTTCTTGTTATTCATTCTGTTTGTCATCAGTTTGTTGCCTAGAAAAAAGCCCTGTACTCAAAAGTATACGGTATCGAAAAAAAAAATCCCGCAAAGCTTTTATTTAAATAAGTTTCTGTTTCTATAAGACTAAATTATGTTTGTGTTTTGTTTGTTTCAGACGAACGTGTGGTCTGAAACCATTCATTTTACACACGCGGGGTATAAGTCATGTTTAGTATCTGCCAACAAATATCTGCAATGAATGCAGACTTACACATTTGTTTACTTTAGCTCAGCGTTTTTAAAAATAAATTGTACTGATTGAGTGTTTTCTGTGGTGAGTCAGTATCGCTTGTCTCACGTATTCTTATTTAAATATTTTTCATTTTGTTTTGTCATTAAATTAAGGGCCATTATTACAACATGCCGTTAACTAAAGGGAGAATTTTAACGGGCAGATACATTGTTTTTCATTATTATAAGGTAGAAGTGAGCGTTAAGCTAAATGGAAGAGCATCTTACCTTTAACTTTTAAAGTTAAGTTTATGTTAGAACTTGCCATATTACATTATTATATTATTTTCAATATGGCAACTTCAACAAAATGAGTAAACACAACAACAATTAAAAAAAACTTGTTCAATTGAGCAGTTTTATCGACATTGCTCCGGCACTGCCATATTTTTGAAAAAGCTAAGTTTATTTGATCTGTAAGTTATAATAACGAAAATAACTTAAAGATAACTTTACAGTTCCCCTTAGCTAAAAGTACCTTTAACTAAACCCAAGTTTAACAGCAAGTTGTAATAATGGTCCTAAATGTATTAAATATTATGTGTACACATGTTGTGACATCGATTATAATAGCAATTATTATTATTATTTTTTCTTTTTTTTTGGAGATATCGAATAAGTTTATTTCATTTGTGTATTCCCTAATTGTTGTCTAAGATGTTTTTATTAAACATTTTTTTAACTTCTTTGAATTTATGGGACAATAAAATAAATTTTTGGTGTTTTTTGGTTTCTATTGAACTAGAATAGAACTTTGATTTTCTTAAGAAAACTTTACTAAATAACAATTAACATAAATATACTTACAATCATTAAAATAGTTGGGGATTCCATAACGGCTGCCGCACAACAAAGAGCCGATACAATCATCGATATATAGTTCATAAGCATGTTATCGGTCTTTTCATTTACGTCCAATGTAAACAATGATATGAGGATGTATAGAATGGCACTGGACTGCAGTGGATAGATTTTTATTAGAATTTCGTAAATTCATTCAATTAATTTTGAATAATTTTGTACTTACGACATTTAAACTATTTAAAATGATTAAAATTGATTTAAGCGTTAAAGTTTTCAAAACCATTCTGAGCGATATCGAAAACACAAATAAAAGAGAAATTCAAATGAGAAATTGAAAAGTTGAAAAGAGTAGGTGCTGAATCATAAATAATTATTTAAAAGTTTTCATATTGTGTTAGCCACTTGGCTAATTTGAGTTGCGGTTTCTGGTAAAGTGGACATTAATAGATTTCAAATACAATACGACACAATACAATACAATGTACGTAATAATTAAACAAATACATAGTTCAACATAAAATTATAATTTCATCAAATATCTAAGTATGTTGTATATAAAAATGAATAATTGTTTGTATGTAACTTATAGAATCGTAAACTATGGATTTGATCATGTTATGATCTTTAGCAAAGTTGTTGCGCATGAGCCGACGAAGGTTCTTAAGTTGGTATGACCTACATATTTCCGACAGGTGGCGCCACTGAAAATTACTAAAAATGATTTAAATCGTAAACTGTACATTTGATCATAATATCGACGCCTCCATTCTATAACGTTCTAAGTGTACTTAGAATGTTTTTAATGTTCTTGTATTTTTAAATTCTACGTTCTCTAACTTAAATTCTGTCAAAATCCGTTCCGAAGTTATAGGGGAAAATCTACTTAGTATACACATATAATCGTATATCGCGTGAAAACTTTGAGAGCTCATAACTCAAAACACACTATTTCGACTTGGAATGTTATAGAACGGATATGATCTTTAGCAAAGTTGTAGCGCATACGTCGACGGAGGTTTCTAAGTTGGTGCGATTAATTTCTGATAGATGACGCCAATAAGAATTATTTAAAATGAATTGAATCGTAAACAATGCATTCGATCATGTGCTGATCGGACAAATACCAGACATTTTAGGATTCATCATTAATGATTTTAATAACATTTAGTATAACTCATTCCGGTAAAATGTCAATCACAAATTTGAAACATTTTAATTTTTAGAAAATTTTTAAATTTAAATTGGACACACACACTTTTTTCACGTCGTTTCCCTGCTATCATGCTTCCAAAGCGACAAGCAATTGGGCGACCTACACCTCAAGCACGGAAGAAAAGAGCATTACGAGCATCAGAATCAGACGGGCAACGAGCATTGAGACTGGAAAACCTTCGAGTACATGCCACTGAGACCCGTTCGCATGGATCACTTGAACAACGAGAAGTGAGATTAGAAACTGATCGAATGCGTACTACTCAGGCCTGTTCGTTTGAATCATCTGGACAACGGGAAACAAAATCAATAAAATGATTCAAAATTAATTGGATATTTGTGTAATGTCTTTCCTTCAAATTTATTCTAGTTGGTGGCGCAGCAGCACGCGTAGTGTACGGCTAGTTTTAAATAAAAATCGATTTAAGCATTTCTATTCAATAACTTATACAAAATTTTATTAAAATATTGTTCATTATGTATGTTGTATGTATGTATGTATGTATTTATGTCTGTAAATATTAAAATAAAATAAAAGTACATTTAATAACTATAACGTAATGTGTCTGCCGTCAAATTGCATATTAAGACAATCGATAAAATAATGCCAAATATCTAAAACAAATAAAAAAATTTAATCAATAAAAATTAAAGAAAAAAAAAAAAGGAATTTGCATGCAGGACAACATGTAAAAAAATATATTTAAGCGCATAACTTACCTCGAGTCCAATTAGTGATATGTGTGCCCATTTCTCTATACGATAGATATTCAGGTAGGCTTTCCAAACAGCTGATGTACAGCCCTCGTCATGAGGATAAAATGATTTTTTGTTGTTTTCGAAATAGTAGCAACTGTCAGGAACTTTCATGGAATTGGTTGTATAGTCGCTATATCCATGTTTGCCACAACAAACGTACTAACGTAAAACGATTTATTATTGGTCTGAATTAATTAATGAAAAATAATTTTCACTTTCACTTACCGTTTCCTGTAATGGATTCATTTTTCCACGTTCTACCAATTCTTCCACCCATGTATAGGTGACCATGATTTCCGTTGTTGTCCGTAATCTGATTTCATCGTAGCGCCACAACTTCCAAATATGTGCCGCTATCAAAGCAAGTAATATTGTTATAAACTAAAACAAACATATGCATACATAGATAACGGTTATAATATCTTTCAAACTTTCAAAGTCAATCTGCGTTACCAGTATCAACATTTTAACAGCGCCATGTACAGCGCCACAACAACCGATAAAGGCTGACATAACCAAAACAGTTCCAATGGCGATTTGCACGATTTTCTCGGTGAAATCCGGAGAGCCATAATCATATTTTTGTAATTCAAAAACACTTTCCACTACACCTAATATACCAAATATCTAAAAAATAACAATAAAAATAAAAATAATATAAAATCATTAATTTCTTTTAGTAGAATACCTATAAAAACAATAAATTAAAGTCTACAGGTGTTGGACATTGAATTGAATATTTCTGTAATTATTATTTAATGTGAAATATTATTCATTTTATTTATTTATTACAAAATAATTAAAGTTATATTTAATTAAATACGAGCTGAATAACTTCGACCTAATGCTCGATGTAGTGTAACAGACCACAGTCTCCGGTGGAATCAAACCCCACAACCCAAACGCTAATAGTTTATCGCACTGCCCTCTTAACTACCAGGACACTCAGTGGAATATTAATTCACCATAATCACTAAAAAAGCTCCAACTTAAAAGCAGATCCCTAGTCTTATAACCTTGAATTTATTTACGAAAAAAAACTTCCTTCGTTAATTTCTTAGCATTAAGAAAGCTCTTTAAATATATCAATTTAAAGTAAAAAACAGATTCATTCTCAAAGATTTGACAAGGTTTTTCACGAATACTTCAATTGAAACAAAACTTATCTTAACTAAACAATTGTTAGTGTGTAGGCGGAAGAGTGTAAAAAAGATTTCCAAACAAACCAAATTATTGTTGTATTCATCAAGTTGTAAACAGTGGCACGCAAAAGTAGTGCGAACAATAAAGAGTTTAATTGAAACTAAACACAAATTTATTTTTATTTTATTTGCAATCTACGAACTAATGTTTTAAATATAACAATATATATGAAGTAAAATGGAAACTCGCTAATTAATCCCTAAAGCGTAATAGAATAAGAATTTAAAAATTATTCTGTATTTTAGTCCGGATTTTGTATTCGATAGAGGATGCTGATATTTTCTAATTCTAATTTTAAATTAACCACAAAACAGATGGGAAATTAGGTTAAATTTTCGTAAACGTAGAGCAATTGAAACATTTTCGATATTTTCAGTACCGGGTTAAACAACTCATAATGAATGATTGACTTTCTTTTTCAAGCTGCTGATATACGATCCCCTCAAAAGTTGACGACCACGGCAAACGTTTAAAGGACTACGATTTACGAATAGGCACATGGAACGTCCGAACCCTTTACAGGGCAGGCGCTTCTGCCCAGCTGGCGGATGCCCTCATGAAATGTAGGACGGACATCACTGCCATCCAGGAAATGCGATGGATAGGGCAAGGATGCAAAAGGCTAGCATCTTGCGATGTGTATTACAGCTGCCAGGTTGATAAGCACGAATTCGGATGCGGATTTGTGGTTAATAAGAGACTTCGCCACCTTGTCTCTGGGTTCACGCCTGTGAACGAAAGGATAGCCACAATCCGCATCAAGGCAAAATTTTACAACATCAGCCTTATTTGTGCTCATGCCCCAACGGAAGAAAAGGACGATGTGACTAAAGATGCCTTCTATGCTAAACTCGAGGACGTATACGATAAGTGCCCGGCCCATGATGCCAAAATCGTCCTCGGGGATTTTAATGCGAGGGTCGGGCGGGAAGGTATATTTGGCCCCACTGTCGGACAGTTCAGCCTCCACGTGAACACTACCCCCAATGGTATGAGGCTGATCGATTTCGCCGCGGCACGTAACATGGTAGTATGTAGCACCAGGTTTCAACACCTCGATATCCACAAGGCCACTTGGATGTCCCCTGATCGATCTACATCCAACCAAATCGATCATATTGTGATTGACGGAAGTGTACTAGATGTACCCACGTTCAGAGGTCCAAACATCGACTCTGACCACTACCTTGTCGCAGCCAAGTTTCGATTGCGCATTAGCGCATCGAGGTCTGCGCGCTCTAGTACATTGAGAAAGCTGGACGTCAAGAAGCTGCGATCACAAAGGACAGCAGAGGCGTTCTCCGCTCAACTCTCCGATAAGCTCCGTCATTCCCTCTCTAATCTCAACGACATTGGGCCAACATCTCCCACTCCTTGCGCACTACTGCGGAAACAGTCCTTGGTTTCGAGCGCCCACCCCAACGAAATCAATGGTACGATGAGGAGTGTCGCGAGGCAGCTGCAGCGAAAAACGCCGCATACAGAAAAACTCTGCAGTCTGCCGCTACGCGAGCCATTGTCGAGGACTATAGAGAGAGGAGAAGGGAAGAGAGACGCCTTTTCAGACGCAAGAAGAGGGAGCAGGAAAGGCGTGAGCGTGAGGAAATCGAGGTGTATAAATGCAGGAATGACGCTCGAAAATTCTATCAAAAGGTTAAGCGTCTAACCGAGGGTTATAAGCCCGGAGCGTCTTCCTGCAAAGACGAAAACGGAAACTTGGTAACAGATCCGCAAGGGGTGCTGAGGTTATGGAGGAAGCACTGCTCTGCTCTGCTACAAGGCGATGACGACACCAATTCCGCCTTTAGAGATGATGTTCCGAACCCGATCGATGATGACGGCGTGGAGATTCCGCCGCCTAGCCATGAAGAGGTCAAAGACGCGATAATGCGTCTTAAAAACAATAAAGCGGCGGGTGCTGATGGCCTCCCTGCTGAATTGTTTAAGACCGGATGTAATGAGTTGGTAGGGCGCATGCACCAGCTTATCTACAAAATATGGCTAGAGGAAAGTATGCCCAACGATTGGAACCTCAGTGTCCTCTGTCCTGTCCTGAAAAAGGGAGACCCTACGGTTATGCGCCAACTACAGGGGTATAAGTCTTCTCCCTATAGCATATAAGGTTCTTACAGGCATATTGTGTGAACGATTGAAGCCACTCGTAAAAACACTGATTGGACCTTATCAGTGCGGCTTCAGACCTGGCAAGTCCACCATCGACCAGATCTTCACACTACGCCAAATCCTGGAAAAGACCCACGAGAAACAACCATCTTTTTGTCGACTATAAGGCAGCCTTCGATAGCCCCATAAGGGGTCGTGTTTTTGCCGCAATGTCTGAGCTCGGTATACCTGCGAAGCTGATAAGGCTATGCAGAATGACGTTGAGGAATTCCTGCAGCTCCGTCAAGGTAGGAAAGGACCTCTCCGAACCTTTTGATACCGTGCGAGGTTTCAGACAAGGCGACCCCTTATCATGCGACCTCTTCAACTTCGTCATGGAGAGTGTTCTGCGAAAGGCGGGAGTGCATCGCAATGGCACTATTTTTCAAAAAAGTGTCCAGTTGCTTGCATACGCTGACGACATTGACATTATAGGGCGTACCAAGCGAGATGTTACTGCTGCCTTTAGTGCTATTGAACGAGAGTCTACCAAGATGGGTATGGCAGTAAATGAGGGCAAAACAAAGTGTATGTTATCGACAAGTAGAGACGTGCGGCGTATTGATTCTCAGATTACGGCCGATAACTATACTTTTGAAACAGTCAAAGAATTTATTTATCTTGGCTCCGCCGTTACCACCAAAAATGATGTCAATCTGGAGATCAAGCGTAGGATGACTCTTGCCAACAGGTGCTACTATGGTCTCAATAGGCAATTGAGTAGCAGAGACCTCTCTCGTGCGACAAAACTAAGACTCTACAAGACACTCATCCTACCCGTGCTTCTTTATGGCGCTGAGGCATGGACCCTATTAAGTACTGATGCAGCGGCCTTGAGAGTGTTCGAGAGAAAAGTCCTACGTAAGATCTTCGGTCCAGTGCGTGTTGGCGATGATTTCCGTATCCGATTCAACAGTGAGCTGTATGAGCTCCTCGACGACATTGACGTTGTACAGCGTATTAACATCCAGCGGCTGCGCTGGCTCGGCCATGTCGTTCGAATGGATGAGGATGCCCCAGCGAGACGAGTATTTGATGCGGGTATCTGCGAAAGTCGGCGAAGAGGACGACCTTGTATCCGTTGGAAGGACCAAATCGACGAAGCCCTGTCATCGATTGGTGTGACAACTGGCGTAGGCGCGCAAGAAGCAGAGGCGCCTGGAAGGATGTGTTGCGGCAGGCCGAAATCCGTTAAACGGGTTGTTATGACCAATTAAGTAAGTAAGAAGTAATATACGCATCTAATGACTAAAATTTTAAAAAAGTATTGTTTTCCCCGATTCTCTAGTTTGGTATTTTATTTTAATTTTATCCAACGTGAATTAAGCTGGATTCACTCATAGGAGGAAAGAAAATAAAAGCTGGCTACAAAACTTAAATGTTAATGAAGAACTAACTTTAACTTCAATCACACTAAATTTAATTGCTTGATTCCAATCCCAGTATTAAGTTATATTACATAAAATTTTAATTCTATTCTATCGAGTTTTCCAACAGGGACTTCCGAGCTCTAACAGTTAATAACGTTCTTCTTATTGAAGCTACAATTGTTGAATTTATACACGAAGTAATCATTTATACACGACATTTATACACAGCTAATAAATTTTTTTTTTATCACATTGAGTGTTTTGTTTGAGCAACGAGCTGCGCGTTTCTGTCATTTCATTATCGACATAATCGTCACACCGAGAGGCCTATTCGCGATACTGTAAATAAATTCGAAACACAAAATCTGACAAAAACATCAGCGCAGACGCTGAGAGTGCGGAGGAGAATTTGAGGCAGTCGATTTTGTGTCGCTCACAAGAACTCGATCTTTCGTGGACCATAACTTGGTGAATTTTTCGTCGTGACTTGAACCTGCACTCTTACAAAATTCTGCTGACCTAGAAAGTGAAACTAAACGACCCTAGACAACGACATATGTTAGCTGCTTGGGCATTGAAGCATTCGGCAACTGACTGTAATTTCTCCATATAAGCCACAAAACATAGCTGGCCTTTAAGCCAACATAACCCATCCCATCGAACAAATTCATGCCTTAGAGTCATGAAAAATTAGAACATTTCGAATGCTCTCCATCATAGCAAACATTGAAACGATGTTCTATTGCACACATAATGGAGTAATAGGTCCTTCAAACGAAATACACTCTTTGTTTAATTGATATTTAATAATAGGAATCCATTTAAAATATATTGCCAATTCACACGACTTTGTATCGTGTATGCTGTATTGAATACACTTGGCTGTTTATGAACGCTCAATGCTATGCTGTATTGTGTATTTAATATTCCAAACGTCAAAAAACGATAAGAAGAAGACCTGTATTCAGAATTTGATTTTCAAGCTCCAGAATGAAAAATATTACGGAAAAAAGTAAATTACTAAATCATCTGTACGTACCATATAATTTTAAAATGTTAATTGCTGACTCAAGTTGCATAGAAAATATTTTCTATTTTTATGCTTCTTCTTGATGGCTGGCATTTACATAGACTGATAGCACGAAACCAATACAACTTTTAAAAACATATGAAAAAAATGTGTATAAGTGTAACGTATTGAAACGACTCGATTGGAGTTCACTTAATAACTATCATTATTAGATAATTGCTTAATATAAGAAAGGCTTAAATCTAACAGATTAGTTCTAAAAGCTTAATTATAAAAGAGGTAGAGAGGTGTCTGTAAGAAAGATGCATACATAACAATAAGTGTATCAGATTTTTATATGAAAATTATCAACAGCAAGAATACACTGTTGTATATTCGTCCAACAATACAATGAATACAACGTTACAAGGGCTTGTGTGAATTGCTCAACTGTTTTATATTGTACTTATTAAAATTTATTTATTTATTACAATACAATTACAAATTATATTCTAATTACATACGAGCGGAGTAACATGACCATATATGCTCGGTGTAGTGTCACAGACCAGAGTCTCTGGTGGGAATCGAACCCACGACCCTCACGCTAATAGTCTAGCACACTACCCACTAGACTACCAGGGCACCCTGTACTTATTAAAAATAATTTGTGATTTATTCAATCTCTGAAATCTACAAGTTCTTTTGGATTTTAGTGATTGGAAATTTAATTTTTTTTAAATTGATGTCTTTAAAAATTTTATTATTTATTCAGATTTGATTATTCTATCTTAGCAAACGTATATGAATTTAGATTCCTTTTCTATTTCATTCAAATAAAAGTTCATTCGAATAATTCGAATTCGATTTAAGGCGGTTCTACTGTAATGCATAATTCAACCTTAATCAACCTTAATTAAAAAAATTATTTTTATTAATTTTTTGTAATTTCAATTTGAAAATACATATTTAATTAACAAATTAATCAAATGGTACTTAGACGGTATGGAGCGATATAAAATGAATAAAATTTATTTTAGATCTTAAAGATGCCACGGTAAAATTTGTAAAAATTTTATTAATGCCTGTTTGACTTACTGTTTGAAATACATACATACATATGTACATTTATTTAACGATCGCAATTATTTATTTTTTTCTTTTTTAATTTTTAATATTTATTTTGGATGGTTCAATTGATTAATTGAAATAAAAAATAAAGATTTTGTAAAATTTTTTAATGAATACATCTGACACGATTAATTTTTGTTTGATTGTTTTTGGTTTTTTTAAAAATAGAATTTTTGTCCATAAATTCAGTAACGTTCAGATTTCATTAACACTCACCACACATGAGGTATTAAAAACAATTATGGTCCATTGTAAACAGGTACGACACGTTGGCATCTTGTTTTATATTCAAATTAATTTTGGTAAAATTTTTTCTTAAAACTTTAATCACAATTGCACGATATTTTTCGATATTTTTTATTCAACACATTGGACTTTTTACATAAAATTACGAAATATGTATTTGTTTTATGTATTGTACTATTGTTATTAATTATTTCATATGTTTTAATCAGTTTGCATAAACAAATTTGAAAGAAAGAAAGAAAGAGAAACGGTCTGAACTGAACACGTCTAAACTTTAAATGAGAACATTTCCAAATGAAACTTTTCACGAAAAATACGACACAAAAACCCCGAAAAACTTTTAAATACAAAAAAAAAACAACGAAAACAGAACAACAATAACAACAAAAACCACCTTTTAATATATTTTGTGGTGTATTTTCCATCATTTTTGCGTTCTCATTTTTTTGTTTGTTTTATTTTCTTCTTCCATAATTGTTGTTGTTGTTGTGTTTTTCGCCCGCTTCATTACGACAAGATTTTCCAAAAATATGCAAATGTATTGTGTGTAGTCCGTAGTAGTGTATATGTATGTATGTATGTTTGACTATGAGTGTTTCGTATGATACCATCACCGGTGAAGGAGACACATATTGCGTTGCTTATGTTTGTTTGATTGTTTTGATTTAAAAGCAACAGCCATAGTCCTACCTTTGATTACCGAATGATCTCAGAGTGTCGTTCTCATACACAGATGGGAGAGGAGCTATGATACCATTACCACCTGAATACAAACGTTTATGCAGAAAAAATTTGCTCTTTAAGTGCGAATTGGTTTTTAAAATAGTTCTCTGTCGATTTAAAGTTTATTATCTAAACCATAAGCTGCAATTCCTTCCTTATATACACGAATGTAAGAATGTTACATGTAAAGAATAAAAATTTATTGTACAAGACAACTTTATGGCCGTTTTGTTTCGTTTTTTTTCTTGTTCAAATCTAATTAAAAATAAAAAATTAAATATTTCGCCGAGAGATTTAAGGTCATTTGTTTACGACGTAAGTGTAGTAAATAATAACTCACAGTTATACGTACTCATGCGACAGCAATTGTACCTTTATTTCATTTTATTTCCTACTCTAGCCCAAAAGAGTTTCTAACCCGCTGCAATGTAGAAATTTTAATTAACAACACCTAATTCAATTGGGCAATTCATACAAGCCCTTGTATCGTTGTATTAATTGTATTGTTAGACGAATATACAACAGTGTATGCTTGTTGTTGATAATTTTCATATAAAAATCCGACACACTTATACACATTTTTTTCACATGTTTTTTTAGTTGTATTGGTTTCGTGCTATCAGTTTGTGTAAATGCCAGCATCCAAGAACAAGAATAAAAATACAAAATATTTTCTATGCAACTTGAGTCAACAATTAACATTTCAAAATTATAATGATTCGCACAGATAATTAATTAATTTAATTTTTTCCGTAATATTTTTCATTTTGTTGCTTGAAAATCAAATTCCGAATACTGGTCTTTTTCTTCTTATGGTTTTTTGACATTAGGAATTCAAAATACACAATACAGAACAGCATTGAGCGTTCGCAAACAAAAAGTGTATTCTATACAACATACACGATATAAAGTCGTGTGAATTGGATTAATATCCGTCAATAATTTAAATTTAATGCTGTTCTGCTTGTTATTCTTTTCGTGGTTTTGTACTTCAATTAATAAAAAAATCTTTGATGTGAAGTAAAAAAATTGTTACGAAAATGGAAACGGTGTAACATCGCTTAACATTAAAATGGTAAACAAAAGCTACAAAAACAAAAACCATGAGTATGAAAGAGAAAGGGATAGACGAGGAAGTGAGAACGCAGCAACAAAGAATGTAAATAAAAAACACAAACAACAATGAAACCACGATAGAATTCTCGCGAAGGCAAAGTCACGAACTTTCGACTTCAAGAACATTAATCGAACTATTTATGTGGGCATATAAAAAGGCAAGACAAAGCAGGCAAGCAGTGGTAAGAATTCAGTCAATTTTGTGTGAAGACGCATTGCTCGTGAAGAGAATAATCGTGGTTTGAAGATCAATTGTTAGTGTTTACGCAATAAGAGCGAAAAGAAGAATAACGAACAAACAAATTATTGTATGGTATTCATCAAGTTTTAAACAGTGGCACACAAAAGTATTTGTATTTGTATTTATTTATTAAATTTGAATTTCTGATACAAGACATAATATCTTATAATTTAAAGTATCAGAATTTGACAAGTTATATCAATACTTATAAAATTCAGAACTTATAAAAAAGAAATAAAAATAAATAAAATAAATTTAAAAAAAAACAATAATATAAATTAAAATTTAAATAAAAATAAAGATAGTTAAGAATAAATAACAATATTTACAACTGACATTTATAGCAGATTACGTTTGATAATATTGATATAGTACATGCTTAAATTTATTTGCGTTGTCAATAACTTGCACGTTTGGAGGAAGTTGGTTCCAGAGTCGGATGCTTAATATGAAAAATTGTCTCTCGGACGCTGCATCCCGATGAGGAATCTGCACAGTACCCTTTCCCCTTAAGGACCTCATGAACCTTAAGCGTTTGCGAAAATATTTTGGGTGCTCCGATATAATAATTTTATGAAGAAAAACCAAGTTCTTTAACTTTATATAGTTACTAAAGGAGATATTAAATATGCGGTTGGAGAAATGAGAGACATGATCAAATCTCCTTAGGCAGAATATGTAACGTACAATGTTGTTGAAAGTACTGTTGAGTTTCGCAGTGTCTTTTGAATTACAGCCGGAGAAGACTTCAGATGAATACAGCAAAGTTGGTATTAGATAAGTTTTAGCCAGAAGTAGTCTTATTTTTGGTGGAGTGTAATACTGCGAAGCCCATAAGCACCTTAGCATACTATAAACTCTTCCACATGTTTGGTTTATGTGATCCGACCAGGTTAGCGTATTGTTGAAAACCACGCCAAGATTTCTGGCAGAATTAACAATGTCAATCTTGCTACCACCCAAGAAAACATTAATACTGGATTCAATTTTTGTGGATTTTTTGCAAATTACAATACATTTTGACTTTTTAGGGTTAATCCTTAAACCATTTGCAGTCGCCCAAAGAGAAATGTTATTAAGGTCGATGTTAAGATCTCTAACTCCAATGTTGATGGAAGCTATAGAGCTATCAAGGTAGAGTTGAATGTCATCAGCATACATTTGAATTCTAGAATGTTTAAGCTGCTCTGGTATATCGTTAGAGTAAATGGAATACAGTAATGGTCCCAATATGGAGCCCTGCGGAACACCTCTTGTCACGCGAAGAGGGTTAGAAAGTAGTCCTTTATTGGAGACGTATTGCCATCTGTCTGTTAGGTATGTGGACATCAATTTAACGGCTGTAGAAGAGAAGTTAAACATTCTAGCAAGTTTGAAGCACAGTATTGAGTGGTGAACAGTATCAAAGGCCTTTGAATGGTCAAGCAAAACTAAGAATGTTATCCTCCCATTGTCTAAACTATTTCTTATGTCTTCGATTACATCGGTCAGAGCGGTTAAACAGCTATGCTGAGATCGAAAACCTGATTGACGGTCAGTTAATAAATTGTACTGATCTATAAATGCAACCATTTGTTTATAAATAATTCACTCGAAAACTTTGGAAAGGTATGGTAAAATTGATATTGGGCGATATTCATTGCCATTTTTTGGAACTGGTATGATTTTGGCATATTTCCATTCCGTTGGGAAAGTACTGGTTGTAATAATTGTATTATATAAATACCTAATAGGGTGTATTATCCATGGCAGTAGTTTCTTTATGAACCTTGGATTAATATCATCCAAACCGACTGCATTTGATTTAACTTTGTAGAAGCCTTCTGCTACATCATTAAGATCAAGGCACTTAAAACTAAATTTTGCAACGGATGGTTCATTTGGTGGCATTTGAGAATAAAAACAAGGAATTACAGTTGGCAGTAGTGCGAACAATAAAGAATTTAATTGAAATTACATACAAATTTATTTTTATTTTGTTTGCAATCAACGAACTCATATTTTAAAAAGGTAAAAACGTAACAATATCTTTAATTCTGAACATTTTTCAATTAAATATGTTTTCATTTCATTGTTGTTTAAAGACTTATGACGTACATATGTATATAAGATCTGTATGATTATGAAAAATTATCTTTAGAATTACGTTAACACGATACTTATTTTATTGCTAATCGTGTGATTTGTTTTGAATACGCCTTCAGTTGACGTTATCTGCTTCTACAAGGTAATTGAAAATTTTCCTCTCAGCAGATTTCTGGTAAATACTCTGAGAGTAAATAAAAAATTGCCATGAAATGGTTTTTAAAAACTGTCGTTCGGAGTTGACGTTAAACTGAAGGTCCCGCCATTCAAGTATAATCCCGCCATTCAAGTATCTCAGCGGGATGTACTCGAAGATTTTCTAGTCTCAATGCCCGTCTGATTCTGAGGCTCGTAATGCTCTTTTCTTCCGTGCTTGAGGTGTAGATCGACCAATTGCTTGTTTTTTTGGAGGTATGATTGCACAGGAACGACGTGAAAAATGCGTTTAAATTTACTATAATCGCACAATGTACCAAATCCAATTGAACCGGAGGATCAGACATGTGTAGAAATCTTAACATTGACGGTGATTATCATATATAGGAAATTAATCACACCAACTTAGAAACCTCTGCCGACTCATGCGCAATAACTTTGCTAAAGTTCATAACATGATCAAATGCATAGTTTACGATTTAATTCATTTTGAGTAATTTTCAGTGGCGCCACCTGTTGAAAATTGGTCATACCAACTTAGAACCCTTCGTCGGCTCATGCGCAACAATTTTGCTAAAGATCAAATGAAATGAGTTGTTGTAACGGTGCTACTACCTGAATAAATAAATATATCTTCATAATTATAGTTTATGGAATGCAATCCGTAATCAAAATCTTAATAAAAAAAAAAAACTTTTATTTTTGTACTTGCTTGCATCAGCATTAAATAAACATGAATAAATTTATTATAATATTACGATATATTTTTCTTAAAAGATTTTTTGTAATACATTTTATACATATTATTTCGGTTTTAAGGCATAAACATATTGTAAATTAATACACAAATATACTCTGTAGATATTTAATATTGTATGTATATAATTATATATGTATGTATGTAAATATACTATATTCTGTATAAATTAACAAATAATTTTAACAATTCTCTATCTTTCATTCGAAACTAATAATGTTGTAATTAATTTCGAAACTGTTCCCTTCTGTTCATATTACGAAGATTTACACCCATTAGTGATGAGAGTCCTAAGGCACATAACTGAAAAAAAAACAAGATAAAATAGTTTAAAATTTAATAGAATACTTTAATAATTTTGTTCCTCGTAAATCTTAGTTGAAATATATTGAAAACATGAAAAATAAAAATGTATTTGTGGACGACTTAAAAGATAAGATAACATAAGTCGTATTAAAGTTTCGGAGAAGTTAAAAAGAGACCAAAGTTGAATAGAAAGTAAACTCTAATCAACAGTATCGAAGATCTTGAGATGAGTGAGTAGGACCTAAAAGTTTAGTTTTCCTTCATCCAGTTCATGCTGTATATTTTATGAAATATTCGGTGTCAGTGTTGAAAAATTCAGTACTTTAGTACTTTTATATTTCAAAAATATAGCA
This sequence comes from Sarcophaga rosellei, assembly GCA_930367235.1. Lineage (NCBI taxonomy): Eukaryota > Metazoa > Arthropoda > Insecta > Diptera > Sarcophagidae > Sarcophaga > Sarcophaga rosellei. The sequence goes on along the minus strand of OV884021.1, from coordinate 48,680,631 downwards.
GTACCCTCTCGACACTTTCAGTACTTTTTTATTATTACATATTATGTATATGTTTTGTGCTTTTCTACTACTAATGCGTTAGCAACATGTTCAACGTAATGATACAGTTGCTTCGGTTAGTCAAACGTGCATTAAACGTACGTTCGTTTTTATAATATGAAAAAGCAATGAGAACGCTTACCGAACCGTAATGTAATTTCGGTAAGAATTTAAATTGCTCTTTATATGCTAAAAACGAATGTACGTTCCGCTATGTTCCGTCGACGTTTGACTAAATTGCTCTTATACGTTCTTTTACTCTCCGAATCAGCCATTTTTGGTTTGTGAGAAACATGTATAATTCATTAGTGTCTCTATTCCATTCCGTAGGTGCATTAAGTATAAATAAATATTTTTTACAAAAGTACCATTTGATGCAGAAAAGTACTCTTTCTGTTATAGTTCAGTACCATATCAAAATTTCAGTTTTGCAACACTGTTCTGGGTGACAGCTATGCTTAGTGCGAAATCCTGATTATTTATCAGATAACAAATTATTATCACTGTTACTTACACATTTGAAAATAAAGAATTTTTTAAGTGCTTTAGACGTGTAATACAATACCACTATTATCCTTGACTGCGAATTAATTTTCTGAATTGGCAATAGTCTTACACATTTCAAATTTTTTATATATAGTAATATTGAATAAGTACGTTTTATAGGATTAAAGTGCTCACATGAATATTCCTATCAATTAGGATGTCTGTCATCGCAACGTACATTAATAAATTGAAACAAAATATAACCTCAGACTGAGGCATACAAGAGAAATGAGAAATATTGGGGCAATTCACACAACTTTGTATCGTATATTTAAAAACATATGGAAAAAATGTGTATAAGTGTATCGGATTTTTAAATGAATTCAACAACAATCATACACTGTTCTATGTTCTTCCAACAATACAATGAGTACAACGATACAACGGCTTGTGTGAATTGACCAATTTTCATCAGTTTCAAAATTATTCTAACTTAACTCGTGAAGTTATAAAGGACATACATATCATGGTATAAGAAATATAGAATATAGTTTCAATCAAAATTTTTTTTTAAAAATAAGGTTTTTTGAAGTTTTATTTTCTCATAAACTATATATGTAGCGTTGCCACATTTATAATTTTGTTGTATATTCCCAATAAATTATTTATGACAAATGTGTAATTTATAATTAAGTATATTTAAGTATGATATTTACTATATGTATTATGTTGTGCTAATAGTGGCAGATGGAATAACTAATTTCCGGTCATAATTAAACACACATTGACTCGTTTTTAAGGTTAATTAAGTAATAATTTTTTTCAAAGAAAATGTGGGAAATTTAAAATTAATATGGTAGCATTATTTTAAGGAAAACGTCAATAGTGAAAACGTCAGATAGTGAATTTTAAAAAATAAAGAGAGAATGAAACTACCTTCTATTCTTATACCATGATACATATATTTAGAAAAGCTCTTTTAAGTTCTTTAGAATCAAATTGACAGTTGCTTACATTACTTCCAATTCCTTTATACATTTCCAACCGTAGAAACAGCCGTAGAAATAAAACTTCTGCACTAAGTACTCAGTTTTTACAGTTCTGATGCAAAATGATGACCACATTCAATTGTGGTGTTCTATAAATAAAATTTCTATATTGCCAGATATTATTTTTGTCTCTAATTTCATAAAAATTATTTTTCTCTTAAGCAATGAATTACAAAAATATATTTTATTAACCCACCAGTAGTCATACATATATGTATACATAAAATAATGGTTTTTGTTTAAATTCTAATTTAACAAGGAAATTAAAAATCATAAAATCTATCACAGAATACTATGTATATATGTATATATCATAAAAACTGTGGGTGGTAGTGCCGTAAAGATTATACGAAATATAATCAAATGGTTGTGCAAAAGAAAATTAACACAGTCCTCTGAAACTGCAGAAGATAGATTTCATCATCCAAAGTCACTTTCACCAAAAATATCGAAACTATTCGAGAGAATTATACACGGAGAAGAACAAATAAAGCAAAAATACGCCAAACAAGCAACAACAAAATACACATGCCATACGGTAAACAGAAATTACATTAACGAGTATGCAGGAATTTGCGAGAACAAAAAGCAAAAGCCAGAAATTTATTAACAACAATATAAAAATAATGGAATAAAAATACAGCGAAGAACGGTGCTGCCATGCAATTGGTCAGTCCGTTTTAAAACATACATAAGTTTGTAACCGAGAGTTTTATTAAAATGTGAGTGTTAAGCACAGTAGTATTGAACAATGAAAAGTTTAATCGTTGTTAAAAAGGATCGTGAATAAAATTGAAGGCGTAGTGTTATCAGTTAAAGTGTGTTATTTGTTATTTAAATATTTGATGGATTTTCATTGAAAGACGATCAGAAATAATTGTTTAAAGATGATTTCTTTTTATATTATATGGCAATTTGGGTACATAAAGTTAAAGAGAAAATATTAAAAAATTCCGTTCTAATTTTAAAAATGGGAGTAAAAATCTAGTAACATACCCAAACAAAGTAGAACGAAGGCATCCGTAATCTACATATAAACATGACATTATTAAGTTTTATTGAACTACATATCTGAAGTGATTACAAGAGATATTGTGTGTTAAACGAACGTTATGTTACTTGAGTAGAAACAAGACTACAATGGAACATGCACTATATTAATGCAATATGATGGATTTCTACAGTTTCAAAGCGTCATTCTTGACAAACATATTCTTTGTACCACATACATACAAATATAAAATGATCATCAATAATTGTATCTCATACTTAAAGAAATAGGATAGGAGCCCATTTGTATATATTTATATACCTTTAACTCTCTTACAACAACGTTGATAACTTTCGTAAGCCTTCTATGGTTCTAACCTTACAATACTAAGAGAATAATCAATCTTTAACGAATGTATGAATGCGTTCTACTTTGTTAATTAATTACATATACAGGAGAATAGATCAGAAAATAAATTCTCTTCTCTTCTCTTGTTTTTATGTTAGAACATATGTATCAGAGATCAGCAATGAGTATTCAAAAAAAAGATTAGTAGATTCGAATCATACCCATAATTTCTGGTACTTATAAGCAGTGGTGTTGTGCTAATTTTTTTTTGCCGGAACGCGTTCCGGTTCAGCAGAAAAAAACGTTTCGGACTCCGGTTCACGGTTCGGAAAAACAATCCGGTTCGCTCCGGTTTTTATTCCAGTTCGGTTCAAACCTTTGTTTATAAAAATACATATAAAAATTCGTCAAAAATTCGAAAAGAAAATCAGCAATTCTTTTTAATTTTTTTTCTTTAAAAACGACAGCCAATTCTCGTTATCAGAAATCATCTTTAGTTCCGGAACGCGTTCCTGTCCAAAAGGGAAGTACCGGAACGACGTTCCGGAGCTTTCCGGCTCGACAACACCACTGCTTATAAGCATTCATACTTATTTTAATATCATACTCATACTACTCATATTCAAAGTTTGAAATACTCATCGTACTCATACTTAACAATAAGCATGATGTTGTTGATTTCGACTCTCCTTTACTCAACATTTACACGAATCACAATATAAGTATGATTCGCGTACAAACACTACAATACTCATTAGAAGTTTGTGTGTTTTTTTTTTGTTGCTTCTCTCCTTTTTTTCTGAATGCAACACAACTAAGACTATAAATTTCGATGAATGATTCGAATCATTTATGAGTATGATGAGTATTTTCCTAAATTTATGAATCTGAATGAGTAGGCGTATGAATCAAACATATTTCGAATGTTATGAGTTTGAAGTGAACGTTTTACTCATAATCATTGCAACCTGTACACATAAATCAATGGTGTAATGAGTACAAATGAATCAGATTATTTGAATTTCAATACTGTTGACTCACTCATACTCAAAATTTCATGACTACTTATACATACATACATATGTACATACATACATACATAAATGGCCATTACAACTCTTCACTCAGGATTACGGCCTAGCTTCTCACACCACTTATGTTGTGTGTGTTAATTTTATACATGAGTGCCGGGACTTACAGTTTAAATTCGACTCCAAACGACAGATTCTACTGAGAGGAAGTCGCCGAAGAAATATTTTTTTTTTCATATTTCGTTTTGATGTCTTGCCTGGGATTTGAACCGAGGCCTTTCGTCTAATAAGCCAACACACTACCTACTACACTACGGCGAAAAAAACGATTCGTTGCTGATCTCTGATATGCATGTGGGTATGTATTCTTCATATGTGTATCTACGCTAGTCAAATCAAAAATTATCAGAATGAATTTTAGTTGTGAGTACGAAAGCCTAAAAGTATGCACGGCATTATTGCTGAAGAAATATTGTCACTTAACGGTTTTCTGGTGTCAGTTCTCATATTTTGATCAAATTTGAATTCAGTTTTGTTTCTTCAATTGCAAATATAAATTATTATAATTACTTAATTATTATTTAATTAACTAGAATATAACTTCAAATTATATTCTAGTCATCACGAGCTACGTAACTAAAAACTTATAGCTCAGTATAGTGTAACAAAATAGAATCCTTAATGGTACCAGCACATGTTTTATATGATATTTTATATAATTTTAGAACAAAGCCTAAGTTCTAGATAGAAATCAATAATTAATAAATAACATTTATTTACTAGACTGCAGTATATTAGGCTATATTTCATACGATCATTTCTGAAATTAATTTTCATTTACTTTGTTGAGTAAGGTAAGCATTTTTCGAAGTTTTATTTTCTGGCGTGTTTAAGGCAGTCTAGTAGGTAGTGTGTTGGCTTATTAGACGTGAAGCCGCGATTTAAACCCCAGCTTAGACATCTCCAACAAAACTAAATAAAAAAATATTTCTTAAGCGGCTGTCTCTCAGCAGATTTGTGGCAAAAAACTGTGAGAGTAAATAAAAAACTGTCTTTCATAGTTGACTTTAAATTGTAGGTACCGCCACTCATGTACACACAACATAAATAGTGTAAGAAACTAGATCGTAATTCTGAGGGTTGTAATGATCAATTACTATGTATGTGTGTTATGGTATTAACATAAATTTTTGATTAGTATTGCTATAATCAACTATCATTTTATTATAGGTTCAAGATAGGGATGCAGATACTTTAAATCTACCATAGACATTCAAAAGATTAATTAAGAAAATCGGCAAATCAGTGGCAAAAACTCAATAAATATGTTTTCAAACACGATAAATAAAATAAAATAAAATAAAAAACTTGAAACTAAATACGAAAGATGATATTAGTTTTCATACATACTTCCAAAAAGAATAGAATCCATTTAATGGCTAAACCAATTCGGCCACTTTTAAAAGCAGTCTCTTCAATGATTTCCATACAATTGTCTGTATATAAATTATTTGGTGTTCTTTCCTCATTTTCATAACAATTTTTTGGTATTGATCTTCCCATCAGAATGTAATCCTGTGAGCCATTCTTGCCACAGCAGTGATACTATTCAATCAAATGGATAGATAGTCATTATTAAATTATAAATCAATATGTATTATGTTTTGTTGTTTTAAATATGTACCTTCCTTTCAACGTCAATAATTTGTTCTGAATTTAAAGTGTAATTTGTCCATAAATTATTGAAATTATTACGGGCATTCTCAACATAGTCCGTGGAGTGGGCCGCGATAATAATGTAGATTTGGAAAGCCAACAAGAATGCCATACACATTGCATACTAAAAATAGTTTCATGTTATTTTCATTAGAAAGTTATTCAGTAAAGCAATCATAAGAAACGTCAATTAACTTACACTCCATACCAGACTTGACGAGTAACGACAGACACCAATACAGCCCAAAAATGAAGTGAGTATAACGAATGAACCAATAAATATTTGTACGACAATGGCTATGTGTTCGAATGTGCCAGGTGTAGATGAGTTTAGTTCATATACTGACAGCGCTATCAAACCAATGCCTAGTAACTGGTGATTACAGCAGCAGTAGGGGGTGGTAAAGAAATTTTGTGTATAAATTTTAAGTGTTTATTAAAGAAGAAGAAAAAAAAATACCAATTTTAAGGATTCATTAAGGTTAGAATGTCTAGTGTGACGTATAAGTGTTATAATTACTGAAAAAAATGTATGTATACATATGTATGCATGTCGATAAATTACTCATACGTACCGATAACACTGAATTTAAAATGCTTAATAAAATCTTATAAAATATTAATTGGCAACTCATATTTATTTAATTTCAATTATTGCTAAAAATAATTCATAAATTTTATTTTTTTTTTTGTAAAACTTTTAAAGGATTTGTTCTTGTTCTTTTAACTGATTGTACTCTCTTTGTATTTACACTGACCACTACTACACTACTACTTGCTTCCACAGTCAACAATATACTGAGGTTTCGTTCATTGTTCATCGTTTACAATTTTTCAGTCAACACACACACACACACATTCTTTGGCTCTCATTTACTACGACTTCCATAATTCCTTTCCTTTTAACGCTGCGTATTGGTCTAACGGTTTACTTTTATTGTTATTAATTTTTTTCTCTCTTTGTAGTTGTTATTGCTTTTCATATGTTGTTTTGTTTTGGTTTTAGTATGCATACAAATACTAAACTAATGTTTCCATTTTCAGAGTACAGACACATGTACATACATATGTATGTATGTATGTGTGCATGAAAATAAAAGGGAGTATTTTACATTAGTGATGTCATGGTTTGAGTTTTAATACTTTTCCAACTAACGGGTTCTTTTTAACATTTTCTTTGTTCTCATTCTCTCTCTCCTTTATCAGTGAAAACAACAATACCATCATACATAATATATACTTACATATGTAAGTGTAGGATAAAAATTTTATTTCATGAATTCTCTCTTCTGTCTGCATATTAATGGAGAAGAGACCCATGACTCCTTTTTTGGCACATGGGTAAGGCATGTAAAACCAAAAACTTACCAGATATTTACGGTATTCCGTGTGGTATTGGACTGTTCTTATATTTGCTCCCAGATAAAATGGCTCGTGTACTCACAGCAAGACAAATGTTATGAAATCAGTATTCAATCCATCTACGTATGAGCCCACCAGCTTCGAGCCAATATTGTAGTGAGCAAATGCCAAAGGTCGTCGCTTGAAAAATCCTCGATTCACTACAAAGTCTGTAATGATAATTCAAATTGGCCTCAAATTTGTTAATGAAGTTTAGTTCTGGAGTAGAGAAATAGGATAATCGAAGTAGTTCGTCTTGAAGATTCCTGACAATCCTAGGATGACATAGAAGTGCGATCCTTTCGAATATCGAAATTTCGTTTCCTTGACATTGTTGACCTCATTATTTTGAGCAGAATACTAAAGCGAACAACATTGATGAATTGGTATCATTCATCCATTTAGTGTCTTTAAATTTTTCAATTCATTTGTTTATTTAAGGCGCTGTTTGCCGAAAAAATTGGTACCAGTGCAGTAGTGTATATCAGACATCAGCAATGAATCGTTTTTTCGCTTCTCATAAGTACTCATGAAATTTTGAGTATGAGTTAGTCAACAGAATTAAAATTCTATTACTGTGATTCATTCGTACTCACTACAACATTAATTTATAAGTACAGGTTGCAATGAGTATGAGTACAACGTTGACATCAAACTCATAACATTCGAAATATGTTTGATTCATACGCCTTCTTATTCAGGTTCATACATTTTCTAATCATTCATCAGAATTTACAGTCTTAGTTGTTGTTGCATTTACAAAAAAAGAAGAAAGACAAAGACAGCAATTAGGTTAGGTTAGGTCGGAGTGGTAGCTCTGATATCACAAAGCTCACTTGAACAGGCATAACGGCCCGTTGTGATGCCACGGGTGAACGCAGTCCCTGTACTAACCAAGTTCCACCAAAATCAGGGAAAAGGAGGAAGTTGGTCAGCGCAAGGTCTGCACAACAGAAGCACGACTACCCCGCACTGGAAAACCAGCCAGAAAGTTTGATAAACGAAGTTATATCCTTGATGTCAATAGACGATAGCTCCGTTAAGCTAACAAGGAATGGGGAGCCAAATAACCTATATCTACACCTAGCAAGAGACGGGCACTGGCAGAGAAAGTGAACAACAGTCTCCTCTTCCTCAGTGGACCTGCATCCACGGCAAAAGTCGTTGAAAGGGAGCCACATTCTTTCCGCGTGTCTACCCATGACGCAATGGCCTGTAAGCACGGCCACTGTAATCGAGATGACATCACGACCAAGACCAAGTAATCGGTTGGTACGCCTACTATCCATCTTGGGCCAGGTGAGTCTAGCGGTGGAGCAGGACTCCTCATTGACCCAGGATAGGTTGGCGTCCCGAAAGAACCTCCGCGCAATGGTCAACTTGACCGAGGCAAGTGGCATACCCAATTCAACAGAAGAGGATTCCGGAAGGAGCGCACCAACTCTGGCGAGCTCGTCTGCCCTACAGTTTCCCGGAATTCCACTGTGGCCGGGGTCTCACACCAGAGAGGTACTGGTGAAGCGCCCCGAGAGAAGGGCGAGACAGCGGCGACATTCCCTAACGATCCTAGAGTTAATCACGGAACCCGATAGAGATCCTATCGCGGCCTGACTATCAGAGGAGATCGAGACGCGAGTGAAAGGAGCATCGTTGACGAGGATCCATTGCGCGGCTCGGTAAATCGCCATCACCTCCGCCTGAAACACACTGCAGTAGTCCGGCAGACGGAGAGAAATATTCAGGTCCAGTTTCCCAGAGTAGACACCGCTCCCAACCCCATTATCGAGTTTAGAGCCGTCGGTATATATATCCAGAACTTCCGGGGGGACGACCGTATTAGGATCCCAGTCATCCCTACTTGGAATCAGAGAGTGGAAACATCTGTCAAGACAATACTCAGCAGGGAAATAGTCTATGTTCTCAGGGGCCACTGGATCAGCCTCCAGAATAGTGGAGTGACCAGAGGGTACGATGTGCCAACGAGAGAGAGCATTAAGTCTAGTCGCAGCAAACTTGGCTACCTGCTTAGCGAGAAGCACAGTAGGAAGCCAGTTTAGCATTGCGAACAAGGCTTTCGTGGGGGTGGTGCGAAGAGCGCCAGTTATATAAATGGTAGCAGACCTTCTGACCTTGTCAAGAAGTCTGACGTTGTATTTCTTGTCCAGGGCAGTCCACCAGAAAGCAACACCGTATAAGAGGTTGGGTTCGATGACCGTGGAATATATCCAACGCATGATCCTTGGGCGAAGACCCCATCTGGTTCTGACCGCTCTACTGCAGCAGTAAGCAGCACATGCCGCCTTGCGTGCCCTAGCAGCCAGATTCGCCCTCCAGTTGAGTTTAGGATCTAGGATCAGTCCCAGATATTTAACCTCGCGACTCAACGTGAGTCTGGTCCCACCTATGCTGGGAAGAGAGAAGGTCGGAATTTTATATTTCCTCGTAAAAAGAATCGTATCGGTCTTAGAGGGGTTAATAGACAGTCCAAAATCCCTACACCAGTCCAACACGATTGACAGCGCCAAGTTCAACTTATCCGACAGTGTCTGCGGACAAATTCCCGACGCAGCAATGGCAATGTCGTCAGCATAAGCTATGGCCCCATTGCCAGCGTGTTCCAGCCCCCTCAAGAGTGAGTTGACTGCAAGATTCCAGAGAAGTGGTGATAGAACACCGCCTTGCGGTGTGTCTCTACGAACCATTCTCTGACAATTCGTGGCCCCCACTGTGGAGGTTACTATCCTCGATTTGAGGAGAAGCTCAATGAACCTGACCAGATTCTGTCCCAGGTTCAGAGAACCAAGAGCCCTAACTATGGCGTCCGGGTCGACGTTGTTAAATGCACCCTCAATGTCCAGAAAAATGGCCAAAGTGTAGTGCAGTCTCCACTGATTTACCTCTCGTATACGCATGTTGGGAAGCGGATAGAAGCGCTGAATCAATCGAGGTCCTGATATGAACATCAAGAACTCTTTCCAGCGTCTTCAGAAGAAAGGAACACAGACTTATGGGTCTATAATCGTTCGCCCCAGTGTGGGACGGTTTCCCAGCCTTGGGAATGAAGATCACCCTAGATATTCTCCAGCTCCAAGGGATTTAAAGGAGCCTGAGACTAGCGTTATAGATGGCAAGCAACCAAGGGAGGATTATCTCCTCCCCATGTTGAATGTCACCCGGGATAATACCATCCGGTCCTGGTGACTTGAATGGTTTGAAAGACCTAACAGCCCACTGCACTTGGCCAGTGGGGAATAGTTCCCAGATGGTGGTTCGTTAACCTGATAAAAGGCCTGGCCACCAAGTGTGTCTCCTGGAAAATGAGTGTCAAGGAGAAGCTCAGGCGTCTCCAAACTGGAAGTAGTCCAGCGTCCGTCAGGTCGTCGGATACAGTCAAGGGATTTGTGAGTGGAACTTAGAATTTTACGGAGACGGCCCGTTTCGGCAGAGGATTCTACGCTCGCGCAGAAGTTCCTCCACGATGCCCTCTTCGCTCGCCTTACAGCGTATTTAAGTTCCCTCTTTTTGTCCTTGTAGGCTGACCATTCGCCTGTCGTCTTCGCCCTGTTAAAGAGCCTGCCACAAGATCGGCGTAGATCATCGATCTCTTGGCTCCACCAGGGCGGTTTTCGCTTACCCCTATGGGCAGCGGGTTTGACGGATGAAGTGGCTGCCGCCCTAAGCGCAGTCGACAGTGTGTCCGCAGCCCTATCCACGTCGAAACGGGTCGTTATAGTCGGGGGGTAGAGGGAAGGCTGCTACGCAGTCTCTCTCTAAAAATGGTCCAATTCGTGTTCCTCCTATTGACCGGAGGGGTCATGAAAGGAGTAGACTCGTTCGTGTCAATAGTAAAGGTAATGTATCTATGCTCCGAAAAGGAGCATTCATGAGATACAAACCAGTCCTTAAGGTTAGTAGAGAAACCCGAGCTGACCAGAGTGATGTCCAGCACCTCCCTTCTGTTCGAAGTGAGGAAGGTTGGTTCATCGCCCCGATTAGCTATAACTAGGTTATTACTAATAATAAAATCAAAGAGGCACTCACCCCGCTCGTTGGTACCGGTACTGCCCCACATCGTGTGGTGGGAGTTGGCATCTGCTCCGATTATGACCGGAACTCCGCGTTGTTTCGCATCCGCTACCAGTCGACCGATGGGCTCCTGAGGGGGAGAGAGCCCATAGTCATGCGCCAGATACGATGATGTGATCCAGAGGGTCATCAAGTTCATTTCGACGACCATGGTGACGGTATCCTTGTCGCTGAACCTGTGGAGGAGAAGAGCGTTAATACTATTCTTAACCATGACACAAGCCCGAGGCTTACCTGAGTTCTGGATATACGCTAAGCGATATCCAGGCAGGGATATCGGTTGAGTCCGCAAACCCTGCCGTCTACAACCCAGGGTTCTTGGACCAGAATGAGCTCTGCCTCCTCGGCTGCTAGTCGGAGGAGCAGAGCGGCATAGGCAGTTTTAGAGTGTTGCAAGTTAATTTGGATGACTCTCAGCATTGGCTAAGGAATCAACCATTGTCACATCAGCGTCCTCTTCGTCCGACAACGGAGAGGTTGCGCCCGCGTCAATATCAATGCCGTCGAAGAATTCCCCCACCAGCTCAGAATTGGACTTCTTGCTGGATGAGGAGCATCGAGAAGAATAACTGCACACGCTTCTACATTCGACGTCTTCGGCGGGTTCGAGGGGTCCAGGGGTGGGGTCGGATGGAGTAGGGTCAGAAGGGGTAGAGTTCTGTGGCATGGGTTGCGATGGGAATGGATTTTCGGGGATGGGTTCTGTTGGGGGATGTGCGGCAGCGCGGGAATCCGACTTATAGACCCTTAGCTCAATTGAACTAAAACCATATTTTATCACGCCCCCACGGGCAGTAATAAGTGGAAGTGACTCCTCATTCAGGATGATCACCGCCTCGCGGTAATCACCCCACTGGTCAGCAACTTTAGCCACTCTCCAGTTATGAGTGGGCAAGTCGGTGTTGCTGGCCTTGAGGATCCTCAGCATGGTTTCCGGGTCTGATGGTCCGGTCGGAATTCTCGCCTTAGAACGGGGGCGGTTGGGAATCCGGTCTGGAGGGACGGCGGCAAGCCTAGCTCCTGGCCAGACTTCACCAATCCTACTGATAGCCTCCTTATAGAACTCCAGAACGGAGGTCAGAGCAAGCCACCAGCTTGATATGCCCCTGATACCACCCCGCATCAGTGCAGCCGGGTGAGGGGCCAGGATTGGAGTCCATTACACATAGGAAGACGTCCAAGAGCGCATGTTCCACCAACTTCCACTTACTGGGAGCAATGGAACCATCAGGGTGGCTCTGGTCAACGACCGCCCAGGTCAGACCATCCTTTAATACCTCACTGAGAGGCTTAGAAAGTTTGCTGGGGTCAGGACGTCTAGGTTGTGTCGACGAACGGGGTCTTGTAGAGGGGGGGATGTTAGGGTTGGTCACCTTAGAGCGTTTGGGAGGCTGGAGCGGAGCGTTTAGCTCGATTGATCTTTGCCTCTTTGGGGCCGTCTCTGCCGTGATGGGAGAAGCGGGGGGGCGATCATTACGATGGGCCTTAGCCCAGGCAAGGCGACCCTTCTCGTCCTCTGAGAGGAGAGCCGGGTCGGTCGAGCCAAATTTCGCACTGATACGCATGGCTGATCTGCGAGTTCTATACGCCCTCACGCTAGCACTCACGGTATTCTTGACACCCGAAGATGGACTGGTGCCGGGGGCTTGCGCGCCAGACTTGTCTGCCAATGCCTTGGCGGCAGCCGAAGAGTGCGAGGGCATATTCGCAGCAGCCTTAGAGGTAGACGGAGCCTCGGTACAAGGTGCCAGGGCAGGAGGTGTGGCGACACTAGGGACCGCCTTCGTGCCAAGCGGGGTTTTACCGAAGTCGAAACTTGGGCCTTAGCTTTCGAAGTAGGGGCAGCTGCATTCTTGACAGGTGCCTGCCTATAGAGGGTTGTGCGTCCACCGGTTGCGGTAGATGCTTTGCGCTCGCCAACTTGAGTTGGCGCTGGTTTGTGTCCTAGGTTGGATCGGTTGATCGAATTCATTGCGGGAGGGTACCCACTCAAAGCCGCTATCTTTGCCCACAAAGTGTAGTTACCCATAAGTGGTCCCGTGGTTATCTATGCAAGCAGGGAGGCCACGCGAGGGTTGGCACCAGCCCTTATGGGGTCAGGTGCTCAGAGCCAGACCGGGTACTAATCGGGAGTCTTCTCAACCGAACCTACACCACCAACTTAACGGCGGCGGACAAGGAACGTACTTTGAGGCCTGCCAGGGTTTTAACGGGACGGGGGCAGCCGTAGCCCTAGCCTGGAGCCGTTCACACAGCGGGTTTCACCCCGGTGCTACCGTGCATACGCAACTAGGTCCAGAAAGCTACAGCCACCAGCTCAGGGCAATCAAATCAGAAACAGGGGTGGAAAGAGTGGTCAGAAGAAAGAAAAGGGTCGTGCCTAAAAAAGATGGGGGGGGGGGTCAGTCATAGTCACCCCGGCTGAGAGGGAGGTGTTTATTGACTCCCCAGTCTAGATCCGTAGTGTTCTGTTGAAGAGCAGGGCCACCTCTAGCAGGATGTGACGATGTCACGCACTAACGGTCTTGATAGGGTAGAGGCTGGAGGCTCCGAGGGAGCTATAATCGCATATCCCTATCCTGCGGAAACCGCTTGACCCCAAGACAGCAATCAAAGCAAACACACAACCTTCTAGTGAGTATTGTAGTGTTCATACGCGAATCATACTTATTTTGTGATTCTCTTTAAATGTTGAGTAAAGAAGAGTCGAAATCAACAAAATAATGCGTATTGTTAAGTATAAGTACGATGAGTACTTCAAACTTTGAATATGAGTAGTATGAGTATTATATTAAAATAAGTATGAATTCGTATAAGTATCAGAAATTATAAGTATGATTCCAATCTACTCATCCTTTTGAATACTCATTGCTGATCTCTGGTGTATATACGATATTTTCATTTGATTTATAATTAAAATTGTTAACTTCCAATAGGAATAAAAGCGTATTGAAAAATGGTATCGCTCTTGATTGCACTTTTTTATTTTATTTTATTTATAAGTTCTTCTCAGTTAATTTCACCGGATCGGATATATTATAAGTATGTACAGCATAAATCTAGCTTAACTTAATTGGCGATTATAACCCTTTAGTCAGTATTCCGACCTAGCTTACCATACCACTCATTTTGTGTATTTTATCCTTCAATCCTTCCGTCAGGATTATGACCTAGTTCCTCACACCACTTACATATGTTGTGTATTTTAATTTTTTTTTATGCTTGAGTGGAGGAACCTACGAACAACAGATTTTTGAGAAACTTTTCATGGCAAGTTTATTTACTCTCAGAGTTTTTGCCAAAAATCTGCTGAGAGGAAGTCGCCGAAGAAATATTTCGTTTTGATATCCGGCTCGGGGGTCGAACCCGGGCTTTACGTCTAATAAGCGAACACACTACCTACTAGAATACAGCGACTACCATGCGCACATATTTATACAGCTCTGTATATACCAAAGATCGGCAATGAGTATTCAAAAGATGAGTAAGTATGATTATCATTCGAACACTAAAACACTAACTAGAGGGTTGTGTGTTTGCTTTGCCTGCTGTCTTTGTCTTAGATGAACTTTTTGCAAAGAGAAATCGTGCGGCAGTATAACGTCCGCAATCAAAAATATATTTGAATAATGTAGTTCAGCTACTGTGATATGTATGTATGTATTTAGCAAGTTTAGGTTTAAATATCGACATTCGACGCATTGATAATTATCTACCTATAGTGCCCGTCGGTGACAGTGATGGCTTGTCCAATGTCGTTGTCAAAGAAATATGGACCGAAGAGACGACGTAATATCAAAAAACACACCAAATAATGGCTTTGATCGCTCTTGGATGTTATATCGATTTCAAATTTGACAATTTCATTTATTAACATACTTATTCATCTAGAAATGGGATGTACCCTGAAATGATTATTAAATGTACAAATGTCCGATCAGAACATCTATTTTACTCCAAAGTTATACTAAGATTTCATATTTCTTTTATGTATGTATGTATAAGCATTACTGAGGAATATAAAATATTGTTAGAAAAATGGGAACATCGTTTAACGTTAAAATGAACAAAAGCTATACAAACAAATACAACGAACTTGTTACAAGTAAACCAACAACATCATTATGAAAGAAAAAAGGATAGACAAGTAAGTGAGAACGCAACAACAAGCAACGTGAACAAAATACACAAACAACACCAAAGTCGCAATAGAGTTCTCGAGAAGGCGAAAACATGAACGTTCAACTTCAAGAACCCTGCAGCAGACCGATTACATGGTCATATATGTAAAAAGGCAAGACAAATCAGGCAACGAGTAGTAAGAATTCAGTCAGTCTTGTGTGAAGACGCGTTGCGTGTGAAGAGAACAGTCGTGGTTTGAATATCGCCGTTGGAAAGATCTGTGAAGAATAGCGAACAAGCAATTATTGTTATATTCGTCAAGTTGTGAACAGTAGCATACCAAATTGTGCCAACAATAAAGAATTTAATTAATACTAAACACCAATTTATTTATATTTTGTTTGCAATCAACGAACTCATATTTTAAACGTTTTTAAAGAGGTAAAAGCGAGATTTATTTCAATAATTTTGCAATATATTGCATAGAATCTAATTAAGTAGTAAAACATTATTTAATCTCCTAAGCATTACGTCCATATTAGTTCATAGTTAGTTTTAACAGCTACTCATAAAATACAATAATTGCGAATGTCACTGAGCTATTATTGTAATTATAAACCCATTTATATGGGGAAAGACAGAGTCTTAAAGAAGATACTTTTATTTATTCACACAATGTTACATATTATTTTTAAATTTTATTTTCTGTTAAAAATTAAAATTGTAATAAACAAAGGTATGTACTTAAAAACATGATTATACAATGACATTAAAATATTTATCATTGTTTTGAAATTCACTGGCCCTTGTGTTAAGTGGGACCGTATAGTGAGTGTCTGAATGTGTGCTCATTTATGTAAATTATTTGGATTTGTTTTCATGTGTTTGTTTTTGTCTTGTTTTTGTTGTTGTTGTTGTTGTGGAAATGCAACAAGTTGTCAGACAGTGTCTGATACATTTGCAATGTTTTTCTAGTTTTTATTCCTTATTTTCTACAATTTTTTTTTTCTTTTGTTGCCATTTCCCAAACAATAATAATAACGTTGTTGCCACAAAATATGTCTACGCAATTTCCTTTACGAGAATAAATAAAAATTCTTTTCATTCAATAAAATTATTCGTAATATTTCTAGGTCACTTTCGTTATAAACAATTTTTATAGACAGAAAATTTACATAAAAATAATCGTTTATTTCTTTTATTATACGGTATGGCTATGAAAGCTGTGATTTTTTGTGCGGCATTAGGGAATTTTATTCATGCTATGCAGGTATTATAAGTATAAATGATTTTATAGCGGTTTTTTTTTATTTAATTGGTTTACAGATTTGGTTTATTAGCGTATTACGTTTCACTGCCGTTTACGTTATTTCCTCAGTCTTCTTCTTACTTTTGACAACACTTATGTTGTGTGTGTTAATTGTATACATGAGTCATAATGTCAACTCCGAACGACAGATTGTTTTGAGAAACTTTTCATGGTAAATTTTTTATTTACTCTCAGAGAGTCGCCGAAGTTAACTTCCTCGTTCTTACGATTCTCAAAAAAATAATTTATAGTGGACGACCATTGTCCACTTCACACAAATAAAACACTTTTAATTTACTCTTCACAATTTATTAATTACAGATCACTTCGCTATTCTCCAAAAGACATTTTCCTTCATTTACCCTCACTCACTCACTCACTGCCACTCACTAACTGATACTTTTTCAACTGCAGTATGCACATTGTTCGGATTACAATATTGAAAACGACTTGGAAATTGACTGCCTAGCATGATCGATATTCCAGTATTTGTTGTAGCTTTTTTGAAATGAAGGTTCTTACTTACTTACTTAATTTACCATTAACAAACCGATTATCGGATTTCGGCCTCTGCTTCTTGCGCGCCTACAACAGTTGGTCACCCCAATCGATAATAGGGCTTCTTCGATTTTGTCCTTCCTACGCATACAAGCTCGTCCTCTTCGCCGGCTTCCGCAGATTCCCGCATCAAATACTAATCTCGCCGGAGCATCCTCCTCCATTCGAACGACATGGTCGCTGCACAACGTCTATGTCGTTGAGGAGCTCATACAGCTCACTGTTGGATCGGATGCGGAAATCATCGCCAACTTTTCTTTCGAATACTCTCAAGGATGCTGCATCCATGCATCTGCGCCATAAAGAAGCACGGGTAGGATGAGCGTCTTGTAGAGTATTAGTTTTGTCGCACTAGAGAGGTCTCTGCTACTCAATTGCCTGTTGAGACCATAGTAACACCTGTTGGCAAGAGTGATCCTGCGCTTGCTTTCCAGAATGACATCATAAATTCCTTGACGATATCAAAGGTATAGATATCGGCCGTATTCTGAGAATCAATACGCTGCACGTCTACACTTGTATACATATATAGCGTTATCCATTTAGTGGTTTCAAAAGTAAACGTAAATAAAACACATATAAAATATATTTTTCATGATATTTCTTTTTTATTGTAAAGTTTGAACGTTGACATTATGTGTGAAATACTACAACATTTAAATGACCTCCACGCGAAGTGTTGCAAGCATTGATTCTTTTGAGGTAATTTTCGACCACTTTTTGGCACATATTGGGCGGTATCTCAGCCAGTAAGGTCCAATCACGCCTTCAGACCAAAGAGCGCACTAAACAGTGACTTTTTCTGGTTGTAATGGCCTCTCTTCAATTACTTGAGGATCCTCAGAACCCCAAATACGACAATTTTGTTTATTAACATACCCACCCAATGTGTGAAATGTGCTTCATCGCTGAAGAAAATTTTGTTCAAAAAATTGCCGTCCACCGCCAATCACCATTTTTGTAGTAGGTTTCGATAATTTTTATGCGTTGTGTGATAGTTAAGCGATTCATTTTCGTCAATGTCAGACTTTCAACTGAAAAGAAAAAAATTGGTTTCACAACTTGGTTTGACAGATGTCGAATTCCAGTCTAATACTTTTGAAACCACGAAATGGATAGCCCTTTACTTTGTTTTGTCCTCATTTACTGCCAGACCCATTAGCAGCAGTAACATATCGCTTGGTACGCCCTATGATGTCAATGTCGTCAGCGTACGCAAGCAACTGGACACTTTTTTGGAAAATAGTGCCATTGCGATGCTCTCCCGCCATTCGCGCAGAACACTCTCCATGACGAAGTTGAAGAAGTTGCATGACAAGTGA
This sequence comes from Sarcophaga rosellei, assembly GCA_930367235.1. NCBI lineage: Eukaryota > Metazoa > Arthropoda > Insecta > Diptera > Sarcophagidae > Sarcophaga > Sarcophaga rosellei. The sequence continues at coordinate 48,662,173 of OV884021.1, read as the reverse complement.
TCGTCTTGTCTGAACCCTAGCACGGTATCAAAAGGTTTGGAGAGGTTCATTCCTACCTTGATGGAGCTGTAGGAATTGCTCAACGTCATTGTGCTTAGCCTTATCAGCTTCGCAGGTATACCGAGCTCAGACATTGCGGCAAAAACAGGGGTTCGTGTTTTTTTGGGGCTTTGGAAGGCTGCCTTATAGTCGATAAAAAGATGGTGTGTGTCGACTTGGTTATCGTGGGTCTTTTCCAGAATTTGGCGTAGTGTGAAGATCTGGTCGATGGTGGACTTGCCAGGTCTGAAGCCGCACTGATAAGGTCCAATCAGTGTTTTGACGAGTCGTTCACACAATACGCCTGTAAGAACCTTATATGCAAAAGGAAGAAGGCTTATACGCCTGTAGTTGGCGTTTATCGTAGGGTCTCCCTTTTTCAGGACAGGACAGAGGACACTGAGGTTCCATTCGTTGGGCATACTTTCCTCTAGCCATATTTTGTAAATAAGCTGGTGCATACGCCAGAGCAACTCATTACATCTGGTCTTAAACAATTCAGCGGATTCATTTTAATTTTTTCCGATTCAGGTGAAGCCCATTGGAAGATACAGTGAGCGTCAAAAAAAACTGTACATTTAAATCAATATATATTAATAAATTGCGTACCTTAAGTGGAAAATGTTGAGTTTGGTGATTGTTAGAATTTTATCTTTAGTGTACAGTTTCTTTTGACGCTCACTGTACATACGTTAATAGATCTCATAACACAATTAGTGTACTTTTGCACGTCATCAGCATTATTATTATATTATTAATTAATACTTATTATTATGTTGTTTTAACGATTTAAATTATGAATAACAATTTCATAAACTTTTTTAGGTGAAAATCTTCAAATTGGAACTTAAAGTGACTGGCTTGGAGAAATATCTAAGATACAAATAACAGTTTGATGAATAGTTAGTTTTTCGATCAAATACGTTTAGAAATATTATCCAACGTAGACGTAGAAAACAATTATACAATCTAACTTATTTGCTAAACTACACTGCTGCACAATTAATTATACTTTCCAGCTTCGAAACAAAAAAATCGAAGTTCACACGGAATAACTACTACGCTATATGAGTAGGTAATTGCCCAGGGTATTTATAAGGACACGGAAATGATGTGTAGACGTAGAAATCTACGTTTATACTCAGAAAGAAAAATAAATGAAATCGACAGGCAAACGTTAAACAGACTAAATTCAACTCAACATTGTCCCAGAGCTAAATTCCACATTTAGATTAGATCGCCTCGAAAACCACAGTTAGAGATGCGTGTTATTGTGTAGCTTACTTATAATCAAACTGAAAACCAACAGGAAAGTTTGATAAATATTGCGATCGGTTTGATGTCATGTACCGATAGCTGCGTTAGATAATCGGAAGAGCGAAGCCTATGTCTAACCAGAAACGGTTCTGCATATACAACGCCTACAGAAAGATTTTTACTTTTAACTCATGGTATTCATCTTTGCCAAAGAGATAGAGAGAGCTTTTGTCCAAACCAATTCGTCTTTTTTATTTATGAAAAAAAAATCCGCGAGGACAATTGCCTCAAATTAGAATAAGATCGATCGTAACTAATTGTAAGATCCTATAAAACCTATGATTATCACTCACATTTAGGTAAGAGCTGAAAAGTGAATTGCTGAAAGAAAATGAATTGTTATCATAAGCTGGCGTTGCCAACTTGTTATCCAATGGTATTTGGAGATATGGAAGAAGCACAAGTTGTCACTTTAGGAATAGAGTAACTTCAGACTATACCAGTGGTACCTAATCAAGGAGATTTACATCCTAAGCTTTGGTTGCGTGCACAGGTGGTTACTTTGCTTTCATATGCGAGAAGGGTATAAGCAATTCTGTTTTTTCTTTTTTTTATTAATTTTGGGCGGCAGATTTAGATCAATGCTCATCCGGGAGTCAATGCCTGCGCCTGTTGGGAGAAAAGTTAAGATTTTAACCCATTCGCTACCAAGCCTAAATTATATGAAGTCATTCCCATTGCCATTTATATTTATTTTGAGTATTATTGTTTACCAAAACCCTGTTATTTCTTGGTAAGAGCACATATATTATTAACATAATCATTTACATGGCAATAGGAAGGCAGAAGGACTCGATATCTTTTTTCGTATTTGCGTACGTTTTAGAAGAAAAACAAATAATAAATCACGCAGATGTATAAAATAAAGAAAATTTTATTTATAGTATTTTTCAAGTTTTTTACATATTGTTACGAAAATGGAAATGGTGTTATTAAAATAATAAACAAAAGCTCCAAAAACAAAACAACGGACTTGGTCATGTATAAAGTGATAAACAAAACCTCCAAAAACAACATAAGGCAGTTGTTTACATGATCAACAAAGAAGTAAACATATAGCAACAAAAACAATGGGCTTGATCGCGTGATCAAAGAACAAACGAGAATATAACAACAACATCAGTAAACAAGGGGACAAAGTAAACAAGCAACAATAACATCAGGTATAAGAAGAGAAAAGGGACAAAGTAAACAAACAACAACAACGCTACAAGGGTAGATGTAAACAAGATCCACTAACAACAATAAGGGAACCGAGTTGTTTACATTTTTAGATTGTTCCCGAAGGCAGTCATTCTCTGCCAAGGGCATGCATTAGACTGATGATCCAGCGATATAAAAGGCAAGACAAAACGAGCAACGATGAGTGAGTGATACTTCAGTCAGTCTTGTGTGAAGACACGGTTGCGTTCGAAGTAAGCAGTTGTTAGTGTTTACGCGAGCAGAAAGTTTGTTGCTTACAAAAAGGGTTGTAAGCAGAAGAGTGGTAATTCAATCAGACACGTTGCGTTGCGTGTGAAGAGAATCGAAGTTCGAAGTGCTAACGAACGAGTGTACCAAGGAGAACAACAAAGGGAATTGTTGTTGTGTACGAGAAGAATAACAATTAAAGGAAATTGTTATTGTGTACAAGAAGAATAACAATTTAAAGGAAATTGTTATTGTGTGAATAAATTTCAACACAGGGTGCACACAGATTTGTGCAGACAATAAAGAATTGATTTTGAAATTAAACACTAATTTACTTTTATTTCATTTGCAATCCACGAACTCATATTTTTAACGTTTTTAAAGGGTAAAAACGTAACAATATTTATATTATGTTTGTGGCAAAAAAAAAATTGCTAATTCAGAAGCCTGCATGTTATAATATATTTAATAGGACGAGTATATTTGTCTTGGCAGTGCGACATACCCTGTCAAAGACGAGTATACTCGTCCTTGGCAGCGAAACATTCCAAGTTAAGCCGCTCTTACTAGTTCTAGTAGACTACATCTTGTAGCCCAAGTCAGCGAACTCAAAACGTAGATAAAAGTCAAGTCAGGACAGAGAAAATGTATCATTCCAATTACCGTAATTCAGGGTGCAACACCAGAATGTGAAATACTCTACGGTCTACTACATTGTACCTTAAATTTTACAATTAAAGAGTTTCAGGAATTATTTTCTCTTAAAACTTTTGGTCAATTTCTACCTGAGTATTTTTGAATAATGTTTTTGTTTATGTTGGTAAAATTTCAGATTCAGATTTTCAGAAGTTATCTTCTAATTTATATTTCTAATATTTTTGTGTAAAAAATTAAAGAAATTTTATATTTTATCGTTCTTAATTACATTGTAACAGTTTTTATTGTTAATATTCTTAAATTAATAATAAAACATATTTATTTACAATATTTAATACAAATTTATCTTTTTGGATGTCAAGAATCAATCAACTATAGGAGGGATTTCCGTGAATAGTATTCAATTATGATTGAATATGTCAAATGCTTGTACTTGTAATGATGGTATTGTTTTCTTCAGGGCAAATTTATTATAAATTTGTTTTTGTTTTTTTTAGTGTTTTAATGGAAATAAACATTTTAAAATTGCATACGCCTCTGGGTATTGCGGAAATTTATTACCAAAAATGCCGTCAACAGGAAGCCAAAAAACTAAGAAATAATGAAATTGATTTAATATTCGAATATCATGTATAAAAACCCATTTTTATTGTCTTACCTCAAAAGCAACGCATATCCACAGTAAGATAGCATAACGATACGATTCCTCTTCGAAATATTTGACCATTTTTTCAGTACAACCTTCGGTAAATAGATTGTGAATATCAGATGTATCCTGATCCATAAAACAGCTGGCAGGAATGGGTTTATTCAACAGCACATAGTCGTTGGAACTTGTTTTGCCACAGCAATCATGATTCATTTGCAATTCATCCATAGCTTTGGTTTCCCATGCCTTTTCTACCACTTTAACGCCATTGTGTTCTTCACTGTGAACGCCAAGCAGTGCAATAGCAATATTTATCAGCGTCAATGCCAACAGGAACACTGCACACTATAAATTTTTAACCAATTGATATGATTTATTTTCTAATAATGTTACGGCCAAAATAAAAGAGAAAAAAATGAGAGAATTATAAATACTTACAGTCGCCGTTAAGCATACAGACTCTCTTATCGTAGCGAAAATTCCTAAAATAGCAAAAACAACGCAAAGTGATAGAGTCGTATAGTAGCCAATTGAGAATTCTTCGGAGAAATAGTCTGCATTAAATGAAATTCCAATAATGCCAGCAATAGAGATTATCTGCAAATATATAAATCATATTCAAAAAAAAAAATTATATTTAAATGAAATCAATTGGTATTGAAGAAACAAATCAAATCATTCTTGATTTCGTATTTAATTTTATGAGAAATGTGTTACATACATACATACATACATATGTATGTATTTTTATTAATTTTTTCTTTTCTAGTAATAACGGTAGTAACGGATTAATTATGATTTTTATATTGATTTTCTCATGCGTCTGTAGTGCATAAGGAGTGTTCCTTTACCCGTAATATTTTGTGTCGCTTACGATAAAGACTTAAATTCACTTCTGCAGCTAGATTGTAGTTAAGCTGAGTTTTTACAAAATCAAATTTAGATAACCCTAACAACCTAAACTATTCACACCACGTTTATACCTAACATAAGCAATGCATAGTTTTTTCGATACTCATAAGTACTCATGCAATTTTAAGTCTGAGTGAGTCCAAAGTATTGAAATTCTACTAATTTGATTCATTGATTTATAAGTACAGGTTGCAATGAGTACGAGTACAACATTGACACCAAACTCATTACATTCGAATGTATGTTTGATTCATACGCCTACTCATTCAGATTCATAAATTTAGAAAAATACTTGTAATACTCATAAATGATTCGAGTGATTCGAATCATTCATCAACATTTACAGTTTAGTTTTAAAAGACAAAGACAGTAAGCAAAGCAAACACACAACCTTCTAATGAGTATTGTAGTGTTCGTACGCTAATCAAACTCATTTTGTGATTCTTGTAAATGTTGAGTAAAGAAGAGTCGAAATCAACAACATCATGAGTATTGTTCAGTATGAGTACAATGAGTACTTCAAACTTTAAATGTGAGAAGTATGAGTATAATATTAAAATAAGTATGAATGCGTATAAATATCAGAAATTATGAGTATGATAAACGATTCCACATTACAAATTGTTTGTATAATTATTTCTTTCAATTACTACACAATTTACAACTTACAAATTTGTAATGTAATTCATGGTAGAATGTATAATATTTTCCTGCTTAAAATAACTTTCGCATCGAAATTTCATAAAGATCAAGAATTTATTTAAAAAAAAGGTATCTCGTACTGAACCACGTCAGAATACTGCTACGAAAGTGGAAACGGTGTACCATCGTTTAACATTAAAATGACAAACAAAAGCTACACTAACAAATACAACGAACTTGTTGGAAGTGAACCAACAACATCAGTAGGAAAGAAAGACAAGTAAGCGAGAACAAGCAATGTGAACAAAATACACAAATAACAATGAAGTAGCGATATAGTTCTCGAGAGAGCAAAACCCCGAACGTTCGACTTGAAAAACCTTCATTAGACTGATTACATACATACATAATTGGCCATTACAACCCTTCAGTCAGGATTACGGCCTAGCTTCCCAACACCACTCATGTTGTGTGTGTTAATTTTATACATGAGCGGCGGGACCTACAGTTTAAAGTCGACTCCGAACGACAGATTGATTTGAGAAAGTTTTCATGCTTATTTTTATTTACTCTTAGAGTTTTTGCCAGAAATCTGCTGAGAGGAAGTCGCCGAATAAATATTTTTTCATATTTCTTTTTGATGTCTGACCGGGGATTTGAACCGTGGCTTCGCGTCTAATAAGCCAACACATTATCTACTAGACTACGGCGACTCCAGACTGATTACGTGGGCATATAAAATGGCAAGACAAGTCAGGCAACGAGTTGTAGTAAGGATTCAGGCAATCTTGTGTGAAGACGCGTTGGGTGTGAAGAAAACAGTCGTGGTTTGAAGATCACCGTTGTAAAGATCTACCGAACAGAAGTGTAAAGAAGAATAACTAACAAGCAAATTATTGTTGGATACATCAAGTTATCACAAAATTGTGGGAACAATAAAGAATTTAATTGTAGCTAAACACAGATTTATTTTTATTTTGTAAAATAAAAACGTAACAGTATCACCTACTGAACCACATAAGAATATCTTCAATTAACTTCTAAGAGATTGTTTTTTATGTATTTTTATTCATTTATAAGATTCTATTATTCGTTTATATGTTAAGACAAGTAAATTTCAACTTAAAAGTTTTTGCAGCTCTTGCATAATTATGTTCTCATGTTAGCCAATTTTCTGCTAGAATGAAGGCATTTTGATTAATTGGCAAATGTAAGGTCCATAAGCCAATTGTCATGATACAGACTCTAAATGGAAATATTACTTCAACACTTTCAGTGCCGTTTTTGCAGCATATGGGTTAAAACCACATAAGATTGCTTATTTAGAGTATCGAACTTATTTGTGTTGAAACACTGTGGCGCAAGAAAGCGTTCGGTTTGAATAATGTTTGAGTCGTCAAGAATTGAATCCTTGATGCTATATTGCTAACTGATACAGTGTTCCAGTCTGTTGTCACTAGCATGAAATATAATGGGATCTTCTTAAGCGATTCCTTTCTTCAAATTTAAAGAAAACAAAGCGTATATGATATGTCATCGACATTTTTTATTCGTTTGAAAGACCTAGTAATGTTCTTATGTATGGAATACAACAATGTTGAAATAGCCGCAACGGCTGCTCTCACGCTGATTTTGACGGATAGCGGGATGGTTGGCTGTTATTGGTGGCTTACGTCAAATCGCACGATCTTGGCCAAGTACTTCCTAGTGCAGAATATACACGCATGCACTATACATCTGATCGCGAATTACAAAATTTAGCCAGGGCTGCATAAAAGACGCACTGCTTAAACACCGAAAGAGCACGTTTGGTATAGTTATCGGAATCATTACGGAGAATTGCATTATGGTTACTCATGTAAAATATTGGACTCTTGACAAATGACTGCTAAAGTAGCTGTAGACGAAGAAGAGGAGGAAACTATATTTCACCGCCATTTAAACGAACTGCCAATGAGAGAAATTAACTGTCTAGGTCGCTTCGCAATATGTTTACACTTAGTGCACATATGAGTATGATCGTCTCGTCTGAGTATGGTGACGATGTTTGAGGGTGATGATAATGTATGAGTGCAATGATAATGTATGAGTATGGTCATGATGTATGATTATAATGATAATGCATTAGCCTATTGATAATTTATGAGTACATTAATGAGTATGATGATAACTTATGAGTGTGTTGATGGTATATTAATTATTATTTTTTGTCTTGTATGAAGAAGATGAATTGAAAACTGCTCTTAATTAAAAATATTATATTATAGAAAAAATTCTTAATACCATTGCATCACAATGCATTTCTAAATGAGGTGAGACAAAAGCAATTCGAAATTTAATTTTTAATAGAATCTTGAGTAAAATTATATTGTTACGTAGCTTTCCATATTACATACTGCAATAATCGAAATTAATTTATGAACTTTCACCCGCCCAATAAATCTAAATTTAATCTAAATTGTTAAAATAATAAAAGCCAAGGAATGAAAGTCCACAAAGACTATTTTTAAGTTGCGTAAAGAGTTCTGTAATGGCGACATTCGAATCAGAGATCAGCAATGAGTATTCAAAAAGATGAGTACATTCGAATCATACTCATAATTTCTTATGGTTATACGCATTCATACTTATTTTAATATCATACTCAAACTATTCATATTCCAAGTTTTAAGTACTCATCCTACTCACACTTAACAATAAGCATTATGTTGTGGATTTCGACTCTCCATGACTATATACATTTATTTACAAGAATTACAAAATAAGTATGATTAGTGTAATAATACTAACGGGTGATTTTTTAGGTATTATCTTTTTGGCAACACTGGTTTAAACAGCTCACGCACGTTTCGTGTTTTGTTTCACTGTCAAACATCTTCAGTTTGGTCTATAATTTAACCATGAATCGTCTTATCAAAATGCGTGCTCTGTTAAGAAAGTTCATCGCACGCTTCTTCCATTTTATGGTCAGTTTAATCGACCCACTGAAGCGGTCGATTTTGGAGTGAATTGTCGATTTTGGAGTGAAGATCAGCCAGAAGCATTGCAAAAGCTACCAATGCATCCAGAAAAAGCCACAGTTTGGTGCGGTTTATGGGCTGGTGTCATCATTGGACCGTACTTCTTCAAAGACGCTGCGAATCGTAACGTAACTGTGAATGGTGAGCGCTACCGTGAGATGATATTCAACTTTTTTTTGCCGAAAATGCAAGAGCTTGACTTGCTTGACATGTGGTTTCAACAAGACGGTGCAACATGCCACACAGCACGCGTAACAATGGACTTATTGAGAGGCGAGTTCGGTGAACATTTTATTTCGCGTTAGGGACCGGTCAGTTGGCCGTGCGATTTAACGCCTTTAGACTATTTTTTGTGGGACTACGTTAAAGCTCATGTCTATACAGACAAGCCCGCTTCCATTGACGCATTGGAAGACAACATTGAAGCATTTATTCGTGAGATACCGGCCGAAATGTTGGAAAGAGTATGCCAAAATTGGACTAAGCGGATGGACCATTTGAGACGCAGTCGCGGTCAACATTTGCATGAAATAATCTTCAAACATTAAATTATATGGACCGTACTATCGATTCAAATAAAGATTTCATGCATTTTTCTGAATTTTATGTGTTTTTTTTAATTTTCCTTTAGTTATTAAAAAATCACCCTTTATAATGCTCACTAGAAGGTCGTGTATTTGTTTTGCTTGCTGTCCTTGTGGTTTTCTTTCTTCTTTTTGTAACAACAACTAGGACTGTAAATTGTTATGAATGATTCGAATCACTCAAATCATTTATGAGTATTATAAGGATTTTTCTAAAGTTATGAATCTCAATGAGTAGGCGTATGATTTAAACATATTTCGAATGTTACGAGTTTGATGTCAACGTTGTCCTCATACTCATTGCAACCTGTACTTATAAATCAATGTTGTAGTGAGTACGAATGAGTCAGAGTAGTTGAATTTCAATACTGTTGACTTACTCATACTCAAAATTTCATGAGTACTTTCGAATCATGAATACTTTCGAATCAATTATAAAATAATACATTCACCACACTCATCATAAATATTTGAAAATACATATCGATCAGCGCTTAAAGTAGAAGCCTCATAATGAATCCGAATTGGAACAAATAAAATGAATAACAAAACCTAAACCTAGCAAGAAAAGCAACAAGTAATTTAGAGTAACTTGACTCCTACTGAAACCAATTAGTCCATGACATTCAAAATAATAGTGGTCACAACAGATCAAGTAGAAGAGGAACTTTCGTTCTTATCCAAATACGAGAATGATAAATTGGGTCCGATGACCACTAGTGTTCTTGAAACAAGCTTGGCTATGGTTAGACGCGTTTAATTGCATATACAGTTTGTAAGATTGCAAAACTTATTGTCATTCACTTTAGTTAATTAAATTTTCTCTATTTTTTTTGTCTTTTACGTCAATTATTTGTTTGTTAAATTGTTTATTTATTTAAAAAGCATTAACTATCTCATTTAGTCTTTACGTATTACGTTATTTACAAATTTCTATTCGCAAACACTTATTCGTTATGATTCCATGTACATACATACATACACATGATGGAATCAATGATCAAGAAATTTTTGTGGTATTTCCTAAAGTAATCCATTGTTATCGATGACAACGTTATTTCGATCTTAATTAAATTAATTTTCATTGTGGTTTTTAACCTTGAGGTTAATGGATAATAGAATTTTAGTATTTTGCATCTCTTTTTGCATTTTGTTTAAAAATTGAAATACTACACTACATTCAAATCGCACAAGATATTTGATTTGGTGGACACCAATGTTGCAAAATTGAAATTTAAAAATGGTACTGAACTATAACTAAGTAGTGCTTTTTTATTTCAAATGGTACTTTTTTAAAACATACATACATACATAATTAGTCATTATTCAATCAAAATTATGACCTAACTTCTCACACAATTTATTTTGTGTATGTTAATTTTATACATGAGTGGCGATATGTACAGATTTTTGTGAAACTTTATGGTGACAATGTTATGTATGTACTCTCAGTGTTTTTGTCAGAAGCAAGTCGCCCTGGGGTATGAATCGTGGGCCATCACACTGCCTACTAGACTATTTATTTATTTATTTTTAATACACATACATGAGGATAAAAACAGCTGACAAAACATAAAAGCCCCGTTTAGTCAAACGTCGATGAAACGTCAAGTCACATACGTTCGTTTTTAGCATATGAAGAGCCATGCAAACGCTTACCGAAATTACATTACGGTTCGGCAAGCGATTTCATTGCTTTTCGTATTCTGAAAACGAATGTACGTTCCCTAGACGTTTGACTAAGCGGGGCCAAAGCCTAATTCTACCTTTAGCATTACGTTGAGCATAGTGCTAATGCATTTATAGCTGAAAATCTCAAGACATAAAATAGGTAATAATAAAAAAGTACTGAAAGCCTCTCTGGGGTACATTTTCCAAATGCAAAAGTACTGAAAAAAGTACAAAAGTTCTGAATTTTTCAACACTGGTGGACATTTTCATACTCATAATTAATTGTCCTCTAAAACAACACATTTTGACTGGAACCGAAATCAGATTTATAAACCATTTTCCTCTGTTGTATATATGTCAATACACGTATGCATTACTTAGTAAATGTATATGTAACGAAATTGATGTAAGTTTTAACGTTTTATGAAAATTTCATTTCTTATCGAGCAACAACTATACGTATTGGAATAACAATTACAATTGCTATAATCATATATGTAAATTAAAATACAATTGTTAACCATATTTCACCTGTTGACCCGATATTAATTGTCGATAATTACGAATGACAATCGAATTACAAGTCAAAAGTCAATTTCCACTTGAGTATTTGCACTTGAAAAGCATATTTTTTGTCAACGATTTTTATGTTAAATGACATCATTCTCAATGGTATTCACATTTTTTTGATGTTGTTTCTTTTTTTAATAAATAAATACACTAAAAAACATATTATTTAAATATGACTAATAAAGCAGATCAAAGACGAACGTTTTTCATGAGGAATTATTATTTTTCTTAAAAGAAATATTTCTAAAAAATTTTCAAAATTTTATTTTACAAAATAACAAAAAAAATAAAATAAAAATCAACAACAACAACAGCAACCATGGCATAACTAAACTCACCGCCAGAAAAACATTGAAAATAATGGCAGAGATTTTAACGGTAGTTGTGGCACAACCCATTTTTGAAATTTTATTATTTTTTTACTTCTTGTCTGTTTTTCTTTTTTTTTTTAAATATTTCAAATTTTAGTTTTCTTTTTTTTAAGGAAAACAGAAATTTATTTTCCAATAGTTTTTCTCTTGTTTTCTTGTTTTAATTTTATTATGCTGTGGTATTTTTTTTATTTTTCTAAAAAATTATGAATTTGTGTCTAGTGGGAGACCGTTAATCAAGTTCGGATATTCGGAATTTTTTTAAACTTTCACGTTTCGTGTTCAATTGGAAACTGAAAACGAAAAGTTTGTTGTTATTTTTACACCGTTAAAAGTGAGTGGCGCTGATGATGTGGTGTTAGTGTGCCGCAGATGAGCTCAGACAACAGACAGTGATAACAATAACAAAAAACTTAATAGACAAAACAGAATGTAAAGAAAAAACAAAAAAATTATATAAAAAAAATACAACTCACACAAAACAAAAATAACAACAAAATGCCTTTTCTCTGATGACACTAACAACAAAACGTAATAGAAATAGAAACAAAAACAAAATTAACAAAAAACTGAATCAACTTAACTCAAAATGACGTCACAATCTCAAACTTACTGACAGAGTCATAAATAAATAGTTACAAACAAAAAAAAAAAAAAAGATTTTAAAGCCACTACAGTGACAACAGTTCAATGAGAAATACACACGGGCAGACAAACAGACAAACTGTTTGTTCAAATACATAGGTGGTATTGAAAATTGTAATTACGAATCAGAGATAGAGACACACACTTTTTTTTTATTATTATTATTGTAAAGAAAAGAGGGAAAATTAAAATACTTTTTTATTTGTTACTCAGACCTTTGTGTTCTCATGCAAATCAACAGCATTTAGCATTTAGTAAGGGACAGGGTCTAAATATTTGAAGCCAGATTGTTGAAAGAATTAAATCATTTTGATCTAATTTTTGTTTTGATTTCGTTCAGTCGATTTTAAGTCGTGCAAAAACAAAATAATATTCTAAATAAATCAAAAAGTACTTTAATTTAAAATAAAAAAGATTTCATACCAATAATAATTGAAACTCTGTTTGATTTGATTTCAATATATTATTCCATTATACATATAACATTTTCAATAAAGAAAGAAGAACTTTAGTTCTAATAAATATGTTTAAATTATACTTTAATGGTCTGCAATTTGAAAATCTGCAAAATTTATATCAAAGCATTTAGAATAAACGTCTAGTTTTAAAATGCTTTCAAAACAAATGAGGAAATTGAAGTAGATGACGAAACTTTATTGTTTGCTGGTTAGATTTGGTGCACAAAATTAAATTTCAGTAAATTAATAATTTTTGATTGCGTCAGAGAGAAATCAATTAAATAAATTAATTGAAATTCCTGTACAATTGCTTACTGGGTTATACTATTCATGTAGTAATCACATTTTGTTGAATTAAACTCTGATGTGATCATGATTTCTGACATTTACAATATGTATGTGTATAATGTTGTCGTTTTGATGACATTAACATTCGTATTTGTTGTTTTTGTAATTTATTTTTGAAAGATGCGCCAACAAATATTTAGTTGTTAACAATAAAAATAACAACAAACAACAACAACTTTTTTAAGCCGGCCGGTAAAATTCAATTCAAAGCAATTAAAAAAATTAAATGATTCGCCATTTTCAAGGTAAACAAAATTTGTAGAACTGTTTCATAATTTACATAAACTTTTCCCGTGAATAAATACAATTCGCATAAGTAATGTAATTAAGTTTTAAATAAAAATAACATATTAATAATTGTAAATGATAATAAATGTAATAAAAAATCTGGGATTAATTATTATTACTAACAGTTTCGGATTTTATAAGAGATTTAATTCACGGTGCGACAGTGAAATTACAATCGAGTAACTACATAGTCTAACTTATTTAGTTAGTTGAGTAGAACTTTTCTCGAACTCGAAAGTTTTTTTTTTTTTTTTGAAAAATAAAAACAGTTTTTTGATCTTTTCACACAAAATTATTGATTACCCAAATATATATGTACAAAACATTTTGCTCAAACTTATATGTTATGAGTTTTGATGGGGAAAACTTGGAAAATTAGATTTTTTTTCATTTTTCAAGTTTCGCTATGCTTAATTGCAAAATTTTATTAAAATATATGAAATAAGTGATTATGTTCTGAAATTACAATATCTTGTGAAGAGATTGGCAGTTCGTTTGATCAAATCGAATAAAAATTACCGTAATTATTATTTAAATAGTATAACAGTCGTGTTGTATTTTTTTATATACTATGTCGTCTTATCAAATGAACTTTCTGTTCAAAAATTTTCAAAAGTTTTGATGGATCTTGATATATTATTAATATTATTATTTCGCTTTGCATAAACATGGGTGGTTGGCCCAACGGAAAAAGGACACATTTTTCGATAAATACTTAAGATCCATCAAAAATCTTGAAAATTGTCAACTTAAATTTCAACTTAATTTGATCTCATTTGATGAGGTATATAAAAAATATGACTCAGGTGTTTCTGTCTTTAAAAAATAACTACGGTAATTTTTGTCCAATTTTATCAAACGAACTGTTAATCTCTTCACAATATAATGCACTTTCAGAATAACGCCACTTATTTCGTATTTTGTAATGAAATTTTAAAACTTGAAAAAATAAGAAAAAAATAAGTTTATTCCATCAGAACTCATAACCTAGGCGAATTCATAATAGGTGGGATTATGTCAACAGCTGAGCACTTTCTTAATGTCAAAATTTTGTTGTTTTTGTGTGTGTTTGTTGTGCGTGTGCGTGTTGTTGTTCCTTTCCCATTTTTTTTCTTCCTATTTTGACAACATTAAGGGTCTTTAACAAAAACAAAATGCCTGTTGTTTTTGCATTGTTGTATTTGCTGTAGACCTGCGGCTACCATCTATGAATTTGCCTTGCTCATAACATATCAATTTGAAGAAAATGTTTATGTATACCGTTTTGAAAAATTTTGGTTTCTTAAAATAGGCTCAAATATATTTGGGTAATAAATAATTTTGTATGAAAAGATCAAAAAACCAGATATATCAAATAAAACAGGTTTGGATGATTCGAGAAGAATAAAAAGAGATTTGAGTTCTACTCAACCTAGTGAATAAGTTAGACTATGTAGGTACTCGGGTGTATTTAATTTTTTGTATTTTGTCGCATAGTGTTATTTATTCTGATCCGACCACTATTATCTTGTATGTACATATATATTGGTCAAAATCCAAATAAGTTTTTCTGTGCATTAAACTTGCTTCAAATATTTGTACAAATGCTGCCATATAAGTAGCAAATAATTTTTAAAGCTACTGCATTAATAAAGTATCATATGATCGGTTGATTTTTTTAATTTAAAACTTGTTATTATGTTCGTACCATTATTATATTTTCATGTCATATATAAATACATGTACGTCTATATGTATGTATGTATGTACATATTATACACATACACATACACATTCGTTTCTAAATACAACATAAATCTGATACATGTTTCAAGTCGGGTTGTCTCCCATAATTTTCTATTTCTAGAATTTACGTCACAATACAAAAATGTTGTTTAAGATCAAACTTATTATACAGTCATCTACATACATACATACATACATATGTAGTAATCGTTTGATCTTAAAACACAATTGAAACTCGTTCGAAAGCAATCCTATCTTTCATTTTAATCTCTTTGCCTCTTTCTCTCTTTAAAAGGTTCTCTCCAACGTTTGTGTTACAAAAACGTAACGTGTAGTGTAAATGAATCGTTTTTATTACATCTTGTGAGATGCGTAGAAAAAGTGTAAATGAGTATACATATGTATTGGGTTAGAAAGTGTTTAGAAAAGAGAAGTTACCAGTACAATTTCATTCATCGGATTAGTCACTGAATACAATTATGACTTCTATGATTGCTTTAAACAAATAATTTGTAATACTTTTGATTTTTAATGTTATCGTATAAATATGTACGTACAAACATGCTGTTTTTAGTGCGAATATTTTCAGAAAATGTTTCCAAAGTACGGACTATGATGAATCCGGTTTGTTTGAGTCCTTGTTTATTTCAGAACACTACGAAGATTGAAATCTTGTTAATCATTATACATCTCTTTCGATACATGTTACCAACGATACATACGTGCTTATCAGAGATCAGCAATGAGTATTCAAACAGACGAGTAGAATCGAAACATACTCATAATTTCTGATACTTTTATGCATTCATACTTATTTTAATATCATACTCATACTACTCATATTCAAAGTTTGAAGTACTCATCGTACTCATACTTAGGAATACGCATGATGTTGTTGATTTCGACTCTCCATGACTCAACATTTACAAGAAATCAGAAAATAAATATGATTCGCGTACGAACACTACAATACTCACTAGAAGGTTGTGTGTTTGCTTTGCTTGCTGTCTTTGCCTTTTTCGTTCTTCTTTTTTTGTAAATGCAACAACAACTAAAACTGTAAAAATCATTTATGAGTATTGTAAGTATTTTTCTAAATTTATGAATCGAATGAGTAGGCGTATAATCAAACATATTTCGAATGTTATGAGTTTGATGTCAACGTTGTACACATACTCATTGCAACCAGAGTAGTAGAATTTCAAAACTGCTTACTCACTCATACTCAAAATTTCATGAGCACTTATGAGTACCATAAAAACACTTCATTGCTGATCTCTGGTACATATTAACTCATTTAATATTTTATTTTATATTCTCCATTCGTTAGAAAAATATACAAGTAAAGTTAAATTCATTCAAAAACGATGATTTCCGTTGGATTTGAAGATTGAGTATTTTAAATAAAATATATTGTTTACATATGTATATCTGCTGTCAGTTATTTATTTAAATAAATCTCGTATTAATTTTAATTATTATCACTGTTCTATTAATTTTATTACACGATCATTTTGCTACAAAACAAACTTCACATACAACAGTGACTGGAATCGTCCAGAACTATGCTTGTTCTCTTCATTTTTTTTAATCTTTGACTATCTCTGTTCATATAGTTTTTCATTCCTTATTATCATAAGTTTTTTTGTTGCTTTATTACCATGGTTTACGACCTCAATGTTTTGACACTAAAGATGTCGACAGTCGATGAAAACATTAAAAAATTTTAGTAAGACTGGAACATAAGCAGCGTGGGCATTGCTGGAGAGCTAGGCGGCCATTGCCATATAGTTATTAATCGCTTGAAGAAGACTGGAAGAGAAATTTAGTCCATCGAATTTCTATTTGTGATTCACTGCTAAGACCGAATGAAATCGAGGGATTGACCACGTACGACAATCATTTGCGAAAAAAATCGTGAGCGTTGCAAAGTGAAGCTTCGCTGACGATGGTACAGGATTGACACCACGAAAGATAATGCAGTGTGGGTGGTGAGATTGTAAGAAAATTGTTGATTATTATCTTCTGCGATCTGGTCAAATTTAGTTAACGAGATTGCAGCAAGAAATATTGTTACGAAAACGGTACACAAACAAATATATCGAACTTGTTACAAGTAAACCAACAACATCTGTATGAAAGAATAGGGGATATACAAGTAAGCGAATGCGAGGAAATGTGAACAAAATACACAAACAAAAATGAAGTCGCGATAAAGTTTTTGAGAAAGCGAAATCCCAAACGTTCGACTTCAAGAACCTTCATCAGACTGATTACGTGGGCATATAAAAAGGCAAGACAAAGCAGGCAACGAGTAGTAAGAATTCAATTCCGTCTTGTGTGAAGAGGCGTTGCGTGTGAAAAGAACAGTCGTGGTTTGAAGATCGCCGTTGTGAAGCCAATTATTGTTGGATACATCATATTGTAAATAGTGGCACACAACTTGGGCGAACAATAAAGTGTTTAATTGAAACTAAACATAAATTTATTTTTATTTTGTTTACAATCAACGAACTCATATTTTAAACGTTTTTAAAAAGGTAAAAACGTAACAATACTATTACGCCATCTAGAATTGTTCAATAGAAAAGGTTTTATACTAACCGATACAACAATAGACAATGAGAAATGAGGTATAGTTTGAAGCTTGTAATTTCAGATTATCGCCTGCATCGATATCTGCAGGACTTCCTTGGCGGAAAAAATTAAAATGTTTTAGAGATTTGCAATATCCATTTAGATTAGTATTTCGCTCAGAAATCCTTGAAGTTCTAAACTCAAAACTCATGTTATTAAACATTTAAAACACGATGCTTGCGGTATGACAGGCTAATTATATTTTTTTGTTTTCTTTAAAAAAACTAATTTCCTAAATAAATTCAAAATTATTATTCGCGATATATGCCCAACCAATGATGTCATTATTATCATGCAAAACAAGTTTTAATGATTATTTTAATATCGAATTAACCAAATTTGTTTCAGGCAAACATTTTTTAAATCATCGATTTATTTTAATATTATTTATTTATTTAAAAAAATCGTAAAAAAAGACTTAATTACTCTAGGTTTTTTCTTTTTTTGCTTTTCTTATAAAATAATGAATTAATGAATTTAATTATGTGTGTGTTAAATTTCGATAAATTTATATCATGAAAATTATAAGTGTTCACGTAGGAATTCATTGATGAAAAAAAATCGATAATTTCTAAGAACATATTATTTGTTAAGGTACATGTGACAATTTTTCTCTTCTTTTTTTTTGTTTTTCTTTTTAATAATTTTTTATTATTATTAATTGCAGAGGTAGTGGCAAGTGTATTTATTTAAAAAAATTTGATAATAACATTAAACGGGGTTAAGTAAGAAATTTAACAATAATTTTATAAACAAAATCATATGAAAGACAATTAAATTAATAACAAATAATTCTAAGATTAATAAAATGCAAGTAGTCTCATCAATAGTTAAAACGCCGCTTTTGATTGGTATAGTGAATGGCCAATATTGTTGACAATACCAGAACAATAACCTGTAAAGTAAGTATTTAAGACATGTAGTACAAGAAGATAATTCCTAAGTGTCAATGCTTACATTTAAACCCAACAAACACCATTCGGATATTTCGGTGGTTAGAGCTTCATTTGAAAAGGCTTCCTCAACTTTAGTCAGGCAACCCTTAACGTAAACATTCATTGGATTTATACAGTTTCGATCTTTGCAACAGCTAGACGGTGTTTGACGATTTATGCGTCCATAATCCGCAAACGAATTTCGACCACAGCATTCATACTAAACAATTGCACAATCATAATTATTATTATTATAATTAATTATAATTATTGTATACAATAAAATTAATTTAATTTGAATCACTTACAATAATTTGTTTACTATCCATAGCGCCGGGATGAATAATTTCCTGATCCCATAGATTGTCAATCTCTTGTAAAGCATGGTTCTTGAACACATCACGAGTATTGTAACAAATAAATACGATTGTTAAAACCAAAAGTATGAGCAACATAACAGCATACTAAAATTAAATGATTAAAAACAGTTTTCTTCAGTTTGAAATATTTCAGATTCAGATATTTACCGTCCATAAACTACGTGCTGACTCCCGCATGGCACCGAAGCATCCAAATAGAAACGTTAAAAGAATAACGCATCCCAATGCTATAATGCCGATGGCATAATGCTGAGGCATTGCATCCCATCCAAAGCCTGCCAAGAGCAATAAGAGAATTCCTAAAATCTAAAGAAAGCATACAATTTTCTTTTAAACAATCAATTAGGGAAAATGAATTAAATTAACAATAAATAATGTTTAAAGTATTTTAAAACAATTATTACAATAATTGTTAAAACGTTAAAAGATTCAATAAGAATAAACGTCTTTATGAAGTACATATTTTTTAAAAACCATGAAAATTGTGAAGGAAAACATATATAAAATACATATATTTGTCCGATTGAGAAAAATTTTTTTCTCAAATTCCATGTACGATTTTACGAGAATATCTCAAAAAGTTTTAGCAACATTTAGGGTCATTATTACAACTTCCCGTTAAAGAATGGGTTTAGTTAAAGGGAACTTTAGCTAACGTGAACCTTAAAGTCATCTTTAACGTCTTTTCGTTATTACAACCTACAGATAAAATCAAGTTAACTTTTTCAATAAAACATTGCTCAATTAAACAATTTGTTTAACGCCGTGTCAACGAAGGACGTGTTTCTTTGTTGTTGTGTTTCTTCATTTGTTTATATTTGAAGTTGCCATATTGAAAATAATAATAATATGGCAAGTTCTAACATAAATTTAACTTTAAAAGTTACCAGTAGGATGATCCTACCTTTAGCTTATCGCTCACTTCTACCTTATCGTCCACTTATAATACTTGTACTAATATTGCTTCAACGTGAAACATTCAAGTCAGGCATCTCTCAAGGAGTATACAAAAATATTTAATGTGCTATTGATTTACACTATTTTTGCTAACTGCAAAGTATTTCGACTCTAAAGCATGATTTCATCATAAATAACATGTGCTGCTATCAATCTGTTTAAGGTCTTCTTTAATAGCAACCATTCTATCGATGTTCGCAGAAAAAGTTTCGTAATATTCTATCATGAGTTACATAGAAATTATAAGATTAGTAAGTAGCCTGTTTGAGATGTCCATTAAAAAAGAAAAATAGAGAAATCTAAAAGACGATATTAAAAAATTTTGGTACAAATTGAAAATATGTATAAAGTTATTGAGTGTAATGCTTAGAACGTTTGCACAATAAATAACATGACTTTATTGGAATATCTGATCGTAGGAAACTTGCAATCGTAGCATGTGATCAGCAGGTCAGACATCAAAACGAAAATATGAAAAACAAATATACTTCTTCGGCGACTTGCTCTCAGCAGATTTCTGGCAAAAACTCTGAGAGTAAATAAAATTGCCATGAAAAGTTTCTCAAAAATAGTCGTTCGAGTCGACGTTAAACTGTAGGTCCCGCCACTCGCATATAAAATGCACACATGTAACATAGTGTGAGAAGCTAGGCCGTAATCCTGACTGAAGAGTTGTAATGGCCAATTATGTATGCATGTATGTACGCAGAGCCAATTTGGAGATAGCACAGCCATTCCTCTCGATCATGGTGTGTTTGTCGAGTCAGTATACTGGTGAAAATAAACTACACGATGTGATTACCAACACTGAGATCTGTCGCCTTTAGGCTAATCACATTTATACATTCGACTTACAGCGAGAAACTTGCAATAAGCTTTCAAGCGATCATACTTCTGTCAGTTAAGAATCTTTTCGGAGTTCTCACATACATACTCAGGAATCCAGGAAAACTCTCTTGATTTCTTATATTAGATTTTCTTATTAGAATTTATTTTAAATCCCTTATTTGTAAGACCAAGTTTGTCAACGCAGGCGTCAAACCTCCATCTACGACTTGTAGGGTCTTAGCACCTTTCGGCTAGAAACTCTACTTCATTTTTTGTATTTTTCATTTTCTTGACACAAAATCAGCAACCTCAAAAACCCCCACGTATAGCGATTTTCATAGTTATTCCTTATAATTCTGACCAGAATATGTAGTCATTTGATCAACCATTGCAATGGAAATATTCAGAAATTCATCAGAAATCCATAAAGTGACCATCTAGGGATTCATCTAGTGAAAAATCTAGATACTGGTGTTTTGCTTGTACATCGTTTAACATTAAAATTGTAAACAAAAGCAAAAAAAAATTAACTTGTTTAAGAATTATCGCACTGCGGAATATAACAACAGACACCACCAGCATAAAAAGTGATAAACAAGTAAACAAAAATATACCAACAAACACTACAAGAATAAATGTAAACAACATACACAAATAACAATAATGAAACAAAGATATAGAGATCACGAGGAGGCGAAGCCGCGAACATTCGCCTTTTAAAAGGTAAAATGGTAACAATATTTTACGCCGCGACAAAATGAGTGACTTCATTACAAGGTTTTACATTTATAGGATGTTCTGTTTTAAGAAATAAATTTCGAAATTTCGATCTTAACAAATGTGCACTAAAAATAAACTATTAATTAACTATTAAACTTTATAATTATAATTCCATAGATAACAATCACTATTTATATTTAAAATTAATTGAAAAATATTGAGATATTATGAGGCGTGATTTCTTTTAACTGTCATTAACTTAATTAAACTTAATTTATTAAACACATGACATGTAAGTTACAGTCACACCTAAGTATTCTTGCATACGTGTTAGGGTGATCGATTATTCGACATATTTCAAAAACCGGTTTTCGAATAGTTCGAATATTTGAAATTTGAAAAAAACCGGTTGGAAATTTGAAAATTCAAAAAAAAACCGGTTAACCGGTTTTTTGTTTAATAATTTGAAAAATTTCCAAAAATTTATTTTCAATTTATTTTATTAAAAACAATAACAATAAACACTTTTTTATTAAAATTCATTCAGAAAAAATACTTGAAGAGTAACAGTTTATGTAAAAAAATACTTATACAAAAATATTTTATGTAATTTTTTTGTTTTTAATCTGTTTTACTTATTAAAAACTTTAATAATTATAAAATACATATTTACATTTTTAATTTAAATTCATTTAATTTATAGTTTCATTTCATTTAATAAAACAAAGTTAACAATTATTAAAACAAAAATAAAAAATATTAAATATTTTTATAAAATATACTCTTTACAAAAATATAACAAATTATCAATAACTAAATATAACATTTCATTTAATTGGTATTTGTTTCAAATTGTTATAATAAAAACTAAGAAAAGTTAATAAAAATGAGATCCATGTTTTCAAAGGGATATCTACACCATTAGTTGTAGTTTAGAATATAATAATTATAAATTAAGAATTTCCAGTTTTAGTTCAGAAATTTCTAAATGAATTTGAGAGATTTCTGACTGTATTTCAGAAATTTCAATTTTTTAATGTTTCGAAAATTCTAAAATATAATTAGAAATTTATAAAATGCTTTTAAAAATGTCTCAAATTCAAAATGTTGAAATCCAAAAGAGCGTGATTTACGCATTTATATATTCGCAAAAACTGAGAAGTCATTTTCAACCATTTAAATTTTAGAATTTTTGTATTAAATGTTAAAAAAAAGTAAACTTAAAAAACCGGTTTTTATTAGCAAAAAAACCGGTCTATTCGGTATTCGAAAAATCAACATTTGGAAAAAACCGACAGCTGTAAAGTCAAAAAAACCGGGTTTTCCACCGGTTTTAAAACCGAGTTGATCACCCTAATACGTGTACATTTTTAAATTACTTCAGATTTATGGAAAATTAATTTAAAAAATTCGTGTTCATGAGATTTTTGGAATTTGCTTTTTGTTATTTTCATTTATTTAATGAAATAATTTCAAGCGAAATAATTTTTGTTATTTATTTCATCACTTTATCAGACCGTATTTAAACGAAAATATTTCAAAGCCACTTCCATAATTAAATTTGATTATAATTTTCATGTTCACAATATAATAAGGCGTACACCATTTCCATAATTTTTGAAAGCAAAAATGTCGAAAATATAACGTCAATATAAAGGAATACAAAAATTAACTCGAATGAAAGCATTTGCCGAAGTAGCATGCATGGCTCTAAAATTAATTATAATTAAATAAAAATAAATAATAAATATTCACAGTAATGAGTTCGATACAATTTAAAGCTATACTTTCAATACAAGCAATTTGCATGTGTTTGATTTGATTTAATATCCCTTGAGTCCCTAAAGAATTTTTTCTTGGTATGTGGAAAATGTGCCCTTGTTTGTGGGTATACATACATACCAGACATCAGCAATGAGTGTTCAAAAAGATTACTCATAATTTCTAATTATTTTAATATCATACCCATACTACTCATATTTAAAATTTGAAGTACGCACCGTACTCATACTTAATAATACGCATGATATTGTTGATTTCGACTCTTATTTACTCAACATTTACACGAATCACACAAAATAAGTATGGCTCGCTTACGAACACTACAATACTCACTAGCAGATTGTGCGTTAGCTTTGCTTGCTGTCTTTGTCTTCTTTCTTCTTCTTTTTTTATAAATGCAACAAAAACTAAGACTGTAAATTTTGATTAATTATTCGAATCACTCAAATCATTTATGAGTATTATAAGTATTTTTCTAAATTTATAAATCTAAATGAGTAGGCGTATGAATCAAAGATATTTCGAATGTTATGAGTTTGATGTCAACGTTGTACTCATACTCATTGCAACCTGTACTTATAAATCAATGTTGTAGTGAGTACGAATGAACCAGAGCAGTTGAATTAAAATACTGTTGAATCACTCATCCTCAACATTTTATGAGTACTTATGAGTAGCGAAAAATAGATTCATTGCTGATCTCTGACCTTGACCTAAGAATAACTGTCCTTCTTCATCATATGATGTATGTATTATATCTGTATGTATTGTATATGTATATTACATATGTATATATGTATTGCATACATCATATGCTCTGTGTAATTTACTGTGTACAGACATTTTTTTAAAATTGAGTGTTTTAATTTCGGAATCTGTTTTAAAATGTCTTTTATGTGGCGGTTTATTGTACTTCAAATTAATTTTTTTCAAAAAAGTCTCTTTTTCAGGTAAAATTTCTTTGAAATAAAAATAATACTTTTAAAATTTAGTACAAGTCCAGGGATATTGAAATTTCTAATGAGAACAATAAATTTTATAAATGAAGCGTGAAGAAGGTTAAGAAATTGAATTTAAAATCTTTACTGTACAGGTACAAAGATTGGATTGTCTCAAGAAATTTACGGTAACATAATACTGTTAGTTTATGCAGTAAAGATGGATTAAAATTAGAATTCTTCACGAGAATCCGCAGGACAAGAAATCAGGACATTTTTGTATAGAGTTAATGAACTATTATTGTAATAATTTTTAGGTTTGACAGCAGCTGATCCTTATTGACAATTATTAGTTTGTTGTTGTAAGATAATTTAATTGTTTCAAGATGAATACATATTGAAATTCATACACACACTGACTCAAACAATTATCCGTTTACCATGTTTACTGTAAAGGTTTTACATTGTATTTCAAAATATACCAGCTGGATTGCCGTAAACTAGAATTTTTTCAAAAGATGGGAAAGAAATCTATAAATAACTGAGATAAAAAACACACTTTTTTGGGGCGTATACTAAAGAGATAAATAAAACAAAAGAACCAAAAAAAAAAACACAAAGTAAATTACATATTATTTCATAAGAATATTGAAACAATATTCTCTAACAATTAACCAATTCACACGACTTTGTATCGTGTATGTTGTATTGAATACACTTTTTGGTTGTGAACGCTCAATGCTATACAGTATTGTGTATTTTGTATTCCAAGCATCAAAAAACGATAAGAAGAAGACCAGTATTCAGAATTTGATTTTCAAGCAACAAAATGAAAAACAATACGGAAAAAAGTAAGTTGATTAATTATCTGTGCGAATAATTATAATTTTAAAATGTTAATTGTTGACTCAAGTTATATAGAAAATATTTTGTATTTTTATTCTTCTTCTTGAATACAGGCATTTACATAAACTGATAGCACGTAATCAATACAACTTCTAAAAATATATGAAAAAAAAATTTGTATAAGTGTATCGGATTTTTATATGAAAATTATCAACAACAAGCATACACTGTTGTATACTCGTACAACAATACAATAAATACAACGATACGAGGACTTGTGTGAATCGCCTAAATGATTTTAAGGAATTTCTATTGTTTTTGTAAAATCTAAGAATTTTAGATCACTAATAGTTATTAATTAATTAATTAGGTAATAGTATAAGTAATAAAAATCTGAAAAAGATACGCATTGACGTCAAAGTGTTGATTGTTAAACACCATAATGATGGCAAATATTTGCGGGAAATTGCTGAAAATATTAGACCACGAGCATCAGTTCAAAATGTGAGAGAAAGGTAATACAAGAGTAGGCATTCATTCCCTGAAGTAGGTTGTGCAAAAAGGAAAATGTTTGTTTAGGAAGGACAAATGGAACGGATAGATTGATTAAGAGAAGTAACCAATGCTATGCAAAAGGACAAAACTATTCGAAATTGTGAAAACGTTTTATTAAATTCACAAATCATACGGAATGTTCTGCTTATTAGCGACTGTAAGACATGTTTTGTACGGAAAAAGCATTTTATATCAGACAAGGGTATAAAATCTTGTTTATAGTATGCCACAAAAGATTTCTGAGAAATAGTTTAATTTACAGACAAGACTAAAATTAAAATTTTTGAATCAAATGATAGACGTTTTGTGTGTCGGAACGAAAATACTGCAGTGCAGGCAGAGATCAGCAATGAATCGTTTTTTCGCTACTCATAAGTACTCATGAAATTTTGAGTATGAGTGTGCCGACAGTATTAAAATTCAACTACTTTAATTCATTCGTACTCACTACAACATTGATTTGTAAGTACATATTGCAATGAGTATGAGTACAACGGTGACACCAAACTCATAACATTCGAAATATGTTTGATTCATACGCCTACTCATTCAGATTCATAAATTTAGAAAAATACTTATATTACTCATAAATGATTCGAGTGATTCGAATCATTAATCAAAATTTACAGTCTTAGTTTTTGTTGCATTTACAAAAGAGAGAAGAAAGAAAAGGACAAAGACAGCTAGCAAAGCAATCACACTACCTTCTAGTGAGTATTGTACTGTTCGTACTTAAATCATAATTATTTTGTGATTCTTGTAAATGTTGAGTAAAGGAGAGTCGAAATCAACAACATCATGCGTATTGTTAAGTATGAGTACGATGAATACTTCAAACTTTGAATATGAATACGTATACATAAGTATCGGAAATTGTGAGTATGATTCGAATCTACTCATCTTTTTGAATACTCATTGTTGATCTCTGATTGCAGGTAAAGAACTAAAAACCAACCGTGATACATGAAGCTGGTTTGGTGGTGGTGGTGTGTGGTGAAATGACCATTACGAGTGTCTCAAATCATTTGTTTGTGGATTTATATCCATTTTATGAGATAATTTTAAAATATGCTCAACACATTTGGCCGTATCATCTCTCACGATAATAATTCGAATCTCTTATCTTAGATTGAGAAAGAATGAATAAACAATCCAAATTTAAAAACAATGAAACAATTATGGGAGTTTTTTCGGAAAATAAAAAATTGCCAACACACACTAACTAATAAGTAAATGCACAATTGCAGATATTATTAAACGTATTGGAATAGAAATCACACAAATTCTTGATTTTTATTTTTAACGCTTCAGCGTAGAAAATAACGAATTGGAAGAACCCGACAGAAATGTTGAGAAAACGTTGAAGTTTATTGTTTTTGTTTTAAATGATGACACGATAAAGATAAAAAAACAAACAAGTTTATTCAAATTGAAGTCGTTGTAGTCCAGCAGGTAGTGTGTATGCTTATTATTGTCGTTCGGACTCGACTTGAAACTGTAGATGTCCCTACTCATTTATAAAATTAACACACACACATACAACATAAGTGGTGTGAGCCAGCTAGGTCGTAATCCTGACTGAAGGATTGTAATGAACAAATTATGTATGTATGCATGTATATTCAAATTATATTGTTACGAAAATTGAAATGGTGTCACATCGTTTAACATTAAAATGATACGAAAACGCTACACAACCAAATACAACGAATTTGTTTACAAATAAACCAACAACATCATTATGAAAGAAAAGTGGATAGACAAGAGAACGCAACAACAAGCAACGTGAACAAAATACACAAACAGCAATGAACCGGGATAGAGTTCTCGAGAAGGCGAAACCACGAACGCTCGACTTCAAGAACTTTTATCAGATTGTCTACGTGGGCATATAAAAAGGCAAGACAAAGCAGGCAACGACTAATAAGAATTCGGTCCGTCTTGTGCGAAAACGAGTTGCGTGTGAAGTAAGCAGTCGTGGTTTGAAGATCGCTGTTTCGAAGACCTCCGCTATACAGATCTATCGCATAAGTGTTGTTACTTAGTCAAAGTGTGTAAGCAGCTAAGAATAACGAACAAGTTAGTTATTGAAGTTGTATACGGTGGCACACAAAAGTAGAGTGAACAATAAAGAGTTCAATTGCAACGAAACACATTTTTGGGTTTATTTTTGTTTGCAATCAACGAAGTCATATTCTAAACGTTTTTAAAATGGTAAAAACGTAACAATATTAATAGTTTTTCATATCAAAGGGTACATTGGCGTATTCATTATATTTATTTTAAAACAAAAACAAAAAAGCTTAACCTCAACATACAAAGTTTGTAAAGAAATAAAAAGACACGTCGTTGCAATTGCGTTTATAAAGCATAATTGACGGTGCCATCGACATTGCTTCGGCACGGCCATATTTTTGAAAATGTTAGCTTATTTTATCTGTAGATTATAATAACGAATATAAGTTAAAGTATACTTTAAAGTTCACTTTAGCTAAAGAGACCTTTAACTAAATCCAACTTTAGCGGCAAGTTTTATAATGGCCCTAATAGAGACCTATTAGGGATGAAACAGAAAGCAGCAGCAACGATATTTTCCATATGATTTGACTAATAAAATGCATCGGTAAATGCCAGTAGATTCTATTTAACTTTGTCCGGTTTTGGTTATACTTTCTTACTTGGCTATTTGGAGAACATGTAATTGTTGGTGCTTCCATACCCATGTCAATGAAAGCATTTAAAGTTACAGCTGTCTAGTTTTCTTCTGAACTGATTGTCGTTTTCTGTGATTAATAGTGAGTAGATTTCAGTGAAATGAAATTTTTTAGAAAAAAGCCGAACATCTGGTAATCCAACTATATTAATCGGTAACATTTACTCCAAACATTATTGTTGTTTTCTTTTGGAAATGCAGCAATTAAATTAAATAAATTTGAATGTTTACATTTTATGTATGTATTGTTGTAATGTGTAGGTTTTAAATTTTTTAATATATTTTTCGTAAAGCATTGAATAATATTTTAAAGCTTTGAGAACGTTAATAGAAAATGAAAAATGTGATCAGATTTGATTTGAAATATTAGTTAAACAATAACAACAATTTATAAACAAATGGCATGACGTTATTCAATTGACTTTATATGGGAAATGGTGTAGAGTGTTTGATCAAACAGCTAACCATCGGGATCAATAGACAAACATTCTAATGAATGAAATCGCACCGTACTTATGTATGTAGAAAACAACAAAAAACACAAGGAAGCTTATAATTTTAGTTATAAGGTTAAAGCGAGAGTAGCGTGAGAATATTATTGGTTTTTAAAGACTTCTATGTACTTGCCATATCAATACATATACATATTCTTCTGCTGATTTCAAGTTAGTTTTCTCAATAATAAAATAAAGTTTTTTTCATATAATTCAAGGCCATAGTTTCCATTTGCAATTAGCACCCATAGATTAAGACTACGAAACATTTATATTAAAGTATGGATAAATTAGTTTGAATACTTTTTTTCATTCTTGACGAGTTTAGTTTGGTTGCTGTCTAGCCTAGTAGGTAGTGTCTTGGCTTATTAGATGTATTGCCATGGTTCAAACCCCAGATCAAATATTTCCAACAAAATGAAATTTAAACAAATATTTCTTCGGCGACTTAGTCTCTTCTGACAAAAACTCTGAGAGTAAATACAAAACTGCTATGAAGAGTTCGTTCCGAGTAGTCTTTAAAACTGTAGGTCTCGACACTCATGCACAAAAACAACTCACACAACATAAGTGGTGTAAGAAGCTGAATCGTAGTCCTGATTTAATGGTTGAATTGACCAATTATGTATGTATGTATCAGAGATCAGCAATGAGTATTCAAAAAAATGAGTAGATTCGAAACATACTCATAATTTCTGATACTTTTACGCATTCATACTTATTTTAGTATCATACTCATACTACTCATATTTAAAGTTTGAAATACTCATCGTTGATTTCGATTCTCCTTTATTCAACATTTACAAGAATCACAAAATAGGTATGATTCGCGTACGAACACTACAATACTCACTAGAAGGTAGTGTGATTGCTTTGCTTGCTGTCTTTGTCTTTTTCTTTCTTCTCCCTTTGTAAATGCAACAAAAAGACTATAAATTTTGATTAATGATTCGAATCACTCGAATCATTTATGAGTATTATAAGCATTTTTCTAAGTTTATAATTCTAAATGAGTAGGTGTATGAATCAAAGATATTTCGAATGTTATGAGTTTGATGTCAACGTTGTACTCATACCCATTGCAACCTGTACTTATAAATCAATGTTGTAGTGAGTACGAATGAATCAGAGTGGTTGAATTTCAATACTGTTGACTCACTCATACTCTAAATTTCATGAGTAGCGAAAAAACGATTCATTGCTGATCTCTGGTATATATGTACCGTCCGCATAATCCATGAATATATGTAAGTTTAACCGTGAATGAAATTTATCGGAGCATAATTTGATACAAATAAGAAAAAGCCGAAGAGTGTAATCCTTATTTATCTTCGCAGTTAAGGCATTTTGTTATACGATGTAAATTTGTTATTATGCTAAGTTGGGTTAAGATTAGTCTTCACTCAGTTCCAGATCCACACAAACTTTAATTGGAATTTAAATTTGCCACTTGTTGTAATGACGTTAAGTTTAAAGTACCATAAAAAGGTACTTTATGGGTAACTTTTCCAATTGAATTTTTAAATGTTTTGGTTAAATTGAACATATGAATGCTTTATCGAACTACCCTCGCAACAGTGAATGGGAATGAGAGAGTGAATGTAATATTTACATAAAATGTTGAAATGAGTGAATATGTACAATGTTATGGCAGAACAACAATTAGCTGTGGCGCAACACGCACATTACTAACAACAACAAGAGAAGCAACATTGTATTAGTACTAAATGTGAGTTCGACTGACGGCCAAATAGACCAAATGACTGAATGTTAGTGCTTTGGAAAAATGATATCATCTTCCGAGGTAACATAGAAAACAAAATAACAGAAGAGCAACAACAACAACAAAATAGACAATAATTTATTAACCATAAACAGCAGGGAAGGGTTTAAGGGAGCTTTATCCACATACTTGATATTACTCTTTATTTTACATACTCATTATAGTTGTTTCAATTGTTGTAAGAGTTGTTCACGTAAACTATGACAAGGAGAAGAAGCCTTAAAAAAACAGTCGCCTTTAATGGCTTTTCAATTAAAATTTCCATTTAAGCCCGGCTTATTTCGAATTATCGAAGATCAACAATTATTTTCATACATTTAATTGTTTTATTGACAACATGTTTAGATTTTTAAACAATTAATTATTTATTTATTTATTAATTTATTTGTTTGCTGTTGTTGTTATTGTTGTCAATTATTATTATGAATTAGTAAATATTTACTTACTGCCCATAATGTGTTGAATACAAATAATGTACACTTAATTGTTCGCGTAGCACAACCCATTTTATATCATAATTTTGTTTCAAATTTTAATTAACTAGATCGCGTCCTCTAAAAGTTAATTAATTAATAAATTAATAATCGGCCAAAAATAATCGGGCCCAAAAAAAAATTTTGGCGGGCACGTGCACTGAATTGTTTACAAATCTTAGGCGATATTCAAATCACTTTATTTATATTTGTTAGGAAAATATTTCAAGAAAACAAAAAAAAAAACTTTTTTTTTTATTTAACTTCCACTTTAAATATGCAAAGCGAGAGTAAACATTTCGTTAAGTTTTCCGGTAATAGACGCAAATGAGGAAGGAAATTATTAGATGAGTTTTTGAAAATAGACGACTGTCAAGGGCCACGGTCACGAGCAAACTAAAAATAAAAAAACTTTTAATATTTGCATTTACTGCGAAAAAAATATAACAAAACACAACGACAACCAACCACAACACAACAATAACGTAAAAGCAATAACAAACAAAACAAAACATTGAAATACAAAAAAAAATAATATTTTAATACCGATTGTGTGTGTGTGTGTGTGTGTTGTGGATTATTTTAAATGGAAGTCTGTCAAAAACGAACGTATTCTAAAGTCTAATACTCCTCTCATCATTATCATCATCATTGTAAACAAAACAAAAAATGTTAAAAACAAACTGAACAAAACAAAATAAATATTTTGAAGAGCAATGTTGTATACGGGTAATTCCATGAATAACATGCACAAGAAATTTATGTGTTTAACAGCAACGTATGTACATAGCAGAGATCAGCAATGAATCGTTTTATCGCTACTCATAAGAACTCATGAAATTTTGAATATGAGTGAGTCAACAGTATTGAAATTCAACCACTCTGATTCATTCGTACTCACTATAACATTGATTTATAAGTACAGGTTGCAGTGGGTATGAGTACAACGTTGACATCAAACTCATAACATTCGAAACATGTTTGACTCATACGCCTACATACTCAGATTTATAAATTTAGAAAAATACTTATAGTACTCATAAATGATTCCAGTGATTCGAATCATTCATCAAAGTTTACAGTCTTAGTTGTTGTTGCATTTACAAAAGAGAGAAGAAAGAAAAAGACAAAGACAGCAAGAAAAGCAAATACACAACCATATAGTGAGTATTGTAGTGTTCGTACGCGAATCATACTTATTTTGTGTGATTCGTGTAAATGTTGAGTAAAGGAGAATCGAAATTAACAACGAGTACGATGAGTACTTCAAACTTTGAATATGAGCAGTATGAGTATGATATTAAAATAAGTATGAATGCGTATAAGTATCAGAAATTATGAGTATGATTCGAATCTACTCATCTCTTTGAATACTCATTGCTGATCTCTGGTACATAGCTACTGTTGCTTGAGACAATATAGGATTTGAAGTCCGAGACTAAGGTAATCTAATAATTAATGGTACCGTGTATTTTGTTAAAATATCGGGTAGGTCATCTACGGTTTAAATTTAAACCATCGATTATTACGAATCTGGCAATACTTATGCCATTTCATTCTGTCACAAAATTCAATATATTATTTCCACTGAACGTAATGAGTCGATTAACGCTTGAGCAACTTTAGGATTTACTATAAATTTATTTTCAAAGCAAAGATAATTGGTCAGAAATTTCACGAAAATGTCGCACAAAATTTGGTCAAGGAGAAGGTGGGTCCGATATACGTAAGTTTATTGTTTGTTATTGTTGTACTGGTTTCATTGTATATGCGCCAATCCGTGAGCGTGCGCGTACAGTGCATACATCCGAAAATATCCAAGCTGTAGCTGAGAGTGTACATGGGAATCTATTAATATGAACTCGTCATCGTTCTCAAGAATTCAACATTTCACGCACCAGTTTGCGTCGAATTTTACGAAAAGTTCTCGGTATGACGCCTTACAATGTTCAATTGGTTCTTGCTTATTAATAAGCAAAATTCTCGAATTTGGGGCTCAGAAAACGAGTGACTGTTTGTTGCGGCTTGTGGAGCGGAGATATCATTGGCTCATATTTTTTTGAAAATGAGGTCGGTGCAACCATTGCAGTCAATGGGGACATTTGAAGTTCAACATATGTACATACATGATTCCAATACTGAGATACGACCCCATGCTCTCGACAAAGTGCGCGAACATAGGTACAATCGAATGAGGTACTGTGATGCTAGCCGCGGCAGCGGCTATTCCATTTCTAACCGGAACAACAACAAATAAATAAATTTGGCAAAATTTCAAATCGTTTTTATTTTATTGCATTTTTAAATTTAAACATTTAAATGACCCACCCTTTATTTATTAAATATGAATATAAGTTTTTAAACATTTTTAATATGTTTTCAAATAGAATACATTAACGTTAGTTATAGAAAGATGAGCTTAAAATTTGTACCGATAAGGTCGTAATTAATTCAAATACACAGGGTTGCACCTGAATTGTAGCTTCTACTACACACGAGTATCGTCATACTACATCATTAAGCTTTAATAATGAGAATTCAAACTTAAAATTGATCTGAAGTTATAGGGGGCTTTACAATTGTCAAATTCAAACACAATATTTTTAGTTTCTTTAATACTGAAAAGACTATTATGAATGTGGAAAGACCCATATACATAAATAAATAAGGAGAAATAACACAGGCTGACAAGATTCTTTTCGGAGAAACTAGACTCGATTATACTTCTGTAAAGGCATTTTATAATTGATGATTATATTCGAGTGGGTAACATGCTCACTGGATTTTTAACTCAGAAGCCAGCCTACCGCATACTTTTCTAAGGGTATAAATATATTTGGGGCACCAAGAGTTGCGAAGAAATTTGACAATTGGTGCCTTAGTCAAACATCATGGCGCCAACTGAGTTAATGACTTTAAACGAGGCAACTTTTTATTAATGGTGTCACTAATATATTCTAGTCGCCGTAGTCAGTGTGTTCCCTTATTAGATATAAAGCCCGGGTTCGAGCTCCAGTCCAGATATCAAAACGAAATATGAAAAAAAAATATTTCTTCGGCGACTTCCTCTCAGCAGATTTCTGGCAAAAACTCTGAGAGTAAATAAACCTGCCATGAAAAGCTTCTCAAAAACCTGTCGTTCGGAGTCGACTTTAAACTGTAGGTCCCGCCACACATGTATAAAATTAATGCACACAACATGAGTGGTGTAAGAAGCTAGGCCGTAATCCTGACTGAAGGGTTGTAATGGCCAATTATGTATGTATAATATATAATAAATGCGCATATCGAGGCGAGTTTAAAATAACTTCTTATATTCGCAGCGCATGGCGCGTCGAATGTTCAGCATAAAGGTTTTCGACATACTGAATCCACCCTAAGTTTTTGAGATATCATAACCTAAAAGTGTAAACGTCTCAAATTAATTTTACCATTCAAAACTTTCGGCTATAAACAAGATAAAATTGAAAGAGAATTGATACTAATGAAAAGTATTAATTTTCATAATATCTCCAAGGCGAAAAAAATATCGTAATAATTCAAATAGGATTCGAATGGTAAGATTAGAACTTTCAGCTGTTGCAACTAGAAGCACCCTATTCGAATGTGGTCCAAATTTGCACCAACAACATAGCGTGTATAGGGGATATACATATGTAAGCAATTTCGAATCCGAATTCGTATACAGCACTTCAGTACCTTTGGAAAAGTATAGTCTGTTTTATAATTCTCTGAAATTTTGTTGGACTGTGTAATCGAAATCATTCATAACCCAACAGTGCAAAAGCATGAAGTTGATTTTTCACTAGAACGTATCTGTTGAATATCATTGATTTTGATTTTGCTTTGTTAAGAGAATAAGAGAGATTTTTGAATTGAATTCATATTCAATTACAACTTCAATACAATTTGTTTATAGAGACCAAAAAAAGCTTAAGCACCAAACGAACAATCAAAACAAATAAACCCCAACCAGCCAACCAACCATCCAGCCAACAAACCACCACCATTTGTTCTCAACTTTGTTATCGTCGTCCAAACAAATCGAATAGTGCCCATCATTGTAAACAATTTCTCAACAACAGCCTAAAAAACCAGATGTTCCACACACTATTCTACAATATTTACTATTCCATGAGTTGAATGCTTAACTTTTATTTCATATTTTTTTATGTTTGTTTTAATTTTTTTTTTTTTTTTTTTCTTATTTTTTTTGCTTTTTTTTCATATTCATTGAGATTTTAGCAGATCGAACCCCATTATAAGCAGTTGACATTACAAATTTGTCGTGTTCGTTTGCTGTTCTCATGAACATGAACAAGCTCATTAGTTTACGATGCTTCTACTCTACACTCTCGTACCTATAAGTAGCAAACACAATATAACGTAGCAAATGCGATCGGAAGCCTCTGTACTCATTTATTTGTATTTGTTTTTATTGAAGAAAAAAAATTGTTCTCGTGAAAAACGATATCCATGAAATATCGTTTCAAGCACACAATGAGAAACGCGCAATTCGAGTGATGTCAGAACGATCGAATAGAAAAACAAACCAGTTTCGTTTTTTATGATTTTAGAATTTTTCTAAAAATTCGTTCGCAATTCCGAAATTCAATTTATCGTTTCGTTCGGCATACATTTTTTAAAAACTATTTTAGAGAGTCATACAAAATGTTGCAATAAACACAATATAGAGGACGACTACAACAATGAAATGAAACAGAAGTGGTACGTGATTTTGTTTTCATGATAATCAATTCAGTCGGAGATGTTGTGTGTGTTGTATGGATCCAAACAAATGACGTGAGTGGGACTAGTCAGTCACGGTGGAACAGTTATTAGAATAAAAATTCTCGTATATGTATTTCATTACAACAAATTTGAAAGCATTAAATAATTCGGCTCGACTATCAGACGCCTCAACATTAGGTCCTATACGAATATGATCTGAATATATTAAGACCATAATTTAAGATTTAAAACTATTTATTTACGCAAAAGTATAGTTTTTATGAATTGACTTGTGTCACTTGGGAGGATTTTAACGGACATATAAATTGTTTTTCATTATTACAAGTAAACAATAAGGTAGAAGTGAGCGTTAAGCTAAAGGAAGGATCATCCTACCGGTAACTTTTAAAGTTAAGTTTATTTTAGAATTTGTCATATTATATATTATTTTCAATATACATACATACAGGAAGAAGTCGCCGTGGTCTAGTAGGTAGTGTGTTGGCTTGTTAGACGAAAGGCCCGAGTTCGAATCCCAGGTCAGACATCAAAAGGAAAATAAGAAAATATTTCTTCGGCGACTTCCTCTCAGCAGATTTCTGCCAAAAACTCTGAGAGTAAAAATTGCCATGAAAAGCTTCTCAAAAACCTGTCGTTCGGAGTCGACTTTAAACTGTAGGTCCCGCCACTCATGTATAAAAATTAACGCACACAACACGAGTGGTGTGAGAAGCTAGGACGTTGTACAATGGGTCAATTCGACCACCGGGTACTGTACTTGTCACAGTTGACAAGTACACGTCCTCTAACCTAACCTAATCTACATACAGGAAACCGTTTAGAAAAATTAAGAACTGAGCCTAATTGAGAAAGCTGGATTCGAAAAATGTTTCTGGAAAATCTAGACTACCGGAGGAGTTGTTCGTCAAAAGTATTGTGATATTACGCAATAGGTTAGGTTAGGTTAACGAGTAGCCTGCTGTTCACAGATAAATTCACTCGGTGGCCCATATGGTGCATTGTGTTACCTAGTGTGCTATAAACACTCTCGTCATGATCCGTTAGTGATGGGTTTGAATCAGAGATCAGCAATGAGTATTCAAAAGGATGAGTAGATTCAAATCGTACTCATAATTTCTGATACTTATACGTATTCATACTTACTTTAATATCATACTCATACTACTTGTATTCAAAGTTTGAAATACTCATCGTTGATTTCAATACGCCTGATGTTGTTGATTTCGACTCTCCTTTACTGAACATTTACAAGAATCACAAAATAACTATGATTCGCGTAAATCAATGTTGTAGTGAGTATGAATGAATCAGAGTAGTTGAATTTCAATGCTGTTGACTGATTCACTCATACTAAAAATTTCAAGAGTACTTATGAGTAGCGAAAAAACGATTCACTGCTGATCTCTGGTCTGTACTTTAAATTTTGCTAGACTAGATTGCATTCATGTTTATCCATGCATTACTTGGTATATAACAATTCAACTCAAACTTAAATATGTAATTAACAATAAAATGTTGTAACAAATAAATGTGGTTTGTTTTTGTATTTTTTATTTTTGTTGCAATAATATGAAATTGTACTCAATGTGATTAATTCATTTCATTTCAATTCAATTCAATTTTAATTATGGTCTTGAATATGATTACTAATCGTTCTATTATTAGAGGAATTGTCACTCAATAATAAATTTCTATTCTAAATACGAATTGAAAATATTCGTATAATATTGTATGAATTGCATTTATTTACTTGATATCTATGCGGACTTGACATTGAGTCCAAGCATGACGAGCTGAGTGTTGTTGTTGTTTTTTTTTTATTATATTTTAATGACACACTTTGTTCAAATTAGATGTTTGAGTATACATACATACGTATGTACATATATCAAGTGGGCTGCAGTAGGTGTCTGAAATATAAAATTAATATTCATCAAATGAATCCATTTTAATTTGACTCATATTTATACACACACACACATACAAATGGCTACAGTTTAATTTGCTACAGCGTAGGCTGAAAGCATTTGAAATTCATGCAAATACATACGTAATCAAAAGTGCAGCTAATATTTCACTTCAAAGTGTTAAAAAATATTTGAAATTATTAACAGTTTTGCTACAACGTTAACCATTTTACAATAAAGAAGACATTTTCTTCAAAATATTTTTCGCTCCATTTATAGAAATATATACCCTTTAGTAGTGATACAATAATACTAAGGCCTCTACAAATGGCCATAGAACCTTTCAGCATAATGACTCTTCTGTTTCGGAAATAGCGAAATATAAGGAATATAGACTGTCCGAATATTAAACTCATGTCCAACAAATATATGCAAAAAATATTGTATTCAAGAAAATATTTATGGACACTAAATTCATATGTTGCAGCATTTTTTGGATAAAGTTGGAGTGCATCATTCAGTTTGTCCAGCTGATAACAGTAGATTTCCGAATTAATCGTTGTGTTATCCGGTAAAAGCTAAAAAACGATTCCTTTAAAATCTCACCAAACAGACAGCATCACCTTGTTTTTTTGGTGAACATCGGCTTTGGAAATGGTTTGAGCCGGTTCATCTTTTTTGCTCCATGACCTCTTGCGTTTGACGTTGTTGTAAACCCATACGTCGAGCTTCGAGGATATGTCCAGGCCTATCAAGTGGTCATAAACTGTTGAATTTGATAAATTTATCCTCAATTCCATCTCACGTGTTGTTATTCGCCGGTTGCTATCACTAATGCCTTTATCGCGTCTCTATCAGCTTCAACCGGCCTTCCCGAACGTGGTGCATCTTCGAAATTAAAATTACCGGGTCGAAATTTAGCGAACCACTTCTGGCACTGGCGTACTGTAAACACACCTTCGCCGCACACATCGGTGAATTTCTTTTTGGCTTGAACAGATTTTGTTCTTAATTGTCTCTAAGAATAATAGCGCACTCGCTGCCAAGCGTACTATAAATTGCAAGAGGCCATTCGTATTGCCCATTCTGTTTAGAGTGTAAACATATTGTTACGTTTTTACCTTTATAAATAAAAATAAATTTGTGTTTAGTTTCAATTAAATTCTTTATTGTTCGCACTACTTTTGTGTGCCACTGTTTACAACTTGATGAATACAACGATAATTACTTGTTTACTATTCTTCTTTGCTTACAGCGCAGATCTTTACAAGGGAGATCTTCAAACCACGACTGTTCGCTTCACACGCAAAGCGTCTTCACACAACACTGACTGAATTCTTGCAATTCACTGCCTGCTTTATCTTGCCTTTGTATATGCCCACGTAAACAGTCTGATGAAGTTTCTTGAAGTCGAATGTTCGTGGTTTCCTCGAGAAATCTATCGCGACTTCATTGCAGTTTGTGTATTTTGTTCACGCGGCTTGTTCTTGCGTTCTCGCTTACTTATTTATCCCCTTTTCTTTCAGACTCATGGTTTGTGTTTTTGTAGCTTTTGTTTATCATTTTAATCTTAAACGATGTTACACCGTTTCCATTTTCGTAACAATATGTAACAGATGGCAATATATGAACTGATAGTAGTTTTGGAACAGAAGAATAATATATTTTAAATGATTGTAATATAGAAACTGAGTTAGGCAGTAGTGTACATACATTTATTATATTTGTGGCCATAGAAATTTACAACTTCCATATATATGCCTTATAATATAATGAAAGTATCAACAATACTTGATATTTAGGTGATATTCACATTTTGAATAAACGTATCTCATTCCTATATGGCAGGCGTGACCAGACTTTTCGACTAAAAATAAATGTAATTTTTTTAGAAAATTTTTATTTAATCATTAATATTACAGCCACTTAAAATAAATTTGCAATTTTTATTTAGATGTAGATGCGTGACATTGCATGTTGTCAGCAAGCTAGTCGAACGATGGCACGTTATTGGTAACTGCTAAGTGCATACACATTTTTAAAAGTTCAGCTGTTAGAGTGCTGCGGTATTTTGATTTTATTATTTTCATATGAGAAAATACTAATTTGCATAAGTAGGTAGATCCAATGTACGCGGTCAACTGCAAAGCAATGTCTCTTAAACATGGATATTTTTCTTCTTGTAGCAATGACCAGTAACTCTTTTCAGACGCTCTTGATTTTATAAAAATATCTGAATTGAGAGCTATAATTTCATCTTCTATTTTTAAAGAGTCAATGTCAAAAAAAAAAAACAGCTATTTGAACTGACATTTCTTCAAAATTCTTTTTTCCGAAAGGGAATGACATAAATAGCAGAATTGGCTCTATTTTTTTAATATCTTGAAAACGATTTTCAAACTCACTCATAATTTTCCTATTCTCTGCAATATAGTCATCAAATGTTGTTTTAAATTTAAACTTTTCTGATACTGAGTTTAAGTTTTTTAACCCTTTTGCTGACAACTGCGATTTCAAAAGCTTTAATTTTAATTTGAAGCTATTAATGCAGCTTACTAATTCCGTAATAGTTCTGTTTTTTCCTTGAAGTTTCAGATTAAGTACATATATTCAGGTGATTTGTAAAATCTGTTGAAAAGCCACATCATGGAGCCATTTTTCTTTCGACAATTGGTCATATCTTTCTCCTCTTGAATCCAAAAATCCCCCACCACTAAGCCATCTGACATCAGTGTGCAACAACAGATATCAATATTCTGACTCATTTTCTTCTAACTGAATTTTAAAAAGTCGTCGCTGTAAATTTCTTGAACGTATTGAATTAACTATTTTCAAAGCAATATCCATAACCCCGTTTAAGTTCAACATTTTTACACATCTTTAATACTCGTAGCTGACATCATTTGCGACTTGTTTTTAAAATTTGCAAATAAAACTTCTCCAACTTCTATAAAATCTTTTTTCACTAATTCACCGTCTCTAAAAGGCTTTTTATGTTGAACTAAAAGAAAACTTATTCGAAAGGAAGCTTCAGTTACTGCTGTTGGCCCTATGTGTGGCTTGGTAAACATAGATTGTTGGGCTTCAAGTTGATTTATCAGCATATTCAACTGAATTCTACGCTTTTCCGATTTTGGCGGAAAATCAGCTTTATAATTCTTATGATTGGATTTATAATGTCGCTCTAGATTTCCTTTTTTTGGTATCGATATTATGAAATTACATATCAGACACACGCACTTTTCTTTAATTGAATTAAAGAAATAATTTCCCTCCCACTCATCGTGGAAATGATATGTTTTCGGTTTTTTAATAACACTCAAAATTTCAAATTATTTCAAATATTTTTATTGCTGGGTTTTAAAACTTTAACAAAAATTCTGTTTTCTTTTAGGAATTACACATTCAACTGAATTTTCATTGACAACGAATGTATATAAGTGAAATGTTTTTTTTTTTCATTATGAATTCAAATAAAACACAGTACGTCAGGCTTTTTTTTTTAACGAAAAAATTTTAAATGAAAGCTCAGTTGTGAACGTTAAAAAAAATAACATTCAATTCTAAAATTCATTTAATTTTTACTTTTCTTTAGAATTCTTTAATGAAAGATTTTCTAAAAAGATCGAAAGATCGACCGAAAACCATCGACAGTCGATCGCGATCGACCGTTTAGGCACGGCTGCTATATGGGAATAAAAAAAAAGAATTAAAATGTTTAGGATTTCAAAATATGCAGACGGGGCTCTTTTATCATCCTTTTTATGTTGAATTTAGAATCAATGATTCATGATTTTTCTTATATTATTTATAATAGTAGTAAAAATTTAATTACCTTAGAACTGTTAAACAACCATCAATAGTTATAAAGGGTGATTTTTTAGCTATTATATTTTTGGCAACACTGGTTTAAACAGCTCACGCACGTTTTGTGTTTCACTGTCAAACATCTTCAGTTTGGTCTATAATTTAACCATGCATCGTCTTACAAACGAACAACGCTTGCAAATTATTGAATTTTATTATCAAAATGCGTGCTCCAAAGATCCACTTCTTTATCGAAAAATTGTGTTCAGCGACGAAGCTCATTTTTAGCTCAATGAATACGTAAATAAGCGGAATTGTCGATTTTGGAGTGAAGATCAGCCAGAAGCATCGCAAAAGCTACCAATGCATCCAGAAAAAGCCACAGTTTGGTGCGGTTTATGGGCTGGTGGCATCATTGGACCGTACTTCTTCAAAGATGCTGCGAATTGTAACGTAACTGTGAATGGTGAGCACTACCGTGAGATGATATCCAACTTTTTTTGCTAAGAGCTTGACTTGCATGACACGTGGTTTCAACAAGAATGTGCCACATGCCACACAGCAAGCGTAACAATGGACTTATTGAGAGGCGAGTTCGGTGATTTAACGCCTATGGACTATTTTTTGTGGGGCTATGTTAAAGCTCATGTCTATACACACAAGCCCGCAACATTGAATCATTTATTCGTGAGATACCGGCCGAAATGTTGGAAATAGTATGCCAAAATTGGGCTAAGCGGATGGACAATTTGAGGCGCAGTCGCGGTCAACATTTGCATGAAATAATCTTCAAATATTAAATTATATGGACCGTACTATCGATTCAAATAAAGATTTCATGCAGTTTTCTGAATTTTATGTGTCCTTTTTTTTAAATTTTCCTATAGGTCTTAAAAAATCACCCCTTATTACACAAACTACATTGTAAACTTTCATTGAATTTAAAAGCAACAATAAAAACGCACAGATTTATTGTATATTTTATAGTTTTTTATTTAACAATTATTTTTAAATATGTATAAATAATGTTTAATTAGTTATAATAGAAAAGAGCAAAAAAAATTGTAAACAATTTAATAAAAACATATTACATACGATATAATACACAATAAATTCAAAATGCATTCGAGTTAAGTTTATTCAACCATTTTATAATAATAATGATCCCAAAATTTGTATTCTTTTGTAAAGTAACGATTCTTTGTTTGTTTTTGTTTTTGTTAAATGTTTGCCAAAGAATTTCATATTTGAATTAATAATTATAATGACGTTGTTTACTGCGGAAACGGATGACCAGATAAACAGCAAAAAGAAACATGACAGCCTACAGATAAAGAAAAAGAGATTCATCGTTTTTTATCAGAATGGGAATTATTTCAAATAGAAAATCATTTGAAAACTTACCGTAATTGTCAATACGACCCACTCGCCTGACGATGCATATCCGAAGATTTCAAGGAATTTGTCTTGGGCAGCCTTAATACATCCTGTAGTATAGATTTTAGTGTTGTCAACAATTTTGTTCTGATAACAGCTATTCGGAATTTTACGCAATAGCTTAGTATAATCGGTTGGTCCTATGAGTCCACAACAGCCATACTAGAGAAGTTACGAAATAAAAAAATTAAATTTCATTTTATTCATACAATATTAATTATGAATTAAAAACAAAAAAACACTTAAACTTGAAATCAAAATAAAATTGCCGTTGTACGATTGTTTACAAACGTTTTTCTTATGCATTTTATGATATTTCCTGCACTTCTTCAATGCCTATATATCAAAGATCAGCAATGAGTATTCAAAAATATGAGCAGATTCCAATCATACTCATAATTTCTGATACTTATACGCGTTCATACTTATTTTAATATCATACTCATACTTAATAATACGCATGATTCTTATTTTAATTGAATGTACAGTGTAAAAATTAATTCAAAATTTTTCTCACTACTGCTTCAATATTTTGTTTCGCAAAAAATATTTGACAATACCGTTCACTAATTTTTTCTTCTTCCGCCGCATAACCATGAAGAGGTCAAAGTCGCGATAATGCGTCTTAAGAACAATAAAGCTGCAGCTGCTGATGGCCGCTGTATTGTTTAAGGCCGGAAGTAATGAGTTG
The DNA here is from genome assembly GCA_930367235.1 of Sarcophaga rosellei. Classification (NCBI taxonomy): domain Eukaryota; kingdom Metazoa; phylum Arthropoda; class Insecta; order Diptera; family Sarcophagidae; genus Sarcophaga; species Sarcophaga rosellei. Next base: position 48,618,232 of record OV884021.1, on the reverse strand, counting down.
GTAGGGCGCATGCACCAGCTTATTTACAAAATATGGCTAGAGGAAAGTATACCCAACGATTGGAATCTCAGTGTCCTCTGCCCTGTCCTGAAAAAGGGAGACCCTACGATATGCGCCAACTACAGGGGTACAATATCTCCATATCGTGTATAAGGTCCTTACGGGCGTGTTGTGTGAACGACTGGTCTCTGTTACTCAATTGTTTATTGAGACCATAGTAGCTCCTGTTGACAAGAGTGATCCTGCGCTAGATATTCAGACTGACATCATCATTGGTGGTAACGGCGGAGCCAAAATAATTAATTTCCTTGACTACATAGAAAGTAAAGTTATCGTCTGTAATCTAAGATCCAATACACCGCATGCCCGTACCTGTCGACAACATATACTTCCGTTCGAATAAATAACCAAGTTGTTGTTGCATTTACAAAAAAAGACAAAGACAGCAAGCAAAGCAAACACACAACCATCTAGTGAGTATGCGAATCATAGTTATTTTGTGATTCTTGTAAATGTTGAGTAAAGAAGAGTCGAAATCAACAATTTCATGTGTATTTTTAAGTATTAGTATGATGAATACTTCAAACTTTGAATATGAGTATGATATTAAAATAAGTATGAATGCCTATAAGTATCAGAAATTATGAGTATGATTCGATACTACTCATCACTTTGAATACTCATTGCTGATCTCTGGTTCGGATATTGTAACGATCTATCCTTTGTTTAAAGACTAGGTTTATTAATATCAAAGGTTTCCAACAGATGATCGGCTGGTCAATTAAAAAGTATCGTAATCACAATCACTTTAACAAAATCTACACATGTTAGTCTCAGAGAGATTAATTTCTTGAATATCACGCCCCAGACTGCAATGACCGTAAAATGCGCAGTTAAAAGGTTGAATTCTACAAAACTTTGCAATATAAGCTAATCCAAATGTATACGAAATATTAAAGAGTTAATGTCCAATAACAGATCATGAAAGTCGCGGCGTTCACATACTAATATTGGCAAACTCTTAAATAGTCCGGACATTATCATCATCTTTAAAAAAAAATATTATTAAAAGCTTTTGAAATGTCCATAAACTCACATAGCACTGTTTGTCTGTACTCAATTGTCTCTTCAGTACCAGTAACAGAGCCTTGCAACGCAATCATATGCAAATTGAAGTCAATGAAGTGAGAGGTAGGTTATTTGCCGTTAATTTTGAATATCTTCAGACTTTTTTCCCTTTGAAATAAATACGAGTAGAGACAATATGATGCATTCCCTTTACAGAATTCCATCAAGTCCGAAGATTACGTATGTTCCAGTTTTTTTTTTTTTGTTAAGTGCCATATTTCCCGGCCTTAATCCCGGCCTGTTAAGAGAAATATATCATTATCTAATGTTGAAGCCACAGTTTACAAACTGTAACATGCAGGAAAATGGGTATAGAGAAATAATATTCTGTTTTTACTCGGAATTCTAGTGCTAATGCCGTTTGAGCAGTCCTTAACTAGACCCATTTGAGGTCTAACTGCACATGGAAGATCGGAAGTATTCTTACAATGAAGCCTTTTTGGAACACTCTACTAAATTTGGTTTGTAGTGCTATGTCAGTAAGTAAGTTCTAACTACCTATTCTCTTAGCTCTAGCCGCATGGTGCAATTATCCAAGTACATATACATACTAGGATATGATAAACCTTATGTCAAGACGTTCCGCACACAGATACTTTTACTGACACATGTCACTTTGAGATATTGTTGATTATTAAAATATATTAGATGCATACTGAGGAACATTGGACAAAAAGTTTTTAATTACACTATCCTACAAAATAAAAAAATTAAATACATCCAGCTAGGTTGTGAGTTTTGTTGGGTGGAATTCAAAAATATTTTTTTGACCCTTCAAACTTGTTTTATTTGACAAAAACTGTTTTTTTGGACTTTACGCACAAATTATTTAATTACACAAACATTCCTAAGCCAATGTCCAAACTTTAAACCTTATTTGGGTTTGATGAGGTAAATTTGACAAATGCATTTTTTTTTTTCATATTTTTTCAAGTTTGTCCGTTCATAGTAGCAACCTTTAATTAAAAAATATGAAATATGTGATGACATTCTGAAATAACCTTATCTTGTGAAGAGATTGACACTTTGCTTGATCAAATCGGTCAAGAATTATGGTAGTTATTACTTAAAGAGTCTAACAGTCGAGTTATATTTTTCATATATGTCATCTTATCAAATGAAATTTCTGTTAACAAATTTTCAGAATTTTTGATGGATCTTGATTGTTTATCGCAAAATGTGTCAATTTCACATTTGAGCGACCACCAGAAATTGGCCAATTTTTGCGCGAAGAGAAATTATAATATTTGCAAAAACACAAATATTAGCCGACTTCTGGTAGTCAAGCAAACGTGAAATTGACACATTTTGCTATAAACAATCAAGATCCATCAAAATTTTTGAACTGAAAGTACCTTTGATAAGATGACATTTCGAGCCATAACCGCAAAAATATCTCAAGCGGGAAAAACGAAATTTTACAGGGGAAGGATTTTATTATTTATTTCTTGTGCAAATTAAGTTAGAAAATTAAACTTTTTTTTGTTATAAATTCATAACGGTATAGAGTGAGACCCTGAAATTTTTATAGATGATGCAAATGATGCCAATGAATTTATTTATTACAAAAAACGATATTTGAAAAATATATGTCGCTTGAGATATTTTTGCGGTTATGGCTCGAAATGTCATCTTATCAAAGGTACTTTCAGTTCAAAAATTTTGATGGATCTTGATTGTTTATAGCAAAATGTGTCAATTTCACGTTTGCTTGATTCCGCCCACCAGAGACTCTGGTCTGTGACACTACACTGAGCATATGGTCAAGTTACTCCGCTCGTATAAAATTAGAATATAATTTGTAATTGTATTGTAATTAATAAATAAATAAATAAATAATGCATTGCAGACTAATGGAATAAAAATTTCAACGAAATATAAATTTTCATCTGATGATCGAATGCTTTGTGGTCAAAATGACTACATTTTCCCCAGCAAACCGCATTAGTGTGTGGGTTTTTTTTTTATTATAATTACTAAGAACTTGTACAACTATGTCTAGTAAGAATCCATAAATTGAATATATTTTTAGCTTAAACTATTACACAAAATCAAGAAATATGTACTGTTAACCCTCCTATAACGGGGTGAGGGCGTACCGCGTTGTATGGAAACCGCGCTATAACAAACTCAGATTTAACCATACAAACCAAGCAAATTCGTAGCGCGTTCTATGGAAACCGTCTATCGCGCTGTAAGAAACTCGGAATTAGTACAAATCACATCATTCGTACCGCGTTATATGGAGACCAAGGAAAGATAAATTATAAATTATTTTTATTGACTTAAAGAGTTCATATAAGGATTGATAAAGAAATGAAACATAGGCTAAACTAAAAGACTGTTTTCCAACAAAAATAAGAAAGAATTGTAAAATTATGTACTTTTTTAACATTCATCCTCACTGTCAGAGATGAGTTGCAGAAAAATTTTTAGAATGTCGTAGACGGCTATGAGATAAGCTGGCCTTTTTATATTAAAATGTTGTTTGTATATCTCGGCTGTGCTTTTGCGTCGAAAATAAAACTGATTTTAAACGCTCTTACAATATCTAGTTACTAAAGTCATTCAGATGCTGTGCGGTAGGAACTTATGGCATGTTGTTGAACGGAAACCGCACTGTACGAGTATCTGTCGCAATTTCAACTCTACGTTATGTGAAAACCGCGTTATATGGAAACCGCATTCTGAGAGTAGCGCGTTATAGGTGAGTTGTCGCAATTTCAGTGCCGCGTTATATGGAAACCGCGTTCTCAGAGTACCGCGTCTTTTGAAATGATGAAGCTTTCTTTAGTGTTTAAAAACTTCAATTCGCTTTATTCGTATTGTTTGATGGGAAGTCTATTACAACATATCAAACAGCTGGAAATGCTTAATACTTGAGACTTATTAAACAAGGATGATGAGGGAGATGCTTTTCACAGCCCTATATTACTTTCAAGTTCAAGAAGAAATTAAAAAGCTCTTGTACATACATATATGTATGTACATACTATGTAAAACTACCAACATTATAAAATAAAAATTTTTAGCAACATACGTATGTGCTTAGGTATTTACGAGTACATATTGTATGTCATATAGTATGTATGTATTATAAATTACAATTTAGAATTAGAAGAGTTAGGTCGGAGTGGTAGCTCTGATATCACAAAGCGCACTTGAGCACGCATAGCGGCCATAGCGTTGTGACCAATTGTTGATCGTTTTTTTTTTCATTATCAAAATTTTAATTCATACAAGTAAGTTTTCATAGTTTTTTAATATTGTATGTGCATATGTAGTATCATTTCGTATAAGGGAAGGTTATGACATTGTCATGTCATTTTGAAAACACTTTTCCCTTTCATGCTTTAAATTTGGTCAACTTAATTTCCTTAAAAATTTTGTTAATTAAAGTCCTTTATATTTGTAGTTACATTGAAGTATTACAATAAATGACGTCATTACGAAATTTTATTACAAAAAAAACATTTAAATTAAAAGAGAATGTTAATTTTCATAAAAAGAATATAAATGTATTTGACTTACGGTTTGTTGTGTATTATCCATGGCACCGGGAGTCTGAACTTCCTTCTCCCAAGTCTTATTAACATCATCACGAGCGAATTTTCTTATGATTTCTTCATAATCGAAAGAAAATACTTTGTAGCAGATTTGGGCAACCAAAGTGGCCAAACAGATTAGGGCATACTAAATTTATGCATATTTGAAATGACAAACATTTTTGAAAAGAGAAACTTTAATAAAAAATTCATTCACTTACGGTGGCAGTCATGCAGACATGTTCATGGCAAATACCGCAACAGCCTAACAATGCAGCTCCTAAATTAACGCCACCAATAATGTACATGTATATGACATAATTCTGTGGTGCGGTTTTCAATATTAAGGTGGCCAAAATGATTAATAGAATGCCACTAATCTGTAAAAAAAACAAAATAAACAAATAAATCGAATAAGCAGGTGGTTTATATCGATAAAAATAAAAATTTTATAAAAATCCCACTACAATTATTTTTAAGAATCATGAGAAGATATTTCAAATGATTAAGACAATCAATTAGGAATGTTTTTATTTTATTTTGATGTTGGTCGACTCATTGTTTCCATTTGTTTTTTAAACAAATCAAAACAGAAGTTTTGTTTTCTATCGTATATATGCATGTATGTATGTATGTATGTATTATTAGTAAAACTGGTTTCTACACGAAGATTATAGAAGAAAACATTTTTAATTCCGAATATATTTTAATTTTATTAAGAACATTCTCTCACACACAGCTAAATATAAAATATACATAGTATATACATACATACATATATATGTATGTAAATAAATATTTAAATTGTATTCTTCTCAAGTTCGTAATACGCAATAATAACACAACCCGAATTTTAATATGTATTCTGCCTTTATCGCTGACTCTATGGAATGAATATATGGCCAGTGGTAGGTACGCATACTTCATGTTATTTTTCTAAGTATGAATCAAACAACATTAGAAAAAATTCACACTATCATACGCTTACAACTAGCAAAATATATTGTGCTAATAATAAATAAAAAAAAACAAATTCAAAAATATAAAAAAAATAATGAAAGTGATGACATCAAAAAAAACATTCCAAAACTATTTCATGGTTCTGGGAAGTTTTCTTAGAAAACAATTCAAAATCGATTACAAATATAACGACTGATATTTATTTTTAATGTTTTATTAAAATTACCGAAATGATTAATAATAAATGATTTAAATGACTATTACATACATTCATACATATGTACATATCGATGGCTTAATATAGAAAGGTCGTATCTTACATTTTCAGTACTTTACAGGAGAAGGAAAAAACTTAATAAAATCTAATACAAAAGTGTTATGTTATGTCTCTTTTAATTACTGTAAATCAACTATTCGTCAACATAGGAACCTGAATTTTTCAGAGGATGTGTATGGGGGTTTTGTCTACCAGAATATGTAAAAAACCCGATTTTGAAAAAAAATGAGATACGACCTTTCTATATTAAGCCATCGATATGTACTTAATTCGCCATTACAACCCTTCAGTCAGTATTACGATCTAGTTTCTCTCACCACTCATGTTGTGTGTGTTAATTTTACACATGAGTGGCGGGACCTAAAGCTTAAAGTCGACAAATTTTTGAGAATGCTATTACACTCCTATCAAAGTTTAACAATCGAAGCAAATGAAATAGAAGATGTCACCCAATTCTGTTATCTTGGGAGCACTTTATCCGCAAACATATGATCGGGCGAGGATAATGATAATTGTTTACAAAGAGCACCTTACACAGTTTGACGGCATAGAACTATTAGGAGCTCATTCTCTCTATCTCTGCAAACAACAATTGGAATATTTAAAGCCAATTTACACGATAATAACTTGCGAGCGTAAAGTAAGAGACAAAAAATATTGACAAATTTCATCCATATTTTACAAATGAGAGTAAAAATCTTACGATTATTTACTCGATTCCTAAAGTACGAAAACAATGTAAAATTAATGCATTCCTGACAGAGATCAGCAATGAATCACTTTTTCGCTTCTCATAAGTACTCATGAAACTTTGAGTATGAGTGGTCAACAGTATTGAAATTAAACTATTCTGATTCGTTCGTACTCACTAAAACATTGATTTATAAGTACAGGTTGCAATGAGTACACCGTTGACATCAAACTCATAACATTCGAAATATGTATGTTTGATTCATACGCCTACGTATTCAGATTCATAACTTTAGAAAAATACTTATAATACTCATGATTTGAGTCTTAGTTGTCAAAATTTACAGTCTTAGTTGTTGTTGCATTTACAAAAAAGAAGAAAGAAAAATTCAAAGACGGCAAGCAAAGCAAACACACAACCTTCTAGTGAATATTACAGTGTTCGTATGGGAATCATACTTATTTTGTGATTCTTGTAAATGTTGAGTAAAGGAGACTCGAAATCAACAACATAATGCGTATTGTTAAGTATGAGTACGATGAATACTTCAAACTTTGAATATGAGTAGTATGAGTATGATATTAAAATAGGTATGAATGCGTATAAGTATCAGAAATTATGAGTATGATTTGAATCTATTCATCTTTTTAAATACTCATTGGTGATCTCTGATATATCGAAATACGATGGTTTTTGAGAAATTTGAAATTCCTATGCTCTTATTACATATTGTGCTCACATGATAATTTTCTACAAAAAATCTCGAATGCTGTACGGCTTGTGTGATCGTTTAAATTCTCCTTTAAAGCAAATATAAAATTCACCTCCTTCTACGGTCGCGATGCATGAAACGATCTCGGGATTAGCGAGAAATACACGTGATCATGAATAGCTGTCTTCCTCATCCATGTATTCTAGAAGAAAACTATATCCAATCAGAGACTTTAGCAAAAGACAGACAGAACAGCCCTTGTCGATTGAGATAAATAGGCGGAATGGGCGTTGTATTAATCATAGCGTTAAAAGACGGTCAGAATTGCCATGTAATGAAATCTGCAAGGCAACAAGAGAATATAATGTTCTAATCACACCTCAAGAGGAGAGGTTGAAGCCGAATCAAGAGTTGCAGTGATGTAAAGGAGTTGGTACCAATTAGAGATTTGTTTAGGAAATATATTGAAACCCTATGCTGCTTATAGGAACCAGGGGAACTTACATTTTTATTAAAAAATAAATAAAAAACAATAAAAATGAAAGAAGAACTCTTGTGTGTACAAGAGATAAACGTCGAATTGTGATAGGTGAGATAAGTGATGTACCATTCAGTGTCATGATTTGTAAGCCATATTTAGAAAACAAAACAATAAATCGTGCAATTATTTTAAATATTATACGTTGTGGGACTTTTATTTTTTTTTTGTTTTTTTGTTTTCAGATTGTATATATTTTTTCACATTAAAATCGAATTAATCATCAGAAATTTAAAAAAAAAAAAAAATTTAATTTTCTGAAAATTTTGTTATCAGAAGCTGAGCTCGAGGTTTATTTTTCTTTGTTTATTTCGTATTTCTGTTTTTATTACAAATTAATAACTATTGAGAGTGTACATACATACATATGTAAGGCCACGAATCGGATAGAATTTTAATTTCTGGCATATATTTTGAATGTCAAAAATATTGTTTTTGTACATACATATGTACGTGAATGAATAAATTTTGTTTTTAATCAAGTACAGATGGTGACGAGTGTTTATGCATGGAGGCATATGGAGTGTTATTTTTTTTTTTATTTTATTTTTTTATTTGTTTTGTTTTGTATTTATTTTTTATTCTCTCCTACAAATATAAAGATTCACAAATAAGGTGGAAGGATGAGATCATGCACTGTGTAATTACGACTTTTATCGTTGTGTGCTGTGTAGTAATATTTTGAAATTCTTGTTAAAGCACAAATAATTCGTGTAAAAAAACAAATTAAATAAAAATTATAATAAAATTTCTCAAAAATGGCAATAACAAGTACATATAATTGAATGTTTTACATGAATTTTAATTGCAATTGATTGCTCATACTTACCGCCATAAGAGAGTTCAAAATATTTAAAACGCATTTCATTGCTCCCGAAGTACAACCCATTTTGATTTGTTTCTTAAACAAAAATGTTTGAAAAAAAAGACAATAAAATAATAATTAATTTTGTATAATAAATTTCTTTAAACATTAAAAAAAAAACAAAAACAATTTCACTTTTGAATCATTTTCATTTTGTATCACAAAACACAACACAAGTATTTTTTTATTTTTATTTTTTTTTTGTTGAGAGACAACAACATATTGAAGTAGAACATCACTTTACCTATTTGTTTATGCTTTTCGTTTATATATGTATGTATTTATTTATTATTTTTATTTATTTCTTTTTTTTTTTTTTTTAATTGAAATTTTTAAATACAACGTATTGTATAGAAAAGAAAAACTTTATGAATCAACCTCGTCGATATTCTGTTGGTGAATGAGCACAACAAGCGTACACAATATTTCTTTTAGTCTGTATGAATTCATCGTCTTGAACTTGTTTATTTCGAAATTTGAATTTCGAAGTTCTTGAACTGTAAACTTCAATGCACACTTAACAGTACTTTAGAAACTTTTTCTTAATTTAACAGAGTTACTCAAAAAGCCTCTTTAAAAGCTGTCAACTGTAGTAAAGACGCTTTTCTATGTGCTTGCGATTCGACAATATCACGTTCATCGACTGTTAATTTACTACCAGTGTTGAAAAATTGAAATTTTAAAATGGTACTCAACTATAACTGAAAGAGTACTTTTTCTCATCAAATGGTACTTTTGTAAAAAAAATACATACATACAAACGTGAGTTATTTTTATACATGAGTGGTGGTCGACCTTGAACGACAGATTTTTGAGAACTTTTTCATGGCAATTTTATTCTGCTCTCAGAGTTTTTGACAGAATGAGGTTGCCGAAGGAATATTTTCTTAATTTTTTGTTTTGTTGGAAATGTCTGACATGCTTCCATCTAACAAGTCAGCACTTTACATACGAGACCATTTATTTATTTATGTTTAATGCACGTACGGTACGGAACAGAAAAACTAATCACATATACGTATACGTCCCGTTTAGTCAAACGTCGACGTTCGTTTGTAGCACATGAAGAGCAACGTAAGTGGTTATCGAAATTACATTACGGTTCGGCAAGTGTTCTCATTGCTTTTCGTATTCTAAAAACGGACATATATTCCATGTACGTTTGGCTAATCGGGTCTAAAGACTAATTCCACCTTAAGCAATACTTAGCTAATGCATAAATAGTTTAATAGCCTCAGACATAAAATATATAATAATAAAAAAGTACTGAAAGCTTCGTGGGGGTACTACGGTATTTTTGAGAAGGATAAGTACTGGCAAAAGTACTAAAGTACTGAATTTTTCAACACTGCCATATAAAATAGCGTGGCATGTAGAAAAAAGAAATAGGTTATGTGTAAATAATATATTTTAAAAAAAAAAAATGGAATACAGACACACATGATTATTGTTTTAAAGTTCTGCGGTTGAAAGAATGTGTTAATAATATCCATTTGGAAAAATTAAAAATAAAATTCTAAGGAATATAAATTGTGAAGAAATGTTATAGTTTTCTATTAAAAAATCTCCGATTTTAATTAATTTCTTTATGTTTTTGAAATATTTTGTATCCTGTATTTTGATTTATCCTTACCCTTGTGGCATACTAAAATTCTGTTCATTATAATGACTCGTATAAATGGCTGCATAAAAAGGTCCTCCATCACCATAAAAATGTTTTTCATACACTTTTTATTTTTATTTGTAAGTTTAAGTGCCATTATGACAACTTACCGTTTAACTTGGATTTAGTTAAAGGTAACTTTAGCTAAAGTGAACTTTAAAGCCACCTTTAACTTATTTTCGTTATTATAACCTACAGATAAAATAAAGTTAACTTTTTCAAAAATATGGCAATGCCGGAGCAATGACAATAAAACTGCTCAATTAAACAGGTCTTTTTAAATGCAGTGGCAACGAAGGCCTCTTTTTTTGTTGTTGTGTTTCCTCAGTTTGTTTGTATTTGAAGTTGCCATATTGAAAATAATATATAATATGGCAAGTTCTAACATAAACTTAACTTTAACAGTTAAAGGTAGGATGATACACTCCCCGAAATATTTATAAGACCAAACGTATTTCTAGAAAAACTTAAAATCTTTTAAACCAATTCGTACCATTTTTGGGTTAAATATAACTAACTATAATATAAATCTTTTTATGTAAAAAAAAATGTTTGTTTCTTTGTTTAATAAAAGGATAGCACAAAATGAATTTCATTTTCAAACGAAAAATTATAAGACCAAAATTAAATGATATTCACCTAAAGCTAAAATAAAAATGATAAAAAACAACTACTGAGTAATTTTTGTATTTATTAGTAATTAGTGTGTCCACCGTGATTAATAATGACTTCCTGAAGTCGACGGGGCATAGAATTTATAAAATTTTCAATGCAATTTTGACCAATCCTACTCCATTCTCTTATGATGGCACATTTTAAGCATTTTACATCCTTATACTGAGTGTTATTATTGAAAACTTGGTCCGATAGTATTGCCCATAAATTTTTTATTGGATTTTGATCTGGACTACATGCCGGCCAATTCAAAACTGGTATGTTTCTGGAGGACGGAAAAGATTTTGTTGCTTTTGATTTATGGATTGCGGCGTTATCCTGCTGAAATATCCAATTGTTGCCTAACGAATCATCCCCAAAATTAATTAAAACGTCTTCTAATAATTCAATATACTTCTCGCTATTCATTTTAGTTGATATAAAACAAATAGGAGTCGTTCCCGTAGTCGAAATCCCAGCCCAAACCATTACGGTGCCTCCACCGAAATTTCCTAAACCTAAAGATCCTTACCAATTCGTTGATTTCATGAAACATCACTTGTAAATCGGCAACAATCCATTGTTTTGTGTCAGGGTTATAATGCTGGCGGTGGTGCACTTGGTCATTGTTATCCTCTTCTCCTATGAAATAAATTTGTAAGAACTTAGGATCTTCATTTGGAATTGGCAACAATGATCCCATTTTATGATAAATTTGACCTTGAACACGAAACGTTGGCATAAAGTTGTCTCGAAATACTTTGGTATCACCAAAAGAGGTAATTTTTTTATTTTGTTTTTTATTATTTATTAATATTTTGTTAAATTAAAAAAGTATATATTTCGAAAAACTTACCTGAAATCAGTGATTGTAGTGGTTCTGGAGGTGGAAGTAAATCAGACAAAACGATTTTACCATTAGAGCAACACATGCCAGGTGTTTCATTTTTGTACCTGAGTGCATTGCAATATTGGCAAACTTCATTCATGTCACCAATTGCCACTAATTCGTCTTCGGTATAATCTATATCAGATCTATAGTTAAATGCAATACCTGAGTATCCATGAAAAACATTACGTCGATTCACCACCATTCGATTATGATTTTGTTCTCGACGCAAATAATATTGCTCTATCCTCTCTGCTGCTCTTCTTGTTGATGTTCGAATCCGCTGCCTTTCTACTCGCGATTCATGTTGGACTTCTGTTTCATTAGTTCGTGATGTTATGGTACGATTTCGCTGGCTTTGTAGCCGACCTTCATGTTCCAACGGTGTCTCGGTAGCTCGTGCGATTGTCGCATGTTGTCGAAGACCTTCAAGACGTTTTTCACGCTCTAAAGGCGTTTCTGTGCCTCGTGATGTTTCGGTACGATTTCGCTGGCTTTGTAGCCGACCTTCATGCTCCAACGGTGTCTCAGTAGCTCGTGCGGTTGTCGCATGTTGTCGAAGACCTTCAAGACGTCTTTCACGCTCTGAAGGCGTTTCTGTGCCTCGTGATGATTCGATACGATTTCGCTGGCTTTGTAGCCGACCTTCATGTTCCAACGGTGTCTCGGTACCTCGTGCGGTTGTCGCATGTTGTCGAAGACCTTCAAGACGTCGTTCGTGTTCTGACAGCGTTTCAGAAGCTCGTGCTAAAGAGGTAAGATTTCGTTGACTTTCAAGGCGCTCTTAGTTTTCTGAAAGCGTTTCAGTAGCTCTTGCTGTTGTGGCGCGTTGTCGTAGGCCTTCAAGGCGTTCTTCTCGTTGTGATGGCGTTCCGGCTCTAAAGGTTGAAGCTCGACTCTTTTCAGTCCTGAGGCAACTTTCACGCTCTTCCGAACTTTCATTTGCTCTCTGGGATTGCAAATGCAATGCATTTTTAGTGCTTCTGGAAAGCGATGCTTTTTTGGGGGCATTTTTATAAATTGTTGCAAAATAAATGTCACTCAACGTTTAACTCGTTTAGAATCAAAGATTCAACTGAATTCCAAAACCGAATGCGTGTTATATTTATTCCTTTATATTTTACCTAATATGAAATAGGTTCAGGTCAAAAAACTTTTTAAAAAACTGAGGCTAATTAAATTTGACAAATAATTATGTTTGTGACGTCTCGCAGGTAATTTTTTTTTGATGAGTTTTGCAACTTCTTATTTTATTTGGAAAAAATATTGAGAGTTTACATTTTATTACTTAGGTATTCGAAAGTAATGAATGAAAATTTTACTGCCTATTGTTACATGCCCATTCATCACCCAATAAAATGCTGATTATTAAACTTACCTGATCTATTTTTCAAGATATGCAACAAATAAATAATATTTTTAGTAATTACCCATTGTTAGAAGTAAACAATAACATAACTATTACATATGAATATGTTTTTCAAATAAATATTTAAATAGTATGAATTTCAGTACTTACTATATATATGAGTTGAAAATTTCAAACTCAACCATTTGAGCAGCTTAAACATTCTAGAATTCAAATGTATGTTGATGATATTCACACTGGAGTTAAAGATCTTAACACTGACCTTAATAATATTTCTCTTTGGGCGACTGCAAATGGTTTAAGGATTAACTCTAAAAAGTCAAAATGTATTGTAATTTGTAAAAAATCCGCAAAGATTGAATCTAGTAATGATGTTGCCTTTTTTGGTTATTTCTGAAAAAAAAAAATAAATAAAACGAAAGTCTACGAATTTAATTTTGGTTATATTTTTTCTTATTTGGTGATTTTTTTCACAAATGTTGGTTACAAAATTTTTTTTCTTCCCTTCTATCTTTCCCCCGCGTCGTGAATTTCTAAAATATGCTAAAATGCACATTCTTTATACTTTATTTTCTTTGGTTTTATACATCAAGAATCATAGATAGCATACTTTAGGGGTAACTATGCGTATGAGTAATATATTTCAAATGCAATTAAATATTAAGTATGTAGTATGTAGTATACATGGGCATGGCCTCTCGCTCATTTGGAATATCAACATAAAAAGTAGCCTATAACTCCTTCCATACATACAGGAAGATACTGTGAAAATTTCAAGAAAATCGGTTCAGCCGTTTAATCGTCTATAAACTTCAAACATACAAACATACAATCAAACACACTTTCATTTTTATATATAAGATTCAAAAAAAAAATTAAATACTGTTACGAAAATGGTGTTATCGTTTAACATTAAAATGATAAACAAAAGCTATTAAAATAAAAACAATGGACTTGTTTACATGATCAACAAATAAACAAAAATATAGCAACAACATCAGTATAAAAAAGGGGGATAAACAAAGTAAACAAACAGGCAACTACAACACTGCAAGGACAAACGTAAATAAAATACACAAACAACAATAACGTACATTTATAGAAATTTCGAAAAGGCAAAGTCATTCTCCTTCGAGAGCATTCATCAAACTGTTTACCCCGCGATATAAAAGGCAATACACAGCAAGCAACGGGATCAGAAAGAATTCAGTCAGTCTTGTATGAAAACGCGTTGCGTGTGAAGAGAATAATCATGGTTTGAAGATTTCCGTTGTACAGATCTAACGAACAATTGTTAGTGTGTACGCGGAAGAGTGTAAAGAAGAATAACAAATAAAGCAAATTGTTGTTGTTCAAATCAAGTTGTGAACAGTGGCACACGGAATTGTGCGAACAAGAACGAATTTTATTAAAACTAAACATAAATTTATTTTTATTTTATTTGCAATCTACGAACTCATATTTTAAACATTTTTAAAAGAGTAAAAACGTAAGAATACTATAATATTTCGAAGGGAAGTACTAAATTTATAAATAGGGGACTCACTAAGCAATGTATTAAATGTCAACATTTAAAAAGATATCAAAACTAATGTTTCGTTTTTGAGAAAAAAATCTAAAGTGGTGCTAATATTTTTTACCCAACTATACATATGTACAGATGTATATAGGTTGTGTGGTTGGTTAATATCATAGCAGTCATTCGGCAAAAGCTCTATGAATAACTTTTTTGTAAAGCTTTTCTTTCGGTGTCGACTACTCATGAATAAATCACTAAAAGCCTAACTATAATCTGCTAATCCAACTGTCAAAATTTAACGAAAAATCTGTCTAATGTGTAGGTAAGTTTTTTAAGACTTTACAGTGGCTATTTTGTACGGTTTTGAATTGAAATGCTATACGCAGCAAATATGTAACTCCAAACATTTATTCGTTAAACTTTAAATTCTTTATTATTGTGTTAAAAGTTAGTACAAAACAAAAATTATTTCTTACATTCATTGTAACTTGCATTGTTTACAATCGGGTATTGTATACACCAGAGATCAGCAATGAATCGTTTTTTTGCTACTCATAAGTACTCATGAAATTTTGAGTATGAGTGAGTCAACAGTATTGAAATTCAACTACTCTGATTAATTCGTACTCACTACAACATGGATTTATAAGTGCAGGTACAGTGGTTCGAATCATTCATCAAAATTTGCAGTCTTAGTTGTTGTTGCATTTAGAAAAAGAAGAAGGAAAAAAGACAAAGACAGCAAGCAAAGCAAACACACAACCTTCTAGTGAGTATTGTAGTGTTCGTACGCGAATCATACTTATTTTGTGATTCTTGTAAATGTTGAGTAAGGCAACGTCGAAATGAAAGATGCGTATCGTTAAGTATGAGTACGATGAGTAGTATGAGTATGATGCCAAAATTAGTATGAATGCGTATAAGTATCAGAAATTATGAGTATGATTCGAATCTACTCATCTTTTTAAATACTCATTGCTGATCTCTGATACATACATACGTACAGTTGTGGAAAACTGAAAGTGTATCCCTTCTTTCAGCTTCTTCTTATTTTAATTGAATGTACAGCGTAAAAATTAATTAAAAATGTTTCTCACTACTGTTTCAATATTTCGTTTCGCAAGAAATATTTGACAATGCCGTTAACTAATTTTTTCTTCTTCCGCCTTAGAAATGATGTACCGAACCCAATCGATGATGACGGCATGGGGATTCCGCCGCATAACCATGAAGAGGTCAAAGACGCGATAATGCGTCTTAAAAACAATAAAGCTGCAACTGCTGATGACCGCTGTACTGTTTAAGACCGGAAGTAATGAGTTGGTAGGGCGCATGCACCAGCTTATTTACAAGATATGGCTAGAGGAAAGTATACCCAACGATTGGAACCTCAGTGTCCTCTGCCCTGTCCTGAAAAAGGGAGACCCTACGATATGCGCCAACTACAGGGGTATAATATCTATATATCGTGTATAAGGTCCTTACGGGCGTGTTGTGTGAATGACTGAAGCCACTCGTCAAAACACGGATTAACCCTTATCAGTGTGGATTCAGACCTGGCAAGTACACCATTGACCAGATCTTCACACTGCGTCCAATCCCGGAGAAGACCCACAAAAAACAAGACAACATACATAGGGCGTACCAAGCGAGATGTTACTGCTATCTTTAGTGCGATTAAAGTCTTTTAAGATACATAAGTGCTTAATAGTGTCCATGCCTTTGCTCCATAAAGAAGCACGGGGAGGATGAGCGTCTTGATTTGTCGTACGAGATAGGTCTCTGCTACTCAATTGCCTATTGAGACCATAGTAGCACCTGTCGGCAAGAGTGATCCTGCGCTTGATCTTCACACTGACATCATTTTTGGTGGTAACGGCGGAGCCAAGATAGAAAAAAAACTTTAAAGGCTCGAAACAGGATCCTAAGCATGATTACAGGAATAGCGCTGTGCTATATCAAAAACTTTAATGTACATAAGGATTTCAGTGTGCCAACGATCAAAACAGAGATTAATATGTGAATTGATTTCTGGTTATATCTGCTATTGTTAATAAAAATAATTAAAAATAATAAATTAATCGAATATCAGGAAACTATTTAATTTTGCTTTTACCATTAGCTAGATTGACAAGTTAGTATCATCCATATTTACTGTTTTCATTAAAAAAAAATCTGATTTTGAAATTGTTTTATTTCTCGATGCAACTCTATATATATATATGTATATATATGATACTTACTACATTAAGGGCCATTATTATAACTTGCCGTTAACTAAACGAAGGATTTTCATCATTATAAGTGTAGTCGCCGTGGTCTAGTAGGTAGTGTGTTCGCTTATTAGACGTAAAGCCCATGTTCTCGAACCCCAGGCCAGACATCAAAACGAAATATGAAAAAAAAATAAAAAGGCGACTTCCTCTCAGCAGATTTCTGGCAAAAACTGTGAGAGTAAAATTAAAATTGCCATGAAAAGTTTCTCAAAAATCTGTCGTTCGGAGTCGACGTTAAACTGTAGGTCCCGCAACTCAAGTATAAAATTAATGCACACAACATAAGTGGTGTGAGAAGCTAGGCCGTAATCCTGACTGAAGGGTTGTAATGATCAATTATGTATGTATGTATGTATAAGTGGACAATAAGGTAGAAGTTAGCGTTAAGCTAAATGAAGCATCATCCTACCTTTAACTTTTAAAGTTAAGTGCATGAAAGAGAAGATAAAACGAGGCAAATGCTCTTCTCAAGCCAAGTGAGTTTGAGACAATCAAAACTTTTATTGGAAAGTTACAATAAGAGGAGATCTGAGTCATGAATCAGACTACGTAGAAACAACATAAGGTTGATACCCGGTATTTTGACAGAACAATTATTTAGAATGGGAATGTAACACCAGAATACTGGACATAGGTTAGGTTAGGTCGGAGTGGTAGCTCTGATATCACAAAGCTCACTTGGGCACGCATAGCGGCCCGTTGTGACGCCACGGGTGAACGCAGTCCCTGTACTAACCAAGTTCCACCAAAATCAGGGAAAAGGAGGAAGTTGGTCAGCGCAAGGTCTGCACAACAGAAGCACGACTACCCCGCACTGGAAAACCAGCCAGAAAGTTTGATGAACGAAGCTATATCCTTGATGTCAATAGATGATAGCTCCGTTAAGCTAACAAGGAATGGGGAGCCAAATAACCTATATCTACACCTAGCAAGAGACGGGCACTGGCAGAGAAAGTGAACAACAGTCTCCTCTTCCTCAGTGGACCTGCATCCACGGCAAAAGTCGTTGAAAGGAAGCCTCATTCTTTCCGCGTGTCTACCCATGACGCAATGGCCTGTAAGCACCGCCACTGTAGTCGAGATGACATCACGACCAAGACCAAGTAATCGGTTGGTACGCCTTCTATCCATCTTGGGCCAGGTGAGTCTAGCGGTGGAGCAGGACTCCTCATTGACCCAGGATAGGTTGGCGTCCCGAAAGAACCTCCGCGCAATGGTCAACTTGACCGAGGCAAGTGGCATACCCAATTTAACAGAAGAGGATTCCGGAAGGAGCGCACCAGCTCTGGCGAGCTCATCTGCCCTACAGTTTCCCGGAATTCCACTGTGGCCGGGGACATAAAACTGGCATTATTGACATTGTCTTAGAAGGGATGTACAATAGGTAGTATGGTAGCAGTGCTAAGGCACCTCCTCACAACAATAATAATAAGGTTTGCAGCAATTTGGCTAATACCTACCGGCCTAAACTATCTTCTGTGTAAAATATAGGATATTTTGTTAAATTATCTTTTTAAAAATTATAACTTCTGGTTTGAATTGAAATGCATACAGTCGACTAAAGTGGTTAATAATACAATGTTAAGACATGCACTTTTGTTGCGTAAATCGCAATAAACGCCATTATTGGGCTCAATATTTCATATACTGTATATTATTGCACAATAAATACGCAAATTGTTATAATATTGAGTAAAACTTAAAATACAGCTCGGGGCGCCCTGGTAGTCTAGTGGGTAGTGTGCTAGACAGTTAGCGTGAGGGTTGTGGGTTCGATTCCCACCAGAGACTCTGGTCTGTTACACTACACCGAGCATATGGTCAAGTTACTCCGCTCGTATATAATTAGAATATAATTTGTAATTGTATTGTAATAAATAAATAAAATACAGCTCTGTCATAAGTATGTTCAGGGTGCATATTACAATTATCCGAACACTTTCTATTGATATTTGACAACTCAAAAGTAAACAACGACAAGCAAACAACAAAAAAAAAAAACAATGTCGTTAAAACAACCAGCTGTTTTATTTACCAGCTGTCAAATGTATATTGAATAAGCAGCTGAACTGCGTATATTATTATGTCTGAACACTTAAAATATTGTTCTCAAATAACCGTATATTGACTCAATAAAAGTGCATGTCTGAACATAGTATAAGTCGCAAAAATACACATTTAAATGTTATCTCTATTATTTGTATTTTTATTTTCATTATTAAAAATATTTTTTATTTATTTTGTTGTTACTTTTAAAATTTCTTAATTTTAAATAATTGATTGATTGATATCAACACGCTAATAATTCACATTTTTAGTTTTGTTTCGTTTTTTGTTTTTGTTTTTCATATTTTCTTTGGCAAAAATAACTCCCTCTATTAACGAGAGCTTATAAAAGTGGTTTTTCTTTTTGTTTTGAACAATTTTTTTTTAAATTTAACAAAATTAACAAGTTAACTTTCAATTGATATTTCGATCGATCTAAATGAAGTTTCATTAGTAGCATAAGACAATTTGATTGTTTATTCCGAAATCACAATTTGTTCACTTTTTTGACCGCGAGCTTCTAGGCATTTTGCCAAATAATACGAGGATATAATTGCAAGAGCCTGAAAAATACAAAAATACACACATACATTTGCAAATTAAATTACTTGTTTGATGACATGAAATAAAATTTACCTCTAAAGCAACAAGGCCAACGATAGTTAAAATCAAATAATCACTTTGGCAGTCAATGAATTTAACAGCCATTACTTCACAACCTTTGGTGAAAATATTATTGTCATCGGTACAATCTCCGAGGAGGCAACAGCTGGAAGGCAACTTATCGGTATCATCATCCTTAATATAATCCTCTGAGCCGCTCTTACCACAACATTCATACTGTGAGAAACAATTACAAAAAAATTAAAAGAAAATCAAAAGGAAAGAAAATTATTTCAATGATAACACGGTGCGACAGGCAAAATACACCCAGATAGTGACATAGTGTAGGTTGTAAGTTTTGTTGAGTAGACCTCAAAAATATATTTTTTATATTTCTCGAACCTTGAACTTTTGAACTTTGACAAAAACTGTATTTTTGATCATTTCACACAAAATTATTGATTACCCAAATATTTTTTAAACTACACATTCTGACATTCTGAAAGTGCATTATCTTGTGAAGAGACTGAGTTTCCTTTTGATCAAATCGGACAAAAATTAGCGTAGTTATGATTTGAATAGTACAGTCGGGCCTCGATTATCCGTGATCCTGTTAACCGGTAACTCTGATTAACCGTGATGGGTAAAGATCATTCTATTTTTTTTTTTTTTTTTGTTTGCAATGTTTTCAAATTGTTTGCTTCGATTAACCGTGATTACCTCTATTATCCGTGATGGCAGAATTTTTTTTATAAACTTCAAGTTCATACATACAATACAATAAACATGAAAACGGGGAATTCCCTGGTTTGCATACGATGAGTCAGAAGAATTTAAGTAACTCAGATGAACCTGAGCGAGACAATGGATTGGAAGACACTGATGAAGACGATGTAATTGTTCCAGAAACGACTCTAAAAGAATAGATAGAGGCATCTAGCACATTGCCGAATTTCGTAGACAACCCTGGGTTTTCCGGAATTACAGAGCAGGATAAAATTCAAGTTTATCGTATCCAAGATAAACTTATAAAAGAAAATTATAAGTTGAAAAATATTAGACAAACAACATTACACGACTTTTATTAAGAAAATGTATTCTTTTTTTTTGCTTAATGTCCTTTTTTTGCCTTATGTTTTCAGTAGAAAATTTAATGCATACATACTTATTTAATTTAAAAATGTACATAAACTTCTTGAATTATTTTTTTAATGTAAATATGTATGTATAAAACTGTATAATCAAAATTGTTATTCGATTAACCGTGAAAATCGATTATCCGTAATGCTTTTGGTCCCGACCATCATGGATAATCGAGGCCCGACTGTATAACAGTTGTGTTATATTTTTTTTTTGTATATGCTATCTTATCAAATGAACGTTGAGTTCAAAAATGTTCAAAAGTTTTGATGGATTGTTTATCGGAAAATGTGTCAATTTTACGTTTGCACGACCAGCAGAAGTCGTCTAATATTTGTGTTTTTTTTTGCAAATATTATTATTTCTCTTTGCGCAAACATTGTCCAACTTCTGATGGCCGCTCAAACGTAAAATTGACACATTTTCCGATAAACAATCAAGATTCGTCAAAAATTCTGAAAAATTTTGAACTAAAAGTTCATTTGAAAAAATATATGTATGAAGAATATAATTCGACTGTTAGACTCTTTATATAATAACTACGGTAATTTTTGGCCGATTTGATCAAACGAAGTGTAAATCTCTTCACAACATAATACAGTTTCAGAAGGTCATCACATATTTTATATTTTTTAATTAAAGTTTGCTACTATGAGCGGACAAACTTGAAAAATATGAAAAAATTCGCATTTGTCAAGTTTACTTCACCAAACCCCATAGCATATTAAGTCAAATAATATATATATGTATACAGTTTTAAAGGTCCATCCCTCTCCTTTCTAATAAGGTTTAAATTTTGGACATTGGTTCAGAAATGTTAGTGTAATCAATAAATTTGTGCCTAAAGTCTAAAAAAAAAACAGTTTTTGTCAAACAAAACAAGTTTGGAGGGTTCAAGAAATATAAAAAAAAATATTTTTATCTACTCAACAAAGCGCACAACTTACGTTATATCATTAGCTGGGTGTATTTGATTTTTTTTATTTTGTTGCATAGTGTAATTTACCTGAGTTTGAATATCAAACATAGCACCGAGATTATTTTGCTCCTTCTCCCAAGTATCTTCGACACGTTTTTTGATCATATCAAGGTAATCACCTTTCATGGCAGCAAAACTTATCATGAAAATCGTCTCACAAATCACAGTAAATGCACCAACGCCAACATACTACGGTAGAAACATAAGAATGGAACACCAAGTTTCAATAAAATTTAAAAAATTATCAACGTACCGCCATCGATAGAATATATGACTCTCGCAACGATGCAAAACATCCTAGTGAACATAGGATTAAAACAAGTGATCCCAAAAAGGTGGCCAAATAAGCACCGATTGGAGATCCTGCGCCACCCAATGTCACCACACCAACTGATATGAGTATAACGGCCAATGCCTGTACGAAGAATCAAATTCAAAATGGAAAATATGAAATCATTTAATTATTAATTGCAACAACAAAACAATAAAACAAAATCTCATTAAAGATCACATCATTTAATTAAAATAAAGAATTTCTATTTTAATAACATCCATGCACTCGTTCAATCTTTCATTCTCTCATTTCTTTAATGAATAATTGGCATACACACCAAAGACTTTTCTTTTGTAGAGGCATATTCGCGTACAATTCATAGGCGTAGTCAACAGGAGGGTCCCTTTCTTTTAAATATCATCCAGTCAAGGACGGAACGATTGTACAGAGTATGTTATTTTTATTTTTTTTAAATATATTTTCCTGATTTACAAATTCCTAATGCCGTTTTGTACTTACCACACGATATGCCATGGTAGTGGTAAGAGATCAGCAATGAATCACTTTTTCGCTACTCATAAGTACTAATGAAATTTTAAGTATGAGTGAGTCAACAGTATTGAAATTCAACTTTTCTGATTCATTCGTACTCACTACAACATTGATTTATAAGAACAGGTTGCAATGAGTATGAGTACAACGTTGACATCAAACTCATAACATTCGAAATATGTTTTATTCATACGCCTACTCATTCAGATTCACAAATTTAGAAAAATACTTATAATACTCATAAAAGATTCAAGTGATTCGAATCATTCATCAAAATTTATAGTCTTAGTTGTTGTTGCATTTACAAAAAATGAAGAAAGAAAAAGACAAAGACAGCAATCAAAGGAAACACACAACCTTCTAGTGAGTATTAGTAAGTATTAGTGAGTAAGTATGAGTATGATGAGTATTTCAAACTTTGAATATGAGTAGTATGAGTCTGATATTAAAATAAGTATAATTGCGTATAAGTATCAGAAATTATGAGCATGATTCGAATCAACTCATCTTTTTGAATACTCATTGCTGATCTCTGGTACTGATGGCAATATTTTTACATTAACCCTCAACAAAAAGAATGTGTAAACAATTTTTTTTAGTTGCCCAATATTTGTGTGTATGAGAGGCAGTGAAAGCCTTGTACAGTTAATATTAAAAATCCGTGACATCATGTTATCTTAAAATCTACATTCCAATACAGTTTTCGCTTCTTGCAGAACAACATTTTGGAATATACACAAAAGCCTATCTTTGATCAATTTCGTATAAAGTCAAGAAGAAAGGGACTGCTATTTACATACAGTGGCTCATAGTGCGTATAATTGAAGTTCCGGTGTGA
This sequence comes from Sarcophaga rosellei, assembly GCA_930367235.1. Classification (NCBI taxonomy): domain Eukaryota; kingdom Metazoa; phylum Arthropoda; class Insecta; order Diptera; family Sarcophagidae; genus Sarcophaga; species Sarcophaga rosellei. The sequence continues at coordinate 48,594,714 of OV884021.1, read as the reverse complement.
TCTGATTCAATTGCTACCTTTTTCGCTTCAATGATAGTAATTTTAAGAATTTGTAATGCGGAGTTCTAAGCGGAGTATTTAAACAATTTTTTGCATTAAGGAAGAATCCGAAACTAGCAAAACTTCATGTCAAACGCATAATTAGACACCAAATGTAAATAAGGAGTTATTGTTGTTTATTCTTATTTAAATGACGAGCCAGCACTGCCATATTTTTGAAAAAGTTTCCTTTATATTATCTGTAGGTTATAATAACTTTAGCTAAAGTGAACTTTAAAGTCACCTTTAACTAAACCCAACTTTAACGGCAAGTTGTAATAATGGCCCTAAATCAGTTGAAGCAAGAAATAATACAGACGATGCTTCGGCGTTTAGAAGCAACGATAAAAACAAACAAGTGTAGCTACCAAGGGTAAAAACTGTATCTCAAATGTGAATGCCTAATTATTACTAAAAATTATCTTATATATAAAAATGAGTGTGTGTTTGATTGTATGTTTGTATGTTTGAAGTTTATAGACGACTAAACGGCTGAACCGATTTTCTTGAAATTTTCACAGTATCTTCCTGTATGTCTGGAAGGAGTTATAGGCTACTTTTTATGTTGATATTCCAAATGAGCGAGGGGCCATGCCCATGTATACTACATACTACATACTTAATATTTAATTGCATTTGAAATATATTACTCATACGCATAGTTACCCCTAAAGTATGCTATCTATGATTCTTGATGTATAAAACCAAAGAAAATAAAGTGTAAAGAATGTGAATTTTGGTATATTTTGGAATATTTTTCAAAAATATTTCACGACGCGGGAGGAAAGATAGAAGGGAAAGATAAAGAAACCAAGAGCGTAACAATGTTCTCAATTGTTCTCATCGTGCGTTTTTGTTGTTTGACTAATTTTTTATTTATTCTTCTGAAACAGTGTTGCCACGAAAAAAATTTTGTAACCAACATTTGTGAAAAAATCACCAAATAAGAAAAAACATAACCAAAATTAAACTCATAGACTTTTGTTTTATCCTAAATAAAGCATATTTTCATTGTCTAGAACGCTTTCGATTATAAGTACATTCACACACACTTATAGTAAGTTAGCTTTTTAATAACTGTTTTATGCAGTGTATTACAATAAATACATAATGCGACCTGTTTTGGGCAATAAAAAAAAAATCAATTTTGGGCGGGACGAAGTTCGCTGGGTCAGCTAGTTTTAAATAAAATATGATCTACAAATTTGCATCAACTTTTTTGATATTACTTTGCATTGCATAGAAAAAAATCTCATACACCCAGTGTCCAAGTGCAGATTTGAGTTACTGTATATAGTCTTGGCAAGATTGGAAACATACGATAAATGATTTGATGGTCACAATTGACTAATTTGAATTGTGACAAATATTATCAATTTCTATTATTTCATTAGGTGTTGCACATATTATTATCGATATGATAGAATTTTATAGAATGTTGGTCTATTTTTTTTATCGAACCCCTGGAAGATGCCTATTTTTAACAAAATATAACTTCAATAAACCTCCTATATTCTTCAAAGTACAGGATGCCGGATAGACAGAGTTCATCGACTGAAATAACCAAGTATTTACGCATTTCGATATGTTCTGAGTTTCTAATTTGATACAACTTACATCACAGTACCAATTAATTAATGTATCTTAATTAATAATTATATGCGGATAGTAAATATTTACAAAGGATAATAGTAAATGAAAACCTTTTGGTTTCGTTTTCAGAAATCTCTTAACAAACACGGATGTATATTACATGACATTTTGTTAAAATATGACGTGTGATGTTGAAATATCGCAAGAATGATTAAAAATGTGTCGAAAGACTCAGTGGCTGCAAATATTCACATGAACAGAGTTTCTGAAGTTTGGGTTTCTTTCTCTTCAGCAAATTCACCAACATATTGTACAAGTTGAAATAAGGAGTTCAAAAACCTCATGTGTATTATCAAATACATACACAGGATTTTTGATGGATATAAATTGAGGTTAGGCCAATAATTGAGGTTAACGATAGGCACCGTGTACTGCTCTGGATATATCACAACTGTAAGGAAATCTATGAAGACATCAATATTTTTAAAGTAAATAGAGTTCGCTGCATTTGCTCCTATCAGCGACCATCACATGATCCTCGGATTGAACTAAAATTAAGCCATGAAGTTTTTTTTTTCCACAAAATTCTAAATAATTTTTTATTGACAGATAATATAGCAACGATTGAAGCCTTGATAGGCAAATTTGGTCGAAAGTTTGACGAAATAGAGCCTCAAATATGTTCAAATCGAAAGCATCAATGGACATTTCATTCATAGATAGATGCTTCAGTTTCTCATTTCAATCTCAGTAAATCGAAGATTATTAAAGTATTTGTATTTTATATTCTCATACCATACATACATAATATTATGATTGTTGTTTGCAGTGTATAAATCTATCGTATCATGAAAGTATCGTAAAATATGAAACATGTTCCAAATCATTTTGTAAATGAATAGGTAACAATGTGTTTACCAACCTATTAATTCTATTTTTAAAATCGTTAAAAAGAAACCACTCCGTTAGGCTAATCCATACTAATACGTGTCCCGCACTCAATTATCGTACTAATAAGTGTTCCGCATACAATCTGTTAATGTAAACAGTTTCTATACAAAATCTATAATTAATTTGAATTTAAAAATGAGACTCGAACTTGAAAATACATGTACACACTACGTGCACTTATGTTGCATGATAGTAAATACAAATTCTTGACAAATCAATTTAAGAAAAAAATACAATTTAATCTCTAGTCTAACTATAATAACAACAGTTTATAATAATATAAATCATAAGATTAACCCTTTGTGATTTTACAACATTTTACTTGAATACAAATTGTAACGGACTTTGATTAAAACAACAATATATGGATACAGTTTTATTTTAATATTTCGTCCTCAGTCATTCAAACGAATTCGGTTTTAAACTCTAAGGGCCATATATGCCTCATAAGATAGAAGTGATCGTTAAGCTAAAGGGAGGATCATTCTAACTTTACAGTTCCCTTTAACTAAAGGTACCTTTAACTAACCCCAAGCTTAACGACAAGTCGTAATAATGGCCCTAAAAGTTTGTTAATCTGAGCTTAATGACGCTGCAGACAGAACCTAGAGTACAAAATTGGTAAGCACTTACATATCAGAGATCAGCAATGAATCGTTTTTTACTCATGAAATTTTGAGTATGAGTAAGTCAACAGTATTGACATTCAACTACTCTGATTCATTCGTACTCACTACAACATTGATTTATAAATACAGATTGCAATGAGTATGAGTACAACGTTGACATCAAACTCATAACATTCGAAATATGTTTGATTCATACGCCTACTCATTCAGATTCATAAATTTAGAAAAATACTTATAATACTCATAACTGATTACAGTCTTAGTTGCATTTACAAAAAAAAAAAAAGATGGAAAAAGACAAAGACAGCAAGCAAAGCACAAGAAAGCTACCTTATAATGAATATTGTAGTATTCGTATGTGAATCATAGTTATTTTGTGATTCCTGTAAATGTTGAGTAAAGGAGAGTCGAAATCAACAACATCATGCGCATTGTTAAGTATGAGTACGATGAGAACTTCAAACTTTAAATATGAGTAGTATGAGTATGATATTAAAATAAGTATGAATGCTTATAAATATCAGAAATTGTGAGTATGATTCGATTCTACTCATCTTTTTGAATACTCATTGCTGATCTCTGTTACATATGTACATATGTGTGCTGTTTATAGAATTTGCATCATTATAAAAAACCACAAACTTAACTAAATTCCTACAATTAGACATACATAAATTAAAAGAAGGTAGAATTCATTTAATGGTAATAATAATAAGGATTTACATTTTTACGCCGTCTAAATTTTCTACTGTTTCCATGTGAAATTTTTAAAACCGTGAAAAGAGAAAATATTGTTTGCTTATTGAATTTAATTTAAATATTTCTTTTTAAGTTTTTTTTTACTAAATGACCGCACGTCATTAAAGGGTTAATTTCAATTTCATTTGACTACGTCTATGAAATCGAAAATTTAATAAAACATTTACTTATTAAAATATGTACATGCAGGCATGTGTATGATGTACGAGTATATCACATATGAAACTTTTACATACAGATGTACATATGTGTGTATGTATGTAAATATAAAAGATATAAATTCTATTTCTGGCCTTTATAGAAAAACGCTTAAGCACATGCCAAACCAATAACGGTGTGCTTTTCATATGTATTTTGGCAGCAGCAGTAGTAAATGGATGTTTCATGACCCTGATACAAATAGTAACAATGTTACTATAGGTGTAAAACTAACTATACATACGTATATACACGTACATATATATACATATGAACATGCATATGTAACAAAAAAGTTTGTGTGTACGTGTGAGTGTTGTGCAATATTATATTCTGGTGTTCCCAATAGAAAACATTGCCTTGAGCTCAACTTAAACTGGCAATTGTTTTTACTTTCTGCTGTATTTGTGTCTTTAATAATATCGTTTTTTTGTTTTGTTTTCTTTTTTTTCATTTTATTTACCGAAATCAGTACATTCAAGGTTAGTAGAGCATATTTCCAGACAGTAGTCGAAAATGACATTTTCATCTTTACGGTAGTTTCCTTGAACCTTGAAAAACCAGCTGAGAGAACTAAAAAAAGAGAAAGAGAAAATAAATTGAAATAAAATGAAAAACTTTTCATGTGGTGAAGTGAAGAAAAAAAACAAGAAAACATTTCTATTATTAATGTCACACTGCCGTGTTCTCTATTTTTTTTTTTTTTCTTTTTAATTATAAATGAGTGTCTTAACTTTTATTTAAAGTCTTAAATTGAAAAACGGCCTTTATTTAGGCCGTATACTTTCTGTTCGATTTGATTTGATAGTTTGGTTAGATAGCAAATTAATCTCCTGTTATTTTTAAGACAAACGATTTCCATACAAATAGACAAACGTTCGTTCTACAAAAAAAAAACAGGCCTTAAAAGATGACTTATTTTGCATGCACATGGACGCATACATTATTCATACGTACCCGTGAAAACTGTTGTTGTCGTAGTTGTTGTTTGTATATGCTATAGATTGTTGGTTGTTATTCCCTTTGTGTTTGTTTGATTGACAAAAATAACTCAAAATGCGTGTTTTTTCTGTCGTTTGTGGATATTTTAACCGTTTCAGCTTGTTTTATTTTGTTTATTTTATTGTTGTTTTTGTTGTTCTATATTCAGACCCGAAACAAAGAAACGCACTCAAGACAAACATACACAAACGCACGTATCTCTTTCTTTTGATTTCAACAGAATATTTACTTATTTTTTATATACACACACGTATATACTTATTTTTATTGTTTCCTTATAGTTGTTGTTTGGTCGAAAGGAAACGAATAATCATAAATAACTCATGCCTGTTGGTATTTGAAATTTTACCCGCTCACAGACTACGCCGAACGAATGCGTCTTAAAGAACAAGTGGTACTGAGGTGAATAGCTGAGAGCAGAAAATCTTATGAATGTTTTCCATTTTATAATAACTGAGGAGATGAAATACTATTGTTGTTGTAGTTGCTACATCTCACGATTACGATGACGATGATGATGCTTTTCTTTTCACTATCCCTGAGAGTGGTGTAATTATACACGTATGTATGTATGTACGTATATACGTATGTGTTATTGTGTTTTCCATTTTCACCACTACCACATGTTTACGTGCCGAAATGATGAAAAGCAAAAACAAATGAAATTGAATGTACAAATCAAAATGAAAAATAAATCATTTCTCTTTGGTAGGAGAATAAATCATTTCGTATAAGAAGTTGTTAGTTAGGGACGAGAATTAAATGTTTCATTCATTCATGCATTTCATAAGATTTTTATTATTTTTTTCTAAAGACTGATGAGATCTAAACTAGTATGTATACATATGTATATAATATGTATTCAAAGATTTAAATTCTATAAAAATTTCCATGTCAGAAATAAAAAAAATAAAAAATAGAGGTAATTTTGAAAAGCAAAAAAAGAACCCAAAATACGGAATCACGAAAACCGTGAGAGTATTTTATTATCTCTATGCACTCAAAGCACTCATTTCTTTAGATATCGAACAATTTATTTACGATTTATTTTATTTTGTGTACTGATTTTCATCTGGTTACCCTTTATTTCTTCTTGGAAAGCACTAATATTATTAAAAATGTTTTTTCTCTTTTTTTACCTCTTTTTCGTTTTTTATTTTTTTATTTCAGCAATGAATGAAGCTATCAACATATTTTTGAAGAGATATTTCCCATAATTAATTTAAGATTTTTCGATTAATGCTTATTTACTAATGCTATTACCGATATTGTTCCTATCAGTTACCAATTATCTGCATTAATATTATTACGTTTTTCACATACATACATAATTGGCCATTACAGCCCTTCAGACAGGATTACGGACCAGCTTCTCACACCACTCATGTTATGTGCCTTAATTTTGTACTTGAGTAGCTGGGCCTACAGATTAACGTCGACTCCGAACGACAGATTTTGAGAAACTTTGTCATGGTAGGTTTATTTACTCTCAGAATTTTTCCCAGAAATCTGCTGAGAGGAAGCCGCAGAAGAAATATTTTTTTCATATTTCGCTTTGATGTCTGGCCTGGGTCTCGAACCCGAGCTTTACGTCTAATAAGAGTACACACAGACTACTAGACCACGGTTCTAGTTATGTTCTTATCTTTTTCGTTGATTGCAAACAAAGTAAAAATAAATTTGTGTTTAGTCTCAATTAAATTCTTTATTGTTCGCACTACTTTTGTGAGCCACTGTTTACAACTTGTTGAATACAACAATAATTAGCTTTAGAAGGCTGATCTTCAAACCACGACTGTTCTCTTCACATGCAACGCGGCTTCACACGAGACTCACTGAATTCTTACAATTCGTTTCCTGTATTTGTCTTGCCTTTTTAGATGCCCACGTAAACAGTCTGATGAAAGTTCTTAAAGTCGAACATTCGTGGTTTCGCTTTCCGGGGAACTCTATTGCGACTTCATTATTGTTTGTGTATTTTATTCACATTGCTTGTTGTTGCGTGCGCTTACTTGTCTATCCCATTTTCTTTCATACTGATGTTGTTGATTTACTTGTAACAAGTTCGCTGTATTTGTTTGTGTAGCTTTTGTATATCGTTTTAATGTTAATCCATGGTACACCGTTTCCATTTTCGTTACAATATACATATATGCGTGCACCAAGTGGCAGAAAATTGTTTAAAAAGTGTCAAAACCGATTACAAATAAAGTTTATTGGTTCATATATTTACATTTTGTAACTCCAAAATGCAATCTGCCTTACCAATAACTGAAATGCAGGCATTAAGAAAGGAACAATTTTAAGGAAGTTTTTTTCAATAGCTCTTGTACATATCAGTTACGTCTGTACATGGTTAATGTCGACCGATAACTTTCGATTTTGAACTAATGGCGATACCTTTACAATTATTGTCATCTTAAAAATAAAAATAACTAATCAACGTAAATAGCATGAAAACATTGCAATTTTCAAAAATTTTACAATAATTTCTAAGAATTTGCAGAACTTGATGCTGATCAAGTGTGGAAATCTATTTCTTTTACATTGCCAGAAATCCGACTCCATCGAAATCGGTTGAATGTTGTTCTATGCGATCTTTTTCATGTAGTATTACATTGTCAGAGCTTTAGCAGTAGCTGTGCAACTCCACAAACATTGCTTCTTGAGTCTTGAGGATTCTATTCTGACGACATTCTAATTATAATGCCAGACTTGTTTCTGATGTTATGGCAGATTCATTTTCATTTTTTTTGTACTCTTCGAATGGGGGCTTTTCATACGTTTTGCAAATAACAATAATCGATATGTTTTTGAAAACGATTTTGTATTGAAAGATGAAAATTTAAATTTCTTTGTAATTGCAAGTCAAATTACATATAATCAAATAATTTGAAAAAAAATTCCTTTAAATTTTACAAGAATATACTTTAAAGCTTTATTGCAAATTTCTTGAATTTTAGATAACTATACGACGTACATACATATATTTGTGGCTAAACGCATACATACATACATATTTCCCAAGGTATATACCAGAGATCAGCAATGAATCGGTTTTTCGCTACTCATAAGTACTCATGAAATTTTGAGTCAACAGTATTGAAATTCAACTACTTTGATTTATTCGTACTCACTACAACATTGATTTATAAGTACAGGTTGTAATGAAAATGAGTATAACGTTGAGATGAAACTCATACCATTCGAAATATGTTTGAGTCATACGCTTACTCATTCCGATTCATAAATTTAGAAAAATTCTCATAATACTGTATATGTTTGGAATCATTCAACAAAATTTACAGTCTTGGTTGCATTTACAAGAAGAGAAGAAAGAAAGAGACAAACACAACAAGCAAAGCAAACACACAACATTCTAGTGAGTATTGCAGTGTTCGTAGGCGAATCATACTTATTTTGTGATTCTTGTAAATGTTGAGTAAAGAAGAGTCGAAATCAACAACATCATGTGTATTGTTAAGTATGAGTACGATGAATACTTCGAACTTTGAATATAAGTAGTATGAGTATGATATTAAAATAAGTATGAATGCGTTTAAGTATCAGAAATTATGAGTATGATTCGAATCTACACATCTTTTTGAATACTCATTGCTGATCTCTGGTATACACATAATTTTGTGTTTACAAACCTCGCAGAAATACTGTATAAAATCGGCAGTAAGTGTATATTTGCCAAATTTTAGAAACAATAGATATTTAAAAACAATTAAAAAATAAAAAATTCATTTTAACATCCGTTGAAATAGTTCACCTCACAAGTATTTATAATTTTATATGTAAAAAAAAAACAACAACAAAGTTTATCTACCTTTGAAAATAATTGATTTGAAATGAAATACACATTTGTAAAGCCAAAAAATTTAAAAAAAAATTGTTTGAAAATCAAATCTAAGAATTCTCTTTTTGTACATTAAGAAATAAATCCGTCATGAGCGTTTCAATTTTCAATAATATACCCATTTTTGTAATTTTTATAATTTCTTTCATTTTAACCCTTTAGTAGACGAAGTTCCCTGATCACATTCCTTAAATAATTTTCACCAATTATTAATAATCTAGTAGGTATTATATTGACTTATTAGATGTGAGGCCACGTTTCAAAACCCCAAGTCAAACATCTACAAAGAAACGAAATACGTATGTACATACGTACAAAAATATTTCTTCGACGACTGCCTCTGAGCAGATTTCTGGCAAAAACTCTGACAGTGCCATGAATTATAAGGTGCACTATAAGGAAACCTTTTATAGATGGTGTATCATAAGTTTCTAGGTACTAGATAGGTTGTAGCTATTTACGACGAAAAAGAAGAAGAGGCGCACATATCGTATCATTGGGATGCAACTTTTTCATCAACTGCCATGTTTTAATAACCGAGGCATTAAGGAGATATGCCAATAGTGGCCATCACCATTTCATTTGTCTGATTAGCGAGCTGTAGACTGCAACTACGACCCCCATGCCCACATTATATCGCTAAACCACATTTTTTTTTGGGAAATACTTACTGCATGAATCGTTGGCAGGATCCCATTTCATTCATATCAAAATTTGTTGCAATTGTGAAAACATTATCTGATTGTTGTTGTCGCATATCTGCTTATTTCATTACCGGGATTGAGCGAAGAACCCGTTTTGCAGTTTGTCCTCGTATCTTTCCTGAACTACGTATTCCGATCGATAAATGTCGCAGTAATTATCTATGAATATCTGAAATACATATTATAAGTTTTGTTCTTTAAATGGTAATAGTACTATGATCATATTGAATCCTTGAATTCTTTATTACGTGGAACATTAGCTTTTGAAAGAAGGCCAAGCAGTTTATCGCCACTTGCACCAAAACCATGCTTTTAAATAACTTTTCAAACCAAGTCGAATCGGTTTCCTTCGAATATATTGCTTGCCCCAATACGGAATCATACTTTCATCGATTGACAAATCATAGAGCAGGTTAGGACAGCTAGGTTAGTTTCACCAATGCATTTTTTTTTTATTGGGATACTTCGTATATCCAGACAAGACAATCCCTTCGAAAAATACTTTCATCATGTCTAATGTTACATCTATATTTATACTTTTTAGGAGTCCATACAAGTTAGTTTGCTTCTCAAAATGGCTTAAAATATATTCTGAGAATATTATTTAAAAAATTCAGTTGGAGTTTCGCGTGACAGAGCTTGATGGAATTATTCGCCACCAATTTGAACTCGTGTTTGTATGTCAATTTGAAAACTCTGAGACTCGTATTAATTTCTTTAGGGATTCATCATCATTGTCATGCCACTCATCATTTTCCTCTACTACTTCATATGCAGTAGATGATAATTTTCAACTAAGATGATTAAGATTTCCTTCATCCTTGGTCATCATCGCTGTCTTGATCGCCATTGAGGCCATTGTCGATTAGAGCTTCCAGTTCATCCAATATTTCAGAAACTGTTAGGCTATACAATATGAAAACAAATTTTACCCAATTGCCAATTTCTATCACATTACAATTGCACTGCGGACGCAGCGTCCCTTTTAGGGGACTTTACATTGAAAGTCACTATCTGCAAGGAGCATTATATTTCGTCATAACTTTTTTTACATGACTTGAATCATTATACCTATTATTTGTAAATAACAATGCACAAAAATATAAAATATTCACATAGTAATATATAATATATTGTTACGTTTTTATCTTTTTAGAAATGTTTAGAATATGAGTTCGTTGATTGCAAACCAAAATAAATATTTATTTCGTTTCAATTAAACTCTTTATTGTTCGCACTACTTTTGTGTGCCACTATTTACAAATTGAAGATACAACAGCAATTTGTTTCTTCATTTTTTTTTTTTGCTCACAACACAGATCTTTTCAACTGTGATCTTCAAACCAAGACTCTTCTCTTCACAAAGCGCAATGCGTCTTCACACAAGACTGACTGAATTCTTACTACTCATTGCCTGCTTTGTCTTACCTTTTTATATGCTCACGAAAACAGTCTGATGAAGGTTCTTAAAGTAGAATATTCGTGTTTTCGCCTTGTTGAGAACTCTATTGCGACTTCATTGTTGTTTGTGTATTTTGTTCACATTGCTTTTTGTTGCGTTCACGCTTACTTGTCTAACCCCCTTTCTTTCATACCGATGTTGTTGGTTTACTTGTAACAAGTTTGTTGTATTTGTTAGTGTAGCTTTTGTTAATCATGTTCATGTTAAACGATGTTTCCATTTTCGTAACTATATTTTGCAATTTTTATTAACTTACTGGAGATTTTTGTCTTTACCTAAATTGGTGTTCCTTATTTTGCATAAACACAACACACAAATCACAATACATATTCAAATTTTTGAAAGTGTTACAGTAGAAAATTCAAGGGGCCCTTATAAGGGACTCTGTACACTAATGGGTTAATATTGAATATTGGTTTCATGTGCACAGATGAAGAAAAATGTGGAAAACGAACATTCTTATAAACAAAATTACACATTTCGTACAGGGTTCACTAAGTTCCGGTTTCATTTTAAATAAACAGTTTCATTTCAAATTTACGGACAAAGTTTACAAACTTTTCTTTTGGGCTTTCAATTACCTTGTATTAGGAGGAAAGTTAGCAATTTACTAAACTGATTTCAATTACACGAGGGAATAGTTCGTATATAATAACCTAACACACCAGTAATAAATTCGGATGGTTTGGCTGAAAAAATATATATATATATATATGCTTACTTTCATTTAAAAAGGCAAGTAAACAAATATAAATTTGGTGCTTGAAAATGCATAAGGAAATGCTCTTACCGTCAGCGGATTATAATATCGTAATCTGTTGACTACTTATCTTCCTAATGTTCAGTACGTGTTGCAAATGAAATTCTTAAGAATTCAATAAATCTAGGGAGACCTCAAGTCTTAAAAAAATGCAGACACTCATCGTCATCATTTCTTCCCTGCAGAAATATTTCTAGTAAGAATTTTTCAAAACTAAACCAGTCAATCACTCAATGATGGAATAGTTGTATCATCTGTAAATTATCATCTATTGGGATATCTGATGTACATATAACTAGTGCATAAGATAGGGCCAAGCACACCTTCTTGAGGTATTTCAAATTGAATACATGCAAAAGCGATATCATATCAAACCAAATGAACAACAAAAGATGGTTAAGGAAGTAATTTCTTCAGCTTATTCAGCTTACGGCTGAAGAAGTAAAGCCTTGAAAATGTTTGACTTTTGTACAATATATCAATAAACACTGCTAAACACAAACGTTCTCCAATTGTTCCAATGAATTTTTTATTTCCTTTACAATATGGTGTCATGCTTTTGTCTAAGTCCGATTTCTGTTCCGAAACTGGAAGTAATCTCTGTAACAAGAGCCAAATAATTTAGAGAATATGGACAAGAGACTTATTGGTCGGTTGGAAGATATTTCATTTTCTGTTTCATTGGGTTTAAGCACCCACTAAGTTGGATAATAATTTCATATCAATATTGCTTTAAATATTGCTCCTGGCGGCTGAACAATGCTCTTTTAAGGCAATAATTGCAAAGCAATTGCATCAATTAAGTCGTATCCTGACGATTTTCATTTATTAAGGCCTATTACAATAATTAAAGGGAGTAAATGTTCGTTCGAAATACTTTATTAAACTCATTAGCTTTTCAGTTATCAGATTTACGCCATTGTGCCGCGCTTAAGATATTCTGTGACCTTCTTAAGTTTGTATGGCACACAAAATTTTGCGAACAATAAAGAATTTAATTGAAATAAAACACAAATTTATTTTTATTTTGTTTGCAATCAAAGAACTCATATTCTAAACATTTCTAAAAAGGTAAAAACGTAACAATATTATTTATTTATTGCTTAATGCAACCATTACTGGACTAGGATCAGAACCTAAGTTATCACAGCCTGGAGGTTGCTGATCTTCTCCTCCATCATTATGAGTTTTCCCTCAACGGACTTTTCCAAATTATTTACTTTCCTATCAACGGTCTTTTATAGACTTGACACTTTCTCCTCGACACTAGTAATTCTTTTGCTGACCGCTTCTCGGTTGTCGCTTCTAATTTATTTTCAATTTTTGTAAAAATGTTTGTTGGATTGCTTCAATCCTTTGCTATCGCTATCTTTTCACGGCTCAGCCAGAAGTTTTTGATTTTTGGCTCTAGAAGCTTCTTATGCATGCTCAAATAGCTTTTGGTTTGCTACTTGCATTTTCTCCATCATAGCGGCTAGCAACAAACTTATATCGATACCGCCAGGGGTTGCAGGGGCCTGTAGGTCTCATTTCTCCTCGAACTCATAAGAATCGATATCCATGCCACGATTCCGAAGTTCTTCCCGTAACCGCCTTTGGAGCTCATTTTTCGTTCCCATTATTGGTAACGCTAATTTACCCAATTCTTATTTGAGCCTTTCTACTCTTAGTTCCGAGAGTTTCATTTTGATTTTATCTTGTGTTTTTTTTTATTTATTTATTTATTTTTACCTTGGATTTTGCAATCCCACTTCTGACACCAATTGTTACGTTTTCACCCTTTTAAAAACGTTAAAAGTATGAGTTCGTAGATTGCAAACAAAATAAAAATAAATTTGTGTTTAATTTTAAATCAATTCTTTATTAATCGCACAATTGCGTGTGCCACCTTTAGTAAAATTGATCTACACAACAACAATTTACTTAAATTTTTATTCTTTCTGTACATTCGTTCGTTAGAACTTCAAGCCGCGATTCTCTTCACACGCAACGCTATGTGTCTTCAAGCAAAACTGACTGAATTATTTCTCCTCGTTGCTCGCTTTGTCTTGCCTTTTATATCGCTGGATCCACAGTCTGATGAATACTCTCGAACGAGGATGACTGGCTTCGCGAAATATCTAAAAATGTAAACAAATTGTTTTCATTATTGTTGTTTGCGTATCTTGTTTACGTTTCTCCTTTAGTGTTGTTGTTGCTTGTATACTTTGTTTATCCTTTTTTTTATATACTGATGTTGTTGTTATATTTTTGTTTATTCTTTGATCATGTAAACAAGCCCATTATTTTTGTTGTTATATTTTTACTTATTCGTTGATCATATAAGCAAATCCATTGTGTTGTTTTTGGAGCTTTGTTTATTATTTTAATGACACAATTTCCATTTTCTTAACAATATCTTATTATACCATTAAATTTACAAAGTCAATGGGAAGGATCCGTTGGCTAATATATGGGTCTTCCAATTGGCAAGGAAGAAATAGTAATATTTGGCAATACATTTATAAAGTTAGATATGCGTGAAACCCGCCAAGAATGTTTGGCATTACAGTCACTGCCAACAATAAATCGGTGACAAAGTTGCGTGAAACAAATGTTCTTACTGTTCACATTTTGTATTGAATCTTGGGGGAGAATATATTAAAAAATATTCATATCTGCGTTGATGCATAAAATTTTGACTCCACGAGCTTGTTAAAATGTTGCCTTAATTCGATTTATTACTTTATATTTAAGATTTGATTTTATGAGTATGAGTGCGCTTGCATGTGATCTATTATCGGGGATATTTGCATAAATACTGTCATAATCATGTATCAAAAATATGTCGATAAACTTGTTCGCAAGAAAAATTTTAACTTAATTAAAATGATTAGAAATCATGGTCATCATGATCGTTAGATTTTCCATCATATCCTTCAATTTTTGCAATCAATGATGAGGCTCATTATTATGCATACCATTTAACTGAGGATAATCTCTATTATTAACTGTTAAAAGTATGATTTCTACATTCGGTAGAATATATTCATTGAAATGACATCCTAGGCAATGCAAGCAGCGTGGTGGCGAACTATGTTGCTTTGTGCAATTGGTTGTAAAATGATACGTCCCACAAAAGATACATTTTAAAGGGCTTTCATAATAAGTTTTTGTGCGTCCATATAACTGGCAACGCTGACATTGTATGAAATCAAATGTCCTGATAGGTGACTCAATTATAACGATGCAATTATTGATTGTTTTCAAATTATAAAAATTCTTATTAATTACTTTTAGGATTCAATTCAACGAAACACATGGAATACATGACTCTTTTGCAACACGACTTTTATCATTCGTAACAATTTTAACTTGTCATTCTAACAATAACAACTCTCCGTTAATATCCTCCGTAGGGGTTATATGGTGAAAATCCTTGATCACTACTCTTAGCGCACTTTCCTACTTTAACTGAAAGGTATGGAAATAAACTTTTGAAGTTTTTAAATACGTAACTATCTTCCCGTATAAATCTACATTCTTTTTATCGTTAATCCAATTTTATTCTGTTTTAAATAATAGTAACGGATCATATTTTCTTAACCATAATTATGATATGTTATCTACATATGGAATGTAAATTGGTGGCGGTTTTTGTATGTTGTCTTCCTCAACTTTTCGTTCATTATTATCAACAATTGCATTTGCTCGTTGGCCTGAATAAAGGCTCCGCTTATGTTTTAGTTTCATTTTGACGAATCATTATGCATCTGTTTACTAAACTTCAAAACTCTCGTCTTCACAGCTTTCGCTTAATCTTACTACACCCTCAGTACACTGGTTATTTCTACTGATTTTGGTAGGCAGTACTCTTGGCAGTAGCGTATTTGTATGAATCAAAAGCTTACGATCCACAAATGGTGACATTTGTTTTTTTTTTTGTTGCTAAAGAAAATAACATTTACCGTAGGGTTTTTTATATATATTTTTGTGTGTGTTTATATATCAGCTATGAATCGTTTTTTCGCTACTCATAAGTACTCATGAAATGTTGAGTATGAGTGAGTCAACAGTATTGAAATTCAACTACTCTGATTAATTCGTATTCACTACAATGTTGATTTATAAGTACAGGTTGCAATGAATATGAGTACAACGTTGACATCAAACTCATAACATTCGAAATATATTTGATTCATACGCCTATTCATTCAGATTCATAAATTTAGAAAAATACTTATAATACTCATAAACAGACGTCGGCACAAAGAGAACATGATAAAAATGTGACAATATTTATGAGAGTCATGTGTTAACCCAGAGGCAAATTTTTAGTAATATTTTCAAGTCTACTTATTATCCCAAAAATATGTATATGTGAGCGAAAAATATAGAAAAATTACCTTGGCAAGTATTCTTCAAAGGCAATTAAAATAATTAAAAGGTTTTTAATAAATTAAAATATTATCAGCACGGAATGTGGCAGCTAAAATTGTTCCGTGTCCGTTCTCAATTTCTCTTCCACTTTCATGGGGTATTTCAGGAAGTTGTTCATTTTCAGTTTCTTCTGAAGTTACGTCGATAATAACTTGAAATGTAATTGCTTCGTATCACTAATTTCGTCTTGTAACTTCTGAAGCTGATTAAACGGGTTATAGGGTGGGGTTAGTATGAGGGTAAGAGGGGTAGGGCATGTACTATGGGGAATGCACAAACCTTTTATATTTTAATTGTGTATATGTAAATGATAAGTGTTTGTATATGTTTTTTGTGAATGTATTTTCTAAAACGTTATAAACGTATTTTATTTGTTTGTATTTTACAACACTAAATATTTTTTCAAATTTTTTTTTTGTTCACAATCGTTCACAATTGGGTTTTAATTTATTAATGTTCACAATATTTATAACTTCTCAAATATATATTTAATATAAATTTATTTGTTGTTCACTTTTGTTTTCACATACGCGTAGGGCTTGTTGGGTTGTTCTGTGTTGCTTGAGGATCGATAGTCATCTGTTCAACTGATCAACAAGGATCAAAACAATCATGCAGGAGTTGTTGATGAAAGTGTGTATGTTGATGTGTATTGTGAATGTTGATGTGTGTTGGTGAATGTTGATGTCAGGGTTGGGGTTGTTCGAATTTGTTCACTCGTGTGAACAGAAGCCTTTGCCGAGTATACTCTTGTTCCTGCTCATAATCTAGAGCACATCAAAATTTTGTTTGAAATATACCCTTAAAATTCCCCATGTATTTAGAACATTTTATTCTGGAACCGAACGCCCTATTTTCAGTAACATTATCTGTCCTTGAGCCATCTGTATATCAAGGAATGGTTCTATCTTAAAAGAGTTTTGTGGTCTCTAAATTTTCACAATTTTTCTCCATCTCTTAATAAAATTATATGTATTAGAAATGTTGATTCAGTCCAGGGAGTAGTTAAGAAGAATGCTCACCGTTACTTACAGACGAATTGTTCAAAATTAAATTAATTTCCTTCGTAGGATATCCTAGAGTGTCATCATAGCAATAATAGTGAAAATAAAACTAAAAATAATACTACTTTAATAGTTGCCGTAAATTAGACGAGTGCTAATGAGTTCAAAATTAAGCTCTTGCAGCTTGAAAAAACGTTTATAAAAAAAAAAATATTTTTTTCGGCGACTTCCTCCTTCCTACCAGTCTTATAGCTTTGAGTGTAAATAACAGTTCCCATCCCTTGTTGGGTTTTCTTAAGTCACAACTGAGAGCGACCCCTGATCAAACCCAGCATTGACCAGTTTGACATTTCGAATGTGCTCCACCCAGAGAAGCCATGGCCGACATTTGAATGATATTATATTCCACACCTAATGGCAACAATAAGTCTATCAAAAGAATAAAAAAATTTAATGACGTCTCATACGCACTTACTTGTATTTAAATTTAAGGATTGGAAGTGCTTAAAAGAAGACCCTATATAATTTGATAAATTTCGAAAAGTTGAGTACATAACGTAGTCAAATTTGCACTTACTACCTAAATTTTGTAATGCCAACTAATTGAGGTAGGCAAACTGTCAAATTAGTTTGCTAACTCGGTACTATCGTCTACTCGAAGATATGAACGGCTAAGAAAATAGATGAGTACATTCGAATCATACTCACAATTTCTGATACTCATACGCATTCATACATATTTTAATATCATACTCAAAATACTCATATTCAAAGTTTGAATTAGGTTGTTGATTTCAACTCTCATTTACTCAACATTTACAAGAATCACAAAATGCACTACATAACTCACTAGAAGGTTGTGTCTTTGTCTTTCTTATTTTTCTTATAAATGTAACAACAACTAAGACAGTCAATTTTGATGAATGATTCGAATCACTCGAATTATTTATGAGTATTATAAGTATTTTATTAAATTTACGAATCAGAATAAGTAGGCGTATGTAATGAGTTTGATGAACTCATACTCATTGCAACCTGTATTTATAAATCAATGTTGTAGTGAGTACGAATAAATCAGATTACTTGAATTTCTATACTGTTGACTTACTCATACCCTAAATTTCATGAGTGCTTACGATTCATTGATGATCTCTACTCCAGACTGATGAATTTTATTCGAATTTGAATTCTTTATTCAATTCAATGTTAACATGTAAATTCAAATTAAAAATAATAAAATTGATTATGATTTCTATATTTCTTACATCCAACTCAGATTCGAACGACGACTTTCATTCTTGAGACTACTGTACATTAGCCATCCGAGAATCGCTGCTATAACCTAAAGAAATAATATTGAAAAAAATTAAAAAAAAAAAAAGAAAGATGACACGATAATAATGATTATAAAACAACTGATCTTACTTCGCCGATTATTAGCAATGTGTTGACGATTCGGAATGTTGTCAATTTGCTTGCTAAATATTGCTCGAATTTTAATTGACAACCTTCGTCAAAAAGATTTTCCTCTACGGCACAATTGTGTTGATTGCAACAGGTCTTTGGGATTTCATGTCTTATGTGACGATAGTCATCCGTTCCATTAACGCCACAGCAGTGTAACTAAATTATTAAGAATTTATTTATTTTGCATGTAAAATTAACTGAGAATCTGTTACGCACCCAATCTTCGTAGTAGGCTAATGCTCCAGGTTCTTTATTTTCCAATGCCCACAACTCATCAAATCCCCGCTTAACACTCCCAGACAAACCGTCCTGTGTGCCATGCGATGCCATGCTCGTCAGTAATAATTGTATCAGAATCACGACTGCCAATATTAAAACATACTAGAATTATCGTAAAATTTATCGATTAATTGCTTCATTATAAATGAATTTCAATAAAATTTCAAAATTTCTTCCAAAACTTACGACAATTAATTTTCTTTTGGATTCATGTATGGCCGCCAAGCAACCGAAGATCGCTATTATTAAAATGACAGCGCCGAGTGCAATTATTATACCGCCCGCGGCATTTTCTCCATGATCGACTTTATTTTCTGCTCCACTTACTAATATGAACACACCGAAGCCAATTAAGATCAAACCCAAGATCTAAAAAAGCAAATTTTATTTGAATATTTATTTTGACAAAAAATATATGTTTTATCTTAAAATAAAAAGTTTTTAATCTATTTGAAAATAAGAACTAAAGAATAATTGATTGGATGTTAATGTTCTCAGACCTTCTATTAGGACAAAGGAGCTGAGTTGGTGGCAGTACGATTCAAAACAGTTAAATCTTAGCGTAACCTGGGCTATGCACAGGATGCTATTCTGGAAATCCGGATTGATTATATTGTTCCGTATAACTAACTGAATATAATTCCAACTTGGAACTACTGGTCTTAAAATGTAGACGTTCCTAATGGACTCAAATCAGAAATCAGCATTGAGTATTCAAAAAGATGAGTTGCATCGAATTATACTCATAATTTCTGATTCATACTTATTTTAATATCATACTCATACTACTCATATTCAAAGTTTGAAATACTAATCGTACTCATATTCAACAATACGTATTGTGTTGTTGATTTCGATTCTCCTTTACCCAACATTTACAAGAATCATAAAATAAGTATGATTCGCGTACAAACACTACAATACTCACTAGAAGGTTGTGTGTTTGCTTTGCTTGCTGTCTTTGTCTTTCTTCTTTTTTTTTTTTTGTAAATGCAACAACGACTGAGGCTGTAAATTTTAATGAATAATTCGAATCACTCGAATCATTTATGAGTATTGTAAGCATTTTTCTAAAGTTATGAATCTGAATGGATATGCGTATGAATCAAATATATTTCGAATGTTATGAGTTTGATGTCAATGTTGTACTCATACCTGTACTTATAAATCATTGTTGTAGTGAGTACGAATGAATCAGAGTAGTTGAATTTCAATACTGTAGATTCATTATTATTCAAAATTTCATGAGTACTTATGAGTAGCTCTGGTAGGTAGCTAGTTAGCTTCTTCCAGTTTAAAACAAGTTGTGTCCGGTATAGTATTTTCCTAAAATATTCAGGCCTAAAAAAAACGATTCATTGCTGATCTCTGATATGTATCTCACAAGAGTGCTCTAGTAATCTAGTGGTTAGTGTGAACATATGGTCCACACTACATTGTAACAATTAAATTCATTAATAAACACGTTTCAGAACTTAAGCCATTTGGATAAAATAGCAACTCAGGATTTAAATTTTGAAAATGAGGAATCAAAGTCATGAACAGTCGATAACTGTAATGTGTGGAGTTATGTAAACCAGGGTAACGGGAGTAATATGTAGAGGAAATATACTATAAATGGAATGATTGAGAACAAACTATAACAACATTAACACATAACGCCTAAGATTCGAACTGAGAGCCTATTTTCCAATATAAATTTTATTTTTCAATTTGTAGTAAAATGTTTTCGTGACACTTGTCCTTCCTTTCCTATTATATTTTCAAACCGAACAAATTTCATATACATAATTCTTGGATTTCATGTTACATATTCGAACAAATGAATGATTGATATTAAGAATGTAAGGAAAAAATATTTATATCATATTCAAATTTCCAACATTGTGTGTATTTTCCAAATGAAAAATATCATTTTCACCTTAATGAGGCACTGTTTCATTTCAATAATAATTCAATATAAAACAAAAATTTCTTTTACACAAATATTTGCATTTGGATTTCGAGATATTGTTTAAGGTTTTTGCGATTAATTAAATTAAATTTGTGTAAATAAAGAGAGAAAAAACTCACCGTAAAAGTGAAATTTAACAAGAGTAAAATGTGTTTAATTGTTGTAGTACCAAGGCCCATTATAAGTCGTTTTTAATTCTTTGGTATAAATAATTTTTATTGTATTTGAAATATTATTCTCGATTTTTTTTTTATTTAAGAAATTTGTTTATAATTTTAGAAAAAAAACCATTTAAATATTTACGGCTATACAGAAGAAAAATTTTGAAGAAAAATGCATAAATTACACTGTGCCACAGAGCAAATACACCCAGCTAATAACATAGTGTAGGTTGTGGATTTTGTTGAGTAGAACTCAAAAATATTTTTTTATATTTCCCGAACCCTCCAAACATGTTTTGTTTGACAAAACGGTATTCTTGATCTTTTCACACAAAATTATTGATTACCCAAATATTTTTTAACCTATTTTCATATTCGGATTTTTGTCCGATTTGATCAAACGAAGTGTCAATCTCTTTACAAGATGATGCACTTTCAGAATGTCATCATTTATTTCATATTTTTTAATTAAAGTTTGCTACTATGAGCGAACAAACTTGAAAAAATTCGCATTTATCAAGTTTACCTCATCAAACCTCATAGCATATTAAGTCAAATAATATATAAATATATGTATACAGTTTTAAAGGTCCATCCCTCTCCTCTCTAATAAATTTTAAACTTTGGATATCAGTTCAGAAATGTTTGTGTAATCAATAAATTTGTGCGTAAAGTCCAAAAAAACAGTTTTCATCAAATAAAACAAGTTTGGAGGATTTAAGATATATCAAAAAAAAATATTTTTGACTTCTACTCAACAAAACTCACAACTTGCACAATGTCATTAGCTGGGTGTATTTAATTTTTGTTTGTTTATTTATTCGCATAGTGTTATTATTAATTTGATTAAATACATTGTATATATTAATATATACTATATATGTATATATTATAACTATGACGTCATCCGTTGTTCCCGAAATAATATATTTTTGTATGCAAATATATTTTATTTAAATTTGAAAAAAAAGAAATTAAATTTTACGATTTTTTTGTTTTTATTATTGTTATTATTATTATAGTTTTGAGTATTACACTTCACTTGTGTTCTCTAAAAATAAGAAAATTATCGAAATTTTTAACGTTAAGATTTATAGATTTTACTAATGGAAGAGATATTTTAGCGTCAATATTTTAATTTTTTTTTTTTTTTTTTTTTGTGGATTCGTAAACAACTTTTTTATTCGATTTGAAATAGAATATTTCAACTTTTCTGTTTCATGAATGAGAATGAACTGAAAAAGAAAATTAAATATTTGTTGTTTTGTTGTGTACAAATGAAAATATAAAATTTTTATATTTTGTATCTGTGTATTCTTTAATTTATATTTCGATAAACAATTGCTCCAAAGTTTTCTCAAACGTATCTTTACTCATTAGAAAAGCCCAGTAGATAGACGTCATTACCGTCATCAGCATCTCTCATGCATCTCTCACAGCGCAACTATAAATGAAGTCGGAAAAAGAGAAGACTGTCAGTGATCTTGTTCCACAATCACGTCCTCCTACAATAAATTCTACAGGTGATGTCAATTTAGTACTTTTTTTGTAAAACAATTTAATTTAAAAATCGAATAAAGTTCAGTCTCATTAGTAAAAAAAAAAATCTCTTAAAAATGCAAGAAAAACTTTTATATAAATTATGAAATGTTTCCTTACATTCATACATATGTACATACATAATTGGCCATTACAACTCTTCAGTCAGAATTACGATTTCGCTTTTCACACCAGCCATGTTGTGCGTGTTAATTTTATTTTGTTCCAGATGTGTGACCTGGGGTTTGAAACAGAGATCAGCAAAAATTTAGTAGAATCGAATCATACTCATAATATCTGATACTTATTTTAATATCATACTCATACTACTCTATTCAAAATTTGAAGTCCTCATCGTACTCATACTTAACAACACGTATGCTGTTGTTGATTTCGACTCTCCTTTACTCAACATTTACAACATTTACATGATTCGCGTTCGAACACTACAATACTCACTAGAAGATTGTGTGTTTCCTTCGCTTGCCTTTTTCTTTCTTCTTTTTTTTTTGTAAATGCAACAACAAGATAGATATAAGACTGTAAATTTTGATGAATGATTCGAATAATTATGAATAGGCGTATGAATCAAACATATTTCGAATGTTGTGAGTTTGATGCAAACATTATACTCATACTCATTGCAACCTGTGCTTATAAATCAACTTTGTAGTGAATACGAAGGAATCAGAGCAGTTGAATTTCAATTCTGTTGGCTCACTCATACTTAAAATTTCATGAGTACTTATGAGTAGCGAAAAAACGATTCATTGCTGATCTCTGGTTTGGACCGTGGCCTTACAATCTAATAAGCCAACACACTACCTACTGCCTTACTTCGCAAAAATGTCAATTAAATGTTGAAACTTTATACTAAGGGCACTTCTAAGCGACTAATAAGCGATTAAAGACAACGTTTCCGAAATAAGTTAAAAAGCATTGCACCAACATTCCTTAAACTTAAAGTGCCGGAAATTCTTTAATTGATGTTTATTTTTCAAAAGGGATTTATACAATCACACAAATCGTATGATATACCAAAAAATGTGTCGTAAGATTTTTACTCACATTTTTAAAATACGGACGGAGTTTTGTAATATTTTCTCTCTGAATTTACGTACGTAAACTCGTATCGGATGTCATACAAATTGTATTTCATTATGCTACCATTCCAATCCACAGAATCATGAGCGGACACACTTAGGCCGCCCACAAGGCCCATTGTGATACCACAGTTTTACATATTCCCCTATTCCAGTAACCACTCGGAGCGACTCAGACTGCCAATATCCATGCATGACAGTTTATCTAGACCTCATTTTGTAGTAGGCACATAGGTTCGTTTAATACAATGCCCCGTTATAACCCCAATAACAGTGCTGTGCCAATTACATGTAAATTATTGATTTTTATCAATAGAGGATCAACTTTGGCTATAATTTTTTATATTATATGTTCACATATAAATACAAATACAGAAAATGATATTGAGTTGATCGGTATTATTAAAAGTGGATCTGACGACTTGTAAACATCAGGATCATCCCAATAAACACCCACCATCTGATAACGAGTGAAGTGATTTATCGAAATAAAATGGAAAGTTATTTTTTATTAACAAGAATACACAAAAATTATCGACCACTTTTAGTGGTTTTTCGAAGTTGACAACGCAGATCACAATTTGTTTTTATTTATTTTTGTTGTTATTGTTATTGTTATTATTGGCATCGTTGTGGAATGATTATTATCGTAAAAGGTAAACAAGTGGGACGGTTGTTGTTGATGTTTTGTGTTTTGACCATATTTTCCTATTTTTTGTTATTGTTTTTATCTTCACCAAGTTCAAATGTATTTTCAAATGTGTTTTTATAATAAATCATCAAGCCTACGTACACTAATGGTATATGATTACTTACACATTAATTTACATACAAACCCAATAAAGAGACACGGAGAAAAAAATTTGTATTGTAATGCTGGCAGCAATGAATGTTGGGAATGGGAATGTTTGAAACAGATTTTATTTTCTTCAACGAGATATAAAATACTTCTCGTTAAATCTTGATTTAATGTGTTATGTGTGTTTTCTTAAAGTATTAATAATGTTGGGAATAAAATTGTGTACTGAACATGTCGCTCGTTACTTGATTTTCTAATCAAAATTCGTCAGAGCTAATGCATATCCAACAGGCAATTTCGAACTAGAGTCTGTTCGTAGGAAATTTGATGGTGACAACATCGAGAATTATGTCAACTTGATGCGTTGTTACATTGCTGGCAGTTAATATTAGCCAAACAGTAAGCACCTTAATTATTTAAAAGAGAGCAGCTCATAATTTGTCATTTCGATTTTCGTACTTCCTCAATTAGCTGTATGTCGATTTTAGTAAATAAATAACAAAAATAACAACAAAATACTAGGTTAGGTTAGTGTGGTAGCTCCATACCAAAAGTTCACTTGAGCACGCATAGCGGCCCGTTGTGACGCCACAGGTGAACGCACTCCCTGTACTGACCAAGTTCCTCCGAACCAAGGAGGGAGAAGTGGTCAGCGCAAGGACTGCACATTTAAAGCACGACTACGACGCTGGAAAACTAGCCAGAAAGTTTGATAAATAGATGATAGTTCCGTTAAGCTGACAAGAATTGGAGAGCCAAATAACTAATATCTGCACCTCGCAAAAGATGAGCATTAACGAAGAAAGAGGATAACAGTTTCGTCTTCTTCAGAGGATCTTCTCCCACGGCAGAAGTCGTTAAATGGGAGCTGCATCCTTTCCGCGTGTCTTCCCATAACATAATGACCTGTAAGCATGGCCACAGTGATTGGGATGATGTTACGCCCAAGTCCGAGTAACTGATTGGTGCGCCTTCTATCCAGTGAGCCAAGTGAGTCTAGTTTAGTTTCAATGAAACTCTTTATTGTTCGCACAATTCTGTGTGCCACTGTTCACAACTTGTTGTAAACAACAACAATTTACTTTGTTTGTTATTCCTCTTTACACTCTATTGCATGAACACTAACAATTGTCCGGCAGATCTTTATAGCGATTATTCTCTTCACACGCAACGTGTCTACACAAGACTGACTGAATTTTTACTGACTCCGTTGCCTGCTTTGTCTTGCCTTTTATATCGCAGGGTAAACAGTCTGATGAATGCTCTTGAAGGTGAATGACTTTGCCTTCGCGAAATCTCTATAAACGTAAACATGTTGTTTACGTTATTGTTGTTTATGTATTTTGTTTACGTTTGTCCTTGCAGTGTTGTAGTTGCCTGTTTGTTTACTTGTTTATCTCTTTTTTATTGCTATTTTTGCTATATTTTTGTTTATTTGCTGATCATGTAAACAAGTCCATTGTTTTTGTTTTTGTAGCTTTTATTTATCATTTTAAAGTTAACCGATGTCACACCATTTCCATTTTCGTAACAGTATGATAGAAATAATTGTGTTCCATTTGAATTATTGACAGTGATTCCTCTGAAATTCTGGGAATGCATTTAACAAAAAGTCTGCACCTGAATTTTAAATCCTTATCACCTGTTTCCATTTATGGGGAATAATTTTATTTATAAATCATCTTATTTGTTAAAAATTATTCACAATAAATGCCTCCAAGAGAGAATTAATGAAATCGCCTTCAAAATGAAAATAAGATGTAGTGCAAGTCGTAACTGTTAATTTGCAATTCAGCATGGTGTAGCGATTATAATGACTGATTACTGTCTCAAGCATTTCAAGTTCGATTAAATATTAAAACAAACAATTTCCAAATAATTCATCTGATTCCGAAACCAGCACACCATCATCAACGAACATCATACGAAGATCAGACACTTCTT
This sequence comes from Sarcophaga rosellei, assembly GCA_930367235.1. Taxonomy (NCBI): domain Eukaryota; kingdom Metazoa; phylum Arthropoda; class Insecta; order Diptera; family Sarcophagidae; genus Sarcophaga; species Sarcophaga rosellei. The sequence continues at coordinate 48,568,083 of OV884021.1, read as the reverse complement.
TGGAAAAATTATAATTCATAAACACAAACCAACTACACAGCGGCTATTTTTTCTAGACAACGACATATGGTAACCCTGCTCTTCTAGGGCCTCCTACAATTAGCTAAGCATCTAATAAGCTGAATAAAAAAGTTTTGACAGGAAATTGAATTTAAAAAAATAATTACAGGCAACAGAGTAAAATGGAGATACTTTCGGAAAGACGAATTCTTCTTATAGAGACTAAAAACGTATTTGGAAGTAATAAATCAATTTTACTAAAGATTTCTTGCAGTGTATTACAGTTTTCATTCATAAAATTAAACACGTATGTATATAAAACGTAAACAGTTTAGAACAGGTTTATTTGTGTCTTACCATTTTTGAATCTCTGACAACAACCTCTCGTGATGGTAGTATATACTCACATATGAAGTTTTTAATTTTTTTAAGAATAAACTTTATTAAAATGATTTAAAACTACAAAACATAAATATTTAAAATACTTTTCAATTTAAGTAATAATTACTAGAGGATCATTTTATTGCTACTCATCAGAATAATTCAACTATAAAATCTCTCTCGATCTCGATGATTTCTTATGCTGTCAACCAGAACGCATGCGAATATTGAACCAATAAACTGTGAATGACATAAAAACAAACGATTCAATAAATTAATTAAATTTAAACGAAATAGTAAACTCACTTCCATAGTAATAATGAGCCAACTTAAGGCATTAAAATAATTCGTTTTCGATTTTATATACTTTCGATATTTTTCTTCACAGCCCTCGGTGTATAAATTATGAATGACAGCGCAATTGTGATCTTTACAGCAACTGGACGTTGGTACTTTATCCAATAAAAAATAATCATTAGCACCAGTTTTGCCACAACATTTCAACTGAAAGAATTCAACGATTATATTCAAATCAATCTTACTTTCACTTCTTTCGATTTCTTACCCATTCCTCATATATCGATAAAGTTGCATTCGTTGTCTGATATTCTGTATCCCATAATTCATCGAAACCATCTTGCAATTTCTTTGGAAACTCATTATTTATATACGCATGGCTTATGCTTACTAAAACAAATTGTATTACAATTAATACCACCAAAAGAACAGCAAACTGAAATGTTCAAAATAATCTTTATGAGAGAAAAATGTCAAAAAAAATTTAAGAAATAAGTCAAGCTTACGCAAATTAACATTCTCTTATGCTCTAATAAAGCAGCAACAACACCATAAACAGCCGTACTGAAGACTACCACACCCAAAGTAGTGATTAATAAGCCGCCCAATACTTCACCATGATCAAATTTTGAATCCTCAGTGCTCTGATACAACCATATTCCATACCATGTTAGCAGGATTCCTAAAAGCTAAAATATATTTAAAATATCGTATTTCATTTTCATATTTCAGAATAAAATACAGACGTTTTGATATTTAAAGCCATTATTATAACTTGCCGCTAAAGTTGGCTTTAGTTAAAGGTAACTTTAGCTAAAGTGTACTTTAAAGTCATCTTTAACTAATTTCCTTATTACAGCCTAATGATCAAATAAAAATTAACTTTTTCAAAAATATTCCAATGCCGAAGTAATGCCGATAACACTGCTCAACATTTTTTTAAACGCAGTGGCAACGAAGGGCCTCTTTTTTTGTTGTTGTATATGTTCATTTTGTTGAAATTTGAAGTTGCCATATTGAAAATAATATATAATATGGCAAGTTCTAACATAAAGTGTCCTTTAAAAATTAAAGGTATGATGATCTTCCCTATAGCTTAACGCTCACTTCTACCTTATTGTGCACTTTTATTAATGAAAAACAATTTATCTGCCCTTTAACACCCCCCTCCCCCTCCCTTAGTTAACTACAAGTTGTAATAATGGGCCCTTAGAGTTTTAATCATTGTCAACGAAGAGAGACATATTTTTAATGAAGTTTAATTTGAATCAATAGCGCTAAAACCTATTTCGTCTCTTTTAACACAGCTATTATGTACAACTACTGTTATGCTGTAATCTAGTAGGCAATGCTTTGGCTAATTAGGCGTGGGGCCACAGTTCAAACCACAGGTTAAACAAATTCAATAAAACGAAACATGATAAAATATTTCTTGCGCGACTTCCTCTCAGCAGATTTTTGGCAACAACTTTGAGAGTAAATAAAATTGACATGAGAAAATTTCTCAAGAATCTGTCATTCTGAGTTAAAGTGTGGGTCCCGCCACTCATGTATAAAATTAACACACACAACATAAATGGTGTGAGAAGCTAGGTCTTAATCCTGACTGAAGGATTGTAACGGCCAATTATGTATGTATGAGAGATTAGCAATAAGTATTCAAAAAGATAAGTAGATTCGAATCATACTCATAATTTCTGATACTTATACGCATTCATACTTATTTTATATTATACTCATACTACTCATATTCAAAGTTTGAAGTACTCATACTTAACAATGATGTAGTTGATTTCGATTCTCCTTTACTCAACATTTACAAGAATCACAAAATAAATATGATTCGCGTACGAACACTACAATACTCACTAGAAGATTGTGTGTTTGTTTTGCTTGCATCTTTTTTGGTAAATGCAACAACAACTAAGACTGTAAATTTTGATGAATGCTTCGAATCACTCAAATCATTTATGAGTATTACAAGTATTTTTCTAAATTTATGAATCTGAATGAGTAGACGTATGAATCAAACATATTTCGAATGGTATGAGTTTGATGTCAACGTTGTACTCATTTTCATTGCAACCTGTACTTAAAAATCAACATTGTAGTGAGTATGAATAAATCAGAGTGGTTGAATTTTAATACTGTTGACTCACTCATACCCAAAATTTCATGATTACTTATGATTAGCAAAAAACCGATGCATTGCTGATCTCTGGTATGTATGTATGTACTATTTACAATACCTAATGTAAATGCTTGTGTAACCTAAACTAGATTACATTTTGATAAGCTAATCACTTTCTTTTATACGTTTAAAAATTAAGTTTACAACTCTGGAAATGTGTTCAAAAATCATAATCGTTTTAATACTTTTGATGGTAATGAAATATAAGTTCATAACATTCATTTCATTACTGTCGATGTACAATCTTCAAGCACTGAACAATCAAAATAAATGACAACAAGATTGATGAGTCCGCTTGTATATCGCATACAGAAAGAAATAGCCTCTTGCATTTTACTGTTAGCTGTGATATACATACATGCATACATTTATACTAATTATAAATAATTTTATTTTTGCTTTCTTTAGTAGCACAGTATGACCGCAAACATGTGAATCATAAAGTAAAATAGCATAATGTACTCTACAAACAAAGCATCTCAATAAAAAAAATGTCTCTAAGGGAGGGAGAGAGAGAGGCAGAGAAAGCGATAAATTAATAAATTAATACGTACTCATATATCGTAAATTTATTACAGAGCTCTTTGTACCTTTGTGCCTTATACAATACTGTCTATCACAAGTCAAGGTAATAAATTCAATTTACGCGGATGTCGTTTGTGCAATAACTCAATAAAATATTGCATTGGGCCAACACTGACCTCATAATCACTTTTCGAAAAGAGTGAATGAAAACCTTGTAATTACAGATTTATTTTTATGATATTTATTGCTTGTCGTTCCATAGCACAATAATCATATTATAACTCCTTTGCCTTGCTTCAGTTTTTTTTTAATCAAGTCCTGGTTGATCCATTGTAGCAAGTCCTACTCATATGTTGTGCGATCAAATGCCTAGAAACAATGACTTTTGTAAACATGTGTTGGGTGGAGTAGCTGTGGAACTTTTTACTGACTGAGTTCTTCTGCCTCATCTCTTTATAATACTTGTAGTTGACGCCGCTTATTTTTCTTCAAACTGTATTTTATGTTTGAATACTCCGATAGTATAGTGGATACTGTAGAAATCTTCGATTCCCGCCAAAGACTCTGATCTGTTGTACTTTCTTCAGAAAGGTAAAAAGAGATTTTACCCGCAAAAAAATTTGTTGATGAAGGTATAACACTAGTCATCAAAAAATAATTCATGATAATAATATTACACAATATTACACTTTCCTTTCTCCTGTATCTTACTTTCTTGTATTCTGGCAGAATGCACTAAGCAATCAATGTTGGTCTCAGATAGGACCCTTAAAATTATGGAAAAAATTCTTCCTTATAATGTTTATGATAATCTTGCCTTGTTCGCATCACATCCTTCTAACAGTACAACAGAAACCGATAACTTTCATTTTAACTTTGATGACTGAAGACTGTAACAAATTTTTAATTCTTTTGATGTGGAGTTTAAATGTCATGTCATAAGCAGACCAATTTTTTTAAGGAATAGATCAGCGATTCCACCTTATTCATTTTACTTTTCAAAACAGTATGTTTGATTTTAATTTGAATTTTTACTCGGTTGTTTACTTGTCGAGAAGAAAAAAAAAAATAAAAGAACTCACCGCACAGATTGCATTAATCACAATTGCAATAAATTTATAAATTTTTGTTGTAAAAAACATTTCATTTGTTCGAGATTTACTTTGTTTACGTATCTATCTATATTCGTTGGAATTTTAAAATATTTTTCAATTTAAGAAATTCTGAAATTATTTCACACGAATACACGAATTCAAACATCCGTATCTGAATCACGTACTTTGGGAACTGAAAACCGATGACAAAAGACTAAAAATCGTTTCATCCAATAATGAATGAAACAGAATAAAACATTTTCAAAAATAAAGAAATTTATCATTCGCATCAATACAATTATGAAGTAGACCCAGATGACTTTATGTGTGTGTTTTCTTCTTTTTTTCTATTTTTTTCGATTTTGAAAATACTGACACTTACACAAAATGTCTCATCATAATGAAAATGAGAGTGATTTTTGAATGCCACAAAATAATGTCGCCAGTTTTGTGTACAAAAATATTTTCTCAATTTCACTCGTACGTTTGTGAGAAAATAAAAATCCAATCGAAAAGTGTGACTGACATCCAGACAAAGAAAACTTCAGAGATTTACATCAAAAATTCAGACAAAACAACGCTACAGGAAGACACAAGTCACGCATAGTTTACGCATTAGAGAGAAAAGAAAGAAAAAAAAATCGATAAATTTTAAGTTTAAAACCACATGAAAGAAAAACTCATTCAAATCGTTAATATGTATATAGTTTCGAATGCTAACGATTATTGATATGTACGACAGACGATAGAAAGCCAATAAAACATTTCTTGAGACTCTTCATAAAAATATCAAAAGACAGAGAGTCTTAACCTACTGCAATGAAGAAATCCTATAGAACAACAACAAATCCAAGCAAAAAGACGGAAACTGTGGGTAACCCAAAAACTTGATGAATAATTCATTTTGTTTTCTCTCTTTTATTATCAAATATATACGAGTATAAATATTTGTAGCAATTTCTTATAATTAGTTTTTTTATTTTAATGGGCATGTGTATGTGGCAGCCAATCGTTTCAAAGACAATTCAGTAAAAATTTGTATTTGAAACGCGAAGAAAGTAACAAGTGAAGCTGGAGAAAAATTAAAATTTTCAAACTTTTGTGTAAATTTAATTTGATGTGATGTAAATATTGTTACGTTTTTAAATACATACATACATAATTGGCCATTACAACCCTTCAATCCTAGCTTCTCACACCACTCATATTGTGTGTGTTAATTTTATACATGAGTGGCGGGACCTACAGTTTAACGCCGATTCCTAACGACAGATTTTTAAGAAACTTTTCATGGCAATTTTATTCACTTTCAGAGTTTTTGCCAGAAATCTGCTGAGAGGAAGTCGCCTAAGAAATATTTTTTTTTTCATATTTCGTTTTGATGTCTGGCCGGAGCTCGAACCCGGGCTTTACTTCTAATAAAAGAACACACTGCCTACTAGACTACGGTGACTAGTAGTATTTTTAAAAACGTTAAAAAAATGAGTTCGTTGATTACAAAAAAAAAATAAAAATAAATCTGTGTTTAATTTCAATTAAATTCTTTATTGTTCGGTCAAAAACTTGATGCATACAACAATAATTGTTCTGTTTATTATTCTTCTTTGCTTACACCCTTTGCGTAAGCAACAACAATTGTTCGATAAATCTTTATAACGGAAATCTTCATACCACGATTAATCTCTTCACGTGCAACGCGTATTCACACAAGATTGACTGAACTTTTACTAACTCAATTGCCGTGCCTTTTTATATGCCCACGTAAACAGTCTGATGTTCTTGAAGGCGAATGTTCGTGGCTTCGCCTTCTCGAGATCTCTATCGTTGTTTCATTGTTGTTTGTGTATTTTGTTTTTCATAGTTTGTTGTTGCCTTCTTTTCTTTTTTACTTGTCTATCCCCTTTTCTTTCATTGTTTTTGTTTTTGTAGTTTTTGTTTATCACTTTAAAGTAAAACGATACAATTAATACAAATACTCGATATAAGAGATTATATAGATCCATCCCAGTTTCGTTCACGAGTATGAAACAATGGCATATGAGGAATAAGTTTTCTTACTTTTTGCAGTTTGCCTTACTTTATAGGGTTCGTGCCCTCACAAATACAACCTATCCTTGGCTATATTGCGCTCACTCATATTCCAGAAGTCACCAAATATAGAAACAATATGCAGCTTTACCTAATGCCAATCGTACTCTTTATGGGCTGTCTTTTATACAGTTATAATGAGTCTTACACTGCACATCTTTGCACAACTCACACTTAAAGGTAACAATCATTCCAGGTGTTCCTTAGTTTATCAGAAGATATCACATAGTATTACGGAATGTGCGATTGAAAGTCCTTTTAGAATCCACGAAAAGACCATGTACATAGGTGGCTACTGTGACAATTAATGGCAATAAATTAAAAAACTAAGTTGCTCTTTAAACATAATCTGAGTTCTGTTTGCTTTTAACCCTTTGACGACCAAACATTTTCGGCTGAAGCGATTTAACCTTTTGTTTTATTTTAATAATCTGTAGCCTAATAGTAGTGACGAAAAAAAAAATTGCCCTCCTGGGTATCCTCTAAGTCCCCCATTTCGCTTGGCAAATATAGTTGCCTATGGGTTGAAAGCAATTTTTTTCTCCCAAATTATTAATTTTGAGACATGATTAAAAAACAGTTTTTTTTATTAAAAATATAAAGTAAATACAATAAATCTTAAATATTTATAATTAGTGTTGTTCGTGATAGTTTCCAAGGCAATCACGGGATGTAGTGAAACAAAGGAACACATTGCATTGAACGCAAAAAACATTTGTTCGAACATATTTTTTATAGGAAGCACAATGACAGCAGCGTTTCCACCATTCACTCTTCTCCATTTTATGAAGAGGTTTGGTGTTACTTATAAAATGAGTTCCAAATTTGGTTGACGCTAAATAGGCAAGTTTTCTTGAATTGAAGCAACTTATCAGTTCTTTGGCTAAAGCTGCTCGAAATTCAATTGAAGTCACATTGATTGAGGAACTGTTAGCCAATATGAGTTTCTTATATATTATATAACTATTATGAACACATCGCTCAAATAGGTCGAAGAACAATCGTAAATAAAAACGTCACTTACTTCTGCGATCGTACTCATAATAAACTAGCTTTTGGTCCATTAGATTAACGCCTACCATTCCTTTGTTGTAGTGCTGTATAATCAGAGGGCAATCAATATCTATGTTATTAGCTTGTCCAGCGTCGCTTGGCCTTGATTACCTCTGTTAGGTCAATAAAATTTGAGGCGAGGTAGACACCACGATTGTCCATCCATTTGACGACGGAAATGCTTTCTGACATGAAGTAACTTATGTCCCCTCTTTTCATTTCTCTATCCGCCGGAAAATTCTTCGGTAGGTGCTTTCTACTACATCGAATAGTTCCACATGCCATTTTGCTGGAGAATGTTTAAGTTTAGACTTGTAAAGAAATTATCAAAGTAGACTTCAACCCCTTTTTTTGTCAGTGGCTTACATAACTGCAGGACGACAGCTTCGCCAAGACCGTGTTCAACAAATAGTTTTTTTTCCTGTGTAAATCTCAAAATTATACAAGTATCTAGTTTCCGACTCACATACACACCATAGTTTGAATCCCCATGAAATAGGTTTGTCCTTCATATAGTGTTTCATGGCATTATGTCCCTTAAACTTTACCATATGTTCATCAATTGAGAGTTTTTTGGAAAATGTATATGCGTCAGGCATAGCCTTGTTAATGTGCTCTACAATTGGACAGATTTTGTAACCACGGTCAGTAACATCAGCCTTATTGTTGTTGTAAAAGTGAAAATTGGCTGTAATTTCCTCAAATTGGTTCTGTGGTTCTGTGACTCCTGCAATCTGAGCTTGGTGAAATGTTGAATCAGTTGACCAATACAGACGTATTGATGGGAGTTTCACTAAGCTCATACGTATGATAATACCCATATAAGCCTTAAACTCGGATACGATCAAAGTGGACATACGCCACTTTTTGTAAAGCATATAGGTTGGACTGCTCCACTATCACGAAACAAAGGGTCAAAGGGTTAATGAGATAAAGGGTTCTTTTAATACTGTTTAACTGGAATCAGTTATTAACACCATGAGTCAACTGCGGATATACTTTAGATAAGTAGATGTACTCTTGCTTTGCAATTGAACCTTAATCTTAAGACTCTACTAAAGTCCATAGAACGAACGTTCTGCATTACCATTACCTACGTAGTACATATATGATGGGGTAGTAGCGGTTACAGGCAAATACCGAAAATTACTTTCGGAAATTCTTTAATCTGCAGTGATATTACTATCGAAATGATACCACAAATGTGAATAGGAAGTTAACCCAACAAAAACATGGTCAGTACCTTTTACTAGGACACAGCTTTGCTGCGCCTTGTATCAATGAAGTATGTAGCCTCTCAGTCCATCCAATCGCGTCAAATATCTTGGGATCATTTTGGACAGCAAAACTAAACTGGAACTTTAATACAGAACTAATATTCATTGTTACAACTGCTACTCATTGTTACAAGAGAACAATAGGCTGGATGGAGTATTAACTCTAAAGATGTCTCCACCCTAATCAACCGGGAGTTTTAATTATGTGACAGAATAGGTAATATCGGTGAAACCATGCTGATTGAGGATTAAAATTTGTCCTAAATTCATTGCTTTCTTCCGATGTTAGAACATAAGTATATGAATATGTATATCCCAGTTCCTATTACGTACATACTTACATCTAGAATATTATTGACTCCACTGTTTTTGTGTGGATAATATACAACATGTTTGAACCATAGAGTGCACACCGCCATTCAGTAACACCAATTCCGCCAAAGACTCTTATTGAAATTACAGTGTTATCGAATGAAATAATACCTTGTGTTCATAGCTGCCAGATTTGACTATTTATCGTCATTTTGACGATTTTAAGCTTCAAAAGTATCATATTGACCATTTATGCCCTTATTTTGACAATTTATAAAAATTTACATCATCTATTTTATTCCCTTTTAACCCCTTAAAAGCCAAAAAATTACAACTCCTAAATAATCTCGTCGTTAAGTCGTCGTGGTCTAGTAGGTAGTGTGTTGGCTTATTAGACGAAAGGCCCGAGTTCGAATCCCAGGTCAGACATCAAAACGAAAATATGAAAATATTTCTTCGGCGACTTCCTCTCAGCAGATTTCTGGCAAAAACTCTGAGAGTAAAAATTGCCATGAAAAGTTTCTCAAAAAAAATCTGTCGTTCGGAGTCGACTTTAAACTGTAGGTCCCGCCACTCATGTATAAAATTAACGCACACAACATGAGTGGTGTTTGAGGAGCTAGGCCGTAATCCTGACTGAAGGGTTGTAATGGCCAATTATATGTATGTGTGTAAATAACCTCGTAGTTTATAATTTATCATTTACCGTTGCAGACAATTTTAAAACATTTCGAGTAAAGCTTCTAATATTACCATCGGAAGAACAAAGGCAAGCGCCGTTATTTTTTTTTTTTTTTCGTACGACCAACACTCAGGGAATGGATGGCATTGTTTTTGGAACTATGAAAATATATTATGAGAAGAAGGAAAGAGAGAACACTGCTTGTGGACACTAGGCTTGTATATTTGCATACCATAAGTCACAGAAAAAACCTCTGAAGGAATTGAGTTCCGCATACGAATAGTCCGACAAAAAAACGTATTTTTTTTAGTAATGCAGTGTGCGAGCCACTGGAAAATCGACCACATACGGATGTTCTGGCCGAGAAAGAGGACCGTTACGTAGGATTATATATTTTCGGGAACAAGTCCCCTTCTTTCGTTCTAGCAAAATCCTTTTGTAGTAGCGATAGAACAGTGAAACACAAGCCTCCAATGATTCAATGGAGTTGGATACACTACCGTCCTTAACGAGCTACTAGGCCTCTCCTGTACACGGTCGAGAAACCTCAAAATAGACGTTGAGGCACCGACCCATACATGAGAGTTGTATTCCATTCTCGGTCGGTTATAAATGGTGTAAATAGTAAGATCAGATGATAATACATATCTTAAGAAGGAACTGAAAAATGTGTCGGTTCCAGCCAACATTACACTGAATTTTCATGCTCAGAACGTCAAGAGCTTCTGACTCCTTAATATTTACACTACCCATCGATTAAGATGATGCAATATTATTGCTACGCTTATGTGATAGATTGTTTAAATCTTAAACAATTTTTTCCTCAAAATGATATAAAATTTCTCCATTTTTGGAAAAAAAACAATTAATAAATGAAGATGAGGGACGCTCACTTTTAATTTCTAACAAATTTTTTTTTCAAATGTTTTATTTTTGAACTCAGATATGTATGTACATTGTACATATATGTTTTACTACAATAGAAATAATTTTCGTTTTTAAAAACTTTTAATTTATTTTATTTATTTATTCTGACGATTTTTTTTTTACGATTTCAATAAACGTCTTTGACAATTTTGACGATTTTTTCTCAAATATTTGACAATTTGGTGCCTCCTATATCTGGCAGCTATGCTTCTGTTCTGTAACCAAAGTACAAATTTTTTATGATTTTTTTTTTAATTTTGAAGCAAAACTTTTGATTTTAAAGCAAAATTCACTTTGCTATCTCAAGATCGAAATGCTGGATACCCGTCATTTATGATCTCAATGCCACAAACATTAAAAGCATTTTAAAGATTTATCTTCCTTTAAACACTATCTGTCACTATATTCATAAGAATCGTTTTTAATTTATGATTTTCATACAAATTATATTTTATAAAACTTTTATAAATCAAAAAAATTTATGATAATGGGAGTGTGACTTCTATTAAAAATTATTTAAATTATGAGAGGAAAACCCAATTTCAAATCTAAATAAACAGAGTTGGGTTTATTGAATTGAATTTATAATGCATTATCGTTTCCATTACCACCAAAGGACTTAACATTAATGCAGCAATATTACAGCCGCCACTATTTGCAAATGCAAATAATTAACCATTAACTCGAACAATTTTAGTTATGATGGAAATTTAATGCACTTATTATGAATAATTACTGAGAAATATCACCTCCTGCGCAATCGGGTCTTTAACACTATTATAGTTTGGTTGTAAGTTCCAATTATGTATCTGTGGTTTATCACTTTTTCGATCTAAATTGCAATTTTTAGTTACTCTCAGAGTTTTTGCCAGAAATCTGCTAAAAGAAAGTCACCGAAGAAATATTTTTGCTCAAATTTCGTTTTGTTGGAGATGTGTGACCTGGAGTTTAAACTGAGGTCTAATAAGCCAACACACTACCTACTAGAATACAGCGACTTTAATTATGTATACTTATATATTATTATGTTATATAAAGCATTTGACTTTATTTTCTTGATTTTAGATGTTCCTTTTTAAATTTTCTCTTCAAATTCTACACCTTCACCTTTGACTTCTATCAAAAGATGCCAAACATAAACTCAATGACGCAAGTTGTTTTAATATTAATAAGAGCCAACAGATGACTGTTTACATGAGCAGTGTTGTTATGGTTAATTCAATACTCTGCAATTGGTTAATCAATTTTATTAATTTATGTTTAAAAATTTAAATAATTACCAGACCACAAAACAAAATATGAACGTTGCCGCGCTACAAACGCTCACCCCGGTATGTCATGCACTCAACACACCCAGCATTCCAAACAGTCAAAGAAAATAATGCTATTTTTATTACCACAAATGTTTATTAATATCACAATAATTTTCCCCGCTTCCAGATGCCAAGACAGGAGGATGATATGACAGTTTATTGCTTTTAAAATTTCTATCCACTATTTCTTAAGGTATAAATAGATAGTATCTAATGATTGAACATTGTGTCTATTTCCTACATCTTGTTGAAACTACATCTTTCAAATGAGCTATGATTTGTTCAGTATGTTTTACAAATCACTATGGGCGATCATAGACAACGAAGAGTATTCTTCGGAATCAGGAAAAATTGGCAACTGATCCTAATTTCCACCGAAAAATCTTCTGTAATGAAGCTCTTTCCTATATGAATAGGAACATAAACAAACAAAATTGTTGCATTTAGGACGATATCAAAGCACATGAAATCCAAGAGTGGCAAATGAATCCGAAAAGTTCACTTTTTGGTGTCATAGGTACATATTTTTTGGAAAACAACGTTGATCAGACCATCACTGGTCAATAATTACCAATTACTTTTGGCCTGAATTGGATGATTTGAACATCAACGACAAGTGATTTCAGCACGTCGGCATTACGTGCCACACAACTCATTCCACATTGGATTCTTGAAGGCATGGTTATTTTACATGATGGTGGTTGTTAAGTACTCGACCTATTGTGCAAAAGGAATTTCGTTTGTATTTTCTTACTTTACTTTACACGCAAAATTATTGTTGAGAACACAGTTACTCTTTTACAACCGACAGACGTTGCATGGTCTGTTCTTAGAATAATTAAATATTTGTCACATGTATTTTGTAAAATAAAGATTTTTGAATTATTACTTTAAAGCGATTGTTAATTAAATCAATGGAGATTTAATATTGGCGACGATGATTGGATACCCTGAAAATTAGAATCGCTGTAATATTTTCAATATTTACACTTGTGATAAATTTTAAAAAAAATCTTAGAATCTACGCAATTCAATCTTTACCACCAAAGACTGAAAAGGTATCTTCTAATTTGAAAACATCGTACGACATCTGCCCACGTATCTAAAAACCACAAAATGGCATCAATCGGAACAATGGAACCATTTGACATCATTCATCCGGAGAACTGGCAGACGTATTATGCAAAGTTTGAGCTTTTCCTTGTAGCCAATGATGTGCAAGCTGATCGACAAAAGGCAGTTTTCAGACTGAAAAGGTATCTTCTAATTTGAAAACATCGTACGACATCTGCCCACGTATCTAAAAACCACAAAATGGCATCAATCGGAACAATGGAACCATTTGACATCATTCATCCGGAGAACTGGCAGACGTATTATGCAAAGTTTGAGCTTTTCCTTGTAGCCAATGATGTGCAAGCTGATCGACAAAAGGCAGTTTTCATGACATTAGCAGGTGCATCGTTATATAATCTCTTGTCGTCATTGGCATCTTGATATTGCTGAAGTTAAGACACTGCTAACAGATCACTTTTCTCCACGGCCATCATAAACGCGATCAACTACCAAAGCAGAGTTTTTCGGAAAATGTTGCTGCTTTGAGAAAGCTCGCCGTTGACTGCAACTTCGACAACGTTTTGGATCGTATGCTTCGTGACCGTTTACTGTGCGGCATACGAGATGAGGCTCTACAACGAAATCTTCTAGCTGAAGCAAAATTGCAACTACAAATGGTCATAGATCGGGCGACATCGGTCGAAGCGTCGTTAAAAAATAATAACAGAAATTCGTCAGGCAGATCCGATTAATCAGAAATCTGCTGAAAGTAACCAGCACTCTGCTAACACAAAATATCTCAAAATCAACATAGATTGCGTGAGACCAAATCCTGTAACGGATATGAAGGAAATCATATCCGCACACAAGACATTCATAAAGAAACAGTCTGTTCAGCTTGCGGCATCAAGGGCATTTGCAACGTGTCCGTCGGTCTTCAATAGAGAGTGCTGTTTCTTTTTGAAATCACCGTTATATGCTTGTTTTTATTTATTTATTTCATGTCTATGGAAAATCTTTAGAGACTATTACATTTTATATCCCTTTTTATTTTTTTATATTAATTAAATGAGTTTAATTGTAAAATTATAGGTTTTTTAATAAATTCCAAATTTTTGTTAAAATCTATATAAAGGTAAAGATTATTAAAATCATTACAGATTCAATGAAATGGATGGAAGTTCGCATAGTTAATTGTGTAATATTTTATATTTATAAAATTATAGTATCTTGTTGGACGAACAGGTACTCTTATGTAAAGTTTTTCCAGAAGAAATTGAGAGTTGATAACACCATTAATCAGCTTTAGGAGAAAGACAGCATTTAGCATTTTACGACAGATTTTTAAAGATGGTAACACGGCAAATTTATATAAGGTAGCCGCAACTCTACAACAAGTACAACAATGCAAAAACAACAGGCATTTTGTTTTTGTAAAACACTTCTTCGGCTGTCAAAATAGGAAGAAAAAAAATGGAAAAGAAAAAAAAAATTAACAACAAAACACACACGCACAACAAACACACACAAATTTTGACAATCGTAGAAGTATCAGCTGTTTAGATAATCCCACCGGTTACATGAATTCGCCTTGGATGGTAATTTATTCATCTTTAAAAATTTTTTATCCATGGATTCACTTTCACCAAAAGAACGTATAAAAAGGTGACTTGCTCAAGCACAATGGCGGAAAAATCATTTTTCGATCAGTTCGATAAATTAAAAAGAAATCATAAATAAATTTTAAATGAAAATAATAACACTTTATTTTCTGAATCATTTAAACAAAATATTTTAAATTACAGTTCGTAAAATAATCGCTTGTAAGTCTTCCTAAATGATTCCGAAAATAAGAATTAGTCAACATTAAATACATGATACAGTTCGTTATTAAGTTTTGTTTTTTTGTTTCGTTTATTGTTCTTTGATTTACATTTTATTCTTATTTTATTTATTTTTTTTTTGTTTTGTTTTCAATAAAGTTTCAGTTCGGTAAATGCAGAAATATTATAAAAAGAAAAACATACAATTTTCAATTACATATTTAATTAGATTAATAAAAATATTAATTAGAAGTATTTATTGTACATTAGAATTATGAAACATTTTCAATATTTTTGAAAAATAAATACAAAAGTTTTGGAGATTTTTTAGTAAATTTTCTTTTTGAAGTTGTAACCAAAATTACATACATTAATTACATTTTAGTTTTTCGTTTTATTATTGTATTATATGGTTTTTGTTAATTTGAACACTTTATTAGTATTTTTTTCCATTTATTTTACCATTTTGGCACAACTTGGAAATACTCGTTAATTTATTATTTTTTTCAATATTCGTTAATAATTTGCTTCAGGAGTTTCTTTTTTTTATTAAATACGGAAAAATATGGCGTTAAATATGATGCTGATGATGATTATTATGAGGTAGAATATTTTTAATTATTTATTTATTGAAAATACAAAAATTTAAATTTCTCGATTTTTTTGAAAAGAAAATTTTTTTTTCGTAACAGCAAGGCAAATAAAAAAAAAGGGGAATTACAATAAAACCAACTGAAATAAACGGAAATTAAATATTTTTTGAATATTGAAATCGTAGATCTTTGGTTTACTATCGTGTTACTTTGGGACAATTTCAAATTGTCAGCCTAAGAATGTTTAAAACTAAAGTATAGCGCAGGTCCATTCGCATCGACTCTCTTCATTATCAAATGACTGACATGAATATGCTGCTGATGATGATGATGATGTTTGCGTTGTTTTGCGTTAGCTGGCGATGATCATGCCTACATACTTAAGTATATGCATGATGATACAAATTTAAATCTATTTTGTATAGTATTTTGAACGGCGCCAACGATTAACAATACTGTTGGCCAAAACATAGGCAAATATCGCAGAAATTAACTGAAAAATAAAAACAAACATACGAGTATTATTGTTTCTTATTTTTTCTGTTTTTTTTTATTTTTCTAGAGTGTATGCATGATTCATTTTATTTTCAAATATGCCTCTGACTTACCTCCACTACAATCAAAACAAGCGCAAATATATTCAGAATAGTCCAACGTTCTTGAATATAGTCGTAGAATTTTTGCCGACAACCCTCCAAATTAAGCTTATCGGTTTCGCTGTTGTAACAACTGTTGGGCGGCAATACATAATCACTTGGACCAGCATTACCGCAACATTCGAGCTAAAAAAAATATCCATGAGGTAAATTTCATAATCTGTGAAACATAAATGTATGTCATACCCAACGTTCTAAACTATCTATGTGAGCTGTGTTATTTCCAGGTCTTATTGGCACAACTTGATTGTTCCAAAGCTTATCGAACGTTTTATCAACATTGATTAACAGTGACGTTTGGAATGCCCAAAAGAAACCAATTATCAAGACGTGTGCTATCGCCAATACAATCACAAATATAGCAAACTGAAACAGAAATTGAATGTTGAGATAAATAAGAAGAAATAATTTCAAAATTGAAAAAGGAATGAAATTAATCGGAAAATAATTTAAAAATTCTTTAATTTCATCCTTGAGATGAGAACAACATACGTACACTTTTTAACAAACAGCTGTTTTCACGTCCGGCACCCGAAATTCCATAAATGGCACACAGTAAAATAATAATTCCCAAACCGAGTATTACATAGGCAGCTGTATCGAAATCAAATTTCCATAGAATATAAATTCCAATTCCAACTACAGCCAGTGAGAGAATCTGGAAATAAAAAAAATGAAAATACATTTTAGCAAGCAGCATACTGTTACGTTTTTACATTTTTAAAAACCCTTAAAACATGAGTTCGTCGATTGCGAACAAAATACAAATAAATTGGTGTTTAGTTTTAGATAAATTCTTTATTGTTCTCACTACTACTAATTGCTTCTTCGCTACTTTTCTTTGCTTATAGCGCAGATCTTTAAAGCGGAGATCTTCAAACCACGATTATTCTCTTCACACGCAACGCGTCTTAACACAAGACTGACTGAATTCTTACTACTCGTTGCCTGCTTTGTCTTGCCCTTTTATATGCCCACTTAAACAGTCTGATAAAGGTTCCTGTAGTCGAACGTTCATGGCTTAGCTTTCTCGAGAACTTTATCGCAACTTCATTGTTGTTTGTGTATTTTGTTCACATTGCTTGTTGTTGCTTTCTCGCTTACTTGTCTATCCCCTTTTCTTTCATACTGATGTTGTTGGTTTACTTGTAACAAGGTCGTTGTATTTGTTAGTGTAGCTTTTGTTTATCGTTTTAATGTTAAACGATGATACACCGTTTCCATTTTCGGAACAATATTAACCCTGGGCACTAGACTGTATGCTTGTATGGAATTATCTTTTGGTTTTCTGTGTTAATTCTTAATGTGCTCGCAGTCAGAGTATGAAGTTTGATGTCATAAAACCTTAATTTTTTTAGCCTATAAAATTTGAATACTGCAACTGCAGCCGCCATTCGAAATTAAGTCAAAAAGTTTTTCAATACATCGGCATCAAGAAATTAAGTAAATCTGGCTTTAATTCGAACAACGTTTATTCAATTCGAAGAAATCAACGCCGAAATCAATCGAATTGCGATGAATTTAACATAACATACTTGACCATTATAACCCTTTAGTCAAGATTACGACCTAGCTTGTCACTGATGTTGTGTGTGCTAATTTTAAACATGACTGATGGGACCTACAGTTTAAAGTCGAACCCGAACGACAGATATTTTTTTGGAGAAACTTTCAATGGCAATTTTATTTTACTCTCAGTGTTTTCCCCAGAAATCTGTATTATTACAATACAGCTTTGTCAAGTATTTGTTCTACGCTGGGCCGGCAAACTTCTCCCGGATATAAAGGGAATAGAGAAACCAGATCGGACTATATGCCATTGTAACCAGGGAAAACGTGGATAAGCTGCCTGATATTTCAACAATAGAAAATACTACGGTGGGAAATATTGCTGACGCCACATTAAAAGTGGTTGCGACAATGGAGAGTTATCTATTGACACAACATCAACTAAACCTGAAACTAACAAGGGGGATGCATATTTACACGAAAAAAAAGATGGAACGAAAATTTACTTCTTTTCTTTTCGGGATCATGTTGAATTTTGGAAAAAAGTTTCGACCAAAGGTTTATCTTCCAATTGATCTGTTAAATATTGGAATCACATTATAGCTACCTTACCTTACCCAAACTTACTTATTTAATGTAATTTCAAACTATTTGTGTTCAAACCAGAGATCAGCAACGAGTATTCAAAAAGATGAATAGATTCGAATCATACTCGCATTCGTACTTATTTTAATATCATGCTCATAATACTCATATTGATGATGAGTACATCCTCATACTTAACTATACGCATGATGTTGTTGATTTCGATTCTCCTTTACTCAACATTTACAAGAATCACAAAATAAGTATGATTCACGTACGAACACTACAATACTCACTAGAAAATTGTGTGTTTGCTTTTCTTGCTGCTTTTGTCTTTTTCTTAAATGTAACAACATAAATTTTGATGAATGATTCGAATCACTCGAATCATTTATGAGTATTATAAGTAGTTATATAATTGCAACCTATAAGTACAGGTTGTGTAGTGAGTACGAATGAATCAGAGTAGTTGAATTTCAATACTGTTGACTCACTCGTACTCAAAATTCCAGGAGTACTTATGAGTAGCGAAAAAACGATTCATTGCTGATCTCTGGATGCCGTTTCGTGCGAGCGTACTATAAAGAGCTCCACGATTTATACCAGAGTGTATTTGTTGTTTCAAATATTTTTCGTTTAGCGAATAATTAATTATTTACATGCCTTATTAGTTCCAATGTGTAAATACAATGTTTTATTTCGTCAAAGAAGTTTCCACCACATTATTGCAAAAAACGAAGGAAACACTTGTGTTAATTAATCGATGGCCCAGTTTGTTTACTTTTACAACCGGTCTACTGGGCACACTATTGTACCCAGTATTCATAATCCTCTCTAAATAATCCACATAGACATCCTCCTGACTTCTGATTAACTAGCGAAACGTTTTATTAATGCAACTGAAACACTGTAGACAAATATTAAAGATGGGAGATAAGATTTTGTGACAGACAGAGATGCTTTTATGAAAACTATCTTCTTTAGTCTTTACATGGAACACAGTTAATATTTTCCCTTCAAATTAAAAAAAAAATGGAATTGCATATTAAGAGAAAATACGGTTTGATATTTGCCAGTCGCAGGGTTCCAAGTATTTTTTGGAATTTCTCAAAACCCATTACACTTTATTACATCGGGGATGCACTCATTAATCGTGTGAATACAAATGAAATTGTTACAATATTTTTAAAATACGTATGGAATCCTTTAATATTTTCTCTTTGATTTCGTACATGCAAATCCTTATGATGTAAATAGGTCTTCAGGCCGTGTATTTTTTTAAATTTACCACCCAGGTCTTAAACAACCACTTATTTCATCTAATTTTAAATTAAAAAGAAAGAAAAAAACTAATTGAATGAGTCCAAAAAATGTAGGGCCTCATTGCCCAGTAAATTGTTACATCGTAATATTTTGTTCAGATATGCACTTTTATTTTGTCAATATTCGGTTTATTGAGGACAATAAAGTGTTTTGAGGACAATATACGTAGTTCAGCTGCTTATTCAATATTCATTTGACAGCTAGTAAACAAAACAGCTGTTTGTTTCAACAACATTACTTTTATTTGTTTTTTTTATTGTTTTTTGTTTGCCGTTGTTGACATATGAGTTGTCAAATATCAACAGAAAGTGTTCGGATAATTGTGATGTGCACACTGATGGACTTACGACAGTGCTGCATTTTAAGTTTTACTCAATAATATAACAATTTGCGTATTTATTGCGTAATAATTAATTGAAACTTTATATGAAATATTGAGCTCAATAATTGCGTTTATTTCGATTTACGCAATAAAGGCAATTAACACCGTATAAGGATAGAAGATAATTTATTGTCCAAAAATAGCTGCAAAAAAGTAATCTACAATACCAAATCCAATGATGTTATTCCCTCAGTGTCATATTTTTCAATATGGAGATACTTGCATATTTGGAAAACAAAATTATTGTTTGCTAAAGCATTTGAACAATTCTTTCATAACTGTGGGGGATTAATTTAAAGAGAACAACTAGATGATGACAGTGATGTTGATTTTTGATATTTGAATTTTGAATCAAAAAATAAAAAAACCAGTTACTTTTCATAGTTTATATTATATTTTATTTTGTTCGGTAAAATATTTACTTGCAATGGTCATGCCGTCAGTGGGAGGTATGTATGTTAGAATGTCTAAATTGGTAACATTTCTAAAAAGATTTTACTTTTTATTTAAAATTATATCGTATTTATTTAGCAAATTTAAAAATATTAGTAAAAATATTAATTTTTCAATAAGGAAATAACTATAAACTATAATTTAGCGGCTATTAATATGGTAAACCACGCAGGTTTTTTAAGTGGAATTATTGAAATTAATTTTAAAGCAAAATATATACGATTTTTATTAATTAAAAAATTTCAAATAATGACGTGAAAACAATTGTTTATTAATTCAATGAGTGCTTTAAGTTATTAATTTGTCTAATCACATAAAAATATTGAAATATCGTAACTATTTAGGAGAACTTCCTTAAATTGATTGAATTCGTACTTCAAATAGGCGCACACTTTAATCTAAAATGAAATAAAATTTTTTTAATGCGACATTACTTTACCCACGAAAATCATTTGTTGGTGCTTTAATTGCTTGAAAAACTCAATAATCACACTTTGAATATTAATCGACTTTTAATAAATGTTAACAACAGCAATAACAATAACAACAATTTCATTACAGATAGCGATGGGAATGACAGTTTGTTATCGAATATTTTCATTGAATCATTCACTTGTTGAATTCATTCAATTTTGGAGGCTTGTTTGCTGACTTTGCTGTTCAAACAAATAAATTCACCTCAATCAGCAATTGATTCAGTAATATTTTGACAATTTGAATGACTGGTTGTCATAAAATAAAGGTACGTCAGTCAGTTATAAACAAACATATATACTTGCTAATGGTAAAACTTTATTCATTCATCATAATTAATTTAATTTGTTTTAATGCCAATGTATTAATAATAAAAACAATATGATTAATAAATTTAATTATACATTGTATCTGCACACACATCGAAACACTGAGTGTAATAGTTTGTATATGTAGTTACATTCATAAAAGGAGTTTTTAAAAAGTGCTATTAAAACGATTTAATCACTTCAATTGCATGTTGATTTGTACAGGCCAAAACAAAGTGTTTTTTTTTACAATTAAATTTCAATTTGAATTCGAATTTAAATTTGAAGTTTATAATTCACTTTTCATTTCAGTGCCATACCTGGCTGTATGGAAACCGTTTATGACGACAGACGAATGTATATGCAAACATGATATAATTTTACACAGGTTTTTATTATGGCAATAGTCGGTAAGTACGTTGTAATGCTTTTTGTGTAGAAAATTGTTTTGGCACCTGAGTATTATTTGTTTTACAATATACTCTCGTCATTTCGTCATGACAAAAGAGACTGATTAAAAAGATAAATTCTATGCAAACCAGTGTTGAAAAATTCAGTATTTTAGTACGTTTCCATTTCAAAAATACAGCAGTACCCCCCGCTACACTTTCAGTACTTTTTTATTATTACATATTTTATGTCTTGCGCTTTTCATATCGAATCAATCATGGATAAGATGAGAAATTTTATTCTTAATCAATTTACCCCATCGTCAATTGGTAAGACAATAACCCTAACCACACCACTGAAATGGCTTCTATATAATGTCATTAAACAGTTACAGATGCCTCGTAAACAACAGAGTGAGATTGATTAGAAAATAAAATTATGTAACATCAAATCACTTTAAAATCTATGCTAAAAGAGTTGATGGAGCTGTAATGGAATAGTAAAATCCAAATATATTCTAAGTATGCCAAAAAAGATTAACAGATAATTTGAAAAGGAAAGGCTATGCGAAATATCTCAATTATTTGAAGTTTTAAATTTACTTTACTTTTTACACATGGTCTATTATGTCGAGTTAGAATCGTCTCAAAATAAGTTGTAAGTCGTGACTAAATTATCAATTGCAAATATAATTCCTATTAGTTTATGAAAAAAAAACTAAAATTCTATTAACATTTGTTGCGACATTTTCTGGTAATACAAATTGCTCCGGCACTGCCACGTTTTTGAAAAAGTTAACCTTATAATATCTGTAAGTTGTAATAACAAAAAGTAGTTAAAGCTGATTTTAAAGTTCACTTTAACTAAAGTTACCCTTAACTAAACCCAACTTTAACGGCAAGTTGTGATAATGGCCCTTAATTTTGAATAAATTTTCTACTGAGCTTGGATATTTTTTTCTTCGTACACAATAGAAAATTTATAATCAAATAAGAAATAATGAAATATTAAAAGTTTTATTACAACTTTTAATTTGAATTTGAATAAACAAAAATTTACAAATCTGTATTATATGAATAGAAATTTGAAATTGAAATTAGACGGCATTACCAATGGCCAAAGGAGATTTACGATTCAAAGTTAATTTTTTTCAATTAATTTTTTAAAATTTGTTTTCATCACACTTTCGTAATATTGCGTTCGCCCACGTACGTCTATACATAATTTTTTGCAAATAATATTGAATATTTTTTTTTTGTTTTCCTGATAGAAAAAACAAAAACAAACCAATTATTTTAAAAAGATTTGTATATTTTTGGAAATTATAGTTTTGTTGTGTATGTGTTGATGTCATATTTTTGCGTTGTTTATTCTTTTGGAAAATTGTGTCGGATTTTCAATGACAGCAAAACGAAAAATTTTAATAGAAAGAAAAGTTTATGCTCTCACATGCATACATGTACATACATACAGATTTTTATTAATTTGTATGTCAGTAACTAAAGCACAACCACTTACACTCGAATGATTATGGGACGTGTAAGAGACTTTATCCCTCTTTATTAGATAGCAATACATGTCTCATCGACTTTTAAACGAGTGTTGGATGATTAAAAGTTGATAAATCAGAACTGACGACTAATTGTTCAAAGTACAATAATTTATTAATAATTAATAAAATATTTAAAGCAATGGCTGAATCGCTATCAGGCATTGCATGAAATTGTTAGATCAGTTTATTTGGAAAAAATTTCTCATAATGAATGAAAATTGAACGAGACACTCTACGCTATTAAGAAATTCTTCATGATTAAGGGACAGACAATTAGTTGACATTTGAAATTTATTTAGTATTTTTAATTCCACTTATTGTCGTTAACTCGTTATTTATTTTTCTATACATTTTTATATAATTTTCTACCTCGAAAATCTCATTACTGCAGTGAACACTTTTACAAAAATTTTCATTTACTTTTCGTCCATTTAATGCAATTCTTATAGGTGGAGTCAACAGTGTGAAATATCTAAATATGAACAATGCCGAATGTCTTAATACTCACGAAACAATGGCTTTGTAACACACGAAATTCAATTTGACAGACAATGCGAGAAGTATTTTCCTCATACCATTTAACATTCAGAAATTAAAGGCTCTCTTGTGTATGTAACGATAAACGTTTCCATTCAAAATGTCTGTTTAATGCTATAAAAGTGTTTGACACACCAAGTGCTGCGCAGGTTTTTAATAAACATGTTGTATGCATCACGTTTTAAAAAACTTTTGACTGGACTTATCGCGAGCGAAATTATGAATTAGACTAAGTTCGCAGCAGCAGCACTGCAGCTTGTTTACGCGCTGCCGATAAAATAATTATTTCCATATACTCCCATGTATTCCATTTTTGATAGGTTGCTGCGCAGCACTTGTCGCGTCGAATGTATTTAATTTAATTAACTTAAATTTAAAAGACCTTGCTGATAGAGATTAAAATTAGTTCAGTACGGTAGTTATAATGAGCTACAGCCAAAAATGTTCATGTCGAGCATATCGGAGATCGAAAATTGTTTTAAAGTAAAATCAAAAAGATTAATTTCTATGCAAAATCAATAAACTCAATTAACCTGGGACATGAATTTATAAGCCTGAACCTCTGAAAGGGTACCTACTCTTTATTACTGTAAGAACGCAGCATGCCTAAATTAGATTATCAAATCTAAAGACGACTACTGAGTTGTACCGTTTCGAACTAAAACTTACTCTGTACTTATCAAACCTGGTTTAAGCCCATCATCTTTATAGATGGCAATCATGATTATACATATTTGCTCTTTGAATTGCATGGTCGTTAACTACATACCACAAGACATGTCAGTGAAGCAAATGGCTACTGATCTGGTAATCAAATTGAACATAGAATATCGAAATCTTAAGTATACGTGAATTTGTTTTCACTATTGACTACATACATTATACTTAAAGCCGTTTTTGATCTGGGTTTTATAACAAATATGTCTTACGTATCCAATTATGAAAATAATTTATGCGATTTAATCGGATGTATAATTACTTTCCTCTGTGGAGGGGCTCTCGTAAACTTTACTCATTTGCAAAGAAAATATGGAAAAACGAACGCACTATTATAAAGACCAGAAAATATGTACATACATATATGCTAAACAAAATTTCAATTAAATCTGTTAAAAGAAATCCGTCCTCTTGCAGTCATTAGGGAATACTGGCTTCTGGCGTAGAATAACTAAGAATATCTTCTACAGAAGCTGATGAAGCAGAAGGAGAATCTTTAATCTCATTATTTAACACTTGAAAAACCTAAGGTGAGGAATTGTTCGACAGAATATGTCTATTTGAATAAAATCTACAACTATCATAATTGATATAGTCTGTATCAGAGATCAGCAATGAGTATTCAGAATGATAAGTAGATTCGAATCATACTCATAATTTCTGATACTTATACGCATTCATATTTATTTTTATAACATACTCATACTACTCATATTCAAAGTTTGAAGTACTCACCATACTCATACTTAACAACACGTATGATGTTGTTGATTACGACACTCCTTTACTCAACATTTACAAGAATTACAAAATAAGTATGATTCACATACGAACACTATAATACTCACTAGAAGGTTCGAATCACTCGAATCATATATGAGTATTATTAGTAGTTTTCTAAATTTATGAATCTGAATGAGTAGGCGTATGAATCAAACATATTTCGAATGTTATGAGTTTGATGTTAACGTTGTACTCATACTCATTACAACCGCACTTATAAATCAATGTTATAGTGAGTATGAATGAATCAGAGTAGTTGAATTTCAATACTGTTGACTCACTTATATTCAAAATTTCATGAGTACTTATGAGTAGCGAAAAAACGATTCATTGCTGATCTCTGGTTTATATTACAAGTAGACCTCATAGTAATTAATGTAACCTAGTCAACATAAAATAAAAGTGTTCTTCTAATACTGTTTGTTGTAGTCATTTGAAGCTGAAAGAAAAATATATTAAATGGAAAATAGCGTCTTCCATATTTCCCCCAAATTTTCTTATGTTTTTGTACAATGATTTATATTCTGTGTGCCTTTAACCTTAACATTATTGCTGGCACAGAATGAAATTTAATTTGCGTTCAATTTAAGTCTTTATAAGACATTTTATTTTAAGTATTGAAAGAAGAGCAACGAAACAAAAGTCTGTTTACAATACAAAACAATACAATACAGTTCAATATGTTCTATTTTGCCATTGGCATCGTATACAATTTAATTTAATTCAATTAAACAATGTGAAATTAGAAGTTTTGTATATGTATGTGAACAAACCCTAAATAGATCGAGTTTGTAAATACTTAAGACATTAATTTTTTTATCGCTAAAAGAACATGCCCATTGCTCCCTTTAAACATGAGATGTACGCTTATCATTTTGCTTATATGTACAAGCATTAGAGTACAACATACCGATGAGATCTGGAGGTAGTCATAGCAGACGACCTTTAAAATAATTTTGTAGCCCACCATTTGCCACGTGATGGAGAACATTTAATTTCCATTCAAATTATGTTTGGATCCCACATCTCTCACAGACGAATGGAAACGTTTCAATGGTTTATCTATCGCTACATGCACATACGCATACACACATACGCATATGGGAAGGTCTCAATGCCAGTAGTCTGTTATAAAAATTGTTAAATTACATAATTTGTCTACTTTTTTATTTTTGTTTTTGTTTTCAGTTTTTTTGTTCATCATTTGACACTTTAATTCTGTACGGTTTTGTTTAAATTTTATGTTGCGATCTTGTGATGATGATATTTCATAATGCATGGTTTTATATTAAAGCTGATAATGCTCAAGACAAATACTAAATATGGTCGTAAGTATCGTAATCATACCTTGTATTAGTAGTTGGCAACAAGCAAAATGTGCGTTCAACACACTTTTTTTACGATTTCTTCGTTTGTTGTTGTTCACGCAAATATTTATCTTATCAGTTGTAGGTTTGAGAGAATGTTTTTGTGTTTTTTTTTCTATTTAATTATGGTTTTAATGTGTTTAAAATGTTTCATCATTATTTCATACATATGTATGTATATTTTCATTATTTTTAATAAATATTAAATACAATGCCTTTGTTATTGTTGTTACTTGTGCAAAACACATAATAATTTACTTTTGTTTTCTTTATTACTTATTATTCTCAATCAGTCTTGACACAGAATTTAAAACTGGGTTAAACTATGAAAACAATCATTCAGTTCGACATTTAAATGTTTGAGTAAAATTATACGTCAAACTATGTTCATGTGGAAGAGAGATTAAATCCGCTACTAATTTACATGGTATATGTACTTTTTTCTTAATGTTTAACTTGCATACATACATATGTTGCGTATGAATGTACACACCAGAATTGAAAACCTTACGATAATAATTTACATTAACGAACTAGCTTTTGGATCTAAAGAGAACTCATTTCTCAGACTATGTATGCACAAGAACTTTATTGGCTTTGCTTACACACGAACTAAGGAATATTTTTCTACTCGTAAAAAAGAAGATGACGACATCTGCTATACTTATATATTTCGGGGCACTCAGAAATTACATAATTTTGCCATTACAACCCTTCAGTCAGGTGCCTAGCTTCTCATATTTATACTACATACATACATAATTGGTCATAAAACCCTTCAGTCAGGATTACGGCCTAGCTTTTCACACCACTCATGTTGTGTGCCTTAATTCTATACTTGAGTGGCGGGACCTATAGTTTAACGTCGACTCCGAACGACAGATTTTTGAGAAACTTTTTCATGGCAGGTTTATTTACTCTCAGAGTTTTTGCCAGAAATCTGCTGAGAGGAAGTCACCGAAGAAATATATTTTTTTTCATATTTCGTTTTGATGTCTGGCCTGGGGCTCGAACCCGGGCTTTACGTCTAATAAGCAAACACACTACCTACTAGACTACAGCGACTACAGAATTTGACGGTACTTATACTGTGTTTAGATATGCACATTTATTGCGTAAATCACAATAAACGCCATTATTGAGCTCAATATTTCATATAAAGTTTCAATTAATTATTGCACAATAAATACGTTATAATATTGAGTAAAACTTAAAATACAGCATTGTCATAAGTAAGTTCAATGAGCATTTACAATCATCCGAACACTTTCTGTTGATATTTGACAACTCAAATGTAAGCAACAACAAACAAAAAAAATAATAAAAATAAAAACAATGTTGAGACAAAAAGCTGTTTTGTTTACCAGCTGTCCAATTAATATTGAATAAGCAGCTGAACTGCGTATATTGTTATGTCTGAACACTTAAAATATTGTACTCAATAAGCCGAATATTGACTCAATAAAAGTGCATATCTGAACATAATATTAGATTGTACTACAGCAGATTTTATAACATTTTGATTTTACTAACTGCACAGAATGGGCTTTAAATAATTTCTACTGATTCCGATAGCAGCTCCTGCGTCCTATTTTTCATCAAATCCAGTTGTTTTCTCTCAAATACTTCTTTCTTAACTATGAAAAAAAAGGTTTATAAATTTAATAAACTCGATCGAAATATAATGGTAACAAAATCGCAATCGTTGGCTACAATACTTATTTATTCTTTTTGAATTTTTTTTTATTTTATTCATCGTGGTATTTAATTTGACAATGTATACAACAAATCAAGGAAATTAAAAAATCGGGCAAATAGAGAATTAAAAGTCTATATTGGGTATTCCAACAGAGATTTCCAAATGTTGACAGTTCATAACGGCCACATATCTCAAATTGGTTGTCATTTATTCAGCTCGGTTTCACCAAATCTTCATGAGCGGATAGAATATTTCACAAAAAGTGCAAATAACAAATATGTTTTTATTAAAATGTTCTATTTGGTCATAGTTTTCAGTCAAATGTGGCTCATTTCTGGATGTATGGCTACGTGAACTATTAAAATTGTTGAATTTAATACGATACTAATCCATGTGAGATCCAAGAGCATCCAATGGATTCTGAAAAAGTCAAAGTTTTGTCCACATTCCTTTCCGAAGGACTGTCAACGGCGAGCACTGTAGACCGATGAATAAAAACTTCCTTTATCCTGTGCCACATAGCCCAATCGACAATGGATATTATGCACTAACGAATGGTGAGAATGGTCATATCACAGTGAGGGGGTTTGTACAGGCCAAGCACATCGTGCGATTGAAATCCGTTAGACATTTCCTTGTTGGATTTTCTAAAGCCCCAGGTGTATGCGAATAAGCTGAAAGCCACAGAAGTGCGTAAAGCCAACATAATCCATACCATCGATCAAATTCAACCCGATTTACACGCCGGTGTCATGGCGGACATTTGAACAATGTTATTTTTTTCACACAAGATTATGTCTCACACACTTTGTTTACTTAAATTTAAAGGCAGGAAGTGCTTATTGATAGAGCCATTAAAAAATTTAATCGGAAGAACTGTGCTTGTAGTCACTCATTCTGAGGGTTATATCATGAGTTTAATTTCCACAATAGATTGCTTATCCTGTTATAACAATCTCAATCGTCTTACGTTAGTTAATCATTTACGAACAAAGTGAAAAATACTTGACGATATTATTGTACTGCTATATTAAATTTATTTAACTAAATAAGGACAAGAACTAACCTTTATTTTCCCGATATACATACATACATATATGTACGCAGCAGAGATCAGCAATGAATCGTTTTTTCGATACTCATAAGTGCTAATGAAATTTTGAGTAGGAGTGAGTCAACAGTATTGAAGTTCAACTGTTCTGATTCATTCGTACTCACTACAACATTGATTTATAAGTACAGGTTGCAATGAGTATGAGTACAACATTCGAAATATATTTGATTCATACGGCTACTCATTCAGATTCATAAATTTTGAAAAATACTTATAATACTCATAAATGATTCGAGTGATCATTCATCAAAATTTACAGTCTTATTTGTTGTTGAATTTACAAAAAAAGAAGAAAGACAAAGACAGCAAGCAAAGCAAACACACAACCTTCTAGTGAGTATTGTAGTGTTAATACGCGAATCATACTTATTTTGTGATTCTTGTAAATGTTGAGTCATGGAGAGTCGAAATCAATAACATCATACGTATTGTTAAGTATGACTACGATGAGTACTTCAAACTTTGAATATGAGTAGTATGAGTATGGTATTAAAATAAATATGAATGCGTATAAGTATCAGAAATTATGAGCACGATTCGAATTTACTCATCATTTTAAACACTCATTGCTGATCTCTGCTTTCTTACCAGAAGAAGAATTACAGGTTATTTGGAATTGAATTAATTGCATGAACATATATGTTGGTTACTTTTTATAGTTTCAACTGTCATGTATTGACAACACTGCAACTCAATTGCATCACTGTCTTTTGTTCTAGAATTCTCTTTTTGTACTTTATACTTTCTTTTTATTGTTTAGTTGAATAAACGTTTGAATTGAAAACGGTCGTGTTTTATTTAACTAACAAAGGTTATGGGCCCAGACCCGCTTGTTTGAAAGAAATTTCTGGAATAAATTTTTTTAATTAGAAGAAAAAGGAAAAATGAATTCTGTGGCCAGTGTGGAAAAACTCAATGGAGAAAATTACGCGACATGGTCTATACAAATGAAAAGCCTGTTAATTACATTAGACTTGTGGGACGTTGTCCAAAGTACATGTCCTATGGAAGCTGACAAGCAGGCAAGTTGGAACAATTTAGACCGGAAGGCTCTCGCGATGATCTATTTGAGTGTAAGGCCCGGTGAACTCATCCATATTAAGGACTGCAGAACATCAAAAAGTGCATGGGATTCCTTAAGCGGGCTCTATAAGGCCAACACAGCGTGTAGGAAGGTGAATCTTTTCAAGAAATTGGTACGATTCAAGGTAAACCCTGGTGAAAAGATTTCAGCACAAATTGGAGATTTTCGTGGAATAATAGATGACTTGAAAAGCGTTGGTGTTGAGTTGAACGAAGATTTTGTGGCCGTGTTGTTGTTGTGTGCTTTACCAGAGGAGATGGAAAGCTTTGTTGTTGCTGTAGAAAGCAGAGACGATTTGCCTGGCATCGATCAGTTGGTTTCAAAAGTGTTGGAAGAGGAACGGCGGCAGGGAGACAAAAATAATTATAACGGTGATCGAGTTTTTTCTGCTAGTGAGAGACGCAAACATGAACCGAATAAAAACAACAATAAATTCAACAGAAAGAATAATCGTGTGGAGAAAGACAGCAAACGCAGTAGCATCAAATGTTATAAATGTGGACAGAAAGGGCACATTCGTTCTCAGTGCAAATCTGATGGTGGTGAGTCTGTCGCGTCGGTGCTTTGCGCTGCAAATAAACAAGTGGTAAATAGTGAGCAGTGGATTTTAGACAGCGGCGCATCGTCGCACATGTGCCGTAGCAGAAATTTGTTTTCTTCATTTCAACTGCATAAACAGAAAATTATTCTGGCGTCTGGCGAAATTGTGTATGCTGAGGGGAAGGGAACAGTGCTGTTGAAGTCGACGTTTATGAATATAAAACTTATTAATGTACTCTATGTTCCTTGTCTTCATTCGAATTTCTTGTCTATAAGTAAATTCATAGAATTTGGTCACACAGTGAGTTTTTCTGGAAACAGTGCGAATATTGTTAGCAAAGTAAACAAAAGAATGTTTTTTGCTGTAAAAGAGAATGGTATATTTTTCGCTAAATTGAAAAATGTAGCAGCAGCAGAGTATGTGTGTGGTGCAGCAGCAGAAAATGATTTCCTTAAGTGGCATTCTAGATTCGGTCACTTAAACAGCAAAGATTTAAATATGTTAAGCAGCAAAGGTATGGTACGAGGGTTGAATTTGAAGTTACCGGAAAATTTTAAGTGTGTGACTTGTGCTGTTGGAAAAATTTCCTCAAAACCATTCAAATCATATTCAAGAATAAATACGAATGCAGTGTTGGAGTTGGTGCACACCGATTTATGTGGGCCATTTAGGATAAAATCACAAGGCGGTGCGGTATATGTAATGACGTTTATAGATGACTTCTCTCGATATGTTTTCACATATTTTTTGAAACAAAAATCTGATGCGTTTGATGTTTTCATGCAGTTTATTGCTATGGTGGAAAAGCAGAGTGGCCGCAAATTGTTGCAAATCCGAAGTGATAATGGTAAGGAATATTTGAATTCGAAATTTAAAGATTATTTTCAGAAAAATGGTATACTGCATCAAACGACTGTGAGTCATACACCACAGCAGAATGGTGTGGCTGAAAGGGCGAACCGCACTCTCGTCGAAATGTCCCGCTGTATGCTGCAGGAATCTGGTCTACCTCAGAATTTATGGGCAGAAGCCATAAGCACGTCTACATATATAAGAAACAGAAGTCCAACGAAAATTCTTGGTGAAGTGACTCCATATGAGAGATGGCACAACAGAAAGCCATCCGTCGCACATTTCAGAACATTTGGATGTGATGCTGTAGTTCTACAGAAAAATCCGAAAGGTGGTAAACTAGTGCCAAAAGGTGTAAAAATGAAACTGGTTGGTTATGAAAGTCTGACGAAAGGTTACCGGTTGTATAATTCAGAAAAACGTGAAATAGTGAAGGCCAGAGATGTCATTTTCTTTGAAAATTCTTTTGAGAAAATACAAGATGAAGAAGAATGTCCAGAAGAGTTTTATGCCAATGTCTTTCATCAACAAGATGAGGCCGACAATACAATTAAGGTTGAAGAATCTCAGTCCCCGGACCAATCGTTTGGAACTGCAAGCGAAGATGAAGCCTTGGATGAAGACATGGAAGAAAAAGCAGCGAAAATTGAAAATGTAAAGTCTGAAGAAAATGAAAAAAGAGGACGAGGAAGGCCAAAGTTAATTTTTACGGGACAACCAGGTCGTCCAAAGAAGGTGTATGTGACGGCAACCGAATTACTTAATTCTGTAATTGAGGACCCGAAAACCTTATCA
The DNA here is from genome assembly GCA_930367235.1 of Sarcophaga rosellei. Lineage (NCBI taxonomy): Eukaryota > Metazoa > Arthropoda > Insecta > Diptera > Sarcophagidae > Sarcophaga > Sarcophaga rosellei. The sequence continues at coordinate 48,535,350 of OV884021.1, read as the reverse complement.
GATGCACTAAATTCCGATGATGCACCAGAATGGAAACGTGCTATGGAGCTGAAGTACGATTCCCTGATTAAAAACAACACGTGGGTACTTGTCGATAGGCCAAAGTCTAAAAATATTATCGGGTCAAAGTGGGTTTTTGCTATTAAGCGAAAACCAGATGGTTCTGTTGAAAGATACAAGGCTCGATTGGTGGCTCAAGGATGCTCCCAGAAATTTAATATAGATTATCATGAAACGTTTGCACCGGTTGTACGCCACTCAACTATAAGAATTATCCTGGCACTGGCAGTTCAGTACGAATTATTGGTGAGGCATGTAGATATTGTGGCAGCATATTTGAATGGCGAACTTGAAGATGAGGTATTTATGGAGCAACCACCAATGTTTAAAAGCTCAACTCACCCCAATAAAGTCTGCAAATTAGTGAAAGCTTTGTATGGCTTACGTCAGGCAGGAAGAGAGTGGAATAAGAAAGTTTCACGTATTCTCTTGGAGATGAAATTCCAGCGATGTAATACTGACAACTGTGTATATTTTTGCAGAGATGGTGATTCTATTAGTATCATTGCGTTATATGTTGACGATATGATGGTGGCGTCTTCTACGGAAACAAGAATAAACCAGATAATTGCAAATCTTAATCAGCATGTTGAAGCCGACGATCGAGGACCAATTTCGTTTTATTTGGGATTAGAAATTGAACGAGAGGGCCAAAGGGGTCCAATAAGAATTCACCAAAAGCGATACACCCTAGAATTACTCAAGTCCTGGAACATGGTCAACTCTAAACCTGCATCAACTCCATGGGCTAATGGGACTATTTTGAGAAAATGTAATGGTCAGAATTGTGAATTAAATCTTAGAGAGTATCAAAGTTTGATAGGAAGCTTGAATTACCTAGCAGTTATTTCTAGACCGGACATTGCACATGTGGTCTCGAAGCTATCCCAGTTTAATTCTCACCCTCATCCAGAACACATGCAGGCGGCCAAGTATTTGTTAAGATATCTCGTAAAACATCCAGATGTCTACATAACGTATTCCAAAAAGCATCCTAGTATTTCGTGCTTTACAGATGCCGATTGGGGGTGTGACTCATGCGACCGTAAATCATATTCTGGTTTTGTAATGTTTATTTCAGATGGTGCTGTCGCGTGGGAGTCTAAAAAACAGACTGTTGTCGCTCTTAGTTCAATGGAGGCTGAATATGTGGCCCTGTGCCAAGGTGGTAAGGAAGTTGTATTCACCCGGAGCCTGCTTGGTGAGATTGGCTTTGAAGAATTTACCAAAGAGCCAACGTCCATTTACTGCGACAATCAAGGAGCGAATTTTATGGTAAAGAACCCAGCAGTACACAAGCGCAGTAAACACATTGATATTAAATTCCACTACATAAGAGATCGATATAATGATGGTACGATTGATGTCCACTATGTGCCGTCGGAGCAGAATACAGCTGACATCTTTACCAAATCCCTGTCCAAACAGAAACATGTCCAAGCATGTGAACTTTTGAAAATTGAAATGTAAATTTTTTGTAGATGAAATAGAGATTTTTTTTTTTTTGAACTGATTATAATTTAAGTTTGTAAATGCACTTGAGTTGAGCTGGGGTATGTTGGTTACTTTTTATAGTTTCAACTGTCATGTATTGACAACACTGCAACTCAATTGCATCACTGTCTTTTGTTCTAGAATTCTCTTTTTGTACTTTATACTTTCTTTTTATTGTTTAGTTGAATAAACGTTTGAATTGAAAACGGTCGTGTTTTATTTAACTAACAATATAGTTGTATAAAATATTAAAATATTTATTAATTCTATCAAATGTAACGTCAAGTTTAAACAAAACAGCTTTCTTATGAATTCTTTGATAATCTTAAAAAATATACAAACCATACCCCCATCTATTTATGAGAAACGAAAACATGTCGATATACATCTAAAAGATATTTACAAAATTTAGTTTAAATAGAAATTATTGGTTCGGTATTAATTACATATTACAGGGTAATTTAATGAGCATAAAAATATTTCTATTGTAATTAAATTCATTAAATAATGAATTCGTAAAATAATGAATTCATTCAATTGCTGATGCGATAGTATGAATGAATACTTCATTAATTATATCCCTATTTTTAAATTTCATCTGATATCTTTTGAGAATATTTTTATTTTGGTATACCCTACTGAGCGATACTTCAATAATAACAACAATGTGAACAACGTTCATGAAGACGATTGTTATCAGAAATTAATTGGTCATCACTGATAACGACAATCGGTAATTGTTTGCTTTAATAGAACAACAACACAATTGCAGTAGTTTTTTCCATTTACTTGACAATGGGAATAAATTTTAGGCCATAATTCCTTAAATTCCACCCGCAATTAAATCATCTCCAAATAATTTGACCTTCATATCATAAAGCATGTAAAATATTTGATAATATTTTCTATCACAATGCCCTCACATACAACATACATACATACATACATATTTTTTGTTTATCTCATAACCAAGTACATACCACAAACATACATACATATTTGGTTTACTTCTTTTGGGGCTCCTAAATTGTTCTGCAACGAAAACAAAGAGGGAAACATGGAAATATTTTTTTTTTTTGTAATTTTCTATTTCTTCTATTCAACCCTGTAACGAATTCAGTACTTTGTTTTATTTAAGGTTATTAACAATTTAATGAACTTTATGAAATTATTTTCTCATTTTTGTTTGAAATTTTTCTTTATTTTTTAATAGACATTAAAGTACAATATACAAGCTTGTTAAAGGCAATAATAGATGTGCGGGCGGATGGACGTACGAGCATACGAACAATTGGCCAATTCACACGACTTTGTATCGCGTATGTTTTATTGAATACACTTTGTGTTTGTGAACGCTTAATGCTATGCTGTATTGTGGATTTCGTATTCCAAACGTCAAAAAGCGATAAGAAGAAGAAGACCAGTTTTCAGAATTTGATTTTCAAGCAATAAAATGAAAAATATTACAGAAAAAAGTAAACGAATCAATTATCCGTGCGAACAAAATAATTTTTAAATGTTAATTGTTGATTCAAGTTACATAGAAAATATTATGTATTTTTATTCTTCTTCTTGATTTCAGGCATTCACATAAACTGATAGCAAGGAACCAATACAACTTCCCAAAACATATGAAAAAAATGTGTATAAGTGTTGTATATTCGTCCAACAATACAATGAATACAACGATACAAGGGTTTGTGTGTATTGCCCAAATGTTTACGTATCGATAATTGTAATATTTTTGATTTTAGAAAATTTCAAAAATAAATTACAATCCAAATAATGAAGTAGAATCAAAATTATAATTTTGTTTTATAATTTATTGGCCAATCTTTTCCCAACATACGTACTACGTACACAAATAAAAGGAAATTGTACTTTAATGGCAGAGCAAAGCAACACATAAAAATTGTTGAATTTAAATAAATTCGACAACTGTATTGTATTGGTTAGTCACTTCGTCTTAAAGTACATTTCGACATTTGTCTATTTGGTTTTAAATTTACTTTTTGTTGTCTTCACTTGTTGAAGTTGTGCCCCAAATTCAAATTTAAATAGCTCTGCAGCAAATAAAATATTTTTAAGAGTATTTAAGAATGTTGTGCAACTTTTCGTTTGTTCAGAGGTCGCTCATGTCAAGGTGGTACACATTCATTGAAAATATAAGTTACCCTACATTGTTAGGTAATTTTTTTAAATGCCATTAAAATACAATTTTATTATTTTTATGTACAGCTACCCCGAGTCGTTGCCCACAGAGTTTGTGATAATTTTCAAATATTGATCTCTTGGTAATTGTAATCAATTCTGATGTTAAAGTCTCATCAGCGCCCTACCAGTCAGTCACAAAAGCGGAGGAATAGGGCGCTTTAGTTTCTATTAACTGCAACTCTAATATTTCCCAAATACATGCGGTAATATGAATATTAATGAGCGAGGTCAGTGTCGCTTCGATTTCATTATAAATAAAAATCTTAGGGACATTATTATAACTTACCGTTAACTAAAGGGAGGATTTTAACGGGCAGATAAATTGTTTTTCGTTATTGTGAGTACCCAATAAGATAGAAGTGTGCGTTAAGCTAAAGGATGGATCATCCTATCTTTAACTTTTAAACTTAAGTTTATATTTTAACTTGCCTTATATCTAGGGATATGATGGTTTCGAACTCGAGAATAATGTACGCCATGCTATTTGCTCTATAAATCTTTAACATGGTGTCTTTCAGGCCAATATAATGGCCATTTATCACGCTGGTACTAAAATCTCCATCTTCTCAAGCAGATTTCGTGATCAACTTTCAATTACTACTATCTCAGCCGTTTAATGTCAATCTCATATGAGTCTCCAGTCACAGGGACATTTCACTTAAGTAATTAAACTGTTCAAGAGGCAAAAATATTTATTAGATGCTAACAAATCCTAGCCTGATTCGAAATATTGCCTCACAGTTTGACTCACATGTCTTAAATTTGTGTTCGTGCCAATCAACCGTCCAAATTAGACCGTAGGGACTGAACTGTATCTATCTTCCTGGGTTAATTTGTAATAAGTAGGCATGCGGTAGGCTTCTCTTACCGGTTAAGGACTTCTGCAGATGTTCTAGATCATCTCTATGATCCTTTCTCAATAGTCCAACGCAGCTATCGTTACTTGCCGTAAAGGCTCAACAATTAAGTTTTCATGATAATTTTCAGCTTGACTTTAAGAAAGAAGAATGAAAGTGTGTTTGAAAAGCTATACTATGCGAAAAGAAAGATACAGAGAAGCGAGTCTAATCTTGAACATATTTGAGACAATCTGAACTTCGCATGATTCGAAGACAAGCACAGCAAGCAAAGCAAACACACAACCTTCTAGTGAGTATTGTAGTGTTGAGTCATGTAGAGTCGAAATCAACAACATTATGCGTATTGTTAAGTATGAGTACGATGAGTACTTCAAACTTTGAATGTGAGTAGTATGAGTATGATATTAAAATAAGTATGAATGCGTATGTGTCAGAAATTATGAGTATGATTCGAATCTACTCATATTTTTGAATACTCATTGCTGATCTCTGGTTTGTATCACATACTTACTGACACCGAACATCATTCTCGATCGATATGTACATATATGCTGTGATAAATCGACATGACATCGAATATTCTTTGCGATGCATTGCCTCGAAAAAAAATATCGTCGTTTTAATGTCCACCACCAGTTGATTATGCAAATTGGAAAAAAATGAATGAATACATACATAAGGCATACTGCACTCTAAGCTTCTGTTAAAACACATTTCTTTTTTTTCAAATATTTTTAAGGTTTTTCTCGACTAATAACGTGTAATGGATTAAGTTGTAGATTTATGACACCTAGTGTATGTGTGCATATATGTACATATGAATGTTAAATTATAAACAAATCTTAGATGTAAATACATAGTAATATATACATACTAATGCATTTGTACAAAACATTCTACATTTGAGTATCATATTTCGAATACTAAAATGAATGACTAAATTAGTGAAATATTTACCATGACATTTACCGCCAAGACCATACAAATTGAAAATTTAAAAACGAGGGTAAGCCCAGTCATGGGATGGATGGATTCTATTTTATTTCTGCAGCATTTTTCTGACGATATTGTTGCACTTTCATAGAGACTTATGTATTTTGTAAACAATAGTCCGCCTTTTTCATTATCAGTCACTTGTGCACCAATGTAAACAATTACATTTCAGTACTAAGAACTTAATTGAGGCCAGTTTACACCTTAAGTGTTAGCGTACGTAAAGTCAGAGAGAAAATATTGTTACGTTTTTACCTTTTTAAAACCGTTTAGAATATGAGTTGGTTGATTGCAAACAAAACTAAAATAAACTTGTGTTTAGTTTCAATTAAACTCTTTATTATTCGCACTACTTTTGTGTGCCCTCGTTTACAACTTGGTGAATACAACAATAATTGCTTGTTAGCTATTCTTTTTTGCTTACAACGCAGGTCTTTTCAACGGCGATCTTCAAACCACGACTGTTTTCGCGTCTTCACACAAGACTGACTGAATTGTTGCTACTCGTTGTCTGCTTTGTCTTGCCTTTCTACATGCTCACGTAAACAGTCTGATGAAGTTTTTTGAAGTAGTATGTTCGTGTTTTCGCTTTCTCGAGAACTCTATCGCGACTTTGCTGTTGTTTGTGTATTTTATTCACATTGCTTGTTGTTGCGATCTAGTTTAATTGTCTACCCCCTTTTCTTTCACACTGATGTTGTTGGTTTACTTGTAACAAGTTCGTTGTATTTGTTAGTGTAGCTTTTGTTAATCATGTTAATGTTAAACGATGTTTCCATTTTCGTAACAATATTATAAAATTCCATTCGGATTTTAAAAATAAGAGTAAAAATCATACAATATCGTTTGTATTTACACAATTAGCAAAATGCCAAGACAAAATAAATGAATCCATTCCTGATCTAATGAAGTGTAATGGTCTTGGAAAAATTTCTCTCAATGTTGTACATATTGAGTAAACATGTCGTACGATTTGTGTGATTGTCTAAATCCGCCTTTAGAGCTATATTCTGTTCTTCGCCTAAGTTTTGGTATATATACATACATAATTGGCCATTACAACCCTTCAGTCAGGATTACGGCCTAGCTTCTCACACCACTCATGTTGTGTGCATCAATTTTATACTTGAGTGGTGGGACATACAGTTTAACGTCGACTCCGAACTACAGATTTTGAGAAACTTTTTCATGGCAGGTCTCAGAGTTTTTGCCATAATTCTGCTGAGAGGAAGTCGCCGAAGAAAAATTTTATTTAGGCACACTTTTTTATTTATTTAGGCACACAATATGAGTGGTGTGACAAGCTAGTCCGTAATCCTGACTGAAGTGTTGTAATGGGCTATTATGTATGTATGTATGTATGTTTGAAATATATGAATAAGAAAAAGAGAGAGTGGCAATGAAATTACAGCATTTACATTACATTTATTATGGTTGACTATTTAGTTATGAGCCGCAATCTTTTTTATCACCGTTTTCATTCAGCATTACTGTCATTTTACACTAAGAAATACTAAGGCGACTTCAGACTGTGACGATATTTGTCTATAAATTATTATATTTACAGTTAAATATCATATGAGAATGAAGGTTAGGTTAGGTTAGGTTAGAGGACGTGTACTTGTCAACTATGACAAGTACAGTACCCGGAGGTCAAATTGACCCATTGTACAACGTCCTAGCTTCTCAACACCACTCATGTTGTGTGCGTTAATTTTATACATGAGTGGCGGGACCTACAGTTTTAAAGTCGACTCCGAACGACAGATTTTTTTGAGAAGCTTTTTTATGGCAATTTTTACTCTCAGAGTCTTTGCCAGAAATCTGCTGAGAGGAAGTGGCCGAAGAAATATTTCTTTTTCATATTTCGTTTTGATGTCTGACTTCAAAAATTAGAATGAAACAATGAAACACTCGCAATATCCGAAGCATATCACCAAGCTTGTATTAGATTTGTTGTATTTTGGTACTCACTTGCGCACCCATTTTTAGAACGATATGATGTTGCGGGTGCGATTTAATCATGAGGTATGTATGTACAATGTACATGCATACATGTACACATATTTTTCACAATGTTTTCTTTAGAAAGAAATTTATTTATTATCATTTAGAATACAATTAAAAATTATATTAGTATAATTATTATGAGCTGAGTTGCATAGATCTTATGCTCAGTGCAATGTAACAAACCAGAGTGCCTAGTGGGAATCGAACCTGCGACCCTCACGCTAGTAATCTAGTACACTACTCACTACAATACCAGGGCACACTTCTTTTGTTGTTGCAATCATAATCTGTTCAATTATCAACAAAAAGACAAGTGTTAGTTAAATCGTCATTAATTTCTTCTAAACACTGTTTTTACTTTTTGGAGTGCTCTGCCTCTTTCGCTCTCTCTCTATCGCTAACTGGATTTGTTTATTTATATGCCTATCAGTAGAAGTTATTGGCAAGAAGGTTAATAAAATAATTGTTTATTTGTTGTTGTTATTTATTGTTGCTGTTGGCATGTAAACAAACAATTTAAAAATATTTACAATATTTCAATAAATATTTTACAAATGTATTAAGGAGAAGATGTAATACTTACTATTTATTTGATATTTATTGTCGTAAATCTTGAATTTAACAACAACACCAACAACAACAATTGTAAAAACAATGAGTAATATTAACTTTGAATGAATAAAAAAAAATGTTATGTGCTACATACATGAATATGTATTTATGTATAGTTTTTCTTTAACAATACTTATTAAATAATATTTAATTGTTATGACTGCTAGTTGGCAACAGGTACTACACTGAAATTAAATAACACGTACATATAATAATTACTGTTACATATCAGAGATCAGCAATGAGTATTCAAAAAGATGAGTAGATCCGAATCATACTCATAATTTCTGATACTTACACGCATTATACTTTATTATACTCATACTATGTACTTATATTCAAAGTTTGAAGTACTTACCCTACTCATACTTAACAATAAGCATGGTGTTGTTGATTTCGACTTTATAAATATACGTATAAATCAAACATATTTTGAATGTAATGAGTTTGATGTCAACGTTGTACTACTACTCATTGCAACCTGTACTTATAAATCAATGTTGTAGTGAGTACGAATTAATCAGAGTAGTTGAATTTCAATATTGTTGACTCACTTATATTCGAAATTTCATGAGTGCTTATGAGTAGCGAAAAAACGATTCATTGCTGATCTCTGGTACATATTATAGTCCTATTTTGATCATCTTAACTAAAATGCATTCACGCTGGATTTTAATGCGGCAATTTAGAAACTGTTTTTAATATACATATAGAGTAGTATGTAGCAATTATGTATTAATTATTTGCCAATAAAAATAATTTAAATAAATTTAATGTTTTCAACTATTTGTTTAAAGAACCGGTCGTAGCCGTAAATAAAAATATTCCTACAATCATCGAATTGTTTGTTTTCATATTCTTAATGTGTGATAGATTGATATTTTAGATTTTTAATAATTATTAAAGCAAAATAATATTCTATTAAGAGTATTAAATTGATTTGAAAATAATTCCAAGAGACATATGTATATAATTATTCTTAATATCGACTTTTTATTGTTGCTATCATCACAATATATATGTATATGTATGTATGTATGTATGTCTGTACATATGTATACATATATGTATACATATACAGCTATGGACATTAAATTAGCACAAAACTTCGTCATAAAAATAATCATATTTTGTATAGTATTTTAGGTCTACTCATAAAAAAATTTAAACGTAGGAACTTAAAATACATATTCTTCTTTAAAAAGAAACAAAAATTTTGACGATATTGCCAGTCGTCTGCTCATTAAGACCTGAAACGTACCAAACGCCAGATTTTAGCTGGACAGTAAAATAGCACAAATTAAAATTTCTGGAATAAAAATGACGTGCTGTAATAAATAGTAAAAATATTAATGTTTTCAGCTTATTTCATTAATATTTAGTAGAGTAGCCCCTATTTTCAAGCGCCGCGTGGCATCTACGGGACAATGTTCTTCGGGAAAGTTCTTTGGGAATCGATTCCAAACGTTCCGTATTCCAATGCTCAAATCGTCCAAATGTTTGTACTTTTGTTGAGCAATTGTACATTTCACATCGTTGTAGGGGGTTTTCAATCGAGTTTAAGTCAAAACTTTGCTATGGCAAGTCTAAAACGGGAATGTGCTCTTCATAAAATCAATCCTTTGCCTGCTTAGATGGGTGTTTGGGGCCACTATCTTTCATAAATATGAATAAAACTGGCATGTATTTAAAAGCTTATGGTTCCATTTTGTTCTTTATATTGTCCAAATACTGATAACAGTCCATTTTTTCATTAATTTTTACAATGGGACTTACACCGTGCCTTGAAAACGCTCCCCGCACCATTGTGTTTCCTCGAACATGCGTTATGGTCCTTTGAGCATAGCGTGGATTGAATGTCTGACATTTTGGACAATGAACAACCACTCTACCATCCGGTCCCATACGATTTACCTTTGTTTCATCACTCCAAAATATTTTTTCCAGAATGGGAGGTCCTTAGCATTGTGAGTGCGAGCAAACGTTAAACGCTTGAGTATATTTTTCTTTTGGTAGAAGTGGCTTCTTTCGGCAAGAGCGTCCAAAGAGCTTTTTGTGATTAAGACGTCTTTATAGGAGCCTATCCTATAAATTTAATCTGAATTGGGAGTTAATTTCGTTCAAAATATCGCGTGACGACATGAGAAGCTCCTTCTTTGACTTCCGGACAATAGCACGACCAACGATTTCGGTTTGTTTTCTTGACACGTGGCCTTCAATTTTTGTTTTCTGCGACATTATTCTGTTTGGTTTAAAGGAAATGATGACGTTATAAATCATTTTTCGCTAGTAATTCGAAATTTCGGCAATTTCAGCCAGCTTTTTCCCATCATGCCACAAGTTAACGATAATGCGCTTCTCCTCTGGTGAGTAATCTTTTCCACGTACCATTTTTTTCAAAAATTACTTTAAATGCCACAAAATTAAATGAATATACCGTAAAAATAAAAATACTCGAACAAAACTTGTACCTAAACCACTTTTAGGCATGTTGTGCTAATTTACTGTCCAGCTCGAATTTAGGTACCGATACAAATTAGCAGTCAAAACAAAAAATATATACGATAATAGTAATATTATTTGGTTAACAACAGCTAGATGTCATCATGCAACATTGGAGACCAAAACAATTGGCCTAATTGCGATACAAATGAGAAAAAAATCACAATCAAAGTATATATGGATTTTGTGCTAATTTAATGTCCATGGCTGTATGAATATTATTATATTTATCACACTGAAAATCACTGGCAAATATTCCACCCACTCATACAACAAGTGTGTGAAACACATACTGTGGCGTTAACAAGTTTATGTTTAAGATAAAAAAAATTATTATTTTCTTTTTCTTTCAATTTTGCTAAATATGTTTAAAAATATTTTTTTGATTAGCATAGCGTTTACTGTGCATTCTGACTATTAGAATCTTTGCCAAACACACCTACTGTAGGGTGTACTCAAGTAGAAAAATTGTTTGTATTTATAAAACACTCTACGGTCGTTTTGTTTCATAAAAACTATTTGCAATAAAATAAATAAAAAATAAAAAATTAAATAAAAATCAACATTAAATTATGAAACTTTAAATATAAACGATGAACACATCGATGGAAATTATTTGCTCGTTGCCTAGTAATAAGAAAATTACATTTCAAATTGCGCATAAATAGTTTTTTTTGATTTTTTTTTTTTCTTTTAAATACAGATACATTGATACTTACAGCATATATAAAATCCCATAAAAGTGAAAATACTTTTAATGTTTTCGTCGAACAGGCCATTTTTGAAGGTTCTAAGCTTCCTGTTAAAATTTAATTTTTTTTTTTTATTTTTTATTTACAAATAGCTACGTATGCGCTTTTAAAAATTATAATTTTTATTTGCAGATGTATAGAAAACTTATCCTACTGCATGCACTATTTATTTTCTTGTTTTTTTTTCTTTTTTTTCTGTATGAAAAAGAATAAAAAAATTTTTTTTTTTGTTTTGCGCGCCTCTCACTTTTTACACTTTGAAAATGTCGAAATTTGTTGTTGAACTGTGCGTGTTTCTTTGAATATTTTTTTTTTCGCTACTTTTTCTACAAATAATCTCATCTCTTGTCAATATTCGGTTTTTTTTTTTTGGGTTTTTGTTATTCTAATATATTCTAGTTTTTCCGAAATGCTGTTTTAATAGAAGCAATGTTTTCAGTTTCTTTTCAATTTTTTATTTTTTTAACCGTAACGTTCGCCGCATGCAAATAAACTAAAATTAAAAGTAAAACAAAAAAACACTCTTCTTAGTAGATTGTATTTGATTTGTTTTCTTTCTTGTTCTTTTTTTTTTTCTTTGTTTCATTTAAATTTGTTTTTTGAATTTGATTGTGGCGATTTTACTTTGCGTTAAAAAATCTCACCGTTTGCGGGGAACACCTTGGAATGGAACACACAGTTTATTAAAAGTTAGTCGGTATAAAGCTTTCAAAAAACTTATTAACTTTCGAAAGCACTTATCGTGGCGGCCGTAACGTAACGTAAATTGAGTTTAAAAATAATTGTTTAAGGCGGCCAGTATTGCCATATTGAAAAATTTCAGTTGACTTTCCGACAGTGTTGAAAATTCAGTATTTTAGTACTTTTTTCAGTACTTTTCCAAATCAAAAATACCTCAGTACCCCCTCGGTGCTTTTAGTACTTTTTATTATGTATTAAATATTTTCTGTCTTGCGCTTTTCAAGTATTAATGCATTAGCAACGTAGTGCTAAAGGTAGAATTAGTCTTTAGCCCCGGTTAGCCAAACGTCCACGGAACATATGTTAATTTTTAAAATACAAAACGCTTGCCGAACCGTTATGTAGTTTCCGTAAGCATTTACATTGCTCCTCATACGGAAACGAGCGTAACGAACATATGTTCCATTACGTTCCGTCGACGTTTAACTACACGGGGCTTTTACGTTTTCTTACGTTCAGTATCAGCTGTTTTTGGTTTATATGTGAGGAGTACGTATAAGTCATTAACTTTTCTCTTCCGTTCCCTACGTGCGTTAAATGTAAATAAATAAATAGTCTAGCAGGTAGTGCATTGGCTTACTAGGCGTGAAACCACGTTTCAAACCCCATGTCAGACATCTCTAACAAAACTAAATGTGACAAAAATATTTCTTCGGCGACCTCCTCCTGGAGTTTATAAAATTTCCTTCAACAGTTTGTCAAAAAACTGTTGTTCGGAGTCGATTTCCGCAATTGATGTATAAAATTAGCACACAAAGTAAGTGGTGTGAGAAGCAATGTCGTTATGCTGACTGAAGGGTTGTATTGACTAATTATGTATGTACATATTTTTTTACAAAAGTACCATTTGATGGAAAAAAGTACTTTCAGTTACAGTTCAGTACCATTTCAAAATTTCAATTTTGCAACACTGTCTCAGAGTTTACTTTATTGATAAAGAAAGATTGGTTTTTGGTAAAAAAAAAGGTTTCGTAGAAAGTAGCAGCAGAGCAGAGCATTCCAGCAAAGAAAATCCCTTGAATCTTGTAATTCCCAATTTCTTACAAAATATTTCGCAGAACTGGACTCTAAATAAGAATGACATTATTCATTTTTGAGTTCCATTCCAAACTTTGCAAAGCGAAATTGGAGGTTAGCCGAGATTGAAACATAAAAGAAGTTACCTATTAGTCAACCATCTGAAAATCGCCTTTACCCCGAATTCATATGATGACACAAGCAGTTTATATCCTTTTTCTTATATACGTTTCGAGTTTCGAGAGAACTATTGTCAGGCCCAATCCGGAGAAATCTCCAGACGTCAAGACAAAACTACCGAACTGACTCGCATACTAATTATAACTATTCTTATAATTTTTATTTGAAGTTTGCGACTCGTACATATGTATGTATATTAAAATAGATTTAGATGAATATTTTCATAACGTAACGCAACGTACGCTCGTTTTTAGCATATGAAAACAAAAAATATTCTTATCGGAAATTATCTCAGGATTTGACAATCGTTATTATTGCTTGTCAACTGCTAGAGACTGACGTACGTTTCGTTGTATTAAATGTCCAGTCAGGCAGACTTTGACTTCTCCAACTGGCAGCAGAGTTGTTTTCTTTCGGCACTTCTCCGTTAGTCCTACGCATAAAGTTGGACTACTTTTAATTTACGTTAAGTACTTTAACAGCTGTCAGCTTTAGTTGTATAGGCGAATTTAAAATATATGTACGCCAAAGTAGTGATCAAGGCAAATTCAATAAGGTAGTGTTAAAAGCCCAGCTGATTGCTTTTTTCAGTCCACACAAATGTCAAACATATTGTTTGAGTACAGTGAGCAAAAAAAAACTTACACCCACTACCTCGAAATAACTTTTGAACAAAAAATTATCTATAAAAGGAAATTTATTGTGCTTAAGGCTAAAAAAAAGCTTTAAAACTATATTCTGATTATAAACATTTCTCTATTGGTTAAGTATAAAGAAAATAATTGTCGAAACTAAAAAATTCCCACATTTTTAGGCAAAAAAGTGGTGACTTTTTGACTATGGCTAACGGGTTTCCTAGAAAGTCATGTTAAACAAAATCCTGTGGAATAATTTATTTGTTAGTTTTTTTTAATAAGTCTACAAATATTTTTTGCTCACTGTATATACATTCTTTTGTTTATTTATTTTTTATTTCCCTTTACATTTTTATTCTACACAATTTATAATTTATTTAAATATTCTGGATGTTTGGGCACAACTTTTCTTGTAGAATCTGCTTTTATGCTTCCCAGTATTCTTCTGAAGGTCGTCATACCTTATGGTAGCACAAATCAGCTCGTATTTAATAAAATTAATTTTTTTAAAATTTGTTTTAAATTTTTTTTTTATAAACGAAAAGAAACAAAAGAGAAATAATGACACAAAATAACAACTTTATGTCATTATATGGATTCGCCCAAGGCAAATTCAATAAGGTAGTGTTAAAAGCCCAGCTGATTGCTTTTTTCAGTCCACACAAATGTCAAACATATTGTTTGAGTACAGTGAGCAAAAAAAACTTACACCCACTACCTCGAAATAACTTTTGAACAAAAAATTATCTATAAAAGGAAATTTATTGTGCTTAAGGCTAAAAAAAGCTTTAAAACTATATTCTGATTATAAACATTTCTCTATTGGTTAAGTATAAAGAAAATAATTGTCGAAACTAAAAAATTCCCACATTTTTAGGCAAAAAAGTGGTGACTTTTTGACTATGGCTAACGGGTTTCCTAGAAAGTCATGTTAAACAAAATCCTGTGGAATAATTTATTTGTTAGTTTTTTTTAATAAGTGTACAAATTTTTTTTGCTCACTGTATATACATTCTTTTGTTTATTTATTTTTTATTTCCCTTTACATTTTTATTCTACACAATTTATAATTTATTTAAATATTCTGGATGTTTGGGCACAACTTTTCTTGTAGAATCTGCTTTTATGCTTCCCAGTATTCTTCTGAAGGTCGTCATACCTTAGTGGTAGCACAAATCAGCTCGTATTTAATAAAATTAATTTTTTTTAAATTTGTTTTAAATTTTTTTTTTATAAACGAAAAGAAACAAAAGAGAAATAATGACACAAAATAACAACTTTATGTCATTATATGGATTCGCTTTTGTCATTTCTGGCTTACGGCGAATTTAATTTGACATTAGTGGTCACCCAAAAACAACAGAAAATACATGTTGTTTTTGTTAAAAAACACTGTGAATTGAGTTGTTGTATTCTTGCCATCACCTTATTGAATATGCCTTGGATTCGCCTTTGTCATTTCTGGCTTACGGCGAATTTAATTTGACATTAGTGGTCACCCAAAAACAACAGAAAATACATGTTGTTCTTGTTAAAAATCACTGCGAATTGAGTTGTTGTATTCTTGCCATCACCTTATTGAATATGCCTTGGTAGTGATTGTGACAACCTGATAGGTTATTACTTTGCTGTTAATTGAAAATGTCAAAGTACAATAAATATTTACATAATTGACTCCATGTTACTCGGCAATAATTATACCTTCATCCTCAAGAGTGAAATGTTGCACTCCCTAAAATGGTAACCTTAACATGACAAAGATCAAACGAAAACGGAATAATCGAGGCTAATATATTTATTGTAGTCGCCGTAGTCTAGTAGGTAGTGTGTTCGCTTATTAGACGTAAAGCTCGGGTAGAGACCCAGGCCAGACATCAAAACGAAATATTAAAAAATAATATTTTTTCGGCGACTTCACTCAGCAGATTTCTGGCAAAAACTCTGAGAGTAAATAAAATTGCAGTGAATAGTTTCTCAAAAATCTGTCGTTCGAAGTCGACGTTAAACTGTAGGTTTGAATGATATATCTTCAACCGAGGAATACTTGAATCCATATCTGTGTTCTCATACCAAATTTGTAACAAGTTTAAGAGCTTGATATTTTTACATAAAATAATTTATACTGCACAACCGACTTACCTGTATGGAACAATAAGTTTTGGCAGATCGGCCAGAGGACTGGTATTGATTCAACGAAAATATAAAACTGCCTTTTCTGAGCGTCAGTTCTTTATTTATTGCACTCGACTTTGGAACCAATTACCGAACAGAATTCACATAATTAGCAACGCAACCAGATTTAAAATTGAACTAATAAAATATTTTCGTTAATGACTAGTTGAAGTATTGTATTTATAAAATCAAATTAATGCATTAAATTATTCGTAATATTTTCTTAATTCTTTTTTAATTTAACTTGTATTTATATTTAATTATTACATTATGCTTAAATTTATTGTTTGTATGTAATCATTAGCGCTTTAATTTATAAGATTTCTATCTTGTTGTGCTAAATTTGAAAATAAAATAAATAAAATATTATAAGTGGACAATAAAGGTAGAAGTGAGCGGGTGAAGCTAAAGGGAGGATCGTTCTACTGGTAACTTTAAGTTAAACTTGCCATATTATATTGTATATTATTTTCAATATGGCAACTTCAATCTTATATATAAAAATGAATGTGTGTTTGATTGTATGTTTGTATGTTTGAAGTTTATAGACGATTAAACGGCTGAACCGATTTTCTTGAAATTTTCACAGTATCTTCCTGTATGTCTGGAAGGAGTTATAGGCTACTTTTTATGTTGATATTCCAAATGAGCGAGGGGCCATGCCCATGTATACTACATACTTAATATTTAATTGCATTTGAAATATATTACTCATACGCATAGTTACCCCTAAAATATGCTATCTATGATTCTTGATGTATAAAACCAAAGAAAATAAAGTATAAAGAATGTGCATTTTGGCATATTTTAGAAATTCACGACGCGGGGGAAAGATAGAAGGGAAGGAAAAAAATTTTGTAACCAACATTTGTGAAAAAAATCACCAAATAAGAAAAAATATAATTAAAATTAAATTCGTAGACTTTTGTTTTATTTATTTTTTTTTTTTTCAGAAATAACCAAAAAAGGCAACATCATTACTAGATTCAATCTTTGCGGATTTTTTGCAAATTACAATACATTTTGACTTTTTAGAGTTAATCCTTAAACCATTTGCAGTCGCCCAAAGAGAAATATTATTAAGGTCAGTGTTAAGATCTTTAACTCCAGTGTTGATGGAAGCTACAGAGCTATCAATGTAGAGTTGAATATCATCAACATACATTTGAATTCTAGAATGTTTAAGCTGCTCAAATGGTTGAGTTTGAAATTTTCAACTCATATACATAGTAAGTACTGAAATTCATACTATTTAAATATTTATTTGAAAAACATATACATATGTAATAGTTATATTATTGTTTACTTCTAACAATGGGTAATTACTAAAAATATTATTTATTTGGTGCATATCTTGAAAAATAGATCAGATAAGTTTAATAATCAGCATTTTATTGGGTGATGAATGGGCATGTAACAATAGGCAGTAAAATTTTCATTCATTACTTTCGATTAACTAAGTAATAAAATGTAAACTCTCAATATTTTTTCCAAATAAAATAAGAAGTTGCAAAACTCATCAAAAAAAAAAATTACCTGCGACCGTCACAAACATAATTATTTGTCAAATTTAATTAGCCTCAATTTTTTAAAAAGTTTTTTGACCTGAACCTATTTCATATTAGGTAAAATATAAAGGAATAAATATAACACGCATTCGGTTTTGGAATTCAGTTGAATCTTTGATTCTAAACGAGTTAAACGTTGAGTGACATTTATTTTGCAACAATTTATAAAAATGCCCCGAATAAAAGCATCCCTTTCCTAAGCACTAAAAATGCATTGCGTTTGCAAGCCCAGAGAGCAAATGAAAGTTCGGAAAAGCGTGAAAGTCGCCTAAGGACTGAAAGGAGTCGAGCTTCAACCTCTAGAGCCGCCGAAACGCCATCACAACGAGAAGAACGCCTTGAAGGCCTACGACAACGCGCCACAACAGCAAGAGCTACTGAAACGCTTTCAGAAAACTAAGAGCGCCTTGAAAGTCAACGAAATCTTACCTCTTTAGCACGAGCTTCTGAAACGCTGTCAGAACACGAACGAAGTCTTGAAGGTCTTCGACAACATGCGACAACCGCACGAGGTACCGAGACACCGTTGGAACATGAAGGTCGGCTACAAAGCCAGCGAAATCGTATCGAAACATCACGAGGCACAGAAACGCCTTCAGAGCGTGAAAGACGTCTTGAAGGTCTTCGACAACATGCGACAACCGCACGAGCTACTGAGACACCGTTGGAGCATGAAGGTCGGCTACAAAGCCAGCGAAATCGTACCGAAACATCACGAGGCACAGAAACGCCTTTAGAGCGTGAAAAACGTCTTGAAGGTCTTCGACAACATGCGACAATCGCACGAGCTACCGAGACACCGTTGGAACATGAAGGCCGGCTACAAAGCCAGCGAAATCGTACCATAACATCACGAACTAATGAAACAGAAGTCCAACGTGAATCGCGAGTAGAAAGTCAGCGGATTCGAACATCAACAAGAAGAGCAGCAGAGAGGATAGAGCAATATTATTTGCGTCGAGAACAAAATCGTAATCGAATGGTGGTGAATCGACGTAATGTTTTTCATGGATACTCAGGTATTGCATTTAACTATAGATCTGATATAGATTATACCGAAGACGAATTAGTGGCAATTGGTGACATGAATGAAGTTTGCCAATATTGCAATGCACTCAGGTACAAAAATGAAACACCTGGCATGTGTTGCTCTAATGGTAAAATCGTTTTGTCTGATTTACTTCCACCTCCAGAACCACTACAATCACTGATTTCAGGTAAGTTTTTCGAAATATATACTTTTTTAATTTAACAAAATATTAATAAATAATAAAAAACAAAATAAAAAAATTACCTCTTTTGGTGATACCAAAGTATTTCGAGACAACTTTATGCCAACGTTTCGTGTTCAAGGTCAAATTTATCATAAAATGGGATCATTGTTGCCAATTCCAAATCAAGATCCTAAGTTCTTACAAATTTATTTCATAGGAGAAGAGGATAACAATGACCAAGTGCACCACCGCCAGCATTATAACCCTGATACAAAACAATGGATTGTTGCCGATTTACAAGTGATGTTTCATGAAATCAACGAATTGGTAAGGATCTTTAAGTTCAGATGACCACATAATCGCAATTCATGCTGATAGAACTCCAGCTGGACAACACCAAGGATGATACAATGCCCCAACAATGGCGTAACAATTTTGATGGTGGGCGATCCAGTTGCATCACGAGATATGTATTTAATTCCGATGGGGAATGCGTTTAAATAAAACTTGTTTAATTGAGCAGTTTAATCGACATTGCTCCGGCACTGCCATATTCTTGAAATCATTATGTTGTAATAACGAAAAGAAGTTAAAAGTGATTTTAGAGTTCGCTTTAGCTAAACTTACCTTTAACTAAACCCAACTTTAGCGGCAAGTTGTAATAATGGCCAAGAGGTGTGTAATATTGAAAGCAAACTCTTTTTAAAATACAAAAGTTAATTATTTTTAGTTAGTTAGTTGATTATATTTTAAATTATTTGATACGGTTAGGATAGCACACAGGGCGCACCCACAAACTTAACTTAAGCTAGGCCAGCACGAATAACGATTCAATCTCAATACATCGAATGTCAACAGCATTAATTTCTGACAAATAAGTGTCTTGATGACGATGACAATGGGCGGATTAAAAATAAAATGATTATCACGGTAATGCAGTCTACAATTTTAAAAAAATTCAAAATATTTACTTTCACTCTTTCAACTCATTCCCACCCTCTTGTATTAAAATGTATTTCTTCTTTTCTTGTTTCTATTCAACAAAGAAATGTTGTGGCATCAAACCTTTTAAGATGAAGTGCTTATGTTTCCGTAAAATCCATTTTCCATCCATTCAAATCAATCTTGCATCGATTTCATAACAGTTTTATTAATAACTTTTGTCACAAAAATATACAAAATATTCTTAATTCGTAATAAAAAAATATACGTATATATGTATATATATATTAAATAAACGGACGAGGCAAAAACTACATATTAATAAACAATTATTTGCATTGGCTTCTGTTTTTAATTTGTTTTTTTTTAATTCTTTTTTTTTTATTCTTGTTTTTTAATATAAAAATATGTGACTATACAAAAATATATAATAAATACATGACAGTAGTTTTCACTCAAATGCGATATGGCTAAACAAAAGAACAAAAAATAAAATAAAAATCTAACACATCTGCCTGCATATTAACTATAATAATTTAAAATAATAAATAAATAATACAATAAATTATTCTTCCAATACTTATTCTTGTTATTCTTGTTACTTATATGTATATTGTAATAATTTGCATGAAACATTTAAAGCGGCCCTACTGTCTTATTTGTTCAATGTGTCAGTGTAAATATTGTAAAAATTCCATACAATTCATTTTATAATTAAAAAGCAACAATTTCAATTGAGTTTTAAAACTAAAATAAATAATTCCTCTTCCTTTTTGTCACTTTTTTTTAATAATAAGTCCGCCTCTGATCATTGCGAATACTGTTGCATAGGCAGCATGAGATGAATGTCAGCAGTAACTGAAAAACAGGAAAAAAATATTTGTAATCAAATTATGATAAATTTGTGATAAACATTCAAAATTGTTATATTTTTAACTTTTAAAAACGTTAAAGCGTACAAAATCAAAATAAATCTGTGGTTAGCTTTAATTAAGATTCTTTATTATTCGCACAATTCTGTGTGCCACTGTTCACAACTTGATGTAAACAACAACAATTGCTTTTCTTTGTTATTCCTCTGTTTATAACCTTTGCATAAACAATAACAATTACTAGACGATTTTTCGACAGATCTTTGTAACAGAGATCTTCAAACGAAGATCGCTCTTCAAATACAACGCGTCTTCACACAAGATTGACTGAACTTTACTACTACTTGCTTTGCCTTGCCTTTTATATGGCAAAGTAAACAATCTGATGAATGTTCTTGAAGGCGAATGTTCGTGACATCGCCTTCTCGAAATCTCTATAAGTGTAGACATCACGAATGTCGCGAAATTTCAGTGGAGGCACCGTAATGGTTTGGGCTGGGATTTCGACTATGGGAAGGACTCCTATTTGTTTTATATCAACTAAAATGCATAGCGAGAAGTATATTGAATTATTAGATGACGTTTTAATTAATTTTGGGGATGATTCGTTAGGCAACAATTGTATATTTCAGCAGGATAACGCCGCAATCCATAAATCAAAAGCAACAAAACCATTTTTGTCCTCCAGAAACATACCAGTTTTGAATTGGCCAGCATGTAGTCCAGATCTAAATCCGATAAAAAATTTATGGGCAATACTATCGGACCAAGTTTTCAACAATAACACTCAGTATAAGAATGTAAAATGTTTAAAAAGTGCCATCATAAGAGAATGGAGTAGGATTGGTCAAAATTGCATTGAAAATTTAATAAATTCTATGCCCCGTCGACTTCAGGAAGTCATTATTAATCACGGTGGACACACTAATAAATACAAAAATTACTCAGTAGTTGCTTTTTACCATTGTTATTTTAGCTTTAGGTGAATATTATTTAATTATGGTCTTATAATTTTTTCGTTTGAAAATGAAATTCATTTTGTGCTATCCTTTTATTAAACAAAGAAAAAAATATATTTTTTACATAAAAAGATTTATATTATAGTTAGTTATATTTAACCCAAAAATGGTACGAATTGGTCTAAAAGATTTTAAGTTTTTCGAGAAATACGTTTGGTCTTATAAATATTTCGGGGAGTGTATATTCGCTTTGAAAAAACACGCATTTTCAAATGTTGAGTAATTTAAAAAATGAAAATTCGTCAATTTTTTAAATATTTGTGTAGTTTGCAAACACAATAGTTTATTTTTCATATTTTATTTGCCAAATATCAACCTAAAATTTCTATAAAATTTTAATATTTGACAGCAATAACTTCAATTTGAATTGCTCCAAATTTGTTTGTGTTTGAGCCCATAAGTCTACCACACTTCACAATGCAAGATCACATTGTCCATTTCAACGGGATATTTTTAGAGTGCCGTATTGAGTGTGTCTTAATGCATCAGAACTTTCAAAATTGGTCTGATAATAGCCGTTCTGATATTAATCACAAAATCAAACCTTTTAGTAGTAGTAAACCTCGCTAAACAATAGAAATGTCTTAGTCTATTATACAAAAATTTTTTGGAGAATTTTGTTTTAACATATTTGCCAGTCAAAATATTTTAATCTAAGCAAACTCTAAAAAACTATGGCAGTACATTCATGTTAGGAACTACATACTATATTTCAATTGTTATATTTTCTTGTTGATGGATTATGAAATGAAAAACGTTATATAACGCGAAATTTGTCTATGTTCCGTTAGCAGTACATTTTATAATTTCAACATTTGAATGGATTTTATTAAGAGAATTTTATTTGTCTATATACATGCATTTTGAATAATGTAGCTTATGCCTTTCTGAAGGCTATGCCGCAACCCATTTAACCATGAATCGTCTTACAAACGAACAACGCTTGCAAATCATTGAATTTTATTATCAAAATGGGCTCTTGGAAAGTTGGCCGAAGATCCACTTCTTTATCGAAAAATTGTGTTCAGCGACGAAGCTCATTTTTGGCTCAATGGATACGTAAATAAGCAGAATTGCGAATCGTAACGCAACTGTGAATGGTGAGCGCTACCGTGAGATGATATTCAACTTCTTTTTGCCCAAAATGCAAGAGCTTGACTTGCATGACATGTGGTTTCAACAAAACGGTGCCACATGCCACACAGCACGCGTAACAATGGACTTATTGAGAGGCGAGTTCGGTGAACATTTTATTTCACGTTCGGGACCGGTCAATTGGCCGCCTAGATCGTGCGATTTAACGCCTTTAGACTATTTTTTGTGGGGCTATGTTAAAGCTCATGTCTATACAGACAAGCCCGCTTCAATTGACGCATTGGAAGACAACATTGAAGCATTTATTCGTGAGATACCGGCCGAAATGTTGGAAAGAGTATGCCAAAATTGGACTAAGCGGATGGACCATTTGAGGCGCAGTCGCGGTCAACATTTGCATGATATAATCTTCAAACATTAAATTATATGGACCGTACTATCGATTCAAATAAAGATTTCATGCATTTTTCTGAATTTCATGTGTTTTTTATTTTTAAATTTTCCTATAGCTCTTAAAAAATCACCCCTTAGATAAATGATAACTATCCATATGTTCTAGACTTGAACAACTGTATATACTAGGTTCTATTAAAATTCCTGCTTTTCCACGTGTTTTTTATATTTTGAATTATTTTTACCTAAACTTAATTAATCGTATTAAAACCTCTAATTCTAATCTAATATTATGCTACCGTTTCACAAATACTTTTTTTGCTATTCTTAATATTCTTGGGCATTTTAAAAAAACGTAGGAATATCAATCTTTATCGGCATCAAAATATTTATGAATAAACTGAACAACTCACCTCCAAAGCAATTAAAACCCAAGCAACAATATTGAATGCATTTAGTAAGTTCCACAAATATTTCTCGAATTTAGTGCGACAACCGACTTCGATCAGATTTTTTGGTATCGAGGAATCATGATTTTCGAAACAGGTATCAGGTGGTAACCTTTCGTTTACTATGTAATCCTGAGGACTGGCTCGACCGCAACATTTTAGCTGAAATTTTAACAAAAACAGTCATGAAATCTCTCTTCCAATATAATAATGGAAATATTTAAATGTTAAATGTTAAAAATTTACCCAATTTTCATATTGCGACATTGCACCAGGATTTTTGAGTTCATCTTCCCATGAGGCATCTAAAGTATTCGACAAGTTTGACGCAACGTCATCTGCTCCTTTGGTTAATAAGAATGTTGCAGCCACTTGACATAGAATCACCACAATCATTAGTACGATAAACTGTAAAGATAACATAAATTGATTTCAATCATAATTGGAACTAAAATTATATTTTTTTGTCATGCTATGGCCTCTAGAATGTAGAATGAACTTTCATTGTAAATTCCGATCGTTCATATTGATTTTCCTTTAAATAATAACTCACCGTTATCGTGCAGCAAACATTTTCTCTTACAGCTCCAATGGTTAAAAATAGGAGAACAACGTATACGGAAACGCCAATGCCAATGTAGGTGTAAAAAGCTGGTGCTGCCAGTTCATTGTTTTCGTATGTAAGAAGAATGTATATGCCAAAACTAATTAATACAGCTGCCAATAGCTAAAATAATGAAAACAAAAATAAATTTAAATTAAAGTCTTAAGTTGCTACTAAACAATAAACGATTCAATTCATTAAAATTTAGTTTCCTACGGAAATTGATGCGATTGTAGGAAAATTTCTGAAAACCTTTATAGAGGCTTCACATTTGTATGCACTTAAAGTCTTGGAAGAAATAATATGAACACACCTAAAAGATATTCTTATATTTTTTTATTAACCTTTACATAAATGAAATCGTTTCCACACGAAATTATATTACAAAAAAATAACAACCTCTAGACGAAACAATATGAACTAATTATAATTTTAGGTTAGGAAATTAGCAAATGTTACCAAATATTAATAACTATTATTATGTTGTTACGAAAATAAAAAATCCAGATACTGGTGTTTTGCTTTTACATCGCTTACCATTACAATTATAAACAAAAGCTACAGAAACAAAACAATGCAGTAAACAAACCTGTTTACAAATTATCCTACTGCTTATAATATAACAACAAACACCAGCATAAAAAACGGTAAACAAGAAACAAAAATCCACAAACAACACTACAAGAATAAATGTAAACAAAATACATAAACAACAGTAATGCATGTAAACAACGATGTTTACATTTACAGAAATTCCGAGAAGGAAAAGTCACGAACATCGAAGTATATGTTATAGACAAGTAGAGAAATGCGGCGTATTGGATCTCAGATTACGGCCGATAACTATACTTTCTATAAAGTCAAAGAATTTATTTATCTTGGCTCCGCTGTTACCACCAAAAATGATGTCAGTCTAGAGGTCAAGCGCAGGATCACTCTTGCCAACAGATGCTACTATGGTCTCAATAGGCAATTGAGTAGCAGAGACCTCTCTCGCACGACAAAACTGATACTCTACAAGACGCACATCCTCCCCGTGCTTGTTTATGGCGCAGAGGTATGGACCCTACTAAGCACTGATGCAGCAGCCTTGAGAGTATTCGAGAGAAAGGTCCTAGATAAGATCTTCGGTCCAGTGCGAGTTGGCGATGATTTCCGCATCCGATCCAACAGTGAGCTGTATGAGTTCATCAACGACATAGCCGTTGTGCAGCGTATTAACATACAGCGGCTGCGCTGGCACGGCCACGTTGTTCGAATGGAGGAGGATGCTCCGGCGAGAAGGGTATTTATTGCGGGGATCTGCGGAAATCGACGAAGAGGACGACCTTGCTTGCGTTGGAAGGACCAAATCGTGGAAGCCCTGTCTTCGATTGGTGTGACCAACTGGCGTAAGAAGGATGTGTTGCGGCAGGCCGAAATCCGTTAATCGGGTTGATAATGTCCAATTAAGTAAGTAAGTTTGTCACGAACATCCGCCTTCAAGAACATTCGTCAGATTGTTTACCCTACCATATAAAAGGAAAGGGAAAGCAGGCGAGTGAGTTAGTGAAGTTCAGTCAGTCTTGTGTGAAGACGCGGTGTGTTTGTAGTAGAGAGTAATCATGGTTTAAAGATCTCCGTTATAAAGAGATATCGAATAATTGTCTAGTAATTGTTATTGTTTATACAAAGGGTATAAACAGAGTAATAACAAAGAAAAGCAATTGTTGTTGTTTACATTAAGTTGTGAACAGTGACACATAGAATTTTAAATAAAACTAAATATAAAATTCATTTTTATTTT
The DNA here is from genome assembly GCA_930367235.1 of Sarcophaga rosellei. Taxonomy (NCBI): domain Eukaryota; kingdom Metazoa; phylum Arthropoda; class Insecta; order Diptera; family Sarcophagidae; genus Sarcophaga; species Sarcophaga rosellei. The sequence goes on along the minus strand of OV884021.1, from coordinate 48,509,166 downwards.
ATTTGTAATCTACGAGCTCATATTTTAAACGTTTTTAAAAAGTAAAAAGAGAATAGTCTGTGTGGGATTTAGTTTCGGATATTCAGAGGATCACTCCATTGCGAGCTCTCGAATTTACTTAAATTACAATTTAACAGTGCTAGCAGAATATTTACGATGGTTGTTCTGCATAATTACACCGAAGGAATTTCATACTATGTAGAACCGCCACATAATTAGAATAACCTGAATCCAGACAATTGCGCCAAAGCCAAATGAGCTTAGTCACTCCGAAAGCATGAACCATTGTAACCAGTAGCAGTAATCATTGTAATTTCGAAATGACATAATTTTCGCAGACAATTTCTTTGCTTTATTTTGCTTTATTTGTCCCCGACCACACACTAACCTACCCTCACCCGACCGCGGAGGGCTCGTCTCCATTACGAAGGGACACGTACACACTACAGTCCGGACTATAGCGGGTAAGGGAAAAGTAATGACAACAAGAACACAAATCAGCTACAGAACTTAATCACAAGCTGAATAAACTAACAATCCACAGGAACTACCTATGACAAGAACGAAAATACATTTTTATATAATAATTTACAAATTTATGCCAGCATATGAGCTACGTTTTATATTAAAAACACTACAATTAAAATCAATAAAATCATAATATAAGTTAAAATCATTACATTATTTACGAAAAGGAAAATTACATCCATAGTTCGTTCTATAGAAATCTAAAGAAAGAGGGCGATAGTGCCGTGATAATCTTGCAGGAATACTGAAATTCAGGTTACGAAGCAAAAACTTAGAATCGATATCACCTTTAAGCAAATTGAAAACAAAACAAACACCTAAAACAGTTCTTCTACGTTCCAAAGTTGGAAGTTTTATCAAACCTAATCTATCCTCATATGACGGAAACCCATTGGCATAATCCCATCCTAAGCCACGTAAATTTCAATGGAATAAATTTTTAAGTATTTTTAACTTTTCGACTACAGGTACTATACACGATATATCAGCTAAAATGAATGAGTAAGAATCGGTAGTAAGAGATAATAATAAATTATCATTTCACTTTCAATTATTTGGGGAATTTGTTATCACCGACAAAGTAAATAATTTTTTTTGTTCGCTTTATTAATTCAATAATCAAAACCACTTATATAATGTATATACATTTGTATGTATATATTTTTTTACTTTAATTGAATTAACAATTCCTTTAAGTTCTCATTATCGCGGTTTTGATTTCGTTTTGACATTCGTTGTAATGTTATTGCAGATAAAGAAAAAAACGTCAACATTGGTTTTATGAACGCTCTTATACAATACATATGTATTACATTTTATATTATATTTTTAAGTTATCAGGAACATTTAATTCTTTGGAAATTTTCAAGGAATTTTCGGTCTCGAACTCATAGTAAATTGCTCGAGAATTCCCGAGAAAGTCACTGCTGGATATGGATTTTAGGCTAACAGCATCATCGGCCCATATTTATATGAAAACGACATATGGACACTAGAGATCAGTAATGAGTATTCAAAATGATGAGTAGATTCCAATCATACTCATAATTTCTGATATTTATACGCATTCATACTTATTTTAATATCATACTCATACTACTCATATTCAAAGTTTGAAGTACTCATCGTACTCATACTTAACTCTCCATTACTCAACATTTACAAGAATCACAAAATAAGTATGATTCACGTACGAACACTACAATACTTTCTAGAAGGTTGTGTGTTTGCTTTGCTTGCTGTCTATGTCTTCTTCTGTAAATTTGTATGAATGATTCGAATCACTCGATTCATTTATGAGTATCATAAATATTTTTCTAAATTTATGAATCTGAATGAGTAGGTGTATGATCAAACATATTTCGACTGTTATGAGTATGATGTCAACCTTGTACTCATACTCATTGCAACCTATACTTATAAATCAATATTGAAGTGAGTCTAGTAGGTAGTCTAGTAGGTAGTGTGTTCGCTTATTAGATGTAAAGCCCAGGTTCGAAATATGAAAAAATATTTCTTCGGCGACTTCCTCTCAGCAGATTTCTGGCTAAAACTCTGAGAGTAAAATAAAAGCCTGCCATGAAAAAGTTTCTCAAAATCTGTAGTTCGGAGTCGAGGTTAAACTGTAAGTCCCGCCACTCATGTATAAATTTAAGGCACACAACATGAGTGATGTGAGAAGCTAGGTCGTAATCCTGACTGAAGGGTTGTAATGGCCAATTATGTATGTTGTGAATAATTGAATTTCAATACTGCTGACTCACTCATACTCGAAATGTCATGAGTACTTATGAGCAGCAAAAAAACGATTCATTGCTGATCTCTGATGGACACCAACTATATGCAGTTTCACAGCTCATGCCGCATTAGACATTCTGTACAAGCGATTTAAAGGCGTGGTCATCAACGTGGAGGCGATATGAATTGCCAACTGAAATCATGCGATTTGACCCCGTTCGACCTTTTCTTGCGGAGTTTTTTTAGTCGAATGCAAAATTTCGGTGATTTCTCACACACATTTTGTTTTATTTAAATTTAAAATAGAAAGTGCTTAATGAAAGACCCTATACAGAGGTTTAACGCAAGGGAAACGTATCTAAAATTTGAATAGGTATTGACGTCCTCATTCTCAAGCTGGGTTTAGCCTTTCTTAGTTGACATTTAAAGCATCCTTTAATATAATTTCAAAATTTGTTGTAGTGGAACATAAAAGAAAAACTGGAATCTGTATAGGGTTTGCTAACTGATTCGAATATTTAAGATGTATAGATAATAATAAAAAATTTTTATATAAAACGTTCTCAACAAGCGAAGTTAATGAAGCGAACAATCTCGATTAGAAAATTGTTTGTAACATTTTTTTTTTTTTTTTTTGAAGTGTTCATCATCAATATTAATAATTTTATGAGTAAACAAAATTGACCCTCAATTTGCCAGTCGAACAATATTTTATCACAATTTATTGTAAAAATAATATTCTGTTCGTCTCGTCTCTTCTGTTTTCGTATTTTTCGATTTTTTTTTTGTTTTTGGTCGAGGTTTGTTTGTTTGCCCATTAAAACTGATTGAAAAGTAGACAACAAATATTTGTGTTTGTGTTTGTCCAATTGAGATTGGCAGGCATGTCTACATATTGGCTATAATAACATCGAAATTCGAAAATTATTGAAAGAAAAAAAGGAAAAAATTGTATGCGAACAGTATGGGTATTAATTGATATTGAAAACACCTGTTAAATTGTTTGTTTATCCACAATATGCAATATTTTCCATTTTTCACTTCATTTGTTTACTTTCAGTATCCCCTACCTGGCCAATTACTTTTCAACGTGCAAATGTGATATCAAACAAACCAATTTAAATTTGTTTAGTATTTCGATAACCTTTGTGTCGAAGCATCAGAATAGGAAAATTTCATCGCAATCTAAGAATTGTGTAGTGCAGTTCAAACTGATTAATTACACTGTGCGACAAAATAAAAAAAATGTCAGCTAATGATATAGTGTAAGTTGTGAGATTTGTTGAGTAGAACCCAAAAATATTTTTTTTTATATTTCTTGAACCCTCCAAACTTGTTTTATTTGACAAAAACTGTTTTTTTTTTAATATACGCACAAATTTATTGATTACACAAACATTTCTTAGCCGAAACATTATTAGAAAGGAGAGACATGGGCCTTTAAAACGATATACATGTACATATTATTTGACTTAATATGCTATGAGGTTTGATGAGGTAAACTTGACAAATGCGAATTTTTTTCAACTTTGTCTGTTCATAGTGGCAAACTTTAATTAAAAAATATAAAATATTTGATAACATTCTGAAAGTGCATGATCTTATAAAGAGATTGCCACTTCGTTAGATCAAATCGGGCAAAAATTACCGTAGTTATTATATAAAGAGTTTAACAGTCGAGTTATATTTTTGATCTATGTTATCTTATCAAATAAACTTGAAGTTAAAAATATTCAAGATTTTTCATGATATTGCCGTACTATGACTTTTGCTGTCCACTGTATATTACATTATATTCACATATATACTTTGTTCTTTATTTATCAACATTACGTATTATTTTCTCTTAATGCTAAGTGTCCTTAAAATAAAATGACATCATCAATGGAAACTTTTACTCAACACATTTGAAAACTTCACATTTACATATGTACATACGTATACAGAATAGCTTTTTAAGCTCAAATAAGAACTAAAAAATGAAGAAGAGAAAAGAAAAAACAAATTCAAAGAAACACAACATGTGGATTTTTCAAACAAAAAGGAAAAATAACTCTAACGGGCGTGTATAATCATAACAGTCTGGTTGGTAAAAGAAGAGACTAGTCGTCATATAACGACGCCATAAAGTTTATTAATCAAATGGCGTCACAATCCGTATATAATTGTTGCCGATTTTCACCCACCACAAGCGAGTTAAGCAAAAATTTACAACACAGATTCTGAAAAATCAAATGGAATAGCACATATGTCTAAACAATTTAGGTCAATTCAATGTCAAGAACTTAATTGAGCAACTCATTTTGCAATGTTTCTTCATAAAATAAATTATTCTTAGCACTTCAAGGTCAAGTAAAACAATAATCCTAGTATTTTTTTTTTTTTTTGAAACAATAACTTATGGATCTGAAAACTATGAAATTAAATAATTTATGAGTAGCAAATTGATAGTTATAATGGCGGCAATAATTATACTTCTTAATATAGCATAAGAAAAAGGACACATGTTAAATGCAATAGTAAAGGAAATGCAAAATTTAGTTCACATTTATTTAATTTTCTTATCAATTAAAGTCACACAAGTAATTCACCCACTTATATTGTACTTCCTCTAATATAAATGTTGTTGCGCTGTAAATGCTCCTGATAATTTTATGACAAAGAGAATAATTTCATATAAAAAGAAAAATAAATCAATATTACAACGAATAAAATAATCACACGTCATACAAAACTGTGTACAATTCTCTACACTTGAATACATATCCTTCATGCGATACGATTATCGTAATTTATTCATTCATTTTGCTTAGTTTGCTTACCACTTAAAGTACTCGAGCTGAAGTCAAATGTGATTAGCTGTACAACAAAAATGTCGCACCAAATTACGTCTAATTCCGCTTATTTTTAATTTATTTTTTAATTTAATTCACACACAAGAACTTAACTATGATTAGAGTTTAAGAAGGAATCATTTATAAATTTTTTTGAAATTAAGAATTTTTTCTATGTTTAAACGAAGAAACTCTGCACCTACAAGAGCACATCGCCTAATGAAAACCAAACACAGCTTTAGTAATCGTAAATAATTGGCGTTCACCTCGATGGACGACAGAATTGTAAATTGAACAAATACTCATAATTAACAAAGAAAATATTAAACTTTCTCAAATGTATTGCTTTATTGGTAGAAATTCATACCTAAGACTACTTTACCTCTTGCTGTATAATCCTATTCTATAACCAACATGGTACATATTGTCTGGTACATAGAAAATATACAAGGACGACTAAACTAAACGTTTCGAAAACGGTATCTTGATACAGAAATTTGGATATACACAAACAACTCGACCTAAAGACACTCGAAATATTCGAGAGATGCGAAATATTAATTTTCTCTTTTTCTTTAGTTTTTTTTCAGATTGATTGCTAATTAGACGTTAAATTGAAAATTTAATTCAACATATCGAGCCATAACCGCAAAAATATCTCAAGCGACATATTTTTCAAATATCGTTTTTTGTAATAAATAAATTCATTGGCATCATTTGCATCATCTATAAAAATTTCAGGGTCACACTCTGTACCGTTATGAATTTATAACAGGAAAAAGTTTCATTTTCTAACCTAGTTTGCATAATACCCCATTTACACTACAACGAAATCTAGTACTTATGAGATTTCGAGCCAAATCTAGTTGATTTTAACTAGATTTCCCATACAAAACAAAATGTACTTATTTAGTAGATTTCGGCAAAATCTACTCAAAATCTAGTAAAAATAGAAATGCAACTATGTGTTTTGCCAAATAGTACTTAAAAATACAACGCTGCACTGGAAAAAATGACATTTCAATTTAAAAATACATTTTCTAAATGTTGTAAAGGGTCCGTCAAATACCTTTTTTTTTTGAAAATGCTGTAAAAAAATATACTGAATATTTTCTCGAATTTCTTTTTTATTTGAAAGTACAATCCTTCCGGTTAATAATGGAAAATAATTTCATTCAAATGGCTGCCTCGGCTGGCCATGCAGTAGCCTACACTACTAGCCTACAGAAGATGCCGATTTTGGCAATAAAAAAATCATCTTTTCAGATGAAGCTCATTTTGATCTTGGCGGGTATGTAAACAAGCAAAATTGTCGCATTTGGGGCACAGAAAACCCGCACCCATACATTGAAAAGCCGGCGAACCCAAAACGAGTCGAGTTTGGTGCAGATTTTGGTCCAGAGGCATAATTGGGCCATTGGCCGTTACAGTCAATGGCGATCGTTATCGGGCCATGTTGAACGAATTTTTGTTCAAAAAGAATTTCAGTAGTTTTTTTTTTAAACATTTTCAAAAAAAAAAAGTTATTTGGCGGACCCTTTATTATTTTCTTTTAAATTTCAGTCAGCTGTTTTTGTTATTGAAATGAAATCTTGCTACTGTCAAATAAATCCAATGTAAACGATCTATATTTTGAGCAAGATTTGAAATCTAATCTACTAGATTTCGCTGTAGTGTAAATGGGCTATAAGAAATAAATAATAAAAACCTTCCCCTGTAAAATTTTGTTTTTGTCGCTTGAGATATTTTTGCGGTTATGGCTCGATATGTATAAATTAAATAATTGTAGATTATTTTTTGTTAAAAAAAATATTTTTTTATTTTATTTATTTCACTTCCATCTCACAAGAACACTATTTTAAAACTAAACTTAAAATTAATTCTTAAGCTTAATTATGGTTTAGTTAAAATTGCAAGATAAACAATTTTCGATAAGTGTGTTAAATATTGTAACATGTGGAGTATTTAATAAAAGAATTTGGATTGTCTGGATTTGTGTCAGCAATTTTAATAGTTAGCAAGAAGTTCAGTAACCTGAAACAAAGCCACTAAATAAAGCAAGAAGTGCATTTAAATGTTTTTTGCCTTAACATATATAAACGGAATAGAAAAAAAATTAAAGATTCTTACTCTTTTTAATTCTGTTTATAATAAAAATCCATATGTATTCTTTTTTACTAATCGTGAATGACGTTTAACATACATACATACAAGTGACTCACTTAAAAATTAAATTAATCTAAAATAATATCGAAACGAAATAATATATTAAAAATTGAATTGAATATGACTTTAAAGAACATGTTCCAAAAATAAAAACAAAGTTTTATTCAGTCTCAAATTTAAATTCTAAAAAACTTACAAACACATGTAGGAACACAATTATTCACAACCTATTTCAACAACTTACTATAAACAATTGATTGATTAATTATAATTTTCATGGATTCTACTAACTTTCTACTGATTTGAAGAAGTATTATTTTTGCCCATCCCTCTTTCATTTCCATTCTATTTTAGATTGAATACAACTTCTTTTTTTAATTTCTAAACATGTTCTAGAAACTCTTATTCCATATTTTTAATATCTTGCTTCGTTACGAAACTATATGGGCTTTATTTCTTTTTAAAAGATGATTTTTAGCTTCATTAATACCAGAACAACAAATACCCAAATATTACAAATTGTAGCATAACATATGTACATAAATATGTACCCAATTAGATTTAAATTGTATTATAGATGTTCTTCTGTGAAAGGGGTTCAGTAATACTACTGCAGTGTATTCAAAAAATTAAGAAAAATAATTTTGAAATAGAAACTTCTGTAAAAACAATCGGGGTATTCACACGGTCGTCATAAAGTCATATTATCATAAAATAATAACACGAAAAATATGACTGCTGTGAGCAACCCTCATAAGTTAGTGTGCTATTTCAAATTTGAGTCACCTGATGAAAGAAAAATACAATTATAAAAAATTACAAATATTTTTAATTAAAAAAGCCAAAAACAAGTCAAAAAACTGAAATAATAGCCGGTTTGTGCGAAAAATACATATTGGACATTATTATGGCTGATTCAAGTATATAAGAAAAAAATAATTACATGTTTATATTTAAATAAATCATTTTTATAAAAATGATTAAATATTTTGGCACAAAAAAAAATATTTAAAAACATAAACATAAACAGCTGTTATTGATTACTAAGCCGGTAATAATTTCTGACGGCGGTTATTTTAAATACGTTCGGTGCCGCCAATCTGCTAAAGTCTAAAGACAAAATTTTCTTTTATATATTAATGTATCAATTTTTTTATTTAACTTTATAAAAGTTAATAACTTTTATAAATAAATTATTAACATGTATTTAATCTCGAAGTTACAGAACTTTGCAGAAATTAATAGCATGTTTCACGTACATGTTGCGAATATTCAACGGCGCCAACTTCTAAATATTACAACGGTTCGATGACGACTTTTCCCCTTTTGACTTAGATTTACACTGTTTAAATATGACAAAACAATAAACACATCACAAAAGGTACTATTATTTTATGACTTTTTTGTTTGAAGCACAACAACAATTTTTTTAAACTATCATAAAACTTTAGTATTTTATGACAATATGACCAGATAGCACACCGTGTGAATACCCCAAATGTCTAGAGCGAATACCGGAGATGATAAAAACATTACGCTTTGTAGAGAGCTTCAAGGCATCTTTAATAACATTCGATTATTAGTACTTGTTTATGTCGGACAGACCAAACTTCCCATCCTTGGTGACATAAACAGGATTGTTTAAACGATGGCAAATTAGCAACAGAGGGCGCAGCAGTGTATAATTAAGCTATTTTATATTTTAATACTATTGTAGTTTTTGGCATTAAATTTTTGTTGGTTTTTTAGTTAAATTGTTCGTTGTTGTCTTTTTAATCGCCTGGAAGTACATACATATAACCCCAGAAATTTTGAATAATAATTAATTTTGAATTGAAGGTATTCGGCCATTTTCTTTGTGGAATTAATAAATTAAAAATAATAATAAAATAGTGAATAGCGAATTGAAAATTATTGTGTACAGAGAAACATAAAAATAAGAGAAATACCGACTACAACAAAAAAGTTTTTACATATAAAAGGAAAGTGTTGCTTGTTTTTATTTTTTATTTGGAAGCATTTTTTTTTTATTTTTTTTGATAATTTTCCCTTTGCTTGCCAGAAATCTAAGCCCAATTTTGGATTCGAGGAGTCACCACAACTACCCACCCCTATACATACTGTCCAAAGTTCAACAGTACTGCTGAAATGATTTTCGGTTTTAACTTTTTATTTTTCTTCTTCTTTTCTTTTTAATAGGAGTGCAACACTTTTAAAATGTTGTCCTTTTAGAAGGCAACATAGCTCTCAGAAAAGAAAATGTCATAAAATTTCATTTGTAAGGTATTTGTGTCAATTCAGATCAAAGAATTTTCAGAAAAGTCATAAATTTAATCACGATTCACGAAAATATGTAGAAATTTGCGTTTTATTTTGCTTACAAGTCATTGAACACGAAAAAAACAGGTATTTTTTTGTTTTATCATAAAAAGAATCGCAAATGAATGTATTTTTTTTTTTTTAATTTCATACAATCATATTTAAATTAGGAGTTTATACACATATTCACTTACATATCTACTTAGGTAATTATTAAATTACGGTGTATAATTCAATTATTTATCATTATTCGTCTTAAAATGTGTTCTGAAAACAAAGAGAATCAAAATCACGTGAGAATTATAAACGAATTATAAACGGCGATTTTATTATTGTAAACTTCTCACACTAATGCGTAATTGGATAATGTGTCTGTTGTATTCACATACTATGTACTTACAACTTAAGTATAATATTTAAATATTATTTTGATGTATTTTTATATTTGTCCTTCTTCTTATTGCATACATGCATACACACATAATTGGTCATTACAATCGTTCAGACAGGGTTACGACCTAGTTTCTCAAATTCACTTATGTGATGGGACCTACAATTTAAAATCGACTTCAAACGACAAATTTTTCAGAGGCTTTTTCATGACAATTTTATTTGCTCTCAGAGATTTCTGTCGCCGTAGAAATATTTTTCATATTATGCTTCATTGAAGGGTTTGAGAAAGAAAAAGGCCTGATGTCTGTTTCTTTATTTTCGATTTAGGTAAGACTTCGTCTATAGGTAAGTAAAAGAATTATGATAGAGCGCAGTGCACTTTTATAGAAACGTATTATTTTAATTTCGTACCACTTCTGAGGGTTGATACTATCCGAGTTCGTTTCATAGGATGAGTTTAGGATAAATTCAAAAGAACTTCAAGGTCTAATATTATCTAAAAATCTATTGCTTGACTCTCTCTGTGTCCCACTCTCTTGCAAATGAAAACAATCTTTATATCTACATACTCCTTTTACCATAGGGCTAAAGGCATTTTACTCACTCACAACTAAGCAGAAGTTATCCTTTGCTCGCTTGACGTTATTTAAAAGGAACACTCAAAATAATATGTACTACATGTAAATAGTATACATATTACGTTTATTTTTCTATCTGGTTTGGAAACAGATAAAAAGTTCTTAATTTAGAGCCTTGAAATTGAAAAAAGCATTCGATATCAGAGAGTAGACATAATAAAATTCTCAATTTTTAATTACTCAAAGCTAGACAGTTACTCATAAGTACTCATAAAATTTTTAGTATGAGTGAGTTAACGTACTCACTATAACATTGATTTATAAGTACAGGTTGCAATGAGTATGTGTACAACGTTGACATCAAACTCATACCGTTTGAAATATGTTTGATTCGTACGCCTTTTCATTCAGATTCATAAATTTAGAAAAATGCTTATAATACTCATAAATGATTTCAGTGATTCGAATCATTCATCAAAATTAACAGTCTTAGTTGTTGTTGCATTTACAAAAAAAGGAAGAAAGAAAAAGACAACAAGCAAAGCAAACATACAACCTTCTAGTGATTATTGTAGTGTTCGTACGCCAATCATACTTATTTTGTGATTCTTGTAAATGTTGAGTCATGGTGATTCGAAATCAACAACGTTATGAGTATTGTTAAGTATTAGTACGATGAGTTGTTCAAACTTTGAATATGAGTAGTATGAGTTTGATATTAAAATAAGTATAAATGCGTATAAATATCAGAAATTATGAGTATGATTGGAATCTACTCATCTTTTGAATTCTTAAATCATTGCTGATCTCTGATCTACACTGTATATCTATGATAAAACATTGTGAAATTTTTCAAACAAATGAACCGAGACTTTTACCTTGTGTTCAAAGTTTACAACTCGAGTACATTTTATTTGTATTGTCTCTACTTACATATATTCAGTAGAGAAACAAACTCATATATTTACAACTAAAAAGGTGGCACCCTTCAAAATACGTCTGTTCAATGAATTCTTTCCACGATGATTCAAGCATGCCCACGGCGTTTTTTTTATTTGTCGTTCGTATGAAAATTAGTCAGTTTTTGCTTTTATTAGACAGTGAAATGCATTATTTCGTTGCCAATCAAAATGTCGGTCGATTGTATTGTATTTGTTGTTATAAATGTTTATTTTTTTATTTTATCTTTATATTTTCAAATATTTGATCATATTTTACTTTTTTTTTTGTTCTAAGACACTAAACATTTCTATGATAAAGATAAGTGATAATCACTTTTTTAGTGAGAAATGTGCAACAACAACAAAATGACGCATTCAGCCTTTTTAATGGGAAGGCGGACTAAAGGTTGTTTGTAGTCGTAGAAAACGAAATTAAAAGTTTTTTTTTTATTTTTGTTTTGTATTTTTAAACATTAAATACGACGATAATTTAAATAAGATTTGAAAATAAAAAAATTAAAACATACACACTACGAGTATTTAAGCAGATGAGTCTATCAACGGATCTTTACATACATATTAATTTAGATTTATTTATATATAAGTACATATGTGTATGTATGTGTAGATAAATGACTGTTCATATGCATATGTATATCTATATAAAATATATTTCGTATGTATATATGTATACAGTCTCTATATACCTACAGTCTCAGACAAAACTAACACTTAGATTCCTGTGTGTTAATAAAACATACCAGAGTATAAAAATGGTTACTCGTATAATAACAATTTAATTTATTTTACTGAGAGTCCACACTCTATATTTTTTTAAAATCAACAAAAGAAATATTATTGTTGCGTCTACATAATTGTAATTGCAATTTAACAATTAGTGAAATAATGGAACGAAGAAATAAAAACTTGACCTGAAACGCTTACAATATTACATAATTGTGCAAATTGTACCAACATTTTCAGTTTAAAAGAAAATCGGCTTCGGTTCAAGCCCCAGGTCAGACAGCTCCACCAAAATAAAACATAAAAATATTGCCCCGGTAATTTCCTCTCAGCAGATTTCTGGGAAAAAAAAACTCTGAGAGTAACTAAAAATTTGCTATGAATAATTTTCTCAAAAAATCTGGCGTTTGGAGTTGACTTTAAACTATAGGTCCCGCCGTGATGTGAGAAACTAGGTCGTAATCTTGTTACGTTTTTACCCGTTTAAAAACTTTTGAAATATGAGTTCGTAGATTGCAAATAAAAATAAATTTGTGTTTAGTTTTAAAAAATTACTTTATTGTTCGCACAATTCTGTGTGCCACTGTTAGCAACTTGATGTAAACAACAACAATTGCTTTATTGGTTATTCTTCTTTTCACTCTTTTGCGTAAAGAATAAGAATTGTTCAATAGATCTTTGTAACTGAGATCTTCAAACCGCGATTAATCTCTTCACACGCAACGTATCTTCACACAAGACTGACTGAAAATTTACTGACTCTGTTGCCTGGGTAAACAGTAAAAATAAAAAAAAAACTCTGAGAGTAAGTAAACCTGCGATGAAAAAGTTTCACAAAAATCTATCGTTCGGAGTCGACTTTAAACTGTAATTCCCGCCACTCATGTATAAAATTAACGCACACAATATAAGTGGTGTGAGAAACTTGGTCGTAATCCTATTTCTTGAACATGTAAACAAGCCCGTAGTTATTGTTTATCATTTTAATGTTGAACAATGTAACACCATTTCCATTTTCGTAATAATATGAATGTTAAAAGAAAATAAGCGTATTATGAACAATTTTTCATACCCTTTTGAAAGGAACAACAAATTACTTCAAATAAAAAAACTCGAAAACATTGACAGTCACCTTAGTATTCTTTCGCGTATGATAAGCTGTTTAAGAATCCTTGTCTACTGGTCAACTATGAATTGTATAGGACGATTTAAAATCATATAGAAACTCTAAAAACTCTTGTATTAAAAACGCATATGAAAATTCATTTAAAATAGAATATTATGCTTGTCTTTGATTGGCTCCAATAAAGTTTAAAATTCGTAAGGAATAAAACTTGTACGGAAACCAGGATGCAGTAAAAGTATAGAAAAATGTATTTTACATTGTTCTAGTTTAAGTATTCAAAGTACATAATTCTTAAGTAAGTTAAGGTAAATTTTTCTCTAGAAGTATTTAGTGATTTAGTTTTGTCCGATACTGTATAGGCTATACAAACAAAGGTGTGTACTTATATGCACATTTAAACATGCATTTGTAGCACATTCTATGACAAGCTAATGAAAAATACAAATAAATTATATTTTAAGATTTTAATACTTTTTTTTTTCTTCTGCTTCTGTTATTTCGCCGGAAAAATTTATAGAAAAAATTGATGTATACTTCTGTCAAAAAAATAAAAACCACCATTGAAAATGATTCGTCTTCAATCCAGAACAAAGCAATTCGTCTTATAGGACTCAACAATTTATACTTTCCATTGTATTTTTATTATAAAATTTCGATTTGTTTTAAAAAATTTATTTCACAAAATTTGTAAATAAAATATTTTCTATCTTTGTTTATTTCATATATTTTGTAGGCGTAAACATACGCAATAATGGATTGGAGAATTAATCTGCACTTTATTGCCAATCGTAAAAAGTTCAATGGAAAACAAATATTGTATTTACAAGTATTCCCCATGGTGCCATAATTGCAATGAAACATGAAACATATGTACAATGTACATGTACTACCAATCACAATGTTCATATAAAATTTGTATTTTTCAAGCTTTTAAGATTTTGCATACGATATGGTTTTTGTGTAGAATATTAAGGATCATTATTACGTAACTAGGGTAAATACATATGTACTACTATGTGTATCATATTGTTACGAAAATGAAAAATATGGGTACTGGTGCTTTAATTTTACATCGCTTAACATTGAAATTATAAACAAAAGCTACAAAAACAAAACAATGCAGTAAACAAACTTGTTTACAAATTATCGTTCTGCTTAATATACATAACAACAAACACCAGCATAAAAGAAATGGTAAACAAGTAAACGAAAATCCACAAACAACACTACAATGATAAATGTAAACAAAATACACAAACAACACTACAATAATAACGATGTTTAAATTTATAGAGATTTCGAGAAGGCGATGTCATAAACACAGAATTGTGGGAATAATAAAGAATTTTAATTAGAACTAAATAAAAATTTAGTTTTATTTTATTTGCAATCTATAATAAACAATACAAATTCTACGTCAAATCTATCTTTATTTTTGTAACCACTCGACATTAGTTTAGGACTGAGAATAGGCTACGTGGATTTCATATTCAGAGAATCACTCCATTGCGAGCTCCCGATTTTACTTAAATTACGATTAAACAGTGCTAGCAGAAAATTTGCGACGGTTGCCCTGTCTGACATATCACACCAATTGCCGTTCGTACTCTGTAGAATATCCAGTTAATCAGAATATCCTGA
This sequence comes from Sarcophaga rosellei, assembly GCA_930367235.1. Taxonomy (NCBI): domain Eukaryota; kingdom Metazoa; phylum Arthropoda; class Insecta; order Diptera; family Sarcophagidae; genus Sarcophaga; species Sarcophaga rosellei. The sequence continues at coordinate 48,494,159 of OV884021.1, read as the reverse complement.
ATGCAGGCAACTGCGCTAAAGTCAGATGAGTTCAGTCATTTCGAAAGCATGAACACCCAATCACCACAATTAATTCTTCTTTTTGTAAGACATTAACATTTTTTTCCTGGTATTACAACGCAACTGCGTGAATTACTTCAAATTCAAATCCAGGATGAACGGTGTCGAAAAATTTTTCATCATTGTGTTCGAATTTATAACAATTCAATCATTCTCAACCGGTATGGTATGGTGTGGTATAATGAGAGTTTGAGCATTTTTCTTTCAGTTCTTGATAAAGCGACGTTAGAAATCGACCATGAAACATAGAATTTATTGCGTATAATTACAGCATTCGAACAATTCGAAAGGCGCCGTAATGAACTGAGTAGTAATTTCGAAATGACATAATTTTCGCAGACAATTTCAATGGAATATATTGTTACGTATTTTTGACTTTTCGACTAGAGGTACTATGCAAAATATATCAGCTAAAATGAATGAGTAAAAATCGGTAGCAAGAGATAATAATAAATTATCATTTCACTTTCAATTATTTGGAGAATTTGTTATCACTGAAAAAGTAAATAAATTGTGATTATTTTTAAATTTTTTGCGAAGTAAATTAAAATTTTTTTTATTTGCTTTATTAATTCAATAATAAAAACCACTTAAATAATATATATATACATTGAATTAACAATTGCTTTAAGTTCACATTATCGCGGTTTTGATTTTTTTTATTTCACATTCATTGTAATGTTATTGCAGATAAAGAAAATGAAAACGTCAACATTGGTTTTATGAACATTGGTCTTATACAATACATACATACATACGTATTACATTTTATATTATACATATTTTCAAGGAATTTTCGGTCTCGAACTCATAGTAAATTGCTCGAGAATTCCCGAGAAAGTCACTGCTGGATATGGATTTTAGGCTGACAGCATCATCGGCCCATATTTCTATGAAAACGACATATGGACACCAGAGATCAGTAATGAGTATTCAAAATGATGAGTAGATTCCAATCATACTCATAATTTGTGATATTTATACGCATTCATACTTATTTTAATATCAGACTCATACTACTCATATTCAAAGTTTGAAGTACTCATCGTACTCATACTTAACAATACTCATAATGTTGTTGATTTCGACTCTCCATGACTCATCGTATACACGAATCACAAAATAAGTATGATTCACGTACGAACACTACAATACTCACTAGAAGGTTGTGTTTATTTCAAGTCCTGTATTTTGTGGGCGTAAACGTGCACATTAATTGATTGCAAATCGTAAAAAGTTCAATGGAAAACAATTATTGTATTTACAAGTATTCCCCATGGTGCAATAATTGTAATGAAACATATGTACTTTATTTTATCTGTAAGTTGTAATAACGAAAATAATTTAAAGATAACTTTACAGTTACCTTTAGCTAAAGGTACCTTTAACTAAACCCAAGTTGTAATAATGACCCTTAAATTATAGCATAGTAACCAGTATATTATTATAACTATACAAAGTTCGGAAGGAAATAGATTTTAAAAAGAATAATACAATATATTATAAAAATTACTGTTCTTTTGATTTAAATCGGCCCCGCTAAGGAACAAACCGATTTATTTTTTAAATACCTTTAGAATAACTAACTAAAATCAAAACTTGCCAATAGTTAGGTACTTAGGTGCCCTGATAGTCAAGTGGGTAGTGTGCTGAACTATTAGCGTGAGGCGCTGGTGTACACATCAAGCAAAATGTCTATGTTACCTAGCTCGTAATAATTATAGTGTAACTTGTAATTATATTCTAATTAATAAACAAAATAAATAGTTAAGTACTTAATCGAGATTGTAGTGTTTTTCTTAAACTATTGAGAATACTTCTTAAGATTGTATATTGAAGATATTGGCTAATAAATGCTTGTACGGATGGGCACCGATCTTTGAAATGTTTGTTACGTTTAATATTTTCATGTTAAACTCTTTTGAAAAATATATCGATATATTCGATCACTTAAATTTCAGAATATATATCAGTTTAATGTTTTATTTTCCCTGATGTTTGTGCCTATCTGGTAGGTTTAATGAACCCGTAAGATGCCAAGAGGTTACAAAATTAAGTACATATTGATTTATTATCAAGAATTTAATAACAATTTACAGCGAAGGGCCTATGCTTTTGTTGTTGTATATGCTCATTTTGTTTAAATTTGAAGTTGCCATATTGAAAATAATACATAATATGGCAAGTTCAAACATGAACTTAACTTTAAAAGTTAAAGTGCGACGATCCTCCCCTTAGTTTAACGCTCACTTCTACCTTATTGCCCACTTATAATAATAAAAAACAATAACGTGCAGATAGTTAAAATTCTCCCTTTAGCTAACGGCAAGTTGTAATAATGGCCCTAAAATTTTATTTCATTTCATTTTTTTTTTGTTTTGGTGATAAAAAAAATAATATTTTGTACCACTTTCCTCTATATATTTTCAACATTTTTTATGAAAACACAAACACACAAGTTAACTATTCTTCAAATAAACAAAAATTTATTTTAAATACAATTAAGAAATTCTATGAAATGAAAGCCATTTGGGCGCAAGAAACATGAACGTACAGCGAATACCTCATCCTACGTATTAAATTTAAAGGTAGATATATACAACAATGTACACATTGGATGTACGTGCATTATGCGTATGTATTTGTATTTATAAATAAAATAATTTTAAAAATAATTAAATAAATAAACAACATCGTAAACAAATCCATCGATAATACAAATACATTTTACATTCACGGATAATGATTTGGTCACAACCCACTCGATATTGGGAGAAGATTCCATTTCACATTGACCGCCTAGACCACGAGTTTGTAGTCTTATGCGACTAGCACCCCAACTGTATTATAACGGAGTCCAACTCATACCCTGGCAATTCAGAGAGAAATATATTTGTACCTTGTTTTCCATACAAACTGTAGGCCTCTGAAACGTGTGATCAAATTATAAGGCAAAAAATAAGGACCCGATATAAGCATCTAGACAAGATTAGTTTTCTCCCTTAACTATGCTAATTCTGGCCAGTATTGTAGAAAAATGTCGCAAATTTCATTCCAACTGGTGGAGGAGTGTCCCGCACCTCCACCTCCTCCTGCCAGAAAGGAAATCGTGAACCCTGTGATTACGCGATACGCTTGCTCGAGAAAGGCATATCATTACAAATTATAAGACCCATACTCAACTGATATCCTGAATTCCTATCCACTGAGTGCGACTACTCATAACTAATGGGATGAGGATTCTCAATCTTATTTCTCTCATTAACAGGTAAGGGAGAAGTAGTAACATCTGTTATGGGTAAAGAAAAAGAGGAGCACCAGATTTATCTTTCTATTTAAAAAATATGGGTATCAAGGCTTCCAAAAGGCGCACATCATCTGCTGAACTCTCCGTCCATTTATCTCATGAAACGGGTTAAATGGGACTTTATAAAAGCAATGGGCCTAAGTATTAACCCTTACCATACTGTGACTATCATCAGAAATCAGAAAATTTTCTACTGAAATTGGGAGCTAGTCGCGGCAAAGTTGATCGAGCTCATGACGGAGAACAATGCAACAGTGCACGTACAATAGTGTAGACCTAAGTCAAGCCGTATAGTGTTGCGAATTCCTCAAGCAGAGTACACGACCACAATTTTTCTTACTGAAACCAACACTTTCAGTGACTGTGGTTCTGTCTCTTATTTAAAGAACACTCTACGATACCGAGTTGTTGCCGCAAGTAGACAAAGAAAGAAGGTAAATAGACAGAAATAAATGATATTAATAGCTTTGGTAGTGCGTTGTCAGACCGCCTATGCTAAGTTTGGCTTATCGAACAACCCACTAATCATCTAAACATGAAATGTCACTGTTTCTGACGTTTCTATCGTAAAACCCAAACCTTATCCACAATTGTAAAGTGAATTATTCTTGCCCGGAAAATTAGTTTACAAATTAATCAGCACATGAGTTGCCAGCTTTGTTTTTTTTAAATATCAAAACTGAAGATTGATTTTTAATAATGAATACCGTTATATGTTTTCCCCACTTACGTTACGTTATGTGCGGTTATTTGAAAAGTAAATTGCGGTTTCAATATCGAAGTGGAAATACAACGGCGATCACATTATTTTTTTCTTATTGCGTAAATAGTACAGTGGTTGAAAAAGCAAATAATCTTCATTTAAAATATTTTGCTTTTTATGTTGTAAAACATCTGCGATTTTTTTTTTGTCATGAATTTTAAAAAGATTTAACTATTTTAAGGTGGCGTTACCATTTTTTCCCCCTGATTCTTTATTGTATCATATGCAGACTTTCGAACACCATAAATATGTTTGTAAAGCCGAGTCTGTCATGTAATATTTGACTCAAAAGAGCAAGAAATTACATTTTTGTTCAGCGGAAAGAATTTAAAATGCTTTCCTTTTTTTGTTAACGATTTAATAAATCTATGGAGAATATAACACATAAATAAATTGTTTTTCATTAATATAAGTAGACAATAAGATCGAATCTTCGGCGACTTCCTCTCAGCAGATTTCTGGCAAAAACTCTGAGTGTAAATAAACCTGCCATGAAAAAGTTTCTCAGTACATAATTTTCTCAAAAGCATTATAATAACACTGCAATTACTATAGTTTTGTTCGTCACTGTATTAATAAAATAAGAGCAAACTTCAGAGAATCTTTCGCAATGTGGATTAGCATATTTACGTACACATCCAGAAGCAAATGTATAGTTATGTGTATAAACATACATACGTATTTAAGGAATTAAATCGGATAACATCTTAGAATGCTAAGATAAAAAGTCTTATAGGTAGTATATGTAGATACATGTGAGATATGTAGACAAAACTTTTATTCAATCCAAACTCCATTTTGTACGTTCGATTAGAGCCCAGGCAGTATAGTGAATAATGAGACTCCCACCAAGGAGCAGTCGTATTTCAAAAAGTATATGATCTCAGTTACTCGCCTCGTAATAATTATAAAATTGTTTATAAATGTATTGTAATTAATAAATAAAGTAATGCAGTAACACTATTTAACGACTTACGTCAACTTTGTTTAAAAATTAACATAAACGTGAACACTTTAAATTGTTATTCAAGTATTCGAAAAAAAAAAACAAACGTGAATAAAGCCAATCCATTAAAAACTAACACGATGCTGAGTCAAACAAAGTTTATGCTCATTACTATGAGTTTATTCGGTCAAAGATGAATATCGATACTAATATTGTTTCCCAAATCTTTTTTTTTTTTTTTGGTTTGACATAAATTATCATTTCACCAAGTGCAGTAAATTCACGATAACGTGATTATGAGTTTACGTTGATTATTCTAAAACGAGAAAATTAAAGACTGTAAAACGAGAATGATTTTTGTTTTAAATTTTGAATCACAACACTTTCTCATAAAAAATTACAATAAAAATGTTTGTGTACGTCTGTAAATAAGGATTGACTTTATAAGAGTGCACTTGAACAAATCTTCCAGAAAGCCTATAGTTTTTAATTAAAAAGAAAAAAAAACTTTCTGCGAAGCCGCAATTACAGAATCCCTTTAAAGTAAAATTGTGAGAGAAAGGAAAGAGCTATGCATGCGCAATGATCAGCTTTACCACGCCGACGAGTCTGGTCTTAACTGCAGAGAAACCTACTCCAGATGCAAAGATAACAAAGCTACGACATACAGTGGGGTGCAGAAATGAGTACATGTTTGTACATTGTCCAATTTTGCTTAAAAATTTTTCGTTTTTTATTTAGTATTTAGTTTTTCATTTAGTATTTAGTACTTAACAAAATAATATAAATTTCAAAACTAAAATAATTAAATTCTAAGAAAAAACAATCAAGAGGAAAATAACTTGGATGTACAGTGAAAGCTCCACTGGCGGACAGCTCTAATAGGCGGACATCTCCGCTAGGCGGACGATTTTCTAAGTCCCGTCAATTAGGTCGTATTTTTAGAGCAAATTCATCTCCCGTGGAAGGACGCTCCCTTGGACGGACGCGGACACCTGTTTTTCCAAAAACATCTCCCATAGGCGGACAAATAAATATTACAAAATGCAAAGCTGAGCAATTTTATTGTATTTCGGTTTATCCCCGTTTTATACTATGAGCAATGTGTAGAGGTTACATACGTTTTTCTTTGTTGAGTGTGTATTTTTCAACTTAATCAGATTATGTAACATTGCGTAGTGCGGTGATTCCCCCGTTTATTATTTTATGTAATGTGTGATGTTCATAGGCAAAATCTAAATTGTGATTTCCCTTTTTATTTTGGTTTATGTGATAACTGATGGATGGTCACTAAATATGACTTGCCTTTATCAACATTAATAAATTTCTATAAACTATCCGATGTAAATGAAGATAATGCTTCAACTGAAAATGATTTGATGGAAAATATTTTGGAAGATCCAGAAGAAATACTTATTAGTGATAAGGATCAAGAAATTCATTCGGAGCCCAACGGAATAAATACCTTTGAGGAAGCTTTTACAGAAATTCAACGCTTAAAAGCCTTTTCGGCAAACGACTTTGTAGCATATTCAAAATTAATGAATTTAGAGAGCTACTACGAGCATATGTGAAAAAAAATAAGCAAGCAGACTATAAACAAACAACAATATTTTAGAACTTAATAATATTTCTTGCCTTTATATGTCAGTTAATTAGCTACTCTGAATATAAATACATATCTACGTATATACAATGTATATGAATATTAGGAAAATAAAAGTTAATGAAAATATTTTTAAAGATTAGTTTTTACCACAGTTATCGCTGGTAACGAATAATATACAGGTAAATATGTATTTATTAAATTTTTCCCGAAGTATTTTAGCAAAATATCCCTTGGACGGACATCTCCCATAGGCGGAGAAAAATGCCTCGACGGTCGGTGTCCGTTTATGGGAGCTTTCACTGTACTCAATTTTGCACAATTCCAAAATTTTAGGGAATACGAGTATTTTTATTATTTAGTACAAAGACCCTTGTTAGGTAAAACCTCATTTACGCGACTTTGCTCTCCACCAAATTCTCTATAATTTCTTTCGGAATATTTGTCCACTCCTGATGAATCCGTTGCCAAAGCTCATCTAGATTGGTTGGGGCTGATCGGTACTGTCCCAACCGTCTCTTCACAATTGACCACAAATTCTCAATCGGATTGATGTCGAGACTTTTGCTCTCTAAGCCATTCTTTAACGATTTTGGAGGTGTGTTTAGGGTCACCATCCTGCTGGAAAAGTACTTCTTGCGCAGGATAGGTGCTCTTGTCGACAAAGTCAGGAAGATGTGTCTGCAAAATTCTCAAATAATATTCTTTTTTCATAATATTATCGATTCTTTGCAGTGGTCCGAGGTGCCACCATGTAAAGCAACCCCATACTATGACATCTGCTCCACCGTGTTTCACCATTTCCTTCACATGGTGTCTTTGAATTCTTTCTCCGTGACGGCGTCAGCAGTATTGCTTACCATCGGACTGAAAGCGGTTGATTCGTCTGACCAGATCACATGTTGCTAGTTATCCACTGTCCAATTTCTTTAACCGTGCTTTTACATTTTTAGCCTAAAGTGCAGGTATTTATTCCTTTTGACTGCTGAGGTATAGCCAATATCTTTAAGTGCTCTACTTGCCGTCCATTGACTAACGGCTTTTCCGATTGCCAAAAAAGGTCCTTTTGGTTTTAAAAATTTTTTCCTTTTCATTTTTGTTAGTATTAGAGGAGCATTTGCATTAGCTAGTAGTTTTTACGACCTCTGACTTGACGCTTGGGAACAATAGAATGACGTTTTTGGACTCTGATAACTATTGACTAACTAACTCCAAGTTGTTTAGAAATTTCCCTGGTAGAATAGCCACTTCCACCTACAAAGCTACAATACTATCTTCAGTTAATTTCGACAGTTTCTTCATTTTATAATAGAAATTGATTTTTGTTCGATAAGTTGCAAAAAATATTCGCTCAACGAAATTAAGTAATTAATATTAAACTAATATTTTCTTAAAAAAGTCAAAGTAGTGCAAAAACATGAAAAAGTAACGGTAGTTTTTGATTTCGTTTTTGCAAACATATCATAAATGCAGACGTGCAATATTGAGTACATGCGAGTTGTTTTTTCTTTGTTTGTTTTTTTTTTTAGAGCTTGCTGCTTTCTGTTTTAAATTTTATATTATGTTGTTAATCACTAAATGCTAAATAAATGATAAAAAAAAGAAAAACTTTTGAAATTTTCTTTAATACTTTTAGTTTTATTCAATAAAAAGCGTCCAAAATACAAACATGTACTCATTTGTGCACCCCACTGTACGTTTATGCGAATGCACGTGGTAGATCCAAAGTAAAAATTCTTGTAATTGACTCCATTACGCATTTAAGCCTGTAGTAGTAATAAAAACTTGATAAACAGAAATTTTAAATATAAATAAATAATAATAAAAGACCCAATAGGAAATGTGAATAAAATCAAAAAAAAAAAAAACATGAACACACTTTGCAAAGATTAGTTCAAGTTTCGAATTCGAATATTTCCTTTCCTTACTAGTAAAATACAATATTTTTGTATAAAACTGTTACGATTTTTAAAATAAAAAATTCAATTCAAAATTAAAAATATTACTTACCATACAAAGAACATCAAAAATGTAAATGAAACGTTTAAGTGTTGATGTTGATGTCATATTTGGTTTGTTGTTGTTATTATTAATTTGTCCTCTACTCTGTTGTATTTATTTAACGAATGGATGAACAAAGTAAATGAAAAAATAAAAAAACAGAATTAATAAAGACGTATTGCTGTTGTTATTATTATTATTATTGTTGTTGTTATTGTTATAAAAATGTTCTAAGAAATATTTTATTTTTCCATAATTTGCACAATTTTCTTGTTGTTGCTTTACTTTCATTGCAAGATTTCTATTTAAATTTTAAAAATCCATTGTGTGTTCATTTTGAAAGAAATTCGATTGAAATTTCAAATATCAATTAAAATTCAATTATAGTCACTAATAAAAATAAGCGCATATGCGAAAAAATGTTTAAATCAAACGTTCTAATATGTTATTTATTTAAATGATTTTTTTTTTATTTTTAATAATTCAATATATTTTTTTTTTTCCTTTCTTTGATTCACTTTTCTTGAGCATTCATAATTAATTTGTTTGATATAAAGATTCACAAATTATTTTTATATTGTGATGGTTTATTTCAGTTTTTTCAAAATTGTTTATTTTGTTAAAAATTCGTTATGAATGATTTCATCATCGCACATCCAAATGTTTAACCATGAAATAAATTAAAATACAAAAAAAAAAAATAAAGAAAAATTGCCAACAATATGTTGTAGATAACATACAAGTATGAGTAGAGAGTAGTCTTAACAGATTCTAAATACTCTTCGTCAGCGTAAAATGCGTGGCAAAAGAGAATTCAAAATTTCTGCTATAAAGCTATTTATTTAAATCATAATATTTCATTATGAAATATGATTAGCCGACTTAACTAATCACCTAAGAATATTACTTTAAAAAAAAGTCTGCCAAAGCAATTACATCGCTTCATAAGGTCTTCCGAAGTTTGTGCCTCTAAACGTTCGATTGAAGCCAATCTTCTAGGAAAAGAATACATTATCATGACTTGCCAACAACTGAACTAATCGGAACCAATGTCCGGAGAAAAGGACTGGTGTGACAAACTGTACAATACTACTAAACTCTATCTAACCATATGCCACTATCATGCTTGTAAACAACTTTTATTATAAGCTGGTCCGCAATGTCAGTTGTCACGCCGAAGCAGTGAAACTATGTGGAGTAAGTAAGTTGTAAGTAAAGTTTTAATGGAACTCAAAAATATTTGTGTTATATCTGAAGAAAATTGTGTTTTGAGCTTTACTCCCCGTTACATGTGTTACAGTAGTTTTGATTTAGCTGCCTTTTATTTACGTGCGCATTGCCTTTACCTGCACAAAAATTTTGAGAGTGTAATCTATAATTAAAGGGAAAAAAATAATTTAGCTGCATTTTTGACTTATCTGCACAAAACTTCTTGCAAAAGTTAGTTGTGCAGGTAAGTCAAAACTACTGTAGAAATTAAATTTTCGAAAAATGGAGAAATTTTATATTATTTTCAGTTAAAAGTTGTTTAAGGTTTAAACAATCTATGCCAGTGTTGGTTTTTGACACATAATCCATGGGTTTTGTAAATATTAAGGAGTCAGAAGCTCTTGATCATTCTGATCATGAAAATTCAGTGTAATGTTGGCTGGAACCGATACATTATTCAGTTCCCTTTCTTACTATTTACCCCAAATGTATGGAATACAACACTCATGTATGGGTCGGTGCTTAAACATCTATTTTGAGGTTTCTTGACCGTATACAGGAGAAGCCGTACTAGCTCGTCAATGACGGTAGTGTATCCAACTTTATTGAATCATTGGAGCATCGTTGCTCTTTGAGCTCAAAATCTGGCAGTTATGGGCAAGAGGTTGATCATAGCTTCATTGTGTGTGTGAATACAAATTTGTATTCAAATGGGTGTAGAGTGTCTTCTACTATATGTACATATGTATATTCGATTGTATAACCGAATATAAAGTTTTTTTTTGTAATTTTTAAAAAATTTTATAAATTTTTTCAATCCTTTTTTTGTGATTCTTCTAGACTAAAATTAATCGAAATCAATTAAAACCCCTTTCCTCGTTCACTAATTAAATATTTGCGATATAAACCAAGGACAGAAACAATTCACAGCAACTTGAAATGTGGTTTCTGTTCTTGTTATCAAATTAAAAATTAATTTATTTTTATTGTCGTTGTTTATTTAAGAACAATTTATTGTTTTTTTGTTTTCAAAACTTGTTGCATTTCTTTGTTTTTATCCACACATGTACGTATGTTTTTGAATATTTTTTTTTTCTTTTTTTTAAGTTTCCTTTTGAATGGCTTTGTACTTTTCACCCGATCTCATTCATTCGTTTTCTCTTTCTCTTTCTTTACTTTTGCTTCTCACTAAAGCAGAGCCCGGCAGCTCTTGCTATTGGTCAGTTGTGCGAGAGCGAAAAATAAGAAAAGAGAAAAATTTATACTCTTAAATTCACTACAATGCAGGCATGGAAACTTTAAATTTTTAAATGGTGGTATTTTAATCAAAAATATTAGTTTATTAAATTAAAATTTGTAAAATTCGTTTAGACTTCTTTGATTATATTGATTTAAGAAAGCATTTTAGATTAAAATTTGTTTTTTTTTTTTTGGAAATATACATATTTAATAGAAAACTTTCTGGGATATTCATACTGTACATCCCTGCATTAGCAGAAACATGCGACTACACAACCTCTTTCAATGGATGCTCAAATGAGACTGAGTGTATTTTTGATCGTGAGAGAACATTGTTGTAAATTTAATAATGGCTGACATGCACGCGTGCATAGGTTTTGCCGGGCTCTGCACTAAAGCATTGATGCCCATTTCATAGTGCTTTTGCGCAAACTAAAAACACACATATTCTTATTCTCTTTGGTTAGTCGTCACTCAGCCAGCGACGAATGCACATGCGTAGCGGGTGTACGATTTTTTTTGCTTAAAGCACTGAACAAAATTTACTATGACTTACGAAACATATTTTATGATAAAAAATGTGTTTGGTGATGCTCAATGCATTTTATGATATAAAATATTGAAGGAATGTAGAGAATATTTAGAAGGCACTATTGTTCTTATCATAGTGATATGGATGATTTTAATGATGGGAAAAAAAGATTTATTTTGTAAAAATAAAAAAATTTATTTGGAAAAATTGAAAGAGTGGTTACTTGAAGAATAAAAAAATGAAATAACCTCAGCAAATAAAATGTTAAAAATGGAGTTATCAAGCTTAATAAGCTTGGATATTGTTAGGCATGGTAAACCATTTTCTGATGAGGAGTTCATTAAGAAATGTTAAATAAATGTTTTCAAAAACTTAATTTTAAGCTTATCGAAAATATTGAAGATTTTATTAAAATATAAATGAAAGAAATAACCCTGTATCTATTTTTTTTTTATTTTTCTAGTCTTTTTCCATAGTCACTGATTGAACAAACTTTTGTAAACACGTAAATGAAGTTCCACGAGAGAGAGATCTCACTTTTTCACTTAAATTTTGAAAAATGTATCAACCATATAGCTTTAAAAGTGCTTTGGATTTTTTCCGTACATTTTATTTCAGTTTACACAACTTTTCTTTCAGTGCAGTTCTCTCTCGCTCACCAATACTACTACAGTTTTAGTTTTGGGCATCCCTGCACTAAAGTAACAATTTATATGGATTGTTATTGCTGTTGAAATATGTATTTCTTTATAATTTTTGTTTTGTTTTTCGCTTCACTTTTATTTTCTTTTTTGTTTTAAATTCATTTTAAATGTAGTAGTATGTACATATAGTATTATGTATAATATGAGGTAAATAAAATGCTTCTTATATTTTCGTATTCTTTTATTATTTTTGTTTCAATTTTCTTTTTATTTTATATACACAATCGTTTTTACTCTATTAAAAATTGAGAAGAGTCTCACCAAGTTAACGAAAAGTAAATTATAAAAATAAATTTATTTTGGATTGTGTTCGTGGGGTTCGTTTATTTCTTTGACAACGTACAACATTAAAAGCTTTCAACCGCTAACCGAAAGCACTTCTCTGAAACTGACTATGGCACCGAAAAAACCGGCAATTTATACTGAAACTTTCGTGAAAAGGCAAAGCGAAAAATCATAAAGAGTTCACAAATGAATACAATACGAATAGAAAACACTATACATGATAAACATAAAATGAATGAAACTCTCATATGGACAATAGTTTTTAGATTCAACACAAAACAAAACTTAAGAAATAAAAAAAATATTTGGAAAATTTTACAATGTAAAGTGCGATAGAAAAACTAATAATTTTTACCCCATTTTCTCCTGAAATAATATAAGGAATACTGTGCGAAATGAAGGAAAACTTTTCTAAGTAAACAATAAGTTTAAATCTTTTTCATCATTTATTATTTTTTTTTTCTTTCTTTCTCTAGACTATTAGACAGTTTTATTCAACTTTTTTTAATTTATCTTTATTACAACACAAAAACTGACTTAAATAGACTATATTATTGGACAGTATATAAGTACATATGTACAGTATCGGACAAAATTAAAGTCTGCTACAATTTAATTCAATAATTTTTTTTTTTTTTTTTTAATAAAAGAAAACCTAACAATATTCTCCAATTAAAACAGAAAATGTAATGCATCACTTTAATAATTACTCAGGTCTTACCCAAAAGCGTTATTATAATTAGTAATTGAACTTCATTAATGGTAGTTGGCATACAGTTCAGTCAAGGTAGGAATGGACCTCTCCGAACCTTTTGATATTGTGCGAGGTTTCAGACAAGGCAATCCCTTATCATGCGACCTCTTCAACTTCGTCATGAAGAGTGTTCTGCGAAAAGCGGGAGTGCATCGCAATGGCACTATTTTTCAAAAAAGTGTCCAGTTGCCTGCGTACGCTGACGACATTGACATAATAGGGCGAACCAAGCGAAATGTTACTGCTGCCTTTCGTGCTATTGAACGAGAGTCTACTAAGATGGGACTGGCAGTAAATGAAGGCAAAGCAAAGTATATGTTATCGACAAGTAGAGACGTGCGGCATATTGGTCCTCAGATTACGGCCGATTACTATACTCTTGATACAGTCAAGGAATTTATTTATCTTGGCTCCGCCGTTACCACCAAAAATTATGTCAGTCTAGAGGTCAAGTGCAGGATCACTCTTGCCTACAGGTGCTACTATGGTCTCAATAGGCAATTGAGTAGCAGAGATCTCTCTCGTACGACAAAACTAATACTGCGAGTTGGCGATGATTTTCGCATTCGATCCAACAGTGGGCTGTATGAGCTCCTCAACGACATAGACTTTGTGCTGTGTATTAATATCCAGCGGCTGCGCTGGCTCGACCATGCCGTTGAAATGCAGGAGGATGCTCCGGCGAGACTTGTATTTGATGCGGTGATCTGCGGAAGCCCGCGTAGAAGACGACCTTGTATCCGTTAGGAGGACCAAATCGAGGAAGCTCTGTCATCGATTTGTGTGACCAACTGGCGTAGGCGCGCAAGAAGCAGAGGCGCCTGGAAGGATGTGTTGCGGCAATTGGGTTGTTAATGTTAATTAATCTTTCAAGGTCTTACAACTGTATTTTTTACAGAATCCAATGCATAATATTTTTCTATTCTAATTTTACATGCTCCCACTTCCTTCCACACATACTTATATTCTTAATATAACGAAGAAAACACAGTATAATACAGTTAAAGAGAACATGCATACATATATCGCAGATGTTGTCACGTTATAGATTATATGGAAAAAATATAACGTCACGTTATTTATTTAAGACGCAACTGAGGTTTGTTCGAAAGGTACAGACTTGAATAATAAGATCGTTCTTAACTCGAACTGTAAAACCTTCAACAACTTGACACTGCGTCACTTCACTCGAGGGAAATTTGGCTATCTTGCCAAAATTCTTTTAATAAAAATATTTGGAAAAATCAAGGATCAAGATCGAATACAATACTTTAAGGACTAATACTTAAATATTAAAACTGAAGGCTGTACCATCACTGATATACATATATCACTTCGTTTCTCCAACGATTACAAAAGAGAAATTCAAGATGATCCTCTCATTGAATTCTTAACATAAATTCTAAAATACAAACGTACTGCTTTTTACCTGAACCATGTAGGTTAAATTTAATCTCATATGTAAAGACTACCTTAATAGTGCCTACATAAGTAGTACCTACATAAGTAGGTATTATTTACTTATGAAAGCAGTACGTTTGGGGTAAGCCAAATACTGAGTTTCTGCCTAACAATACTCAGGATATTTTCAAGCATAGAGAAGTGTCAGTACTGGCGGGGTATGTGTTTTCAGTGCAGGAGTAGGCTACGTTCATTATGTTGACAGTAAAATGGATTCATTCCAATATTTAGGCATTTTAGAACAAAATATGTAACAAAGGGCCGATAAGTTAAATATATTGGACACATTTTTTCTAGCAGGACAACGTTCCGGAGCACGCTGCGAAACTGTAGCTTATCCATAATTGTTCAAAACTACTCCAAACACCGATACAGGTCCCTGATCTTAACATTATTGAACATATTTGGGAAAAAATTTCCGTAAAGTCTATAAATCCAATATCAGTACAGTGGAGCAGTTGAAACAAGGACTTAGGAGAGAATGGATTAACATAATGTCAGAATTTTATGATAATCTCGTGCATTCGATGCCTCCTAGCTTGAAAGCAGTAATAAAACCAGAAGGTTTGGTTGCAATGTAAAAACAGTGCCTTATATTTGACTGTCCAATTATGCGTTTGACATTATTTTCATTTTTTATTTTAAAAGTTTTCTTTTAACAAAAAATGCTAAGTATCATACATTGTTTAAAAGCATCAACATTTTGATTCTATTGGAATGAAAAAATCTGCATTTGAATAATCTCATATCTAGTGTGCAATTATACGTTTGAGAAACTGTACTTGGATTTGCTTTATCTTTATGCTAAAAAAGAAATTTTTAGGATAAAGAATTTAGTATTCAAAGATCATTTGTTATGATAATACTTATATGTATAATAATAATGTCATACTAATTATTTTTTTTTTAATATGTACTTTCAATTTATCCATAATTTAGGATATTTTTTTTTTTTTTTTTATTACAGGAATTATTTGGTTTATTATTTCAATATATATATAAAAATTATATATATATTATAAATATAACAAATTTTCCCTAATTCGAAAGCCATGGTATGGTGGGTGCAGAGCAGAGATCAGCAATGAATCGTTTTTTTGTTACTCATAAGTACTCATGAAATTTTTAGTAAGAGTAAGTCAATAGTGAGTGAGTCAATATTAAAATTTAACTACTCTGAATCATTCGCACTTACTACAACGTTGATTTATAAGTACAGGTTGCAATGAGAATAAGTACAACGTTAATATCAAACTCATAACATTCGAAATAGGCTTGATTCATACTCACTCATTCAGATTCATAAATTTTGAAAAATACTTATAATACTCATAAATGATTCGAGTGATTGGAATCGTTCATCAAAATTTACAGTCTTAGTTGTTGTTGCATTTACAAAAAAAGAAGAAAGAAAAAGACGAGGACAGCAAGCAAAGCAAACACACAACCTTCTAGTGAGTATTGTAGTATTCGTAAGCGAATCATACTTATTTTGTGATGGAGAATCGAAATCAACAACATCCTTCGTATTGTTAAGTATGAGTACCATGAGTCCTTCAAACTTTGAATACTACTCATATTCAAGTGAGTATGATATTAAATTAAGTATGAATGAAAGTATCAGAAATCATGAGTATGATTCGAATCTACTCATATTTTTAATTACACATTGCTGATCTCTGGTGGAGAGATGTATCACAACAACAACGCCACTTGAGGAAAAAAATCCAGGGATGAGTTATTTGTTTACCTTTACTATTATTAACAAAACGTCGCATTTAAATCGCACGTTAATTTTTTGTGGTTTTATTGCACGAAATTAGACACGCTGAACATGATCCCTTCCCATATGTGGCGATCTAGCTAGCTATCAAGTATGTATATATCATTCCACAGTTAGTCCATGAAAAATTATTTTTTAATTTATTTTTTTTTTTCGCATTAAAGTACAACAAAAACGTTTACAAAAATTTGATAAAAAATAACAATATTCGCTTTCCTTATTAAATCAATTGAAATTTTATAATATTTAATATTTAGGGCCATTATTACATCTTGCCGTTACCTAAGGGGAGGATTTTAACGGACAGATAAATTGTTTTTCATTATTATAAATAGACAATAAGGTAGAAGTAAGCGTTAAGCTAAAGGGAGGATCATCCTACCTTCAACTATTAAAGTTAAGTATATGTTAGAACTTATCATATATTATTTTCAATATGGCAAAATCAAATATAAACAAAATGAGAAAACACAAATGAGCAGTTTTATCGACATTGCGCGGCACTGCCATACTTTTGAAAAAGTTATGTTTATTTTATCTGTAAGTCGTAACAACGAAAATCAGTTAAAGGTAACTTTACAGTTCCCTTTAGCGAAAGGTACCTTTAACTAAACCCAAGTTTAACGGCAAGTTGCAATAATGGCCCTTAGTTGTCTGTCCCCTATTTTTCAAAACTGCAGCACATCTGCTTGACATTAACTCAATTAAGGGCCATTATTACAACTTGTCGGTAAAGTTTGGGTTAGTTAAAGGTACCTTTAGCTAAAGTGAACTGGAAAGTTACCATGCGCATCTTCTAAATCTCAAACAAAGCTCAAATGATGTTTGTTTATGAGTGATAGACAGCAACCAATATCAATGTCAAAAAAGAAGTCATATGTTCAATGTCAAATAAGTTAAATATGTAGTGTACTTTTCCTTTAAGGAATATCTTATTAAATACTATTTGATATAACATTTTAGGACATTGGTAAATTTACTCTTCTTTTTTTTTCGGGGCGTCTATACTTTTCTAGCGTAAAAATATTGAGTCACCCGAAAGTGACTCAATATATGTGTATTTAATTTTTCTTTTTTTTGTCGCACACTGTTATTAGTGTAGTTAACAAAACAAAAGAAAAATTAAATACACCCGGCTAACTAAAGGGTCTGCCAAATAACTTTTTTTTTTGAAAATGCTGTAAAAAAACTACTGAATATTTTCTCAAATTTCTTTTTTTATTTGAAAGTACAATCCTTCCGGTTAATAATGGAAAATAATTTCATTAGAATGGCTGCCTCGGGCTACACGGTCGGTCCAATTTTTAAGCACATTATCGATTGTGTGCAGCTATATTTCACCAATGGCTTCACGAATATTGTCCTTTAAAGCGTCAATTGTCTCTGGCTTGTCGGCGTAACACTTATCTACTAGTGTAGGCTATGCAGCCGAGGCAGCAATTTGAGAAAATATTCAGTAGTTTTTTTTTTTTTAAAGCATTTTCAAAAAAAAAAGTTTTTTGGCGGACCCTTTACATAGTGAAAGTTGTACATTTAGTTGAGTAGAATTTAAAAAAAATGTTATTTATTTTTTTTTTAATTTTTCAAATCCAACAATTTTTCAACAAAGAAGAGATAATAATTTAAAATAGTTTACTTACAAATATTCTTCGAACTTATATGCTCTTTTTCCTTCGTTTTTTGCAGTTTCAGATTGATACTACGTTTGATAAAATCTGTCAAAAATTATTGTAGTTAGCATTTATACCATTCATGTTATATTTTTCAAAATTTTTGCTTTTGTGTTTATTTTCATTAAAATTCTTTATTATTCGCACAATTCTGTGTGTCACTGTTCACAACTTGACGTAAACAACAAGAATTGCTTTTCTTTGTTATTTCTATGTTTATACCCTTTGCATAAACAATAACAATTACTAGACAATTATTCGATATCTCTTTATAACGGAGATCTTCAAACCACGATTACTCTCTTCAAACACACCGCGTCTTCACACAAGACTGACTGAACTTGACTACATCACTCGCCTGCTTTGCCTTGCCTTTTATATGGCAGGGTAAATAGTCTGATTAATGTTCTTGAAGGCGAATGTTCATGACTTCGCCTTCTCGAAATCTCTATAAATTTAAACATCGTTTTTTACATTTATTATTGTAGTGTTGTTTGTGTATTTTTCTTTACTTGTTTACCATTTTTTTGCTGGTGTTTGTTGTTATATTAAGCAGTACGATAATTTGTAAACAAGTCTGTTTACTGCATTGTTTTGTTTTTGTAGCTTCTGTTTATAGCTTTAATGTTAAGCGATGTAAAAGTAAAACACCAGTATCAAGATTTGTCATTTTCATAACAATATATGTAACTCTTATATACATACATACATAATTGGTCATTACAACTCCCAGTCAGGATTACGACCTAGTTTATCATATCTAACAAGTGATTTTATTACACGGGTGGTCATTGAATTTTTTAAGCGAAGTAGAATTGCCAGACCAGTCCAACTTTTAACTGTACAAAGTACATCCTTCTTTCCGAAAAAAATGTTTTGTAGATTTTTATGCATTTTCCACTTTCCCACGTCAACTTATGCCATGTATGAGTATGATACACGTATTTTTTATATTTTATGAAAAGAACTGAAATCAAACTAAAATTATATTAAATTTTGAATCGATTCCTTTTTTTTTTTTTTTTTTGTTATTTGCAGCAAAATAGTTTCTAATCAATAAAAACTGTTTTAAATTTGCAAAGTGTATAAAATTCTTTGCAGAGCACTGTAAAACACTTGTTTTTCCTAACCGGTCATCGTCTGGTTTTGTTAGTTCTAAACTTTTACAAATTTTGCGTTTGCGTACTTTTTGACACAAAGTTCTCTTCGGAGAGTATATTTTTTAAATACTTTGTTTACAATTTTGTATTACAGTTCGTCAGTTATGTTACGATATTTGTTTGTGTATGTTCATTAAGGTGCCCCTTAGTCTTAGGACATAATTTCTGTCAAGTCACATTCAATATGTTTACAAAGTTTTATTAAAAACGATTTAAATATCTTTAATATCAATTCGAATTTTTTTCCCCCCAAAAATTGTATAGGAATTCTTACTAAGTTGACTTGAGGTAAAGACTTCCCAAACACGATTACTTCTATGAGAAAAATTTCAGAAGAGAAAATTATTATTTCTGAAGTTGCCAACAGTTTTTGCTTGAACATTTTTTTTTTCTTCCAATAGATTTGACAAACTAAATTGAAAAGCATTAAGTAAAACCTAAAGCTAGAAAGACTTTTAAAGTATATATAATCCTTATTTTTCTTATTATATAAAATCAAATAAAATTTAATATCAAATTATGTGAAATATAATAAGGGCATCAATGTGACATTTAGAGATTTGATGAGAAAGTAAGTAACTGCACTTATTCTCAATTTATATATAAAAATTTTAAATTTTATTTGGAATATTTTATTATGAACAAAAAAATATACGGACACCCCGAATAGAAATAAAAAATCTCCCAATATATATTGTTCTGCTTGCAGCTTCATTGGGCACTCTGCCAAAGGCGCAAATGCTTTCACAAAGTTTTGAATAAATGACCAGTTTATGTCAAAAATGCTTAGATTATCCATGTTTTCAATATATTCTTTAAGAGACAATATTTTATTCAGCATATCATAAGTAGAATTCCATCGTGTTACTACATCCAAACATGGTAAGCTTATTTCGTCATTTCCCGATTTAACTGAAGTACGAAGATTTTTAGCTATTTCTCTACATTCTTCGATTTCACTTGTTAGTGTTTTCATAACATCATTTGCTGCTAGTTGTATTGTATGAGCAGCACATCGTACAATGGACAAAATAGATTCGAGATTTGACTCAATTTGACTAGGCCCAGCAGCGTCAATATCCTCTTTCTCTACGTTTTCTTGTTGCATTTCTTGGAGTAATCGTGACACCTTCAATACATTGGCTCCGTTGCCGGTTATAATTGAGTACAACTGGTGCATTTCAATATTGAATTCTTTAAGACATTTAAGAATTTCTTCTTTCAAATTGACAGCAGTGTGACGTTTGGTTATTTGTACCATACCTAAGGAGCCAAATATTTCACGAAACGAATTAATACATAGAAATTATGCAAATAGAGATACAACCGATTTGAAGTCGCAAAAACTTGATAACACCCAGCATATCACTAGTTTTGTTTTACCTGTTTTACAAAAACAAAATGCCTGTTGTTTTTGCATTGTTGTACTTATTGTAGAGTTACGGTTCCCTTATATGAATTTCTCTTGGTATCAGTGAAGCAGATTTTTCGATAAAAATTTCGTTGCAAACCAAAGTCACTTCATAAAATTAACCGTCAATAAACAGTTTTTATTCAGCAGCAGTGTAGCCAATTTAGCGCCTTTCGCGCTATATTTAGCGCGTTTCAACCACCAAAAAGTCGCATTTTTTCTCTTTAACGCTTTTTTAAGAAAACGCGCTAAGTTGGCGCTTTTCTATTTGATTTTTTTAGTTCCCCATGACTGAATATAGTTCTTTGGGATATAATTTTGAAAAGGCTTGTCGTGATAATAATATTGAAGGTTGTGAAAAAGAATTAATACAGAAAAATTTAATTGCATTTACTAAAGCTTTAGTGCATAAAATAAGATTAAGATTACCAATTAATATTAAAATTTGAAATAATAATTTTTTCGAATAAGACAAAAGATATCATTAAATTTTTGGAAGAAGACGATGTCAGTGGAAAAATATAAGTAATACATAGCAGTTTTGGATTGAAAATCCGTTTACAAAGTTGTCAACACTTGTAATTAATTCATTAAGTTTTCCTTTTTGGAACGAAGTGATATATGCATGTTGCATGAAGTGTGAACAGTTTGGAATTTATTGAGAAAACAATGAATTAGAGAGACTATTTAAACATTCTAAAGAACAAATTTATGAAAAGTTCGGAAGAATTAAGAATCGCTAATATTCATTACTGTGAATGTGAACGTGTGATTTGCCTGCCAAAGGCGACAGACTTAATACACTTGCACAAAGTTCCGATATGACTCCAAGAGACTATTTAGGAGATCATTTGGAAGAACGGTTACATAGTCGCTAAACCTCAAATAAAAGTTAACCGAAAAACCTGCTCTTGAGTGCATGGCGGCAAATATCATCAGAAAACACTTAACAATGCCAAATAGGTTAAATTGTGTGCTTGACCTTTAGGGATATTCTACTAAATGTAAGGAATAACATTTTCATATATTAGGCCTTGAATTTTAAATCTAGTTTGACTTCTTCTCGGAGGTGCCTACAATTTATGCGATGCAAAAATAAGGAGTCATCAGAAACTTCTCCTTATTTTTATCTTGTTTTGTACAAAACATTGAAATTTTTTTGTTTTATAATAAAACCTAAATAAATTAATATAATAAGTATAAAAACTTTAATTATTTATACCAACTTTAGCTACATATTTATGGAATTTCTAAAATGTATTGTGGTACTAAGACTTTTGCTGTCCACTGTACATAATAAAAATATTTTTTTTAACAATTCCATTACATTTTCTATATTTTATTATTTAGCGCTTTTTTACAGCGCGTTTTGATTATAGTTAGTTACTAAAATTATTACTTAGCCTTTTGACTAGTAGGTAGATAATGGAAGTGATAGTGGAGATGAATGCAAAAAAAGAATGAAAGATGAAACTATAAAATTAAGCACCACTATGGATAAGGAAAATTTTCGGAAATGTTGTTTAGGATTGGTAACAAAGAAAAATATTCCATATAGGACATTTGATGACCAGGAGTGCTTTAAACAACTAATTGCACCTTACGAAGAGAAGTTTAATACCAATTTGAATTCTAGCAATATTGGTATAATTTTAGAAAAAGCGAGTGGCTACATAAAAGCTGAGATAAGTGCTTTAGTAAAAAATAAAATGATCTGCTTAAAGATAGACACTGCCAGCCGAATGGAATGGAATGTCCTTGGCATCAACATTCAATATATAAAAAATTATAAAATATATATTAACACAATTGGTAAGTTTACAAAATCTTATGAAAATATTCAAAAACTTGTCAACATTCAAAAGATATCAAAGTGTAACATTCAAACAGAATAGGTAAAACAAAACTAGTGATATGCTGGGTGTTATCAAGTTTTTGCGACTTCAAATCGGTTGTATCTCTATTTGCATAATTTCTATGTATTAATTCGTTTCGTGAAATATTTGGCTCCTTAGGTATGGTACAAATAACCAAACGTCACACTGCTGTCAATTTGAAAGAAGAAATTCTTAAATGTCTTAAAGAATTCAATATTGAAATGCACCAGTTGTACTCAATTATAACCGGCAACGGAGCCAATGTATTGAAGGTGTCACGATTACTCCAAGAAATGCAACAAGAAAACGTAGAGAAAGAGGATATTGACGCTGCTGGGCCTAGTCAAATTGAGTCAAATCTCGAATCTATTTTGTCCATTGTACGATGTGCTGCTCATACAATACAACTAGCAGCAAATGATGTTATGAAAACACTAACAAGTGAAATCGAAGAATGTAGAGAAATAGCTAAAAATCTTCGTACTTCAGTTAAATCGGGAAATGACGAAATAAGCTTACCATGTTTGGATGTAGTAACACGATGGAATTCTACTTATGATATGCTGAATAAAATATTGTCTCTTAAAGAATATATTGAAAACATGGATAATCTAAGCATTTTTGACATAAACTGGTCATTTATTCAAAACTTTGTGAAAGCATTTGCGCCTTTGGCAGAGTGCCCAATGAAGCTGCAAGCAGAACAATATATATTGGGAGATTTTTTATTTCTATTCGGGGTGTCCGTATATTTTTTTGTTCATAATAAAATATTCCAAATAAAATTTAAAATTTTTATATATAAATTGAGAATAAGTGCAGTTACTTACTTTCTCATCAAATCTCTAAATGTCACATTGATGCCCTTATTATATTTCACATAATTTGATATTAAATTTTATTTGATTTTATATAATAAGAAAAATAAGGATTATATATACTTTAAAAGTCTTTCTAGCTTTAGGTTTTACTTAATGCTTTTCAATTTAGTTTGTCAAATCTATTGGAAGAAAAAAAAAATGTTCAAGCAAAAACTGTTGGCAACTTCAGAAATAATAATTTTCTCTTCTGAAATTTTTCTCATAGAAGTAATCGTGTTTGGGAAGTCTTTACCTCAAGTCAACTTAGTAAGAATTCCTATACAATTTTTGGGGGGAAAAAAATTCGAATTGATATTAAAGATATTTAAATCGTTTTTAATAAAACTTTGTAAACATATTGAATGTGACTTGACAGAAATTATGTCCTAAGACTAAGGGGCACCTTAATGAACATACACAAACAAATATCGTAACATAACTGACGAACTGTAATACAAAATTGTAAACAAAGTATTTAAAAAATATACTCTCCGAAGAGAACTTTGTGTCAAAAAGTACGCAAACGCAAAATTTGTAAAAGTTTAGAACTAACAAAACCAGACGATGACCGGTTAGGAAAAACAAGTGTTTTACAGTGCTCTGCAAAGAATTTTATACACTTTGCAAATTTAAAACAGTTTTTATTGATTAGAAACTATTTTGCTGCAAATAACAAAAAAAAAAAAAAAAAAAGGAATCGATTCAAAATTTAATATAATTTTAGTTTGATTTCAGTTCTTTTCATAAAATATAAAAAATACGTGTATCATACTCATACATGGCATAAGTTGACGTGGGAAAGTGGAAAATGCATAAAAATCTACAAAACATTTTTTTCGGAAAGAAGGATGTACTTTGTACAGTTAAAAGTTGGACTGGTCTGGCAATTCTACTTCGCTTAAAAAATTCAATGACCACCCGTGTAATAAAATCACTTGTTAGATATGATAAACTAGGTCGTAATCCTGACTGGGAGTTGTAATGACCAATTATGTATGTATGTATATAAGAGTTACATATATTGTTATGAAAATGACAAATCTTGATACTGGTGTTTTACTTTTACATCGCTTAACATTAAAGCTATAAACAAAAGCTACAAAAACAAAACAATGCAGTAAACAGACTTGTTTACAAATTATCGTACTGCTTAATATAACAACAAACACCAGCAAAAAAATGGTAAACAAGTAAAGAAAAATACACAAACAACACTACAATAATAAATGTAAAAAACGATGTTTAAATTTATAGAGATTTCGAGAAGGCGAAGTCATGAACATTCGCCTTCAAGAACATTAATCAGACTATTTACCCTGCCATATAAAAGGCAAGGCAAAGCAGGCGAGTGATGTAGTCAAGTTCAGTCAGTCTTGTGTGAAGACGCGGTGTGTTTGAAGAGAGTAATCGTGGTTTGAAGATCTCCGTTATAAAGAGATATCGAATAATTGTCTAGTAATTGTTATTGTTTATGCAAAGGGTATAAACATAGAAATAACAAAGAAAAGCAATTCTTGTTGTTTACGTCAAGTTGTGAACAGTGACACACAGAATTGTGCGAATAATAAAGAATTTTAATGAAAATAAACACAAAAGCAAAAATTTTGAAAAATATAACATGAATGGTATAAATGCTAACTACAATAATTTTTGACAGATTTTATCAAACGTAGTATCAATCTGAAACTGCAAAAAACGAAGGAAAAAGAGCATATAAGTTCGAAGAATATTTGTAAGTAAACTATTTTAAATTATTATCTCTTCTTTGTTGAAAAATTGTTGGATTTGAAAAATTAAAAAAAAAATAAATAACATTTTTTTTAAATTCTACTCAACTAAATGTACAACTTTCACTATGTAAAGGGTCCGCCAAAAAACTTTTTTTTTTGAAAATGCTTTAAAAAAAAAAAAACTACTGAATATTTTCTCAAATTGCTGCCTCGGCTGCATAGCCTACACTAGTAGATAAGTGTTACGCCGACAAGCCAGAGACAATTGACGCTTTAAAGGACAATATTCGTGAAGCCATTGGTGAAATATAGCTGCACACAATCGATAATGTGCTTAAAAATTGGACCGACCGTGTAGGCCGAGGCAGCCATTCTAATGAAATTATTTTCCATTATTAACCGGAAGGATTGTACTTTCAAATAAAAAAATGTAAAAGGAAAAAAATGAACAGCAAAACACACACGCACAACCATGATGCAACTAAAGCCCCCTTCACACTATCACACAAGTAATATGATCTGTCAAAATTTTATGTAGGAGAGTACGGATGGGATCGTGTAAACATAATATGTAATGAAACTATCACACAATGAGAGAAAATACGGATGAAAATTTGACAGTCGTATGGCTCTCTTCATTTTTTGAAATGTTTCAAAAAACAAGAACATTTCATTAGATCAGGGATGTATTTTTATGTAAACAAAACAAAAAAGTGTAAAACACATGTGCAAAAAAAAACAAAAACAAAAAACATTTTTGGCACAAACAATTATTCGCATTTTGTGAAAATATTTTTAGAATTATATTCAATATTTAATTAATAATTTAATGGATTTAGAAAAAGTTCTTGATTTGTCTCCAGTTTTACGCCGTAGTAGCCATTCCCGGCATTTTAATTTCAATAGAAACTTTAAGCAAATTTTTTCACTTTGTTTATGTTTTTTAACAGCTGTTTTCGTCTTACTTTGTTATTGTCTTATACCAATCGTGTAAACGCAGAAAAAATAATCATACGACTATTATTCTCTTTTTTGAAATACGGATGGAATTTCATTTTACTTTTTCATCAGACTTTACATATTACTTGTGTGATAGTGTGAAGGGGGCTTAATAGGTGATAGCACAAGCACAGCTGACCTTTTCGCTGTAATTCGCCGCAACCGCACGTTTGTCAAAATTTGTTTACATTTCTTAGCTGTCATTAAATTTAATGGAATTTAAAATTCGTTACGAAAAATAACAAGAGCGCAAATTACAAAAAAAAATGTTGATGATTCTAGATGGATGGATACATAAGCAAACAAAATTCGAGAATCTGGAACGATATCAATTCACATGAGATCCAAGAAGGTTCCATGTAGAGTACATTATAGGTCTATGATTACCAACTTTTCTTGCCCTGAATTGATCAGTACAGCAACCGCACATGGTTTCAAAAGGACGGTGTTATGTGCCTCATAGCTTATGTCGTATAAGATATTTCACATAAGCGACTTGAGGACATGGTCAACTCATGTAGATGTGCTGTCTACAGGGCAGTAAGGTCATGCATTGGACTTTTTCTTGAGAAGTTTTTTTTTTAAGTCGTAAGTGTATGTGAATAAATCACAAGACACAGCGCTGCGCAGAGCCAACTTACCCCACTCAATCGATCAAATTCAGTCTGATTTATGAGCCAGAGTAAGAAGAACTTAAACATTTCGTATGCTCTTCACCTAGAGAGGATGTGTCGGTCATTTGAAGGATATTTTATGTCATATATAATTGCATCCATAGATCTTTCAAACGAATAAAGAATTTCAAAGAAATCTCATACTCTCTTTGTTTTCTTGAAATTTAAAGACTGAAAGCGCAACCCGATGAAATCAGTGTGATTCTAGTTTTAGTTGTCCTCTCCATTAATTTTATAAATCGCTCCTTTAATATCTGATATTAGTTTTTAGATTCACCGACAGTTGTGAATTTTTCTCAAAGATCTTCTGCTTACGACTGTGCATAACTACTGGCTCAAGTGACCTTAGTTCCATAGGAATCATTCAAGTCAACCACATAAATTAAAATGTAAATGCATCTCCATCGCTGTATCTTTTCAAATAGGACATTGGGTAACGCACATTTCGACAAAGAGTCATCGCTTACTCTCTCAATTCATTAAACTTTTAGGCTGGTTTTTAAATCAATTCTACGGAAGTCATACTAAATTACTATTTCAATTGCCTGAAATTCGTGAATGAAATTCCGTATACAGTCCGGAATAATGTACATATGTGATGTGGCGGAGAGAGATTCCAGCAGGATATATAAAATACGAAGAACATCAGAGACCAATGATATTTGGCTGAATCTACTTGACGGCCAAAACTATTCCACTGAAAGCCAAATATGTACATATCTCAAACAGTTATTTGTTTTAATTTATATATACATACATAATTCTTAATTTTTTATATTTTTCAAGAATTATTTACCCAACAAACCAAAACCTTACCTAAAAGTAATTTAATTGTAGAATAAACTTATAACAACCGATTTTTTATAATAGTGTTTAGAAAATGATTAACATGACAATACCTTTAACAACAATACTTGCTATACACTTAGTTTAGATAATAATTTTACAAGTATGATTGCAAACAACTTATGCTAGTTATAGTTTTCTAAATGTTTTTGAATGCTCATGAAAAAGCTGTCAATTTATTTATCGTTTTTTCATAAAAAGAGAAGAATTTCAAGTGATTTAACAGCCATCTCAGTTGAGATTGATTCTGAAAGTGATGAAAGTGTTGAAAAAAGTGATTGCGACATTTCGAGTTGCGCAGAAAAGTTGGATAATGAAAATTTGCGCAAATTGTTCACGGACGAACTGGCAGAGCATATATGATGGAAAGGAACGGCGGAAAAAAGAGTGTGCGCAATCTAAGTGCGGCTAGGGCTATAAGAAGTATTATTATATTATTATTATTGTATTATTGTCACTTATATTTACTTTTTCATTTTTGAAGTTGCTGCAATTTCTATTGGGATTGGAGAGGCCGAATTCGTCAAAAGCACGAAATCATTTTTTCAATTCGCAAAAAATCGACACGAGTGCCGCAAAAAGTACGCCGACAAACCTAAAAATATTACTTTTTAAATGTACTTAATTAAACAAAAAATAAATAAATGAATTTGGTCACGAAAAAAATATTTTTGTTGTTGAGTGTACAATTTACTCTGTACGTATATTATAAGGTTATATTCATGAGCTTATAAAAATGTTTCAGACATAAGCTTATCATAAGCATGTTTAGAAAAAATATTTGTCTGCAAGCTTGTTCTATAATTAGATTTATAAGTTTCTAACAAGGGTTCAGTTTTGTTTATTAAATAATTTTTAACAAACCTTTTACAATCGAATTTATAACAATTTTCTAAGCTTAAGGCTTATGTTGGTAAGCTTGTTACAAGCGATTTCTAAAATGTTTTGGTTTGTTGGGTAGTCTTTTAACTTAAAATTTAATTTTCTTTGCAACAAATGTATATTTTTGTTGATATTTATTACAACTTTTTATTTACAAATGGTAGCTGATTTTGACAAACGTGCGAGAGCTTCACAAAAACAAAATGCATGTTGTTTTTGCCTTGTTGTATTTATTGCCGAAGCGCTGTCACCTATAATCAATTCGCCTTGCGCACAACAAACACATGCAAATTTTGACATTTGAAATAGTATCAGCTGTTTAGTCACTCCCACCTATTACATGAATTCGCCTAGACTGATACAAATACACATGGGGTCCAAAATAGTCACAGTTTGGTGTGGATTTTGGGCTGACGGCGTCATCAGTCCATATTCCTTTGAGAACGACCTTCGCCTGGCCATTACTGTCAACAGCGAGCATTATAGAACGATGATTGCCAATTTGTTTCGGTCTGAAGTTGTTGATCTGTATATCAATGATGTGTGATTTCCAAAGGACGACTCTACATGCTACACAGCCCATACAACATTGGCTACTTAACGGAGCGATTTGAGGGCATAGTCATATCACGTGATGTGAACTGATTGCTCTCCACCGAGATACATAAGTCGTGGATTTGAACGATCTTATACTATTGCACACATAAACGAATAGAAAATTTCAGTAATATGCTCTGCTCTCCATATACAGGATTCTCAAGAATATGACAGAGTTTATACTGATGCGTAAGGCAACTCAAGGGGAGTATCGACACATAACTTGAAATAAAGTGGCTAATTGACAGAAACTCAAGTTGAATTTACTATACAATTCACTGCTATAAGCAATATAGTTTTTGCCACACTGTTAAATGAGGAATTGTCTCTCTTTTACACTAAATTCGAGGATGTCTGCACAAAATCCTATATAGGATTACAGGTTCGTCGTTCGAACAGTTCGCCTACCATTGTAAATGCAAATCATTTAGGAGGTCTTCCTTAAATTACTCATATTGAACGTGTTTGTGAACCGAATTTGTTATGCCTTTATTAACAGGTAGTTTCGATAACGCTCCAGTGATTGTAATATTTTAAAAATTTTTTTATTATACATTAAATATTAAAGTAATTAAAAATTAAAATTTTTTGAAATTAGCTGCCGATACTTGTCTACGTAAGAACTTCAAAACTAAGTAAATATACACAAAAAAACTTAGCAGCCCTTAAAGATTATTATTAAGGGCCATTATTACAACTTGCCGTTAACTAAAGGAAGGATTTTAACGGGCAGATAAATTGTTCTTCATTATTATGAGTACCCAATAAGATAGAAGTGAGCGTTAAGCTAAAGGTAGGATCATCCTGCCGGTAACTTTTAAAGTTAAGTTTATGTTTGAACTTGCCATATTGTATGTTATTTTCAATAGGCAACTTCAAATTTAAACAAACTGACCATATGCAACAAAAAACGAAGCCCACCGTTGCCACTGCGTTAAAAAAACGTATTTAATTGAGCAGTTTTATCGAGATTGCGCCGGCACTGCGACATTTTTAAAAAAATTTAACTTTGTTTTATCTGTCGCCGTAGTCTTGTAGGTAGTGTGTTCGCTTATTAGACGTAAAAGCCAGGGTTCGTATCCCAGGTCAGACATCAAAAAAGAAATATGAAAAAAAAAATATTTCTTCGGCGACTCTCAGCAGATTTCTGGCAAAAGCTGTAGTTCGGAGTCGACGTTAAACTGTAGGTCCCGCCACTAAAGTATAAAATTAAGGCACACAACTTGAGTGGTGTGAGAAGCTAGGTCGTAATCCTGACTGAAGGGTGTAATGGCCAATTATGTATGTATGTTTATCTCTAATAACGAAAATAAGTTAAAGGGAACTGTAAAGTTTCAGTTCCCCTTAGCTAAAGGTACCTTTAACTAAACCCAAGTTTAACGGCAAGTTGTAATAATGGCCCTAAGAATTTGAAGCATTATTATAAAGCTTTGACAAAAATTTCAAGCATTATTATAAAGCTTTTTAGTAAACATTACGTATTCATTCATTCATTGCATTTAGTAAACTGTATGAACTAACGAAAGGCAGTTTATTATTGTTTTCAAATGAATAGTAAGCCTAATGGTGCTAGTTTGAGTGATCTAAATTGTTTGACAAGAGCGTACGATATGCAGCTCTACTTTCAATACAAAAGGCCATTCTAAAAGGAGATTTCTTTAATTTTTGTATATATAGAATGTATTATTACGCGTGTTTCTATAGGGTGTTTTTTATAGAGGTATAGAACTTTAAGTTGCAATAAAACAACAATGGATTATTCGATTGACATGAATTTTATTTATCCGAAAGATAATCTTGTGGCATTACATTTTAAACATGATTTCTGGCATATGACCGTCACGGCTGGCGCGGATGTCGTCCAATCTGGACGTACAATTTTCGATGACTTTTTCCAACATTTGTGACCGTATATCGGCAATAACACGGCGAATGTTGTCTTCCAAATGGTCAAGCGTTTGTGGCTTTACCGCATAGACCAATGACTTTACATAGCCCCATAGAAAGTAGTCTAGCGGTGTTAAATCACAAGATCTTGGAGGCCAATTCACAGGTCCAAAACGTGAAATTAGGCGGTCACCAAACGTGTCTTTCAATAAATCGAAATAAAATTGCACAATTTCAAAGCGTTGTTCAATTGCCAAACCAAACTGAGAATAAATCACTTGACAGCTGTTAAATCGGTCGCCATCTTGAAAAGTAATGCCAACTTAAAGTTCTATACCTCTATAAAAAACACCCTTTATATAAACTGTATTCTTGAAATTCCTTACCATGCACATTCGCATTGGGAACCTAATTTTGATTTTTTTTTTTTAATTTTCGTAAACATCGAGAAACAGGATTTTTTTGTTTTCAGAAAACTAAACCACCGAATGGTTTATTAAAAATTTAGACACTCTTGCAATTTTAAGTACTTTTACACGAGAATGTGAGATTCTTAAATGGAAGTATAAAGAGCAGACTAACATTTACCACCTACAATCCGCCTAGGTAAGGAGGAAGGTTGGAGGAGAGGAGATCAAACATGGGTTTCATGCATATCACCATATTGTACATACAAACTTTCTGAGTTTCTCCCAACTCCATTCTTTAAGACAAGTTGTGTGTGGTATAGTATCTTCCCTAATATATTGGAATAGCGAAGTCACCACATGCCGGGCAATGACATAAAAACTGTCCAGCATTCATTTTTATTTACAGCGCTTATCCACTTTAGGTGTACATGAAAATCAAAGCTCATCGGTATACATATTTATGTCGTCTTTAACATTTATAATACACTCATAGGTTTCCTCTTATCAGGATCACTCCAGAATATCTTAGCAATTTTTCCTATCATGTTAGTGTTCCCAATAGTCGATGTGGCGTTTCCGCCTACTTCCTCAGCATGGTTCTTGTCCAAGCTTACGATATGCAGCGATGTGTTTACAGCACTTATTCCCTTTAGGTGTACATGAAAATCAAAGTGTCATGTAATGAGGCTCATCGGTATACATATTTATGTCGTCTTTAATAGTCATAATACACTCATAGTTTTTAAGAATCAGCAGCCCTCCAGAATGTCTAAGAAATTTTTCCTACCATGTTAGGAGTTCCAATAGTTGATGTGACGTTTCCGCCTACATCCTCAACATGGTTCTAGTCTAAGCTTACGCTGTACAGTACTTTGGCTGTATTAACCACAATATCGCTCATAATTTGATGACTAGGCTTATATGGGTGCCGTGTACCGTTGCACAACTGAAGTAATTGTTTGTTATCTTTTTACATTCCAAGATAATCCTTGATCCCATATTCTGTTATTGCCAAGGTATTTAATTCCCTCTATCCGGCTAAGGCAATCAAATTGTAATGAACAATCTCGAAAACGAAAACATTTCTAGGAAATTTTGAATAAAAATAGCCCGATGAAAATGTGTTAACAGACAAGTGCCTCTGGGATGTCATCAAATGTTTGTGGTCTTGGAATAACAGAGTAGTATTGTAATTTGGCTTATAGTATTCAGAAATATTTCGCTATCAAATTCAACATGAATATTTTCTAAACATAATTCGTAATGCAGCAAATATAGCGTTTCGATACAAAGAATATATTATCGGAACGTTTTAAAACTACACATCTTATAAACTGCTGATGCAGTTTGTACTATAATGTGGTAGTTTTCGGCAGAATAGTTCTTCTTTAAAGTTTATTTATTTCTACCTTAGAAGATTTCATGAAAAAAGCCGAGACGGGAATATGTATATGCCTTTTCTACAATGGTATTTTGATTTAAAAATGAAAAAGCGCATTCTTACTGAGACACCCCCTCTATAATGATATGAAATTTTATGACTTGTGTTTCTTAAATAGTATTTCGTAGAGTAGTGACGACAGTCAATTCAAAAAGTTTTCTTTTATTTTCTTTTCGAAAATAGTATCCAAATACATGGCTCACTTGTGATGTTCTTTTGACTTTATTTCTCAAAAAATATTGGGCCTGTTCGTAAATGCATTACTGCGCAGCATATTATGCGCATCATGTTCATAAATGCAAACTTGACAGCACTGCAACTGTCAAATGTTCGTAAATGCAACATTAAATCATATTATGCGCAAATAAACACAAAACACTAATCATAAAAATGGCTGATGCATTGAATGAGTGAGAGAGAGAATGAGAGTTTTAACAATAAGTTTCTTTTTTTCTTCCTTAAATGTCTTCTTTTTTGCACAAAGTACACTTTTTTGTGCATTTAACAACATTTTGGCATTTGTTTTATCGTCCAGTTCAAAAATAAAATTTATTAATAATTTTTCCATTTCTGCAGTGTTTGTTCGTTTGTAAATGCAAACAAATAAATCAGCAAAAAGAAGCATCAGCAACATGTGATTAGCAGTGTGAGCGCAAAATAATCATATTATGCAGCGCAGTGATGCATTTACGAACAGGCCCATTCTTCGCGACAAACCAACGTATGAGTATTTTCATCATAATTATTTTAACCATTGGCGTTTTATTTATTTTATTGTAAAATAATTTTGTTCCAGATTTAAACGATCAACACTAAAGAACAATATGTAAGTGAAAATATCAAACCAGTGCCGCTCTACGATATTATTTCCAAAATTTTATACACTATTCCCCGGATATAATAATTACTCACTTAGTAGCACTGAAACTTATGCAATCTTGATTTTTGCTTCGGAATATACTGCAATTATTCCGATGTAAGCATCCCGCTTTTTAGCATTCACCGGTTATAAGCGCGAAAAATTGTACATCATTCTTTAAATTTACTTAAAAAAAATTCCTTTATATGCACCCACTTTCTTTTCTCTCAGAGTTTTTTGCCCGAAATCTGCTGAGAGGAAGTCGCCGAAGAAATATTTTTATATTTTCGTTTTGATGTCTGACCTGGGATTTGAAGTCGGGCCTTTCGTCTAATAAGCCAACACAATACCTACTAGACCACGGAGATAGGTTAAGTCTTGAGGCAATCTTCGCCATTTACGCCATATGGCATATTTATTGGAAAAAGTAGTCAAAAATTGGACTCTTCTCTTCTTCTACTATGTAATCTGGCCTAGTGCAGATCTCGGACGAATCAAAGACCAGACTCCAGAAAGTTTAATGCTACAATAGGACCTCTTGACTATGCCTATATTCATTCCCGTATACACATATACTCAAACATCAAAAATGTTTTCACCGCACCGAGTCCCCTCCGACCGGCCGGCTTTCCATCGTATACGAACCTAGTGCTGTCAACGAGACAAATTGAATTCTATCAGCTTGAATGATACACGGCCATTTGCTCTCAGGTACGAGATTTCGATACAAGAATTCCTCGCACTATCTTGCACACATTTTTGAAAGAGCTTATATCCGGGGAATACTGTATTTAAATTTTTAATATCCAAAATTTTTCATAACATTGTGAATTTAATTAATAATCAATTTTTACTCGGCGATAAGTTTAGCATTTTCGAATTTCATTTCGAATAAAAAAAAAGATTAATTTATCATGTAAATATATTATTTAGTAAAACAGAATCAAGAATAGAAAAAATATTTCCAGAAAATTGTTATTCAGAAGCGAAGAAATAAATTTTGTCCTAAAAATTACCATGCGGTGTAATAGATCAATGGATCTGAATGAAAATAATACCTTCAGAATACTTTTTGATTTAAAATTAGATCGTCATACAGAATATCAATGTTGGAAACTAATGAAAAGTAAATAACAATAAAATAAAACATTGCTAGTTTGATTTTAATTTATTTTTTTAATTGGGTAATTCAGTAATACAGTTGAAATACGAATAAGTAGTAGTAAATTATGAATGTTTGAAATTTAAAATAAAGAAAAAAAAATACAATTATATTAATACATAAGTATACATACGTAGGTACATACGTAATACATATATAGTACATGGATTTTATGAACAAATAAATGTTTTTTTATTTTTTTATTCATTTATCAGAGATTCGTTTAATAACAGATCAAGATAAAATCTATACATGTTCATAAGTTTAAAACCAAAAGAAAAAAAGTAAATAATTTCTTTAACAATACAAAAGGAATTCATAAAAAAATAATTGCAAGTAAATTCTGGAAAAGCCTAATAACTAGCATGAGAAAAACAAATTATTTTTGGATTATAATACGTTTTATATATAATGTATGGTAATGTAATATAAATATGTATGTAGAAAAAATTACAAAATGTTGTAAACAAAGTTGCATCGCAGGACATGTAATGATTTTTAGATTTATTATAGCAACAACTCTTATTACAAATAACTCTTACAAATACAAAATGTAATTAATAGGTGTTTAGTGTTTGGTAGTATATATTCGATTCATGTTGAAACATTTTTCTTTTACCTCCATTCATAACAGTTCTTCTTAAATTAATTTGTGACCATTTTTACAGTTTCAAATTGTTATCTTATAAAAATAAACATATTGGCGATGAAAGGTGTAAAGAATGTTGTATTTACATATTCGAAAATATCTTTGTTTTGATTTGATTTGTGTCACTTTTATTAATTGTAAGGATTTCTTCGCTTTTCGTTGCGAATATTGTTAGCCAAACAACAACCAAAGATGAATCCAACAAGCTATAAATACAAAAAAAAAAGAAATTAATTATTAAAAGTTTTTCAATCTAATAAAATTATATAAAATTGTAATCACCACTTCATATATTTAATTTAATAGCGTGCAATAATTTATAATTTATTTATAATAATAGCATTCAAATAATTTACTTAAAAAAAATAAAGAGATCAAACGCTGTTGATCTAAAACGCATGTGTTTTCCTATTACACGATCTGTGCAAGAATCAAAATTTGTTTATATTTTGTCGGAATTTTATTACACGAGATGGATGGTTCACCATCAGAGGTAGTGTTTGCAGGCAAGTTCGATCGTGTACTAAGCGCTTAAATTCCATACAACAAAGAAGAGGTTGCGCATTAAGAGGCAATATCAACACAAAAACGACCTCTAATATTGTACATCTAAATACGCAAACGAGTGGTTTATAGAAAATAAAATTAAAGTTTTGAAGTGGCCAGCTTCGCTTCGCTTAATCTTAATCGCATAGGAAATCCAAGGGAAATAATAGATGAAAGTGTATTATACGGCAATTGCAAAAATTCTGATTCAATTTTCCAGTATATGGAAAATACGGGAATTTCTGTAAAAGTACAATAGTAACTCCAGGATCGTTAGGGAATGTTGTCACTGTCCCGACCTTCTTTCTGAGCGCTTTAGTGTCTCACTGGTCTGGGTCCCCGAGCACAGTGAAATTCCGGGGGACTGCAGGGCCGATGAGCTCGCCAGAGCTGGTGCACTCCTTCCGGAATCCTCTTCAGTGGACTTGGGCATGCCACTTGCCTCGGTCAAGCTGGCCATTGCGCGGAAATTCTTTCTAGAAGCCAAACTATCCTGGGTCAATGAGGAGTCCTGCTCCACTGCTAACTCACTAGGCCCCTGATGGATAGAAAGTTACTCGGACTTGGTCGTGGCAGCATCTCAATCACAGCGGCAATGCTTACAGGTCATTGTGTTATGGGCAGACACGCTGAAAGGATGCGGATCCCATTAAACAACTTCTGTCGTGGCTGCAGATCCGCTGTGGAAGAGGAGACTGTTATCTTCTTTCTTTGTCAATGCCCATCTTTTGCGAGGTGCAGATATAGATTATTTGGCTCTCCATTTCTTGTCAGCTTGACGGAGCTATCATCTATTGATGTCAAGGATATAGCTTCGTTTATCAAACTTTCTGGCTGGTTTTCCAGCGTCGTAGTCGTGCTTTAAATGTGCAGTCCTTGCGCTGACCACTTCTCCGTCCTTGATTCGGAGGAACTTGGTCAGTACAGGGACTGCGTTCACCTCATGGCATCATAACGGGCCGCTATGCGTGCTCAAGTGAGCTTTTTGATATCAGAGCTACCACTCCCACCTAACCTAACAATATTATGGCATCTGGTTTCATGGAGTAACGCTACTAATTACGTGCTATAAGTAGATGAGTCCAGGAATTTGTTGTGTTATAATTTATAAATGTTTTTATAGATACAAAATAAATTCTTATTTACAAAAATTACGCGTTTTATTCTCGATGTACATACATATGTACATAGTGCTACTATTTCATAGAAGGTATAAACAATTTGATTTCATTTACTCCCTAAATTGAATATGGTTTCATTAAGCGAAGATGAATACTCCAAAACAAAGGTCATTTAAGTGCTATCCTGTAACTGTTTACTATTTAATCCGTCCGCAATAGCGTGCTGACATGTCCCACATGTATGTATGTTTAATATGCGAAAAATTCTTATGCAAATAATATTAAATCTTTTATAAGGCTTTTAATAATGCCTTTAAAATAATGGTCTTGTAATTTGTATTCTGTATTTATATGTATATTTTCATTACAAATATTGCAATTAATTTAGGCAAATTAGTTTTAAATATTTACGATTTCTTTAATGCATATTTTGAGAGCACTTACCTCAACAGCAATTAAACCGAGACCAAAGTATTTGGCATTATCAGTGTTACCAGACATAGCTTCAGTAAACTTTTTCTTACAGCCACCGTGGGCATTAAAGGGAGTGCAGATAATTCCAGATTCACAACAAAAAGCAGAAGGAGCTCTTAGCTCTGTAACATAATCACTGTATCCATTTGAGCCACAACATGTGAACTAAAATTCGCCATTCAAAAATAAAAATATGGAGAGTATATTATGAGATTAAAATGGTAAAATATATGTATGTATGTATGTATATCAAAACTTACGGATTTTTCAATGGACTCAAATATAGCAGGCTGAGTTCTACTACTCTCCCAAGCCTCGTCGATTATGCGACCCATGCCATTGATTATCTGATCCTTATTAATCCATACGCCGAAAATTAAAACTACTTTAACAATAAGCAACATCAGCATAATCACAGAATAGCACATTGTCATGCCGGCATTCTCGCGTATGGCACCACAACAACCCAAGAATGCAATGAACAATACAATGCTGCCAATTGCAATCAGAGCCGTAGGCACAGCTACCTCACTTGCCATTACCTGTCGTCCTTCAATAGAGATGCTCTCCAAAATAAGCACGCCATAAATAATTGCCAGAACGGCAAGGACCTTAAAGTAAACAATTAATTAAATTCGTCTTCTAACTATTCGATCTACAAATGAATGTAATTAAATATCAAATTTAATCGCAAAATATATTTCCTTATATGCTATACACGTATGAATGAATGAATAGTTATTACATACCCTACTTACAGTACATACAAAAGTTTCTTTAAATTCGTATTCTTTTTTCTTTTATTTTTTTAATTGTGGAAATAATTTGTGTTACTATGTATATTTGAATGCCTAAACTTAGTTAGTAGTAGTTATTCGAACTGATTTTAAATTGCTTTCTCCACTTGACCCACATACATATACATATCTATGCTTTTATCAAACATCCTATCAGATGGAACCCATTTTCGCTCTCGATCTTATAACAGTTAGTATACTTAGATAAACTTTTTGTCACACCACCCATATTGTGTGCGTTAATTTTATTCATGAATGGCGGAACCTACAGTTTAAAATCGGCTCCGGATGACAGTTTTTTACTGCTAAGAAAAAGTGACTGAAGGAATATTTTTTTTTTGTTCGAGAAGTCTGGGCTGAGGTTTGAACCACGGGCTGGATAGCTATTGGATCAAGGATTCCAAAACAGTTTTCACTATGGTCGGGTCACGACCGGGGTCGGAGATATAGCCGACGAAGCTAACTTTTTTATACGACCAAACAAAATGCTCTATAGATTTCATGAAAAATTCAATAAAATTTAAAAAGGTGCGGTTTTCTGACCTATTGGGCTGGATAACTATTGGATCAAGGATTCCAAAACAGTTTTCGCTATGGTCGGGTCATGACCGAGAGCGGAGATATAGCCGACGATGCTAACTTTTTTAATCGACCAAACAAAATGTCTTTTGGCATCGTGAAAAATTCGATCAAATTTAAAAAGGTGCGGTTTTCTGACCTATTGGGCTGGATAGCTATTGGATCAAGGATTCCAAAACAGACCAAAAATAACATTTTTATATCAATAATTCAAAATGACGTACCAATATGTGCAACGTTTTTTTTTGCTTCTCCTGTAAAATTAAAAAAAGTGATGTTACGTACTTTTGGATTTTCGACGACGATATGTACATATGTATATACATATTCAGTATTTTTTTAAACCGAAGCAAACTGGAAATGGAAAATGCAAAACAGTTTTTTCCTTAAACGATGGATGTTATTTAGTTGAAGAATCTCAAATTCGCAGACCAAAAAGATCCGCCTGATAGTAAGCACAAAACAGCGCATAGAGGCAGAAATGGAATCGAGTGGAGTTCCTTGGAGCAGGATCGATTTGTTTATGTTAACATTTTACTCAATTGCGAATTCTAAATAGTAGTCTACCCCAAAACGATGTGCGAAGTTAAATGAGAAAATAAAGAATATGATGTACACTTCACAATTACATACGTATGTGCCTACATTGTTAACTTCGGTACATACATAAAGACAATAAAGGATTTAAACAGAAAAAACTACTGATTTCTTGCTTATACGGTCAGGAGCGAGTACATGTAGGCACTTCGTGCATTCATTGTTTAAAAAAAGAATAAAAAAAATATAATAATGAAGCAGATGATATTTTATTTGCTTTTATTTTTTCTTCAATTCATTTAAATCTGAAAAAAATGATTAACAGATTCGCGACGGATGACGCCTTTTAACTAATCTTTAAAATTATATATGTATGTATTTATATTTGCAGTTTTATTTTATATTGTGGAAAGAGCGTTAGTTTGGAAAACTTTGATCGATTCTAATAAAATCGACAAAAATAGCCAACTTTTCATTAAGAAACCGCACTGCATCATTTATTACAATCAATACATGAATGGTCGATCTTGTCTATACATAACTCCATCTGCAGAAAAACTCTCAAATGAACTAAAAAGGTCTTTTTCTACCTTCTTCATTGCGTTTTTATCAAATATTGAATTCGCAATTAAAAATTGAGTTTAGCGGAAAGTTGGATAGAATAAAGCCCAGATTTATCACATTGTAATACCGAAGAAGCAACCAATAAGCCCTCAACTTCTACACGAACGCCCGGTTTTCACTCAACAAAAAGATTATCAGGAAATATAAAACATGACAAATTAGTGAAAATTTTGAGCAACGGTAAGACTGCGAAAAAAAAGTTGTCGTGTATGTTATTCGCGCAAAATACGTAGAGATACATCATATATGTGTATAATAAATAACAAAAATATTTAGAAGTATAATTTCAAACCCTCATTTATTTGCATAAACATTTCGTTGCTCCCTTCTTTAAAATTTAATACAGAAATATTAATTACATAAAAAGCTATGGCAATTTTTCTAAATCTATGCTCGATTGTAACAATTGACAAAAAACGGCCCCGTACAGTACACAGTAAGCGAAGCCAGCAACGCCCCGTCGCGATGGTGTTAATAAAACTATATGAAAAACGTTAAATTCTATGAGGAAAACAAATGCAACAACCTGCATATATACTCTTGTACTCGAATACCATCTATGACAATTTATTAGATACGTACATGTGGTTCAGCTTTATTCTAAAGAAAGACGATTTTTATCGCGTTGCACGAAGCTGCCCATTTGAAGGCAGTTGTTAGCAGTACGGATAAGAATTAAGCGTTGGATTTTTGCAAAACGGCTTACATTGATTTTTTTTTTTCATCATGGCAAAATACCGAAGATTTTATTCTCCAATATAAAATATATTACAACCGTCCGCTTTTCACAACTAATTATCTTTAACTACAGAACTTAACTTTTATTAATATTCGGTAGCTAGAGACAATTTGAAATTGAAAGTGGTTTTTGGACATACAATTTGATCTCAAAGATCTTCCTTCCAGCGTGTATCGTGATGGTAGAACCACAACACAATTCTCATTGGATTTTTGCATCCAGTTCGTATTTTCACTCTTACCAGGTACCGGTTCCGTTTGCTTCTGCCTTACTATACTGAGTCTATTAATCACAAATTGTCAGACATTTTTCAGTGTGCAATCTTATCTTTGTCTGGTGGAAACAATGTACTAGAATAGTAATTGATTTATTTTCACTAAACATAGTCACTTAACACATACATATGTATGTATGTATGTACCCATATTAGTGGGTAATTTGTAATAAATATTACAAAGTGTTGACATCAGATTTATTTCAATGACAAGTGATTCAGGAGTCAAAATAAAATGTTATTAAAAAAAACGGCCTACACCGTCCATTCGAAAAAAAGTTTCATTTGTATAGCTTTCATAGTCAATGCAACGAGTTGTGCGTGCGGGGGGTTTTACTACATTTTTTTTGCCACAACTTTAAGAAACAATACATATGTAAGTATTTATGGATGGGAGGAACAAGATAAATACGAATTGTACATAAAATGGGGAACTCTTCATTTGAGAAGCGTTTAATCGGAAAGGAGAAATTATATGGCGTCGTTAACATTAAAGATAAAAAAAACAAATAAATACATATGTATGTAGTATCGTATGTTGTGTAAGTAGAAGAGAGGCATAATAAAAATTCAAACACATTTTACAAAAATGAATACCGAATACTGACATGATCTATGGTATATAAAATATTTTCATTAAATTCGAATTTCTTAAAAATTCGTACATAATGTCGGGAAATCATTAACAATAAATCAGTACGATATTTGAAAATCTTAATCGGGGGGAATAAATTCGAATAAATACGAAAATGAAGCCTTTTCAATACTTCGTATGATGAGGCCAAGGAAGAGCAAAGAATAAAAAAAATATTTTCAATGCCTCCTTTTAGCTCTGGTGATGACGTCAGTATATAATTTGTCTGGCATTGTCATTGTTATTGGTTGCTGTTCTACACTCTGAAAGATGAGACAATAATAAAGGAAATCCAACAAAAATAGTATGCTTATGTATATACTTATGTATGTATGTACATATAATATATGTTTATACCATATACAGTGTTGGTCATAATTAGTTATTTATACAACAAATTTTGAGTATCTTGGGCAAAATGTTCTCAACTATTTACGCATCTACAGTTGTATAAAATCTCAATTATAACTAACTGATTAATTATTTTAAGTTTATAAATCTCAAGTCAATTTTAATAGCGTTCCCTCTACTTTTATTTCCATTCTGTCATTATTTTGTCGAGCCATGTGGAAAATTATCGAAATTAATGGGACAACCATCATAAAAATAAGAAACTCTTTTCAATGAGTTGTAATCTTCCTATCATAGAGTTCATAGAATTAACGTTTATTAAAGACAAATATTTTTTAAAGACCGTTAAACTGCTGCCTGGAAAGTAATGGTTTGTTTATCTGTCAAATCAGTAACACATTATTTCTGTTACTAAGAAAAGCATCAGTTTTGTAGTTTGTTTTCATGTAGCAGACTCGTAGAATTAGTTTGAAACCAAAAAAAATTTTGGAGGCTCTGTTAAATTAATAACAATTTATTTACTCTTAATTTCATCACATTTTCATACTAAATTTATGCTCCGCACTATTCTTATCGAAAGCTTCAAATAGTGAGCATAAAAGGAAGAAAAAAATGAAGGATAAAGTTTCACCAAAAACTTGTTTGAGAGCAAAATTATGTACTCTTTATATATATATATATATATACTTCTACGTACGCATTTCTGTCTGTAAGTATATGTACTTAAGTATAAACGGAAATTCCTAAATGAAGAAATGTGCGTTATGACGTCATGGGCTCCAAAGTTTAAAGAATGTCTGAATAAAACAGTTGTTTATATGCCATAAACAAATAGTATATGTATGTATGTATGTATTATGCGGATTTAAATATTTGAAAGGAGAATGAATTGTGATTGAAATTTCCGAAATATTTCCATTTCTTTTAACAATTAAAATTACGTGTATGTATGTATGTATATAGAATGCAGACAAATGCGCTTATTATTATATAATGTTGAGAATAATGAAACTAATTCGAGAAAGTAGAGTAATTGTCATATCAAAAATATACACTTCTATGTATGTATGTTTCACACGCTCTCAGGTTTTCCAACGTACCATTACTGCTGTTTACCTAATTCAGTTCGACTTTTTGTTTTAAATTTAATTAAGCCAACATATGGCAAATGACCACTCCCAAAGGAAGTTAGTGAGTGTTACTATAAACATCATGGTCAACAATAATATTCGCGCATACAACAAGTGTCTACTGTGAACTGATAAGGAAGGAATGCGTGCGTGTGGCTAATAATAGTAAAACTCCACTGACAGCAATATTTAAGGTTTATTTCTCTTTAATTTTTCTTTTAAATGTTATAATG
Source organism: Sarcophaga rosellei (assembly GCA_930367235.1). Lineage (NCBI taxonomy): Eukaryota > Metazoa > Arthropoda > Insecta > Diptera > Sarcophagidae > Sarcophaga > Sarcophaga rosellei. The sequence goes on along the minus strand of OV884021.1, from coordinate 48,450,356 downwards.
AATAAAAATAAATGGCAGGCGAATAGGGGAGAGGTCAGATAATTGGTGTTAAGCAACAATTGCAATTTACATCAATTTAAATAAATTTAACTTTTAAAACTTTAAAAAATAATGTACTGAAGTCATCTCAAATAAGATTCCATTTTGATTCAATTACCTACCTAATTGGTTATTTAAATACGCAAATAAGAAAGCAGAACAAACTATTCACTGTAAATATATGCATGTGTAAGTTTTTGCAGTCATATGTCGATACGTCATTTAACATGGGAAAACAACTTCAAATATTGTGTACAAACAGGGATTTTTTTTGGAGAATAGTAAGTTATGTACCATGCGACCATTGTAACAGCGAAATTAAAAAATGAAACTCGATTAATATCTTCCTATCATTTATTCATGAAAGTTTATATGTAAAGTTCATATTTAAATCCAGATAATTCAAAACGGTAGCAGCGTAACAAACAGTGAAGATAGGTCGCGAAAAGAAGATAAAATAAAATTACAGAACGAAAGATAGTTTGTTAAGATTCTAAATAATAAATCCGAGACTTTCTGAATTTTCTGCCTCTTAACTGTCAGAAGACTTCTATTATCTGATACCAGTTAGCACAAGCTGCATCAGTAGTTTGTGTTTGACAGCCATTGATAGAAAGATTATCACAGAGAAATAAGGCTACGAATTGAAAAAATACTATAGAGAAATACTTGGCATCTACAAATATATTGTTATAATAATTACATACAACTTGTCTATTAAGAAACATTTAATGAATAGCCAATCAGCCACAAAATTATTATTAAACTCAACGTGTGGTCAAAATATCGAACAAATCTAAACAGTTTGAAAAATAACGAAATAAAACTATGTATATCATGTCGCCCGATCCCGATCATTATCGTTTATGTTGCACAGCTATGGAAATATGAAGAATATGATAAAGAACTTAAAATTGTTTTTATTCTTTGTCAAGAAATTGAAGCGCTTACCACGAATCTTTGCTGCAAGTACGTTCACCGTACTAAAGAGTGCACAATCACTCTATCAGTGAAATACCGTTGTGTGTTTATTCACAGATTGGTTTTAATGGCATAGAATCTCTAACCACAAATTTATCATTACGCACCACAAGTATGGTGAACCACAACTTGTCACAAGCGAGTTACTTAATATAATGAATGAATTAATGAACTTAATTTTGCCAAAGTATACAATTATTATTAAAGTTTATTTATAACGTATGAAAGTTCTTTTAAATGAATTATATTTTTAATAATATTTAATAATGCATATCCATAAATACAATGTCATATCAGACTTAAAATAAAAAAATGTTAACCCACTAATATGTGGTAGACAAACATTACAAAATAAATTATGTACATATGTATATTGGAAAATATTTATTATGTAAACAAACATTTTATGTAGTACATATGTACATATAAAAATTAATAAAATAAAAATTAGGAAATAAAAGTTTATACAACTCAAAAGAGAAATATGAACAGTTTTCATTTAAAAACCTGCGTTTGATTAGAAAGTCACGGACTTACTGTTCCACCGCAAATACAAACATTGAACGAGAGTACTTCTTTTATACATAACTTCTTAAGACGAACAACAGAAACAATATTCATCGTCTCGGCGCTACCTACTAGACCATTATGTGTGGAAAATAACGCCGTTAAAATGTTCGACACGGTTTCTTTGCGAGGAGCGTATTCGAAATGATACATTTTCTCTAACTATGACGCATAAATCAGACTGAATTTCGCCGTTGGTATAGGTTATATTGGCTTTAAGGACCGCAGGGTTTGTGGCATATTCGTATATACCTGCAACTACACAAGAAAAAGCTTAAAGGGATCAAATTACACGGTTGCAGTCAAACACAAAATTGCCTTTGCAAAATCAAAATTGTCTTTGATCCAGTTCACTTCATCACCACGCCAGCAAATCTCTCGTACAGAATGAAAGTGGCATGAGCCACTAATAATGTCGTTAGTATCCAGACAATCCAATTTAGGACAAAAGAAGTTGGTAATAATCAACGTGTAGTGCTGTGTTGACAGTGATAGCCAGGCCAACGTCGCTCTCAAACCAAACAGAAAAAATTTTTCCACTTGCATTGGACGCTTTTGGATCTATTGTGAATTGGTATCGTCCCAAATTCGACAATTTTGTTTGTTTAGGTACCTATTCAACCGAAAAAGGTCTTTATCGCTGAAGATAATTTTTCGATTTTTGGGTCAGTTACCAATTGCTCTAGAGCCCATTCAGAAAACACGCGTAGATATCTATGGCCGTTTACCTTCTGTCTGTTGAATTTTATAGGGGTGCAAGCCCAAAGCACGACCCAAAATTTGCTAATTTGTAGAGTGTATACCTTCACGGACAATGGAGATGTTTGCAACAGATCTTGTATTTCAGGTGTTGTTCTTACTGAACCAGTGCACTCGAAATTATCCACCACATTTCGAATAGTGCTTCCTCTTTAACTATGATTAAAACAATTTTATTTATTGCACGTATCGCTATGTCCTTTGCTATGCTTTAATCAAGGTTAGTTTTTAATTCATTTGGACTTTTATTAACGCATATAAGTTTATTAGATTATGACAAATATTCCTTTTATACTTCATCCGATGAAATGTAATTATATTTGTTAATCGTCTGCTATGTCCACTTATGATTTTATTGATGTACACACTACAACACCGATTATGTATGTATGTCTTCTGCAAATAACTTAATTTCAGACAAATTCATTATTTTAGACGTTAATTCAAATTCATTTGGAATCAAATAACATAATTTAAATCCAATTACATACATACATATGTATGTGTTAATTTTATATTTCAATGAAATATTTTATTATTTTTTTTTAACAAAAGTAACACACAGTCTAAAGTAGTCTACATATGCCAACACAAGTGAATATTATTGAATAACAATTCATATCCTATATCGTACGTGTTGTTTCATGGCATTCAGAAAATACATAATTAAACTATTGGGTTGTTCGGAAAGTAATTTCGTTTCTTTTCTCGACAGAGGATTTAATTGTATTTTTTTCCGAACTTAACACTTAAGCCGTATAATTTTTATATGCTTTGAGAGGACATATAGCAAGGCTTGTGTGTGAAATGTGAATTCCAATTAATTCTACGAATAATAATACGTGAGATCGGATTGAGATTACATACATACATACATAATTGGCCATTACAACACTTCAGTCAGGATTACGGTCTAGCTTCTCACAGACATACGTACATACATAATTAGCCATTAAAACCCTTCAGTCAGGATTACGGCCTAGCTTCTCAACACCACTCATGTTGTGTGCGTTAACTTTATACATGACTGGCGGGACCTACAGTTTAAAGTCGACTCCGAACGACAGATTTTGAGAAACTTTTTCATGGCAGCTTTATTTACTCTCAGAGTTTTTGTCAGAAATCTGCTGAGAGGAAGTCGCCGAAGAAATATTTTGCATATTTCATTTTGATGTCTGATCTGGGATTCGAACTCGGGCCTTTCGTCTAATAAGCCAACACACTACCTACTAGACCACGGCTTCTCACAGACATCAAAATAAAATAAAAAATATTTCTTCGGATTGAGGTTAAATTTATTAAATTCATTCAATTTGTGACCACTTGACAACCTGGGATTATCCTCGAAGCTCGATGTATGGATTCTCCATGTTCTCACAGAGAGAATTCTGTGTCGCCGCATTGACGTCTGCGATTCGCTTCTCAAACTTAACGAAAATTATCCGTTTTTGAAGAGAATCATCACTGGGGACGAAAAATGGTTTGTATAGAACAACATCAAACGCAAGAGGTCCTGGAACAAAAAAGATGAACCGGCTCAAACCATTTCCAAAGCCGATATTCACCAAAAAAAGGGTGATGCTGTCTGTTTGATGGAATTTTAAAGGAATCGTTTTTATTTGAGCTTTTACCGGATAAAACAACCATTAATTCGAAAGTGTACTATCATCAGCTGGACAAACTGAATGATGCTCTCCAACAGAAAAGGCCAGAACTAATCAACAGTAAAGGTGTAGTATTTCACCAAGGCAACGAGAGACCTCACACAAGTTTGGTCGCTCGTCAAAAGCTTTTACAGCTTGAATGGGATACTATGTCAAACCCACCTTCACCTCAAATGAGAAGGTCAAAAACCACCTCGATCAGTTTTTTGCCAGCAAAGACTAAAAATTTATGAGCGTGGAATTATACAAAGATGACAAAAGGTGTTAGACCAGAGCGGCCAAAATATAATTTAATAAATTATTTGTTTATTATACGAAAACTGTTTTTTATTTTCACAAAAAAAAAAAAAAAAAAAAAAAAACGAAATTACTTTCCGAACAACCCAATTATGGTAATAAACTATTTAAATTGAATTTCCATGAAATAGTTGAATTGCTTAGTACTTTACGAAAGGAAATTTAATATTTTTAAAATACAACACATTTAAGAATTTCTTAACAAATATTGTTGATGTTGTATTGTATAGTATTGTATTCTATTTACTTAAAAAATGAAAGGAAAGCTTCTTTTCATTTGGTAAATTGTGTTTTGAATTCTTTGAGAAAAAAAAAATCGAATGTTTGATACAAAACTAGAAAGAACAAAACACGCATTTTTACTTTATAGACTTATGATGACTAAGAAGAATTTCAGGAAATTGAGAGGAAAAAAATATACGTAAATTTATTCCCCGTATTAATTTCGAAAATAAAGTTGAAACACAAACAACATTTATTATACACAAACAAACATATGGAATATCTCAAACATCAAGCATTTTCAGATAAAAGCGTATACGAATACTCTTTTTACATACGAAATTCATAAACATCGATCTAATGAATACGATTTTTTTACGTTATTTCACATTTCAAATTATTTTTTTTTTTACAAAATTGAAACTGTTAGAGACATTAGTAAGTGTGTACGGTGATAACGATTCGAGTTCAGTTTATAAAATAAACAAACGCTGTTTATGTACACAATAAAACGTTCAATGCAAATTAACACAACAAAACAACAACAAAAAAAGCATTTGTTTACCTTTTTTGCCAAGTAAGCAAAAAATTTTTTTTTTAAAAGAACACTTGAAATAAAAGATTTTTACTAGTTATGACTCATTTTCACACCACATACATATGTACATAAATCCATACATTATAAAAATTAACAGAATATGAACATTTTTGCCAACTACGTGACTTAAACAAAACTAAGGATTTTTTTGAGAATTTTTGATACGCAGTTCTATTGCTCAACATCATTGCTAAAAACTTTTAATATAACAAAAATATTGCAATTCAATGGTTATATAGATATATGTACATATATGTACATATAAACAATAAAAATACAACAAATTTCGGAAGTGTATTTAAACTTTAGTCGTTGATTGCATACAAAACTATTTGACTAAAATATTAAATTCGAGTACATACATACATTGTATGTATATAAATTTATGCCGCAATTATATATCCCTAAATTTAAATGCTCCAACACTCAGGTATGCACACGAAAGATAAAATACAATAAACATCATAAGACAAAAAAATATTTCTTCGTCGTTTACCTATTGCAAAATATAAAAGAAAAAAAGCGAAAACGAGCTTAAAAACAGCTGTGGAAAGAAAGCAAAACAATAAAAAAAAATAACGCACATCTCCTAATAAAGCGGATAACTTCAATAGCATAGGGTTGCGTATAAATTTCACGAAATACCATCACATTTCTTTGTTTATTTCATCACTAACGTATTGACCATATTAAATGCTAAAAATAATTACTCGTAAGTGCTGTTTTTGGCGAAAGCGTAAGCAAGAGGTAAAGCTAAATTCAGTGACATATTCCCCTCTGTAAAACTATCGCTTTTTTGTTTTTTTTGTTTTATGTTATGAGTATTACTATAAAGTGTGAAATTTATACCGAAAAAAGTTTATATTTTGAAACAGATAAATAAATAATTATAATTCTAGATCTTTAACCCTTAGAAATTACAGTAAAAAAAAAGATAAAAACTATTTTTATCATAAGAATTGAGTTCAATTTTATTACCAATAAAAGTATAAACAACTAATCAGATGGATAAATGGAAAGTTATTTAAATGGTTTCACTTGCTGAGAGGCAAATGCTATTAAAATAACAATCTAGGTTTTTGATCTACAGGTATCATCCAGAAAAGCCGTCTTTCAATTAAAAAAGAAAATCTTGAAAGTGCATTTTCTTACTCAATCTCTAGATTTCAAAATTATGCGGAGTATACAACGAAAATGAAAAGAAATTATAAAGACGAAGGGTATTCGACCTCCACATAAGGCTTAGGAAAATTTTCAGTAACATGATATCGCATTTAAAAAGCCCAACTCTACACTTACTATCCCAATACTACAGTGAACATACCTACATGCATTTCACCAAATTAAAATTGAAATAGTAGTCTTAACATTTTTATTATTATTAACATTATTTTTGGTGTATTTTGAAGAATAAACTTTAAATGGCAATTTTATTTAAACTTACCGACATAAGAGCATTGAAAAGAAAAAGTATGTATTTAACTAAGGATGTTGCACAATCCATCTTGAAGGTTTCTGTAAAAAAAAAAAAAAAAGACAACAGTAAAATTTATTAAGTAAAATTGTTAAATTAAAAAAATGTAATCTTATATATATAATAATAATGACTGACATTCTGATCTATTTAAATCGCACACAACCGGATGCATCCACATATGCACATTGATAATGATGCTATATTTTTAAATTCGTTATCTTTCGAACTTGTTATAGTAATACAACAGAGTTCAATTAGTCAACTCTTTAATAACTTATGCATTTATCACTTTAAAAATTTAATTTTAAATATTTGATAAATATACAGACTTACACATGTACATATATTGTCGTCGAAAATCCAAAAGTACGTAACATCACTTTTTCTAATTTTACCGCAGAAGCAAAAAACGTTACACATGTTACATATCGTTAGTCTAATTCGCAAATGTGTTAAGTCCCTTTTTTCAAATTTTACAGGAGACACAAAAAACGGTGTAACATTTCCAGTTTTTAACATTTTTAAACTTTTTAAACGCAATTATTTTTACAAAATAGCTCTCTTTAAATGACCAAGATTAAAAATCAACTCAAAAAAATCAAATTAAATCAAAAAATTAGCACGTGTTTTTAATATTTTTCGCAATTTTGTGGACTTAGCGTTTTTGCCAACCACAAAATTACAACAACTTTAAACTACATAATAACATTTTTTGTTGTTGTAAAATATGTATTTTGCATAATGTTACCGTTTTGCATTAAAATCTGAATTTTGGAAAAAAGTGGACTTAGCGTCTTTGCGAATTATACTAACGATATTATATGTTGGTACGTCATTTTGAATTATTGATATAAAAACGATATTTTTGGTCGCAATAATCTAGAAATTGGTAGAGATATGCTAGATAACCTTACGAATCATAATCAATCAAAAATACGATTTTGATTTCTTTGATGATACGTACTTTTGGATTTTCGACGCCGATATGTATCAATAAAATACATTTTTCAGAGTATTTTCACAGGCTCCTGGCCAGTCTGTTATCTTTCACATCCAACTTTTATGTTTTTTTTTTTCTTTACGAGAAATTAAAATTATCCACCTCAGAAATGTTTAATTAAAACATTCATTGTTATTGACTTCCATACACTTGGGAAATGCCAAAAACAGATTGGCCAATCTTTTTTCCTTTAAAATTTAATTATTACCAACGAACGATAACTTCAATTTATATGTTTATGAGAAATTAAAAGTATCCAGACTAGAGTTAGATAGTGTAAACATACATATTGACGAAAAACAATTCACACTTTTTCATTGGAGTGTTTTTCACATTCAACTAAAACTAAATTTCACTTAAGTTCTAGCGCTACTGTGTAGAAAATTTTACAATTAAATGAAATCACACAACAATTCAAACTTTATACACCTATAAACATACATTCTTTTGTATTTCTATGTAAATTTATTGTTTATTTCATGAATTATATTAGCAAGTACATACATAGGTATGTGTACTGTATATATGTACAATTGTTGTACGAGCGTCTGCCTGCGAGTAAACAACTTTATACATACTGATTAAATAATAAAACAAGTTTTGTTGCAGTCTGTGCTCTTGTCATGTATTCGCTTATTCTTTTACACAAATGTATGTACATACATCAATACGAATACAATACAATAATAATAAAGAAAACTGACAAATATATAGTTCATCATAAGCGAATAAAACAGAAGAGTGAGTGATAAACAAAAAAAATTAAATTCGTTTGAAAAATTTATTGCAAAAGTGCAAGTATAGCTCAAGATTGAAAAATTTTACACTAAATATGTATAGTCGTGGTTTATTTCACTTTTATTTAATTTCATAATGAAATTATAAGTCTGTTTTAATTCACATATGTTTTCTCAAAATTCGCTATTACTTAAAGCAACCACCGGCATGTTTCAGAAATTCATGTATACATATAGTATTCCGATGTTACATACATATGTCTTTGAGATCTTCACAAATCCGTAGACAGTCAACGTGTTGCTTTGTATTCTGTTGAATAGTTCATCATTTTGAGCAGTGTTAATGGATTTTATTATTAGAATATATTTTATAAAATACAATGAGGAAAATATAGCTTCATTAACTTCTAGATTTTGATCTTTGTTAATTTTAAAAATATTTAAAAAATGAGTATTAATAAATTAGTTTATTAACAAAACTATTAAATCTATTTATAAAAAAACAACAAAATTAAAAATCAAAAAATTAAAACTCTAAAAATTCATAAGAAAAAAGAAACACGTTTGATGCATATAAAAATTATATCAAACGTTTTTATTGCATATAAATTTAGAAAAGGAAAAAACAAAGTTTAGAGGTACCATCTGAAACATCAATTACGGCCTGTAGGCGTCGAGGTATTGCCGTTGTGAATTCTATTCAATATTTCTTTCGATCAAATATGCTCGATTAGATTAAAATCTCCTGATCGAGAAGGTTTATTAAGATTACACTTTTTTGTATTGATTCGGCCATCATTGTCAAATATGTTGTCCTCTCATTGTTATAATCAATATCCCACTTTCCAAGACTAAAATTAACAAAGTTACCAGGTTTGAACATTTAAATAATCGTACTGTTTATAAATCAAATTAAATAAGAAAACTAACTGTACTTTATCTCTTTGTATCGTTAACATGTTCGCGGACTTGGATGCTATAGCATTCATTTTCATAGTGATGCAAAATAAAATTTTTATTAAAGGTAACAATGGATTGATAAACGTACTTCGGAGAATCGCAACCTTTCTGCACAAAAAAGAATGAAGGTTTCAGAACGTAGCGGACAACAATTAATGCAAACCTACGAAAAACTATTTGCTAGATTGCGAATAAAATTAACACAAAAATAGTTAAATTTATGCTGTAATCATGTATGTATTATATAAACAATCTGAATATGTAGTGTTTTTATTACCAATTAGAAAAATAAAATGCAACATTTTCGGGATAAAATTCAAATCAATTGAACAACCAATTGGTACATGTGAGGGCGATTTTTTTATTTCGTTCGCGATTTTCATTTTGACGTAGCAAATAAATCATAACAGGTAGTCAAAAAATGAGTTAAAGTGGGAAAATTAATGTGTAACTTCATTGAGGCATGCAGAAATATCTCGGAGTAATGGAATGCTAAAAGCAATCTTCACAAAAATAAAAAAGATAAGACCATTAATGTAAGCGCTTCCGAACTCATTTTGAATGTTCATTGAAAAATCGAAACGTGTAAAGAAAACGGCCAATTTATTTAATCAACAGATTGTAGCGTACATGGGTTACATTAAGCGTATAGTTGCTATAGCAGCTTAAAGTTGATATCGTGTTGACACAATAAATAAACATAAATACGTTTTTTACATGCGAACAGCGTTGTCATTTGCCAAATATTCCCTCTTTTTCCAATAAATTTGAAATGTTTCAATAAATTCAGTAATAATAGCATGAAACGCATACTCCCGGGCAAGTTAGAAAGCAAACACCAACATGGGAAGTAACATAGGCAACGGACTCGTTACTGACTCCTAAATTTTTAGTAGAAAACAAGTTTGTTTTTTAAAAAAACCAATGTTTTTCTGCAGAAATGAAGTTTTTCAAAAAAAAAAAAAATTGCTGAAAACGCTGCTTGCGAAATTAATCAATTTAAACGATTATTATTGTAACTTTTGTATTAGGATAAGAAATACTTAAAATAATCAAATGATTTATTTACTTAATATAATATAAATAATTTTAATGTATGAAAATTCCAAATTTAATGAACTTTAGTCAGTGTTGACAGAATTTTCAAGGGTTACAGCGTCAAAAATTGAAGTGATCTTTGTAAAAAATCGTCATAACCGTCAGTTCGACGATTAAGCTCTAAACGGTCTTGGAAAATAATCACCTTTTTTAATTCACTGTCTAAGCCTTACTATAATCTCCTAACCCAGTTCTTCAACTCTGGAAATACACACAATCACACTTTACTTTAAAATATTAAATGTACACTAGAGCCCCGACCTGCGTCGATCCGATTTGTGTAGTTTCGACTCCGTCGTTTTTTAAAAATTGATAAAACTCAGCTTGCGCCGTTTAAATTTCGATTTGCGACGCTACGTATGATTAATTTTTTTTTTACCATTTTACCCTTTAAGAAGTTTTTAACTTGCGTTTAAAAAGGGGATTTCCCTTTTAATAGTTTTTAAGTGTAAATTTAAAAAATATTTTCTGAACTAAATAAAATAATGAAAAATGCTTTCATATTTCTTTTTTATACGAAATATTAAGCTTTTCGCTTCCTTTTGAATTCTTGGTCCCAATAAATTCTCAGGTCGCCATTAACGACGCGAGTCGGGGCTCCAGTGTACAAGTACGTATTATAACTCACGAGTCACACTAGTCAAGTCTGACTCGTCAAGTTTTTTTAGATTTTTTTTTCAACCTGCATTCGCGTTCATACGTGAACATTTCGTCTCGTCAATTTTTTGTTTTCTTTGTGTACAACTTTAGGTATTTTTTGACATTTCCTTTTATTTTAAAATTGACTGTACGGTCAAGTATTTACCCCTTTCAATTCTCTCTTCGTCCTTCACCAACAAACTTAAGACTTGACTTGACTAGTGTGAATTGTGACTAATAAGTAATAACAACAAGTTGAAATGGCTGCCGTTTATGTGTATTCATGTCCATAATAAGTATATAAGTAAGCAATCCAGTAGTGTTCATAATACATGGATTGGTGGTAATCACACAAATTGCTTTTTTATATTAATTCTAAAGCATAATTAAATTTAAAAAAACTTTTAGTTTACGAAAAATAGCTTCATATTTTTTAATTTACTGCATCAAGCATTTATTTTCAAAAAGTACAAAAAGCCACTTTTCTACATTTGAATTTTGACGTGTGATTTAGTAGGCCTTCAATATCCATTCAACATTTGCCGAGCAATCAAAATTCCTAAAGCAGATTTTAAAATACTCTTGTTCGGTGGCCTGGAAATCTTTATGGCAGATTTATTTTTAAATGAATAATCTTCTCCGGAAATGATTTATAAAATCTTACTTTTTTATATAAAATTTTAAATTTAGAAAAATCTTAATTTTTTTTTTATCGAAAATCATTAAACAGCCATTTGAGTATTTTGAGAAGTAAAAAAAATCATTAAAATACTGAGAAATCGTCATTTCTTATCGCTCAATTATACGGGATGCTTTATTTAAATGGTGGCATATTTTTTTTTCTTTTTCTAGGAATGATTTCGCATTCAACTGGTGGTTGTTTATGTTGTTGTTGTTCTTGCTTGATTTTTCTGCTGTTCTTTCTTCTCTGCATTAACAATTAAAGACATGCACACACTATTAATCATATAGCAAATAATCTTTTGGAAGTAATTATCTAGCGGACTAAAATTCTTTTTCTTTTCTCCATCAGCCATGATTGAAAACAAAAAGGAAGGCAAAGGCAGACAGAAATACAATCAATGATGCCACCTCCTCCACAGCAGCTGCTGCTGCAATAATATCTTTAAAACAATATGCGTCGTAAAGAGATGAAACAATGGAAGCGGCAACAAAAAAATCAGTCGTTCATTGACTTGAATTCTTTTTATTTTATATTTATAGACAAAAAGGTAAAAATATAATCTCACACTTCATACGAGATTCACGTAAAGAGATCGTATTTAATGCAAAACAACGACAGAATCCAAACACTTTAATACGTTTTAAGATTTACACAATTTACACACAACGATGCAAAAGTAAAGTTGAAATATAACAAACAGACAGACGACAAAGGAAGTTGAATGGAACTTTAACTCTATTAAATTGACCTTCAAACAAAACATATAAATTCCAGTTTTGTAAAATTCACAGTTTAGTTAGGTTTGTTTTATTCAATTGTCTTCAAACACTCACTCACACTATGTATGTATATCAATGAACAATTAAAAAGCAATCCACCTTATAATCTGACCGCTAACGAAATATTTAAACCGCTTCCTTTGAGGTTGTTTTTCGAACTGATGGCATCAATCTAAATGGTGAAACATACGGTACCCATACAATGGTATTGCCATATAACAGCGTTGTCATACAGCAGTATTGCAGATATGTATATTAAAATTATTATCTTTTATTTATTTTATTATTATTTTTATTTATTTTTGACATTAAGAACATGAACTTTTCTTTTATTTAAATAAACAATTGGTACATATACATTTTTTTGTTTTACTTTCACCAAAAACAAAAATTAAATTTCAACTCTGGCAGCATCTGATGAGAAAATAAGTGATGCTGATAAGAATTAAAAAATTTTCTATAATAATGTGTGTGAGAAGTTGACCCAAGATTATGCAACTTTTTTATTATAACGTTTTATTCAAAAAAAAAAAAAAATTATGTACGGAATTTAAACTAAGGGCTATGATTTAATATATTCTTAACAAAAACTATTTCGTAACAAAGGAATTTTTATAAAAAGTTTGGTTTTAAAACGTTCATCAAACTTCTGTACTACTTCGTATATAAATAATAATGGCAACCAGAAAAAAGCTCAAAAAAGAGCTTTTTTAAGCTCTTAAAAAACGTAAATACGAAAATAAATCGTTAAATTAAAAAAAAATATCATATTTATTGGTTACTATCATTATAATGTTAATCTATTTGCAGTCGACACGTTTTTATATGTAGAAAATATTCGTTCTACGTTGAAATTGTCCACTTGCTCCGAAGTACATACATATAACTAACAAACAGAATTCTTAATTTTTGAATAGAACTGAATTAATTTTTATGTTATTATACCCCATTTACACTACAGCGAAATCTAGTACTTATGAGATTTCGAACCAAATCTAGTTGATTTTAACTAGATTTCCCATACAAAACAAAATCTACTTATTTAGTAGATTTCGGCAAAATCTACTCAAAATCTAGTAAAAATAGAAATGCAACTATGTGTTTTGCCAAATATTACTTAAAAATACAACGCTACACAGGGAAAAAATGACATTTCAATTTAAAAATACCTTTTCTAAATGTTGTAAAGGGTCCGCCAAATAACTTTTTTTTTTGAAAATGTAAAAAAACCTACTGAATATTTTCTCAAATTTTTTTTTTTATTTCAAAGTACAATCCTTCCGGTTAATAATGGAAAATAATTTCATTCAAATGGCTGCCTCAGCTGGCCATGCAGTAGCCTACACGAGTAGCCTACAGAAGATGCCGATTTTGACAAAAAAAAAATCATCTTTTCAGATGAAGCTCATTTTGGTCTTGGCGGGTATGTAAACAAGCAAAATTGTCGCATTTGGGGCACAGAAAACCCGCACGCATACATTGAAAGGCCGACGCACCCAAAACGAGTAACTGTTTGGTGCGGATTTTGGTCCAGAGGCCAAAAAAAAAATTATTTGGCGGACCCTTTATTATTTTCTTTTAAATTTCAGTCAGCTGTTTTTGTTATTAATACGAAATCTTGCTACTGTCAAATAAATCCAGTGTAAACGATCTAGATTTCGAGCAAGATTTGAAATCTAATCTACTAGATTTCGCTGTAGTGTAAATGGGCTATTAGCTTAAGGGCCTGTTACCACCGCAACCCTAATGTTTTTCATATACATATTTACTCTTTTTATCTTCAGATTTATTTAAACATTTTCACTCAATTATGAATACGGTAACCATGTATTTATTTACAAGTAGGCTTTGAGAAGAAAGAACGAGACGAAAGGCCGTGTCAGATACAACTTTTGCTTCGCGTTGCGTTGCATATACGCTTTGACACTTAAGATAAATGTACATGTTTATATGGCACTTGTCACATAAACTGCTTTTAACGCAACGCAAAGCGAAAAGTTGGGCATCTCTCATCTTTTTGCTCGCTTTGACAATCAGCTGTTGATTATTCAGTAAATATTTTTGGATATGCCAGGAGGCTGACGTCAATCCTTTTGGGACGGCGTACCGAGTCGTCTGCAAGAGAATCGGAACTCGGGAACAGCCTAAGCTGGGTTGTCCAGTTTTGCTACGGGAGATTATTGGTACATTATTCCCACGGGGCCAGCCCTACACTTTTATAAGTAGGGAGCCGGAGGCCGCTCATACCATACCCGAGGTAACGGCAGAGGAGGTACTTGCAGCATGCACTGGAATAGGAGATAGGAAAACACCGGGCCCAGACGGAATCCCGAACAGGGCACTTAAGGCGGCTATCCGGCTTAGACCGAATATGTTCGCCAAGGTGTTCCACAGGTGCTTCGTCGAGGGTGTTTTTCCACGTAGATGGAAGGAGCAGAAATTGGTTCTCATTCCAAAACCTGGCAAACCACCAGGGGAACCATCATCGTATCGTCCCATCTGCCTACTTGACACGATGGGAAAAATACTGGAGAGGATAATACACAATCGACTACTGACATGTGCCGAGGCAAAAGGAGCTCTCTCGGACCTGCAATACGGATTTAGGAAGGGACGGTCCACTGTTGACGCCATAAAGAGAGTGATCGACATTGCAAAAGACGCAATAGAAGGCGAAAGATGGAGATTTGGCAACAAGGAATACTGCGCGGTCGTCACACTTGACGTTAGGAACGCGTTTAACTCAGCGAACTGGGGGCGGATTATGAGAGCCCTCTTTAACATGGCTACGCCGCCATACTTAATGGAGATTCTGAACAATTACTTTCAGGGCAGGAAAGTAATATACCTAACGGATGAAGGAGAGAAGGAATACGTAGTGACGGCGGGTGTCCCGCAGGGCTCTGTACTTGGGCCACTACTGTGGAACGTTATGTACGATGGTGTACTTCGACTGCGATTGCCAAACGGGACTACAATTGTGGGTTTTGCAGATGACATTGCCATAGTCTCGGTGGCTAAGACGGTAGCGGAAATAGAGGAGAAAACGAACACAGCGATTCGAAATGTTGGAGCATGGCTGGATGAGGCAGGTTTGACACTTGCTGCACATAAAACGGAGGCCGTCTTGATAAGCGGCCGGAAGATAGTGGAGAAAATGGAAGTGACCGTTGGAGGCACTAGGATCGAATCAAAGAGAGCGATAAAATACCTGGGAGTGATTATCGACGACAGGTTGAATTTCAAGGAGCACGTGAAATACATCGGCGAAAAGGCGTCTGTAACACAGGGAGCACTGGCGAGGATGATGCCAAATATTGGAGGACCAGGTCCATTCAAAAGGAGAATAATTTCGGCGGTTGTAACGTCGATAATGCTATATGCATGCCCAACATGGTCGGAGGCACTCTCCGTGGGCACGACAAGGAGAATACTGTCCTCGGTGTATCGTCTAAGCGCGATTAGACGGATAAGTGGCTTCAGGACAGTATCTGATGAAGCGGTATTGGTATTGGCAAAGACAATACCGATAGACATATTGGCGGATGAGATGAGGAGGATATACTTTCGCCGCCTCGAGTATCCAGAAGAAATAGCAACTATAAAAGCGGAGGAACGAAGGACTTCCATGCACAGATGGCAGTCACGATGGGAGAGCAGTTTAAAGGGAAGATGGACATTTCGCCTTGTCCCTGACGTAACCCTTTGGATGAAGGACAAACCTTGCGAGCTGAACTATTACGTGACCCAGTTCCTAACTGGTCATGGGTGCTTCAGGAAGTACCTGCACAGATTTGGTCATGACACTTCCCCTATGTGCCCAAACTGTGTAGATGAGGAGGAAGATGCGGAGCATATTCTAACATGCTGCCCCAGATTTAGATGGCCCGGAGAAACGAGTTTAGGACCAAACCGGCTAATGGAAGAGCTGATGAACAGTAGGAACCTATGGAGCCAATATAGCCAGAGAATGGCTGAAGTTATGATAGAACTCCGTAGACTAGAGAAACGGAGGCGAAATTTGACTTAACGTGATGAAGCTTTCGAGCTAACGAGCCCTCCGCGAAGTAATACCTTACGGCAGTTCCGCGGGGGGAGAGTGGTTGAAGTGTGTAGGGGGTGGGTTTAGTACGTAGGCACCAGTGATGGTGAATCGTGCACTCTTTTGTTGGAACAAAAGTGTCTTTAGAAGATTCCCACCTCCGGCTCAAGACAAAAAAAAAAACTTATTCTTTGCAGAACAGTTGCTCTTCGGGAAAGTTGTAAGTCATTGTCAAAAGTCGCCTCACTGCAGCACCTACGAAGTTCGCATTCGGCCTTTAATGCCGAATATATTGCACAAACTTGTTCAAAATAACAAAAAATGTCTAAGCTCTTAGCAAATAGGATTGGATAGGTATTTTGATTCTGTCAGATTGCCCGAACTTCTAAGGGAAGAGCTATGAAGTCGATCCCAACGAAGTTGGGCACAGAGGATCGGCTAAATCTAACACAGTAAGATTATATGACGAGGTAGACAATTTCCAATTATAAGAAGGAGTAACTAAAGGCAGGAATCATAAAATTTTAATCTCGGGATTTTACTTGGAATCGAAGATATACTCTACAGATCTCAAATGAACGATCACACTGGCCATGTAATTAGTTTCATTAGAAGATTCGGGTTGATCTTTCCGACCAAGATAATATATGATCACGAAGGTGGTATTCGGATGGATGTCCGTATTATGCAGATCAATAACCTTAAGCAAGGTTACTACAATCTTCCAGGATAAACTCTACGCAATACTGAAAGCATTGGGACTAGAAAATTTTTCTGTCATCCAAAAACCGATGAAGCCTGTCCTGAAGAGCAGGGTACTCGCATAAAACGTGTTGTACCGATTCCTTTTCCTACACATCATGGCAGCTTCTGCAGTAATGCTGGTGAGGCAGACAGAGCTTGTCAGCGAAACTGTCAATAGCACAGTGTCCAGTTAGAATTCCTGTTTGAATGCGAACCGTTTTCTTATCAAGCTAAAGTTGTTCCCTGGTTTTCCCGCTGTCCATTATGTTGGACCACCCATGTTTTGTTGAATTTCTTGCTGTTTTTCCAATTTGGAAAAGTATTCTGATAGTGACGCACGTATCCTCTCTATCGTTTCCTCGTCAGACATCTCCGCTACCTTCCGTGCCAGTTCGTCCGCCTTTTTGCTTCCCTTTATCCCGCAGTGACCCGTAACCCAGTAGAGGTGTGTGTTATAAATATAAATAAATAAATAAATATACGGTGTAGAGAGTTAACGTAACTCCTGACGTATTTTCATTTGACGAGATGGATTTTGTCTGCATATCAGCTACTAAGAGTTAACCGTGCTTGAATACCTTGAACAATAAAGGAACTTGTTTCCGTATTCTCCGTACACTAAGTATTACAAAAAAATCGTAGTTCAGCTGTGCTATCAGTATTGGAGCGCTTTTTACGTAGAAATCTTTTCTGTCACTTAGAATGTGCACATATTCGAATCTAGTATCAATAAACACTACTCCCTCACTCCACTGCATGTGTAGGGAGCCATCCACTGAAGTTAGATTTTAATCGGGAAATAAATCGAATGTAATAAATAGCAAACGATTTGTTAACAACAAAACTTAAAACGTTTGATATGTACCCAAAACTCTCTTATTTTAAGCATTCTCTCTCTCTCTATTACAATGTATTTTCATCGTCAGATTCAAGTAAAAATTGTGCAAAAATAGTAAAAAATTTCAACTGACAGCGATAATAAATCGACCTGTTAATGAAGATCGATTGACAGATGACATTTGTGACGCCTTTGTACTGCAAAAACACTACAACTGAAATATTTTAATTATTATTGAAATATTTTTGGTGTGTGTTAATTTTGAAGAATTTCTTATTATTTTTAAAATTTATTTATTCTTATAAAAAATTAAATTTTTTTTGGGTTTGTTGGGTTGGAAAATTATTCCATTTCCCTCTTTCCTCGTGCCTTATGTGATACTGTGCAATTAGTTTAAAACTTTATTTTTAATAAATTCTGATTAATCGTACAAACATTTTAAATTTAACTTCCTTATTCTACTGCGAGGTGATAACGACCCCAATTCCGCCATGAGAGCAGATGATGTACCGAGGCTAATCAATGATGATGGCGTAACGTTTTTGCCGCCCAGTTAAGACGAGGTCAAAGTCGCTAAAAAGTCACCGTAGTCTAGTAGGTAGTGTGTTGGCTTATTAGACCTGAGGACTCGGTTCAAACCGTAGGTCAATATATGAGAAAATATTTTTTCGGCGGCTTCCTCTCAGAAGATTTCTGGCAAAAAAACTCTGAGAGTAAATAAAATGACCATAAAAAGTTTCTCAAAAATCTGCCGTTCGGAGTCGACTTTAAACTGTAGGTCCAGTCACTCATGTATAAAATTAACACACACAACATCAATGGTGTAAGAAGCTAGGTCGTCATCCTGACTGAAGGCTTGCAGTGACGAAGTATGTACATATGTATGTGCAAAGTCGCTATTTAAGACTTAAGTATAACTGGTCCTAACGGCATGTCTGCAGAATTGTTTAAGACAGCGAGCTGGTGGGGAGCACGCATCAACTTATTTACAAAGCACGGCTAGAGGAAGCTTTTGCTCTATTATATATAAGGTTTTTACGAGCATTTCGTTTGAAGAACTGAAGCCACTCACCCAAACCACCGATTGGATTATCCCTACAGCTTCATACCCGGTAAGGTTGTACAGAATTACGTTGAGCAATTCATGTAACTTCGTCTTTGAATATCTTGCAAGGTTTTAAACAAAACGATCTCATACCATGTAACATCTTCAAAGGCGAGAATTCATCATAATGGCACTATTTTCTACAAAAGTATTCAGTTGCTTGCGTACGGTGACGATCTTGCCATCTTTGGGCGAACCTTAACGATATTCAATGAGATAATATATAGAAGGGTCTGGCAGTAAATTATTGCAAAACTATTGGGTTGTTTGGAAAGTAATTTCGTTTTTTCCCGTCAGATGATTTAATTGTATTTTTTTGTACCCAACTTCACACTTAAGCCGTATAATTTATATATGCTTTGAGAGCGTATATAGCAAGGCATGTGTGCGAAAAATTCCAATTAATTCTACGCAGTAGTTTTTGGTTGGTGCCCTTTTAAGTATGGATAGCGAAAAGAAGCATTTTCGACATATCTTACTGTTTTACTACAGAAAGGGTAAAAATGCTGTTCAAGCCAAAAAGAAATTGGCCAATGTGTATGGAGAAGATGTGTTGAGAGTACGCCAGTGCCAGAACTGGTTCGATAAATTTAGATCCGTCATTTTTGATGTCGAAGATGCACTACTTTCGGAAATGCCCGCTTGAAGATGATAGAGACGTGATAAAGGCATTAGTTGAGCGAACCGGCGAATAACAACACGTGAGATAGGATTGAGTTAAATTTATCAAATTCAAAATTTTATGACTTGATTGATATTATACGAAAATTGTCTTTCATTTCCACAAAAAGAAAAAAAAACGAAATTACTTCCCTACTTGCCTTAAAGTAGGGACTTACGGCCGATAACTATAATTTCGACGCTTTTATTTATTTATGTTGTCTCCATCGTTACTAGTAAAAATATTTTATATCAAAAATAAATCAGTCAAAATAAAAATTCTATTCTAATTTCAATATAAAATCATTGTTTTAGCTGAAAATATATTTGCATATTTAAAAATGAAAACATACCTATATATAAACAATATATGACGGTTTTTATATATCTATACATATGATTGTACATATACACTAAGTATACAGACTGTAGGTGCATCTTTTATTTAAGCAATAGTTGAGTATCGTATCTAAAGATGAATAGGCAGATTACAGATTTTCGATTGCAAAGTTTTATTTACTCTCTATTGAGAGGAAGTCGCCGAGTAAATATTTTTTCATATTCCGTTTTACTGGAGACGTCTGATAAGATTTCTTTGATCATATCTCTCCCAATATTTTTAAGTTTAAAATTGTCGAAAATTTATTTTGAATTATTTATTTTGAATTAATTTTAAAAATACGTCTTCATTTAAAACTTAATTTGATGAGCCTGTATTGTCTTATTACAATTCACACAAATCATTTCCATAATATTGCGATTATTATTCTCTTTTATTAACTCCATTATTTTTAATATTCTCGTTAATATTAAATTAAATTAAAAAAATCCAAACAGCGTTAGACAGGCACAACATTTATTACACGATGTTTCGTTATCTTAATGCTACCATTAAGGAGTTTAAGTTTTTTAGACATTCTTGTCTCAAAGACTTAAGGGATAACTATGAAGAGAGGACAACAAAGGCTTTAAAGGCTTTTCTCATTACGGTACTATGTTTTCTTTTTAACCCTAATTGGTAGTGTTTCTACAATTTATATGGAGATAATATTGAGGTGTATTTGTCATTGGCAATAATATTACAAAAAAACATTCCATTACACGGTGCAACAGTCAAAATACACCCAGATAATTACGTAGTGCAGGTTGTGAGTTTTGTTGAGTAGAACACAAAAATTCTTTTTTTTTATATTTCTCGAACCCTCCAAACTCGGTGCATTTAACGAAAACGGTATTCTTGATCTTTTCATACAAAATTATTGATTACCCAAACATTTTTCAACCTATTTTCAAAATCCAAAGTTTTTTTTGTTTCAAACTTACATTCATGTTATGAGTTTTGATCGGGTAAACTTGGAAAATATGAATTTTTTTTCTCATTTTTTGAAGTTTAGGTATTCTTAGTTGCAAAATGCAATTATAAAATATAAAACAAGTGATGGCGTGGTGAAAGGGCATTATCTTGTGAAGAGATTGACATTTCGTTTGATAAAATCGGACAAAAATTACCGTAGTTATTATTAAAACAGTCTAACAGTCATTTTATATTTTTTATATATGTCATCTTATCAAATGAACTATCAGTTCAAAAATTTCCAACATTTTTGATGGATCTTGATTGTTTATCGCGAAATGTGTCAATTTTACGTTTGCACAACTAGCAGAAGTCGACTAATATTTGTGTTTTTTGCAAATATTATTATTTCTATTTGCGCAAACATTGGCCAACTTCTGGTGGTCGCTCAAACGTGAAATTGACACATTTTCCGATAAACAATCAAGATCCATCAAAAATTCGGTACATATTTGAACTAAAAATTCATTTGAAAAAATATGTGTATGAAAAATATAACTCGACTGTTAGACTCATTAGAAGTCGCCGTGGTCTAGTAGGTAGTGTGTTGGCTTATTAGACGAAAGGCCCAAGTTCGAATCCCAGGTCAGACATCAAAACGAAAATATGAAAATATTTCTTCGGCGACTTCCTCTCAGCAGATTTCTGGCAAAAACTCTGATAGTAAAAATTGCCATGAAAAGCTTCTCAAAAAATCAGTCGTTCGGAGTCGACTTTAAAACTGTAGGTCCCGCCACTCATGTATAAAATTAACGCACACAACATGAGTGGTGTTGAGAAGCTAGGCCGTAATCCTGACTGAAGGGTTGTAATGGCCAATTATGTATGTACATATGTATGTTAGACTCATTATATATTAACTACTGTAATTTCTGTCCGATTTGATCAAACGAAGTGTCAATCTATTCACAGGTTAATACACTTTCGGAATGTCATCACTTATTTAATATTTTTTAATAAAAGTTTGCTACGTATTTGTCAAGTTTACCTCATCAAACCCCATAGCATATTAAGTCAAATAATATATATATGTATATCGTTTTAAAGGTCCATCCGTCTCCATTCTAATAAGGTTTAAATTTTGGACATCGGTTCTGAAATGTTAATGTAATAAATAATTTGTGCGTAAAGTAAAAATGAAAACAGTTTTTGTCAAATGAAACAAGTTTGGAGGGTTCAAGAAATATAAAAAAAAAATTTTTTTGGGTTCTACTCAACAAAACTCATAACTTACACTATGCCATTAGCTGGGTGTATTTAATTTTTTTTTATTTTTTCGCATATTGTCATTAAACATTCTGCCACTTTGTATTGAATAAGTTTAAATGAAATTAAATTTTCTCATCATTTGATTCCAAATATTTTTGCAGGTCAACATAGAAATTTCCTTTTATATGGATATCCGCGTTCACTTTACATACATACATACTTACATCATGCATACATCTAAACCATATTATAGAACCATCCCCGTCTACAGAGTAACCGAAACAATAACAGAAAGGAATATAAATGATAACAATTATAAGAGCATGTATGTATATATTTAATACAGTATATATTTATAATATGGAATAACAAAAGAATAAATTAATCCCAATTGTTGTTTAAGTTTATTGTTCGATTGTGAAATTTTTCGCTTTGCATAGATCCACCAAAATTTTAGCACCAACTGCATTGGCCTCTTGATAATATGGAAGAGCTTCTAGGCGCTTAATCCACGCACATAATTTTGGATATTTAGCGCTGTCGATATCAACAAATGCCACTAATGAAGTCACTGTGCTTACGTTGCTAAAGTCTGCAACTGTCAAATGATCACCGGCCAAGTAGGGGCTGTCCTTAAGGAAAACCTCCAAAAATTCATACGTTTCAACGATGGCATCGATTTTATGCTTTGGAATTCGCGTTTCGTTCCTCATCAGTAGAGGACAGGTGATATTGCGTAAACTGCCTTGGAAGACTACGCCAGTTTCAAAGTGCAAACGTTGATCGACAAGAGCACGTTTAAGTAAGTCCTTGGGATAGAGCGAGTCATCCTTGCCATATTTACTTACCAAATAGGTCATGATAGCATGGGAGTCCCAAATATAATGGCCATCATCATCCAACAATGGTAGAGTATGTTGGGGATTCTTTTTGATAAAATCCTCCGACAAGTGCTCCTTTCCCAGCAAGTCAACATATATTGTTTCATACGGCAAGTTCAAGGCCTTCAAAGTCATAACACAAGCCCGATAAGGTGGACTGAGATCCAAGCCATACAAAACCAATTTCGGCATCTTGAGTTTGTTTGTGTGTAATTTAATTGTTACTCCGTCTAATCTTTCCGCTTGTAGATGTTACCGATTCCGTAGGCACTTCTATTCTATTTCTCAAGTTGATTGTTTATGTCGATTAAAACTACTCGTTTGTTATCTTATAGTTTCGATTTCTCTTTCACTCTCTCACTCTTGTTTCAAATAAAGCTTTTCAGTTCTAAAATTCATGAATTATTCTGTATCTCAAGCATACAAATAACGATTAAATAGCTCTGCGTGTTTATAAGTACATACATATGTACATATGGGATAATCGTACGTACGTGTTTTGTATTTGTTTTAAGCTGACATACAAATATAGTACATATATTAGTGTGTGTGTGTTTGTTAACATATTTCAGTATTATTAAAACAAAAATACAATATTTAAAAAAAACATACAATGTATTTAAATTTTAAAATCATCTTAAGGATGACAAGCACAATCAATTTGAAAATATTCGTAAAACATTTATTTATTAACAAAAACAATTTAATATGGAAATTTCTCTGGTCAGTGTTTAATAGCTTATTATTATGGACAAGGGAATAAATGTAAATATTATTAGTATTCTAGTACGTCATCGTGTTTTATGTCATTAGATTGTGGCATAACGAAATAATAGGTCTGTTCTACATACGATGCAATTTTGTAGATTTTACAATTTTTCAAAACTAACTGACTACAATGTACTTAAGTCAACTTATATAACTCTGCAAATGCATTCAATCAAATCTATATGACTATACTAAATAAACTGTTCATCAAATACGTATTGTTACCAAAATGGAAACATCGTTTAGCTACACTAACAAATACAACGAACTTGTTACAAGTAAACCAACAACATCGGTATGAAAGAAAAGGGGATAGAGAAGTAAGCGAGAACGTAACAACAAGCAATGTGAATAAAATACACAACAACAATGAATTTGTAATAAAGTAATCGAGAAGGCGCAAATACGAGCATTCTACTTCAAGAACCTTCTTCAGACTGTTTACGCGAGCATATAAAACGGCAAGACTAAGCATGCAACGAGTAGAAAGAATTCTGTCACTCTTGTGTGAAGACGCGTTGCGTGTGAATAGAACAGTCGTGGTTTGAAGATCGCCGTTGAAAAGATCTGCGTTGTAAGCAAGGAAGAATACCTAACAAGCAATTATTGTTGTATTCGTCAAGTGTGAAGAGTGCAACAAAAGTAGTGAGAACCATAAAGAGTTTCATTGAAACTAAACATAAATTTATTTTTATTTTGTTTGCAATCAACGGGCTCATGTTTTAAACGTTATTAAAAAGTTAAAAACGTAACAATATAATGCAGTCACATCTTAACTAAACGTTGATGTGACGTTGAAAGCACCTTAAGTAGCTTTTTTAATGAACTTTTTATTAAATTTAATTCTTTTTTTACATTTAAAAAAACAAAAATTATTCTTCATTAACATAAAACAATAAAAGAATATGTATAGTTTAACAAAATAACTCGAAATTCAAGTGTTCAAATCAATTGATACTTTAATATTTTGTGGCATATCCATACATTCATACATACATAATTGGCCATTACAACCCTTCAGTCAGGATTACGGCCTAGCTTCTCACACACCACTCATGTTGTGTGCCTTAATTTTATACTTTAGTGGCAGGACCTACAGTTTAACGTCGACTCCGAACGTCAAATTTTTGAGAAACTTTTTCATGGCAGGTTTATTTACTCTCAGAGTTTTTGCCAGAAATCTGCTGAGAGGAAGTCGCAGAAGAAATATGTTTTTTTTCATATTTCGTTTTGATCTCTGGCCTGGGGCTCGAACCCGGGCTTTATG
Organism: Sarcophaga rosellei; assembly: GCA_930367235.1. NCBI lineage: Eukaryota > Metazoa > Arthropoda > Insecta > Diptera > Sarcophagidae > Sarcophaga > Sarcophaga rosellei. The sequence goes on along the minus strand of OV884021.1, from coordinate 48,424,986 downwards.
TCTAATAAGCGAACACACTACCTACTAGACTACGGCGACTTGTGGCATATCCGTTGTTGTTTATTATTGCCGAACATCTTTTAGACGACGAGGAAATGAGCTTTTCATTCTAATTGTTTTCCATTTCGACGAAAAATTCTTCTCTTATTAGCTGCATTTTCCATTCAGCATACGGAAGTGTAACACCTATGTAAATTGTGGATGCCATTGTATCAGTAGAGCGGTGAATTATACCTATTCCATGTCCCGAAAAAGATCCCTATGCCATGATTTTTCTCCCTCCATGACTAACTGTGGCGGATGTATATCTCGGATTAAATTATTCACCTCGGTGTCATCGAATGTAGGATCTATCTGACCCTCGGGCATTAAATTTAGACTCATCAGACCTTTTTTCATTTTTTCTACCCGTAGTGCGTTTCGATGTATCTGTAGCTTCTAAGACCTTATTTATTTGTATCACTAGGATGATGTGATGTACAGCTAACACACATTTAGGCAACAAAAATTTTGTCAAATGTTGCTAAAATTCGAAAGAAACTGAATTTTTTTAACCACCATAGATAGACCTTATCAAGCAGGTCAATCGAAATTCAGTTACTACAAAGCTGAACCCAGCTTTCACCATTTAGTAGGTCAATAACAGACAGCGCAATTGAACTAGTGTTGAGAATGCCGGGATCCCGCAGTTTTTAACAATTCCAAAATCCCGGGATTTGACTTTTTAAGCCGCATTGAAAAAAATCGTATATTAGAACTCTCACTAATTAGAATTTCCAGAAATTAGAATCTGTTGTTTCAATGCATTAACCGCTCTGAAATTAGAAACAAAACTTCAGATTGCGATTTTTTTTTTTGAGATGTAAACACTTAAATTTTCCACAGTTGAAAATAAAAACAAAAAGGGGATTCACCAAGAATAGGATGTTGTTTATTGTTTGTTGTTGTTGATTAATGTCAGTAGCACATATTATTGCTATAAATATTTTTGCTTATTTCACAAATATGTACTACAGTAGTTTTGACTTACCTGCACAACTAACTTTTGCAAGAATTTTTGTGCAGATAAGTCAAAAACGCAGCTAAATTAAATTTTTTACTTTAATTATAGATTACATTCTCAAAATTTTTGTGAAGGTAAAGGCAATGCGCACGTAAATAAAAGGCAGCTACATCAAAACTACTGTATTAAAATTACTGAAAATTTCCTCAAAAATATAATGGCTTCTTACGTGGACTATGAAAAAAAAGAGTAATTCTGCTGTTTGAAAATGTTTCTTACGAGAAGAAAAAGGCCAGACAGCGATGTGTAAGTATGCCGACTGCAAAAAGATTTTAAAAATTGAAGGTGGCTCAACGAAAGGTCTCCATACGCATATACTTTCGGCCCATAAAATTAACCTCACAACAGCCAATAATTCGGCAAATGAACCACCAACAAAAAAAAACTAAACCATTAACCAAGTATTTTCCTATGCTGGGGCTAGAAGACAAATCACTTTCTGCCACACTTGCACGACTACCAGCCCTTGATGGGATTTCTTTTAACGTTATACGCCGCTCTAGTGACTTACGTGCAGGTCTTACAGTAACGGGATTTAAAAGTTTACCTACGACAGTCAACACAGTCCGCCAAATGGTTGTAGATTACAGCAACAAAATAAGATATTCTATAATCACTGAAATAGCTCACAAAAAAAAAAAACACTGAATTCGGTGTGGGAGAAAAGTATTCCTTATCTTTTGATGAATGGACATCACTACGTAATCGTCGATACTTGAATATTAATTTACATGCACAGAACTGTCAGTTCTGGAGTTTAGGCTTAGTTCGAGTAAAAGGATCAATGCCTGCAGACAAATGTATTGGGCTGCTAGAACAAAAGCTTGCAGTATATCGTCACCTGAAATGCAAAACAACGGATCATCAAAAAAATTAAAATCGGGTTTTTGATTGATTATGATTCAATAGATAAAAATACACTTCTCCAAAAAAAATTATGCATCTGCGTCAAAAAATAACGATTTTATAAAGAAAATTCAAAATAAACTACAATGTGTTTAGAAAAAAACCTTAAATGAATTACATTTTTTGTTTAGTTAAACCGAATTTTATGCAATAAAACACAGTAAATTGAAATATTAACAAAAACAAACAACTCCATTGCCTTTTATTGAACCTCATTCAATCACTTTTCGATTTTATTTCGCCTTTTCCACTTCATATTAAAATTTGTTCATTGATGATACGTCATTTTGTTTCAGAAAATTTAAACTCAAAATAACGTAACAAACATAACTTCAACACGTTTTTGAAAAATATTATTCTTTCTTCTGGAATTGATCTCCTGCCCTTTTTTGAGCTTAGCTACAAAATTTTTCATTTCTAGATGCAATATTTTCCATTTTATAACGTTTTTTGCTTCTCCTGTAAAATTGTGAAAAGTGATGATACGTTATTTTGCATTTTAGGTGACGATATGGACTTAACTTGACAGACGGTGCAAGTGTCATGAAAAAAGTTGGCAGATTACTACCTGTAAATCAACAGTTATGCTTTGCTCATGGTGTCCAACTGGCGGTAATTGACGTGCTATATGAAAAGCATGATTTACAAAGAGAAACAGATGAGCAATACCACGAGAGTGAAGAATCAGAAGAGGAAGACGATTTTTCAGAGAGTAACGAGGATGAGAATTTTTCTGGCAACGAAGAATTGGTTGATCTGTATTATGGCCATGGACATAGAGGATACCAATTTGATATTACTGAGGTCAATTGCGGTGCAGTGATCAAGAAGGTGCGAAAATTAATAGTGATGTTTAAACGATCGCCAACAAAAAACGATGTCTTGCAAGAGTATGTTACGGCTGAATTTGGAAGGAACTAGGTGGAGCAGCCTTTTGTTAATGCTGGAACGTCTTTATTTATTAAGAAATTGTATACAAAAGGCATTAATAGACATAGGTCCGCCTGAATGTGAATATTTTGCTTTATCCAAAGATGAGATTAATATGGTATCCGCAATCATTAGTGCTTTTGTCCCAGTTAAAGCAACAGTTGACGCCCTTTGCCGTCGGGATGCTAATCTGTTCACAGCCGATGTTGCCATAACTTTTATGTTAAAAAAAAAACTTAAAGGTGCTAACAACGTTATAAGTCAAAAACTACATTCAGCCCTCATCCTTCGCATGCAACAAAGGAGAACAGATATCAGTGGGGTACTTCAGTATCTGCACAATGGTAGAGCAAATGTTCAGTTCGAAACAGAGTTTGTAACGGTTCCTTCTTCCATAAAATGTCGCAAATTAATAGTTGAGTACTCGAAAGGCTAAATGCTTCAAGTCCAGCTACATCACTTCTAATAGCTTCTGAGCCAGAAGTTACACCTTGTGTTTCAGATTCTTTTTAGCTTCCATCTGAATCTCTTTCTTGTCCTCTTGAAGAACCTTTAAATATTTCAGACGAGCTCAATGAAGCTATGAAAAAAGCACATTTACCGAGGATAGCAATTCGATGTGAGACGTTGTCTGTAAAAATTCAGAAAGAAATGCTGCTGTTTGAAAATTGAGGAACACGTGGTGACTTTTTGCAAAGAGCATACGATTTTTTTTATTACTATTAAGCCAGCCAGTGTAGAGTCTGAACGTGCTTTTTCTGCAGCTGGATTTTTCGCAACTAAAATAAGAAGTCGTTTGAGCGATGAAACTTTGGATGCTCTGTGCTTCCTTAAAACTTATTTTAAAAATAATAACAAATCGCACTTGATCAACAAAAGGGTATACATATATTTATAAAAACAATTAACTCTTTATAATTAATTTAAAAATGTGTAAAACTAAAAATGAAATTAATTTTCTTATAATTTAATAATTTCTTTCTTATAAACCTATTTTTGGATGTGTCATGTTATTAATTTTATTCAAATAATATGTTAATATATTTCAAGAACAAATTTTTTAAAATCCCGGGACTAGGTAAATGAAATCCCGAAATCCCGGGATTGAAAATATAGAGCGGAATTGCCAACCCTAAATTGAACTCATAATCTCAAAAATTCCACCGCTTGATATTTAAAAAGCGGTTGACAACTTTTTAGTAATTTGGTCGTCTTTCAGAAATCGGTATTGCCATATTCAACTTAAATGCGGTTGACTTTTTGGTTGTGCGGTTGATTTTTGAGTTGTGTTTTATGGTATTGCGGTTCACCACTTTTTATGAGTTTGGTTGACAAAAACGTTAAATATAGACAACTGCTTATTAGCAGTTGGGCCTCTGTTCGTTCTAAACTTTAGAATCTAAAGTTCACTTGTATATTTAATACATTTTCTTTTTAAAAATATTAGAAAATAAGAAAAAAATTGAAAAATCGTAGGTAGGTAAGTTTTTTTTCTGCTTAAAATAAATAATTAAATATTTAATACGCAGGAAATTGAAAATAACAACCAAAGCCCAATTTGATCATAACATTTAAGCTGTAATATCCTTTCCTATTCAGGTAAAGGTGCTAAATATTTTTTTGTGGAGACCAAATCCGACCGTGCGTACCATCAACATAGCCCAATACCCCGGGAAATCCACATTTTTCAAAAAACGATACTTTGGAAGCATTTATTTCGTCTTTGCTCATTTGTATTTTTATTCATTTTTTATAAATGCGATCCGCTATTGCTGGTAACACTACCTTTAAAATAAGTGACATTGTGGATTAAGCTACTCCAACATTGAAGTCATTTCCACTGCACTCTTGATAGCTTCCGTCAGCCAAAAATCGAAGGACAGCGCACAGCTGTCAGTAGTATAGCTGCCATACGCACAAGTTTGTTTAAGTGGTCCTTAGTTTCATCCAGCACATAACAAAATGCTTCTTTGTTCAGCCGAAAATAGCTAATATACATATCGATAAAAAATTTGATTGAGTGAAAGGCAGAATGGCAATAGGGGCAAATATTTTCAGTGTTCAGTCAAGTATTACTAAAGAAAATAGTAATCTTGTTTTATGCATGAGACACAAAGTTCAACTTTGTGTTCACCACAGCCGTCATGCAGGTTTCGTCATTCTGCGCTTGCTATACGGACAGAGGTGACAAAGTTTAAACTTCTTTGGTCCTACATATATTAACATTTTGAATTTTTTCTTTAATTGAATAGGGAGTCACAAGGGATTTATGCAGATTTTTCAGGTACTGCCGTCGTTTTTTTGGCTTCAGTCCTTTAAGGAACATATGGTGGGTATATATAACGTAACTGTTGACAAAAGTAATATTTAAAATTCTATTACTATTATCTATTACAGTGGGACCTCGATTTTCCGTGATGGTCGGGACCGGAAGCATTCTGCATAATCGATTTTCCCGGTTAATGGAGTACCTATTTAGGCTAATAGATATTTTTATTAATTAATAAATGAATATGTACATACATACTTATATAAAAACTAAATAATTCAAGGATTTTATATACAGTAGTTTTGATTTAGCTGACTTTTATTTACGTGCGCATTGCCTTTACCTGCACAAAAATTTTGCTTCGTCTCTTTATTTTTTCAAATTCTATACAAAATTCTTTTTTAAGCGCACTTTTTATACCTGCACATTTAATATATATGCCTTATATTTTTTGGACTTTAAAACTCGTTTCATAGCAAAAATTAAAGTTAGCTGCGTCGAACAAAAAAGAAATCTTTATAGAATTTTTTATTAAAAAAAAACGAAAATCTCAATTAATTTTGTAGTTGACATTTAGTTACATTTTTTTGTTAAAAGCAAATATGAATAAATAAATTAATTATAAGAAGTATTTTATGGTTAATCTTACATAACATTTAAATTTAGTTATGTGCTTTGGCTGGGCTTTGATCAATTAGTCAGGTAAAAACATTTAATTTAGCTGCATTTAAGTCGATCCAAAACAAAATTAAGTCGATGCAAAAAAATTTCGTTTTCCATTCCGGATAAGCGAATCACGGATAATCAAGGTCCTACTGTACATGATAAACGTAAACAGTTACATTAAAGTTACTCTTCGTCGTTGCTACGACTACAAATCTGCGAAAAGCAACTTTAAAAACATAGGCGGTCAGCGTAAGTTCACTCACTGGAAGCTTTCGTTATCAACTAACGTTGTAGATAAAAAGAGCGAATTTTGTCAAACATAAAAGAGTTATATGATAGAGAGTAAATGAGCTTCGTAAATTCGACGAACAGTAATCAATGTCCGGTAGCTGAATGTCAATCAAACCTACATTTTTGTATAATTATAGAACCTACCTACCGAATGCAAATTTTACTTATGCATGCCCATTTGTTAACTGAATAAGCTATAAAGGTTTCGCCAAAACAATAATCATTTTTTTTTTATATTTTTTAGTAAATTTGCATTCATGCTAGTCATGCAATACGATAATTATTGGTGTTTATTCGATTTAATTATTAAACACCTAGCACATAACAACAATAACTGCAACAATTTACTTAAGGTACAATAGTAATATTTCTAGACTTAATCATATCCACCACTTGTTTCGCACCGACACCATTTGCCTCCTCATAGTAAGGCAAGGCTTCTAAACGTTTGATCCAGGCAGTCAATTTTGGGTATTTCGATTTGTCAATATCGACAAATGCCTCCAGAGTTGTTGCCGAACTTATGATACTGAAATCGGCAATTGTCAAGTGATCGCCAGCAATATAGGGCGTATCTTTAAGGAACACCTCCAAGAAATCGTATATTTCAACGATTGCATTAATTTGGTGTTGTGACACTCTGGTCTCGTCTCTAGAGATTAGGGGAGCAGTAATATTACGTATGCCACCCTGGAACACTACACCACTCTCAAAATGCAGACGTTGATCGACAAGAGCACTTTTAAGTAAATCCTTGGGATAGAGGGTGTCATCCTTGCCATATTTACTTACCAAATAGGCAATAATGGCATGGGAATCCCAAATGTAATGGCCATCATCATCCAATAAAGGCACAGTGTGCTGTGGATTTTTCTCGAGGTATTCTTGTGACAATTGTTCCCTTTTCATAAAATTAATGCGTTTGTATTCAAACGGCAAATTTAAAGCTTTTAAGGTTAACAAACAAGCACGCACAGGTGGACTGACATCCAAACCGTATAAAGTCAACATTTTCTTGATTTATATGGAATTTAAATACTTGAACACTGCAACTAAAACGTTTGCTCTGAACGGCGGCTCCAAACTGACTGAATTAATTCATATAAATATTCATTAGATGATTGAGAACTTTTGTTAACACAAGCTTTTCTTCTCACTCTTATCATAAAGTTTACTATTCAATTGAAATTAAATAATTTCTCTTTTATTTATAGACTGATAAACTAGTCAATTGTATAGAATTCCAACTGCACGTAGGTCACCATGACTTTGTTGTTTTGAAATCAGTAGCCATTATCTCAGCTTTGGTGAGATATTTTACTAAGAGAGAGAGAGAGAGAATAATGCAAACTTAATTTATGTTAATATATCAGATTACTTTTGCCAATTTTTAATTTTTTATTGGAATTTTATTTCATTTCTTTTTTATAATACATAATAAGCAAATTCGATCATAAGTAAATATTAAAAGAATCTGTTGAAGATCATCGAAAACAATAATATAAAATATTTACATGTATATGAAACAAACATATATTGTTTTAACAATACTTATTATAATTTGTAGAAGAAGAGTCTAATATATGATTTCTTTTAAGTCTACGGATATCATCTGTCATTCGAATGATTATTAAGGACCATTATTAAAACTTGCCGTTAACTAAAGGAAGGATCATCCTATCTTTAACTTTTAAAGTTAAGTTTATGTTTGAACTTGCCATATTATATATTATTTTCAATATGACAACTTCGAATTTAAATAAAATGTGCATACGAAACAAAAAAAAAATCAAGCCTGTCGTTGCCGCTGCGTTAAAAAAACTCTTTTAATTGAACAGTTTTATCGACTTTGCTCCGGCACTGCCATATTTTTGAAAAAGTTAACTTTATTTTATCTGTAAGTTGTAATAACGAAAATAAATTGAAGGTAACTTTACAGTTCCCTTTAGCTTAAGGTACTTTTAACTAACCCCAAGTTTAACGTCAAGTTGTAATAATGGCCCCAAGTCTTTTTAAATAATTACTACTGAATTTTTTAATTTCAGATTTCACGAATGGTATTTGAAAGTCATTATGTAAAGTATTATTAGTAACATAGTATATTTATAATTGATCTGTGGACGTTTGACTGAAATCTTTGTAGAATTTCTATATTTGAATTGCTTGCAGCTGCTCTTTCAGAAGCAGCAATTTATTTTCCAGGGAACGTTGTGATTTCCATCCTAATAGCCAGTACATTTGTTTAAATTTTACGTCAAGTTGTTTTCTTCTTTGAGAGTCGTCTATCCAGGTGAAGCTCAAGATATTTGACTTCATTTTTGCTAAGAATTTCGGTACCATTTAAAAACACAGGAGGACATGTCTGTTTCCTTAATGTAAATATAATATGATTAGATTTTTGTGTGTGCTGCCCTGAGGGATACCGGCTTCAATTTCATGCATTTGGGACTTATTGTCGTTAATTTTGAGGTAAAAACATCGATTTCTTAAATACGATACATGTACATGCCAGAATTTGTCGAATGCCTGTTTTATATCAAACAATACAGCCGAACAGTATTTCTTCTTTTCAAGAGCATCAGATATATCTTTACAGTTACGGTGGCATTGTTTAGGTGTACCATGCTTTGGTCGAAAGGCAAATTGATGGTCTGGAATTATTTTTCGGTAGTAAGCGATTTAGTAAGAGCCTTCCAAATATTTTTGAAAAAATGGTCAGTAAGCTCATTGGCCTATAGGAAGATATATTATTTATAGCCTTGCCTGGATTCAAAACCATTATTATCTCTGCAAATTTCCATTGAAATCGAAAATTCTGCAATGTCAGGAAAGTTATTAATTTTCTTGGTAAGCATTTGCTGGCAGTTGCTTCTACAAATATTATCATAACCTGGGCTCTTCTTGTTGTTTAACACCATTACTTCCGCTTTGGTTTCATTTGGAGATATATTTTTTAAAGGTAAATCTATTTGACACGACACATCTACAAAATTTAGAACACTATTATCATCTACATTGGTGTAGTTTGGGTTAAAAGTTTGCTTCCAAGGATCTGCAAAGGCTAAAGATTTCTCAAAAACATTTCTACACCATATACCAAGCTCATTTTTGATGCGAACGTTAGTGGAATTAGTCTAGTAGGTAGTGTGTTGGCTTATTAGACGTAATGAAAAAAAATTTTAAAACTGACCAATATTTTCAATTCTTTCTTTCGCCAAGAATTCGGCCAGTTTAATGGCCAGATTCCAATTTGTTCTGTCAGTTGAATTTCTCGTATGATGCGTAATTTTTCCCAATAGCCTCAATTGTCTTATCAATTCCCTTGCTCAAGCTCGAACTTTAGATCCTTTACTCTGAGAAAACTGCAAAGTGGGAGTAGATAGAACAGCAGCTTCGTGTACGGAGGAAGTGAGCATTTCGACTGCGTCATTCAAATCATCCTCAGATTTGATCGCCATGTTGAGGCTTAAATTTCTTTTTATTTGCCGACTAAAGAGGTCCAATTTAGTGTGTCTCTTAATTAATTTAATCTTATTTGAAAATATCTTTACGTTGGCATTGTAGTTGTTCATCCTTTCAAATTCTTAAAAAAAACTCTCGTAATCATCAGATGTTACGCTGTGTCTAGGTGGAAAATTTATCGAATAAATATAGGACTACTGTTGGAGGCCAGTTTTACACCAGCTGCTTGTAAAAAGTTTTTGCAAGTTTCCACGGCAACTTCGTAATGAATAGTCGATTTTATAAATAAGCCAGCTCTCCAGCATGAGATGTATTATTAGGATGGTTGGTGAAAACAAAATCGTATTCTTTAATTCTAACTTTAGATCTGTCAGTTAAACGCGTTTCAGATCTAAGAAAAATGTCAATATCTTTGGACTTCATAAAAAATTCAATTTGCATTCCATTCTGCCTATCAGCTAACCTCTTCCTTAAAAGCTTTTGATAAATTTCGCACCCTCTATAGCTAGCATTATGTTGCTTTAAACAATCGGCAATCGGGCAAAGGATGTCCAAGTTCGCATATGACACATGCGAACGGCTTTTTACAATACGATTTCGTGTGCCATACTGCTGGCAGCAGTGACATTGGACAATTTCTTTAGTACTTTTAGGAGCTTCTATTTGTACGACGCATCGGTTAATTTCCCGTATTTGAAATACTTTTTCATTATTGGAGCTCGGATCGATATCCACATAAAACATTGGAAAGGGATTTTTAGAGAATTTACAGCATGACCTTTAAGTAGGAGGTCAGCTTTTATATATTCTACATTAGTAGTATGATGCAGGCCCTTGATGACAAATCTGTAAGCGCGATCACTTTTTAATTGGTATATGTGCATTAGAGATGAGCGATATTTTCAAAACTGTGATTTAATTACGGTGATTGATAATTCACTGGTAACTACAGTGATTGAAATTGCCAAATAACAGTTACTAATAATGTCGTTCTTTCAAAATTGTTACATACTCAAATTTATTTCATTTTATTTTGAGCGAGGCAGAATTACTATTAGATGATGCTGATTATTTACTTTTGTCTTTTATGCATGAACTTTCTGTGAAACTTAATTGTCAATCTTCATATAAAAAAAAATTACATTAAAAATAATAACATTGATGACACCACTTTGATTTTGTTTAGTAGCCTTTCGTAGTATGTATCTAGTTGTCTCTTTCTTACGACTTAATAAAATACGTAATTGTCATTATTGTTTTCTTTTGGAATACTGTGATCACAATCACTGTTTTAAAGAACAGTGATTAACAAATCACGTTCACTGTGAACAACGTTCTTCAAAAATCACCGGCTCGCTCATCTCTAATGTGCATAACTGAACTTGTTAGAGTCAAAATATTTGGTTAACTTTATATTGAGTTTAACCTCACTGTCATTTAAACTTTTATAATTAAATTCAACAAATTCATTTGATTAAAATTCATTCAATCATTTCATTTATATTTGTCACATTATTTACAAATATAGGTGGCGGTTTTAATAATTTTCTCAGTTTCCTTATTATCATCATCATTATAATATTCTTCATCATCTGCAAGTGTGGCACATTTGTATACATTCGAAGAACCAAGCTCATTAAATCTCGTATGCCCTTTTCAATTCTTGTTGATATTTTTTTCGGTTTGTTATTACATTATTACAATAATCATCACTTGATATATAGAGAGATATTGAAGGAAAACCCAACTTTCATTGTTAAGCCGAAAGTCAATACCATCCGTTTCATGCGACCTTGCGTTACATACGATTCTTGCATTCTATGCGATTTTTATTGAAAGTTACATACAATGCGTTATATGCGACTGGTTTTTTGTTTCGATCAGATGTTGTGGTAAAATAATTTGCAATTTTGGGAAAAATTGGAAAATGAAATTGTGATTCTAAAAGAATTTATGGAATTAAATACATGTTTATGAATTTACATGCACATATGATATTTTCTGCTGCTAAGGCCTACAAAAGGCTTCAAAAGAACACAACACAAGTGTTTTCAGTTAATTTATTCTCCATTTTTCTTGTTAAGAAATTATTACATTCAAAAGAGATGACACTCAGTACATAAAAGCAATCGATAACTAATATAAAAATTTTGTTAATGAAATAAATGTACACCTACCCCGTGTAAACCGAAATCGTAGATTTCGCTATGTAAAACCGTTTAAATCGAAAACAAACTAAAATAGGCATAACTCAGTCATTTATTTCAACGTAAAATAAAAGTAAATAGCACATATGTATGTATGTTTATTTTGAAAAACATATTCATTAAAATACAAATATGTATATAAAAGTGTACTCCTGTATATGGATATGTTATTCATTTTACATACAGAAACCAGAAATATAAATACATATTTAAAAAATTTTACCAAAAATTTAATTTGTATGTACTGTTATATGTATATTCTTTTCTTCCTGATTCGTATGATGTCACTTTCATCACTCGATAATACTTTATGTGATTCTGTTTCGGTGTTAGATGGATTAGGAACGATTTTATATTGGCGAGACTTCGTAATGAAATCCGTAATTAACATTTGCCTTTGGGTTTTATTTAAATCCTTATAGACCTCCTCATATTGAGCTAAGCATTTATTAATATCTCGCTGGAATTGGAAAGCTCGTTCAATATTCGGGTCATTTTGTAGAAAATGATTTCCCAATTTTCGCCCAAAATCAAGTCCTCCGCGGAAGACTTTTGCGGTGAACGCGAAATCGTGTAAAAAATACCGAGTAATAATAATACCGTGGATAGGTGTATTAAAAAAAGTATTTTAATGTATTTTCCTCTTAAATTAGTAGTAAACTTTATTGTGAAATATGTTTTTATTAATATTTTTATAATGCAAAAAGAAAAATGCGAAATGCACTATTTAAACATATTTATCGAATAGAAGAAAAGTACAAAGTAATGCCCTGGTTAGCCCTGCGTAAGAAACGTAAAATCGTAATGTACGTAGCCTTAAAGCCGTTTGTGTAGTTATAGAAACGTTCAAAACGGGACATATGTCAACTAAGAATGTAAATAAAAACGAAACAGAACAAAAACAACACACAAACGAACACAACACAATGCAAAGGAATTGGTATACAGACTCATCACCAGTGTTGCCGTTTTTTGTTCAATGTGTAGATTTTTCTTATAAAAATAGCTTTTGTTTTGTTTGTTAAAATTAAATAATTAGTAAGATTATAATTTTATTTTGTTATTTTTTGTTTTTTTTTTCTTAATTATGTATAATTTAAGTTAAAAAAAAAATAAAATAAAAAAAATGCAAATTTAATTTTGATTATATTTTTCCTAATTTGGTGATTTTTTCGCAAATGTTGGTTACAATATTTTTTTTTTCTCTCATGTGCAAATGTCACGTAAAAACGTGGGAGAATTCTGTTTTATACAGATCGTTCCGTTTTGCTAACGAGAGAGAACGTTTCGGTAATCGTTTACATTGTTCTCCATATGCTAAAAAGAGAACGTTTTCTACGGTACGTTACATTACGGTTGGGTAACTTCCACTTAAAGCTACTTGATGCGTTCTACGCCTCTATGCATTTTCTTCTGTTTCTTGTTACACTGGTTCTACCAAAGCAAATTCATAACAAGTGACCTCATGTCAACAGCTGACGAGTTTTGGGCTGTCAAAATTTTCTTGTTTTCTTAGTGTTTTGTGTGTGTTTGTTGTGCGTGTGTGTTTCTTCCTATTTTGACATCCCAAAGGCGGTTTAACAAAAACAAAATGCCTGTTGTTTTTGCATTGTTGTAGAGATAAGGTATACGCATGTAATGAAAGGTCGCATGAAACGGATGCTACGGACTTTCAGCTTTAGTTGGCTTTTAAACCACCGAGTATACAGATGCGAAACACGATTTTGACAGCTAACCTCGCATTGAGAAAGGGACAACAAATATTACCAAAAAGTATTTCTATCCCTCTCTGATTGTAACTCTATTTTGTTTATTTATGTTTTTTTTTAGTTCTCGGGGTGGGTTTTTTATATTGGCGAGAGTTAATAAAAAAATGTAATTTTTGTTTAAAACTATTAATAAAACTATTAAAAAAGTTAAACGTTACCATCGATGAATGTAAAAAACAGTCCAATAAAATCTATTAATAGAACTAGTGATTTCGATATTCAACTTTTTAAAGAAATAGATTTGTTGATGCCAGAAGATGGTAGAGATGAAAATTTACAAGGTGCATACATGTGTCTTGGAGCATTGTAGATTCTTTCATTGTAGATTGCGAAAGATGTTTTTTAACGGTAAAGTATGTTGGCAACAAAATCTTTTCAAGACTGTCCGATGAAATGTTAGATACTTAAATTACTTAAAAAATAAGTATAAGTTATATACATACATATATAACTCCGATTCCAAATAGTCTTCTTAACAGAATACAAAATTTGTTTTTTTTCACTGTATTTACAATACGGGCAAGAAAGAAATTATATGGTAAATGCGTTTTTTCTAAAAATCTCTTTGGTTTCAAAGCCAATTTATAAGTTTATATATTTTTTATATTTAGTAAAGAGAAACAAAAAATTAAAGCAAAAAATTTTCAGAATTTGTTTATTTCATATTTAATATTTTTATAGGTAATTCAAATTCTTAAATGAAGTATTTATGTAAATATATGGTAAAAAATAAGAAAAAAATCAAAACTTTAAGCTAATTAAACATATTCAAATAAGATATAAATTTTAATAATGCGTGTGTCCTCCTCGATTTTTAATTACTTCATTTAACCAAAGTGGCATAGAGTTTATCAAGCTCTTTTAAGGAGTTATAAGTCATTCCACTTTTGTATATTTCGGCACTTAAGGATTTCGGGTAGCCAGTCCAAAACAGCTATATCATTTCCTTCAAAAAATGCTTTGTTCCTCTTTGGCTACATGTATACGGGTGTTGTCTTGCTGAAAAGTCAAATTATTTCCATAACATTCTTCAGCAAATTCAACAAAAACATTGCCCAGTAATTCCACATTGTTCTTTGCATTTATTTTATGAGAAATAAAACAGATTGGAGAATGTGCTCTATATTCAAAAGCAACCCAAGCCATTAAAGATTACGTGTTGTTCTGGTCCGCGTATCAATTTGTTTTTCTCTCCAATAATATTTGGATCCATCAAGGTTGAATTTTTTTCATCACTGAATATAATACTACGACACTCCTCTTCCCAAAATTTGTACGCCAAATAATTTTGGACGATCATCTTAGATCTCTTAACTCGGTTTGCTATATACCTTATTGAGTGCCCATTTTCCCGCAACAATTCAATCTGCGTACGTTTTACTAACGAAAGTTGGGTTCCACGGAGCATTTCTACCTAAAATCAAATAATTTTCACACAAAGATAAATTATTTAACTGTTTATAGTACTATCAAAGAAAATAAAGTATAAAGAATGTGTATTTGGGCATATTTTGGAATATTTCTCAAAAATATTTCATGACGCGGGGGGAAAGATAGAAGGGAAGGGTAAAGAAACCAAGAGCGTAACCAAGGCAAATTCATATATGGTAGCCGCAGGTCTACAACAAATACAACAATGCAAAAACAACAGGCATTTTGTTTTTGTTGAAGACATTTAATGTTGTCAAAATAGGAAGAAAAAAACTGGAAAAGGAAAAAAATGAACAACAACACGCACAGGCACAACAAACACACACAAAAACAACAAAATTTTGACATTAAGAAAGAGCTCAGCTGTTGACATAATCCCACCTATTATGAATTCGCCTAGAGCGTAACAATGCGTTGTTCTCATCGTGCGTTTTTGTTGTTTGACTAATTTTTTATTTATATTTCTGAAACATTGTTGCCACGAAAAAAAACTTTGTAACCAACATTTGTGAAAAAAATCACAAAATAAGAAAAAATATAACCAAAATTAAATTCGTAGATTTTTGTTTTATTTTTTCAAGTTTAAATTACAATTAATAAAAAAAAAGAAACAAAAAATAGCTTTTTTTATAAGAAAAAAAAATAACCAAAACCAAAAAAATCTACACATCTACACAATAATCAAAAAAATAACCGATTTTGGTTAGAAATAACCAAAAACGGCAACACTGTTCTCGGCACAAAGAGAACATTATAAAAATTATGAGGCATGTGGTAACCCAGAGGAAAATTATTAGTAATATTTTCAAGTTTACTTATTAACCCAATAATATGTATATGTGAGCGAAAAATATAGAAAAATTGTACTGCGCTAAAAACCTAAAAACACCGTATTTAACTTGGCAAGTATTCTTCCAAAAATCGAAATCATTTCTCATTGATATTAGTGAATCATACTATAATATTTCTTTGGGTGTAAAATTGAAGTCTGAAAAAAGCGACATGAACATTCTTCTTTAGAAGCTGACAAGCAAAGCAACTGAATGCATTTTTACGCTCTCATGATGAGAGCAACACATTTTTACGCTCTTTGTTTGTGTTTATTTTCCTTCTGTCTTCCACCCAGCGTTGCCAATTTAGCTCTTTTCGCGCTAGATTTAGCGCCTTTTAACAACCCAAAAGTCGCATTTTTTCTTCTTAGCGCTTTTTTTAAAAAAGGCGCTAAATCAGCGCGTTTTTATTTATTTGGTTTTTGATTTGCAGATTAGCAACATGTTTCCTACTTTTTTTGCAACTAATAAGAAATGCGCTTAATATCAACTCGTTGATGAGAGACGATTTTTTACTTTGTTTTTTTGTTTAAAATTTGACAGATATATCATACTAAAGTTGATTTAAAAAAAACAAACTGTGGCCAACTGCGATCTTGCATACACTTGTGTATAAATTTTTTGTACTTTTGGTTGCAACTGTTTATTTAAAAATTTCTAACGAACATTTACATTTTTTCTTGTATTGTGTTTCTTATAGTGTTTTCACACCAAAAGTTAAAACCTGATTTTAGCATTAAAACCATAATCAGCTGATTTTGTGTTCACACTGCAAATTTTCTTAAATCAGGTTTTAACTTTCATACATTCATGACGGAACAGAAATGTTTTTGTTTAAGAAAAAACAAAAAATATGAAAAATTAAGAAATAATATTAATATTATTGTTAAAATATTGTTATTTATTATTGTTGTAGCATTCATTATTTGAAATTTTATATTTTTACACAACCGGCTTTCTATATTTTTACATTTGTTTTGTTTTTATTTAATTTTTATCAGCTGTTTTTACCATTTCAGAGCTGATAGCTCTGATTTAGTACATAAAACAAGGTTGTATTTCATAAAATCAACTTAAAACCAATTCGAAAAAGGTTTTAAGTTGATTTTAAAACAATAATTTTGTATGGTAAAAGCAGGTTTTATTTTTGATTTTAACGTTAAAACCAACTTTTGCGTTAAAACCACTCGGTGTGAAAACACTATTATAAACTGTTTGTAACAAACCCAACTATTTTTTTCAATTACAGTTAATATTTTTGGCATTTTTGATTTTACTGTGTTTCTAATAAATTATTTGCTTTAAATTGGATTATTTACTACAATTACACAACCTTAAAATAAATATTTGAGGCTTAAAAATTAAGGACTTTTTAATTATATTCACATCTCGTCAAAATTAAATGGTAATTATTTTTTAATTGTTCTTAGAAATGTATTAATTAAATATAACCATTTAGGCTGAGCGTTATGTGCAGAAATACAGAAAAGTGTGGGAGTCTGATCCACTTTTTAAAAAATGGGTGAAGCCAGTAATTAAGGACGATACACGGGCCATATGTATTTATTGTAAATGCCAGATAAATGCAAAACGATCCGATCTGATAAGACACATGAATACTGCAAAGCACCAAAAAACTATTAAACCATTTAATGAAACGGAATTAAGACAACCCGAGCTTTCATTTACAACAAATGCCACAGAAAAACAAAATAGTCAGGCCATGCTTGCACTTTATATTGCCGTTCACAGCCCCTTTTTATCAGCAAATCACCTAGGTGCTTTATGCAATTCTGCGTTTAAAGATAGTAAAGCCGCAAATTTTAATTTACATCGTACAAAGTGTACTAGCATTATAACAAATATTTTGGCACCACATTTTGTGGAAGACCTAGTAGAAGACCTAGGTGATTCTCATTTTAGCTTAATATTAGATGAAGGTATAAATATTAAACATACCTTATTTAAATATGTTTTTAAATTTGTTTGAATTTTTTTAGGAACCGATATTTCAGTGGAAAAGCTATTAGGAGTTGTAATACGATATTACAGCATTGATAATAAACAGTTTGTAACTACATTTTTGGGGCTGATGGATTTAGAAGGTGGAAAGGCAGATGATCTGTTAAAAGGTTTGGAACGACTAACAAAATTGTTTAATTTAGATTTAATGAAACTTTTAGCAATTGGTACGGACAATGCCGCCGTAATGACCGGTGTACATAACGGACTTTACAAAAAAATTAAAGACAAATACAATTTAAAAAATCTTGTATTAATTAGATGTGTTTGTCATTCGCTGCAATTAGCGGTGTGTGCTGCAGCAGAAAAATATTTTCCTCCTAATATTAACTTTATTGTAAAAGAAAGTCACAGTTGGTTTTCTAACTCATCAGTTAGACAAAAAAAATTTAGTAAAATTTTTAAATTAATAAATAACGACAATGCACGACCATTAAAAATTCCTATGACAGCAACGACTAGGTGGCTTTCGATTGAAAAGGCTGTTAAAACAATACTTAAAATGTGGTTAGAATTAAAAACACACTTCAATATTGTTAATGATAATTTATTTGAGACAACTCATCTTAAAGATATGTATAATGATTCAAAAAATTTAGTTTACATAATTTATTTAGCAGCAGTTTTAGGTGAAGTTCATAAAGTAAATTTAGCTTTTGAATCTCAAAGTGCAGATCAAACTAAACTTTTTAATGATTTATACAGATTGTTGCAAGTTTTAACTAACAAAATTATAATGCCTATGGAAGATTTCGATTATATGGAAGGTGATATTGACTCAGTATTGAATGAATATTGCTATTTAGGATACAATTTTGAAAAAGTTTGTCATGAGTGTAATATTGAAGGTTGTGAAAAGAAATTAATAAAACAGAATTTAATAATATTTACCAAAGCACTTATACTTGAAATCAGAGCAAAATTGCCAACTAATTTTAAAATTTTAAAAAAATTATCTTTGTTCAGTATAGACAATATTTTTTCTCATGACACAACAAATGTAATAGAATTTATAAAAGAATTTATTGATTGTAAAAATGAAATTGAAGAAATGGAAAATTGCCTTAGTAATTTAAAATTATGCGAGTGGAAAAATAAAGATAAAACTGAATCATTTTGGATAGAAGTACACTGTTATAAAAATTCATTAAATGAAAATCCTTTTCTTAAACTTTCAAAATTTGTCATTAATTTATTAAGCTTTCCATATTCTAATGCAGAAGTGGAAAGATCTTTTAGTGTAATGAATTATTTCAAAACAAAAATAAGAAATAGAATGTCACTTAATACAGTAAATTCATTACTTCATATCAAATATGGCCTCAAAATGAAAAATTCATGTTGTGAAGACTATTTGATACCATCAAATGTTTCATCAAAAATTAATTCAAATGTTACATATAAAAAATCAAAATATTATATAAAAACAATATTATGGCCAGAAGTTGATTATAATGATGAGGACAAAGATATTTCTTTTCTGGAAGATGAACAAGTAATGTTTTGATCATCAATATTAATGTTAGTCTTCTCTGATTTCAAACCATTTTTTTATTTTAAAATAATATTCGATATTAATGATTTATTTAAATTTGTAAAGCATTTGTACCTGAATTTAAAAATTACTACGTAAATGTAAGTAGTAAAGCTTAAACAAAATTTAATATAAAATCTACTATTTGTACCTGAATTATAATACCAAATATGTAGTAATGTTTAATAAAAAATGTTTTTAATACCAATATTTGAGTTTTTGCATTTGAAAATAATTTTTAGCGCTTTTTAGCGCGTTTTGATGTGATGGACGGCGCTTTTTGCTTATAAATAGTTGACAACGCTGCTTCCACCCTCCTTATCAAGAAATGATTTTAGCGAGAGCGGGTCGTAATGTTTGGTGAGAGCGGGTCATGATGTTACAACCCGCCTATTGTTGCCAATTTGACGTTTTTCCCGTCAGATCTGACGTTTTTGCAATGCCAATTACGAGAAAAAATGCTGTTTAGCGGTTAGCGTGAAATCTGGAGATTTTTACAGCGCTTTAGCTTTTTTTAGCGTTTTTTCCAAGGTTGAATTATATGATATAAATAATGAAAAATGCAACCATATATTTGTATTCGAGAGTCGAATAACGGTTAGTAGAAAAAGTACAGTAGTCGCCGTAGTCTAGTAAGTAGTGTGTTCGCTTATTAGACGTAAAGCCCTGGTTCGAACTCCAGGCCAGACATCAAAACGAAATTTGAAAAAAAAATATTTCTTCGGCTACTTCCCCTCAGTAGATTTCTGGCAAAAACTCTGAGAGTAAATAAACCTGCCATGAAAAAGTTTCTCAAAAGCTGTCGTTCGGAGTCGACGTTAAACTGTAGGACCCGCTTCTCAAGTATGAAATTAAGGCACACAACCTAAGTGGTTTGAAAAGCTAGGCCGTAATCCTGACTGAAGGGTTGTAATGGCCAATTATGTATGTATGTATGTAAATATGTAGAAAAAGTACAAAGCAAAAATCGAAAACATAAAGTTGAAATCTATTTCAAATGAAGGTGAAGCTTAAAGTGTTGTATTTCAAATAAGAAAAAATATCAAAAAAGTAATACATGATAAAAAAAAGATAAAATTGTTACAACATAAATTATATGAATATAATTTTAAAATGTACATTTAAATTGAATTTTTTCTTTAAAAAGTTATGGCACCTCAGTTTCCACAAAAGTTTCGAAACGAATGGCTGGACCATTGTAAACTAATAGGATGGCTAACAAAAAATTAACAAGATCCTACAAAAAGTTTTTGAAAGTATTGCAAACGTGCTTTATCCGGAAAGTTGAGCGATTTAATTAATAACGGAGAAACCCAAAAACATAAAGCCGCAGCATCTTTAAGAATAATAGAAAATATGTGTAATTATTTACATTTTATTTTATTTAACGTTAATTTAAAATTTTCAAACTATTTATTTGACGGGTTTCTGACGGTTTTGTAAAAATTTAATTTAGCGATTTCTGGCGATTTTTAAAGCCCAATTTGACGGGAAATTTTGAAAAAAATTTGGCAACACTGAACCCGCCATAAGAAATTTTACTTCTACATAATGCGCATTCTTTATATCCATATTCTTTGGTACTATTCTTTAAAATACTTACGCCAAATAATGTTTTTTGCACCTTTTATTGTTTCAGTTATAATTTATGAGATAAATCTGTTAAAAATTTTACTTTAAATTTTAGTCAGAGAAGTTATTATTGTTGGGAAGACAATTGATGCAGCGTTTTAATAAGTAGCATTAAAAATTAAAGTTTCCTTGGCTGTATACGAGTATATAGAGACACAAATGATTTATTCTTATTTTTGTTAATTTTTATTTTTTATTTTATAGACACCTAATTGTGATAAATATTAAAAATAAATCAATATTTTAATGAAACAACTTATTTAAATTTTTTGTTATTGCGAAATCCCAGATTATATCGATATTATTGGATCCTGAATTGAACCGGGATTTTTAAAAATCAATCCCGTTTGACATTCCTTATTTACACTCATTTAAATTCTAATGTTGTTTTAGCGTAGTTAATACTTTATAAAGATTTAATTTTGTATACAATCTTTTGCTTAAAATTCACAAAATTTTTCAAATATATTAGATTTACGCTGCCCATTTAATGAAATGTGCATGCAAATTTTGTATGCCATGTAATGATGCGCATCAAGGAGTAAGTTTAGCATGTTTGCACGTACGTATTCAAGTATAACTTTTTTTTATAAAATAATTTCGTTTAGTTATAAGACATTAAAACTGGACATTATGCATTTTCTCCAACTTGAGGAACTCCTTAGTCTATCATGATTTCGCAAGATTACGGAAAGATGAAAACTATGATTCCTTATACAAACAATTTTTTTAAATTTTATAAAGTCCGGTAGCTGAATGTCAATCAAACCTACATTTTTGTATAATTATAGAACCTATCGAATGCAAATTTTTCTTATGCCAAAACAATAATTATTTTTTTTTTTTGTATATACACTGCTGTTCAATAAAATAGATTCACCATGATCAACATCTTGCAATTAATTAAAGAAGAGTCACGCTTCAAATTTTTGAAATGTATCGGAAATATATTCATAAGAGGCCAGTTAACAAAGTGCAGTTACTTTTTTACATATATTCCATTGCATAAGAGATGTCTAGTAAACTTTTTGGAGAGCAGGTGAATCTATTTTTTTGAACAGCAATGTATTTTTTTAGCAAATTTTCATTCATGTCAGTTATGAATGCCTTTAAACACAAATAAACAATTCACAGAAATTATTACGATAATTATTGGTATTTATTCCATTTAATTATTTAGCATATAACAACAATAACTGCAACAATTTATTTAAGGTACCACAGTAATATTTTTAGACTTAATCATATCCACCAGTATTTTGGCACCGACACCATTTGCCTCCTGATAGTAAGGTAAGGCTTCTAAACGTTTGATCCAAGCAGTTAATTTTGGGTATTTGGATTTATCAATATCGACAAATGCCTCCAGCGATGTTACCGAACTTATGATACTGAAATCGGCAATTGTCAAGTGATCGCCAGCAATATAGGGCGAATCTTTAAGGAACACCTCCAAGAAATCGTATATTTCAATGATTGCATTCATTTGGTGTTCTGGCACTCTGTTCTCGTTTCTAATGAATAGGGGACCAGTAATATTACGTAGGCCACCCTGGAACATTACACCACTCTCAAAGTGCATACGTTGATCGACAAGAGCACGTTTAAGTAAATCCTTGGGATAGAGGGAGTCATCCTTGCCATACTTGCTTACCAAATAGGCAATAATGGCATGGGAATCCCAAATGTATTGGCCATCATCTTCCAATAAAGGTACAGTGTGCTGTGGATTTTTCTTGAGATATTCCTCTGAGAAGTGTTCCTTTTCCATCAAATTCATGCGTTTGTACTCAAAAGGCAAATTTAAAGCTTTTAAGGTTAACAAACAAGCACGCACAGGTGGACTGGCATCAACACCGTATAAAGTCAACATTTTCTCGATTTATTAGGAATTTAAACACTTGAACACTGTAAATAAAACGTTTGCTCCGAACGGCGGCTCCAACCTGACTGAAAATAATTCATAGAAATATTTATTATATGATTGAGAACTTTTGTTGATAAAAGCTTTTCTCCTCACTCTTATCATAAAGTTTACTATTCAATTGATATGAAATAATATCTACTTTATTTATAAACTGATAAACTACTCAATTGTATAGAATTCCAACTGCACATAAGTCACCATGACTTTGTTATTTTGAAGTCAGTAGCCATTATCTCTGCTTTGGTGAGATGTTTTACTAAGAGATAGAATAATACTAATAATACAAACGTAAGTTATGTTAATAGATTAGGTTATTTTTGCTAATTTTTAGTTTAAAAAAATTATGCGCACTGGTGGCGTGACTATTAATGTGAATTCGACATTCTGGTCTGTTACACTACACCAAGTATATGATTTATGTTACTCAGCTCATAATAATTATGATGTAATTTGTAATTGTATTATATTTAATTAATCAATTAAATAAGCAAATGAAAAAATTGTCTTCACAATTCGTATAAGAATTTAATATTTATTAATATTTTATCCAGTGTTCGAAAAAATACATACTGTACACAAACCATTGTGTACGTCACTGATAAAATAATTTTAACCTTCATTTAAGTGATTGTGAACTCGTACGCAAACACATTACTTATGCCCTGGTTAGCCAAGCGTAAGGAACGTAAAATCGTAACGTACGTAGTCGTAAAAACGTTTGTGTAGTTATAGAACCGTTCAAAACGGGACATATGTCAACGAAGAATGTAAATAAACACAAACGAACACAAAACAATGCTAAGAAATTTTTATACAGACATTTGCACTCATCATCAGTGTTGCCGTTTTTGGTTATTTTTTGTCAATGTGTAGATTTGGTTATTATTTTTCTTATAAAAATAGCTTTTGCTTTGTTTGTTAAAATTAATTAATTAGTAAGACTATAATTTTATTTTGTTATTTTTTGTTTCTTTTTTTCTCATTTATAATTTAAATAAAAAAAAAAAATTAAATAAAAAAACTGCGAATTTATTTTTCCTTATTTTTCTCATTGTAATGGCAAGGAAAAAATCATCAGGTGGAAAATATCATTATGGAAAGTTTTACATATGTACATACAACATAAGAATGTTTGGAAATTTTATGGTGATTGAATTGCAAAACAGAGGACCTTAAAATATAACCCTTTGAAATACCCCATGTACCTGTACTATCTAATGATGATACTTTCTCGCTGTATTCTACTAGGTGGTTTGTTGGCTTATATATAGATGTGAGTCCTGAATAACTTTCGGAACTATAGATTTTAAATAATAGCTTGTGTGGCTTGCTTCCAGCTCCTTGACCGCCAATGTCTTTATTTTAATACATTTGTTTTTAATGTATTGGACGTTTATCCCAAGAACACTTGAGTCTAGTCATCGTGGCCACGTGTTATTTCTTCAATTGTAGTCTACTGCAAGTAAAAGCGATTATCAGTTAATAGTAATGCTCTCAGGGAGTTGCAATAAACATTTTATAGTAGTACTATTTGAGATTTTTAGCTTTTCACTGATTCCAAAAGAAAGTAATAAACTCTTCACCAATTTGGAGATCATTTAAGATCTTCTCATCATTAGCATCTTTTATTATAATATTCTCATTTCGCTGTTTACCAATTCAATCCTTTAAAGAACGGCAACATTTCACTCAAATATCTCTCATAATAGTTATTCATTGATTCTTTACACGCCGTCTTTATTACTTCGCATATACGTTTCAATCTGCGTTTTATATTTTGATTCTCTAGTTTCTGAAGTTTCTATTTATCCAGGGTGTTATATTTCCGCAAATTCTTTTTTTCATACCTAAGTATACTACAACCATCAACAACATTTTTAATATTAACAACGACATATCGTATTCCGGATTGCCGGTCGTATTCTGGGTTTTTGCCAGAAATCTGCTGAGAGGAAGTTCGCTGAAGAAATATTTTTTCATATTTTGTTTTGTTGGTATTGGTTTTAGTGATGTCTGACCAGGGGTTTGAACATCGTGGTCCCATGTCTAATATCCCAATACAATACTTACTAGACTACGCCCACTGTATGTACATACTCTCGCCAACTCCGCCAAAATGTTCAAGAGACGCTGAGGCAATACCTTATTTTGTAATTAAATATCTTTTCTAAATAAAATCTAATAAATCTAATTAAAGTCTTGAATATTTATGTGAAATTATTATTATTTTCAATTATTGATATGTTTAACTCACACCTGTTAAATGTCGATCGATTACATTACTTATTAAAGAGAATCGTAATGTTTATTTAGTTCAATAAACAAATTTTTCAAATTACTAATTGATTACGATTAAAAGTAATCTAATAATAATTAGGATTACTAGCGGTTAGTACAAAATGATCAAAAAGATTCACAAGTAAATCAGAAATAATCGAATTATTTTCAATGATTATTTCTGATTATTTTCAATAATTGTCAATCGTTCGATAAATTTAGAAAATATACAAAACAAACTAATTTTCACAAAAACACAAATGTTTTTAAGCATGTAAGTGCAGATAGCTAATTGAATTGTTTTATGAGATAAAACCCAGATGCATTTTTTTCAATTTGAATAACTTAAAGCGTGAAACGATGACTTTCGAAAAATTCCCATTGCCTCGCTTGTCGCCAAACTGCCAGTGCCATGTAAGAACACAGCAAAAATTGTGTCAATGGCTCTAATCACACGAGAACAATTGTGCTGGCGTAAAATGATAGTTTATAGGCAAGAGAGGTGAAGAGAATGGTTTTTTGGTGGCGTAAAGTTTCAACCAGTTACAATCCCGCATTACCAAACATCAAATGAATGCAAAAACTCTAACACATACAAAGCTGCTACATTTCGTGCCAAACTAATTTTCATCCCGTGTGATTTGAAAAAATCAAAAATTTTGCGACTAAGAATTGTTGTCGTGTGATTAGAGCCAATAGAACTCGATGGTTTAAGTTAAGTCAACTAAGCCTTCCTGTCTCCCCAAACGATTTGTTTAGAACTCACTTATTTTGTGGTTCGTTTGTATATGTATATATGTATACATGATTTTAAAAAACAATAAAGTAGTCTGCATATATATCTTAAAAGGCAAAGTTTGAAAATATTTACAAATTTTTCTGTCGAACAATAATACTCTCTAGCAGAGAGTCTCTACTAAGATTTACCATCTTTATCACGACCTTCCAAAAGTTCAAAGATGTCTTGGAAATAATTGAAAAATATAATAACTCCGATATTATTATCAGAGTATTTCTTTTAAGTATAAGGTTATCGAAAAAGTTATTTAATAAAGTACTAAAATTAATTTTTATATTTATATTATATTTATTATTTATATTTATATATAAATTTATATTTCCACAAAACATTATTTAGAATTAAAATTAATTTTGAATTACTAACAATAAAACTTCATTCAATAAGAATTAGATGGAACAGAATATTATTTATGGCTGCGGGGACACACGCCCCAACTCTTGAGTGATAGTAATAATTAAAAATTAAAATATGTAATAGTTTTTGTTAAAGATCTTTTTAAATTTATAATTATTATTAATGTGTAAGCCTTTGACCATTTTCGATTCAATGGAGTGTGGTATTCTGCAATCAAAATGTAAATTCAAGTACAGCGAATTATTTTGAAAGATTGTTTAATGTACACTGGCTCAAACAATTGCCCGTACACCATGCTATATAAAGTGTATTGCATAGCATTTCCAAAAATACATACATAATTGGCCATTACAACCCTTCAGTCAGGATTACCACTCATGTTGTGTGCCTTAATTTTATACTTGAGTGGCGGGATCTACAGTTTAGCGTCGACTCCGAACGACAGACTTTTTGAGAAACTTTTTCATGGCAGGTTTATTTACTCTCAGAGTTTTTGCCAGAAATCTTCTGAGAGGAAGTCGCCGATGAAATATTTTTTTTTTCATATTTCGTTTTGATGTGTGACCGGGGATTTGAACGCTGGCTTCGCGTCTAATAAACCAACACACTACCTACTAGATTACGGAGTTTTTTTTTTTCAAAAAATACCAACTCGATTTTAGTCAACTAAATTTTTTCAAATCTATAAGTAACCAAAACAATAAACATTTTCACCATTTACTACAAAAATAACCAAAAATCAAGTTAACCAAAAAACTTAAACAATTGCCCGTATGTACATCTTAGATAGAAACAATTAATTGCACCAACGTTCTCTCTAAGAACGGCTTTTTACTGCAAACTTTCCTGATTTTTTTCTGTTTTGTTTTACTTTGGTATTATTATACATACATACATACATATTCAAATTAATTGTTATTTCAGTTGCTTATAGATATTTTTAATCTCTCGATTCCTCGGCCTCCGAAATACAATACAATATATTTCCAATTGCGTCATCATTGAGTCGGTGTATATGTACATATATGCAGTGATGAGAAAAATAATAGTACACCAATGTGATATTTCGAAATTTGGAATCGAAAATGGAAAATTGTTATTTTTTTATATTTTTTTTTTAGTAAATTTTCATTCATGTCAGTCATGAATGCCTTTAAGCATAAATAAACAAATCACAGAAATATTCCCGAATTATTACGATAATTATTGGTATTTATTCGATTTAATTATTTAGCACATTACAACAATAACTGCAACAATTTATTTAAGGTACAACAGTAATATTTTTAGACTTAATCATATCCACCAGTATTTTGGCACCGACACCATTTGCCTCCTGATAGTAAGGTAAGGCTTCTAAACGTTTGATCCAAGCAGTCAATTTTGGGTATTTGGATTTGTCAATGTCGACAAATGCCTCCAGAGATGTTACCGAACTTATGATACTGAAATCGGCAATTGTCAAGTGATCGCCAGCGATATAGGGCGTATCTTTAAGGAACACCTCCAAGAAATCGTATATTTCAACGATTGCATTCATTTGGTGTTGTGACACTCTGTTCTCGTTTCTAAAGAATAGGGGACCAGTAATATTACGTAGGCCACCCTGGAACATTACACCACTCTCAAAGTGCATACGTTGATCGACAAGAGCACGTTTAAGTAAATCCTTGGGATAGAGGGTGTCATCCTTGCCATACTTGCTTACCAAATAGGCAATAATGGCATGGGAATCCCAAATGTAATGACCATCATCATCCAATAAAGGTACAGTGTGCTGGGGATTTTTCTTGAGATATTCCTCTGAGAAATGTTCCTTTTCCATCAAATTCATGCGTTTGTACACAAAAGGCAAATTTAAAGCTTTTAAGGTTAACAAACAAGCACGCACAGGCGGACTGGCATCCAAACCGTATAAAGTCAACATTTTCTTGATTTATTTGGAATTTAAACACTTCAACACTGTAAATAAAACGTTTGCTCTGAACGGCGGCTCAAAACTGACTGAAAATAATTCATATAAATATTCATTAGATGATTGAGAACTTTTGTTAACACAAGCTTTTCTTCTCACTCTTATCATAAAGTTTACTATTCAATTGAAATTAAATAATTTCTATTTAATTTATAAACTGGTAAACTACTCAATTGTATAGAATTATTAAATTTCATTCCAACTGCACATACTTAAGTCATCATGAGTTTGTTGGTTTGAAATCATTAGCCATTATCTCTGCTTTGGTGGGATGCTTTACTAAGAGATCACATTGAATAATATAAACGTAATATATGTCAATCCATTAGATTACTTTTTGCCAACTTTTAAACTTTAAAATGAAAAAAATATGGGTGCACTGGTTACTGACGATGTTTTGCTATTCAAAATTAATTTAATCTAATTCATTTTTATTTATATTATTATTTACATTTGAAATCTAAGTGTCACCCTAACGTTTCATAAATTAGCTTATTTATCAATTTTGTAAGTTTAACCAAAAATTAACAGTTAAACAATACGATGCATTTACTATATTGTGACTACCACGCTTGGTGACGATACACATTATAGTACCACTACCATGTTAAATATTTTCTTCATTTCTATCTCCTCCGTACTAAAGTACATCCGCACGAGTTGAAATGATATATTTTTTCTCGTCTGAAGAAAACAAATTATTCCAAATCTCATTAGGTACGCTTTAGTATGGAGGAAAAAAATAAGGTGCTCAATCCAAAGAACTTGCGTGAAACAGTCGTGCATGGCCTCGGCAGTACAATACTGGATGTATTTTGGCAATAGATGTGAACAGTTTGGAATTTATTGAGAAAACAATTAATTAGAGAGACTATTTAAACATTCTAAAGAACAAATTCATCTAAAGTTCGTAAGAATTAAGAATTTCTAATGGTCATTACTTACAACATGTCAATGAACCCAGTCATACGGCTGCCAATGTGAACATATGATTTGCCTACCATAGTCCCCACAGGCTTAATACTCTTGCAAAAAGTTCCGATATGACTCCAAGAGACTATTTAAGAGATGATTTGAAAGAACGGTTACGTAGTCGCTAAACCTCAAGCAAAAGTTAACCGAAATACTTGCTCATGAGTGCATGGCGGCAAATATCTCCAGAAAACACTAAACAAAACTTGGCTTGACCTTTACGGACATCCTACTAAATATAAAGGAACACATTTTCATATATTACACAATACATTTGATCATGTTATGATCTTTAACAAAGTTGTTGCGCATGAGCCGAGGAAGGTTTCTAACTTGGTGCGATTAATTTCCGATAGATGCCGCCACTGAGAATTATTCCAAATGAATTGAATCGTAAACTATGCATTTGATCATGTGTTGTTAGGACAAATAACAGATTTTTTAGGACTCATCCTTTATGATTTTATTAACATTTGGTATAACTAATTCCCGTAAAATGTCAATCACAAATTTTAAACATTTTAATTTTGGAAAATTTTTAAAAATGCTGTTGTTTGTATCTCAGACATTTAAAGACATTTAATTTTTAAAAATTAAATTGGCGTTTCTTCGGTAATACGAAAATGTTTTTAGTAAGTAAATTTCTATTATTCTTTAACAGTCCAATAAGAATAGTTGTGTTTATTAATTATAATTTAAATAGTTTCTGAAGTTATAATTCTAAACTTTAATATGTCTGATAAAGATTACACTGGAATTACCTCAGATAGTGGCACAGGTAAGAAAAAAAAGATTTACTTATAGTTTTATAATTAAAATATAATTAAAAGAAATGAATTCAAGAATTTTGGATTCAGAAAATGAAGATGAATTAAAAAAAATAAATTATTTGTCATCAGATGATGATAATGGAGTGCCATGTGATTTCAGCACAAATTCTCTAAAAGCGAATGAGTTACCAGAAAGAAATGATGATAAATATGCTCAAAAATTAATAAAATCTTATAGGAATACAGGAAAGAAATATTACACTGCAGCTGGAAAAAGATTTCTAGCAAAAACTCTGAGAGTAAATAAACCTGCCATGAAAAGTTTCTCAAAAGTCTGTCGTTTGGAGTGTTAACACACACAACATGAGTGCTGTTGAGAAGCTAGGCCGTAATCCTGACTGAAGGGTTGTAGTGGCCAATTATGTATGTATGTATGTATATAAAAATGTACGTCCCACTTCAACTCTTAAGGATATGATGGAGTTACTAAGGTATATACCTACCACATATGCACCATAATTATTTTAACAACCTCACACATAATCAGCGTTGTCAACTATCCATTTTCAAAAAGCACCAAACTCGTTAAAAAAAACGCGTAATTTTGACAAAAAAGCACTAAAACATTACAATATTTATTTTAATTTTATCACCATTTTATATAATCAGTAAAAAAAATTTACAAACCAAAATGAATATTATTTATTTAACCATTTATTTATTATTTAACCATTTATTTTGCCATTTTAGTATCGTTCGCCATGCATTTTCAATATTTCTCAAAATGTCTGGTTTAGATTCAAATTCTCTAGCTAATGTCATGATTTCATCTTTTGTATGGGATATAACATTATTTACATTGATTACTGAAATTTTGCTTAGCATTTCGTAGTTTTTAGGAAGTCTTAATCTTATTTCTTCTACCAATTTTTTTAGTTTTGAAGCAGCCCAGTATTTTGATATTGTAACCATTTTTATTATTTTTATTATTTGAATATATTTTTGAATTTAACGACTCTTTTGAGTACAACCCTATGTAAAGCTTATTTCAACTATGTAAATATTAATACTTTTGTATACAACGCTGTCTAGATTACCGGACAAGTACAATTGGCATTGTTGTTAGATTGAAGAAATTGTATTTTTCTTGTTGGCATTGTTCTCCATGAACAATTATAATCTTAGAAATAAGATTATTTCAGTTTTATTTTTTTGATTTGGTGTCACTGACATGAAAAGAAAAGCACTAGGCACTAACTCGAAAATTTTCCGCGTCGAAAGTTTTAAAAAGCACTAAAAACAGTGCTAAAAGCACTGAGTTGACAACGCTGCACATAATCTTAATGAGGAGAAATAATATTGCAAAATCTTTAATATTATCCTTAATTAATAAATGTTAGTTTAATTGTTTAACCCTTTGCACGTGGCACCGTTTCGGAGGTTAACTACCAGCAACTCGACTTCACTTTTTAACGAACACGTACGTCCTGGAAACATGATATACAGTATAATTTTAGAACCAAGTAAGGAATAGTAATGAAATTTGTTTTATATGAATTTGTGGAACATTTAAGAACACTTGTTTAAAAAATACAGTGAAAGCTCCACTGGCGGACAGCTCTAATAGGCGGACATCTCCGCTAGACGGACGATTTTCTAAGTCCCGTCAATTAGGTCGTATTTTTAGAGCAAATTCATCTCCCCTGGACGGACGCGGACACCTGTTTTTCCAAAAACATCTCCCATAGGCAGACAAATAAATATTACAAAAGGCAAAGCTGAGCAATTTTTTGGTATTTCGGTTTATCCCCCTTTTATACTATGCGCAATGTGTAGAGATTACATACATTTTTCTTTGTTGAGTGTGTACTTTTCAACTTTTTTTTTTTTTAATCGAACGTCCCCGGCCACACACTAACCCACCCTCACCCGACCGCGGAGGGCTCGTCCCCATTACGTAGGGACACGTACACACTACAGTCCGGACTGTAGCGGGTAGGGGAAAAGTAATGGCAACAAGAACACAAATCAGCTACAGAACTTAATCACAAGCTGAATAAACTAACAATCCACAGGAACTACCTATGACAAGAACGAAAATACATTTTTATATAATAATTTACAAATTAGTGCCAGCATATAAGCTACGTTTTATATTACAACCACTACAATTAAAATCAATAAAATCGTAATATAAGTTAAAATCTTTACATAATCTACAAAAAGGAAAATTACATCCATAGTTCGTTCTATAGAAATCTAAAGAAAGAGGACGATAGTGCCGTGAAAATCTTGCAGGAATACTGAAACTCAGGTTACAAAGCAAAAACTCAGAATTGATATCACCTTTAAGCAGATTAAAAACAAAACAAACACCTAAAACAGCCCTTCTACATTCCAAAGTTGAAAGTTTTATCAAACCTAATCTAGCCTCATATGACGGAAACCCATTGGCATAATCCCAACCTAAGCCACGTAAACAGAATAATAAAAACTGCCTCTGCACAGTCTCTATTGAATCACTATGACAACGATAGTATGGATTCCAAATAATAGACGTATACTCCAAAATAGGTCTAACAAGTGAAATGTATATCAGTCTAGTTATATAAGGATCAATGAATTCCCTAGCCCATCCCATTCCCAAAACCAAGAACAGCCCGAGCCTTGCCAATCATCATACTAATATGATCAATAAAAGACAGTTTCATATCCAATAATACTCCCAAATCAAGTAATGTAGTCACAGTTTAAAAAAGGCAAGAATTAATCACATAAGTGGGCGAAATCACGCCACCGCGAGAGAAAACCATGCATTTACATTTTTTTAAGTTAAGATCCATTAAATTAACTCTGCACCAAGTTAAAAACAAATCAATATTCCGCTGAAGAACAGCCTGACCATGATCATCATCAAAAGTATAAAATAATTTAACGTCGTCAGCATACATTAGAATATTACAATCAGAAATAGCACAAGGAAGATCATTAAGAAACAATAAAAACAGTAAAGGACCCAAATGGCTACCCTGCGGAACACCAGATGTAACATATACAGTCTTAGACAATACATTCCTAAACAATACCCTCTGAGTCCTAAGGGAGAGGTAGGAGTCTAGCCAACGATGAATAATATCGGGAATACCGATTAATGACAGTTTAAGAAGCAAAATACTATGGTCAACCCTATCAAAAGCCTTACTGAAATCAGTATAAATCACATCAGTCCGAGCGCCTGCAAGAAAACCCCTGAAAACAAGTGTAGTAAATTCAAGAAGATTAGTGACAGTCGACCTACCTTTTAAAAAACCATGCTGGAAAGGGGATATTAAAGATTTCGTATTAAAAAAGAGATAATCCGTCACGAGTTTCTCCATCAACTTGGGAATAGCACTGAGTTTGGCGATACCCCTGTAATTGGAAATATTGGATTTATTACCCGACTTATCCAAAGGAATTATAAACGAACTCTTCCAAATAGATGGAAAATGACCAGCCCACAGAAGCCCATTGAATATAAAGGTCAAAGGACCACTCAATTTCTATTCCTGAAGATCGTTTTCACCCTACGATTGAGTTGAACATCTATGTGCCAGCTGAAGTACGCAAAAAACATCGTTATAAAGCCTTTTGCTTCCACCGTATGGATTACAATAAATTCAATTATTTATTATTGAATGTTGATTGGGATTCAATAATTTCAGGAAATAACCTCGATGATATTATCTCCAAGTTCTATGCTGTATTACATCACTGCATATCTGAATCAGTTTCGACAAAATTTGCTTGTAATAATAAGGGTCCACCATGGAATAGCTGTTACTTATCTAACATCAAAAACAGGAAGAATAAACTTTATAAAAAATATAAGTTATCTGGCTCTTCTCTCGATTATATACATTATTCAATAGCAAGAACTAATTACATCACTGCTAATAAATTGGCATATAACAACTATTTACACCGAATGAAGTCAAAAATAAAAAGTAATCCAAAGTCTTTCTACAAATTTATTAACTCCAAACGTCGCATAAATATATACCCGAACTACCTAAAATTTGGATCTCGTAGTGCTGACGACGAAATGTCCATAAGTAATTTGTTTGCTGAGTTTTTTGCAACAACTTATTCTTATAAATCATTCAAAAATCAAGCTTCCTATCCTTATGATATAACACAGTCATCAAGTATTCATATTTCGTATATTGCTGTTGAAACTGTTCGAAAAAATCTTTTGTCAATACAAAGCTCATTTTCCCCAGGTCCTGATGGTATACCTACTTGTATTCTTAGACATTGTTCTGAGAACCTTTCTGGTCCCCTAACGGCAATTTTCAATAAATCTATTAAACTGGGTTATGTTCCTACTGCTTGGAAAAAATCATTTATAATTCCATTGTTTAAAGCTGGCAACAAATTGGAAGTTTCTAACTACAGAGGTATAGCAAAATTGAATGCAATTCCAAAACTCTTTGAAGAAATTGTAACTGACTCCTTATATCATCAAATATCTTCAATTTTAACCTCACATCAACATGGCTTTCGAAAATTATGTTCAACTTCTACTAATATCTTGGAATTAACAACTAAAGTAAATTAAGGTTTCATCAAACGGCAACAAACTGATGTTATCTATACAGACTTCAGTAAAGCATTTGATAGAGTCAACCATGATCTTTTGCTTTATAAACTTTCTTGCATGGGTTTTAGTAACAATGCAGTACGTTGGCTGAAATCTTATCTTTCTGGTAGAACTCAGCAAGTGAAATTTGAAAATGCTCTATCTAAAGTCATCGATGTTCCCTCCGGAGTGCCTCAAGGAAGCCATCTTGGTCCAGTACTATTCACTTTATTTATAAATGATTTGCCATCTGTTATTATTCATTCTAATATACTCATGTATGCTGATGATGTTAAAATTTTTAAGTCGCTTGATAGTATATCTGTTCAGTCAACTCTTCAAAAGGATATTGATTATTTCTGTCAATGGTGTGAAGTCAACTTGTTGGAGTTAAACTTTAATAAATGCAAACATATGTCATTTCATCGTTCATTTAAACTTGATACCTCTTATCATTTCAAAGACAAAATTTTGGAAAAGGTTTTAAATATAACTGATCTTGGAATCTTGTTAGATCATAAGCTTACGTTTTCTGAACACATATCAATGATGGTGAACAAAGCAAATGGTGTCATAGGATTTATAAAACGCTGGTCAAAGGAATTTACTGATTCCTACGTAACAAAACAATTATATACATCTTTGGTGCGCCCTATTCTTGAGTATGGATCTATTATATGGGATCCACATTTTCTCATTTACGTGAACTTAATTGAATCTGTACAGAAGCGCTTTCTGTTATTTTGCTTGAGAGGACTTGGATGGAACTCTTTTGTTCTCCCTTCGTATGAAAGTAGACTCGCTCTTATAAAACTACCTACACTGAAAAGTCGAAGAATAATGCTAAGTGTCTCTTTTCTTCTGGGTTTAATACGTGGTGATGTCCATTCTGATTATTTGTTGCGTAAGATTAATCTTAATGTTCCAATTAGACCTTCTCGTAATTTTAATTTATTAAATTTAGAATTTCACCGATCAGTCTATGCCAACAACGACCCTTTTCGTCAAATATGTTTTAAGTTTAATAATCTTTATCATTTAATTGATCTTTCTAAAAGCAATTATTCTTTAAAGAGAAAAATTATACTGTACTTAAATCATTAAATATTAATTATATATATTGTTTGTATATTTAAATTTAGTCTGTAAGGAACTACTATCCATAGACATAAATAAATAAATAAATAAATAAAAATAAAAAAGACAACAGCGCACTTTCTCAAAATACAGGCCGGTACCCCGTCAGGGCCAGGTAAGTATGTAAGTTTCAGTCCAGACAAAGACTCAAGAACAGACTCCTCATCAAATGAATATATATTAGAAATAGAGACACTTCCCACTGAATAAGGATACGAAAAGCTGCTGCCCTGATCATGGCCCAAGTCCAACTGCCTATACGTAGACTGAAAAAAGTCAGCAAACATATTCGAAATATCAAGGTAACTAGAGGATGATACGCCACCGTAAAACATCTCAGAGGGAAACAAAGATGATTTACGTTTAGCTCGAACGAAGTCGTAAAACGACTTAGGATCACTAGCGAAGTTCGACCTGACTCTAATCAAATATTCCTCATAACAGTAATGATTCATTCTACGATAATCCGCACGCGCCCTAGAGTAAAGAGCATAATTAATATCAGTACCCGATCTAACAAACTTTTTAAATAACCTCGATTTTCTGTTCCTCAACTTTGACAGTCTAGCCGAATTCCACGGGGGACCAGAACGCTCCAAACGATTATTTACAAATGGAACACACTCCCTAAAACATTTAAATAATACCTCATAAAAACCATCTAAGATCCTATCAAGTGAAAACGAGTCATATGGTGGTGAAATAAGTACAGAAAACCAATCTACAGAGGATAGTAGTGTATTTAAACGACTAAAATCCGTACGATGGAAATTAAACGCCCCTTTTCACCTAATGAGCGCTCAATTACAGGAGGTAAACAAAGATCAACTTCGATAGAAAGTAACAACGTAGGATGATAACCATCCTCAGGAATAGATATGGGATCAATGCGAAATAAAGAAGAAATACTTGGATCCTCTAAAAATACAAGATCCAAAACTCTACCCCTTGAATTCAACACACCGTTAACCTGGAAAAGACCTAGATCACACATAGCGGACAGAATTTCATCATAGAATGGAACTGAAGAACATTGCACCAATGAGCCAGTCTCAGGTGAAAAATTCCAAGATGTATGCGGAAGATTAAAATCACCAAGAACCACTATAATCCCCTCTTGCCCCATTGAATCAATTACTACAGAAATCAAATCGAAGTGAGCCCTATAGATATGAATGTCAGAACAGGGAGAAATATACGAGCAAGTAATGTATATAGACTTTCCACGGTCATAGACCTTAACGCAAATGAACTCAATATCCTCAGAAGGACACAAGTCAATCAATTCAAAGGTATATTTAGAGCAAATGGAAATAAGAACACCACCACCATTTCTAGACTTCCTATCCCGTCTATAAATGTTAAAATTACTAGACATAATCTCAGAATCAAGAATATTGCAAT
This sequence comes from Sarcophaga rosellei, assembly GCA_930367235.1. Classification (NCBI taxonomy): domain Eukaryota; kingdom Metazoa; phylum Arthropoda; class Insecta; order Diptera; family Sarcophagidae; genus Sarcophaga; species Sarcophaga rosellei. The sequence goes on along the minus strand of OV884021.1, from coordinate 48,387,735 downwards.
TTAGCCGAGTCTCAGTAAGAGCAATTCCATCAAATTCAAAATCAAAGCTACTATTATAAAGTGAAGAAAGTTTAGACCTAAGTCCGCGAACATTCTGATAAGCAATTTGGAAATTAATAGACGATTTCGAAGTTAGTTTTTTTGAGAAACAGGACCAGGCAAATTAGCACCATTCCTACGATGGCCCAGCCTGAATACGAATTCCCGTACCAATACACCCTGTGGCCCAAACGCAGGATTAACAATTTCATCAAATCTTTCATCGGCAACATATAATTTAAACGAAGAAATACTGCTATCCAAAGATGGCCTCATCTTATAGCAACCAAACTCAAAAGGTTCCCCAATCTTCGATTTAAGGAAACATTTTATATCGTCGACTGAAGTATTGTAAGAAAGCCGGGACACAAAAATAGTTTTCTTAGGTTTAACTACAACCAAGTCCCTTGGAGCAGAAGTAGATAAACTAGCGGACACTACACCTGAATGCGAAATAGAAGACGGTTTGGAAGATGCTTGAGAAGCGACATCATCCAGAGGCAAAGGTGAAGGAGATTGAGTAAACTTAGGACTCAATTCAACCAAATTTGCAGACCTCGGTATGGCACTGCTAGCTGATTTATCCGCAGTAGGTTGTCAAATGTCCACAATAGGAGTAGCATTTGTCAATTCATTGATTGTCGCAGTTTCCCCTGGTACAGAAACCTGCTCCACATGCCCAGGAGCCCCCGATGAAAGAGGGACAAGAACCTTTTCCGATTCAAGCAACTCATCCAATTGGCCATACTTTGAAAACAATTGCTCAAACCGATGAAACTTAGCAGAAAGAGATGCAAACTCAGCGTGCATCTCAGCAAACTCACGACGAGTTCCCACAAAAAACTTATAAAACTGAATGTCCACCACCTTACATTTAGGACAACACCAACGCAGACCCAGGGAACCATCCATCAATTGGTCCATGGTGCGAGGAAGTAAACCAATACATTTGGTGTGAAACAAATTGTCACACAACCAGCAAGAAATCTGGCGTTCACCCTCTTTCTTTACAATACACTTCGAAGCACTACAAATATTCATTTTAATAAATTAAATAATTAAATAGACTAACTGAGTAAATTATTTATATATAAAAAAGAAAATAAAAGATATGTAATAACAAAAAACAAAAATAATAATAAATAAACAAGAATTGCAAGCAAAACAGTATACACAAAACAGTAGCAAAAATAAAAAGAAAAAAGTAAAAAAGGAATACGAATAGAAAGAAAATAATAAAAAACTGTAACAAGCTTACAAAAACAAAAAATAATTAGAGCAAGAAGCAATTTTCACTATCAAAAATACACAACTATCACAACAGAGTCGACCCGGACGCCATAGTTAGGGCTCTTGGTTCTCTGAACCTAAGACAGAATCTGGTCAGGTTCATTGAGCTTCTCCTCAAATCGAGGAAAGTAACCTCCACAGTGGGGGCCACGAATTGTCAGAGAATGGTTCGTAGAGGCACACCGCAAGGCGGTGTTCTATCGCCACTTCTCTGGAATCTTGCAGTCAACTCACTCTTGAGGGGGCTGGAACACTCTGTCAATGGGGCCATAGCTTACGCTGACGACATTGCCATTGCTGCGTCGGGAATTTGTCCGCAGACACTGTCGGATAAGTTGAACTTGGCGCTGTCAATCGTGCTGGACTGGTGTAGGGATTTTGGACTGTCTATTAACCCCTCTAAGACCGAAACGATTCTTTTTACGAGGAAATATAAAATTCCGACCTTCTCCCTTCCCAGCATAGGTGGGACCAGACTCACGCTGAGTCGCGAGGTTAAATATCTGGGCCTGATCCTAGATCCCAAACTCGACTGGAGGGCGAATCTGGCTGCTAGGGCACGCAAGGCGGCATGTGCTGCTTACTGCTGCAGTAGAGCGGTCGGAACCAGATGGGGTCTTCGCCCAAGGATCATGCGTTGGATATATTCCACGGTCATCGAACCCAACCTCTTATACGGTGTTGCTTTCTGGTGGACTGCCCTGGACAAGAAATACAACGTCAGACTTCTTGACAAGGTCAGAAGGTCTGCTGCCATTTACATAACTGGCGCTCTTCGCACCACCCCCACGAAAGCCTTGTTCGCAATGCTAAACTGGCTTCCTACTGTGCTTCTCGCTAAGCAGGTAGCCAAGTTTGCTGCGACTAGACTTAACGCTCTCTCTCGTTGGCACATCGTACCCTCTGGTCACTCCACTATTCTGGAGGCTGATCCAGCGGCCCCAGTGAACATAGACTATTTCCCCGCTGAATATTGTCTTGACAGATGTTTCCACTCTCTGATTCCAAGTAGGGATGACTGGAATCCTGATACGGTCGTCCCCCCGGAAGTTCTGGATATATATACTCGTCAACGATGCTCCTTTCACTCGCGTCTCGATCTTCTCTGATAGTCAGGCCGCGATAGGATCTCTATCGGGTTCCGTGATTAACTCTAGGATCGTTAGGGATTGTCGCCGCTGTTTTGACCTTCTTTCTGGGCGCTTCTCCAGTGTCTCTCTGATGTGGGTCCCCGGCCACAGTGGAATTCCGGGAAACTGTAGGGCAGACGAGCTCGCCAGAGCTGGTGCGCTCCTTCCGGAATCCTCTTCTGTTGAATTGGGTATGCCACTTGCCTCGGTCAAGTTGACCATTGCGCGGAGGTTCTTTCGGGAGGCCAACCTATCCTGGGTCAGTGAGGAGTCCTGCTCCACCGCTAGACTCACCTGGCCCAGGATGGATAGAAGGCGTACCAACCGATTACTTGGTATCGGTCGTGATGTCATTTCGACTACAGTGGCGGTGCTTACAGGCCATTGCGTCATGGATAGACACGCGGAAAGAATGAGGCTCCCTTTCAACGACTTTTGCCGTGGATGCAGGTCCACTGAGGAAGAGGAGACTGTTGTTCACTTTCTCCGCCAGTGCCCGTCTCTTGCAAGGTGTAGATATAGGTTATTTGGCTCCCCATTCCTGGTTAGCTTAACGGAGCTATCATCTATTGACATCAAGGATATAGCTTCGTTCATCAAACTTTCTGGCTGGGTTTCCAGTGCGGGGTAGTCGTGCTTTTGTTGTGCAGACCTTGCGCTGACCAACTTCCTCCTTTTCTCTGATTTTGGTGGAACTTGGTTAGTACAGCTTTGTGATATCAGAGCTACCACTCCGACCTAACCTAACCTAACAACAGAGTTGCCAAACTTTTCTCCTTAATCAGATTATGTAACATTGCGTAGTGCGGTGATTCCCCGGTTTATTATTTTATGTAATGTGATGTTCATAGACAAAATCTAAATTGTGATTCCCCTTTTTATTTTGGTTTATGTGATAACTAATGGATGGTCATTAAATATGATGTGAAAGTTTAAAGTTAGTGTGTTTCAAAATCGCAAGGTCTTAAGATGGCTCCGCCAAATTTTCTTTCATTAAAAGAAAAAGTGTCTTTAATTGATATTGCAAAAAATTAAACACTTTCAGTTCGAGACATCGCAAAAAGGTTTGTGTATTTCAAATTTTGGGTAGGCCAGCCTTATTCATCCTTGTTTTTTAACAGATTTAATATTGGAAAGACTCAGGCTGCCAATATTTTAAAAAATAAAGAATTCATTAAAAACAAATGGCAGTCTGGGGATAATGATTATGTTCGTCTTCGAATGGTTTTCTTTGGCTATGGCCAAGAATATTCCACTTCCGGGCCAATCGTTAAGACAAAAGCCAAAGAAATAGCAGACAAAGTGGGCTTTAACGAATTAACTGTATCCGAGGGTTGGCTTCAGAAATGGCGTAAACGTCATAATGTTGCTTTTAAATGCATATCAGGTGAAGCTGCACACATCATTCCAGAGGATGTTACTCAGTTCAAAGAAAAACTCCCTGCAATACTCAGTAAGTACAGGCCCGAGGATGTTAACAATGCTAACGAGAGTGGTCTATTTTTTCGGGCATTGCCTAACAGAACACTATCTCTAATTCTCTATTTTAACAAAATATCCCTTGGACGGACATTTCCCCTAGGCGGACAAACATTCCTCGACGGTCGGTGTCCGCCTATGGGAGCTTTCACTGTATTCAAAATAGTTGTTATAATTACTTAGCACTGTAACAGTTCTTTTATCCTTCTACGCAAGAAGTGTAATATTATTTTTTCTATATGCCACCATCTTTTTTGATGAAACTTTTGGTTTTTTTACGTTACGGATAAAAAATATTTTAGGAATAACTAACGGTAAATTACGAAAACACAACACTGTGATAATTTCATTGTCCGTATTCGCTTACAAACTATTATGTCCCCTCAGAGGGGATAATTACATAAATAAAAATCTGTATCTAAATTGAAAGCGTCCCTATTTATTTTAAAGCTATTACTTTCATCGATAACAAAAATAAAATATTTGCAATTTCTTTTATTTAATAGCCCAGTTCACAATCTTGGGCATTTAGATGGTAAATTTATACCATTGTAAATATTTGCCGTTAATTGTGTTAATTGGTTTTTCTTGTTTAACTTTGCAACACTTATTGCAAACTTTTCAACACACAGCTGACTATCATATAATTTATTACTTTATTTATTTATATTTATAATTTTATTTATTTCGTCCTCTGTCCATTTTTTATTCGGCTCTTCTCTTTTAATTCGTTTTTTTATGTTGTACGTTTCCATTTTTTGTGACTTTATTTTCAATGTTTTTATTTTTATGATCAGCTGTTCATTTGCTCAAGTATGGCAAATACTTATAAACTACGGGTTTGAGTATGGGATATCTGCCAAACCATGGCAAGGGTATTTTTGTGTACTATGTTAGTGTATGGCAAAAGAAATACCCAACATTTGCAAATGCCATGATGCCAGACCATTTGCCCAAGATTGTGAACTGCGCTAATTTCTTTAAAGTAATAATTTAAAGAATTTACCTTAAAAACCTAACTATTTAGAGGAATCACTAGGTATACAGTTCTTTTGGATAATTTGTTCAATATTCTTGTGAGATATTGGAATTGTATTAAAGTAGTGAAGTAACTTTAAGTAAACAAATTAATTTATAATAATATTAAATAAAGAACACAAATTGGACTTATTCCTTTTCACAAACAAAAAACTCATTTTATTAATTTTGAAAGTGGTTTAAGTTCATTTTAGGTTCTGAAACGCAGCTTATTTTTCTAGTAAAGTTTACAAAATCTATTACGTTAAATATTCTAAAATGTTTAAGGTCACAAAGCCATAAAAACAACTTAATACCAGTTAACAACAATGCAAACGCAAACCGTTAAATATCTCAATACATACAAAAAAAATAAGCTTAAACCACTTTCAAAATAAACGGTTCATACATATGTATATAAGTAGACATAGACACAGATGAATTTTTCTTATTGTTGTTAATTTAGGCTTTTTTTTATTAATTTTTGTATTTTTTTTTTTTTTTTTTAATTATGTAAACGTATTATCTTAATTTAAGTTCTTATAAATTAATTATTAATTAATTTTTACAAGTTGGTATTAATAATCGATTTTTTTCTCGCATTATTAGCTTTATGAGGATCAATCTTGTGGCGGTAAACGTCAAGGCCGTAATGCTAATAGAGAATAAAAATAAATGAAATTTTTAATAAAACACTTCATTTTTTGTTACAAAGAGCAAATCCACAAACCCCGGAATATATTGGGAATATAATATTTTTAAAAATCAATTCCGCTTGACATCAGTAATTTACACTCATTTAAGTTCTAAGTTAAGTTAAGTTGCAGCATATGTGCAATAAGATCACTCCACGCTGCCCAAACTATTGCACAAAGCTTATCACAATTTATGGGTAATTTTCCTTTGATGATTGGTTTTACTATATTTTATAAGTGAGCATAATATTACTTGTATACAATGTAGTGAAAATACGATAGTGGAAAATAACCTCCGCCGCCATGCTTTATTGTCTTAAGAGTGGTCTGAAGATTGTAGACTGTTTTTATTGGTCTCCTTACAGTATGAAGACCTTAATCTGAATTGAAATATGAAACGTTCATTTATGCATGCCTTTAAACATAAATAAACAATTCATAGAAATATGTATTTACGGTGTTTATTCGACGGCAACAATTTATTTAAGGTACAACAGTTATATTACTAGACTTAATCATATCCGCCAATATTTTGGCACCGACACTATTTGCCTCCTCATAGTAAGGTAACGCTTCTAAACGTTTGATCCAAGCAGTCAATTTTGGGTATTTGGATTTATCAATATCGACAAATGCCTCCAGCGATGTTACCGAACTTATGATACTGAAATCGGCAATTGTCAGGTGATCGCCAGCAATATAGGGCGTATCTTTAAGGAACACCTCCAAGAAATCGTATATTTCAACGATTGCATTCATTTGGTGTTGTGACACTCTGTTCTCGTTTCTAAAGAATAGCGGAACAGTAATATTACGTAGGCCACCCTGGAACATTACACCACTCTCAAAGTGCATACGTTGATCGACAAGAGCACGTTTAAGTAAATCCTTGGGATAGAGGGAGTCATCCTTACCATACTTCCTTACCAAATTGGCAATAATGGCATGGGAATCCCAAATGTAATGACCATTATCATCCAATAAAGGTACAGTGTGCTGTGGATTTTTCTTGAGGTATTCTTGTGAGAAATGTTCCTTTTCCATCAAATTCAGGCGTTTGTATTCAAAAAGCAAATTTAAAGCTTTTAAGGTTAACAAACAAGAACGCACAGGTGGACTGGCATCAACACCGTATAAAGTCAACATTTTCTCGATTTATTTGGAATTTAAATACTTGAACACTGTAAATAAAACGTTTGCTCCGAACGGCGGCTCAAAACTGGCTGTAAATAATTCATAGAAATATTCATTAGATGATTGAGAACTTTTGTTCTCACGCTTATCATAAAGTTTACTATTCAATTGAAATTAAATAATTTCTACTTTATTTATAAACTTATAAACTACTCAATTGTATAGAATTATTAAATTTCATTCCAACTGCACATACTTAAGTCATCATGAGTTTGTTGGTTTGAAATCATTAGCCACTATCTCGGCTTTGGTGGGATGCTTTACTAATAGCACGTTCACATATAAGAAGGTTATGGTTATCTAAAATTAACCTTGGAGATAACCTTGTGACGTTCACATATGACAAATATAACCTAAACATATGCGAGAATGACAGAAATTGACAGCTGCAGTACTGCACCAGCATATTCTCAGCATCTGGAGTCCACCGAACACGAATTTTTCTTTTTCTACAATATAAAAAATTGATATATTGAAGTATATATAAAAAATAAATAAATAAATTTACCTCTGTGTCTTCTCCATAGCAAATGTTTTTTTTCTATTGCTGTCAAATTTTAGTAAATATATTCACAATAGATATAAAGCGTTGCATTTTTGAGTATTTTATTGAATACTTTTCAATGCAACAATGCGTATTTTAATAGGTTATGAGGTAACCTACAGCTGAACTTGGTTATCTTTTCATACAGATATGCAACAAATAAATAATATTTTTAGTAATTACCCATTGTTAGAAGTAAACAATAATATAACTATTACATATGAATATGTTTTTCAAATAAATATTTAAATAGTATGAATTTCAGTACTTACTATGTATATGAGTTGAAAATTTCAAACTCAACCATTTGAGCAGCTCAAACATTCTAGAATTCAAATGTATGTTGATGATATTCAACTCTACATTGATAGCTCTGTAGCTTCCATCAACACTGGAGTTAAAGATCTTAACACTGACCTTAATAATATTTCTCTTTGGGCGACTGCAAATGGTTTAAGGATTAACTCTAAAAAGTCAAAATGTATTGTAATTTGCAAAAAATCCGCAAAGATTGAATCTAGTAATGATGTTGCCTTTTTTGGTTATTTCTGAAAAAAAAAAAATAAATGAAACAAGAGTCTACGAATTTAATTTTGAATTATATGTTTTCTTATTTGGTGATTTTTTTCACAGATATTGGTTACAAAATTTTTTTCCCTTCACTTCTATCTTTCCTTTCGCGTCGTAAAATATTTTTGAAAAATCTTCCAAAATATGCCAAAATTCACATTCTTTATACTTTATTTTCTTTGGTTTTATACATCAAGAATCATAGATAGCATACTTTAGGGGTAACTATGCGTATGAGTAATATATTTCAAATGCAATTAAATATTAAGTATGTAGTATGTAGTATACATGGGCATGGCCCCTCGCTCATTTGGAATATCAACATAAAAAGTAGCCTATAACTCCTTCCAGACATACAGGAAGATACTGTGAAAATTTCAAGAAAATCGGTTCAGCCGTTTAATCGTCTATAAACTTCAAACATACAAACATACAATCAAACACACATTCATTTTTATATATAAGATTAGTAATATATTAATTTAAACCTTTTATTATAACTTTTTTTTGTTTAATAAATGAATTAATTATTTTATGTTAATTAAATTGCTTGTTTTTGTTAAAAATAAATTTAAAAATTGCACTGTATTTAGTGGTCGGTTATTGCAACATTTCGAAAATTGCAACAACCCCGATTTCCTATCGGTTGCGCAAATCGAGCCCGTACTGTATTTAATAGTTATTAATATTTTATCATTAAAATGTTCTGCCATATGTTGTAAAACTACTTAAAAACTATTTCGAAAATAGAAGTTGGTAAGTTTTGCATGACCTGCTTCATAGTCCAAAACTTTTCCAATTCAAAACCATTTATTATAGTAAACGGAACTTTCTCATCGAAATACGATTCACTTCAAAACAAGGTAAAGCTATGCCTGGCCAGCCTTAAAAAATTTTATATTTTTTTGGTAGTTTAGGTGGCTATTTGCAAAACATTGGAGTAATTTAATGTGTAATTTAATTGATTTTTTTATTGATTTATCTGTAATTTCTCGCTTGATAAGGTCTACTTCACACATTTATGTAACTGAACTTTGTTTTTGGCTTTTTGTGATTTCATTGTCAGTGTCCTACAATCAGTCTACACAAACAGGTAAATAAGTAAACAATCCAAATATAACTACATACACTAGGTATAGAAAATCTGTGTACACATCTTTACAAATTGTTTTGTCCACAAATTTTTAAATTACATAAAATCATTCATAATAGAATCATAAGTTAGAAACTATTTATAACAATTCAGATTCGAAATTATCGATAGCATTGTATTTATCGTACCAAAATAGAAAACAACTTTCCTTGTCTTAGGAAAAGGCTTTGCACATAAAAATGGAGTTTTGCACAATTTATGTTTAAAATTAATTACATAATTAATAATCTTTAATAGTAAGTAATTAAGTTTTTTAATTATGAATCGAAGAGGAAAAGAAATAAATCTATCAAAGTAAAATGTTTAAGATACATGGGCCAATGGAAGAAAGATCTCACACTTCCATGCAAAGAACGATAAACAATAACAAGAAAACAAAAATATTTGTCTATAATTCGTAATCTCTTCGTCGACTGAAGCTTAAGAACCGAGAGATAAAGTATTGCTACGTCTTTCCCTTTTTAAAACGTTTAAAATATGAGTTCGTCGATTGCAAATAAAATAGAAATAAATTTGTGTTTAGTTTTAACTAAAAATTTCTTATTGGGTGCCGCTATTCACAACTTGATGTAAACAACAACAATTGATTTGGTTTGTTATTTTTCTTTCCACTCTTTTACGTAAACAATAACAATTGTCCGACAGATCCTAATAAGGGAGAGCTTCGAACCACGATTATTCTCTTCACACGCAACGCGTCTTCACTGAGACTAACTTTGCCTTACCTTTTATATGCCAACGTAAAAAACCTTCTCCAGATCTCCGTAAATGTAAACAACGTTGTTTCATTGTTGTTTGCATATTTTATATACATTGTCGGTTGTTGCATTTTTGTTGACTTGTTTATCATGTAAACAAGTTCATTTCTTGTTTGTTTTTGTAGCTTTTGTTTATCATCTTAATGTTGAACGATGTAACACCATTTCCATTTTCGTAACAGTATGTTGTTGAAACAGCCCAAAAAGATTCTAATGTAACAGCTTTCAATATAGCAAAGGAATTTGAAATCAACTTAAAGAAAGGAAGCAGCGGTTTCATTCGAAAAATATTAAAATAAATGTTACTACGGTCACGAACCACGAGGGTATTCCTTCATTTCGCTTGTTAAATCACAAAGGAGAGTAGCGTTTGACAAGGAACATACAACCAAGCCACTACAGTTCTAGAAAAATGTAATTTTTTCTGAGGAGAATAAATATTGGTTTTTCGGCACTACAAGAAGACAATAGTACAGTGAAGCCTGTTGGTAGAGTTATAATGTTTGAGGTTGTATGGCCGCAAGCTGAATGGATCAGCTTTAATTTACGGAAACTGGAACGAATAAGTGGAGATATTTCAACATTTTAAAGATAAATTAAATGCAAAGTTCTATAAAATTGGTTCTTCAAGAAAAAAAAAATTATTATAATATACCGCGGGCATTATGAAACAGTGGTTTAATATAACGTCCCCAAACAATTTCGGACTCCTTCTAAATTTCTCAACTTCAATCCCATTGAACGTCTCTGATATTTCTTGGAAAAAAATATAGAGACTACCAAGCAGAGGTCAGCAATGAATCGTTTTTTCGTTACTCATAAGTACTCATGAAATTTTGAGTAAGAATGAGTCAACAGTATTGAATTTCAACTACTCTGATTCATTCGTACTCACTACAATATTGATTTATAAGTACAGTTTGCAATGAGTAACAGTAAAATGTTGACATCAAAATCATAACATTGGAAATATGTTTGATTCATACGCCTACTCATTTAAATTCATAAATATAGAAAAATACTTATAATACTCATAAATGATTCGAGTAATTCGAATCATTCATCAAAATTTACAGTCTTAGTTGTTGTTGCATTTACAAAAAAAGAAGAAAGAAAAAGACAAAGAGAACAAGCAAAGCAAACATACAACCTTCTATTGATTATTGTAGTGTTCGTACGCGAATAATACTTATTTTGTGATTCTTGTAAATGTTGAGTAAAGGAGAGTTTTTTTTGTTACAATAATTAATTTTAATTTAAAAAATCTATGAGAAAAACGTCCAAATCGTCTCAAGTCCATTTGAGAGAATTTTTTCGTTATTAAAATTGATCGATATTGATAATTGCGATAGAAAGAAAGTTTACGAGTCATATTTTAGAAAAATTATTTAATTTAAAATAAAACATTTTTGTATTTCGATTTTAAAATATATACCATAATACACACATGTAAACATTTAATAATTACGAATATATGTATAAGAAATTGGTAGCAACTTCTACGTTCATGTGTTCTCCTAATAATTGGCTCTGCGAAGACCATTGCGAACTTGATCAGCTAGACAGCAAGCGAAAATGAAAGCCAACATCTAAAAGAGGAAAAAATTGAAACAGTTTCAATTGTTATTGTAGTAAAATTGATTTTAAATATTCATGAATTCATTTAAATTTAATACCTCGACACCAGCTACACCCAAGCCGCCATAAAAGATAATGTCAATAGGATTTTCCCAGAATATGAAATCGTTGAACTGAAATCAATTACAAACAGATTATTAGTAAGAGTAACACGCATAAATCAATTCTTATTTACAAAGTATGTATACATATTTTAGATATTATTATTGTATGAATTAAAGATATTATTGTAATTAATTTAAATTAATCAATTGTCTAATACGACATCTTTGTAAGAAGTGACAAAGACAATCGGCCAAAATGACTCATGCGATGCGAAATCAAATCGTCAGAACTAAAACTCAAAGTTTTGTCAGTCAAGTAATGTTCCCAACAGTAAAGCAACAATTGAAAAATCAGAAGGCTCAGTTGTTGCAAGTTTGTACATTCGAACGTTACAACTTCGTGTAAACACGACAATACTACACATTTTTTTCTTTAACATTTTCACTTTAAAACATTATGGACTATTATTACAACTTGTCGTTAAAGTTGGGTATAGTGAAAGGTAACTTTAGCTAAAGTGAACTTTAAAGCCACCTTTAACTATCTTTCGTTATTACAACTTAGCGATAAAATAAAGTTCACATTTTTAAAAATATGGCAGTGCCGGAGCAAAATCGATAACTTTTGTCAAATTAAATAATTTTTTATAAAACGCACGGGCAGATACGAGCATCTTTTTTGTAATGTTTGCTTATTTTGTTTATATTTATAAAAAGCGGGATTTTAACGAGCAGATAATTTGTCTTTCATTATTATAAGTGGATAATAAGGCATTTAAAGCGACGGTCATCCTACCCTTAACTTTTAAAGTGAAGTTTATGTTTGAATTTGCCATCATATATATTACTTTCAATATGGCAACTTCAAATTTAAACAAAATAAGCAAATACAACAAAAAAAAAGAAACCCGTCGTTGTCACTGAGTTAAAAAAAACTTGTTTAATTGAGTAATGGTATCGACATTGTTCCGGCACTGTCATATTTTTGAAAAAGTTAACTTTATATTATCTGTAGGTTGTAATAACGCAAAGAAGTTAAAGTTTACTTTAAATTAAAGTTACATTTAACTAAATCCAACTTTAACGGCAAGTGGTCATAATGACCCAAAGCCTTTTATACTATATAAAATAAACATAATTTTTTCGAAATAGAACCGTGATAGTTGGTATATAATTTCACTTACCATCAACTCAAATTGTTCTCGCTGCACCCATACGTAAACGATCAAAGGCACTTGACACATGAATAAGATCAACATAAAAACCGAGTACTAAAGTAGAACGAAAAATTTGTTTTTGAATTGGATTCATATTACATCAATCATAAGCAAATACTTACGGTCGTAGTTAAGCAGGAATTTTCCGTTATGGCGCCACAGCAGCCCATGAATGCAATTATGAAAATAACACACCCTAAAACCAAAATGATAATTGGTACACCATTCGCCCATTGTGGTAAATTTGATGTATTGGCTACCATAATAGATCCGAAAACTATCAGCAATACGCCACATACCTTTAAAAAAGGAAATTTAAACATATTTTTAATAAAATCATTAAAACATTAAGACATTTATGAGAATCGATTGTACATAATATATTATTATATTATATTATATATTATTATATTATATATATATTATATTATATTTTTTTAACATACTCATATATGTATGCTTATACATTTTTTTTTTACTTAAAATAATATTTTTAAAATGTATATTTATAACATAGTGTGCCATAATCAATTACTAATTATGTGTAGGTCATACCGGCATATTTGAGTACTTAAGATTCATATGCAATTCTGATACTGGCCTAGTCACTATTAATTCGTACATCAAACACTTTTGTTTGATACACCAATTATTCAAAGTTCAATATTTTAGAAAATAATAATATCTACAATGCCTTAAGAGTTGCATTTTTTGATTAAGGTTATTTATAAAACTTTAAATTAATAAAAATATATTTTTACATATTGTGGTAAACATTCTAAGAACACAACCACGAACAATAATAATTAACGAACGATATTAATTAAAAAAGACTCACACGTCTCTTTAGTCATTACTGTTCTTTCTGAATGAATCATAGCGTGGAATGAATCAATAATACAAAAAAAAAATGGGAAGTAATAGGTTAGGTTAGGTCAGAGGACGTGTACTTGTCAACTGTGACAAGTACAGTACCCGAAGGTCGAATTGACCCATTGTACAACGTCCTAGCTTCTGACACCACTCGTGTTGTGTGCGTTAATTTTATACATGAGTAGCGGGATCTACAGTTTAATGTCGACTCCGAACGACTGATTTTTGAGAAACTTCTTCATGGCAGGTTTATTTACTTTCAGGGTTTTTGCCAGAAATCTGCTGAGAGGAAGTCGCCGAAGAAATATTTTCGTTTTGTTGTCCCACCTGGGATTTGAACTCGGGCCTTTCGTATAATAAGCCAACACACTACCTACTAGACCACGGCGACTTCATGGGAAGTAATAAGTAATCGATGCAATTAATAGGAACAATTATAAAACGATTAATATACAAAAATAAAACTTTGGAATTATCTACAATATTATTTTGCGTAGTCGCCGTAGTCTAATAGGAAGTGTGTTCGCTTATTAGACGGAAAGCCCGGATTCGAACCCCAGGCCAGACATCAAAACGAAATATGAAAAAAAAACATATTTCTTCGGCGACTTTCTGGCAAAAACTCTGAGAGTAAATAAACCTGCCATGAAAAGCTTCTCAAAAAATCTGTCGTTCGGAGTCGGCGTTAAACTGTAGATCCCGCCACTCAAGTATAAAATTAAGGCACACAACATGAGTGGTGTGAGAAGCTAGGCCGTAATCCTGACTGAAGGGTTGTAATGGCCAATTATGTATGTATGTAGAATCAAAATAGGATCACTTTGGTATTTAGGGCAGTACGAAAACCTCAGGGATAATAATATATTTTTTTAATCTTTGTATTAATAGAGAGGAAAAACTTGAGATAGTAAATGTTTGGGTTTTGGTTTATCTGCAGATGAAAATGGTCCAAATCAGAGGTCAGCAATGAATCGTTTTTTCGCTACTAATAAGTACTCATGAAATTTCGAGTATGAGTGTGTCAACAGTATTGAAATTCAGCTACTCTGATTCACTCGTACTCACTACAACATTGATTTATAAGTACAGTTTGCAATGAGTATGAGTACAACGTTGAGATGAAACTCATAACATTCGAAATAGGTTTGATTCATACGCCTACTCATTCAGATTCATAAATTTAGAAAAATACTAATAATACTCATAGTTGTTGTTGCATTTACAAAAAAAAAAAAGAAGAAAGACAAAGACAGCAAGCAAAGCAAACACACATAACCTTCTACTGAGTATTGTAGTGTTCGTACGCGAATCATACTTTTTTTGTGATCTTGTAAATGTTGAGTCATGGAGAGTCGAAATCAACAACATCATTCGTATTGTTAAGAATGAGTACGATGAGTAATTCAAACTTTGAATATGAGTTGTATGAGTATGATATTAAAATAAGTAATGAATACGTATAAGTATCAGAAATTATGAATATGATTCGAATCTACTCATCCGTTTTGAATACTCATTGCTGATCTCTGATACATACCTAAGCTGCCATGAAAATAAATTAAAAGGGAAATTCCCTAATTATTTTATAAACAACGAGAAGAAAAATCATTTCTGAAATATCGCTTTTAGTATACATGCATATATATTTTTCTTTAAAATTTTCATAAACTTATCTCAATCGTGCTATATCAAATATCACCGTGTATCACAGAATTAATTTTTTTTCTAGACCGTGTTATTACAAAACCGTATAAAAACAGAATCGGGTATATATACATACATATGTACCTATATTGCATACTATCTTTGTACTATATTCCATAATCCTTTCCTATTGAAAATTCCGTGAAAGGACACTGAACACTGTACTAAATCTTTATTGACATTCTTTATTTTCTTTTCTTCGTTTCGTTTAAACCTTTCCAACTATTTTTTTAAATTCTGTCAAATTGAAATTTAAATATACGGATTAGTTTTGAAAGCCACTGTTATTCTAAGTATGTACTTTAAAATTTTTCTAAATATTTTTGAGATGTATGTGTATACATATTTTAATAAAAAGTATGTGGTTAAAGAAAAAATAGGCATCGAAGTTAAAACCAAAAAAAAGCATAAAAAGTGTTCACTATTTTGTGTTACAAATACAATACTTCAATTAAAATATAAGGCGGAAAAAAATTTTTTGTCGATTAGTCATTAAAAAAGTTGCTAAATAATTTGAATTAATTATAAATAACATTTAAGTTTTTGAACCCTTTTCCTTAGAACTCAAAAAAATTAGTACTTTTTGTTTATTTAATTCAATTTTTTTGTTTTTTTTTTGTTTTTGTTTGTATTTTTGAAAAAATGACACATATTGTGCGGTTTTTTCTAGCACATTGAAAATGTTTTAATTTTAGTTGTCTTAGGGCCATTATTACAACTTGTCATTAAAGTTCCGGTTAGTTAAAGGTACCTTTAGCTAAAGGAAACAGGAAAGTTACCTTTAACTTATTTTCGTTATTACAACTTACAGATAATATTTTTTTATAAATATGGCAGTGTCGGAGCAATGTCGATAAAACTGCCCAATTTTACAAGTTTTTTTTAACGCAGTGGCAACCGCGCGCGTTTTTTTTTGTTGTATATGCTCATTTTGTCACAATTTGAAGTTGCCATAATGAAAATAATATATAATATGGCAACTTCAAACATAAAGTGACCTTTAAATGTTAAAGGTAGAATGATCCTCCCTTTAGCTTAACGATCACTTCTATCTTATTGGGTACTCATAATAATGAAAAACAATTTATATGCCCGTTAAAATCGTCCCTTTAGTTAACGGCAAGTTGTAATAATGGCCCTTAGTCAATGTTTGCCTTAGAAACCGGAAAGATAAAATAAAAAATATATGAAATATTGTATAAGTTATTAGTAAACATGATTATAATGAAAAGAATTGCTTTGTTTTTTTTTTTTTTTTTTTAATGTGTGTTTATTTTGAAAACAGTTTTCTCTATTACACTTGAACTTATTATTTAAATTTCTGTTTAATTAATTAACATTTGATTATTGTATTCATTTAAATGGCATTTGAATTTCAATTTTTTCTTACCACAAAAAGTATGTTGAATAAAAAGAGCATATATTTCACAAATAAACCACCGCTATCCATTTTTCCCGTTTTTTATTTAAACTTTCTAACAGTTTGTTGAACACCTTTACGCGTAAGAATCTAAATCACAACTGACGTTTGTCATGTGCGTTACACAGGCGTGTTGTGCGTTACACATGCATATGGAGAAAGAAGAGAAGTGTTAGGGTGGCAGCACTACCGTGAGAGTTTCAGTAGTTGGCAACGCGATCTGAACGAAGGCGACGAGTATGAATGTTAATACGAGACAGATATAGGCTTACTAACATGAACGAAAAATAACGGTACGGAATTTTCGAGAAAAGGAAAAAGCGTGGGTATAAAAGCGCAGAGGCAAAAACGACGCGTTCTCTTTTTACTTTGCTTGTCGGTGAACACCAAGATGGTGAGAAAGTGTGTAAGAAAAATTAGAAGTGATAAGTGTTAGAACAGAAACATAGTTAAAGTTATTAAACAGACGGATATTATAAAAAAAACACAATCACACCAGCTATAACTACATAATTTAACAACAGCTATAAGTACATAATTCAACACTGAATCAGCATCATCACAACAACTATAATTACATAATTCAACACCGAATCGGCACCATACTTACCAACTGTACTTACCTATTTCCCCATCAAATCAGCACCATCACAATAGCTATAATTACCTACCTTGACAATGGATCAGCATCATCACACCAGCTATAATTACCCGTTTCAACATTTTACTTGACCTAATTCCTTTCACTTTAATTTTATCGGACTTAATTGAATTTACTATAATTTAATTTTTTTAACTTTATCTAGGAATTTTTATTTAAAGTTAAGTATATACCATTGGTGTTATTCAAAAAAAAAAAAAAAAAACAAAAAGAAAAAAGAATTTTAATCCTAACACACATATATAAGATTGTGTGTATGGGCGATGTAAGTTGGGTTTTCGTTATTTTTTTTTTGCGTCACATGGAACCATTCCTTCTATTAAGGTGTGCATCCTACCCTTTAAACGAGCTCGGTTATCGGCGTAAACGTATTTTTGTGGTTCTTTCCTTTACTGTTTTATGGACATATCTATGAGAAAAAGAGAAAGAAAAGCCCTTTTTTATGAATAAATTGTAGATACATATATATTACATACATATTACGGTTAGCTTAGTTTATTTTCGTTTCTATATAAAAAAAATTTATAAAAAGAAAAAACCCTTTCTATAACGGAGTTATAGATATAGGTATTACAATTATCGTAGTTTATTTTAGTTTATATAAGAAATAGAAACTCTTTTGTAAATGAATTGTAGGTCCATGTACGATAGTCATCTTAGTTTATTTTCATTGCGGCGAGAAAGAAAGCCAAGTCAGTGTCTTGATTAGACTTTTTATTTAACTTTGGATAATACTATATGTTAAAATTTATTATATATAATAAAATTTAGACTTTAGCATAGATAATAAATTATAATCTTTTTCGTCAACAAGAGAAAAATGAATTTCTTCGCATATATATAAACTACCTTAGGTAAGTCGATAGGATGGTGGCGGGGTGGACGTAAGATATGATGGTATCCGGTATAGCTTCTAAGGACCTAAGCTATCATGGTGGAATCCGGTTGAGGATTCCTGCGGGAGGGAATAGAGCTTCAATGACACCGGACAGCTCTCCTCATTGTGTTGAAGTATCTCGACTAAGTATCTGTTCTTCGTTTAGTTTCCGTTATCGTTTTTTTTGTGTCACCTGCGGGTCCCTTAGAATTTGTTTTATTTTTTTGATTCCTTTTAGAAATAAGCTGGTATGGATTTTTTTTATCAATGTCAGTGCGGTTTAGGGACGGATAGCCAGCAAGGACCACCCCATCCGGCGAGCCACAGCCCGGCATTAAGCGAGCATACCAGCGACGATAATTATCTGGACCACTCTGGCGTTGGCAGCTTAAGAGTTTTTTTTTTCAACTCCAGCATAAATTTACATTAGCCTTTTAATATCAACCCGCGCCAGAAGATCTCTAAGATTAAAAAAAAATTAAAATCTCACATTATACGTTATTTGACTTTACAGAGCGTTTGTTTTATTTTCCCTTTATTATTCTGATAACAAGTAATTGGACAATTCACACAAGCCTTTGCATCTTTGTATTCATTGTATTGCTGGACGAATATACACATTTTTTTCATATGTTTTTGAAGTTGTATTGGTTTCGTGCTATCAGTTTATCTAAATTCCAGTAATCAAGAAGAAGAATAAAAATATAAAATATACCTTTTTCCATAATATTTTTTATTTTGTTGTTTGAAAACCAAATTATGAATATGTACTGGTCTTCTTCTTATCGTTTTTTGACGTTTGGAATACGAAATAAACAATACAGCATAGCATTGAGCGTTCACAAACAAAAAGTGTATACAATACAACATACACGATATAAAATCGTGTGAATTGGCCAAATATTTATACAAGGTGGCCTCATTTCTTAACAAATACAGAATACAAAAATAACGGAAATATTATTTTTATTAGAGGCGTTTGGCGTATCTTGTCAACAAAAATTAACTTCCTAAGCTTTTATATTACGAAAAATATGCTTTGATAAGGCAAGCGTTGCCCGAGTTTTCGCCCCATATATCTGATTGAGAAAAATATTTAAACCTTATGCGAGCATTTGGCGTATGATATTTCATTTTTCTCTTTTAGATGCGTCTCCTGGAATATATACGAACATTTTTGCACTGAATCTCTTTTAATGACATAATTTCCAAATTTTTAATTTGTCCCAATATTAATCTCATCGTTGATTAAAATGATTAATTTCGAACCAAGAATAATTTTGTGCAAATGGGCCATTGTGTTTGTTGTTTGGACTTAAAGTAAAGGTATGAGAGAACAGTTTAATAGACACAGTAAGTATGCTTACACATTCTGCATATCTTCGGTGGGCACATACATATAATTCTACGTCGCACATTTGTCTGCCTTGCCTGGTTTGAGAATTCATCCTCGTGTAGTATGGAACGAACATTGGACAAATTATTTTTATTTAATTTTAGAATACTACGGCGTTTTATATTAGGAACAACAAGTTCCTGAATTAATCTTACGTCATAGTTGCTTTTGACTTTCATTCCAATTTGGAAACTTATTTGTCCAAATGCAATGCCTGAAATATCGATTAGATTGTAGAAGTGCACGAGTGGCCAACGATTTGTTTTACGTTTGATGGAAATGGTGTGTGCCATTTGATCGAGCCTATCTACACCGCCTTTTATCTTATTATAATCAATAATAATTTCTGGATTGTTTTTGTTGTCAGAATTTATTTTGAAATCGTAATGTAGTGATGAGAGTAACCAAACTACTTTATTTTTCCTTGGAACATAACTTATAAGTGCCATATTTTTTCTGAAACCATGTAAGGAACTTTCCGTTGGTTTTGTTTTAGTTATCGTTGCCATATGTGCCTCACAGACACATTTTGACATGATTAATAACATTTTTGATTGAAACAAAATAAAAAATAAAAATTAATTAATTTATTACTTGAAATTTTTAAATTTTAAATAAAACAATTGAAAGTAGGAATTCAAGAAGCAGTAAGAACTAGAACCTATATTTAAGGAAATTACAACATGACAAAGTGAAATATGTGTCTGAGAGGCACATGTTGACTTGATTAGGGTTAATACGATCTCCACACGTTGCTATTAGTTGTACAACAACATTTTGAATTAACGGTTGGTTGTCTTATTCATGAGTTTCGATTTTTCATACAAATTAACTTATAAATTGTTATGTAACATCGTACCGACAGTCGGTTAAATGAAAATTAAAAGTTTTTGATCTTCACCTTACCGACGACTAACCAATCATTTATTACGACAATTGTTTGTATCGGGTTATCCATTTCGTGGTTTCAAAAGTAAACGTAAATAAAACACATATAAAATATTTTTTTCATGATATTCCTTTTTTTTTATTGTAAAGTTTGAACGTTGACACTATGTGTGAAACATTACATCATTTAAATGACCTCCACGCGAAGTGTTGCAAGCATTGATTCTTTTGAGGTAATTTTCGACCACTTTTTGACACATATTGGGCGGTATCTCAGCCATAACTTGACGAATGTTGGTTTTTAAGTGCTCAAGAGTTGAAGGTTTATCTGCATAAACACGGTCTTTTGCGTAGCCCCACAAAAATGTCTAATGGTGTCAAATCGCATGATCTGGGTGGCCAGTTGATATCGCCACGACGAGAAATTACGCGGCCAGGAAATGTTTCTTGCAATAAAGCCATATTCGCTCGAGTTGTGTGGCATGTGAGAAGCTAGGCCGTAATCCTGACTGAAGGGTTGTAATGGCCAATTATGTTATGTATGTGTGTGGCATGTGCCACCGTCTTGTTGAAACCACATATTCTCCAAGTCGTATTCTTCAATAGCAGGCACAAAAAAGTCGGTTATCATATGACCATAACGCTCCGAATTGACGGTGACAGTCGTTCCATCGTCGTTTTCGAAGAAGTAAGGTCCAATCACACCTTCGGACCAAAGAGCGCACCAAACAGTGACTTTTTCTGGATGTAATGGCCTCTCTCAATTACTTGAGGATTCTCAGAACCCCAAATACGACAATTTTGTTTATTAACATACCCACCGACTGTGAAATGTGCTTCATCGCTGAAGAAAATTTTGTTCGAAAAATTGACGTCCACCGCCTGTTGTTCAAGCACCCATTCCATCTACGACGTTGTGAATAGCCAGCTGGCTTCAGTTGTAGCGTGAGCTGGACTTTATATGGATTTAGGTGTAGATCTAAATGCAAAATACGCCATAGTGTGCCGTAAGACAGTCGTAATTCCTGAGAACGACGAGGAATTGACACATTCGGGTCTTCGGCAACACTTTCACTTACAATTAGAGATGAGCGATATTTTCAAAACTGTGATTTAATCACGGTGATTGATAATTCACTGGTAGCTATAGTGATTGAAATTGCCAAATAACAGTTACTAATAATGTCGTTCTTTCAAAATTGTTACATACTCAAATTTATTTCATTTTATTTTGAGCGAGGCAGAATTACTATTAGATGATGCTGATTATTTACTTTTGTCTTTTATGCATGAACTTTCTGTGAAACTTAATTGTCAATCTTCATATAAAAAAAAATTACATTAAAAATAATAACATTGATGACACCACTTTGATTTTGTTTAGTAGTCTTTTCGTAGTATGTATCTAGTTGTCTCTTTCTTACGACAATAAAATACGTTGTTGTCATTAACCGAGGGTTATAAGCCCGGAGCGTCTTCCTGCAAAGACGAAAACGGAAACTTGGTAACAGATCCGCAAGGGGTGCTGAGGTTATGGAGGAAGCACTTCTCTTCTCTGCTACAAGGCGATGTCGACACCAATTCCGCCTTTAGAGATGATGTTCCGAACCCGATCGATGATGACGGCGTGGAGATTCCGCCGCCTAGCCATGAAGAGGTCAAAGACATGATAATGCGTATTAAAAACAATAAAGCGGAGGGTCCTGATGGCCTCCCTGCTGAATTGTTTAAGACCGGATGTAATGAGTTGGTAGGGCGCATGCACCAGCTTATTTACAAAATATGGCTAGAGGAAAGTATGCCCAACGATTGGAACCTCAGTGTCCTCTGTCCTGTCCTGAAAAAGGGAGACCCTACGATATGCGCCAACTACAGGGGTATAAGCCTTCTCCCTATCGCATATAAGGTTCTTACAGGCGTATTGTGTGAACGACTGAAGCCACTCGTCAAAACACTGATTGGACCTTATCAGTGCGGCTTCAGACCTGCCAAGTCCACCATCGACCAGATCTTCACACTACGCCAAATCCTGGAAAAGACCCATGAACAACAAGTCGACACACACCACCTTTTTGTCGACTATAAGGCAGCCTTTGATAGCCCCATAAGGGATCGTGTTTTTGCCGCAATGTCTGAGCTCGGTATACCTGCGAAGCTGATAAGGCTATGCGGAATGACGTTGAGCAATTCCTGCAGTTCCGTCAAGGTAGGAATGGACCTCGCCGAACCTTTTGATACCGTGCGGGGTTTCAGACAAGGCGACCCCTTATCATGCGACCTCTTCAACTACGTCATTTAGAGTGTTCTGCGAAAGGCGGGAGTGCATTGCAATGGCACTATTTTCCAAAAAAAATGTCCAGCTGCTTGCGTACGGTGACGACATTGACATCATAGGGCGAACCAAGCGAGATGTCACCGCTGCCTTTAGTGATATTGAACGGGAGTCTACCAAGATGGGTTTGGCAGTAAATGAGGGCAAAACAAAGTAAATGTTATCGGGAAGTAGAGACGAGCGGCGTATTGATTCTCAGATTACGGCCAATAACTACACTTTTGAAACAGTCAAGGATTTTATTTATCTTGGCTCCGCCGTTACCACCAAAAATGATGTCAGTCTGGAGATCAAGCGCAGGATCACTCTTGCCAACAGGTGCTACTATGGTCTCAATAGGCAATTGAGTAGCAGAGACCTCTCTCGTGCGA
This sequence comes from Sarcophaga rosellei, assembly GCA_930367235.1. Lineage (NCBI taxonomy): Eukaryota > Metazoa > Arthropoda > Insecta > Diptera > Sarcophagidae > Sarcophaga > Sarcophaga rosellei. Next base: position 48,364,445 of record OV884021.1, on the reverse strand, counting down.
CAAAACTAACACTCTACAAGACACTCATCCTACCCGTGCTTCTTTATGGCGCAGAGGCATGGACCCTATTATGTACTGATGCAGCGGCCTTAAGAGTATTCGAGAGAAAAGTCCTACGTAAGATATTCGGTCTAGTGCATGTTGGCGATGATTTCCGTATCCGATTCAACAGTGAGCTGTATGAGCTCCTCAATGACATTGACGTTATACAGCGTATTAACATCCAGCGGCTGCGCTGGCTGAGGATTCTCCGGCGAGACGAGTATTTGATGCGGGAATCTGCGGAAGTCGGCGAAGAGGACCACCTTGCCAGCGTTGGAAGAATCAAATCGAGGAAGCCCTGTCATCAACGGGCGTAGACGCGCAAGAAGCAGAGGCGCCTGGAAGGATGTGTTGCGGCAGGCCGAAATCCGTTAAACGGGTTGTTATGGCCAATTAAGTAAGTAAGTTTATACACTGCCTTTCACTTGAATAGCACACCGTACACATTGAAATTCTCCTCCCTATATCTTTGTAAGAAGTAAAGATAGCGGATTGATTTTGGATTGCATTTGTAGTGCTATTTGTAGCTTTTATTATAAAATAAAATTTATTTCGATTTATTCAATAGTTTTTAAAACACAACATAAAAACCAAAAATACTCAAAAAATAACAAGCAAATTCCGTTTCACTAGAATAGCACATTTTTTAATAAATGTAGAAAAATTACTTTTTATTAAGGTTTTTAATTATTTTATAATTTTTTTTTTTGAATTTTTTATGAAAACTAAAATTAAAATATGGGTTTCTAGTAGTGAGTTGAGCCTCCCTTGTTCAAAATAACCTCGTATATCCTGTTCGGCAGTGACTCCTACAAATTTATCAAATAGTCGAGAGCAATTGAAGTCCATGGCCGTTGAATGGCCTCAATAAGTTCTGATTTGGTTGAAAATTGTTTTCCAGACTCGTAAACTTTTCTGGCCAGCCATGTTTATGTTGTGTTTTAAAAAATATTGAAGAAATCGAAATAAATTTTATTTTATAATAAAAGCTACAAATAGCACTACAAATGCAATCCAAAATCAATCTTCTTACAAAGATATACGGGGAGAATTTCAATGTGTACGGTGTGCTATTCAAGTGAAACGCAGTGTATTTATATTTCTATAATTATTTTATATTTATATTTGAACATAAATTGATATTTACACAAAACATTATTTAGAATTAAAATTAATTTTAAATTAGTAACAATAAAACTTCATTCAATAAGAATTAGATGAAACGGAATATTATTTATGGCCGCTGAGACAAACGGCCCAACTCCTGAGCGTTAGTAATAATTAAAATAATAGTTTTTGTTAAAGATCTTCTTAAATTTATAATAATAATAAATGTGTAAGCCTTTGACCATTTTTGATTTGATAGACTGTGGTATTTTGCACTCAAACGAATGATTAAAGAGCAGCGAATTATTTTGAAAAATTAATTAATATACTCTGACTGAAACAATTGCCTGTACACCATTCTATTGAAAATGAATTGAATTGCATTTCAAAAAATATCAACACGGTTTTAGTCAATCAACTTTTTTTTAAATCTATAAATAACCAAGACAACAAACATTTTAAACATTTATTACAAAAAGAACGAAAATCAAATTAACCAAAAAACTTAAACAATTAGATAGAGACAATTAATTCAGACGTTGTTCAGGCGTGAGTTTATTCATGATGAATTGCCAAACCAAACTGAGAATAAATCACTTGACAGCTGTTAAATCGGTCGCCATCTTAAAAAGTAATGTCAACTTAAAGTTCTATACCTCTATAAAAAACACCCTTTATATGCAGTGATGTGGAAAATAATAGTACACCAATGTGATATTTAGAGATTTGATGTGAATGTAAGTAAAATGAGAAAATTGTTATTTTTTTATATTTTTTAGTATCATTCATGTCAGTCATGAATGCCTTTAAACACAAATAAACAATTCACAGAAATATTCACGAATTATTACGATAATTATTGGTATTTATTCGATTTAATTATTTAGCACATTACAACAATAACTGCAACAATTTATTTAAGGTACAACAGTAATATTTTTAGACTTAATCATATCCACCAGTATTTTGGCACCGACACCATTTGCCTCCTGATAGTAAGGTAAGGCTTCTAAACGTTTGATCCAAGCAGTCAATTTTGGGTATTTGGATTTGTCAATGTCGACAAATGCCTCCAGAGATGTTACCGAACTTATGATACTGAAATCGGCAATTGTCAAGTGATCGCCAGCAATATAGGGCGTATCTTTAAGGAACACCTCCAAGAAATCGTATATTTCAACGATTGCATTCATTTGGTGTTGTGACACTCTGTTCTCGTTTCTAAAGAATAGGGGAACAGTAATATTACGTAGGCCACCCTGGAACATTACACCACTCTCAAAGTGCATACGTTGATCGACAAGAGCACGTTTAAGTAAATCCTTGGGATAGAGGGAGTCATCCTTACCATACTTCCTTACCAAATAGGCAATAATGGCATGGGAATCCCAAATGTAATGACCATCATCATCCAATAAAGGTACAGTGTGCTGGCGATTTTTCTTGAGATATTCTTGTGAGAAGTGTTCCTTTTCCAGCAAATTCATGCGTTTGTATTCAAACGGTAAATTTAAAGCCTTTAAGGTTAACAAACAAGCACGCACAGGTGGACTGGCATCCAAACCGTATAAAGTCAACATTTTCTTGATTTATTTGGAATTTAAATACATGAACACTGTAAATAAAACGTTTGCTCTGAACGGCGGCTCAAAACTGGCTGTAAATAATTCATAGAAATATTCATTAGATGGTTGAGAACTTTTGTTAACACAAGCTTTTCTTCTCACTCTTATCATAAAGTTTACTATTCAATTGAAATTAAATAATTTCTATTTAATTTATAAACTGGTAAACTACTCAATTGTATAGAATTATTAAATTTCATTCCAACTGAACGTAAGTCATCATGAGTTTGTTGTTTTGAAATCATTAGCCATTATCTCTGCTTTGGTGGGATGCTTTACTAAGAGATCACATTGAATAATATAAACGTAATATATGTCAATCCATTAGATTACTTTTTGCCAAATTTTAAACTTTAAAATGAAAAAAATATGGGTGCACTGGTTACTGACGATGTTTTGCTATTCAAAATTAATTTAATCTAATTCATTTTTATTTATATTATTATTTACATTTGAAATCTAAGTGTCACCCTAATGTTTCATAAATTAGCTTATTTATCAATTTTGTAAGTTTAACCAAAAATTAACAGTTAAACAATACGATGCATTTACTATATTGTGACTACCACGCTTGGTGACGATACACATTATAGTACCACTACCATGTTAAATATTTTCTTCATTTCTATCTCCTCCGTACTAAAGTACATCCGCACGAGTTGAAATGATATATTTTTTCTCGTCTGAAGAAAACAAATTATTCCAAATCTCATTAGGTACGCTTTAGTATGGAGGAAAAAAATAAGGTGCTCAATCCAAAGAACTTGCGTGAAACAGTCGTGCATGGCCTCGGCAGTACAATACTGGATGTATTTTGGCAATAGATGTGAACAGTTTGGAATTTATTGAGAAAACAATGAATTAGAGAGGGTATTTAAACATTCTAAAGAACAAATTCATCTAAAGTTCGTAAGAATTAAGAATTTCTAATGGTCATTACTTACAACATGTCAATGAACCCAGTCATACGGCTGCCAATGTGAACATATGATTTGCCTACCATAGTCCCCACAGGCTTAATACTCTTGCAAAAAGTTCCGATATGACTCCAAGAGACTATTTAAGAGATGATTTGAAAGAACGGTTACGTAGTCGCTAAACCTCAAGCAAAAGTTAACCGAAATACTTGCTCATGAGTGCATGGCGGCAAATATCTCCAGAAAACACTAAACAAAACTTGGCTTGACCTTTACGGACATCCTACTAAATATAAAGGAACACATTTTCATATATTACACAATACATTTGATCATGTTATGATCTTTAACAAAGTTGTTGCGCATGAGCCGAGGAAGGTTTCTAACTTGGTGCGATTAATTTCCGATAGATGCCGCCACTGAGAATTATTCCAAATGAATTGAATCGTAAACTATGCATTTGATCATGTGTTGTTAGGACAAATAACAGATTTTTTAGGACTCATCATTTATGATTTTATTAACATTTGGTATAACTAATTCCAGTAAAATGTCAATCACAAATTTTAAACATTTTAATTTTGGAAAATTTTTAAAAATGCTGTTGTTTGTATCTCAGACATTTAAAGACATTTAATTTTTAAAAATTAAATTGGCGTTTCTTCGGTAATACGAAAGTGTTTTTAGTAAGTAAATTTCTAGTATACTTTAACAGTCCAATAAGAATAGTTGTGTTTATTAATTATAATTTAAATAGTTTCTGAAGTTATAATTCTAAACTTTAATATGTCTGATAAAGATTACACTGGAATTACCTCAGATAGTGGCACAGGTAAGAAAAAAAAGATTTACTTATAGTTTTATAATTAAAATATAATTAAAAGAAATGAATTCAAGAATTTTGGATTCAGAAAATGAAGATGAATTAAAAAAAATAAATTATTTGTCATCAGATGATGATAATGGAGTGCCATGTGATTTCAGCACAAATTCTCTAAAAGCGAATGAGTTACCAGAAAGAAATGATGATAAATATGCTCAAAAATTAATAAAATCTTATAGGAATACAGGAAAGAAATATTACACTGCAGCTGGAAAAAGATTTCTAGCAAAAACTCTGAGAGTAAATAAACCTGCCATGAAAAGTTTCTCAAAAGTCTGTCGTTTGGAGTGTTAACACACACAACATGAGTGCTGTTGAGAAGCTAGGCCGTAATCCTGACTGAAGGGTTGTAGTGGCCAATTATGTATGTATGTATGTATATAAAAATGTACGTCCCACTTCAACTCTTAAGGATATCATGGAGTTACTAAGGTATATACCTACCACATATGCACCATAATTATTTTAACAACCTCACACATAATCAGCGTTGTCAACTATCCATTTTCAAAAAGCACCAAACTCTTTAAAAAAAACGCGTAATTTTGACAAAAAAGCACTAATAGCCCATTTACACTACAGCGAAATCTAGTAGATTAGATTTCAAATCTTGCTCGAAATCTAGATCGTTTACACTGGATTTATTTGACAGTAGCAAGATTTCATTTTAATAACAAAAACAGCTGACTGAAATTTAAAAGAAAATAATAAAGGGTCCGCCAAATAACTTTTTTTTTTTGAAAATGCTTTAAAAAAAACTACTGAAACTCTTAAATTTTTTTGAACAAAAATTCGTTCAACATGGCCCGGCAAAGATCGCCATTGACTGTAACGGCCAATGGCCTAATTATGCGTCTGCACCAAAATCCGCACCAAACAGTTACTCGTTTTGGGTGTGTCGGCTTTTCAATGTATGCTTGCGGGTTTTCTGTGCCCCAAATGCGACAATTTTGCTTGTTTACATACCCGCCAAGACCAAAATGAGCTTCATCTGAAAAGATGATTTTTTTTTGCCAAAATCGGCATCTTCTGTAGGCTACTCGTGTAGGCTACTGCATGGCCAGCTGAGGCAGCCATTTGAATGAAATTATTTTCCATTATTAACCGGAAGGATTGTACTTTCAAATAAAAAAAAAGAAATTTGAGGAAATATTCAGTAGTTTTTTTACAGCATTTTCAAAAAAAAAGTTATTTGGCGGACCCTTTACAACATTTAGAAAATGTATTTTTAAATTGAAATGTCATTTTTTCCCTGTGCAGCGTTGTATTTTTGAGTACTATTTGGCAAAACACATAGTTGCATTTCTATTTTTACTAGATTTTGAGTAGATTTTGCCGAAATCTACTAAATAAGTAGATTTTGTTTTGTATGGGAAATCTAGTTAAAATCAACTAGATTTGGCTCGAAATCTCATAAGTACTAGATTTCGCTGTAGTGTAAATGGGGTATAAAACATTATAATATTTATTTTAATTTTATCACCATTTTATATAATTAGTAAAAAAAATTTACAAACCAAAATGAATATTATTTATTTATTATTTAACCATTTATTTTGCCATTTTAGTATCGTTCGCCATGCATTTTCAATATTTCTCAAAATGTCTGGTTTAGATTCAAATTCTCTAGCTAATGTCATGATTTCATCTTTTGTATGGGATATAACATTATTTACATTGATTACTGAAATTTTGCTTAGCATTTCGTAGTTTTTAGGAAGTCTTAATCTTATTTCTTCTACCAATTTTTTTAGTTTTGAAGCAGCCCAGTATTTTGATATTGTAACCATTTTTATTATTTGAATATATTTTTGAATTTAACGACTCTTTTGAGTACAACCCTATGTAAAGCTTATTTCAACTATGTAAATATTAATACTTTTGTATACAACGCTGTCTAGAATTTAGTATATAAGAGACGGCATTTGTATGAATAAATCGCATTCTGCCTTCTACCTTCAACGTCAACCAAGCTTTGTTCAGTATATTACCGGACAAGTACAATTGGCATTGTTGTTAGATTGTTAAGTGCCTACCTCTAAGAAATTGTATTTTTCTTGTTGGCATTGTTCTCCATGAACAATTATAATCTTAGAAATAAGATTATTTCAGTTTTATTTTTTTGATTTGGTGTCACTGACATGAAAAGAAAAGCACTAGGCACTAACTCGAAAATTTTCCGCGTCGAAAGTTTTAAAAAGCACTAAAAACAGTGCTAAAAGCACTGAGTTGACAACGCTGCACATAATCTTAATGAGGAGAAATAATATTGCAAAATCTTTAATATTATCCTTAATTAATAAATGTTAGTTTAATTGTTTAACCCTTTGCACGTGGCACCGTTTCGGAGGTTAACTACCAGCAACTCGACGTCACTTTTTAACGAAAACGTACATCCTGGAAACATGATATACAGTATAATTTTAGAACCAAGTAAGGAATAGTAATGAAATTTGTTTTATATGAATTTGTGGAACATTTAAGAACACATGTTTAAAAAATACAGTGAAAGCTCCACTGGCGGACAGCTCTAATAGGCGGACATCTCCGCTAGACGGACGATTTTCTAAGTCCCGTCAATTAGGTCGTATTTTTAGAGCAAATTCATCTCCCCTGGACGGACGCGGACACCTGTTTTTCCAAAAACATCTCCCATAGGCAGACAAATAAATATTACAAAAGGCAAAGCTGAGCAATTTTTTGGTATTTCGGTTTATCCCCCTTTTATACTATGCGCAATGTGTAGAGATTACATACATTTTTCTTTGTTGAGTGTGTACTTTTCAACTTTTTTTTTTTTTAATCGAACGTCCCCGGCCACACACTAACCCACCCTCACCCGACCGCGGAGGGCTCGTCCCCATTACGTAGGGACACGTACACACTACAGTCCGGACTGTAGCGGGTAGGGGAAAAGTAATGGCAACAAGAACACAAATCAGCTACAGAACTTAATCACAAGCTGAATAAACTAACAATCCACAGGAACTACCTATGACAAGAACGAAAATACATTTTTATATAATAATTTACAAATTAGTGCCAGCATATAAGCTACGTTTTATATTACAACCACTACAATTAAAATCAATAAAATCGTAATATAAGTTAAAATCTTTACATAATCTACAAAAAGGAAAATTACATCCATAGTTCGTTCTATAGAAATCTAAAGAAAGAGGACGATAGTGCCGTGAAAATCTTGCAGGAATACTGAAACTCAGGTTACAAAGCAAAAACTCAGAATTGATATCACCTTTAAGCAGATTAAAAACAAAACAAACACCTAAAACAGCCCTTCTACATTCCAAAGTTGAAAGTTTTATCAAACCTAATCTAGCCTCATATGACGGAAACCCATTGGCATAATCCCAACCTAAGCCACGTAAACAGAATAATAAAAACTGCCTCTGCACAGTCTCTATTGAATCACTATGACAACGATAGTATGGATTCCAAATAATAGACGTATACTCCAAAATAGGTCTAACAAGTGAAATGTATATCAGTCTAGTTATATAAGGATCAATGAATTCCCTAGCCCATCCCATTCCCAAAACCAAGAACAGCCCGAGCCTTGCCAATCATCATACTAATATGATCAATAAAAGACAGTTTCATATCCAATAATACTCCCAAATCAAGTAATGTAGTCACAGTTTAAAAAAGGCAAGAATTAATCACATAAGTGGGCGAAATCACGCCACCGCGAGAGAAAACCATGCATTTACATTTTTTTAAGTTAAGATCCATTAAATTAACTCTGCACCAAGTTAAAAACAAATCAATATTCCGCTGAAGAACAGCCTGACCATGATCATCATCAAAAGTATAAAATAATTTAACGTCGTCAGCATACATTAGAATATTACAATCAGAAATAGCACAAGGAAGATCATTAAGAAACAATAAAAACAGTAAAGGACCCAAATGGCTACCCTGCGGAACACCAGATGTAACATATACAGTCTTAGACAATACATTCCTAAACAATACCCTCTGAGTCCTAAGGGAGAGGTAGGAGTCTAGCCAACGATGAATAATATCGGGAATACCGATTAATGACAGTTTAAGAAGCAAAATACTATGGTCAACCCTATCAAAAGCCTTACTGAAATCAGTATAAATCACATCAGTCCGAGCGCCTGCAAGAAAACCCCTGAAAACAAGTGTAGTAAATTCAAGAAGATTAGTGACAGTCGACCTACCTTTTAAAAAACCATGCTGGAAAGGGGATATTAAAGATTTCGTATTAAAAAAGAGATAATCCGTCACGAGTTTCTCCATCAACTTGGGAATAGCACTGAGTTTGGCGATACCCCTGTAATTGGAAATATTGGATTTATTACCCGACTTATCCAAAGGAATTATAAACGAACTCTTCCAAATAGATGGAAAATGACCAGCCCACAGAAGCCCATTGAATATAAAGGTCAAAGGACCACTCAATTTCTATTCCTGAAGATCGTTTTCACCCTACGATTGAGTTGAACATCTATGTGCCAGCTGAAGTACGCAAAAAACATCGTTATAAAGCCTTTTGCTTCCACCGTATGGATTACAATAAATTCAATTATTTATTATTGAATGTTGATTGGGATTCAATAATTTCAGGAAATAACCTCGATGATATTATCTCCAAGTTCTATGCTGTATTACATCACTGCATATCTGAATCAGTTTCGACAAAATTTGCTTGTAATAATAAGGGTCCACCATGGAATAGCTGTTACTTATCTAACATCAAAAACAGGAAGAATAAACTTTATAAAAAATATAAGTTATCTGGCTCTTCTCTCGATTATATACATTATTCAATAGCAAGAACTAATTACATCACTGCTAATAAATTGGCATATAACAACTATTTACACCGAATGAAGTCAAAAATAAAAAGTAATCCAAAGTCTTTCTACAAATTTATTAACTCCAAACGTCGCATAAATATATACCCGAACTACCTAAAATTTGGATCTCGTAGTGCTGACGACGAAATGTCCATAAGTAATTTGTTTGCTGAGTTTTTTGCAACAACTTATTCTTATAAATCATTCAAAAATCAAGCTTCCTATCCTTATGATATAACACAGTCATCAAGTATTCATATTTCGTATATTGCTGTTGAAACTGTTCGAAAAAATCTTTTGTCAATACAAAGCTCATTTTCCCCAGGTCCTGATGGTATACCTACTTGTATTCTTAGACATTGTTCTGAGAACCTTTCTGGTCCCCTAACGGCAATTTTCAATAAATCTATTAAACTGGGTTATGTTCCTACTGCTTGGAAAAAATCATTTATAATTCCATTGTTTAAAGCTGGCAACAAATTAGAAGTTTCTAACTACAGAGGAGTAGTATGTTAATGTACCTTCTAGACCACTTTTTCCATACAAATTTTGGTGCATGCGTACTCTACAGTTGGTAGTGGTCGGTTAGTTGATAAGTTTGTAACATGTAACGTGAATATGTATGTACCTTCTAGACCACTTTTTCTATACAAATTTGGGATCATGCCTGCTTCTTCTTGTTCCTTTTATTTGTATTTCAAACGAATGATTGGACGGACAGAATGAGTATCTGTAACATGTAATGTGGGTGGTTGTTCTCTATGATGCATTTAGTTAGAATTACTTTAATTGAAAGTGAGTAGATTCGTCTCGAGTCTGAGTTCATGCTGCCGATGATCAGCGAGTACGTGATGTAGGGTTTGCTTTTGTTCATTTAATTTTTGGGGTGACTTAATGTTGAAGAAATAGAAAAGGGATGCACACATGTATAGTTGTTTTTTTTATTTTTTGTGTGATCATTTTCTTGTGGTAATAAAATGCAGACACATTTTATGACGGTCAAATGTTGAAGAAATAGAAAAGGGATGCACACATGTATAGTTGTTTTTTTATTTTTTATGTGATTTAATGTTGAAGAAATAGAAACATAGTTGGACGTGTTGTTGTTGTTGTTGTTGTGTTTTTTTTTATGTTGTTAGGATATTCAATTTTAAATATAACATGTTTGCACATATTCATTTTATTTGTTTTAGATATATAGTTGTACATCCTGGTTTTTTTTTGGGTTTTTTTTTTTTTTTTTGTGCTGTAAGGATCTTTTATTTTAAACTGATAAGAAAGGATTGTAGAGCTGTGGGACTGTTTCCTTTTGATAATAAAATGCTGACAGATTTATGACGGTCAAATGTGGGATAACAATATCTAAATAGAAACGTGATTGTACATGTTCATTTTATTTGTTTTAGATACATAGTTGTACATGTTGTTTTATTTCTTTTTTTGTGCTGTAAGGATCTTTAATTTTAAACCGATAAGAAAGGAATGGACACATGTGCGATCGTTTTCTTGTAATAATAGATAATAACATCGTATACCTAAATAGAAACATGTTTGCACATGTTCATTTTATTTGTTTTAGATACATAGTTGTACATGTTGTTTTATTTCTTTTTGTGCTGTAATGCTGACAGATTTATGACGGTCAAATGTGGGATAACAATATCTAAATAGAAACGTGATTGTACATGTTCATTTTATTTGTATTGCTTTTCTAATGATTGGACGAACAGAATGAGTGTGCATACGTTTCCTCATCTACATCTCAGAGTATAAATTCTCTTGCTTTAAGGATTTAGAAACCATTCTTGTGCTAGCATTTACAGCGACTTGTGATTTTAAATTAAAATTTAAAAAAGAAAAAATGGCTAGTTACAACGATGATGAAGAAACTCAATGGTTTCCAACAAACAATCATCATCCATTAGACGGTCTGCAAAGGGAAAGGCAACTATCAACGTCGACCTCATCAATCTTCAACGAAAATGACTCGTCAAGATCTTCATCGTCGGAGGCTAATCCACCACCACCACCCCCTCCACCAAGGATTACTTTGAGGGATGATAACAACATCCCTGAAGATGTAAAAAGTCTTCGGAAATTGTACGTAGAAGTGTACAATTCCAAACAAATGAAATTACTAGAGGTGCAGAAGAGGGTTGCAGAATTCGAAGCGGAGGAAAGGCAGCTATCTTTAAAAATCGGGAAGCTGCAAAGGAAGCGGCAACGTATGTTAAAAAGACACAAAAAATATTTATTACTTAATAATAGTAGTAATAATATTTTAGTTTTACTGTTTTAAATAAAAGAAATTATATACATATAATAAAGAGATTAATTAAAACAAGTTACTTTTTTATTTTATCAGATTTTTTTTTCTTATGTATGTATATTTTATTTTCAGATTTTATTATTTCGTATAATACAGTACACATATCTATGAAATATAGTAATATTAGCTTTTGAATTATTATATATTTTTTATAAAATGTTTGACATCTACAAATGTTAAAAGATTCTGAGTACATTTTTTCACAATAATACAAATGTATGATATTATTAATACATAAAAATAGCTTACTTATTTTACTACTGCTACATATTCTTAGTTTATTGATAATACTTGAAAATAAATCAACATGTTGTTTATCAATTTGACTACTATGTCTATATAATATATCCTCTAACTCAGCTGTTGCCACCATTTTTTCCTTTCTTTAAAGACTCAATAGTACGAATACGAATAATACTCTGAATTATTTCATTTCAATTTATATTTATTGAATAAAAATTTTAAACACAAGTGCCCACAATTAAATGTATTAAAGTTCTCTTTCCGTTCATAATTATATTCAATGGGGAATTTTAGGTAGTTGACAATCTCAAGTGGTGGTTGTAAGTTTCCAAAGCTATCAAAGTACTCTTTATAGTTGTCGTTTTTATAATATGCTACCCAATGTGTTCCCATACCATTTGAATCATCTAAATTAACAATGCCGCATTCTTGTTTGAATGGTTTTTTAGGTAAAGAATCACGCATGAAAACACCCCTAAAATGTTTGAGATGTTTACCATATTTTCTTATATCTAAATCTGTTAATGGGCGCTCAGGTAGGTTATCTAGTAGTTTTTTGGAGCTGGACTATAGTAGAGACCATATCCAGTTTTATATGGTTTGAGATATAACCCTTTACCCATTGCAATTGATTCCATATATCTATTATGACGGTTAGCTTCCGCCAATTGTTCTTTTCCATTTTTGATAGCATTTACTGCTTTGACAATAGCGGATCCCCCACTTGCTAAACCACCAAGCGCTGACAATGCTGTTAGTACGGGAATAAGTGGAAGAAATCCTCCAATTTTCGGTACAGGTATAACTCTCGGAATTATAATGTTTGCTCGCTTTTTCCCTTTAAGATTTGAATGAACAGTCTTTTGAGCTATTTTAACAGCATCATTTATATCAAGGGGTTTCTGTTCTTTCAATTCTTTTAATGTTTTTCTCACAGTAGCCGTGAATAATTTCTTATTACATTTATTCATTTTTCCTTTTCTCATTATTTTCTCATTCTTTCTTTTCTTATGTGTCTGCTCCTTCAAACCTAATCCAAATTTCACTTTAGCTTTCATAGCGTTTGTCACAAACCACGCGTTAGCACGTTCTTTAATATCACTATCTTTAGATTTAACTCGTTGCCTGGCCTTTTCAGCTAAAATTTGATCTGCTTGATGTCTTGTGTCTATATCTTTTGATTGTGAATATGCAATATCGTGTTCCTTACAAGCTGCGTCTAATAAATTTATTCCTTTATCTCCTCTTGCTATTCGTTTTTCAAGTTTTGTACCAGGTCAACAAAACTGATAACCAGGTGGATGTAATTCGACAGGTAATTTGTTTATTAAGTTGTTTACAAATCTTCTTCCAATCTTACTGATTAGGTTTTTTTTTTTTTTTAGTTTGACCCCAGATTATAACCATTTTCTTTCGTTACTTTTATACCTCTTAGAGTGAAACACTATACCAGCTGTACTAGCAAGCTGTACTAGCTGTACTAGCAAGCTGTACTAGCCATACTAGCAAGCTGTACTAGCCATACTAGCAAGCTGTACTAGCTATACCAGCTGTACCAGCTATACCAGCTGTACTAGCTATACTAGCAAGCTGTACTAGCTATACTAGCAAGCTGTACTAGCAAGCTATACAAGCTGTACTAGCCAGTTATACCAGCTGTACTAGCTATTCTAACAAGCTGTACTAGCTATTCTAACAAGCTGTACTAGCTATACTAGCAAGCTGTACTAGCTATACTAGCAAGCTGTACTAGCAAGCTATACAAGCTGTACTAGCCAGTTATACCAGCTGTACTAGCTATTCTAACAAGCTGTACTAGCTATACTAGCAAGCTGTACCAGCTATACCAGCTGTACCAGCTATACCAGCTGTACCAGCTATACCAGCTGTACCAGCTGTATCAGCTATACCAGCTGTACCAGCTATACCTGCTGTACTAGCTATTCTAACAAGCTGTACTAGCTATACCAGCTGTACTAGCTATACCAGCTGTACCAGCTATACTAGCCAGCTGTACCAGCTACCTGATATAGCAGATACAGCTGGTATAACTGGCTAGTACAGCTTGTATAGCTTGCTAGTACAGCTTGTATAACTGGCTAGTACAGCTTGTATAGCTTGCTAGTATAGCTAGCACAGCTTGCTAGTACAGCTGGTATAGTGTTTCACTCTAAGAGGTATAAAAGTAACGAAAGAAAATGGTTATAAACTACAATCAAACAAAAAAAAACCTAATCAGTAAGATTTTAAGAAGATTTGTAAACAACTTAATAAACAAATTACCTGTTGAATTACATCCACCTGGTTATCAGTTTTGTTGACCTGGTACAAAACTTCAAAAACGAATAGCAAAAGGAGAGGGGATAAAGAAATAAATTTATTGGATGCAGCTTGTAGAAAGCACGATATAGCGTACTCAAAATCAAATGATATAGACACAAGACATCAAGCAGATCGTAACCAGATACAAAGCAGTTCGTAACCAGATATAAAGCAGATCGTAACCAGATACAAAGCAGATCAAAATCAATGTACATAATTATTATAATGTCTAAAAATTATCATAATAAAGTGTTAGAAGATCTTGTAAAGACAAGGGCTGTTCTAAAGGAAAAGTTTAAAAATATTAAACTGAATCAAATAGATAGAGTTAATTTATTAGAAGACACCTTTCAACCAATAACAAAACCACTTAAAAAAATCATCAGAAAACTTGAAGATAAACATAAGGATATGTATATAGACAATAATACTATTAATGGCGACGATGATAATGATGACGTAAATGGTGATAATGAAATCATCGGAAAACTTGAAGATAAGCATAAGGATATGGACAACACTATTGATGATGACAATGGTTATGATGACGTAAATGGTGATAATAAAATCATTGAAAAACTTGAAGATAAGCATAAGGATATACACAACACTCTTGATGATGACGATGTATATGATGACATAAATGGTGATAATGAAATCATTGGAGAACTTGAAGATAAGCATAAGGATATAGACAACACTATTGATGATGACGATGATTATGAAGACGCGAAGGGTGATAATGATGATTTTCAATATGAAAATATGTCAACTGATGATAATGATGATGAACAAAACTATGATAATAATAGACCTGTATCAAGTACATGTATCAAAAACTTGGAAAGAAAACAACGTTTAAAGCAGACGAAAAACTATCCATTATTTGAAAATATTCAATTACTTATTAATAACAAGCAATTGGATAAAATTTATGGCTTTAACCAAGATGCAGACGGAAGTTGGAAATATGGCAAGGAAAAATTAATATTTAAGAGAGATAATACTATGTGGATAGGAAATATGAAATTGAAAATGACACCTGGATTATTTGAGCTAGTATTTCATACAAAACCTCTCCATTATTCTAAAAATGATTTGAAAAAATATAAAGAGATTTTAATTCATACTAATGCACATAAACGTTTCTATGAACCTAATGAACAAGTGAAAGGAACACGAGAGCATTCAAATATATACGAATAATTAAACATTTATTCGAAACAACAACAAACACTTTAACAAAAGGCAGTGGTTTAATGCTAAAATTACTAGATAATCGGAAATCAAATTACATACATTGGGATGATCCTAATGAACTAGTTGACAGACTACGTTTACTTCTTTCTTCGGAAGGTGTTGGTCACAACAATCATCAAAATGAAATAATATCTATTATCGAAGAGCTTAAAGAATCTAACATAATTTATTAGAAGATGGAAAGAGATTATTTATATTATTAGATAAAGTTTTGATATACATAATTATAAAAACAAAAAAATTTCGAAACCAAAAATATATAACACAAATATATGATGATGTAATTGATCAAATAAACAATTTAAACATTGAGGTAAAAAATGACAATGACAAAAAAAAAAAATAAAAATAAAATACATAGACAAAAGACACACGACGAAAATATATCACACTAACAAAAACCAACAAACAAAAACAATTTTTGTTTTTAAGATATTAAAGCAGATATCAAGCAGATCGTGACCCGATGTAAAGCAGATCGTGATCAGATATAAAGTAGATCGTGATCAGATACCAAGCAGATCAATATCAATATCAAAAAAATTGATATACTGAAACAGTGATCGTATAAATTGGTGTATATGTAGGAAATCGTCGTGATTTCAGATATTTTTGCGAAGAGGTATAAAAGTAACGAAAGAAAATGGTTATAATCTGGGGTCAAAATAAAAAACCCAGTCAGTGTAAGATGGGAAGAGGATTTGTAAACAACTTCATAAATAAATTACCTGTTGAATTACATCTGCCTGGTTATCAGTTTTGCGGACCTGGTACAAAACTTGAAAAACGAATAGCAAGAGGAGATAAAGGAATAAATTTATTAGACGCAGCTTGTAAGGAACACGATATTGCATATTCACAATCAAAAGATATAGACACAAGACATCAAGCAGATCAAATTTTAGCTGAAAAGGCCAGGCAACGAGTTAAATCTAAAGATAGTGATATTAAAGAACGTGCTAACGCGTGGTTTGTGACAAACGCTATGAAAGCTAAAGTGAAATTTGGATTAGGTTTGAAGGAGCAGACACATAAGAAAAGAAAGAATGAGAAAATAATGAGAAAAGGAAAAATGAATAAATGTAATAAGAAATTATTCACGGCTACTGTGAGAAAAACATTAAAAGAATTGAAAGAACAGAAACCCCTTGATATAAATGATGCTGTTAAAATAGCTCAAAAGACTGTTCATTCAAATCTTAAAGGGAAAAAGCGAGCAAACATTATAATTCCGAGAGTTATACCTGTACCGAAAATTGGAGGATTTCTTCCACTTATTCCCGTACTAACAGCATTGTCAGCGCTTGGTGGTTTAGCAAGTGGGGGATCCGCTATTGTCAAAGCAGTAAATGCTATCAAAAATGGAAAAGAACAATTGGCGGAAGCTAACCGTCATAATAGATATATGGAATCAATTGCAATGGGTAAAGGGTTATATCTCAAACCATATAAAACTGGATATGGTCTCTACTATAGTCCAGCTCCAAAAAACTACTAGATAACCTACCTGAGCGCCCATTAACAGATTTAGATATAAGAAAATATGGTAAACATCTCAAACATTTTAGGGGTGTTTTCATGCGTGATTCTTTACCTAAAAAACCATTCAAACAAGAATGCGGCATTGTTAATTTAGATGATTCAAATGGTATGGGAACACATTGGGTAGCATATTATAAAAACGACAACTATAAAGAGTACTTTGATAGCTTTGGAAACTTACAACCACCACTTGAGATTGTCAACTACCTAAAATTCCCCATTGAATATAATTATGAACGGAAAGAGAACTTTAATACATTTAATTGTGGGCACTTGTGTTTAAAATTTTTATTCAATAAATATAAATTGAAATGAAATAATTCAGAGTATTATTCGTATTCGTACTATTGAGTCTTTAAAGAAAGGAAAAAATGGTGGCAACAGCTGAGTTAGAGGATATATTATATAGACATAGTAGTCAAATTGATAAACAACATGTTGATTTATTTTCAAGTATTATCAATAAACTAAGAATATGTAGCAGTAGTAAAATAAGTAAGCTATTTTTATGTATTAATAATATCATACATTTGTATTATTGTGAAAAAATGTACTCAGAATCTTTTAACATTTGTAGATGTCAAACATTTTATAAAAAATATATAATAATTCAAAAGCTAATATTACTATATTTCATAGATATGTGTACTGTATTATACGAAATAATAAAATCTGAAAATAAAATATACATACATAAGAAAAAAAAATCTGATAAAATAAAAAAGTAACTTGTTTTAATTAATCTCTTTATTATATGTATATAATTTCTTTTATTTAAAACAGTAAAACTAAAATATTATTACTACTATTATTAAGTAATAAATATTTTTTGTGTCTTTTTAACATACGTTGCCGCTTCCTTTGCAGCTTCCCGATTTTTAAAGATAGCTGCCTTTCCTCCGCTTCGAATTCTGCAACCCTCTTCTGCACCTCTAGTAATTTCATTTGTTTGGAATTGTACACTTCTACGTACAATTTCCGAAGACTTTTTACATCTTCAGGGATGTTGTTATCATCCCTCAAAGTAATCCTTGGTGGAGGGGGTGGTGGTGGTGGATTAGCCTCCGACGATGAAGATCTTGACGAGTCATTTTCGTTGAAGATTGATGAGGTCGACGTTGATAGTTGCCTTTCCCTTTGCAGACCGTCTAATGGATGATGATTGTTTGTTGGAAACCATTGAGTTTCTTCATCATCGTTGTAACTAGCCATTTTTTCTTTTTTAAATTTTAATTTAAAATCACAAGTCGCTGTAAATGCTAGCACAAGAATGGTTTCTAAATCCTTAAAGCAAGAGAATTTATACTCTGAGATGTAGATGAGGAAACGTATGCACACTCATTCTGTTCGTCCAATCATTAGAAAAGCAATACAAATAAAATGAACATGTACAATCACGTTTCTATTTAGATATTGTTATCCCACATTTGACCGTCATAAATCTGTCAGCATTTTATTATCAAAAGGAAACAGTCCCACAGCTCTACAATCCTTTCTTATCAGTTTAAAATAAAAGATCCTTACAGCACAAAAAAAAAAAAAAAAACCCAAAAAAAAAACCAGGATGTACAACTATATATCTAAAACAAATAAAATGAATATGTGCAAACATGTTATATTTAAAATTGAATATCCTAACAACATAAAAAAAAACACAACAACAACAACAACAACACGTCCAACTATGTTTCTATTTCTTCAACATTAAATCACATAAAAAATAAAAAAACAACTATACATGTGTGCATCCCTTTTCTATTTCTTCAACATTTGACCGTCATAAAATGTGTCTGCATTTTATTACCACAAGAAAATGATCACACAAAAAATAAAAAAAACAACTATACATGTGTGCATCCCTTTTCTATTTCTTCAACATTAAGTCACCCCAAAAATTAAATGAACAAAAGCAAACCCTACATCACGTACTCGCTGATCATCGGCAGCATGAACTCAGACTCGAGACGAATCTACTCACTTTCAATTAAAGTAATTCTAACTAAATGCATCATAGAGAACAACCACCCACATTACATGTTACAGATACTCATTCTGTCCGTCCAATCATTCGTTTGAAATACAAATAAAAGGAACAAGAAGAAGCAGGCATGATCCCAAATTTGTATAGAAAAAGTGGTCTAGAAGGTACATACATATTCACGTTACATGTTACAAACTTATCAACTAACCGACCACTACCAACTGTAGAGTACGCATGCACCAAAATTTGTATGGAAAAAGTGGTCTAGAAGGTACATAAACATACTACTCAGAGGTATAGCAAAATTGAATGCAATTCCAAAACTCTTTGAAGAAATTGTAACTGACTCCTTATATCATCAAATATCTTCAATTTTAACCTCACATCAACATGGCTTTCGAAAATTATGTTCAACTTCTACTAATATCTTGGAATTAACAACTAAAGTAAATGAAGGTTTCATCAAACGGCAACAAACTGATGTTATCTATACAGACTTCAGTAAAGCATTTGATAGAGTCAACCATGATCTTTTGCTTTATAAACTTTCTTGCATGGGTTTTAGTAACAATGCAGTACGTTGGCTGAAATCTTATCTTTCTGGTAGAACTCAGCAAGTGAAATTTGAAAATGCTCTATCTAAAGTCATCGATGTTCCCTCCGGAGTGCCTCAAGGAAGCCATCTTGGTCCAGTACTATTCACTTTATTTATAAATGATTTGCCATCTGTTATTATTCATTCTAATATACTCATGTATGCTGATGATGTTAAAATTTTTAAGTCGCTTGATAGTATATCTGTTCAGTCAACTCTTCAAAAGGATATTGATTATTTCTGTCAATGGTGTGAAGTCAACTTGTTGGAGTTAAACTTTAATAAATGCAAACATATGTCATTTCATCGTTCATTTAAACTTGATACCTCTTATCATTTCAAAGACAAAATTTTGGAAAAGGTTTTAAATATAACTGATCTTGGAATCTTGTTAGATCATAAGCTTACGTTTTCTGAACACATATCAATGATGGTGAACAAAGCAAATGGTGTCATAGGATTTATAAAACGCTGGTCAAAGGAATTTACTGATTCCTACGTAACAAAACAATTATATACATCTTTGGTGCGCCCTATTCTTGAGTATGGATCTATTATATGGGATCCACATTTTCTCATTTACGTGAACTTAATTGAATCTGTACAGAAGCGCTTTCTGTTATTTTGCTTGAGAGGACTTGGATGGAACTCTTTTGTTCTCCCTTCGTATGAAAGTAGACTCGCTCTTATAAAACTACCTACACTGAAAAGTCGAAGAATAATGCTAAGTGTCTCTTTTCTTCTGGGTTTAATACGTGGTGATGTCCATTCTGATTATTTGTTGCGTAAGATTAATCTTAATGTTCCAATTAGACCTTCTCGTAATTTTAATTTATTAAATTTAGAATTTCACCGATCAGTCTATGCCAACAACGACCCTTTTCGTCAAATATGTTTTAAGTTTAATAATCTTTATCATTTAATTGATCTTTCTAAAAGCAATTATTCTTTAAAGAGAAAAATTATACTGTACTTAAATCATTAAATATTAATTATATATATTGTTTGTATATTTAAATTTAGTCTGTAAGGAACTACTATCCATAGACATAAATAAATAAATAAATAAATAAAAATAAAAAAGACAACAGCGCACTTTCTCAAAATACAGGCCGGTACCCCGTCAGGGCCAGGTAAGTATGTAAGTTTCAGTCCAGACAAAGACTCAAGAACAGACTCCTCATCAAATGAATATATATTAGAAATAGAGACACTTCCCACTGAATAAGGATACGAAAAGCTGCTGCCCTGATCATGGCCCAAGTCCAACTGCCTATACGTAGACTGAAAAAAGTCAGCAAACATATTCGAAATATCAAGGTAACTAGAGGATGATACGCCACCGTAAAACATCTCAGAGGGAAACAAAGATGATTTACGTTTAGCTCGAACGAAGTCGTAAAACGACTTAGGATCACTAGCGAAGTTCGACCTGACTCTAATCAAATATTCCTCATAACAGTAATGATTCATTCTACGATAATCCGCACGCGCCCTAGAGTAAAGAGCATAATTAATATCAGTACCCGATCTAACAAACTTTTTAAATAACCTCGATTTTCTGTTCCTCAACTTTGACAGTCTAGCCGAATTCCACGGGGGACCAGAACGCTCCAAACGATTATTTACAAATGGAACACACTCCCTAAAACATTTAAATAATACCTCATAAAAACCATCTAAGATCCTATCAAGTGAAAACGAGTCATATGGTGGTGAAATAAGTACAGAAAACCAATCTACAGAGGATAGTAGTGTATTTAAACGACTAAAATCCGTACGATGGAAATTAAACGCCCCTTTTCACCTAATGAGCGCTCAATTACAGGAGGTAAACAAAGATCAACTTCGATAGAAAGTAACAACGTAGGATGGTAACCATCCTCAGGAATAGATATGGGATCAATGCGAAATAAAGAAGAAATACTTGGATCCTCTAAAAATACAAGATCCAAAACTCTACCCCTTGAATTCAACACACCGTTAACCTGGAAAAGACCTAGATCACACATAGCGGACAGAATTTCATCATAGAATGGAACTGAAGAACATTGCACCAATGAGCCAGTCTCAGGTGAAAAATTCCAAGATGTATGCGGAAGATTAAAATCACCAAGAACCACTATAATCCCCTCTTGCCCCATTGAATCAATTACTACAGAAATCAAATCGAAGTGAGCCCTATAGATATGAATGTCAGAACAGGGAGAAATATACGAGCAAGTAATGTATATAGACTTTCCACGGTCATAGACCTTAACGCAAATGAACTCAATATCCTCAGAAGGACACAAGTCAATCAATTCAGAGGTATATTTAGAGCAAATGGAAATAAGAACACCACCACCATTTCTAGACTTCCTATCCCGTCTATAAATGTTAAAATTACTAGACATAATCTCAGAATCAAGAATATTGCAATTTAGCCAAGTCTCAGTAAGAGCAATTCCATCAAATTCAAAATCAAAGCTACTATTATAAAGTGAAGAAAGTTTAGACCTAAGTCCGCGAACATTCTGATAAGCAATTTGGAAATTAATAGACGATTTCGAAGTTAGTTTTTTTGAGAAACAGGACCAGGCAAATTAGCACCATTCCTACGATGGCCCAGCCTGAATACGAATTCCCGTACCAATACACCCTGTGGCCAAAACGCAGGATTAACAATTTCATCAAATCTTTAATCGGCAACATATAATTTAAACGAAGAAATACTGCTATCCAAAGATGGCCTCATCTTATAGCAACCAAACTCAAAAGGTTCCCCAATCTTCGATTTAACGAAACATTTTATATCGTCGACTGAAGTATTGTAAGAAAGCCGGGACACAAAAATAGTTTTCTTAGGTTTAACTACAACCAAGTCCCTTGGAGCAGAAGTAGATAAACTAGCGGACACTACACCTGAATGCGAAATAGAAGACGGTTTGGAAGATGCATGAGAAGTGACATCATCCAGAGGCAAAGGTGAAGGAGACGGAGTAAACTTAGGACTCAATTCAACCAAATTTGCAGACTTCGGTATGGCACTGCTAGCTGACTTATCAGCAGTAGGTGGACAAATGTCCACAATAGGAGTAGCATTTGTCAATTCATTGATTGTCGCAGTTTCCCCTGGTACAGAAACCTGCTCCACATGCCCAGGAGCCCCCGATGAAAGAGGGACAAGAACCTTTTCCGATTCAAGCAACTCATCCAATTGGCCATACTTTGAAAACAATTGCTCAAACCGATGAAACTTAGCAGAAAGAGATGCAAACTCAGCGTGCATCTCAGCAAACTCACGACGAGTTCCCACAAAAAACTTATAAAACTGAATGTCCACCACCTTACATTTAGGACAACACCAACGCAGACCCAGGGAACCATCCATCAATTGGTCCATGGTGCGAGGAAGTAAACCAATACATTTGGTGTGAAACAAATTGTCACACAACCAGCAAGAAATCTGGCGTTCACCCTCTTTCTTTACAATACACTTCGAAGCACTACAAATATTCATTTTAATAAATTAAATAAATAAATAGACTAACTGAGTAAATTATTTATATATAAAAAAGAAAATAAAAGATATGTAATAACAAAAAACAAAAATAATAATAAATAAACAAGAATTGCAAGCAAAACAGTATACACAAAACAGTAGCAAAATAAAAAGAAAAAAGTAAAAAAGGAATACGAATAGAAAGAAAATAATAAAAAACTGTAACAAGCTTACAAAAACAAAAAATAATTAGAGCAAGAAGCAATTTTCACTATCAAAAATACACAACTATCACAACAGAGTCGACCCGGACGCCATAGTTAGGGCTCTTGGTTCTCTGAACCTAAGACAGAATCTGGTCAGGTTCATTGAGCTTCTCCTCAAATCGAGGAAAGTAACCTCTACAGTGGGGGCCACGAATTGTCAGAGAATGGTTCGTAGAGGCACACCGCAAGGCGGTGTTCTATTGCCACTTCTCTGGAATCTTGCAGTCAACTCACTCTTGAGGAGGCTGGAACACTCTGGCAATGGGGCCATAGCTTACGCTGACGACATTGCCATTGCTGCGTCGGGAATTTGTCCGCAGACACTGTCGGATAAGTTGAACTTGGCGCTGTCAATCGTGCTGGACTGGTGTAGGGATTTTGGACTGTCTATTAACCCCTCTAAGACCGATACGATTCTTTTTACTAGGAAATATAAAATTCCGACCTTCTCCCTTCCCAGCATAGGTGGGACCAGACTCACGCTGAGTCGCGAGGTTAAATATCTGGGCCTGATCTTAGATCCCAAACTCGACTGGAGGGCGAATCTGGCTGCTAGGGCACGCAAGGCGGCATGTGCTGCTTACTGCTGCAGTAGAGCGGTCGGAACCAGATGGGGTCTTCGCCCAAGGATCATGCGTTGGATATATTCCACGGTCATCGGACCCAACCTCTTATACGGTGTTGCTTTCTGGTGGACTGCCCTGGACAAGAAATACAACGTCAGACTTCTTGACAAGGTCAGAAGGTCTGCTGCCATTTATATAACTGGCGCTCTTCGCACCACCCCCACGAAAGCCTTGTTCGCAATGCTAAACTGGCTTCCTACTGTGCTTCTCGCTAAGCAGGTAGCCAAGTTTGCTGCGACTAGACTTAACGCTCTCTCTCGTTGGCACATCGTACCCTCTGGTCACTCCACTATTCTGGAGGCTGATCCAGTGGCCCCAGTGAACATAGACTATTTCCCCGCTGAATATTGTCTTGAGAGATGTTTCCACTCTCTGATTCCAAGTAGGGATGACTGGAATCCTGATACGGTCGTCCCCCCGGAAGTTCTGGATATATATACCGACGGCTCTAGACTCGATAATGGGGTTGGGAGCGGTGTCTACTCTGGGAAACTGGACCTGAATATTTCTCTCCGTCTGCCGGACTACTGCAGTGTGTTTGAGGCGGAGTGATGGCGATTTACCGAGCCGCGCAATGGATCCTCGTCAACGATGCTCCTTTCACTCGCGTCTCGATCTTCTCTGATAGTCAGGCCGCGATAGGATCTCTATCGGGTTCCGTGATTAACTCTAGGATCGTTAGGGATTGTCGCCGCTGTTTTGACCTTCTTTCTGGGCGCTTCTCCAGTGTCTCTCTGATGTGGGTCCCCGGCCACAGTGGAATTCCGGGAAACTGTAGGGCAGACGAGCTCGCCAGAGCTGGTGCGCTCCTTCCGGAATCCTCTTCTGTTGAATTGGGTATGCCACTTGCCTCGGTCAAGTTGACCATTGCGCGGAGGTTCTTTCGGGAGGCCAACCTATCCTGGGTCAATGAGGAGTCCTGCTCCACCGCTAGACTCACCTGGCCCAGGATGGATAGAAGGCGTACCAACCGATTACTTGGTCTCGGTCGTGATGTCATCTCGACTACAGTGGCGGTGCTTACAGGCCATTGCGTCATGGATAGACACGCGGAAAGAATGAGGCTCCCTTTCAACGACTTTTGCCGTGGATGCAGGTCCACTGAGGAAGAGGAGACTGTTGTTCACTTTCTCCGCCAGTGCCCGTCTCTTGCAAGGTGTAGATATAGGTTATTTGGCTCCCCATTCCTGGTTAGCTTAACGGAGCTATCATCTATTGACATCAAGGATATAGCTTCGTTCATCAAACTTTCTGGCTGGGTTTCCAGTGCGGGGTAGTCGTGCTTTTGTTGTGCAGACCTTGCGCTGACCAACTTCCTCCTTTTCTCTGATTTTGGTGGAACTTGGTTAGTACAGCTTTGTGATATCAGAGCTACCACTCCGACCTAACCTAACCTAACAACAGAGTTGCCAAACTTTTCTCCTTAATCAGATTATGTAACATTGCGTAGTGCGGTGATTCCCCGGTTTATTATTTTATGTAATGTGATGTTCATAGACAAAATCTAAATTGTGATTCCCCTTTTTATTTTGGTTTATGTGATAACTAATGGATGGTCATTAAATATGATGTGAAAGTTTAAAGTTAGTGTGTTTCAAAATCGCAAGGTCTTAAGATGGCTCCGCCGAATTTTCTTTCATTAAAAGAAAAAGTGTCTTTAATTGATATTGCAAAAATAAACAATTAAAATAAAAATAAATAAATAAAGGTTTGTGTATTTCAAATTTTGGGTAGGCCAGCCTTATTCATCCTTGTTTTTTAACAGATTTAATATTGGAAAGACTCAGGCTGCCAATATTTTAAAAAATAAAGAATTCATTAAAAACAAATGGCAGTCTGGGGATAATGATTATGTTCGTCTTCGAATGGTTTTCTTTGGCTATGGCCAAGAATATTCCACTTCCGGGCCAATCGTTAAGACAAAAGCCAAAGAAATAGCAGAAAAAGTGGGCTTTAACGAATTAACTGTATCCGAGGGTTGGCTTCAGAAATGGCGTAAACGTCATAATGTTGCTTTTAAATGCATATCAGGTGAAGCTGCACACATCATTCCAGAGGATGTTACTCAGTTCAAAGAAAAACTCCCTGCAATACTCAGTAAGTACAGGCCCGAGGATGTTAACAATGCTAACGAGAGTGGTCTATTTTTTCGGGCATTGCCTAACAGAACACTATCTCTAATTCTCTATTTTAACAAAATATCCCTTGGACGGACATTTCCCCTAGGCGGACAAACATTCCTCGACGGTCGGTGTCCGCCTATGGGAGCTTTCACTGTATTCAAAATAGTTGTTATAATTACTTAGCACTGTAACAGTTCTTTTATCCTTCTACGCAAGAAGTGTAATATTATTTTTTCTATATGCCACCATCTTTTTTGATGAAACTTTTGATTTTTTTACGTTACGGATAAAAAATATTTTAGGAATAACTAACGGTAAATTACGAAAACACAACACTGTGATAATTTCATTGTCCGTATTCGCTTACAAACTATTATGTCCCCTCAGAGGGGATAATTACATAAATAAAAATCTGTATCTAAATTGAAAGCGTCCCTATTTATTTTAAAGCTATTACTTTCATCGATAACAAAAATAAAATATTTGCAATTTCTTTTATTTAATAGCCCAGTTCACAATCTTGGGCATTTAGATGGTAAATTTATACCATTGTAAATATTTGCCGTTAATTGTGTTAATTGGTTTTTCTTGTTTAACTTTGCAACACTTATTGCAAACTTTTCAACACACAGCTGACTATCATATAATTTATTACTTTATTTATTTATATTTATAATTTTATTTATTTCGTCCTCTGTCCATTTTTTATTCGGCTCTTCTCTTTTAATTCGTTTTTTTATGTTGTACGTTTCCATTTTTTGTGACTTTATTTTCAATGTTTTTATTTTTATGATCAGCTGTTCATTTGCTCAAGTATGGCAAATACTTATAAACTACGGGTTTGAGTATGGGATATCTGCCAAACCATGGCAAGGGTATTTTTGTGTACTTTGTTAGTGTATGGCAAAAGAAATACCCAACATTTGCAAATGCCATGATGCCAGACCATTTGCCCAAGATTGTGAACTGCGCTAATTTCTTTAAAGTAATAATTTAAAGAATTTACCTTAAAAACCTAACTATTTAGAGGAATCACTAGGTATACAGTTCTTTTGGATAATTTGTTCAATATTCTTGTGAGATATTGGAATTGTATTAAAGTAGTGGAGTAACTTTAAGTAAACAAATTAATTTATAATAATATTAAATAAAGAACACAAATTGGACTTATTCCTTTTCACAAACAAAAAAGTCATTTTACTAATTTTGAAAGTGGTTTAAGTTAATTTTAGGTTCTGAAACGCAGCTTATTTTTCTTGTAAAGTTTACAAAATCTATTACGTTAAATATTCTAAAATGTTTAAGGTCACAAAACCATAAAAACAACTTAATACCAGTTAACAACAATGCAAACGCAAACCGTTAAATATCTCAATACATACAAAAAAAATAAGCTTAAACCACTTTCAAAATAAACGGTTCATACATATGTATATAAGTAGACATAGACACAGATGAATTTTTCTTATTGTTGTTAATTTAGGCTTTTTTTTATTAATTTTTGTATTTTTTTTTTTTTTTTTTTATTATGTAAACGTATTATCTTAATTTAAGTTCTTATAAATTAATTATTAATTAATTTTTACGAGTTGGTATTAATAATCGATTTTTTCTCACATTATTAGCTTTATGAGGATCAATCTTGTGGCGGTAAACGTCAAGGCCGTAATGCTAATAGAGAATAAAAATAAATGAAATTTTTAATAAAACACTTCATTTTTTGTTACAAAGAGCAAATTCACAAACCCCGGAATATATTGGGAATATAATATTTTTAAAAATCAATTCCGCTTGACAGCAGTAATTTACACTCATTTAAGTTCTAACGTAGACATCGTTGCAGCATATGTGCAATAAGATCACTCCACGCTGCCCAAACTATTGCACAAAGCTTATCACAATTTATGGGTAATTTTCCTTTGATGATTGGTTTTACTATATTTTATAAGTGAGCATAATATTACTTGTATACAATGTAGGGAAAACACGATAGTGGAAAATAACCTCCGCCGCCATGCTTTATTGTCTTAAGAGTGGTCTGAAGATTGTAGACTGTTTTTATTGGTCTCCTTACAGTATGAAGACCTTAATCTGATATGAAATATGAAACGTTCATTTATGCATGCCTTTAAACATAAATAAACAATTCATAGAAATATGTATTTACGGTGTTTATTCGACGGCAACAATGTATTTAAGGTACAACAGTTATATTACTAGACTTAATCATATCCGCCAATATTTTGGCACCGACACTATTTGCCTCCTCATAGTAAGGTAACGCTTCTAAACGTTTGATCCAAGCAGTCAATTTTGGGTATTTGGATTTATCAATATCGACAAATGCCTCCAGTGATGTTACCGAACTTATGATACTGAAATCGGCAATTGTCAGGTGATCGCCAGCAATATAGGGCGTATCTTTAAGGAACACCTCCAAGAAATCGTATATTTCAACGATTGCATTCATTTGGTGTTGTGACACTCTGTTCTCGTTTCTAAAGAATAGCGGAACAGTAATATTACGTAGGCCACCCTGGAACATTACACTACTCTCAAAGTACATACGTTGATCGACAAGAGCACGTTTAAGTAAATCCTTGGGATAGAGGGAGTCATCCTTACCATACTTCCTTACCAAATTGGCAATAATGGCATGGGAATCCCAAATGTAATGACCATTATCATCCATTAAAGGTACAGTGTGCTGTGGATTTTTCTTGAGGTATTCTTGTGAGAAATGTTCCTTTTCCATCAAATTCAGGCGTTTGTATTCAAAAGGCAAATTTAAAGCTTTTAAGGTTAACAAACAAGAACGCACAGGTGGACTGGCATCAACACCGTATAAAGTCAACATTTTCTCGATTTATTTGGAATTTAAATACTTGAACACTGTAAATAAAACGTTTGCTCCGAACGGCGGCTCAAAACTGGCTGTAAATAATTCATAGAAATATTCATTAGATGATTGAGAACTTTTGTTCTCACTCTTATCATAAAGTTTACTATTCAATTGAAATTAAATAATTTCTACTTTATTTATAAACTGATAAACTACTCAATTGTATAGAATTATTAAATTTCATTCCAACTGCACATACTTAAGTCATCATAAGTTTGTTGGTTTGGAATCATTAGCCACTATCTCGGCTTTGGTGGAATGCTCTACTAAGAGATCACATAGAATAATACAAAAGTAAGTTATGTTAATAGATTCGATTATTTTTGCCAATTTTTAGTTAAAATAAAAAAAAAAAATTATGTGCACTGGTAGCGTGACTAGTAATGTGAGTTCGACATTCTGGTTTGTTACACTACATCGAGGATATGATTTATGTTACTCAGCTTGTATTAATTATGATGTAATTTGTAATTGTATTCTAATTAATTAATCAATTAAATAAACAATAAAAAAAATTGTCTTCACAATTCGTGTAAGTACAGTACGGGCTCGATTTGCGCAACTACCTATTATTGCAACTGACCGATTTGCGCAACCGCCTAATTTTTAATATTACAGTCTTTATAACAGCAACTTTTTTCAAAAAACAGTCGCGATAAGTGCAACGTTATTTTTTATTTTGCAGTTATTCTGTTTCATTTTCTTTTTATTCTCATAATTGTTCAATAAAAAGCGCAATTTAAAATTGTTTGACAAATCATAGGAATATGCTCCAGGAACAGGCCTTACTTGTACCTTATATACCAACCCTGTTAAGAGACATTTTACCTAATGTGAACCTTGCAGCTGAAGAAGTGAATATGTGGATCAATGATAGTGTGGAAGATGAGTACAAATAAACATGCCTTTCTGATGATGAAAATTCAGTTCATGTTGAGGTACAAGAAAACCCAAAAATAAAAACTGATGATGTCATTACAGCACTTAACGTTTGTATAGATTGGGCAACAACAAATGACATTTCATTTGAAAAAATTGTAGCATTTCAGGATATAAAGGACTCTGCAATTAACAAAAAGTTTAAAGAATCCAAAGTTCAGACAAAAATCTCCAATTTTTTTGTTTAAACTTTGTTTTTTGTTTAAACAATCATACATACTTAATTGGCCATTACAACCCTTCAGTCAGGATTCTCACAAGAAGCTAGGCCAAATTTATTATATTAAATATTATTATTTTTTTTCCGATATCGACTTACGAGCTTACCCACCAAATTGCATTCATCTAAGGTTACTATGTCCCTAAATATTCAATTTTAAAGGTTTGCCACGCCTACTTTTTGCTATATCGATTAAACCATTTAAACCTGATAAGCTTTCAATCAAAAAAAGAATGGTTAAAATCGGTTCAGTAGTTTAAGAGTTATTGGTTGAAGGGGGAGGGTTGTTACGTCTATTTTTAGTGGGATTGTCGATATCGAACTTACCCACCAAATTTTATTCGTCTACGATCAATATGTACCTAAATATTCAATTTTAACGATTTGCCACGCCCTCATAACATTTAGGGATATGAAAAATAGATGTTGTCCGATTCTCAGACCTAACCAATATGCACACAAAATTTCACTAACACCGTGACACGAGAATTTTATATATTAGACTAGCTAATACCCGGTGTGCTTCGCTGCCCCCATCGGAATTAAATACATATCTCGTGATGCAACTGGATCGCCCACCATCAAAATTGTTACGCCATTGTTGGGGCATTGTATCATCCTTGGTGTTGTCCAGCTGGAGTTCTATCAGCATGAATTGCGATTATGTGGTCATCTGAACTTAATCGTGAACTTAAAGATCCTTACCAATTCGTTGATTTCATGAAACATCACTTGTAAATCGGCAACAATCCATTGTTTTGTGTCAGGGTTATAATGCTGGCGGTGGTGCACTTGGTCATTGTTATCCTCTTCTCCTATGAAATAAATTTGTAAGAACTTAGGATCTTCATTTGGAATTGGCAACAATGATCCCATTTTATGATAAATTTGACCTTGAACACGAAACGTTGGCATAAAGTTGTCTCGAAATACTTTGGTATCACCAAAAGAGGCCATTTTTTTATTTTGTTTTTTATTATTTATTAATATTTTGTTAAATTAAAAAGGGTATATATTTCGAAAAACTTACCTGAAATCAGTGATTGTAGTGGTTCTGGAAGTGGAAGTAAATCAGACAAAACGATTTTACCATTAGAGCAACACATGCCAGGTGTTTCATTTTTGTACCTGAGTGCATTGCAATATTGGCAAACTTCATTCATGTCACCAATTGCCACTAATTCGTCTTCGGTATAATCTATATCAGATCTATAGTTAAATGCAATACCTGAGTATCCATGAAAAACATTACGTCGATTCACCACCATTCGATTACGATTTTGTTCTCGACGCAAATAATATTGCTCTATCCTCTCTGCTGCTCTTCTTGTTGATGTTCGAATCCGCTGACTTTCTACTCGCGATTCATGTTGGACTTCTGTTTCATTAGTTCGTGATGTTATGGTACGATTTCGCTGGCTTTGTAGCCGACCTTCATGTTCCAACGGTGTCTCGGTACCTCGTGCGGTTGTCGCATGTTGTCGAAGACCTTCAAGACGTCGTTCGTGTTCTGACAGCGTTTCAGAAGCTCGTGCTAAAGAGGTAAGATTTCGTTGACTTTCAAAGCGCTCTTGGTTTTCTGAAAGCGTTTCAGTAGCTAAAGGTTGAAGCTCGACTCTTTTCAGTCCTGAGGCAACTTTCACGCTCTTCCGAACTTTCATTTGCTCTCTGGGATTGCAAATGCAATGCATTTTTAGTGCTTCTGGAAAGCGATGCTTTTTTGGGGGCATTTTTATAAATTGTTGCAAAATAAATGTCACTCAACGTTTAACTCGTTTAGAATCAAAGATTCAACTGAATTCCAAAACCGAATGCGTGTTATATTTATTCCTTTATATTTTACCTAATATGAAATAGGTTCAGGTCAAAAAAACTTTTTAAAAAAATTGAGGCTAATTAAATTTGACAAATAATTATGTTTGTGACGGTCGCAGGTAATTTTTTTTTGATGATTTTTGCAACTTATTATTTTATTTGGAAAAAATATTGAGAGTTTACATTTTATTACTTAGGTATTCGAAAGTAATGAACGAAAATTTTACTGCCTATTGTTACATGCCCATTCATCACCCAATAAAATGCTGATTATTAAACTTATCTGATCTATTTTTCAAGATATGCACCAAATAAATAATATTTTTAGTAATTACCCATTGTTAGAAGTAAACAATAATATAACTATTACATATGTATATGTTTTTCAAATAAATATTTAAATAGTATGAATTTCAGTACTTACTATGTATATGAGTTGAAAATTTCAAACTCAACCATTTGAGCAGCTTAAACATTCTAGAATTCAAATGTATGTTGATGATATTCAACTCTACATTGATAGCTCTGTAGCTTCCATCAACACTGGAGTTAAAGATCTTAACACTGACCTTAATAATATTTCTCTTTGGGCGACTGCAAATGGTTTAAGGATTAACTCTAAAAAGTCAAAATGTATTGTAATTTGCAAAAAATCCGCAAAGATTGAATCTAGTAATGATGTTGCCTTTTTTGGTTATTTCTGAAAAAAAAAAAAAAAAATAAATGAAACAAAAGTCTACGAATTTAATTTTAATTATATTTTTTCTTATTTGGTGATTTTTTTCACAGATATTGGTTACAAAATTTTTTTTCCTTCCCTTCTATCTTTCCCCCGCGTCGTGAAATATTTCTGAAAAATATTCCAAAATATGCCAAAATACACATTTTTTATACTTTATTTTCTTTGGTTTTATACATCAGGAATCATAGATAGCATACTTTAGGGGTAACTATGCGTATGAGTAATATATTTCAAATGCAATTAAATATTAAGTATGTAGTATGTAGTATACATGGGCATGGCCCCTCGCTCATTTGGAATATCAACATAAAAAGTAGCCTATAACTCCTTCCAGACATACAGGAAGATACTGTGAAAATTTCAAGAAAATCGGTTCAGCCGTTTAATCGTCTATAAACTTCAAACATACAAACATACAAACATACAATCAAACACACATTCATTTTTATATATAAGATTAGTAATATATTAATTTAAACCTTTTATTATAACTTTTTTTTGTTTAATAAATGAATTAATTATTTTATGTTAATTAAATTGCTTGTTTTTGTTAAAAATAAATTTCAAAATTGCACTGTATTTAGTGGTCGGTTATTGCAACATTTCGAAAATTGCAACAACCCCGATTTCCTATCGGTTGCGCAAATCGAGCCCGTACTGTATTTAATAGTTATTAATATTTTATCATTAAAATGTTCTGCCATATGTTGTAAAACTACTTAAAAACTATTTCGAAAATAGAAGTTGGTAAGTTTTGCATGACCTGCTTCATAGTCCAAAACTTTTCCAATTCAAAACCATTTATTATAGTAAACGGAACTTTCTCATCGAAATACGATTCACTTCAAAACAAGGTAAAGCTATGCCTGGCCAGCCTTAAAAAATTTTATATTTTTTTGGTAGTTTAGGTGGCTATTTGCAAAACATTGGAGTAATTTAATGTGTAATTTAATTGATTTTTTTATTGATTTATCTGTAATTTCTCGCTTGATAAGGTCTACTTCACACATTTATGTAACTGAACTTTGTTTTTGGCTTTTTGTGATTTCATTGTCAGTGTCCTACAATCAGTCTACACAAACAGGTAAATAAGTAAACAATCTAAATATAACTACATACACTAGGTATAGAAAATCTGTGTACACATCTTTACAAATTGTTTTGTCCACAAATTTTTAAATTACATAAAATCATTCATAATAGAATCATAAGTAAGAAACTATTTATAACAATTCAGATTCGAAATTATCGATAGCATTGTATTTATCGTACCAAAATAGAAAACAACTTTCCTTGTCTTAGGAAAAGACTTTGCACATAAAAATGGAGTTTTGCACAATTTATGTTTAAAATTAATTACATAATTAATAATCTTTAATAGTAAGTAATTAAGTTTTTTAATTATGAATCGAAGAGGAAAAGAAATAAATCTATCAAAGTAAAATGTTTAAGATACATGGGCCAATGGAAGAAAGATCTCACACTTCCATGCAAAGAACGATAAACAATAACAAGGAAACAAAAATATTTGTCTATAATTCGTAATCTCTTCGTCGACTTAAGCTTAAGAACCGAGAGATAAAGTATTGCTACGTCTTTCCCTTTTTAAAACGTTTAAAATATGAGTTCGTCGATTGCAAATAAAATAGAAATAAATTTGTGTTTAATTTTAACTAAAAATTTCTTATTGGGTGCCGCTATTCACAACTTGATGTAAACAACAACAATTGATTTGGTTTGTTATTTTTCTTTCCACTCTTTTACGTAAACAATAACAATTGTCCGACAGATCCTAATAAGGGAGAGCTTCGAACCACGATTATTCTCTTCACACGCAACGCGTCTTCACTGAGACTAACTTTGCCTTACCTTTTATATGCCAACGTAAAAAGTCTTCTCGAGATCTCCGTAAATGTAAACAACGTTGTTTCATTGTTGTTTGCATATTTTATATACATTGTCGGTTGTTGCATTTTTGTTGACTTGTTTATCATGTAAACAAGTTCATTTCTTGTTTGTTTTTGTAGCTTTTGTTTATCATCTTAATGTTGAACGATGTAACACCATTTCCATTTTCGTAACAGTATGTTGTTGAAACAGCCCAAAAAGATTCTAATGTAACAGCTTTCAATATAGCAAAGGAATTTGAAATCAACTTAAAGAAAGGAAGCAGCGGTTTCATTCGAAAAATATTAAAATAAATGTTACTACGGTCACGAACCACGAGGGTATTCCTTCATTTCGCTTGTTAAATCACAAAGGAGAGTAGCGTTTGACAAGGAACATACAACCAAGCCACTACAGTTCTAGAAAAATGTAATTTTTTCTGAGGAGAATAAATATTGGTTTTTCGGCACTACAAGAAGACAATAGTACAGTGAAGCCTGTTGGTAGAGTTATAATGTTTGAGGTTGTATGGCCGCAAGCTGAATGGATCAGCTTTAATTTACGGAAACTGGAACGAATAAGTGGAGATATTTCAACATTTTAAAGATAAATTAAATGCAAAGTTCTATAAAATTGGGTCTTCAAGAAAAAAAAAATTATTATAATATGAAACAGTGGTTTAATATAACGTCCCCAAACAATTTCGGACTCCTTCTAAATTTCTCAACTTCAATCCCATTGAACGTCTCTGATATTTCTTGGAAAAAAATATAGAGACTACCAAGCAGAGGTCAGCAATGAATCGTTTTTTCGTTACTCATAAGTACTCATGAAATTTTGAGCAAGAATGAGTCAACAGTATTGAATTTCAACTACTCTGATTCATTCGTACTCACTACAATATTGATTTACATATAAGTACAGTTTGCAATGAGTAACAGTAAAATGTTGACATCAAAATCATAACATTGGAAATATGTTTGATTCATACGCCTACTCATTTAAATTCATAAATATAGAAAAATACTTATAATACTCATAAATGATTCGAGTAATTCGAATCATTCATCAAAATTTACAGTCTTAGTTGTTGTTGCATTTACAAAAAAAGAAGAAAGAAAAAGACAAAGAGAACAAGCAAAGCAAACATACAACCTTCTATTGATTATTGTAGTGTTCGTACGCGAATAATACTTATTTTGTGATTCTTGTAAATGTTGAGTAAAGGAGAGTTTTTTTGTTACAATAATTAATTTTAATTTAAAAAATCTATGAGAAAAACGTCCAAATCGTCTCAAGTCCATTTGAGAGAATTTTTTCGTTATTAAAATTGATCGATATTGATAATTGCGATAGAAAGAAAGTTTACGAGTCATATTTTAGAAAAATTATTTAATTTAAAATAAAACATTTTTGTATTTCGATTTTAAAATATATACCATAATACACACATGTAAACATTTAATAATTACGAATATATGTATAAGAAATTGGTAGCAACTTCTACGTTCATGTGTTCTCCTAATAATTGGCTCTGCGAAGACCATTGCGAACTTGATCAGCTAGACAGCAAGCGAAAATGAAAGCCAACATCTAAAAGAGGAAAAAATTGAAACAGTTTCAATTGTTATTGTAGTAAAATTGATTTTAAATATTCATGAATTCATTTAAATTTAATACCTCGACACCAGCTACACCCAAGCCGCCATAAAAGATAATGTCAATAGGATTTTCCCAGAATATGAAATCGTTGAACTGAAATCAATTACAAACAGATTATTAGTAAGAGTAACACGCATAAATCAATTCTTATTTACAAAGTATGTATACATATTTTAGACATTATTATTGTATGAATTAAAGATATTATTGTAATTAATTTAAATTAATCAATTGTCTAATACGACATCTTTGTAAGAAGTAACAAACACAATCGGCCAAAATGACTCATGCGATGCGAAATCAAATCGTCAGAACTAAAACTCAAAGTTTTGTCAGTCAAGTAATGTTCCCAACAGTAAAGCAACAATTGAAAAATCACAAGGCTCTGTTAACGCCACAGTCAAATCGCTAATAGGCATCACTTATTTATCGATTACTATGATAGTAATAAGTTATCCCTTAAGTCCCATCTATATTTTTCTAGAACAAGTTATTATATACATATTTCCACGCGCTTACAATACGCGCCTTTTTCTTCGGATATATGGATATATATCGTGTCGTAAGACTTAAGGAAGTTTTTGCCCTTTATTCAATACGAAAAAGTTGGTATATTTTAAAGCTTGAATAAAATAAGTCACTTAATTATAAATATATTTCAGGAATTTTAACGTTAAAGTACAATAAATAAATAATTGAATTCTTATTGAAAATATTGTGCTTTTCGTTTACAATCTACGAAATTGAATTAAGGGCTTGGGCGCTTCTCCCAACATTCGTAAAATTCTTTTTCTGGTTCGTAAAATTTCTATTCGGCGTATTCATATTCTGGCTGCGTTCTTCAAACCGTTTGTGTAGTGTAAACAATCAACAAATTCCCTTAGTGGAGAATCCGAAGACAACCATCTGGCTGAAACAACCGTAAGTCCTAACAAAATGGATCCTTCTTCTTCTTCCCTACAGGGTCAACCACCAAACCACCATCAAGTAAGTGAATCAACATCTAATTCTTCAGCAAATTGTCATATATGCAACAACCCATCAGACAACACTAATGCTATAAAATGCTTTAAATGCAATTTAATATTTCATTTCGTTTGTGCAAACGTCACTAATACCCAAAAAAATCTCACCTGGCTTTGTAAAAATTGTTCTACGCAAACACCGATACCAGTCCAATCAGCTGCCTCTGTCCGTAGCGGTTCATCAGTCTCATCACAATCCCGCAGGCATGCTTTAGAACTCCGACGCTTACAAGAAGAAACTCAACTTGAAAGAGAATACCTAAAGAAGAAATATGAAATTCTCGGGCGGATAGAGGATGACAGTGACGACGCACAGACAGTTAACACCTCTGTGCATGATTGGTTAAACAATCAACCGAATGCAGTACAACAGCGAACCATGAGAACAGAACCAATAAATTTAAATAAGACCAATGAAGAATCTCAACATGAGTCTACATTTCCTCACCAAACTGAATCCACAAATTTACGAAACTCGTCCTTTCCACTTGCTACATCTCAAAATGTAAGTACAAACCTCGTCTACTCAACAGCAACTCAACCTGCAGGTACAACCACGGCAACCAACAAAAACTTAACCTCTTTTATTAATAACACTGATAATAATTATTTACACTCTACTACTACCAATGTAAATCACACTTTAAATAACAATACAAATGTCGAAAACCACCATGTGACAGAGCCTCCACTTAATTCGGACCCGGCGATTTTAATGCCTCCATCGTGTACAAGTCAAGTAGAACCTCCGCCTAATTTTGCCAATATGGAATCAACATTTTCCACTCATCCAATGTTTTCCTTCCGGCCAAGCACAAACAATGATCGAAGATTAACACATCAACAAATAAATGCACGCCAATCAGTACCTAAAGATTTGCCAATATTTACTGGATTGGCCGAAGAGTGGCCTTTATTTATTTCAACATACGATTGGTCTACTTCAGTTTGCGGTCTAACCGACGCAGAAAATCTGATCCGGCTTCAAAAGGCGCTACGTGGAGACGCATTACGATCTGTCCAACATATATTGATCCACCCTTATGGCGCATCATGTGCCATTTCAACTCTAAAATTACTTTACGGCCAACCAGAAAAAATATTGAACTCCCTAAAAAACAAAATTAAATTATTGCCTCCTCTCAATATAAACAAATTAAATACAATTACCTCATTCGCAGTTGAAGTAAAAGGCCTTGAAACAACAATAAGAGCTTGCGGGTTACTTGACGAACTTAATAATTCCTCATTATTACACGAGTTAATAATGAAAATGCCTTCTTATTTACAACTGAACTGGGGTGAACAAAAAATAAAATTGAAAAAAAGTAATAAGAAAATAAGTTTGACAGATTTCGCTAATTGGATTTTTGAAGTTGGCGTATCAGCAAGCAGCATAAATATAGATAGCGGCAGCTACACATCGTCGTTAGCAGAACAGAATCCACGCAGAACAAGACATGCTTATGTGCACGCGCATGAATTTAAAAGTAAAAGAGACTGCGCAATATGTTCTGCCAACTGCAGCAGCGTTGATAAGTGTGAAAAATTCTTGACTGCGGACAGAATCGAAAAATGGAATCTAATAAGAAAACATAATTTATGCAAACAGTGTTTAAAACGTCACAATGGTACTTGTAACAGCAAAATTGTATGTGCAAAACCCGGGTGTCAAATAAAACACCACACTTTGTTACACAAATCAACAGATGACGAGAAAATAACAATCAAAACAAACGAAAATAAAACCAATACAATTAATTTGCATGCAGCTCACAGTGGTGAATTAACTAGCGAAATTTTGTTTAAAATTATACCAATTACTATATATGGCAATAATAATAAAAGTATTAAAACTTTTGCTTTTATAGACGAGGGTTCGTCAATTAGTTTGATTAATGAACTAAATTTAAACGGCGAACCACAACCTTTGTGTTTAAAATGGACGGGCAATATGATTCGTAACGAAGAGGACTCAAAGGTAGTTAGGATGCAAATTTCTGGCAACAATAAAACCAAATTTTATATTCATGCTCGTACGGTAAAACAATTATCACTGCCCAGTCAGAGCTTAAACTACAAAACGTTGTGTGAGAAATTTCCACATCTTAGGGGCTTGCCTATAGATAATTTTAAAAATGCGGTCCCAAATTTACTTCTAGGTCTGAATAATTTAAAATTATGTGCACCAACAAGAGTCAAGGAGGGCAACAAAGATGAGCCTACTGCTATATGCACACGTCTTGGTTGGCTAATCTGTGGCAACTCGATTATTGGACAAATTTCTCAAAAACAATATAATTTTCATTCTTATGAATGTCAACAAGAAGATGATAAAAAACTAAGTACATTACTCAAACAGTTTTATTCGATAGAAATCACTGGAATAAATAATGTTACTAAAGTGATTGGTAAAGATGATCAAAGAGCAATTAATATATTAGAGAAATATACTAAACAAAGGAGTGACGGCCACTATGAAGTAGCTTTATTGTGGCGGTACGATAGTATTACATTGCCGCCAAGTTATGATATGGCTAAAAGGAGACTACTCTGTCTTGAGAAAACTTTGCGAAATAATAAAGATTTGTTCGATGTTTTTGAAAAAACTATTTCTGAGTATTTAAAGAAAAAATATATAAGCAAAGTAGATGTTAGTCAAGTTAGTAATGAGAATGTATGGTATTTACCAATATTTCCAGTGTTTAACAAAAATAAACCCAAAAAGACTAGAATAGTGTGGGATGCTGCTACAAAGGCTAATGGTATTTCACTGAACGCTATGCTACTCAAAGGACCAGATTTTCTCTCTTCTCTCCAAGCCAT
The DNA here is from genome assembly GCA_930367235.1 of Sarcophaga rosellei. NCBI lineage: Eukaryota > Metazoa > Arthropoda > Insecta > Diptera > Sarcophagidae > Sarcophaga > Sarcophaga rosellei. The sequence continues at coordinate 48,324,235 of OV884021.1, read as the reverse complement.
CCTCTTTCGTTTTCGCCAAAGAAATATTGCAATATGTGGTGATATAGAACAGATGTTTCACCAAATTTATATACGCGATGAAGACTGTCGTGCCCAACGATTTTTATGGCGAGGCTGCGATGAAACAAAACAACCCGAGGTATACGTCATGAGAGTTATGATATTTGGTGCCTCATGCGCACCTAGTATTTCACAATATGTCAAAAATTTAAATGCGTCGAAATATGAAACCAGATATCCATCAGCAACAGGCGCTATAATAAACAACCACTATGTGGATGATTTCCTTGCTTCAACAGATACTCCCGAAGAAGCCATAAAACTGGCAAAGGAGGTGCGGTTCATTCATGAGCATTTATGATCCCTTGGGACTTGTTGGAAATTTTCTTATGTATTTAAAAATCATTTTGCAGGAAATTTGGAGAAGTGGTGTTGAATGGGACGAACCAATTTTAACTGAACAGCAAAAATAGTGGAGAAATTGGCTAACTTTTTTACCGTTTCTAAAAAGTGTAAACATACCTCGATGTTATCTAAAAACGCTGAAAACCTATAATCGACAAGACGTGCAATTGCACACTTTTGTAGACGCAAGCGAAAATGGGTACGCTGCTGTAGCGTACTTTAGAATTTCAGATGGCGACGACGTTATAGTTTCTTTGGTAGGATCAAAGACTAGGGTAGCTCCCCTAAAAGTTGTTTCTATTCCTAGGTTAGAATTAATGGCAGCCGTTATTGGCGCTCGTTTTGCCAACTATATCGTTCAAAATCACTCTATTAATATTAGCCGAAAAGTATTTTGGTCGGACTCGAGTACAGTTTTAAATTGGATACGATCAGACCACCGAAAGTATCACCAGTTTGTTGCTGTCCGAGTTGGTGAAATTCTAGATATTTCTGAAATAAATGAGTGGTTTTGGATATCAACTAAAACGAATGTGGCTGATGAAGCAACGAAATGTTCAAAAGCTCCTGATTTGTCGACTACAAGTCGTTGGCTCAATGGCCCAGCATTCTTGAAATCCCCAGAACATGAATGGCCAACTGTTACCGAAGACTTTACTAGAACCAATATCGAGCTGAAAGAGTGTAATTTAACCATACAAAATGTCGAACCATTTATAAATATTGAGCGTTTTTCTCGTTGGTGTAGGGCGTTAAGAGCTGTTGCATTTGTCATCCGATTTATTTATCGCCTCAAAGATAAAGTATCAAATCGAAATGAAATAGAACTATCTCAAGAAGAATTGCATAAAGCGGAAATAGTTTTGATTAAGGATACACAAAAAATCATATTTTTCAACGAAATTGAAATTCTTTCGAAAAATAAAAAATTATCAAAGTCAAATTTTATGTATAAATTGTCTCCATATGTAGACGACGAAGGTATTCTACGGGTAGGTGGACGAATTGGTAATGCCGATGTTTCCTATGAATTAAAGCATCCAGCTATTTTACCTAAAAACTGCCACTTAACAGCCCTTTTAATATGGCATTATCACAATTTATATCGACATAGTAGTCATGAGACTGTCGTAAATGAAATACGACAACGATACTACATTCCAAGATTAAGAATCGTATGCAAGTCCATTATAAAACAGTGCCAAATGTGCAAAATTAGAAACGCATCGCCTGTGTGCCCTCAAATGGCAAAATTGCCTCGAGCTCGTCTTGGAGCTTTTCTTGCACCCTTTACGTTCACAGGTATTGATTACTTTGGTCCTATGTTCGTTACTGTTAATCGTCACAAAGAAAAGAGATATGGTGCACTATTTACTTGTTGGACTATAAGAGCGGTCCACATTGAAATTGTACATTCGCTTAACACGAGTTCCTGTATTATGGCAGTACGAAAATTTATATCCCGCCGAGGACAGCCAAGAGAGTTTTATAGCGACAACGGTACGAATTTTGTCGGGGCTGATCGTGAACTGCGTGAAATACTAAGTGAAGTAGATAAGAATGAACTAGTTCGAAACTTCACAAACACTAATACGAGGTGGAACTTTAATCCACCTTCAGCCCCCCATATGGGAGGGGCGTGGGAACGAATGGTTCGTTCAGTAAAGAATGTTTTTTACAGAATAAAAATGGAAAGGTTTCCTAATGATGAGACATTACAAAGCATGATGGCCGAGGTTGAAAATATAATCAACTCACGCCCTCTTACATATGTGCCACTAGAAAGTGAAAATGACGAAGCTATCACACCTAACCACTTGTTGTTAGGCAATTCAAATGGCTTAAAGCCTCTTGTCTCATATGATGACGGAGGTGTTGTGTTGAGGGAAAGCTGGTTACGTTCGCAGTTGTATGCCCAAAAATTCTGGAAGAGATGGGTAGCTGAGTATTTGCCTACATTGACTTGCAGAACAAAGTAGTGCGAAAAAGCTAAGCCGTTAGCAGTTGGAGATTTGGTGGTGGTGGTTGATCCAGCAAATCCCAGAAATGTATGGCCGAAGGGTAGAATAATTGAGGTCACTATGTCAGAGGACGGTCAAGTACGAAAGGCGAAAGTCATGACGGCGTGTGGTGTATTGGAAAGGCCAGCTGTTAAATTAGCGGTCCTAGACGTGTCTGGAAAAAAGGAGTAAGTCTTCAAAACATCTCGCCTTACTGTGGGTGGGGTGTTAACGCCACAGTCAAATCGCTAATAGGCATCACTTATTTATCGATTAATGTGATAGTAATAAGTTATCCCTTAAGTCCCATCTATATTTTTCTAGAACAAGTTATTATATACATATTTCCACGCGCTTACAATACGCGCCTTTTTCTTCGGATATATGGATATATATCGTGTCGTAAGACTTAAGGAAGTTTTTGCCCTTTATTCAATACGAAAAAGTTGGTATATTTTAAAGCTTGAATAAAATAAGTCACTTAATTATAAATATATTTCAGGAATTTTAACGTTAAAGTACAATAAATAAATAATTGAATTCTTATTGAAAATATTGTGCTTTTCGTTTACAATCTACGAAATTGAATTAAGGGCTTAGGCGCTTCTCCCAACAGCTCAGTTGTTGCAAGTTTGTACATTCCAACGTTACAAATGTACATATGTTACAACTTCGTGTAAACACGACAATACTACACATTTTTTTCTTTAACATTTTCACTTTAAAACATTATGGACTATTATTACAACTTGTCGTTAAAGTTGGGTATAGTGAAAGGTAACTTTAGCTAAAGTGAACTTTAAAGCCACCTTTAACTATCTTTCGTTATTACAACTTAGCGATAAAATAAAGTTCACATTTTTAAAAATATGGCAGTGCCGGACCAAAATCGATAACTTTTGTCAAATTAAATAATTTTTTATAAAACGCACGGGCAGATACGAGCACCTTTTTTGTAATGTTTGCTTATTTTGTTTATATTTATAAAAAGCGGGATTTTAACGAGCAGATAATTTGTTTTTCATTATTATAAGTGGATAATAAGGCAGTTAAAGCGACGGTCATCCTACCCTTAACTTTTAAAGTTAAGTTTATGTTTGAACTTGCCATCATATACACTGCTATTCAATAAAATAGATTCACCATGATCAACATCTTGCAATTAATTAAAGAAGAGTCACGCTTAAAATTTTTGAAATGTATCGGAATTATATTCATAAAAGGCCAGTAAGCAGAGCGGTTACTTTTTTACATATACTCCTTTGCATAAGAGATGTCTAGTAAACCTTTCGGAGAGCAGGTGAATCTATTTTTTTGAACAGCACTGTATATTACTTTCAATATGGCAACTTCAAATTTAAACAAAATAAGCAAATACAATAAAAAAGAAACCCGTCGTTGTCACTGAGTTAAAAAAAAACTTGTTTAATTGAGTAATGGTATCGACATTGTTCCGGCACTGTCATATTTTTGAAAAAGTTAACTTTATATTATCTGTAGGTTGTAATAACGCAAAGAAGTTAAAGTTTACTTTAAATTAAAGTTACATTTAACTAAATCCAACTTTAACGGCAAGTGGTAATAATGGCCCAAAGCCTTTTATACTATATAAAATAAACATAATTTTTTCGAAATAGAACCGTGATAGTTGGTATATAATTTCACTTACCATCAACTCAAGTGCTTTTCGCATCACCCATACGTAAACGATCAAAGGCACTTGACACAGGAATAAGATCAACATAAAAACCGAGTACTAAAGTAGAACGAAAAATTTGTTTTTGAATTGGATTCATATTACATCAATCATAAGCAAATACTTACGGTCGTAGTTAAGCAGGAATTTTCCGTTATGGCGCCACAGCAGCCCATGAATGCAATTATGAAAATAGCACACCCTAAAACCAAAATGATAATTGGTACACCATTCGCCCATTGTGGTAAATTCGATATATGGCCAATATTGGCTACCATAATAGATCCGAAAACTATCAGCAATACGCCAAATACCTTTAAAAAAGGAAATTTAAACATATTTTTAATAAAATCATTAAAACATTAAGACATTTATGAGAATCGATTGTACATATCGTTAGTATAATTCGCAAATGTGTTAAGTCCCTTTTTTCAAATTGTACAGGAGACACAAAAAACATTGTAGCTTTTTCAGTTTTTAAAATTTTTAAACTTTTTAAACGCAATTATTTTTACAAAATAGCTCTCTTTGAATGACTTAGATCAAAAATTAATAATAATTAATAATTAATATTCGTGAAATTAGCACGTGATTTTAATATTTTTCGTATTTTGTGGACTTTGCGTTTTTGCTAACCACAAAATTACAACAACTTTAAACTACATACTGACATTTCTTTGCGAATTATACTAACGATATATTTTTTTAACATACTCATATATGTATGCTTATACATTTTTTTTTTACTTAAAATAATATTTTTAAAATGTATATTTATAACATAGTGTGTCATAATCAATTACTAATTATGTGTAGGTCATACCGGCATATTTGAGTACTTAAGTTTCATATGCAATTCCGATACTGGCCTAGTCACTATTAATTCGTACATCAAACACTTTTGTTTGATACACCAATTATTCAAAGTTCAATATTTTAGAAAATAATAATATCTACAATGCCTTAAGAGTTGCATTTTTTGATTAAGGTTATTTATAAAACTTTAAATTAATAAAAATATATTTTTACATATTGTGGTAAACATTCTAAGAACACAACCACGAACAATAATAATTAACGAACGATATTAATTAAAAAAGACTCACACGTCTCTTTAGTCATTACTGTTCTTTCTGAATGAATCATAGCGTGGAATGAATCAATAATACAAAAAAAAAAAATGGGAAGTAATAGGTTAGGTTAGGTCAGAGGACGTGTACTTGTCAACTGTGACAAGTACAGTACCCGAAGGTCGAATTGACCCATTGTACAACGTCCTAGCTTCTGACACCACTCGTGTTGTGTGCGTTAATTTTATACATGAGTAGCGGGATCTACAGTTTAATGTCGACTCCGAACGACTGATTTTTGAGAAACTTCTTCATGGCAGGTTTATTTACTTTCAGAGTTTTTGCCAGAAATCTGCTGAGAGGAAGTCGCCGAAGAAATATTTTCGTTTTGTTGTCCCACCTGGGATTTGAACTCGGGCCTTTCGTATAATAAGCCAACACACTACCTACTAGACCACGGCGACTTCATGGGAAGTAATAAGTAATCGATGCAATTAATAGGAACAATTATAAAACGATTAATATACAAAAATAAAACTTTGGAATTATCTACAATATTATTTTGCGTAGTCGCCGTAGTCTAATAGGAAGTGTGTTCGCTTATTAGACGGAAAGCCCGGATTCGAGCCCCAGGCCAGACATCAAAACGAAATATGAAAAAAAAACATATTTCTTCGGCGACTTTCTGGCAAAAACTCTGAGAGTAAATAAACCTGCCATGAAAAGCTTCTCAAAAAATCTGTCGTTCGGAGTCGGCGTTAAACTGTAGATCCCGCCACTCAAGTATAAAATTAAGGCACACAACATGAGTGGTGTGAGAAGCTAGGCCGTAATCCTGACTGAAGGGTTGTAATGGCCAATTATGTATGTATGTAGAATCAAAATAGGATCACTTTGGTATTTAGGGCAGTACGAAAACCTCAGGGATAATAATTTATTTTTTTAATCTTTGTATTAATAGAGAGGAAAAACTTGACATAGTAAATGTTTGGGTTTTGGTTTATCTGCAGATGAAAATGGTCCAAATCAGAGGTCAGCAATGAATCGTTTTTTCGCTACTAATAAGTACTCATGAAATTTCGAGTATGAGTGTGTCAACAGTATTGAAATTCAGCTACTCTGATTCACTCGTACTCACTACAACATTGATTTATAAGTACAGGTTGCAATGAGTATGAGTACAACGTTGAGATGAAACTCATAACATTCGAAATAGGTTTGATTCATACGCCTACTCATTCAGATTCATAGATTTAGAAAAATACTAATAATACTCATAGTTGTTGTTGCATTTACAAAAAAAAAAAAAAGAAGAAAGACAAAGACAGCAAGCAAAGCAAACACACATAACCTTCTACTGAGTATTGTAGTGTTCGTACGCGAATCATACTTTTTTTGTGATCTTGTAAATGTTGAGTCATGGAGAGTCGAAATCAACAACATCATTCGTATTGTTAAGAATGAGTACGATGAGTAATTCAAACTTTGAATATGAGTTGTATGAGTATGATATTAAAATAAGTAATGAATACGTATAAGTATCAGAAATTATGAATATGATTCGAATCTACTCATCCGTTTTGAATACTCATTGCTGATCTCTGATACATACCTAAGCTGCCATGAAAATAAATTAAAAGGGAAATTCGCTAATTATTTTATAAACAACGAGAAGAAAAATCATTTCTGAAATATCGCTTTTAGTATACATGCATATATATTTTTCTTTAAAATTTTCATAAACTTATCTCAATCGTGCTATATCAAATATCACCGTGTATCACAGAATTAATTTTTTTTCTAGACCGTGGTATTACAAAACCGTATAAAAACAGAATCGGGTATATATACATACATATGTACCTATATTGCATACTATCTTTGTACTATATTCCATAATCCTTTCCCATTGAAAATTCCGTGAAAGGACACTGAACACTGTACTAAATCTTTATTGACATTCTTTATTTTCTTTTTTTCGTTTCGTTTAAACCTTTCCAACTATTTTTTTAAATTCTGTCAAATTGAAATTTAAATATACGGATTAGTTTTGAAAGTCACTGTTATTCTAAGTATGTACTTTAAAATTTTTCTAAATATTTTTGAGATGTATGTGTATACATATTTTAATAAAAAGTATGTGGTTAAAGAAAAAATAGGCATCGAAGTTAAAACCAAAAAAAAAAACATAAAAAGTGTTCACTATTTTGTGTTACAAATACAATACTTCAATTAAAATATAAGGCGGAAAAAAATTTTTTGTCGATTAGTCATTAAAAAAGTTGCTAAATAATTTGAATTAATTATAAATAACATTTAAGTTTTTGAACCCTTTTCCTTAGAACTCAAAAAAATTAGTACTTTTTGTTTATTTAATTAAATTTTTTTCTTTTGTTTGTATTTTTGAAAAAATGACACATATTGTGCGGTTTTTTCTAGCACATTAAAAATGTTTTAATTTTAGTTGTCTTAGGGCCATTATTACAACTTGTCGTTAAAGTTGGGGTTAGTTAAAGGTACCTTTACCTAAAGGAAACAGGAAAGTTACCTTTAACTTATTTTCGTTATTACAACTTACAGATAAAATTTTTTAAAAATATGGCAGTGTCGGAGCAATGCCGATAAAACTGCCCAATTTTACAAGTTTTTTTAACACAGTGGCAACCACGCGCGTTTTTTTTTTTTTTTTTTGTTGTATATGCTCATTTTGTCACAATTTGAAGTTGCCATAATGAAAATAATATATAATATGGCAACTTCAAACATAAAGTGACCTTTAAATGTTAAAGGTAGAATGATCCTCCCTTTAGCTTAACGATCACTTCTATCTTATTGGGTACTCATAATAATGAAAAACAATTTATATGCCCGTTAAAATCCTCCCTTTAGTTAACGGCAAGTTGTAATAATGGCCCTTAGTCAATGTTTGCCTTAGAAACCGGAAAGATAAAATAAAAAATATATGAAATATTGTATAAGTTATTAGTAAACATGATTATAATGAAAAGAATTGCTTTGTTTTTTTTTTTTTTTTTTTTTTTTAATGTGTGTTTATTTTGAAAACAGTTTTCTCTATTACACTTGAACTTATTATTTAAATTTCTGTTTAATTAATTAACATTTGATTATTGTATTCATTTAAATGGCATTTGAATTTCAATTTTTTCTTACCACAAAAAGTATGTTGAATAAAAAGAGCATATATTTCACAAATAAACCACCGCTATCCATTTTTCCCGTTTTTTATTTAAACTTTCTAACAGTTTGTTGAACACCTTTACGCGTAAGAATCTAAATCACAACTGACGTTTGTCATGTGCGTTACACAGGCGTGTTGTGCGTTACACATGCATATGGAGAAAGAAGAGAAGTGTTAGGGTGGCAGCACTACCGTGAGAGTTTCAGTAGTTGGCAACGCGATCTGAACGAAGGCGACGAGTATGAATGTTAATACGAGACAGATATAGGCTTACTAACATGAACGAAAAATAACGGTACGGAATTTTCGAGAAAAGGAAAAAGCGTGGGTATAAAAGCGCAGAGGCAAAAACGACGCGTTCTCTTTTTACTTTGCTTGTCGGTGAACACCAAGATGGTGAGAAAGTGTGTAAGAAAAATTAGAAGTGATAAGTGTTAGAACAGAAACATAGTTAAAGTACTTAAACAGACGGATATTATAAAAAAAAAAAACACAATCACACCAGCTATAACTACATAATTTAACAACAAAACAACAGCTATAAGTACATAATTCAACACTGAATCAGCATCATCACAACAACTATAATTACATAATTCAACACCGAATCGGCACCATACTTACCAACTGTACTTACCTATTTCCCCATCAAATCAGCACCATCACAATATCTATAATTACCTACCTTGACAATGGATCAGCATCATCACACCAGCTATAATTACCCGTTTCAACACCTCATCAGCAACATGTATTCCCAGATGAACTTACCATTTATGGTAACCCCAGGAATTTGACGTGAGACGGACAGACTTACACGCTTAACAAAATAATGTTTCTCTTTGATCTTATTCTATTTAATTGAGGTTAGTTTAATTTACTCCAATTGAATTTGTTTTAATTGAATTTACTTTGATTTTATTTGACCTAATTCCTTTCACTTTAATTTTATCGCACTTAATTGAATTTACTATAATTTAATTTTTTTAACTTTATCTAGGAATTTTTATTTAAAGTTAAGTATATACCATTGGTGTTATTCAAAAAAAAAAAAACAAAAAGAAAAAAGAATTTTAATCCTAACACACATATATAAGATTGTGTGTATGGGCGATGTAAGTTGGGTTTTCGTTCTTTTTTTTTTTTTGCGTCACATGGAACCATTCCTTCTATTAAGGTGTGCATCCTACCCTTTAAACGAGCTCGGTTATCGGCGTAAACGTATTTTTGTGGTTCTTTCCTTTACTGTCTTATGGACATATCTATGAGAAAAAGAGAAAGAAAATCCCTTTTTTATGAATAAATTGTAGATACATATATATTACGGTTAGCTTATTTTCGTTTCTATATAAAAAAAAATTTATAAAAAGAAAAAACCCTTTCTATAACGGAGTTATAGATATAGGTATTACAATTATCGTAGTTTATTTTAGTTTATATAAGAAATAGAAACTCTTTTGTAAATGAATTGTAGGTCCATGTACGATAGTCATCTTAGTTTATTTTCATTGCGGCGAGAAAGAAAGCCAAGTCAGTGTCTTGATTAGACTTTTTATTTAACTTTGGATAATACTATATGTTAAAATTTATTATATATAATAAAATTTAGACTTTAGCATAGATAATAAATTATAATCTTTTTCGTCAACAAAAAAAAAAATGAATTTCTTCGCATATATATAAACTACCTTAGGTAAGTCGATAGGATGGTGGCGGGGTGGACGTAAGATATGATGGTATCCGGGATAGCTTCTAAGGACCTAAGCTATCATGGTGGAATCCGGTTGAGGATTCCTGCGGGAGGGAATAGAGCTTCAATGACACCGGACAGCTCTCCTCATTGTGTTGAAGTACCTCGACTAAGTATCTGTTCTTCGTTTAGTTTCCGTTATCGTTTTTTTTTTGTGTCACCTGCGGGTCCCTTAGAATTTGTTTTAGTTTTTTTGATTCCTTTTAGAAATAAGCTGGTATGGATTTTTTTTATCAATGTGAGTGCGGTTTAGGGACGGATAGCCAGCAAGGACCACCCCATCCGGCGAGCCACAGCCCGGCATTAAGCGAGCATACCAGCGACGATAATTATCTGGACCACTCTGGCGTTGGCAGCTTAAGAGTTTTTTTTTTCAACTCCAGCATAAATTTACATTAGCCTTTTAATATCAACCCGCGCCAGAAGATCTCTAAGATTAAAAAAAAATTAAAATCTCACATTATACGTTATTTGACTTTACAGAGCGTTTGTTTTATTTTCCCTTTATTATTCTGATAACAAGTAATTGGACAATTCACACAAGCCTTTGCATCTTTGTATTGATTGTATTGCTGGACGAATATGCACATTTTTTTCATATGTTTTTGAAGTTGTATTGGTTTCGTGCTATCAGTTTATCTAAATTCCAGTAATCAAGAAGAAGAATAAAAATATAAAATATACCTTTTTCCATAATATTTTTTATTTTGTTGTTTGAAAACCAAATTATGAATATGTACTGGTCTTCTTCTTATCGTTTTTTGACGTTTGGAATACGAAATAAACAATACAGCATAGCATTGAGCGTTCACAAACAAAAAGTGTATACAATACAACATACACGATATAAAATCGTGTGAATTGGCCAAATATTTATACAAGGTGGCCTCATTTCTTAACAAATACAGAATACAAAAATAACGGAAATATTATTTTTATTAGAGGCGTTTGGCGTATCTTGTCAACAAAAATTAACTTCCTAAGCTTTTATATTACGAAAAATATGCTTTGATAAGGCAAGCGTTGCCCGAGTTTTCGCCCCATATATCTGATTGAGAAAAATATTTAAACCTTATGCGAGCATTTGGCGTATGATATTTCATTTTTCTCTTTTAGATGCGTCTCCTGGAATATATACGAACATTTTTGCACTGAATCTCTTTTAATGACATAATTTCCAAATTTTTAATTTGTCCCAATATTAATCTCATCGTTGATTAAAATGATTAATTTCGAACCAAGAATAATTTTGTGCAAATGGCACATTGTGTTTGTTGTTTGGACTTAAAGTAAAGGTATGAGAGAACAGTTTAATAGACACAGTAAGTATGCTTACACATTCTGCATATCTTCGGTGGGCACATACATATAATTCTACGTCGCACATTTGTCTGCCTTGCCTGGTTTGAGAATTCATCCTCGTGTAGTATGAAACGAACATTGGACAAATTATTTTTATTTAATTTTAGAAGACTACGGCGTTTTATATTAGGAACAACAAGTTCCTGAATTAATCTTACGTCATAGTTGCTTTTGACTTTCATTCCAATTTGGAAACTTATTTGTCCAAATGCAATGCCTGAAATATCGATTAGATTGTAGAAGTGCACGAGTGGCCAACGATTTGTTTTACGTTTGATGGAAATGGTGTGTGCCATTTGATCGAGCCTATCTACACCGCCTTTTATCTTATTATAATCAATAATAATTTCTGGATTGTTTTTGTTGTCAGAATTTATTTTGAAATCGTAATGTAGTGATGAGAGTAACCAAACTACTTTATTTTTCCTTGGAACATAACTTATAAGTGCCATATTTTTTCTGAAACCATGTAAGGAACTTTCCGTTGGTTTTGTTTTAGTTATCGTTGCCATATGTGCCTCACAGACACATTTTGACATGATTAATAACATTTTTGATTGAAACAAAATAGAAAATAAAAATTAATTAATTTATTACTTGAAATTTTTAAATTTTAAATAAAACAATTGAAAGTAGGAATTCAAGAAGCAGTAAGAACTAGAACCTATATTTAAGGAAGTTACAACATGACAAAGTGAAATATGTGTCTGAGAGGCACATGTTGACTTGATTAGGGTTAATACGATCTCCACACGTTGCTATTAGTTGTACAACAACATTTTGAATTAACGGTTGGTCGTCTTATTCATGAGTTTCGATTTTTCATACAAATTAACTTATAAATTGTTATTGTAACATCGTACCGACAGTCGGTTAAATGAAAATTAAAAGTTTTTGATCTTCACCTTACCGACGACTAACCAATCATTTATTACGACAATTGTTTGTATCGGGTTATCCATTTCGTGGTTTCAAAAGTAAACGTAAATAAAACACATATAAAATATTTTTTTCATGATATTCCTTTTTTTTTATTGTAAAGTTTGAACGTTGACATTATGTGTGAAACATTACATCATTTAAATGACCTCCACGCGAAGTGTTGCAAGCATTGATTCTTTTGAGGTAATTTTCGACCACTTTTTGACACATATTGGGCGGTATCTCAGCCATAACTTGACGAATGTTGGTTTTTAAGTGCTCAAGAGTTGAAGGTTTATCTGCATAAACACGGTCTTTTGCGTAGCCCCACAAAAATGTCTAATGGTGTCAAATCGCATGATCTGGGTGGCCAGTTGATATCGCCACGACGAGAAATTACGCGGCCAGGAAATGTTTCTTGCAATAAAGCCATATTCGCTCGAGTTGTGTGGCATGTGAGAAGCTAGGCCGTAATCCTGACTGAAGGGTTGTAATGGCCAATTATGTTATGTATGTGTGTGGCATGTGCCACCGTCTTGTTGAAACCACATATTCTCCAAGTCGTATTCTTCAATAGCAGGCACAAAAAAAGTCGGTTATCATATGACCATAACGCTCCGAATTGACGGTGACAGTCGTTCCATCGTCGTTTTCGAAGAAGTAAGGTCCAATCACACCTTCGGACCAAAGAGCGCACCAAACAGTGACTTTTTCTGGATGTAATGGCCTCTCTCAATTACTTGAGGATTCTCAGAACCCCAAATACGACAATTTTGTTTATTAACATACCCACCGACTGTGAAATGTGCTTCATCGCTGAAGAAAATTTTGTTCGAAAAATTGACGTCCACCGCCTGTTGTTCAAGCACCCATTCCATCTACGACGTTGTGAATAGCCAGCTGGCTTCAGTTGTAGCGTGAGCTGGACTTTATATGGATTTAGGTGTAGATCTAAATGCAAAATACGCCATAGTGTGCCGTAAGACAGTCGTAATTCCTGAGAACGACGAGGAATTGACACATTCGGGTCTTCGGCAACACTTTCACTTACAATTAGAGATGAGCGATATTTTCAAAACTGTGATTTAATCACGGTGATTGATAATTCACTGGTAGCTATAGTGATTGAAATTGCCAAATAACAGTTACTAATAATGTCGTTCTTTCAAAATTGTTACATACTCAAATTTATTTCATTTTATTTTGAGCGAGGCAGAATTACTATTAGATGATGCTGATTATTTACTTTTGTCTTTTATGCATGACCTTTCTGTGAAACTTAATTGTCAATCTTCATATAAAAAAAAATTACATTAAAAATAATAACATTGATGACACCACTTTGATTTTGTTTAGTAGTCTTTTCGTAGTATGTATCTAGTTGTCTCTTTCTTACGACTTAATAAAATACGTTGTTGTCATTAACCGAGGGTTATAAGCCCGGAGCGTCTTCCTGCAAAGACGAAAACGGAAACTTGGTAACAGATCCGCAAGGGGTGCTGAGGTTATGGAGGAAGCACTTCTCTTCTCTGCTACAAGGCGATGTCGACACCAATTCCGCCTTTAGAGATGATGTTCCGAACCCGATCGATGATGACGGCGTGGAGATTCCGCCGCCTAGCCATGAAGAGGTCAAAGACATGATAATGCGTCTTAAAAACAATAAAGCGGAGGGTCCTGATGGCCTCCCTGCTGAATTGTTTAAGACCGGATGTAATAAGTTGGTAGGGCGCATGCACCAGCTTATTTACAAAATATGGCTAGAGGAAAGTATGCCCAACGATTGGAACCTCAGTGTCCTCTGTCCTGTCCTGAAAAAGGGAGACCCTACGATATGCGCCAACTACAGGGGTATAAGCCTTCTCCCTATCGCATATAAGGTTCTTACAGGCGTATTGTGTGAACGACTGAAGCCACTCGTCAAAACACTGATTGGACCTTATCAGTGCGGCTTCAGACCTGGCAAGTCCACCATCGACCAGATCTTCACACTACGCCAAATCCTGGAAAAGACCCATGAACAACAAGTCGACACACACCACCTTTTTGTCGACTATAAGGCAGCCTTTGATAGCCCCATAAGGGATCGTGTTTTTGCCGCAATGTCTGAGCTCGGTATACCTGCGAAGCTGATAAGGCTATGCAGAATGACGTTGAGCAATTCCTGCAGCTCCGTCAAGGTAGGAATGGACCTCTCCGAACCTTTTGATACCGTGCGAGGTTTCAGACAAGGCGATCCCTTACCATGCGACCTCTTCAACTACGTCATGGAGAATGTTCTGCGAAAGTTCTGCATCGCAATGGCACTATTTTTCAAAAAAGTGTTCATCTGCTTGCGTACGCTGACGACATTGGCATGATAGGACGTACCAAGCGAAATGTTCTGCTGCCTTTAGTGCTATTGAACGGGAGTCTACCAAGATGGGTTTGGCAGTAAATAAGGGCAAAACAAAGTAAATGTTATCGGGAAGTAGAGACGAGCGACGTATTGATTCTCAGATTACGGCCAATAACTATACTTTTGAAACAGTCAAGGATTTTATTTATCTTGGCTCCGCCGTTACCACCAAAAATGATGTCAGTCTGGAGATCAAGCGTAGGATCACTCTTGCCAACAGGTGCTACTATGGGGTCAATAGGCAATTGAGTAGCAGAGACCTCTCTCGTGCGACAAAACTAACACTCTACAAGACACTCATCCTACCCGTGCTTCTTTATGGCTCAGAGGCATGTACCCTATTATGTACTGATGCAGCGGCCTTAAGAGTATTCGAGAGAAAAGTCCTACGTAAGATATTCGGTCTAGTGCATGTTGGCGATGATTTCCGTATCCGATTCAACAGTGAGCTGTATGAGCTCCTCAACGACATTGACGTTGTACAGCGTATTAACATCCAGCGGAGGCGCTGGCTGAGGATTCTCCGGCGAGACGAGTATTTGATGCGGGAATCTGCGGAAGTCGGCGAAGAGGACCACCTTGCCAGCGTTGGAAGAATCATATCGAGGAAGCCCTGTCATCAACGGGCGTAGACGCGCAAGAAGCAGAGGCGCCTGGAAGGATGTGTTGCGGCAGGCCGAAATCCGTTAAACGGGTTGTTATGGCCAATTAAGTAAGTAAGTTTATACACTGCCTTTCACTTGAATAGCACACCGTACACATTGAAATTCTCCTCCCTATATCTTTGTAAGAAGTAAAGATAGCGGATTGATTTTGGATTGCATTTGTAGTGCTATTTGTAGCTTTTATTATAAAATAAAATTTATTTCGATTTATTCAATAGTTTTTAAAACACAACATTAAAACCAAAAATACTAAAAAAATAACAAGCAAATTCCGTTTCACTAGAATAGCACATTTTTTAATAAATGTAGAAAAATTACTTTTTATTTAGGTTTTTAATTATTTTATAATTTTTTTTTTGAATTTTTTATGAAAACTAAAATTAAAATATGGGTTTCTAGTAGTGAGTTGAGCCTCCCTTGTTCAAAATAACCTCGTATATCCTGTTAGGCAGTGACTCCTACAAATTTATCAAATAGTCGAGAGCAATTGAAGTCCATGGCCGTTGAATGGCCTCAATAAGTTCTGATTTGGTTGAAAATTGTTTTCCAGACTCGTAAACTTTTCTGGCCAGCCATGTTTATGTTGTGTTTTAAAAACTATTGAATAAATCGAAATAAATTTTATTTTATAATAAAAGCTACAAATGCAATCCAAAATCAATCTTCTTACAAAGATATAGGGGGGAGAATTTCAATGTGTACGGTGTGCTATTCAAGTGAAACGCAGTGTATTTATATTTCTATAATTATTTTATATTTATATTTGAACATAAATTGATATTTACACAAAACATTATTTAGAATTAAAATTAATTTTGAATTAGTAACAATAAAACTTCATTCAATAAGAATTAGATGAAACAGAATATTATTTACGGCTGCGGGGACACACGCCCCAACTCTTGAGCGATAGTAATAATTAAAATAATAGTTTTTGTTAAAGATCTTCTTAAATTTATAATAATAATAAATGTGTAAGCCTTTGACAATTTTTGATTTGATAGACTGTGGTATTTTGCACTCAAACGAATGATTAAAGAGCAGCGAATTATTTTGAAAAATTAATTAATATACTCTGACTGAAACAATTGCCCGTACACCATTCTATTGAAAATGAATTGAATTGCATTTCAAAAAATATCAACACGGTTTTAGTCAATCAACTTTTTTTTAAATCTATAAATAACCAAGACAACAAACATTTTAAACATTTATTACAAAAAGAACGAAAATCAAATTAACCAAAAAACTTAAACAATTAGATAGAGACAATTAATTCAGACGTTGTTCAGGCGTGAGTCTATTCATGATGAATTGCCAAACCAAACTGAGAATAAATCACTTGACAGCTGTTAAATCGGTCGCCATCTTAAAAAGTAATGTCAACTTAAAGTTCTATACCTCTATAAAAAACACCCTTTATATGCAGTGATGTGGAAAATAATAGTACACCAATGTGATATTTAGAGATTTGATGTGAATGTAAGTAAAATGAGAAAATTGTTATTTTTTTATATTTTTTAGTATCATTCATGTCAGTCATGAATGCCTTTAAACACAAATAAACAATTCACAGAAATATTCACGAATTATTACGATAATTATTGGTATTTATTCGATTTAATTATTTAGCACATTACAACAATAACTGCAACAATTTATTTAAGGTACAACAGTAATATTTTTAGACTTAATCATATCCATCAGTATTTTGGCACCGACACCATTTGCCTCCTGATAGTAAGGTAAGGCTTCTAAACGTTTGATCCAAGCAGTCAATTTTGGGTATTTGGATTTATCAATATCGACAAATGCCTCCAGAGATGTTACCGAACTTATGATACTGAAATCGGCAATTGTCAAGTGATCGCCAGCGATATAGGGCGTATCTTTAAGGAACACCTCCAAGAAATCGTATATTTCAACGATTGCATTCATTTGGTGTTGTGACACTCTGTTCTCGTTTCTAAAGAATAGCGGAACAGTAATATTACGTAGGCCACCCTGGAACATTACACCACTCTCAAAGTGCATACGTTGATCGACAAGAGCACGTTTAAGTAAATCCTTGGGATAGAGGGTGTCATCCTTGCCATACTTGCTTACCAAATAGGCAATAATGGCATGGGAATCCCAAATGTAATGACCATCATCATCCAATAAAGGTACAGTGTGCTGGGGATTTTTCTTGAGATATTCCTCTGAGAAATGTTCCTTTTCCATCAAATTCATGCGTTTGTACACAAAAGGCAAATTTAAAGCTTTTAAGGTTAACAAACAAGCACGCACAGGCGGACTGGCATCCAAACCGTATAAAGTCAACATTTTCTTGATTTATTTGGAATTTAAACACTTCAACACTGTAAATAAAACGTTTGCTCTGAACGGCGGCTCAAAACTGACTGAAAATAATTCATATAAATATTCATTAGATGATTGAGAACTTTTGTTAACACAAGCTTTTCTTCTCACTCTTATCATAAAGTTTACTATTCAATTGAAATTAAATAATTTCTATTTAATTTATAAACTGGTAAACTACTCAATTGTATAGAATTATTAAATTTCATTCCAACTGCACATACTTAAGTCATCATGAGTTTGTTGGTTTGAAATCATTAGCCATTATCTCTGCTTTGGTGGGATGCTTTACTAAGAGATCACATTGAATAATATAAACGTAATATATGTCAATCCATTAGATTACTTTTTGCCAACTTTTAAACTTTAAAATGAAAAAAATATGGGTGCACTGGTTACTGACGATGTTTTGCTATTCAAAATTAATTTAATCTAATTCATTTTTATTTATATTATTATTTACATTTGAAATCTAAGTGTCACCCTAATGTTTCATAAATTAGCTTATTTATCAATTTTGTAAGTTTAACCAAAAATTAACAGTTAAACAATACGATGCATTTACTACATTGTGACTACCACGCTTGGTGACGATACACATTATAGTACCACTACCATGTTAAATATTTTCTTCATTTCTATCTCCTCCGTACTAAAGTACATCCGCACGAGTTGAAATGATATATTTTTTCTCGTCTGAAGAAAACAAATTATTCCAAATCTCATTAGGTATGCTTTAGTATGGAGGAAAAAAATAAGGTGCTCAATCCAAAGAACTTGCGTGAAACAGTCGTGCATGGCCTCGGCAGTACAATACTGGATGTATTTTGGCAATAGATGTGAACAGTTTGGAATTTATTGAGAAAACAATGAATTAGAGAGGGTATTTAAACATTCTAAAGAACAAATTCATCTAAAGTTCGTAAGAATTAAGAATTTCTAATGGTCATTACTTACAACATGTCAATGAACCCAGTCATACGGCTGCCAATGTGAACATATGATTTGCCTACCATAGTCCCCACAGGCTTAATACTCTTGCAAAAAGTTCCGATATGACTCCAAGAGACTATTTAAGAGATGATTTGAAAGAACGGTTACGTAGTCGCTAAACCTCAAGCAAAAGTTAACCGAAATACTTGCTCATGAGTGCATGGCGGCAAATATCTCCAGAAAACACTAAACAAAACTTGGCTTGACCTTTACGGACATCCTACTAAATATAAAGGAACACATTTTCATATATTACACAATACATTTGATCATGTTATGATCTTTAGCAAAGTTGTTGCGCATGAGCCGAGGAAGGTTTCTAAGTTGGTGCGATTAATTTCCGATAGATGCCGCCACTGAGAATTATTCCAAATGAATTGAATCGTAAACTATGCATTTGATCATGTGTTGTTAGGACAAATAACAGATTTTTTAGGACTCATCCTTTATGATTTTCATAATATTTAGTATAACTAATTCCAGTAAAATGTCAATCACATATTTGAAACATTTTAATTTTGGAAAATTTTTAAAAATGCTGTTGTTTGTATCTCAGACATTTAAAGACATTTAATTTTTAAAAATTTAATTGGCGTTTCTTCGGTAATACGAAAGTGTTTTTAGTAAGTAAATTTCTAGTATACTTTAACAGTCCAATAAGAATAGTTGTGTTTATTAATTATAATTTAAATAGTTTCTTAAGTTATAATTCTAAACTTTAATATGTCTGATAAAGATTACACTGGAATTACCTCAGATAGTGGCACAGGTAAGAAAAAAAAGATTTACTTATAGTTTTATAATTAAAATATAATTAAAAGAAATGAATTCAAGAATTTTGGATTCAGAAAATGAAGATGAATTAAAAAAAATAAATTATTTGTCATCATATGATGATAATGGAGTGCCATGTAATTTCAGCACAAATTCTCTAAAAGCGAATGAGTTACCAGAAAGAAATGATGATAAATATGCTCAAAAATTAATAAAATCTTATAGGAATACAGGAAAGAAATATTACACTGCAGCTGGAAAAATTATCCGTAAAAAAATATTCCAAGCCAAAGACAGCGATTGTTTAAAGGATTGCATAAATCGGATTAATGTAGAAGAAAGGAAAAATATTTTTGATAACTTTTAGAATTTGGGGAATTTCAATAAACAAAATTAATATTTACATGCAGCTGCCGAGCAGTATATTGTGTAAGGTAAACGCCGGCAAAGGTTCGCCAAGAAATTACACTTACAAATATTACTTAAAAACTACTCACGGAAAGATTTCAGTATGTTAAAATCAGACACATATCATAGCTTACAGCGATATGTGCACTGGGCAGAACAGGAATATATGTAAAATTGTCAGTAACATGTTTGAAAATTGTGCAATCGGCAGAAAATAATGCAGACAATAAGTTTTTACTATCAGGACATTCATTTTTGCTAAATGATAGTGATTTTGGAGTGATAGAAATGGCTTTGAGGAAAAATAATTTAATGTATACCTCCCAGGATTACTATACAACCATAAAAACATGTCGAAAGAGTAACAAATTTATATTAACTAAAGTGAAACGTGAAGATTTTATTTTCTATAAAACCTTTGGAAGAAGCAATTCATAAAATACTTAGAAGCACTAGTAGTGAACCTGTAAATTGGCTACTGATATGTTGGATGCGATTTATAAAAAGTGAACGCTGTAAAATGTTTTATAAAGAATCTACGGAAGTGGAGACAGAGTTTAAAACACTTGATTAATTACATTACAATACATTGGAAGAGCAAGGAACTTCAACAAAATAAAATTAACACCATTATATAAAAATCCCCGGTCAGACATCAAAACGAAATATAAAACAAAATATTTCTTCGGCGACTTCCTCTCAGCAGATTTCTAGCAAAAACTCTGAGAGTAAATAAACCTGCCATGAAAAGCACATGAGTGCTGTTGAGAAGCTAGGCCGTAATCCTGACTGAAGGGTTGTAGTGGCCAATTATGTATGTATGTATGTATATAAAAATGTACGTCCCACTTCAACTCTTAAGGATATGATGGAGTTACTAAGGTATATACCTACCACATATGCACCATAATTATTTTAACAACCTCACACATAATCAGCGTTGTCAACTATACATTTTCAAAAAGCACCAAACTCGTTAAAAAAAACGCGTAATTTTGACAAAAAAGCACTAATAGCCCATTTACACTACAGCGAAATCTAGTAGATTAGATTTCAAATCTTGCTCGAAATCTAGATCGTTTGCACTGGATTTATTTGACAGTAGCAAGATTTCATTTTAATAACAAAAACAGCTGACTGAAATTTAAAAGAAAATAATAAAGGGTCCGCCAAATAACTTTTTGAACAAAAATTCGTTCAACATGGCCCGACAAAGATCGCCATTGACTGTAACGGCCAATGGCCTAATTATGCGTCTGCACCAAAATCCGCACCAAACAGTTACTCGTTTTGGGTGTGTCGGCTTTTCAATGTATGCGTGCGGGTTTTCTGTGCCCCAAATGCGACAATTTTGCTTGTTTACATACCCGCCAAGACCAAAATGAGCTTCATCTGAAAAGATGATTTTTTTTGCCAAAATCGGCATCTTCTGTAGGCTACTCGTGTAGGCTACTGCATGGCCAGCTGAGGCAGCCATTTGAATGAAATTATTTTCCATTATTAACCGGAAGGATTGTACTTTCAAATAAAAAAAAAGAAATTTGAGGAAATATTCAGTAGTTTTTTTACAGCATTTTCAAAAAAAAAAGTTATTTGGCGGACCCTTTACAACATTTAGAAAATGTATTTTTAAATTGAAATGTCATTTTTTCCCTGTGCAGCGTTGTATTTTTGAGTACTATTTGGCAAAACACATAGTTGCATTTCTATTTTTACTAGATTTTGAGTAGATTTTGCCGAAATCTACTAAATAAGTAGATTTTGTTTTGTATGGGAAATCTAGTTAAAATCAACTAGATTTGGCTCGAAATCTCATAAGTACTAGATTTCGCTGTAGTGTAAATGGGGTATAAAACATTATAATATTTATTTTAATTTTATCACCATTTTATATAATTAGTAAAAAAAATTTACAAACCAAAATGAATATTATTTATTTATTATTTAACCATTTATTTTGCCATTTTAGTATCGTTCGCCATGCATTTTCAATATTTCTCAAAATGTCTGGTTTAGATTCAAATTCTCTAGCTAATGTCATGATTTCATCTTTTGTATGGGATATAACATTATTTACATTGATTACTGAAATTTTGCTTAGCATTTCGTAGTTTTTAGGAAGTCTTAATCCTATTTCTTCTACCAATTTTTTTTTTATTTTTTTATTTTTTTTTTTTGATTTGGTGTCACTGACATGAAAAGAAAAGCACTAGGCACTAACTCGAAAATTTTCCGCGTCGAAAGTTTTAAAAAGCACTAAAAACAGTGCTAAAAGCACTGAGTTGACAACGCTGCACATAATCTTAATGAGGAGAAATAATATTGCAAAATCTTTAATATTATCCTTAATTAATAAATGTTAGTTTAATTGTTTAACCCTTTGCACGTGGCACCGTTTCGGAGGTTAACTACCAGCAACTCGACGTCACTTTTTAACGAAAACGTACATCCTGGAAACATGATATACAGTATAATTTTAGAACCAAGTAAGGAATAGTAATGAAATTTGTTTTATATGAATTTGTGGAACATTTAAGAACACATGTTTAAAAAATACAGTGAAAGCTCCACTGGCGGACAGCTCTAATAGGCGGACATCTCCGCTAGACGGACGATTTTCTAAGTCCCGTCAATTAGGTCGTATTTTTAGAGCAAATTCATCTCCCCTGGACGGACGCGGACACCTGTTTTTCCAAAAACATCTCCCATAGGCAGACAAATAAATATTACAAAAGGCAAAGCTGAGCAATTTTTTGGTATTTCGGTTTATCCCCCTTTTATACTATGCGCAATGTGTAGAGATTACATACATTTTTCTTTGTTGAGTGTGTACTTTTCAACTTTTTTTTTTTTTAATCGAACGTCCCCGGCCACACACTAACCCACCCTCACCCGACCGCGGAGGGCTCGTCCCCATTACGTAGGGACACGTACACACTACAGTCCGGACTGTAGCGGGTAGGGGAAAAGTAATGGCAACAAGAACACAAATCAGCTACAGAACTTAATCACAAGCTGAATAAACTAACAATCCACAGGAACTACCTATGACAAGAACGAAAATACATTTTTATATAATAATTTACAAATTTATGCCAGCATATGAGCTACGTTTTATATTACAAACACTACAATTAAAATCAATAACATCATAATATAAGTTAAAATCTTTACATAATCTACGAAAAGGAAAATTACATCCATAGTTCGTTCTATAGAAATCTAAAGAAAGAGGGCGATAGTGCCGTGAAAATCTTGCAGGAATACTGAAACTCAGGTTACAAAGCAAAAACTCAGAATTGATATCACCTTTAAGCAGATTAAAAACAAAACAAACACCTAAAACAGCCCTTCTACATTCCAAAGTTGAAAGTTTTATCAAACCTAATCTAGCCTCATATGACGGAAACCCATTGGCATAATCCCAACCTAAGCCACGTAAACAGAATAATAAAAACTGCCTCTGCACAGTCTCTATTGAATCACTATGACAACGATAGTATGGATTCCAAATAATAGACGTATACTCCAAAATAGGTCTAACAAGTGAAATGTATATCAGTCCACTTATATAAGGATCAATGAATTCCCTAGCCCATCCCATTCCCAAAACCAAGAACAGCCCGAGCCTTGCCAATCATCATACTAATATGATCAATAAAAGACAGTTTCATATCCAATAATACTCCCAAATCAAGTAATGTAGTCACAGTTTCCAAAAGGCAAGAATTAATCACATAAGTGGGCGAAATCACGCCCCCGCGAGAGAAAACCATGCATTTACATTTTTTTAAGTTAAGATCCATTAAATTAACTCTGCACCAAGTTAAAAACAAATCAATATTCCGCTGAAGAACAGCCTGACCATGATCATCATCAAAAGTATAAAATAATTTAACGTCGTCAGCATACATTAGAATATTACAATCAGAAATAGCACAAGGAAGATCATTAAGAAACAATAAAAACAGTAAAGGACCCAAATGGCTACCCTGCGGAACACCAGATGTAACATATACAGTCTTAGACAATACATTCCTAAACAATACCCTCTGAGTCCTAAGGGAGAGGTAGGAGTCTAGCCAACGATGAATAATATCGGGAATACCGATTAATGACAGTTTAAGAAGCAAAATACTATGGTCAACCCTATCAAAAGCCTTACTGAAATCAGTATAAATCACATCAGTCCGAGCGCCTGCAAGAAAACCCCTGAAAACAAGTGTAGTAAATTCAAGAAGATTAGTGACAGTCGACCTACCTTTTAAAAAACCATGCTGGAAAGGGGATATTAAAGATTTCGTATTAAAAAAGAGATAATCCGTCACGAGTTTCTCCATCAACTTGGGAATAGCACTGAGTTTGGCGATACCCCTGTAATTGGAAATATTGGATTTATTACCCGACTTATCCAAAGGAATTATAAACGAACTCTTCCAAATAGATGGAAAATGACCAGCCCTCAGAAGCCCATTGAATATAAAGGTCAAAGGACCACTCAAGACAACAGCGCACTTTCTCAAAATACAGGCCGGTACCCCGTCAGGGCCAGGTAAGTATGTAAGTTTCAGTCCAGACAAAGACTCAAGAACAGACTCCTCATCAAATGAATATATATTAGAAATAGAGACACTTCCCACTGAATAAGGATACGAAAAGCTGCTGCCCTGATCATGGCCCAAGTCCAACTGCCTATACGTAGACTGAAAAAAGTCAGCAAACATATTCGAAATATCAAGGTAACTAGAGGATGATACGCCACCGTAAAACATCTCAGAGGGAAACAAAGATGATTTACGTTTAGCTCGAACGAAGTCGTAAAATGACTTAGGATCACTAGCGAAGTTCGACCTGACTCTAATCAAATATTCCTCATAACAGTAATGATTCATTCTACGATAATCCGCACGCGCCCTAGAGTAAAGAGCATAATTAATATCAGTACCCGATCTAACAAACTTTTTAAATAACCTCGATTTTCTGTTCCTCAACTTTGACAGTCTAGCCGAATTCCACGGGGGACCAGAACGCTCCAAACGATTATTTACAAATGGAACACACTCCCTAAAACATTTAAATAATACCTCATAAAAACCATCTAAGATCCTATCAAGTGAAAACGAGTCATATGGTGGTGAAATAAGTACAGAAAACCAATCTACAGAGGATAGTAGTGTATTTAAACGACTAAAATCCGTACGATGGAAATTAAACGGCCCTTTTCACCTAATGAGCGCTCAATTACAGGAGGTAAACAAAGATCAACTTCGATAGAAAGTAACAACGTAGGATGATAACCATCCTCAGGAATAGATATGGGATCAATGCGAAATAAAGAAGAAATACTTGGATCCTCTAAAAATACAAGATCCAAAACTCTACCCCTTGAATTCAACACACCGTTAACCTGGAAAAGACCTAGATCACACATAGCGGACAGAATTTCATCATAGAATGGAACTGAAGAACATTGCACCAATGAGCCAGTCTCAGGTGAAAAATTCCAAGATGTATGCGGAAGATTAAAATCACCAAGAACCACTATAATCCCCTCTTGCCCCATTGAATCAATTACTACAGAAATCAAATCGAAGTGAGCCCTATAGATATGAATGTCAGAACAGGGAGAAATATACGAGCAAGTAATGTATATAGACTTTCCACGGTCATAGACCTTAACGCAAATGAACTCAATATCCTCAGAAGGACACAAGTCAATCAATTCAAAGGTATATTTAGAGCAAATGGAAATAAGAACACCACCACCATTTCTAGACTTCCTATCCCGTCTATAAATGTTAAAATTACTAGACATAATCTCAGAATCAAGAATATTGCAATTTAGCCAAGTCTCAGTAAGAGCAATTCCATCAAATTCAAAATCAAAGCTACTATTATAAAGTGAAGAAAGTTTAGACCTAAGTCCGCGAACATTCTGATAAGCAATTTGGAAATTAATAGACGATTTCGAAGTTAGTTTTTTTGAGAAATAGGACCAGGCAAATTAGCACCATTCCTACGATGGCCCAGCCTGAGTACGAATTCCCGTACCAATACACCCTGTGGCCAAAACGCAGGATTAACAATTTCATCAAATCTTTCATCGGCAACATATAATTTAAACGAAGAAATACTGCTATCCAAAGATGGCCTCATCTTATAGCAACCAAACTCAAAAGGTTCCCCAATCTTCGATTTAACGAAACATTTTATATCGTCGACTGAAGTATTGCAAGAAAGCCGGGACACAAAAATAGTTTTCTTAGGTTTAACTACAACCAAGTCCCTTGGAGCAGAAGTAGATAAACTAGCGGACACTACACCTGAATGCGAAATAGAAGACGGTTTGGAAGATGCTTGAGAAGCGACATCATCCAGAGGCAAAGGTGAAGGAGATTGAGTAAACTTAGGACTCAATTCAACCAAATTTGCAGACCTCGGTATGGCACTGCTAGCTGATTTATCAGCAGTAGGTGGACAAATGTCCACAATAGGAGTAGCATTTGTCAATTCATTGATTGTCGCAGTTTCCCCTGGTACAGAAACCTGCTCCACATACCCAGGAGCCCCCGATGAAAGAGGGACAAGAACCTTTTCCGATTCAAGCAACTCATCCAATTGGCCATACTTTGAAAACAATTGCTCAAACCGATGAAACTTAGCAGAAAGAGATGCAAACTCAGCGTGCATCTCAGCAAACTCACGACGAGTTCCCACAAAAAACTTATAAAACTGAATGTCCACCACCTTACATTTAGGACAACACCAACGCAGACCCAGGGAACCATCCATCAATTGGTCCATGGTGCGAGGAAGTAAACCAATACATTTGGTGTGAAACAAATTGTCACACAACCAGCAAGAAATCTGGCGTTCACCCTCTTTCTTTACAATACACTTCGAAGCACTACAAATATTCATTTTAATAAATTAAATAAATAAATAGACTAACTGAGTAAATTATTTATATATAAAAAAGAAAATAAAAGATATGTAATAACAAAAAACAAAAATAATAATAAATAAACAAGAATTGCAAGCAAAACAGTATACACAAAACAGTAGCAAAAATAAAAAGAAAAAAGTAAAAAAGGAATACGAATAGAAAGAAAATAATAAAAAACTGTAACAAGCTTACAAAAACAAAAAATAATTAGAGCAAGAAGCAATTTT
Organism: Sarcophaga rosellei; assembly: GCA_930367235.1. Classification (NCBI taxonomy): domain Eukaryota; kingdom Metazoa; phylum Arthropoda; class Insecta; order Diptera; family Sarcophagidae; genus Sarcophaga; species Sarcophaga rosellei. Next base: position 48,297,060 of record OV884021.1, on the reverse strand, counting down.
CACTATCAAAAATACACAACTATCACAACAGAGTCGACCCGGACGCCATAGTTAGGGCTCTTGGTTCTCTGAACCTAAGACAGAATCTGGTCAGGTTCATTGAGCTTCTCCTCAAATCGAGGATAGTAACCTCCACAGTGGGGGCCACGAATTGTCAGAGAATGGTTCGTAGAGGCACACCGCAAGGCGGTGTTCTATCACCATTTCTCTGGAATCTTGCAGTCAACTCACTCTTGAGGGGGCTGGAACACTCTGACAATGGGGCCATAGCTTACGCTGACGACATTGCCATTGCTGCGTCGGGAATTTGTCCGCAGACACTGTCGGATAAGTTGAACTTGGCGCTGTCAATCGTGCTGGACTGGTGTAGGGATTTTGGACTGTCTATTAACCCCTCTAAGACCGAAACGATTCTTTTTACGAGGAAATATAAAATTCCGACCTTCTCCCTTCCCAGCATAGGTGGGACCAGACTCACGCTGAGTCGCGAGGTTAAATATCTGGGCCTGATCCTAGATCCCAAACTCGACTGGAGGGCGAATCTGGCTGCTAGGGCACGCAAGGCGGCATGTGCTGCTTACTGCTGCAGTAGAGCGGTCGGAACCAGATGGGGTCTTCGCCCAAGGATCATGCGTTGGATATATTCCACGGTCATCGAACCCAACCTCTTATACGGTGTTGCTTTCTGGTGGACTGCCCTGGACAAGAAATACAACGTCAGACTTCTTGACAAGGTCAGAAGGTCTGCTGCCATTTATATAACTGGCGCTCTTCGCACCACCCCCACGAAAGCCTTGTTCGCAATGCTAAACTGGCTTCCTACTGTGCTTCTCGCTAAGCAGGTAGCCAAGTTTGCTGCGACTAGACTTAACGCTCTCTCTCGTTGGCACATCGTACCCTCTGGTCACTCCACTATTCTGGAGGCTGATCCAGTGGCCCCAGTGAACATAGACTATTTCCCCGCTGAATATTGTCTTGAGAGATGTTTCCACTCTCTGATTCCAAGTAGGGATGACTGGAATCCTGATACGGTCGTCCCCCCGGAAGTTCTGGATATATATACCGACGGCTCTAGACTCGATAATGGGGTTGGGAGCGGTGTCTACTCTGGGAAACTGGACCTGAATATTTCTCTCCGTCTGCCGGACTACTGCAGTGTGTTTCAGGCGGAGTGATGGCGATTTACCGAGCCGCGCAATGGATCCTCGTCAACGATGCTCCTTTCACTCGCGTCTCGATCTTCTCTGATAGTCAGGCCGCGATAGGATCTCTATCGGGTTCCGTGATTAACTCTAGGATCGTTAGGGATTGTCGCCGCTGTTTTGACCTTCTTTCTGGGCGCTTCTCCAGTGTCTCTCTGATGTGGGTCCCCGGCCACAGTGGAATTCCGGGAAACTGTAGGGCAGACGAGCTCGCCAGAGCTGGTGCGCTCCTTCCGGAATCCTCTTCTGTTGAATTGGGTATGCCACTTGACTCGGTCAAGTTGACCATTGCGCGGAGGTTCTTTCGGGAGGCCAACCTATCCTGGGTCAATGAGGAGTCCTGCTCCACCGCTAGACTCACCTGGCCCAGGATGGATATAAGGCGTACCAACCGATTACTTGGTCTCGGTCGTGATGTCATTTCGACTACAGTGGCGGTGCTTACAGGCCATTGCGTCATGGATAGACACGCGGAAAGAATGAGGCTCCCTTTCAACGACTTTTGCCGTGGATGCAGGTCCACTGAGGAAGAGGAGGCTGTTGTTCACTTTCTCCGCCAGTGCCCGTCTCTTGCAAGGTGTAGATATAGCTTATTTGGCTCCCCATTCCTGGTTAGCTTAACGGAGCTATCATCTATTGACATCAAGGATATAGCTTCGTTCATCAAACTTTCTGGCTGGGTTTCCAGTGCGGGGTAGTCGTGCTTTTGTTGTGCAGACCTTGCGCTGACCAACTTCCTCCTTTTCTCTGATTTTGGTGGAACTTGGTTAGTACAGCTTTGTGATATCAGAGCTACCACTCCGACCAAACCTAACCTAACAACAGAGTTGCCAAACTTTTCTCCTTAATCAGATTATGTAACATTGCGTAGTGCGGTGATTCCCCCGGTTTATTATTTTATGTAATGTGATGTTCATAGACAAAATCTAAATTGTGATTCCCCTTTTTATTTTGGTTTATGTGATAACTATGGATGGTCATTAAATATGATGTGAAAGTTTAAAGTTAGTGTGTTTCAAAATCGCAAGGTCTTAAGATGGCTCCGCCAAATTTTCTTTCATTAAAAGAAAAAGTGTCTTTAATTGATATTGCAAAAACTTAAACACTTTCAGTTCGAGACATCGCAAAAAGGTTTGTGTATTTCAAATTTTGGGTAGGCCAGCCTTATTCATCCTTGTTTTTTAACAGATTTAATATTGGAAAGACTCAGGCTGCCAATATTTTAAAAAATAAAGATTTCATTAAAAACTGTAGTGTATTAAAGGGTTAAATGAACTTGATTAAAAATAAAATAAACTAAGCAACCTTCTACATTAATGTAATTATCCCAAAATGTATGTATAGAAAAAAGAAGAAATAAAATATCTATTCACTTTCTATTCTGAAGTCAATCAAGTTACCTGTGTTTTAATACTTATAAATTTTGTGGAATAAAGACGTGACAAATTTGGCGACGAGAAAAAATATATATAAAATTGTGTAAAAATTAAAATTTTTTAATAAGGCATGGCGCTAAATAATCAGCAATTTGCAAATGTGGCTTCGCCACCAAATTGGAGTGCCCAAATTAATGTTCCGTTTTTTGATCCAGAAAGAAATCAATGGGCTGTTTTCGAAAAGCAATTGTTCCAGTTTTTCATTGCGAATGGCGTAACTGATAGCATTAGAAAAAAAGCCATAATGCTGACGTCTTTGTCGCAGGATGCCTATACGTTACTGGAGAATTTGCTGAGTCCAGCTCAAATTGATACTAGCAATATAACTTTGGAAGTCTGCATTGCCGCGATGAAATCTCATTTCAAACCACCATCATCGGCATTTGCAGAACGATTTAAATTTTATAATTCTACCAAGACACCAACCGAATCAGTTAATGATTGGGCGGTTCGAGTGAGAGCGTTGGCTACCAAGTGCGAGTTTGGTGAACATCTGGAGACGGCGATTCGAGATAAGTTTGTGATGGGGCTGGAAAAGGGTCCAAGCCGGGATAAAATATTTTTAGAAGCAATTTCCGTGACGTTTCAACGTGTAGTTGAAATCGCAAATGTTGCAGCTTATATTCAAGAGCAGCATGTAAGTGAGGTTAAAAACGAACCTTTGAACTACTTCAATAAAAAGCAACGGGGAAAGGGAACGCAGTCATGTGAACAGAGGCAGAGCAACCAACGGAAGCAGCAAAAGGACAGAGCTGAGCACCAACAACAACAGTGTAAAGTTTGTGGGTATGCGAACCATAAAGCAGAAAATTGTAAGTTCAAGAACTACAAATGCAATAAATGCAAGCAGCGGGGTCATCTAAAGAAAATGTGTAATGTTCAACAGATGAATTATTGTGACAATAGTGAGGTTAGTTTATTTGCTATAAGTAGTTGTAAAGATGAGCCAATTAAAGTAAACGTTTTTATACATGATCAACCATTTTTTATGGAATTAGACACAGGTTCTGAAAATAATGTCATTTCAGAAAAGATGTATAAAGGCTTTTTCTTTAATTATAAATTGTATAAGCAGACAACTTTGTTAAAAGCTTATAATGGTGCTACGATTCATCACCTCGGTACATGTGATGTAAATGTGCGTTTTAAGAATATAAACAAAACCATTCCGTTTTTGGTTATTAAGTCTGGTGGTCCGCCGCTTCTCGGTCGGAATTTCTTAAATTCTTTCGATATAAAACTAACTAATTTAAATTATACTGCACAGCTTTCAACTAGCCCGGACATAGATACGATTTTAAAAAAATATAAAGCTCTTTTTGATGGTTCACTAGGTTTATTTAAGAACTATAAAGCTACATTGCGTGTGAAAGAGGATTCATGTCCCAAGTTTTTTAGACCAAGACCACTCCCATTCGCGATGAAAGATACGGTAGAAAAAGAGATCGAAAAATTAGTTTCGCTTAATGTCTTGGAGCCCGTAGATCATAGCGAGTGGGGTACTCCCATAGTGCCGATTTTGAAAAAAGATGGCAGTGTCCGCATTTGCGGAGATTTTAAGGTAACTTTAAATCCACAATTGAATATAGAAAGGTATCCTCTTCCCCGCATTGAGGAAATGTTTGCAAAGCTTCAAGGCGGTCAAGAATTTACAAAGTTAGATTTAAGCACAGCTTATCAACAGATAGAATTGGATGAAGCTTCCCGTAAGTTCACTACTATCTCAACTTCAAAAGGCTTATTTCAATATACTCGTTTAATTTATGGATTGGCTTCGGCCCCAGCCATTTTTCAAATAATCATGGATTCACTTTTGATGAAGATTAAGGGAGTAGTAGTGTTTCTTGATGATATTTTGATTACTGCACCAGATAGAAAGTCACATTTAGAAACATTAGAAAAAGTTTTTTCTGTGTTGTCTAATGCTGGTTTTAAATTATCTAAACTAAAATGTGAATTTTTGTGTAAACAGATAAGATACTTAGGACATGTTATAGATAAAAATGGATCCTCAAAAGGTTTAAGGCAACCAACAAACGTAAAGGAACTTCAGTCACTGTTGGGAATGATTAATTTTTATAGACGGTTTCTACCAGATATGTCCACAGTGTGCGGTCCATTATATAAATTGTTAAGAGATGATTACAAATTTGTTTGGTCTCAAGATTGTTCTCGTGCATTGGAAAAAATAAAGAAGGCCCTAGCATCAGAACTTTGTTTAACTCATTTTAATCAAAACTTGAAAACTAAATTAACAGTAGATGCTAGTCCTATAGGAGTAGGGGCGATTTTATCCCAAGTGGATGAGAAGGGTATAGAAAAGCCAATTGAGTTTGCTTCTCGATCATTAAGTGAGACAGAACGTAAATACGCTCAAATTGATCGAGAAGCACTTTCTATTCAATTTGGTGTCACTAAATTTCATCAATATTTGTTTGGTAGAAAATTCACTTTAGTGACAGATAATAAACCACTGAAGTATATTTTTGGTCCTAAGAAGGGTATTCCGGTTATGACATCATATATATCTAAACTATTTTGAAAAATGCAATGAACAGAGTCATATTCTTAATTTTGAGGCTATTAAAGAAGAGACAGGAAAAGATGCTTTATTGCAAAAGGTTAAAAAATTTATAGTTGACGGTTGGCCAAAAACATGTGAGGATGCAGATTTATTGCCTTATTTTAGAAGAAGATTAGAAATTTGCGAAGAAGGAGGCTGTTTGTTTTGGGGATACCGAATAATAGTTCCTGCTAAACTTCAAGCAGCGACAGTAAATTTTTTGCATATTTCGCATATGGGTATAATTAAAATGAAAGCCATGAGTAGAGAGTGCTGCTGGTGGCCAAATCAAAGTAAGGACTTAGAAGATGTCGTAAAAAAGTGTGACTCTTGTTTACTCTCTCGTCCAACACCACCGAAACAAGAACTTATTCCATGGAAAAGGTCGGATGAGGTATGGTCACGCATTCATATAGATTTTTTTGGGCCATTTTTAAATCGTTGGTGTTTAATAATCGTTGATAGCACAAGTAAGTGGGTGGAGTGTGTAGATATGGGCACTAATACGACAAGTCGAGCAGTTGTGTCAGTACTGAGGGAGATGTTTGCGCGGTATGGCATACCGAAAATAATTGTTTCAGATAATGGTACTGCGTTTGTATCAAAAGAATTTAAATTATTCACAGATCTTAATGGTATCAAACACATCACTTCTGCGGTCGGCCACCCTGCTACAAACGGACAGGCGGAAAATTCGGTAAAAACAGTTAAATTAGCTTTAAAGAAGAATTTACGTAATGCACCATTATCAGAATTTAACAACGTTTTAAATAGATTTTTATTAGATTATCGCAATACGATTCATGGGACTACAGGTGTTTCCCCAGCTTATATAATGTTCAATAGGAGAAAATTGAGATGTAGATTAGATCTGTTAAATGAAAAACGAAATGTCAAATGTCAAAGTAAAATTGCTATTAGTAATAATGTAGAAAAACAACAAACAAATCAGAAAAAGTATTATAATGGATCGAAGAAAAGTACATTTGATATTAATGACACAGTTACGGTAAAAGATTATACTAAGCCAGGGAAAGTTTCATGGATCCAAGCAAAAGTAGTAAAACGTGTTGGTCGACAAACTTACATTGTTAAAACTTCTAATAGCGCTGTTTGGAAAAGACACGCAAATCAAATAACTTTATGTTTTAAGGAATTTGATGATACTAAAAACTCAAGTGTGTTAACAGATCCTTTGCAAAAATTAAATATTCAAGAAAACGTTGAAAATAATAACTTAATGGAAATTAATAACAATAGTGTTAACGAAAATGATAATTTGATTAAAAATAACGTACAAACAGACGTAAACAAAGAATCTGTTCCACGCTCTGAAAGATATAATTTAAGACCTAGAAATAAGAACTAAGGGGTTGAAAGACATTAAGTAGGGGGTATTGTAGTGTATTAAAGGGTTAAATGAACTTGATTAAAAATAAAATAAACTAAGCAACCTTCTACATTAATGTAATTATCCCAAAATGTATGTATAGAAAAAAGAAGAAATAAAATATCTATTCACTTTCTATTCTGAAGTCAATCAAGTTACCTGTGTTTTAATACTTATAAATTTTGTGGAATAAAGACGTGACAAAAACAAATGGCAGTCTGGGGATAATGATTATGTTCGTCTTCGAATGGTTTTCTTTGGCTATGGCCAAGAATATTCCACTTCCGGGCCAATCGTTAAGACAAAAGCCAAAGAAATAGCAGAAAAAGTGGGCTTTAACGAATTAACTGTATCCGAGGGTTGGCTTCAGAAATGGCGTAAACGTCATAATGTTGCTTTTAAATGCATATCAGGTGAAGCTGCACACATCATTCCAGAGGATGTTACTCAGTTCAAAGAAAAACTCCCTGCAATACTCAGTAAGTACAGGCCCGAGGATGTTAACAATGCTAACGAGAGTGGTCTACTTTTTCGGGCATTGCCTAACAGAACACTATCTCTAATTCTCTATTTTAACAAAATATCCCTTGGACGGACATCTCCCCTAGGCGGACAAACATTCCTCGACGGTCGGTGTCCGCCTATGGGAGCTTTCACTGTATTCAAAATAGTTGTTATAATTACTTAGCACTGTAACAGTTCTTTTATCCTTCTACGCAAGAAGTGTAATATTATTTTTTCTATATGCCACCATCTTTTTTGATGAAACTTTTGGTTTTTTTACGTTACGGATAAAAAATATTTTAGGAATAACTAACGGTAAATTACGAAAACACAACACTGTGATAATTTCATTGTCCGTATTCGCTTACAAACTATTATGTCCCATCAGAGGGGATAATTACATAAATAAAAATCTGTATCTAAATTGAAAGCGTCCCTATTTATTTTAAAGCTATTACTTTCATCGATAACAAAAATAAAACATTTGCAATTTCTTTTATTTAATAGCCCAGTTCACAATCTTGGGCATTTAGATGGTAAATTTATACCATTGTAAATATTTGCCGTTAATTGTGAACGGTTTTTCTTGTTTAACTTTGCAACACTTATTGCAAACTTCTCAACACACAGCTGACTATCATATAATTTATTACTTTATTTATTTATATTTATAATTTTATTTATTTCGTCCTCTGTCCATTTTTTATTCGGCTCTTCTCTTTTAATTCGTTTTTTTATGTTGTACGTTTCCATTTTTTGTGACTTTATTTTCAATGTTTTTATTTTTATGATCAGCTGTTCATTTGCTCAAGTATGGCAAATACTTATAAACTACGGGTTTGAGTATGGGATATCTGCCAAACCATGGCAAGGGTATTTTTGTGTACTATGTTAGTGTATGGCAAAAGAAATACCCAACATTTGCAAATGCCATGATGCCAGACCATTTGCCCAAGATTGTGAACTGCGCTAATTTCTTTAAAGTAATAATTTAAAGAATTTACCTTAAAAACCTAACTATTTAGAGGAATCACTAGGTATACAGTTCTTTTGGATAATTTGTTCAATATTCTTGTGAGATATTGGAATTGTATTAAAGTAGTGGAGTAACTTTAAGTAAACAAATTAATTTATAATAATATTAAATAAAGAACACAAATTGGACTTATTCCTTTTCACAAACAAAAAAGTCATTTTACTAATTTTGAAAGTGGTTTAAGTTAATTTTAGGTTCTGAAACGCAGCTTATTTTTCTTGTAAAGTTTACAAAATCTATTACGTTAAATATTCTAAAATGTTTAAGGTCACAAAACCATAAAAACAACTTAATACCAGTTAACAACAATGCAAACGCAAACCGTTAAATATCTCAATACATACAAAAAAAATAAGCTTAAACCACTTTCAAAATAAACGGTTCATACATATGTATATAAGTAGACATAGACACAGATGAATTTTTCTTATTGTTGTTAATTTAGGCTTTTTTTTATTAATTTTTGTATTTTTTTTTTTTTTTTTTATTATGTAAACGTATTATCTTAATTTAAGTTCTTATAAATTAATTATTAATTAATTTTTACGAGTTGGTATTAATAATCGATTTTTTCTCACATTATTAGCTTTATGAGGATCAATCTTGTGGCGGTAAACGTCAAGGCCGTAATTAGAGGTGTCAAACTATCGATAGTAGCACTATCGATAGTTTTTGATAGTTCATAAAAATATATCGATATATCGAATCTAAACTATCAGTTCTTAGAAAAAATATCGATATATCGGCGATACTATCGTAACACTATCGGAGTCTCTCAAATAATACATTTATATACATTTTTGAATTTAATAGGTTAAAATACTAAATAACGCATTTTGTATAAACAAAAATAAACAAAACCGAACTTTATTTCTTAGTTCAAAAACCAAAAAATTAAATATGAAGTATTTAAGATGAAGGGTCAGTCAACCAATTGTTCTTGCTTGTAAAAAGAAGCATTTCTGCGACATTTTCTTTTAATTCTTACTCCTATCCGAAACTTATTGACCAGCTTTACTAAACATTCATTTCGACTCAGTCGAAGTAGCTGGGATACACAAATACAAATACACAAAAGCAAGTATTTGCATCTCTTTCATATCACTTGAACGTGTCTGGAAATAAAATAATTGTTTTAGTGATAAATAAATACATCTAAGTAGCGCATGTTAGTCAGTTAATGTCTTTACTTCACTCTCCATTTTATAATAATACTGTGGGAATCACCAGTTTATAAATGCAAACAAAAAGTTAGTGGTGGAACATTTGAGGGGTGTGGAAACAAAGGCAGCAATCTTCACTTTGTTGAAACAAACTCAATCTCCAAATTTCAGTTCGCATTTTCCCAAAAGCTTCAGTGAGGATATGGATCAAACTTGGTCGGCATATTTATCTTTTTCTTCTCTACTAATTAACAAAAAAATTCATTATAAAATACAATTGTCTTTAAAAATACAAGTTTTTCTTATTAATTTCGAAAACTACAGAAGTGGAGATTGCTGCCTTTGTTTCCACACCCCTCAATTTACTATCGATAGTGAAAAAAAACTATCGGTAATAGTTAAATGTTTATATTTTGTAAAAAAAAAACATCGATAGTAACGAAAAATATAAACTATCGATACTATCGATAGTACCATCGATATTTTGACACCCCTAGCCGTAATGGTAATAGAGAATAAAAATAAATGAAATTTTTAATAAAACACTTCATTTTTTGTTACAAAGAGCAAATTCACAAACCCCGGAATATATTGGGAATATAATATTTTTAAAAATCAATTCCGCTTGACATCAGTAATTTACACTCATTTAAGTTCTAACGTAGACATCGTTGCAGCATATGTGCAATAAGATCACTCCACGCTGCCCAAACTATTGCACAAAGCTTATCACAATTTATGGGTAATTTTCCTTTGATGATTGGTTTTACTATATTTTATAAGTGAGCATAATATTACTTGTATACAATGTAGTGAAAACACGATAGTGGAAAATAACCTCCGCCGCCATGCTTTATTGTCTTAAGAGTGGTCTGAAGATTGTAGACTGTTTTTATTGGTCTCCTTACAGTATGTATTTACGGTGTTTATTCGACGGCAACAATTTATTTAAGGTACAACAGTTATATTACTAGACTTAATCATATCCGCCAATATTTTGGCACCGACACTATTTGCCTCCTCATAGTAAGGTAAGGCTTCTAAACGTTTGATCCAAGCAGTCAATTTTGGGTATTTGGATTTATCAATATCGACAAATTCAAAAACATTTGCTCCGAACGGCTGCTACAAACTGACTGTAAATAATTCATAGAAATATTCATTAGATGATTGAGAACTTTTGTTCTCACTCTTATCATAAAGTTTACTATTCAATTGAAATTAAATAATTTCTACTTTATTTATAAACTGATAAACTACTCAATTGTATAGAATTATTAAATTTCATTCCAACTGCACATACTTAAGTCATCATAAGTTTGTTGGTTTGGAATCATTAGCCACTATCTCGGCTTTGGTGGGATGCTCTACTAAGAGATCACATAGAATAATACAAAAGTAAGTTATGTTAATAGATTCGATTATTTTTGCCAATTTTTAGTTAAAATAAAAAAAAAAAATTATGTGCACTGGTAGCGTGACTAGTAATGTGAGTTCGACATTCTGGTTTGTTACACTACATCGAGGATATGATTTATGTTACTCAGCTTGTATTAATTATGATGTAATTTGTAATTGTATTCTAATTAATTAATCAATTAAATAAACAATAAAAAAAATTGTCTTCACAATTCGTGTAAGTACAGTACGGGCTCGATTTGCGCAACTACCTATTATTGCAACTGACCGATTTGCGCAACCGCCTAATTTTTAATATTACAGTCTTTATAACAGCAACTTTTTTCAAAAAACAGTCGCGATAAGTGCAACGTTATTTTTTATTTTGCAGTTATTCTGTTTCATTTTCTTTTTATTCTCATAATTTTTCAATAAAAAGCGCAATTTAAAATTGTTTGACAAATCATAGGAATATGCTCCAGGAACAGGCCTTACTTGTACCTTATATACCAACCCTGTTAAGAGACATTTTACCTAATGTGAACCTTGCAGCTGAAGAAGTGAATATGTGGATCAATGATAGTGTGGAAGATGAGTACAAATAAACATGCCTTTCTGATGATGAAAATTCAGTTCATGTTGAGGTACAAGAAAACCCAAAAATAAAAACTGATGATGTCATTACAGCACTTAACGTTTGTATAGATTGGGCAACAACAAATGACATTTCATTTGAAAAAATTGTAGCATTTCAGGATATAAAGGACTCTGCAATTAACAAAAAGTTTAAAGAATCCAAAGTTCAGACAAAAATCTCCAATTTTTTTGTTTAAACTTTGTTTTTTGTTTAAACAATCATACATACTTAATTGGCCATTACAACCCTTCAGTCAGGATTCTCACAAGAAGCTAGGCCAAATTTATTATATTAAATATTATTATTTTTTTTCCGATATCGACTTACGAGCTTACCCACCAAATTGCATTCATCTAAGGTTACTATGTCCCTAAATATTCAATTTTAAAGGTTTGCCACGCCTACTTTTTGCTATATCGATTAAACCATTTAAACCTGATAAGCTTTCAATCAAAAAAAGAATGGTTAAAATCGGTTCAGTAGTTTAAGAGTTATTGGTTGAAGGGGGAGGGTTGTTACGTCTATTTTTAGTGGGATTGTCGATATCGAACTTACCCACCAAATTTTATTCGTCTACGATCAATATGTACCTAAATATTCAATTTTAACGATTTGCCACGCCCTCATAACATTTAGGGATATGAAAAATAGATGTTGTCCGATTCTCAGACCTAACCAATATGCACACAAAATTTCACTAACACCGTGACACGAGAATTTTATATATTAGACTAGCTAATACCCGGTGTGCTTCGCTGCCCCCATCGGAATTAAATACATATCTCGTGATGCAACTGGATCGCCCACCATCAAAATTGTTACGCCATTGTTGGGGCATTGTATCATCCTTGGTGTTGTCCAGCTGGAGTTCTATCAGCATGAATTGCGATTATGTGGTCATCTGAACTTAATCGTGAACTTAAAGATCCTTACCAATTCGTTGATTTCATGAAACATCACTTGTAAATCGGCAACAATCCATTGTTTTGTGTCAGGGTTATAATGCTGGCGGTGGTGCACTTGGTCATTGTTATCCTCTTCTCCTATGAAATAAATTTGTAAGAACTTAGGATCTTCATTTGGAATTGGCAACAATGATCCCATTTTATGATAAATTTGACCTTGAACACGAAACGTTGGCATAAAGTTGTCTCGAAATACTTTGGTATCACCAAAAGAGGCCATTTTTTTATTTTGTTTTTTATTATTTATTAATATTTTGTTAAATTAAAAAGGGTATATATTTCGAAAAACTTACCTGAAATCAGTGATTGTAGTGGTTCTGGAAGTGGAAGTAAATCAGACAAAACGATTTTACCATTAGAGCAACACATGCCAGGTGTTTCATTTTTGTACCTGAGTGCATTGCAATATTGGCAAACTTCATTCATGTCACCAATTGCCACTAATTCGTCTTCGGTATAATCTATATCAGATCTATAGTTAAATGCAATACCTGAGTATCCATGAAAAACATTACGTCGATTCACCACCATTCGATTACGATTTTGTTCTCGACGCAAATAATATTGCTCTATCCTCTCTGCTGCTCTTCTTGTTGATGTTCGAATCCGCTGACTTTCTACTCGCGATTCATGTTGGACTTCTGTTTCATTAGTTCGTGATGTTATGGTACGATTTCGCTGGCTTTGTAGCCGACCTTCATGTTCCAACGGTGTCTCGGTACCTCGTGCGGTTGTCGCATGTTGTCGAAGACCTTCAAGACGTCGTTCGTGTTCTGACAGCGTTTCAGAAGCTCGTGCTAAAGAGGTAAGATTTCGTTGACTTTCAAAGCGCTCTTGGTTTTCTGAAAGCGTTTCAGTAGCTAAAGGTTGAAGCTCGACTCTTTTCAGTCCTGAGGCAACTTTCACGCTCTTCCGAACTTTCATTTGCTCTCTGGGATTGCAAATGCAATGCATTTTTAGTGCTTCTGGAAAGCGATGCTTTTTTGGGGGCATTTTTATAAATTGTTGCAAAATAAATGTCACTCAACGTTTAACTCGTTTAGAATCAAAGATTCAACTGAATTCCAAAACCGAATGCGTGTTATATTTATTCCTTTATATTTTACCTAATATGAAATAGGTTCAGGTCAAAAAAACTTTTTAAAAAAATTGAGGCTAATTAAATTTGACAAATAATTATGTTTGTGACGGTCGCAGGTAATTTTTTTTTGATGATTTTTGCAACTTATTATTTTATTTGGAAAAAATATTGAGAGTTTACATTTTATTACTTAGGTATTCGAAAGTAATGAACGAAAATTTTACTGCCTATTGTTACATGCCCATTCATCACCCAATAAAATGCTGATTATTAAACTTATCTGATCTATTTTTCAAGATATGCACCAAATAAATAATATTTTTAGTAATTACCCATTGTTAGAAGTAAACAATAATATAACTATTACATATGTATATGTTTTTCAAATAAATATTTAAATAGTATGAATTTCAGTACTTACTATGTATATGAGTTGAAAATTTCAAACTCAACCATTTGAGCAGCTTAAACATTCTAGAATTCAAATGTATGTTGATGATATTCAACTCTACATTGATAGCTCTGTAGCTTCCATCAACACTGGAGTTAAAGATCTTAACACTGACCTTAATAATATTTCTCTTTGGGCGACTGCAAATGGTTTAAGGATTAACTCTAAAAAGTCAAAATGTATTGTAATTTGCAAAAAATCCGCAAAGATTGAATCTAGTAATGATGTTGCCTTTTTTGGTTATTTCTGAAAAAAAAAAAAAAATAAATGAAACAAAAGTCTACGAATTTAATTTTAATTATATTTTTTCTTATTTGGTGATTTTTTTCACAGATATTGGTTACAAAATTTTTTTTCCTTCCCTTCTATCCTTCCCCCGCGTCGTGAAATATTTCTGAAAAATATTCCAAAATATGCCAAAATACACATTTTTTATACTTTATTTTCTTTGGTTTTATACATCAGGAATCATAGATAGCATACTTTAGGGGTAACTATGCGTATGAGTAATATATTTCAAATGCAATTAAATATTAAGTATGTAGTATGTAGTATACATGGGCATGGCCCCTCGCTCATTTGGAATATCAACATAAAAAGTAGCCTATAACTCCTTCCAGACATACAGGAAGATACTGTGAAAATTTCAAGAAAATCGGTTCAGCCGTTTAATCGTCTATAAACTTCAAACATACAAACATACAAACATACAATCAAACACACATTCATTTTTATATATAAGATTAGTAATATATTAATTTAAACCTTTTATTATAACTTTTTTTTGTTTAATAAATGAATTAATTATTTTATGTTAATTAAATTGCTTGTTTTTGTTAAAAATAAATTTCAAAATTGCACTGTATTTAGTAGTCGGTTATTGCAACATTTCGAAAATTGCAACAACCCCGATTTCCTATCGGTTGCGCAAATCGAGCCCGTACTGTATTTAATAGTTATTAATATTTTATCATTAAAATGTTCTGCCATATGTTGTAAAACTACTTAAAAACTATTTCGAAAATAGAAGTTGGTAAGTTTTGCATGACCTGCTTCATAGTCCAAAACTTTTCCAATTCAAAACCATTTATTATAGTAAACGGAACTTTCTCATCGAAATACGATTCACTTCAAAACAAGGTAAAGCTATGCCTGGCCAGCCTTAAAAAATTTTATATTTTTTTGGTAGTTTAGGTGGCTATTTGCAAAACATTGGAGTAATTTAATGTGTAATTTAATTGATTTTTTTATTGATTTATCTGTAATTTCTCGCTTGATAAGGTCTACTTCACACATTTATGTAACTGAACTTTGTTTTTGGCTTTTTGTGATTTCATTGTCAGTGTCCTACAATCAGTCTACACAAACAGGTAAATAAGTAAACAATCTAAATATAACTACATACACTAGGTATAGAAAATCTGTGTACACATCTTTACAAATTGTTTTGTCCACAAATTTTTAAATTACATAAAATCATTCATAATAGAATCATAAGTAAGAAACTATTTATAACAATTCAGATTCGAAATTATCGATAGCATTGTATTTATCGTACCAAAATAGAAAACAACTTTCCTTGTCTTAGGAAAAGGCTTTGCACATAAAAATGGAGTTTTGCACAATTTATGTTTAAAATTAATTACATAATTAATAATCTTTAATAGTAAGTAATTAAGTTTTTTAATTATGAATCGAAGAGGAAAAGAAATAAATCTATCAAAGTAAAATGTTTAAGATACATGGGCCAATGGAAGAAAGATCTCACACTTCCATGCAAAGAACGATAAACAATAACAAGAAAACAAAAATATTTGTCTATAATTCGTAATCTCTTCGTCGACTTAAGCTTAAGAACCGAGAGATAAAGTATTGCTACGTCTTTCCCTTTTTAAAACGTTTAAAATATGAGTTCGTCGATTGCAAATAAAATAGAAATAAATTTGTGTTTAATTTTAACTAAAAATTTCTTATTGGGTGCCGCTATTCACAACTTGATGTAAACAACAACAATTGATTTGGTTTGTTATTTTTCTTTCCACTCTTTTACGTAAACAATAACAATTGTCCGACAGATCCTAATAAGGGAGAGCTTCGAACCACGATTATTCTCTTCACACGCAACGCGTCTTCACTGAGACTAACTTTGCCTTACCTTTTATATGCCAACGTAAAAAGTCTTCTCGAGATCTCCGTAAATGTAAACAACGTTGTTTCATTGTTGTTTGCATATTTTATATACATTGTCGGTTGTTGCATTTTTGTTGACTTGTTTATCATGTAAACAAGTTCATTTCTTGTTTGTTTTTGTAGCTTTTGTTTATCATCTTAATGTTGAACGATGTAACACCATTTCCATTTTCGTAACAGTATGTTGTTGAAACAGCCCAAAAAGATTCTAATGTAACAGCTTTCAATATAGCAAAGGAATTTGAAATCAACTTAAAGAAAGGAAGCAGCGGTTTCATTCGAAAAATATTAAAATAAATGTTACTACGGTCACGAACCACGAGGGTATTCCTTCATTTCGCTTGTTAAATCACAAAGGAGAGTAGCGTTTGACAAGGAACATACAACCAAGCCACTACAGTTCTAGAAAAATGTAATTTTTTCTGAGGAGAATAAATATTGGTTTTTCGGCACTACAAGAAGACAATAGTACAGTGAAGCCTGTTGGTAGAGTTATAATGTTTGAGGTTGTATGGCCGCAAGCTGAATGGATCAGCTTTAATTTACGGAAACTGGAACGAATAAGTGGAGATATTTCAACATTTTAAAGATAAATTAAATGCAAAGTTCTATAAAATTGGGTCTTCAAGAAAAAAAAAATTATTATAATATGAAACAGTGGTTTAATATAACGTCCCCAAACAATTTCGGACTCCTTCTAAATTTCTCAACTTCAATCCCATTGAACGTCTCTGATATTTCTTGGAAAAAAATATAGAGACTACCAAGCAGAGGTCAGCAATGAATCGTTTTTTCGTTACTCATAAGTACTCATGAAATTTTGAGCAAGAATGAGTCAACAGTATTGAATTTCAACTACTCTGATTCATTCGTACTCACTACAATATTGATTTACATATAAGTACAGTTTGCAATGAGTAACAGTAAAATGTTGACATCAAAATCATAACATTGGAAATATGTTTGATTCATACGCCTACTCATTTAAATTCATAAATATAGAAAAATACTTATAATACTCATAAATGATTCGAGTAATTCGAATCATTCATCAAAATTTACAGTCTTAGTTGTTGTTGCATTTACAAAAAAAGAAGAAAGAAAAAGACAAAGAGAACAAGCAAAGCAAACATACAACCTTCTATTGATTATTGTAGTGTTCGTACGCGAATAATACTTATTTTGTGATTCTTGTAAATGTTGAGTAAAGGAGAGTTTTTTTTGTTACAATAATTAATTTTAATTTAAAAAATCTATGAGAAAAACGTCCAAATCGTCTCAAGTCCATTTGAGAGAATTTTTTCGTTATTAAAATTGATCGATATTGATAATTGCGATAGAAAGAAAGTTTACGAGTCATATTTTAGAAAAATTATTTAATTTAAAATAAAACATTTTTGTATTTCGATTTTAAAATATATACCATAATACACACATGTAAACATTTAATAATTACGAATATATGTATAAGAAATTGGTAGCAACTTCTACGTTCATGTGTTCTCCTAATAATTGGCTCTGCGAAGACCATTGCGAACTTGATCAGCTAGACAGCAAGCGAAAATGAAAGCCAACATCTAAAAGAGGAAAAAATTGAAACAGTTTCAATTGTTATTGTAGTAAAATTGATTTTAAATATTCATGAATTCATTTAAATTTAATACCTCGACACCAGCTACACCCAAGCCGCCATAAAAGATAATGTCAATAGGATTTTCCCAGAATATGAAATCGTTGAACTGAAATCAATTACAAACAGATTATTAGTAAGAGTAACACGCATAAATCAATTCTTATTTACAAAGTATGTATACATATTTTAGACATTATTATTGTATGAATTAAAGATATTATTGTAATTAATTTAAATTAATCAATTGTCTAATACGACATCTTTGTAAGAAGTAACAAACACAATCGGCCAAAATGACTCATGCGATGCGAAATCAAATCGTCAGAACTAAAACTCAAAGTTTTGTCAGTCAAGTAATGTTCCCAACAGTAAAGCAACAATTGAAAAATCACAAGGCTCTGTTAACGCCACAGTCAAATCGCTAATAGGCATCACTTATTTATCGATTACTATGATAGTAATAAGTTATCCCTTAAGTCCCATCTATATTTTTCTAGAACAAGTTATTATATACATATTTCCACGCGCTTACAATACGCGCCTTTTTCTTCGGATATATGGATATATATCGTGTCGTAAGACTTAAGGAAGTTTTTGCCCTTTATTCAATACGAAAAAGTTGGTATATTTTAAAGCTTGAATAAAATAAGTCACTTAATTATAAATATATTTCAGGAATTTTAACGTTAAAGTACAATAAATAAATAATTGAATTCTTATTGAAAATATTGTGCTTTTCGTTTACAATCTACGATATTGAATTAAGGGCTTGGGCGCTTCTCCCAACATTCGTAAAATTCTTTTTCTGGTTCGTAAAATTTCTATTCGGCGTATTCATATTCTGGCTGCGTTCTTCAAACCGTTTGTGTAGTGTAAACAATCAACAAATTCCCTTAGTGGAGAATCCGAAGACAACCATCTGGCTGAAACAACCGTAAGTCCTAACAAAATGGATCCTTCTTCTTCTTCCCTACAGGGTCAACCACCAAACCACCATCAAGTAAGTGAATCAACATCTAATTCTTCAGCAAATTGTCATATATGCAACAACCCATCAGACAACACTAATGCTATAAAATGCTTTAAATGCAATTTAATATTTCATTTCGTTTGTGCAAACGTCACTAATACCCAAAAAAATCTCACCTGGCTTTGTAAAAATTGTTCTACGCAAACACCGATACCAGTCCAATCAGCTGCCTCTGTCCGTAGCGGTTCATCAGTCTCATCACAATCCCGCAGGCATGCTTTAGAACTCCGACGCTTACAAGAAGAAACTCAACTTGAAAGAGAATACCTAAAGAAGAAATATGAAATTCTCGGGCGGATAGAGGATGACAGTGACGACGCACAGACAGTTAACACCTCTGTGCATGATTGGTTAAACAATCAACCGAATGCAGTACAACAGCGAACCATGAGAACAGAACCAATAAATTTAAATAAGACCAATGAAGAATCTCAACATGAGTCTACATTTCCTCACCAAACTGAATCCACAAATTTACGAAACTCGTCCTTTCCACTTGCTACATCTCAAAATGTAAGTACAAACCTCGTCTACTCAACAGCAACTCAACCTGCAGGTACAACCACGGCAACCAACAAAAACTTAACCTCTTTTATTAATAACACTGATAATAATTATTTACACTCTACTACTACCAATGTAAATCACACTTTAAATAACAATACAAATGTCGAAAACCACCATGTGACAGAGCCTCCACTTAATTCGGACCCGGCGATTTTAATGCCTCCATCGTGTACAAGTCAACCTCCGCCTAATTTTGCCAATATGGAATCAACATTTTCCACTCATCCAATGTTATCCTTCCGGCCAAGCACAAACAATGATCGAAGATTAACACATCAACAAATAAATGCACGCCAATCAGTACCTAAAGATTTGCCAATATTTACTGGATTGGCCGAAGAGTGGCCTTTATTTATTTCAACATACGATTGGTCTACTTCAGTTTGCGGTCTAACCGACGCAGAAAATCTGATCCGGCTTCAAAAGGCGCTACGTGGAGACGCATTACGATCTGTCCAACATATATTGATCCACCCTTATGGCGCATCATGTGCCATTTCAACTCTAAAATTACTTTACGGCCAACCAGAAAAAATATTGAACTCCCTAAAAAACAAAATTAAATTATTGCCTCCTCTCAATATAAACAAATTAAATACAATTACCTCATTCGCAGTTGAAGTAAAAGGCCTTGAAACAACAATAAGAGCTTGCGGGTTACTTGACGAACTTAATAATTCCTCATTATTACACGAGTTAATAATGAAAATGCCTTCTTATTTACAACTGAACTGGGGTGAACAAAAAATAAAATTGAAAAAAAGTAATAAGAAAATAAGTTTGACAGATTTCGCTAATTGGATTTTTGAAGTTGGCGTATCAGCAAGCAGCATAAATATAGATAGCGGCAGCTACACATCGTCGTTAGCAGAACAGAATCCACGCAGAACAAGACATGCTTATGTGCACGCGCATGAATTTAAAAGTAAAAGAGACTGCGCAATATGTTCTGCCAACTGCAGCAGCGTTGATAAGTGTGAAAAATTCTTGACTGCGGACAGAATCGAAAAATGGAATCTAATAAGAAAACATAATTTATGCAAACAGTGTTTAAAACGTCACAATGGTACTTGTAACAGCAAAATTGTATGTGCAAAACCCGGGTGTCAAATAAAACACCACACTTTGTTACACAAATCAACAGATGACGAGAAAATAACAATCAAAACAAACGAAAATAAAACCAATACAATTAATTTGCATGCAGCTCACAGTGGTGAATTAACTAGCGAAATTTTGTTTAAAATTATACCAATTACTATATATGGCAATAATAATAAAAGTATTAAAACTTTTGCTTTTATAGACGAGGGTTCGTCAATTAGTTTGATTAATGAACTAAATTTAAACGGCGAACCACAACCTTTGTGTTTAAAATGGACGGGCAATATGATTCGTAACGAAGAGGACTCAAAGGTAGTTAGGATGCAAATTTCTGGCAACAATAAAACCAAATTTTATATTCATGCTCGTACGGTAAAACAATTATCACTGCCCAGTCAGAGCTTAAACTACAAAACGTTGTGTGAGAAATTTCCACATCTTAGGGGCTTGCCTATAGATAATTTTAAAAATGCGGTCCCAAATTTACTTCTAGGTCTGAATAATTTAAAATTATGTGCACCAACAAGAGTCAAGGAGGGCAACAAAGATGAGCCTACTGCTATATGCACACGTCTTGGTTGGCTAATCTGTGGCAACTCGATTATTGGACAAATTTCTCAAAAACAATATAATTTTCATTCTTATGAATGTCAACAAGAAGATGATAAAAAACTAAGTACATTACTCAAACAGTTTTATTCGATAGAAATCACTGGAATAAATAATGTTACTAAAGTGATTGGTAAAGATGATCAAAGAGCAATTAATATATTAGAGAAATATACTAAACAAAGGAGTGACGGCCACTATGAAGTAGCTTTATTGTGGCGGTACGATAGTATTACATTGCCGCCAAGTTATGATATGGCTAAAAGGAGACTACTCTGTCTTGAGAAAACTTTGCGAAATAATAAAGATTTGTTCGATGTTTTTGAAAAAACTATTTCTGAGTATTTAAAGAAAAAATATATAAGCAAAGTAGATGTTAGTCAAGTTAGTAATGAGAATGTATGGTATTTACCAATATTTCCAGTGTTTAACAAAAATAAACCCAAAAAGACTAGAATAGTGTGGGATGCTGCTACAAAGGCTAATGGTATTTCACTGAACGCTATGCTACTCAAAGGACCAGATTTTCTCTCTTCTCTCCAAGCCATCCTCTTTCGTTTTCGCCAAAGAAATATTGCAATATGTGGTGATATAGAACAGATGTTTCACCAAATTTATATACGCGATGAAGACTGTCATGCCCAACGATTTTTATGGCGAGGCTGCGATGAAACAAAACAACCCGAGGTATACGTCATGAGAGTTATGATATTTGGTGCCTCATGCGCACCTAGTATTTCACAATATGTCAAAAATTTAAATGCGTCGAAATATGAAACCAGATATCCATCAGCAACAGGCGCTATAATAAACAACCACTATGTGGATGATTTCCTTGCTTCAACAGATACTCCCGAAGAAGCCATAAAACTGGCAAAGGAGGTGCGGTTCATTCATGAGCATTTATGATCCCTTGGGACTTGTTGGAAATTTTCTTATGTATTTAAAAATCATTTTGCAGGAAATTTGGAGAAGTGGTGTTGAATGGGACGAACCAATTTTAACTGAACAGCAAAAATAGTGGAGAAATTGGCTAACTTTTTTACCGTTTCTAAAAAGTGTAAACATACCTCGATGTTATCTAAAAACGCTGAAAACCTATAATCGACAAGACGTGCAATTGCACACTTTTGTAGACGCAAGCGAAAATGGGTACGCTGCTGTAGCGTACTTTAGAATTTCAGATGGCGACGACGTTATAGTTTCTTTGGTAGGATCAAAGACTAGGGTAGCTCCCCTAAAAGTTGTTTCTATTCCTAGGTTAGAATTAATGGCAGCCGTTATTGGCGCTCGTTTTGCCAACTATATCGTTCAAAATCACTCTATTAATATTAGCCGAAAAGTATTTTGGTCGGACTCGAGTACAGTTTTAAATTGGATACGATCAGACCACCGAAAGTATCACCAGTTTGTTGCTGTCCGAGTTGGTGAAATTCTAGATATTTCTGAAATAAATGAGTGGTTTTGGATATCAACTAAAACGAATGTGGCTGATGAAGCAACGAAATGTTCAAAAGCTCCTGATTTGTCGACTACAAGTCGTTGGCTCAATGGCCCAGCATTCTTGAAATCCCCAGAACATGAATGGCCAACTGTTACCGAAGACTTTACTAGAACCAATATCGAGCTGAAAGAGTGTAATTTAACCATACAAAATGTCGAACCATTTATAAATATTGAGCGTTTTTCTCGTTGGTGTAGGGCGTTAAGAGCTGTTGCATTTGTCATCCGATTTATTTATCGCCTCAAAGATAAAGTATCAAATCGAAATGAAATAGAACTATCTCAAGAAGAATTGCATAAAGCGGAAATAGTTTTGATTAAGGATACACAAAAAATCATATTTTTCAACGAAATTGAAATTCTTTCGAAAAATAAAAAATTATCAAAGTCAAATTTTATGTATAAATTGTCTCCATATGTAGACGACGAAGGTATTCTACGGGTAGGTGGACGAATTGGTAATGCCGATGTTTCCTATGAATTAAAGCATCCAGCTATTTTACCTAAAAACTGCCACTTAACAGCCCTTTTAATATGGCATTATCACAATTTATATCGACATAGTAGTCATGAGACTGTCGTAAATGAAATACGACAACGATACTACATTCCAAGATTAAGAATCGTATGCAAGTCCATTATAAAACAGTGCCAAATGTGCAAAATTAGAAACGCATCGCCTGTGTGCCCTCAAATGGCAAAATTGCCTCGAGCTCGTCTTGGAGCTTTTCTTGCACCCTTTACGTTCACAGGTATTGATTACTTTGGTCCTATGTTCGTTACTGTTAATCGTCACAAAGAAAAGAGATATGGTGCACTATTTACTTGTTGGACTATAAGAGCGGTCCACATTGAAATTGTACATTCGCTTAACACGAGTTCCTGTATTATGGCAGTACGAAAATTTATATCCCGCCGAGGACAGCCAAGAGAGTTTTATAGCGACAACGGTACGAATTTTGTCGGGGCTGATCGTGAACTGCGTGAAATACTAAGTGAAGTAGATAAGAATGAACTAGTTCGAAACTTCACAAACACTAATACGAGGTGGAACTTTAATCCACCTTCAGCCCCCCATATGGGAGGGGCGTGGGAACGAATGGTTCGTTCAGTAAAGAATGTTTTTTACAGAATAAAAATGGAAAGGTTTCCTAATGATGAGACATTACAAAGCATGATGGCCGAGGTTGAAAATATAATCAACTCACGCCCTCTTACATATGTGCCACTAGAAAGTGAAAATGACGAAGCTATCACACCTAACCACTTGTTGTTAGGCAATTCAAATGGCTTAAAGCCTCTTGTCTCATATGATGACGGAGGTGTTGTGTTGAGGGAAAGCTGGTTACGTTCGCAGTTGTATGCCCAAAAATTCTGGAAGAGATGGGTAGCTGAGTATTTGCCTACATTGACTTGCAGAACAAAGTAGTGCGAAAAAGCTAAGCCGTTAGCAGTTGGAGATTTGGTGGTGGTGGTTGATCCAGCAAATCCCAGAAATGTATGGCCGAAGGGTAGAATAATTGAGGTCACTATGTCAGAGGACGGTCAAGTACGAAAGGCGAAAGTCATGACGGCGTGTGGTGTATTGGAAAGGCCAGCTGTTAAATTAGCGGTCCTAGACGTGTCTGGAAAAAAGGAGTAAGTCTTCAAAACATCTCGCCTTACTGTGGGTGGGGTGTTAACGCCACAGTCAAATCGCTAATAGGCATCACTTATTTATCGATTAATGTGATAGTAATAAGTTATCCCTTAAGTCCCATCTATATTTTTCTAGAACAAGTTATTATATACATATTTCCACGCGCTTACAATACGCGCCTTTTTCTTCGGATATATGGATATATATCGTGTCGTAAGACTTAAGGAAGTTTTTGCCCTTTATTCAATACGAAAAAGTTGGTATATTTTAAAGCTTGAATAAAATAAGTCACTTAATTATAAATATATTTCAGGAATTTTAACGTTAAAGTACAATAAATAAATAATTGAATTCTTATTGAAAATATTGTGCTTTTCGTTTACAATCTACGAAATTGAATTAAGGGCTTGGGCGCTTCTCCCAACAGCTCAGTTGTTGCAAGTTTGTACATTCCAACGTTACAAATGTACATATGTTACAACTTCGTGTAAACACGACAATACTACACATTTTTTTCTTTAACATTTTCACTTTAAAACATTATGGACTATTATTACAACTTGTCGTTAAAGTTGGGTATAGTGAAAGGTAACTTTAGCTAAAGTGAACTTTAAAGCCACCTTTAACTATCTTTCGTTATTACAACTTAGCGATAAAATAAAGTTCACATTTTTAAAAATATGGCAGTGCCGGACCAAAATCGATAACTTTTGTCAAATTAAATAATTTTTTATAAAACGCACGGGCAGATACGAGCACCTTTTTTGTAATGTTTGCTTATTTTGTTTATATTTATAAAAAGCGGGATTTTAACGAGCAGATAATTTGTTTTTCATTATTATAAGTGGATAATAAGGCAGTTAAAGCGACGGTCATCCTACCCTTAACTTTTAAAGTTAAGTTTATGTTTGAACTTGCCATCATATACACTGCTATTCAATAAAATAGATTCACCATGATCAACATCTTGCAATTAATTAAAGAAGAGTCACGCTTAAAATTTTTGAAATGTATCGGAATTATATTCATAAAAGGCCAGTAAGCAGAGCGGTTACTTTTTTACATATACTCCTTTGCATAAGAGATGTCTAGTAAACCTTTCGGAGAGCAGGTGAATCTATTTTTTTGAACAGCACTGTATATTACTTTCAATATGGCAACTTCAAATTTAAACAAAATAAGCAAATACAATAAAAAAGAAACCCGTCGTTGTCACTGAGTTAAAAAAAAACTTGTTTAATTGAGTAATGGTATCGACATTGTTCCGGCACTGTCATATTTTTGAAAAAGTTAACTTTATATTATCTGTAGGTTGTAATAACGCAAAGAAGTTAAAGTTTACTTTAAATTAAAGTTACATTTAACTAAATCCAACTTTAACGGCAAGTGGTAATAATGGCCTAAAGCCTTTTATACTATATAAAATAAACATAATTTTTTCGAAATAGAACCGTGATAGTTGGTATATAATTTCACTTACCATCAACTCAAGTGCTTTTCGCATCACCCATACGTAAACGATCAAAGGCACTTGACACAGGAATAAGATCAACATAAAAACCGAGTACTAAAGTAGAACGAAAAATTTGTTTTTGAATTGGATTCATATTACATCAATCATAAGCAAATACTTACGGTCGTAGTTAAGCAGGAATTTTCCGTTATGGCGCCACAGCAGCCCATGAATGCAATTATGAAAATAGCACACCCTAAAACCAAAATGATAATTGGTACACCATTCGCCCATTGTGGTAAATTCGATATATGGCCAATATTGGCTACCATAATAGATCCGAAAACTATCAGCAATACGCCAAATACCTTTAAAAAAGGAAATTTAAACATATTTTTAATAAAATCATTAAAACATTAAGACATTTATGAGAATCGATTGTACATATCGTTAGTATAATTCGCAAATGTGTTAAGTCCCTTTTTTCAAATTGTACAGGAGACACAAAAAACATTGTAGCTTTTTCAGTTTTTAAAATTTTTAAACTTTTTAAACGCAATTATTTTTACAAAATAGCTCTCTTTGAATGACTTAGATCAAAAATTAATAATAATTAATAATTAATATTCGTGAAATTAGCACGTGATTTTAATATTTTTCGTATTTTGTGGACTTTGCGTTTTTGCTAACCACAAAATTACAACAACTTTAAACTACATACTGACATTTCTTTGCGAATTATACTAACGATATATTTTTTTAACATACTCATATATGTATGCTTATACATTTTTTTTTTACTTAAAATAATATTTTTAAAATGTATATTTATAACATAGTGTGTCATAATCAATTACTAATTATGTGTAGGTCATACCGGCATATTTGAGTACTTAAGTTTCATATGCAATTCCGATACTGGCCTAGTCACTATTAATTCGTACATCAAACACTTTTGTTTGATACACCAATTATTCAAAGTTCAATATTTTAGAAAATAATAATATCTACAATGCCTTAAGAGTTGCATTTTTTGATTAAGGTTATTTATAAAACTTTAAATTAATAAAAATATATTTTTACATATTGTGGTAAACATTCTAAGAACACAACCACGAACAATAATAATTAACGAACGATATTAATTAAAAAAGACTCACACGTCTCTTTAGTCATTACTGTTCTTTCTGAATGAATCATAGCGTGGAATGAATCAATAATACAAAAAAAAAAAATGGGAAGTAATAGGTTAGGTTAGGTCAGAGGACGTGTACTTGTCAACTGTGACAAGTACAGTACCCGAAGGTCGAATTGACCCATTGTACAACGTCCTAGCTTCTGACACCACTCGTGTTGTGTGCGTTAATTTTATACATGAGTAGCGGGATCTACAGTTTAATGTCGACTCCGAACGACTGATTTTTGAGAAACTTCTTCATGGCAGGTTTATTTACTTTCAGAGTTTTTGCCAGAAATCTGCTGAGAGGAAGTCGCCGAAGAAATATTTTCGTTTTGTTGTCCCACCTGGGATTTGAACTCGGGCCTTTCGTATAATAAGCCAACACACTACCTACTAGACCACGGCGACTTCATGGGAAGTAATAAGTAATCGATGCAATTAATAGGAACAATTATAAAACGATTAATATACAAAAATAAAACTTTGGAATTATCTACAATATTATTTTGCGTAGTCGCCGTAGTCTAATAGGAAGTGTGTTCGCTTATTAGACGGAAAGCCCGGATTCGAGCCCCAGGCCAGACATCAAAACGAAATATGAAAAAAAAACATATTTCTTCGGCGACTTTCTGGCAAAAACTCTGAGAGTAAATAAACCTGCCATGAAAAGCTTCTCAAAAAATCTGTCGTTCGGAGTCGGCGTTAAACTGTAGATCCCGCCACTCAAGTATAAAATTAAGGCACACAACATGAGTGGTGTGAGAAGCTAGGCCGTAATCCTGACTGAAGGGTTGTAATGGCCAATTATGTATGTATGTAGAATCAAAATAGGATCACTTTGGTATTTAGGGCAGTACGAAAACCTCAGGGATAATAATTTATTTTTTTAATCTTTGTATTAATAGAGAGGAAAAACTTGAGATAGTAAATGTTTGGGTTTTGGTTTATCTGCAGATGAAAATGGTCCAAATCAGAGGTCAGCAATGAATCGTTTTTTCGCTACTAATAAGTACTCATGAAATTTCGAGTATGAGTGTGTCAACAGTATTGAAATTCAGCTACTCTGATTCACTCGTACTCACTACAACATTGATTTATAAGTACAGGTTGCAATGAGTATGAGTACAACGTTGAGATGAAACTCATAACATTCGAAATAGGTTTGATTCATACGCCTACTCATTCAGATTCATAAATTTAGAAAAATACTAATAATACTCATAGTTGTTGTTGCATTTACAAAAAAAAAAAAAGAAGAAAGACAAAGACAGCAAGCAAAGCAAACACACATAACCTTCTACTGAGTATTGTAGTGTTCGTACGCGAATCATACTTTTTTTGTGATCTTGTAAATGTTGAGTCATGGAGAGTCGAAATCAACAACATCATTCGTATTGTTAAGAATGAGTACGATGAGTAATTCAAACTTTGAATATGAGTTGTATGAGTATGATATTAAAATAAGTAATGAATACGTATAAGTATCAGAAATTATGAATATGATTCGAATCTACTCATCCGTTTTGAATACTCATTGCTGATCTCTGATACATACCTAAGCTGCCATGAAAATAAATTAAAAGGGAAATTCCCTAATTATTTTATAAACAACGAGAAGAAAAATCATTTCTGAAATATCGCTTTTAGTATACATGCATATATATTTTTCTTTAAAATTTTCATAAACTTATCTCAATCGTGCTATATCAAATATCACCGTGTATCACAGAATTAATTTTTTTTTCTAGACCGTGTTATTACAAAACCGTATAAAAACAGAATCGGGTATATATACATACATATGTACCTATATTGCATACTATCTTTGTACTATATTCCATAATCCTTTCCCATTGAAAATTCCGTGAAAGGACACTGAACACTGTACTAAATCTTTATTGACATTCTTTATTTTCTTTTTTTCGTTTCGTTTAAACCTTTCCAACTATTTTTTTAAATTCTGTCAAATTGAAATTTAAATATACGGATTAGTTTTGAAAGTCACTGTTATTCTAAGTATGTACTTTAAAATTTTTCTAAATATTTTTGAGATGTATGTGTATACATATTTTAATAAAAAGTATGTGGTTAAAGAAAAAATAGGCATCGAAGTTAAAACCAAAAAAAAAAACATAAAAAGTGTTCACTATTTTGTGTTACAAATACAATACTTCAATTAAAATATAAGGCGGAAAAAAATTTTTTGTCGATTAGTCATTAAAAAAGTTGGTAAATAATTTGAATTAATTATAAATAACATTTAAGTTTTTGAACCCTTTTCCTTAGAACTCAAAAAAATTAGTACTTTTTGTTTATTTAATTAAATTTTTTTCTTTTGTTTGTATTTTTGAAAAAATGACACATATTGTGCGGTTTTTTCTAGCACATTAAAAATGTTTTAATTTTAGTTGTCTTAGGGCCATTATTACAACTTGTCGTTAAAGTTGGGGTTAGTTAAAGGTACCTTTACCTAAAGGAAACAGGAAAGTTACCTTTAACTTATTTTCGTTATTACAACTTACAGATAAAATTTTTTAAAAATATGGCAGTGTCGGAGCAATGCCGATAAAACTGCCCAATTTTACAAGTTTTTTTAACACAGTGGCAACCACGCGCGTTTTTTTTTTTTTTTTTTTGTTGTATATGCTCATTTTGTCACAATTTGAAGTTGCCATAATGAAAATAATATATAATATGGCAACTTCAAACATAAAGTGACCTTTAAATGTTAAAGGTAGAATGATCCTCCCTTTAGCTTAACGATCACTTCTATCTTATTGGGTACTCATAATAATGAAAAACAATTTATATGCCCGTTAAAATCCTCCCTTTAGTTAACGGCAAGTTGTAATAATGGCCCTTAGTCAATGTTTGCCTTAGAAACCGGAAAGATAAAATAAAAAATATATGAAATATTGTATAAGTTATTAGTAAACATGATTATAATGAAAAGAATTGCTTTGTTTTTTTTTTTTTTTTTTTTTTTTTTAATTTTTTTTTATTTTTAAAACAGTTTTCTCTATTACACTTGAACTTATTATTTAAATTTCTGTTTAATTAATTAACATTTGATTATTGTATTCATTTAAATGGCATTTGAATTTCAATTTATTCTTACCACAAAAAGTATGTTGAATAAAAAGAGCATATATTTCACAAATAAACCACCGCTATCCATTTTTCCCGTTTTTTATTTAAACTTTCTAACAGTTTGTTGAACACCTTTACGCGTAAGAATCTAAATCACAACTGACGTTTGTCATGTGCGTTACACAGGCGTGTTGTGCGTTACACATGCATATGGAGAAAGAAGAGAAGTGTTAGGGTGGCAGCACTACCGTGAGAGTTTCAGTAGTTGGCAACGCGATCTGAACGAAGGCGACGAGTATGAATGTTAATACGAGACAGATATAGGCTTACTAACATGAACGAAAAATAACGGTACGGAATTTTCGAGAAAAGGAAAAAGCGTGGGTATAAAAGCGCAGAGGCAAAAACGACGCGTTCTCTTTTTACTTTGCTTGTCGGTGAACACCAAGATGGTGAGAAAGTGTGTAAGAAAAATTAGAAGTGATAAGTGTTAGAACAGAAACATAGTTAAAGTACTTAAACAGACGGATATTATAAAAAAAAAAAACACAATCACACCAGCTATAACTACATAATTTAACAACAAAACAACAGCTATAAGTACATAATTCAACACTGAATCAGCATCATCACAACAACTATAATTACATAATTCAACACCGAATCGGCACCATACTTACCAACTGTACTTACCTATTTCCCCATCAAATCAGCACCATCACAATAGCTATAATTACCTACCTTGACAATGGATCAGCATCATCACACCAGCTATAATTACCCGTTTCAACACCTCATCAGCAACATGTATTCCCAGATGAACTTACCATTTATGGTAACCCCAGGAATTTGACGTGAGACGGACAGACTTACACGCTTAACAAAATAATGTTTCTCTTTGATCTTATTCTATTTAATTGAGGTTAGTTTAATTTACTCCAATTGAATTTGTTTTAATTGAATTTACTTTGATTTTATTTGACCTAATTCCTTTCACTTTAATTTTATCGCACTTAATTGAATTTACTATAATTTAATTTTTTTAACTTTATCTAGGAATTTTTATTTAAAGTTAAGTATATACCATTGGTGTTATTCAAAAAAAAAAAACAAAAAGAAAAAAGAATTTTAATCCTAACACACATATATAAGATTGTGTGTATGGGCGATGTAAGTTGGGTTTTCGTTCTTTTTTTTTTTTTGCGTCACATGGAACCATTCCTTCTATTAAGGTGTGCATCCTACCCTTTAAACGAGCTCGGTTATCGGCGTAAACGTATTTTTGTGGTTCTTTCCTTTACTGTCTTATGGACATATCTATGAGAAAAAGAGAAAGAAAATCCCTTTTTTATGAATAAATTGTAGATACATATATATTACGGTTAGCTTATTTTCGTTTCTATATAAAAAAAAATTTATAAAAAGAAAAAACCCTTTCTATAACGGAGTTATAGATATAGGTATTACAATTATCGTAGTTTATTTTAGTTTATATAAGAAATAGAAACTCTTTTGTAAATGAATTGTAGGTCCATGTACGATAGTCATCTTAGTTTATTTTCATTGCGGCGAGAAAGAAAGCCAAGTCAGTGTCTTGATTAGACTTTTTATTTAACTTTGGATAATACTATATGTTAAAATTTATTATATATAATAAAATTTAGACTTTAGCATAGATAATAAATTATAATCTTTTTCGTCAACAAAAAAAAAAATGAATTTCTTCGCATATATATAAACTACCTTAGGTAAGTCGATAGGATGGTGGCGGGGTGGACGTAAGATATGATGGTATCCGGGATAGCTTCTAAGGACCTAAGCTATCATGGTGGAATCCGGTTGAGGATTCCTGCGGGAGGGAATAGAGCTTCAATGACACCGGACAGCTCTCCTCATTGTGTTGAAGTACCTCGACTAAGTATCTGTTCTTCGTTTAGTTTCCGTTATCGTTTTTTTTTTGTGTCACCTGCGGGTCCCTTAGAATTTGTTTTAGTTTTTTTGATTCCTTTTAGAAATAAGCTGGTATGGATTTTTTTTATCAATGTGAGTGCGGTTTAGGGACGGATAGCCAGCAAGGACCACCCCATCCGGCGAGCCACAGCCCGGCATTAAGCGAGCATACCAGCGACGATAATTATCTGGACCACTCTGGCGTTGGCAGCTTAAGAGTTTTTTTTTTCAACTCCAGCATAAATTTACATTAGCCTTTTAATATCAACCCGCGCCAGAAGATCTCTAAGATTAAAAAAAAATTAAAATCTCACATTATACGTTATTTGACTTTACAGAGCGTTTGTTTTATTTTCCCTTTATTATTCTGATAACAAGTAATTGGACAATTCACACAAGCCTTTGCATCTTTGTATTGATTGTATTGCTGGACGAATATGCACATTTTTTTCATATGTTTTTGAAGTTGTATTGGTTTCGTGCTATCAGTTTATCTAAATTCCAGTAATCAAGAAGAAGAATAAAAATATAAAATATACCTTTTTCCATAATATTTTTTATTTTGTTGTTTGAAACCCAAATTATGAATATGTACTGGTCTTCTTCTTATCGTTTTTTGACGTTTGGAATACGAAATAAACAATACAGCATAGCATTGAGCGTTCACAAACAAAAAGTGTATACAATACAACATACACGATATAAAATCGTGTGAATTGGCCAAATATTTATACAAGGTGGCCTCATTTCTTAACAAATACAGAATACAAAAATAACGGAAATATTATTTTTATTAGAGGCGTTTGGCGTATCTTGTCAACAAAAATTAACTTCCTAAGCTTTTATATTACGAAAAATATGCTTTGATAAGGCAAGCGTTGCCCGAGTTTTCGCCCCATATATCTGATTGAGAAAAATATTTAAACCTTATGCGAGCATTTGGCGTATGATATTTCATTTTTCTCTTTTAGATGCGTCTCCTGGAATATATACGAACATTTTTGCACTGAATCTCTTTTAATGACATAATTTCCAAATTTTTAATTTGTCCCAATATTAATCTCATCGTTGATTAAAATGATTAATTTCGAACCAAGAATAATTTTGTGCAAATGGCACATTGTGTTTGTTGTTTGGACTTAAAGTAAAGGTATGAGAGAACAGTTTAATAGACACAGTAAGTATGCTTACACATTCTGCATATCTTCGGTGGGCACATACATATAATTCTACGTCGCACATTTGTCTGCCTTGCCTGGTTTGAGAATTCATCCTCGTGTAGTATGGAACGAACATTGGACAAATTATTTTTATTTAATTTTAGAAGACTACGGCGTTTTATATTAGGAACAACAAGTTCCTGAATTAATCTTACGTCATAGTTGCTTTTGACTTTCATTCCAATTTGGAAACTTATTTGTCCAAATGCAATGCCTGAAATATCGATTAGATTGTAGAAGTGCACGAGTGGCCAACGATTTGTTTTACGTTTGATGGAAATGGTGTGTGCCATTTGATCGAGCCTATCTACACCGCCTTTTATCTTATTATAATCAATAATAATTTCTGGATTGTTTTTGTTGTCAGAATTTATTTTGAAATCGTAATGTAGTGATGAGAGTAACCAAACTACTTTATTTTTCCTTGGAACATAACTTATAAGTGCCATATTTTTTCTGAAACCATGTAAGGAACTTTCCGTTGGTTTTGTTTTAGTTATCGTTGCCATATGTGCCTCACAGACACATTTTGACATGATTAATAACATTTTTGATTGAAACAAAATAGAAAATAAAAATTAATTAATTTATTACTTGAAATTTTTAAATTTTAAATAAAACAATTGAAAGTAGGAATTCAAGAAGCAGTAAGAACTAGAACCTATATTTAAGGAAGTTACAACATGACAAAGTGAAATATGTGTCTGAGAGGCACATGTTGACTTGATTAGGGTTAATACGATCTCCACACGTTGCTATTAGTTGTACAACAACATTTTGAATTAACGGTTGGTCGTCTTATTCATGAGTTTCGATTTTTCATACAAATTAACTTATAAATTGTTATTGTAACATCGTACCGACAGTCGGTTAAATGAAAATTAAAAGTTTTTGATCTTCACCTTACCGACGACTAACCAATCATTTATTACGACAATTGTTTGTATCGGGTTATCCATTTCGTGGTTTCAAAAGTAAACGTAAATAAAACACATATAAAATATTTTTTTCATGATATTCCTTTTTTTTTATTGTAAAGTTTGAACGTTGACATTATGTGTGAAACATTACATCATTTAAATGACCTCCACGCGAAGTGTTGCAAGCATTGATTCTTTTGAGGTAATTTTCGACCACTTTTTGACACATATTGGGCGGTATCTCAGCCATAACTTGACGAATGTTGATTTTTAAGTGCTCAAGAGTTGAAGGTTTATCTGCATAAACACGGTCTTTTGCGTAGCCCCACAAAAATGTCTAATGGTGTCAAATCGCATGATCTGGGTGGCCAGTTGATATCGCCACGACGAGAAATTACGCGGCCAGGAAATGTTTCTTGCAATAAAGCCATATTCGCTCGAGTTATGTGGCATGTGAGAAGCTAGGCCGTAATCCTGACTGAAGGGTTGTAATGGCCAATTATGTTATGTATGTGTGTGGCATGTGCCACCGTCTTGTTGAAACCACATATTCTCCAAGTCGTATTCTTCAATAGCAGGCACAAAAAAAGTCGGTTATCATATGACCATAACCATAACGCTCCGAATTCGTCGTTCATATAAATCTTCAATCAATCTTCATATAAAAAAAAATTACATTAAAAATAATAACATTGATGACGCCACTTTGATTTTGTTTAGTAGTCTTTTCGTAGTATGTATCTAGTTGTCTCTTTCTTACGACTTAATAAAATACGTTGTTGTCATTAACCGAGGGTTATAAGCCCGGAGCGTCTTCCTGCAAAGACGAAAACGGAAACTTGGTAACAGATCCGCAAGGGGTGCTGAGGTTATGGAGGAAGCACTTCTCTTCTCTGCTACAAGGCGATGTCGACACCAATTCCGCCTTTAGAGATGATGTTCCGAACCCGATCGATGATGACGGCGTGGAGATTCCGCCGCCTAGCCATGAAGAGGTCAAAGACATGATAATGCGTCTTAAAAACAATAAAGCGGAGGGTCCTGATGGCCTCCCTGCTGAATTGTTTAAGACCGGATGTAATGAGTTGGTAGGGCGCATGCACCAGCTTATTTACAAAATATGGCTAGAGGAAAGTATGCCCAACGATTGGAACCTCAGTGTCCTCTAGGGTAGCCAGATTTGGAATTCGGAAAAACAGTACACTGAGCACAAAAAACCAGTACAATTAATGAAAAAACAGTACGCTTTTACAAAAACATAACAATTTATTCAATTTATAACATTTTGAGTTATTAATTAAAAAACAATTAAAATATGAGATCATATAGGAAATTAATTTCAAATGTACATAAGTATATGCTTTTTTTAACAAATATTAAAATATTTTTAAATATAAGTACATACTATTAAAATGCTTTTTAGATAGAAGTTACAATATTATATTTTTTCTTTTCAAAGTACAAAATAGTTTTGTATATTACTTTTTAAAGATATTTATCACTTTTTTATATGTTTTAAAATGCCGTTCTTCCCATGTTCTATTTTTAAAAAATTGCAAAATTGATTACAATTGTATTCATAGTTTATTTTTAAAATTAATTCACATCGTGTCGGTACGTCACTCCATTCTAGTTCACAGAACTCGAAAATTTTTTTTAGACTTAAGTCTTCTTTGTTGATGAGCTAAATTTATTAAAAACTTTTATCACAATATCCTCTATATCGAGTTTTAAAAGTTTCAATCCATTCTTAAATGAATTATTAATGATATGACACAAACATCCCATACCGATGATATCAGAATTATTTTCCTTAAGCTCAACAAAAAACACTTTGCATTATCTGCACAAAAGCTGGTGACGTTGGCCAAGTTTAAATTTCTGCCTTCCAATTTAGACATTTCGGAATTTGACTCATAAAAGTTCAAAAGTTTTGTATTTACTCCCGTATGTTTAGAAAAGTATCGGCGGACAATTGGAAAGCTTTTAATATTTCCTTTGTTTGACGCATCGGTTGATATAGAAAAAGGGTGATCATCATTCAAGTCCTTTAGCATAGTTTCAATAGAATACTTCGCCAAAATATTAGTAGCGATCTTCGATAACTTTGTATTACCACATGTAAAATTAGAAGCTACATTTGAGTCTAGAAGCATTTGTTTAAAAAGCTTACTACTGCTGTCTGCGGATTGGTAGCTGTGGCTACCAATGATGGTATGATAGACGAAAGCTGTCTCTGCTATTAAACTTGATCCTCTTGCTCCTTCGAACTATTGTTAACCCTTATGTCAACAGATAAAAAATTATACTTACGTCAACAGAGACATACCCGGGTATGTTCATACATTTTACACGGAATTTCTTTTGTTGCTAAGCTTATTTCTGTGTTGTCTTATTGTCTAATCATTGTAGAAACGTTCAGGTTAATATTATCCGAAGAAATGTACGACATTATTGTTCGTGAGACAAACAGAAAAGCAGAAATTGTTGCTACGAACATTATAATTCTCCAAATCCAACAATGGAACCACGTACATGAAAGTTCTAATAAAAAATGAGCTTGATCCATATTTGGGTCTTCTATTGTTGGGTGGTGTTACGCACTCCGATTACGTACATACTAAAGACTTATGGAAAACGACCTCACATCCCTTATATCGCGCTTCCATGAGCTTGAGGCATTTTTAGGATATAAGCCGCTTTATACATTTTGACAACGGAAACACACGTCATCAGCCTAAAAACCGATAAAGCTGCAGCCATAACAGACTTATTTTTATTGCTGAATGAAATTACGAGCTGGTCCAAATGTGGCAGTTAATGAGTAGTTGTGTCCTTTCCGTGGTGGTACTAGGTTTACCCAATACATACCAAAGAAACCCGCCAAGTACGGAATTAAAGTATGGTGGGTATATGACTTCGTCTCATCCTATCCAATGAAGGGACAAATTTATACTGGATTGGCGACATCCGGCGAAAGGGAAAAAACGTAGGAGAGAGGGTATTGAAGGACTTGTGCGTCGATCTTTTTTGCGGAAGTGGACGGAATATTGTTTGCGATAATTTCTTCAGAACTTACAACTTAGCCAAAAATTTAATGATGGACAGCTGTTTATCAATGTTAGGTACAGTAAACAGAAGACGAGTGTTTGTATCACCATATTTCGCTTTATCTAAAGGACGGGAAGTAGAGTCAACTACATTTGATGTCAGTAACAATATTATCTTTTGCTCTTACATCCCAAAAAACAATAAGTCATGTTCTACTTCCTTCCACAATGCGTTATTCATGTGAAGTGCAAGGTCCAAAGAAAAAGCGACTCATGATCTTAGGTTACAACAATTATAAACAATATACAATATCAATAAACATCCAACATCAACATATATTTCATTATGCATACCCAAGTATGTATCTGTTGACGTAAGGGATAGAAATGAAAAAATGGCCACATCCTTGGCCCACATCCCCCATTCTTACTCAGATCTAGGAATAAAGTAAAAAACACTACTACTGAGGATATCATGAAATTTCAGGTTAATACAGTTATTACTTTCTGAGATACGGCGATTTAAAAACACAAAACATACCCGGGTATGTATCTGTTGACATAAAGGTTAAAAAAACGACTTACAGGCTTTTATTGATAGCTTTCTAAATTCCGCATGTGTTTTGCTGTCTTCATATGGCGTTTAATATCAGTAATACCGCCATTTGTATTTGGCATTGGATACCTCGTTAGCTCAGAACAACATTTTTTGTTCTACATAAAAAGCATTTAAGAAAAAAGAAAAACGGTATAAAAACAGTACAGATGGTAAAAAACAGTACATTTGCGTACTGATTTGGGTGTTGTGAATAAAGCAGTACAATTGAAAAAAATCAGTACATGTACTGTTAAAAACAGTACGTCTGGCACCCCTAGTGTCCTCTGTCCTGTCCTGAAAAAGGGAGACCCTACGATATGCGCCAACTACAGGGGTATAAGCCTTCTCCCTATCGCATATAAGGTTCTTACAGGCGTATTGTGTGAACGACTGAAGCCACTCGTCAAAACACTGATTGGACCTTATCAGTGCGGCTTCAGACCTGCCAAGTCCACCATCGACCAGATCTTCACACTACGCCAAATCCTGGAAAAGACCCATGAACAACAAGTCGACACACACCACCTTTTTGTCGACTATAAGGCAGCCTTTGATAGCCCCATAAGGGATCGTGTTTTTGCCGCAATGTCTGAGCTCGGTATACCTGCGAAGCTGATAAGGCTATGCGGAATGACGTTGAGCAATTCCTGCAGTTCCGTCAAGGTAGGAATGGACCTCGCCGAACCTTTTGATACCGTGCGGGGTTTCAGACAAGGCGACCCCTTATCATGCGACCTCTTCAACTACGTCATTTAGAGTGTTCTGCGAAAGGCGGGAGTGCATTGCAATGGCACTATTTTCCAAAAAAAATGTCCAGCTGCTTGCGTACGGTGACGACATTGACATCATAGGGCGAACCAAGCGAGATGTCACCGCTGCCTTTAGTGATATTGAACGGGAGTCTACCAAGATGGGTTTGGCAGTAAATGAGGGCAAAACAAAGTAAATATTATCGGGAAGTAGAGACGAGCGGCGTATTGATTCTCAGATTACGGCCGATAACTATACTTTTGAAACAGTCAAGGATTTTATTTATCTTGGCTACGCCGTTACCACCAAAAATGATGTCAGTCTGGAGATCAAGCGTAGGATCACTCTTGCCAACAGGTGCTACTATGGTCTCAATAGGCAATTGAGTAGCAGAGACCTCTCTCGTGCGACAAAACTAACACTCTACAAGACACTCATCCTACCCGTGCTTCTTTATGGCGCAGAGGCATGGACCCTATTATGTACTGATGCAGCGGCCTTAAGAGTATTCGAGAGAAAAGTCCTACGTAAGATATTCGGTCTAGTGCATGTTGGCGATGATTTCCGTATCCGATTCAACAGTGAGCTGTATGAGCTCCTCAACGACATTGACGTTGTACAGCGTATTAACATCCAGCGGCTGCGCTGGCTGAGGATTCTCCGGCGAGACGAGTATTTGATGCGGGAATCTGCGGAAGTCGGCGAAGAGGACCACCTTGCCAGCGTTGGAAGAATCATATCGAGGAAGCCCTGTCATCGATTGGTGTGACCAACGGGCGTAGACGCGCAAGAAGCAGAGGCGCCTGGAAGGATGTGTTGCGGCAGGCCGAAATCCGTTAAACGGGTTGTTATGGCCAATTAAGTAAGTAAGTTTATACACTGCCTTTCACTTGAATAGCACACCGTACATTACTTTTCTGGCCAGCCATGTTTATGTTGTGTTTTAAAAACTATTGAATAAATCGAAATAAATTTTATTTTATAATAAAAGCTACAAATAGCACTACAAATGCAATCCAAAATCAATCTTCTTACAAAGATATAGGGGGGAGAATTTCAATGTGTACGGTGTGCTATTCAAGTGAAACGCAGTGTATTTATATTTCTATAATTATTTTATATTTATATTTGAACATAAATTGATATTTCCACAAAACATTATTTAGAATTAAAATTAATTTTGAATTAGTAACAATAAAACTTCATTCAATAAGAATTAGATGAAACGGAATATTATTTATGGCCGCTGAGACACACGGCCCAACTCTTGAGCGATAGTAATAATTAAAATAATAGTTTTTGTTAAAGATCTTCTTAAATTTATAATAATAATAAATGTGTAAGCCTTTGACCATTTTTGATTTGATAGACTGTGGTATTTTGCACTCAAACGAATGATTAAAGAGCAGCGAATTATTTTGAAAAATTAATTAATATACTCTGACTGAAACAATTGCCTGTACACCATTCTATTGAATTGCATTTCAAAAAATATCAACACGGTTTTAGTCAATCAACTTTTTTTTAAATCTATAAATAACCAAGACAACAAACATTTTAAACATTTATTACAAAAAGAACGAAAATCAAATTAACCAAAAAACTTAAACAATTAGATAGAGACAATTAATTCAGACGTTGTTCAGGCGTGAGTCTATTCATGATGAATTGCCAAACCAAACTGAGAATAAATCACTTGACAGCTGTTAAATCGGTCGCCATCTTAAAAAGTAATGTCAACTTAAAGTTCTATACCTCTATAAAAAACACCCTTTATATGCAGTGATGTGGAAAATAATAGTACACCAATGTGATATTTAGAGATTTGATGTGAATGTAAGTAAAATGAGAAAATTGTTATTTTTTTATATTTTTTAGTATCATTCATGTCAGTCATGAATGCCTTTAAACACAAATAAACAATTCACAGAAATATTCACGAATTATTACGATAATTATTGGTATTTATTCGATTTAATTATTTCGCACATTACAACAATAACTGCAACAATTTATTTAAGTTACAACAGTAATATTTTTAGACTTAATCATATCCATCAGTATTTTGGCACCGACACCATTTGCCTCCTGATAGTAAGGTAAGGCTTCTAAACGTTTGATCCAAGCAGTCAATTTTGGGTATTTCGATTTGTCAATGTCGACAAATGCCTCCAGAGATGTTACCGAACTTATGATACTGAAATCGGCAATTGTCAAGTGATCGCCAGCGATATAGGGCGTATCTTTAAGGAACACCTCCAAGAAATCGTATATTTCAACGATTGCATTCATTTGATGTTGTGACACTCTGTTCTCGTTTCTAAAGAATAGGGGAACAGTAATATTACGTAGGCCACCCTGGAACATTACACCACTCTCAAAGTGCATACGTTGATCGACAAGAGCACGTTTAAGTAAATCCTTGGGATAGAGGGAGTCATCCTTGCCATACTTGCTTACCAAATAGGCAATAATGGCATGGGAATCCCAAATGTAATGGCCATCATCATCCAATAAAGGTACAGTGTGCTGGGGATTTTTCTTGAGATATTCCTCTGAGAAATGTTCCTTTTCCATCAAATTCATGCGTTTGTACACAAAAGGCAAATTTAAAGCTTTTAAGGTTAACAAACAAGCACGCACAGGCGGACTGGCATCCAAACCGTATAAAGTCAACATCTTCTTGATTTATTTGGAATTTAAACACTTCAACACTGTAAATAAAAGTTTGCTCTGAACGGCGGCTCAAAACTGACTGAAAATAATTCATATAAATATTCATTAGATGATTGAGAACTTTTGTTAACACAAGCTTTTCTTCTCACTCTTATCATAAAGTTTACTATTCAATTGATATGAAATAATTTCTATTTAATTTATAAACTGGTAAACTACTCAATTGTATAGAATTATTAAATTTCATTCCAACTGAACGTAAGTCATCATGAGTTTGTTGTTTTAAAATCATTAGCCATTATCTCTGCTTTGGTGGGATGCTTTACTAAGAGATCACATTGAATAATATAAACGTAATATACAGTAGCGAGCACAAAAAATGCAACGCTAAGCCGATTGATCTTTATGTGCGCCTCTTTCAAAAAAAAAGTACGGAAATTAAAAACTTTATTTTTATTTTTATGCTCCACAAACTTAGTTAACAAATGCAGGTTACAGTATCAAAATTTTTCTATCCACTTATTTTTATTTGAACATTTAAGAAAAAAAGTGCCAAATTTCAGCGAGCAAAAAAAATGCAACGCTATGTTATTCATAACTTTATTTAAATTAAATGTAAATTCTTACAAAATGTTGGTTAAAAATATACTTAGAACTAATAATTGGTTGCGTAGCCTTTTGTTTTCTATTACCGCTTACAGTCTGGAGGGCATAGAATCCACTAGGGGCACGATTGTGTGTAGGGGTATTTTTCCCCATTCTGACTTTAAAAATTTTTCTAATTCCGCCAAATTTGAAGGATTTTTCTTCTTAGCTTCCCGATTTAAAGTCTCCCATAGGTTTTCTAAGGGGAGATTGTGACGGCTAATCCAAAACTTCCACATCATGATCGCTTAGGTAGTTACGAACCAAGCGACTTGAGTGCTTCAGGTCATTGTCTTGTTGGAATACGCTATTTGGGGTAATTTTTTCCAGAAGATGTGGGAGCATATTTTCTTCTAGGATCTCACAGTATTTAATGGCATTCAAAATATCATCGATTTTCACCAACGGACCAACTCCGTCATGAGAAAACGAACGTACCAATAAATTCCTTAAAATAAAGAATTTTGATGAAAAACAAAAGTAACTTACTCCACACCATTAGCCATGTTTTACTGTTGGTAGCTGATATCTGGAAGAATATCTCTGCTCAGGCGGTCTTCTAATATATTTTATCCCATCAGATCCAGAAAGATTAAATTTACTTTCACTACTAATGGTGTGGGGTAAGTTACTTTTGTTTTTCACCGAAATTCTTTATTTTAAGGAATTTATTGGTACGTTCGTTTTCTCATGACGGAGTTGGTCCGTTGGTGAAAATCGATGATATTTTGAATGCCATTAAATACTGTGAGATCCTAGAAGAAAATATGCCCCCACATCTTCTGGAAAAAATGCCCCCAAACAGCATATTCCAACAAGACAATGACCTGAAGCACTCAAGTCGCTTGGTTCGTAACTACCTAAGCGATCATGATGTGGAAGTTTTGGATTAGCCGTCACAATCTCCCCTTAGAAAACCTATGGGAGACTTTAAATCGGGAAGCTAAGAAGAAAAATCCTTCAAATTTGGCGGAATTAAAAAAATTTTTAAAGTCAGAATGGGGAAAAATACCCCTACACACAATCGTGCCCCTAGTGGATTCTATGCCCTCCAGACTGTAAGCGGTAATAGAAAACAAAAGGCTACGCAACCAATTATTAGTTCTAAGTATATTTTTAACCAACATTTTGTAAGAATTTACATTTAATTTAAATAAAGTTATGAATAACATAGCGTTGCATTTTTTTTGCTCGCTGAAATTTGGCACTTTTTTTCTTAAATGTTCAAATAAAAATAAGTGGATAGAAAAATTTTGATACTGTAACCTGCATTTGTTAACTAAGTTTGTGGAGCATAAAAATAAAAATAAAGTTTTTAATTTCCGTACTTTTTTTTTGAAAGAGGCGCACATAAAGATCAATCGGCTTAGCGTTGCATTTTTTGTGCTCGCTACTGTATGTCAATCCATTAGATTACTTTTTGCCAACTTTTAAACTTTAAAATGAAAAAAATATGGGTGCACTGGTTACTGACGATGTTTTGCTATTCAAAATTAATTTAATCTAATTCATTTTTATTTATATTATTATTTACATTTGAAATCTAAGTGTCACCCTAATGTTTCATAAATTAGCTTATTTATCAATTTTGTAAGTTTAACCAAAAATTAACAGTTAAACAATACGATGCATTTACTATATTGTGACTACCACGCTTGGTGACGATACACATTATAGTACCACTACCATGTTAAATATTTTCTTCATTTCTATCTCCTCCGTACTAAAGTACATCCGCACGAGTTGAAATGATATATTTTTTCTCGTCTGAAGAAAACAAATTATTCCAAATCTCATTAGGTACGCTTTAGTATGGAGGAAAAAAATAAGGTGCTCAATCCAAAGAACTTGCGTGAAACAGTCGTGCATGGCCTCGGCAGTACAATACTGGATGTATTTTGGCAATAGATGTGAACAGTTTGGAATTTATTTAAGAGATGATTTGAAAGAACGGTTACGTAGTCGCTAAACCTCAAGCAAAAGTTAACCGAAATACTTGCTCATGAGTGCATGGCGGCAAATATCTCCAGAAAACACTAAACAAAACTTGGCTTGACCTTTACGGACATCCTACTAAATATAACGGAACACATTTTCATATATTAGGTCTTTGAATTTAAAATTTACTCTGAGTTCTGCTTGGGGGTACCTACACTTTTGCTGTGTAACATCAAAGAGTCATTAGAAAATTGTCCTTATTTTTCTCTTGTTTTGTAAAAAATTTTAAAAATTTTTTGTTTTTTAATAAAACATAAATAAATTAATATAATAAGTATAAAAACTTTAATTATTTATACGAACTCATGCTGGAAATTCATGAAATTGCTAAATTGTATTGTCGTACTAAGACTTTTGCTGCCCACTGTATATGCAGATGATTTTAAAAAATAATAAAGTTGTCTGCATATCATAAAAGTTATGTGGAACAATAATACTCTCTGCCAAAAGTTTAACATCTTTATCACTACCTTCCAAAAGTTTACGTCGTCAGAGATGGCTTGGAAATAATCGAAAAATATCTTTTATCTTTTAAGTATAAGGTTATCGAAAAAAATGTTTAGTAAAATATTAAAATTAAATTTTATATTTATCTTCTATATCTTATATATAAAAATGAATGTGTGTTTGATTGTATGTTTGAAGTTTATAGACGATTAAACGGCTGAACCGATTTTCTTGAAATTTTCACTACTACTTTTTATGTTGATATTCCAAATGAGCGAGGGGCCATGCCCATGTATACTACATACTTAATATTTAATTGCATTTGAAATATATTACTCATACGCATAGTTACCCCTAAAGTATGCTATCTATGATTCTTGATGTATAAAACCAAAGAAAATAAAGTATAAAGAATGTGCATTTTGGTATATTTTGGAATATTTTTCGAAAATATTTCACGACGCGGGAGGAAAGATAGAAGGGAAAGATAAAGAAACCAAGAGCGTAACAATGTTCTCAATTGTTCTCATCGTGCGTTTTTGTTGTTTGACTAATTTTTATTTATTCTTCTGAAACAGTGTTGCCACGAAAAAAATTTTGTAACCAACATTTGTGAAAAAATCACCAAATAAGAAAATATATAATAAATATATAATGTGTCAATTTTGGGCAGGACAAAGTTCGCCGGATCAGCTAGTACATATATAAAAATTAATGTTTGTTTGTATGTCCTTTATAGAATCGTAAAGGTTTCTAAGTTGGGGAAGCTTTCTAAGTTGGTGCGATTAATTTCCAATAGATGGCGCCACTGAGAATTATTCCAAATGAATTGAATGGTAAACTATGCATTTGATCATGTGTT
Source organism: Sarcophaga rosellei (assembly GCA_930367235.1). NCBI lineage: Eukaryota > Metazoa > Arthropoda > Insecta > Diptera > Sarcophagidae > Sarcophaga > Sarcophaga rosellei. The sequence continues at coordinate 48,252,120 of OV884021.1, read as the reverse complement.
GTTAGGACAAATACCAGATTTTTTAGGACTCATCATTTATGATTTTATTAACATTTGGTATAACTAATTCCCGTAAAATGTCAATCACAAATTTGAAACATTTTAATTTTGGAAAATTTTTAAAAATGCTGTTGTTTGTATCTCAGACATTTAAAGACATTTAATTTTTAAAAATTGAATTGGCATTTCTTCGAAAGTGAAGATGATTTAAAAAACAATAATTCTAATAGCACTATAAAAAGAAGAAGAATCGTAGAAAATTATTTGTCATCAGATGATTTCAGCAGAATGAGTTACCAGAAAGAAATGATGATAAATACGCTCAAGAATTAAGATCTTAAGAATTAAGATCTTATAGGAAATAGGAAAGAAATATTACACTGCAGCTGGAAAAATTATCCGTGAAAAAATATTCCAAGCCAAAGACAGCGATTGTTTATAGAATTGCATAAATTGCATTAAAGTAGAAGAAAGGAAAAATATTTTTGATAACTTTTAGAATTTGGGGAATTTCAATAAACAAAATTTATACTTGGTCCTTGGTATTGTCCAGCTGGAGTTCTATCAGCATGAATTGCGATTATGTGGTTGTAATGCAAAAGCATCACCTTTTTAAAAGGTACTTTTATTTTGTAGTTTATGGCAACCCTTTATTTAACTTTAATATATCACTCTTTATTTATTATCTTTCTACAATTATTTATAATCTAGTTATCACCATTCTCTTTATTACACTTACTTAAATTTATCTTAAGAACCGTTAGTTTTTAAGTATAAAAGGTTGTAAATAAACTACGCAGGCTGAGTCTGCTGTGAACCAACGAAATATTAAGACGTGTTTCATTATATGGCGACCGTGCGAAAAAAAAAAATTATGAACTAAAGTGATAAAAAAAAAAAGAAGAAAAAATTATGAACTAAAGTGATAAAAAATTATGAACTAAAGTGAAAAAAAGGGGACATAAACTTAGGTTTAATGAAAAAATAACAGTACATATTAATAATAAATCACATTATTATAAAAAAAAAGCACAAAAGTAAAACAAAAAAATTTTTTTTTTTAATTTGTGCCAAAACTATTTAAATTAAGCAGACCTAAAAAACAAAAAAAAAGAAATTTAAAGAAAAAAAAAAAAATAGAAAAAAGCACACACGCGAAAAAATGCAACATAACCTAAAATATATAATTCGCCAGCAAAAGAAAAACAATTTATTTTTTGGTGGAATTACTACAAATGTATGTGAAAAAAAAACATAAAATGCAAAGTTGTTTTAAAATAAAAATATTATTTCTAACGGTTTCGTATATAATATACTCTGAAAGTACAGTCTGTATTTAAAGTACAGTTCGTACAGTAAACCGCTAACCAAAAAGAACAAAAATAGATAAAAGAACAAAAACAATGTACATATTAACGTGCTTATTAACAAATGAAATTTTTTTGAATAAAACGGTGAAATGTTAAAATAAAAACAAAAAAGAACAAATAATAAAAAAATAAAAAAAATTAAAAGAAGAAAACCAATTCACAATTAAGATACCAACAAGTAAATAAAAAGGAGGAAAAACTGAACAAAAGGAATGAACAAAACTAAAAACTGCAACAACACAAACATCTAGTAACATTCGGCACCACCACAATAGTCGCAATTATTTAACGGACAAATAAACGGTAGAAATCTATTCTATGCCGAACATTTAAAAAGCAACAGCTATCATCCCCGCCTACATATGTTAATATGTCTGAATTGGCTAATATGGCGGCTATGAAAATTACTAATCAACAATTACAGCAGCAGCAACAACAACAGTCACCCATTACCATGCAACAGCAACATATATAGCAACAACAACAGTCACCCACTACAATACACCAGCAACAGCAACATATATTGCAACAACAACACTCTATAGATTTCATTTCATCTATACACTCAAATGATTCGGCAGCTGCCATCGCTCAACAACAACAACAGCATATCAAAGTAGGAGAAACATCAAGGGCAGAAAAATAAAACTTTGCAAAAAGACGACCAAAGAAGAAAAACAGTGTGTAACAAAAGTATATAAGAGTAAGCTATTGTATAGTAACATTGATATTATCATATTATTAAATTATATTCTTAAATAAATTTACAATACTTTATATAGTCATTTAATTACACAAATATTACTTTATATCCCATGTTAATTTTTTTTTTTTTAATTCTATAATACATATATAATAAGAATAGGAAAAAATGAAGAAAAATAGAAATTACACAAAAAATATATGAAAATGAATAGAGAATATAATAACAGTAAATATAGTAACAGTAATTTACTGTTATTATATTGTAACGTATGTATGTAACGCATTTAAGAGAAACAGCATTTCTTTTGGTCTAAATTTTCTCTTATGTAAGTCATAATAAGAGCGATATAAATTGAAAATTGATCAAATAAACAACAACGCAAATATACATAGATTGATAAAAAGGAGAACTTTGGGCAGAGGAAACAATTATAACTTCTGGGACCGTAGGGGAAAGAGAGTAATTGTTCATTAAACGAATGCAACTTTTTGTTGCAAATCTATTTATTCTTTTTCGTATACATACACTCATACTAGTGTTTTTCATTTCCCGGACTTATTCATTTCCCGGGAAACCGGGACTGATTTTGAAATTTCCCGGGATCCCGGGAATTCCCGCCTAGAACATAAAATCATATATTTACTTTGTTAAGTATGTATTTTTTATTTTAAATTTATGTTAATGAGATCAAAAACATAAAACAAAATAACAATAGAAACATATAAAAGGTACAGTTCTTTAAAAAAATAAATAATTCAATGTATTTTAAAAACTAGTTAAAAATATATACATAAAACATAAAAAAACTATATATCTTATAACATATTTATTTAATACTTTTAAAATGAGTTTTTACACCGACAATGCGTTTATTGATGCATCCGAAAGTCGGTTTCTAATTTTAGTAACATATTGACCCTCGAGAAAGATAACTCTCTCGCTTTCAACAGATGTTGGCTTATAGTTAACAAGGCCTCTAAAAGATTCTTTATATTTTCCGTTTGCTTACCAGATATCGAACCGGTAGGTACATTAGTGTTTGATGTAGATATTTCACTAATGTTATTTATTGCATCGTTTAAATGTCCTCAAAATTTTTATCTTCTAAAATATCATTATCGTTGCTTTCTATTTCTTCTAATTCTATATTTTTTTTTAGTAAAAAGGCGGTTACAAATTTGTTCTGCATATAAAATAATTGAATGTTTTGAAGCATTCGAAAAAAATTTATTATTTTTATTAAACATTTCAGGATTTTTCAAGTATTTTGTGAAGGTATACAATTTTATATCTCTTCTTTCTCTAATTCGGTATATAAGAGATTCAAAATTTGTCCTTCCTAGTGAAGTATGTCTAAGTGTTGCTAAATAGTCAAAAATTTTCATGGACAATAATTCCCGGGAATTCCCGAGCAAATTTCCCGGGATTTCGGGATTGAAAAATTTGCGGAATTCCCGGGATTTCCCGTGAAAAACACTAACTCATTCACTCTTTTCGCATACATACACTCATACACTCACCGTACATATTAGTATTATTATCTCTATATTCTTTTTGAACATTCGGGTATTTTTTTTTACATATTTTGGAATATTTAGGAGAAGAGTAAATAAGTTTAGAAGAGAAAGTAAAGTCTATGTTTATATATTTTACACGGCTCAAATTAGAATATATACCGCAACGTTTTTCCCTATTCGAACTTTGGATATGTTAACAACATGAAATGGTATATTAGATGACAGCATTTAGTCAGGAAATTTTCAACGAACTGATAATTAAATTTTATAAAGTGAAGAAGAGGATTCTTCAAAACCGGCCATTGTCGACAAAACAGACCAAAAGGGACGAATATGTAAATCTCCTTATCGACACATATAATGCTATTTTATCATACGCGAAACTTCATATTGGAAGTATATCAATCGACACGGGAGATAACAATTACAGAAGATTAGTACACTGCAGGGAACTTTTAGTGAGATGTTTTGGTAAATTGGATTGCGGGATATACGTATCTCCCGATGTTTTTCTATTTAAATTAGTTAACAGGAATGTGATGACGGAATCTGATTCGGAATTAGGTGAAGTACTAGGAAAGTGTTTCGACAGTGATCTGGAACAAAATACAGCCGAACCAGAACTCAAACAAATAATAATAGGAGACTCAGGAAGAATGAACCAAACGGGATCAGAAAAAATCTTTCATAACCATGTGTGCTAGTATAATAAGGGAAAATTACGACGGGAATACCCTTACTCTGAATTCGTTTTTAGACAAAGTTGACCTAATTCAAGTTTCGAAGCAAGCGGAAGATTTGGCAGACGCACTGGAAAGATCTCTTATCATCGAGGGTATTACTAAACCCAAAGCACACGAAATGGCAGTCGAGCAGACGGTTACTGTCTGCAGAATGAATGCGAAAACCAATTTAGTCAAATCAATAATTGCCTCTACCGTTTTTACTGACCCCAAAGATGTAGTTGCAAAATTAGTGGTGGAGCAGATGAATGAATCTAGTGAGAAACAAGTTTTGGCATACCAGTCACGCAATTTTAACCCTGGTCAGGCAGTGTTAGGAATCGTTTCAATAGTAATGACAACTTTAATAATAGTTTCACTCGTTCGAATAATAATAATAATAATAATAGACGTTACAGTACCAATTCAAGAGTTTTAGGCAACTATAGAGGTAATAATAGGAATCGAGATAGAAATACCAACAGTGGCTGGAATCGTTACTACATCGGCAATGACAAGCATTACAGTAATGGTAATAATAGTTACAATGAAAATAGAAGGAACAATAGAAATGCGAGGACTTTTCCCTTAAACGCCGAAAGCCCTCGGCAGGAGATGCTGGGGGAAGCGAATCGCGAACAGTAAACCAACATAAATCTTTTCAAAAGAAATCTATATACAGTTTGAATTTAAATTATTCCGATTTTATCACATTAAAATGTACGGACTCACATAAATCATGCACACTATTAGTTGATTCCCAGGCGGACATATCTATTTTGAAAATATCTTGTTTGAAACAAAGCACCAAGCTAGATCGTAACAACATTGTTTCTATTACAGGGGTGACAACTCAATCTGTATTGACGCTGGGTACGATACGAACGAATCTCATAGTACAGAATTGTTTCGTTCCCTAGACTTTCCATATCGTTGACGAAGATTTTAATATCCCTACGGAGGGAGTACTTGGTAAAGATTTCCTTAAGGCCAATGGGTGTACTATAAATTATGACAATATGACTGTTTCATTCTGTTCTTTTCATACAAGGTTGAAAATCCCAATTACATGGCACGGAAAATGACAATATTTTGGTTCCATCTAGATGTGAAGTTTTTCGTATGTTTAAGCTAAATGGAGTAAATGAACCACTTTTGGTAGTTTCGCAGGAAGTTTGTGAAGGACTTTTTATTAAGAGAAGCATAATAGATTCGAATATGCCAATATTAGGGGTATTGAATGTTACAGATGAGGTAAAAAGTATAGGAAATTACAATATTAAAACGGAGAAACTTTCGAATTACGAAATTTATACTATTAATGAGACTAGCAACGATAGGGAACGTATCGGAAAATTAAAAGCTATTTTGAAAACGCGAATGCCAAATGAGGTTGCGCGGAGACTAATGCCTCTATGTGAGAAATATGCAGACATCTTCGCACTGGAGGATGATAGGATGACTGTGGACAATTTTTACACGCAAAAACTTAGGTTAACCAATATTTCTCCGGTGTACATAAAGAATTACCGAACACCACATACTCAGAAACAGGAGATAGATAGACAAGTGGATAGGTTGTTGAAGAACGATTTAATTGAGCCTAGTAAGTCAAACTACAATAGTCCTCTAATTTTAGTTTCGAGGAAAAGTGTAAATGGACAGAAATCATTCCGAATGTGCGTTGACTATAGGGAGGTGAATAAGAGGCTAATAGCCGACAAATTTCCGCTTCCACGAATAGACGACATCTTGGATATTCTCGGTCGGGCTAAACATTTTTCGGTGATCGACTTATTCTCCGGTTTCCACCAGATTCCGTTGCATCCGGATTCAAGGGATATAACTTCTTTTAGTACAAATCGCGGCTCCTATAGATGGAAAGTGTTGCCATTTGGTTTAAACGTGGCCCGAACTCTTTCTCAAGAATGATGCACATTGCTTTTTCCGGCCTTCCTCCCAACCAGGCCTTTCTTCATATCGATGATATAATTGTTATAGGTTGCAGTATGCAACATCATCTAAATAATATCGAAAACGTTTTTGACACTTTAAAAAGACACAATTTGAAAATTAACCCCTTCAAATGTAACTATTTTAGACTAGTGTAATAAATCTTCACTTTGAGGAAAACAAAATCAGAAAACTTGCCATTACTCATAATAAAACACCAAACCCTGTAATAAAATACTGCGTCATTTATCGTAATAAGATACTACTCCAAAAAAAATATAAAAAGCAAGAAACTTTGGCCAAAATAGCGTAACAAAAATCCAAATTGATACCCATATCCTATCCGGCACGCTAATCCTGATTTCCTCGTTCAGGTGTTCCTTCATGTTTAATATTTTAAACACTACTTTCGATGATTCCAAAAGAGAAACTGCGGGAGCCATATAACCGCTAGCAACAGTCGGCTGGGGAGGTTCTTGTCATATTTACAGTCATTTTATATAGGCTCCCTAATATTAAACTACTTTTCAAACTCTAAATGGACCAAATAGCTATATAATTTCAAACCAAATCCCCAATATCGCTATATATGAGAAAACAAAACAATAATAATAATCTACGTTACTACGCTATAGTACTTTCCACTGTAAAGGTATTGAGTTTCCTAGGTGTTATTAGGAAACAGTGCCTCATAACCCACGCCTACCTTTATCCTGATGGCAAAGAATATTTTCAGGATCCCTAGTCATTTCGTCCTAACTTATTCTACCATGATTAAGAAAACAATTTTCCTAATTACCAATTCATATTAAATTTATTCTATATTTATATATATCCATATTCATTAAACATTTTAATATATCTTCAAAGGAAAAAAAAATTGTGTAAATTTAAGAAATACTTAAATAATACTTATACATAACTGAAAATAATATATTTTATAATTTTAATAAAAGATTGATTCTAAAATATTCAAAAGAGCATGATAAAGGTTTTATAACACATCAGAGTAAATATCAAAACTCAACGCGTTAGGTTACCGATTGCAAAAAAAATCAAAATTTAAGAGCAAATGATGATATCACTAAGGGAAATATTTTAATATTTCCATTCGGTTGTTAGTTAAAGAATAGAAAAAGTTTTGTTATTCACTCTTTTGTGTATCTTGGTCAGCGTTGCCATTTTTTTATTTTAAAAAACTTTTTATTTCTGGAAAAAAACCTTGTTTTTAGCAAGAAAAACTTTTTTTTTTACTAAAGTACCAAAATTTTAAAAAGATAGTACCGGAGTCCGTTGAATCTGTTACTTTCAATGTTGGTGTTTCTTTGGTATCTTGCCCTGAAGTAAATAGTTCGAGTAATTATTAAATTTATTGAAAAAAGTGGAAATTCAAATTTGATGAAAAAACTTGTTTTGTTAGAAAACAAATTTAATGAAAACTTTATTCGATCTCAAAAAACTTGGAAAAAAAACGAAAACTTGCCACCTGGCAACGCTGATCTTGGTGATCATTTTTTTTTTCTCTTAAATGGTCTTATTCTTTTAGTACTAATTTTTTACTCTTTTTTTCATTATACTAATAATATTCTCTTTAAAATTTAGCAATGTTAAGAAAATATTTGTGATTTTTTTTATACTAATATTATTCTCTTTAAAATACTATTCTCTTTAAGTTTAACAATGTTAAGAAAATGTTTGTGATTTTTTTATACTAATAATATTCTCTTTAAGATACTATTCTCTTTAAGTTTAGCAATGTTAAGAAAATATTTGTGACTCACCCAAAATCCATGTTGATGAAGAGGCCTCCTGATCAGAATGGTTTTGCGGTTAGGGATGTTCGAAATTCGGTTGTGTTTGTTGTATTTTTTGTTTCAATTTTTTTTTTAAAGTATCTTATATAAAATAACAAAAATGTTGAGAATTAATGTAGATATAAATACGAGTATAACTACAGGGTTTCTTGTTAGGTTACATTTAAAAAAAAATTTTGGGATTGGAAAACATACCTTCTGGGAATTTGTATAATTCTGTTTAAATTTTAATATTTAGCAGTTGATGAAAATAAAAATTTTTGATTGACAATATATAAAATTAAATTAAAACTAGAGATGTTTTCCTTAAGCAAACGAACAAAATAATATAATATGCAGAGGGAGTTATTATAAATTGAATAAAATATTTCAAAATTAGAAAAAATTTTCAAAATTTAAATGAGAAAATAAACAATAATTGCCTGTATAATATGCATTTGAGGGAGGAGCTAATCAATTCAAGTCTCCACGATGTTGTCGATGATGAGGTTATGTGGGATGATGAAAAACTGCATAGATCATATAACCACCAGATATTATCTTATTGTTTAGTATATAGTTGTTCAACGCAATGGATCTTCTTTTATGTTCCAAATAGGAGTTGTTGTGCAATTGAATTGTAAATTCATGTACTTGCTGCCTTAAGTGTAAGGTGTTATGGTCAATTTGCACGCTCTCTTAATATTCGCAGTACACTTTTGGTTGGATTTTCTTTTGCGTATCTTTTCTCTGTTGTTGGTATGATTTCTTTTTTTAAACAATGTTTCGCTGCTCCACAGCTACGTTTTGCCTGTAGAAGATTGAATTGTAGGTCTGGCTGAGGAAGATGGTTGTGCGTAATTGAATTAGGAACACTTCGTTTTTATTTTATTGTTACCCTTTTATTGTATTTGTTTAAGAAATATTAGTTTTATTTTGTTATTCAAATATTATTTATTATTAATGAATTTTATTTTCGAATTATTTAATGCGGATTAAAATTCTTTATTTTCCGCAATTTTTTTTTGTAAACCAAATAAATATTTTATTATGGTAGGAAATTAAGAGAAAAACACACTCGACTCTTCCAGACCTCAAACAACAAGACAACAACAGACTTTCAACACGTTTTCGTGTAGAAGGAAGCTTCTATCTCGAAAATTCTACGCGTAGTCACGCGTTAATACCCAAAAGAATCGAGGTACCGATTATCTTTTCATTACTATATGTCAATTTACCATGATCATGATAACCTGAACAGTGTTGACAAATAACGGAAAAAGTTGGGCTTAAGATTTTTTTTCCATCAACATTCTCCGCTAAGTCTAGCAACAAAATTTTCTATACCTGATCAATATTGTCACCACAATATTGAATGTCACCACAAAAATAAAGAAATACAACTTTCATCAATTTGAAACTAAATATTAAACAGAAATGGAAAATCATATTTACCAAAGTACTTAAAATCAAAAGAAAAAAAAAAAAACGTTCATTACACCAGAAGTAACTTTCCTCGGGCATAAATGCACCTCAACCGGCCTACAACCTGACGATTCCAAGAGAGAGACAGTTAAAAACTACCCTACCCCTACTGATAAAGATTCTACGAGAAGATTCGTTGCTTTCGCAAATTATTATAGAAGATTTATTGACAATTTTGCTTCACTAGCAGCCCCTTTAAATTACCTTACCAGGAAAAGAACCTTATTCAAATGGGACGAAAACTGTCAGAATGCTTTTGAGAAACTAAAGTCAAGCCTTATCTCTCCCAAACTTTTACAATACGCTGATTTTTCAAAACCATTCATTATAACCGTGTATGCCTCTCAAACTGGATGCGGAGCAGTTTTGAGTCAGAATATTGACGGCAACGATTTGCTAGTATACTATGCGTCAAGGACTTTTAATACGGCGGAGCGCAAAAAGTCGACAATTGAACAAGAACTCTTGGCAATTTACTTTGCGATAACACAGTTTAGACCATATGTTTATGGTACCAAATTTACTGTCAGGTCAGACCACCGACCATTAGTCTACTTATTTAGCATGAGAGATCCATCATCCAAACTGACAAGAATCCGGCTGGAACTCGAAGAGTATAATTTTGTAATAGAGCATATAAAAGGTAGGGACAATGTGGCAGCAGATGCACTCTCGCGTATCTCGATTGACGAATTGAGGACGGCGAGTGAAAGAGTTCTTGCAGTGACAACCCGCGGAATGTCCAGACAAAATCCGCAGGAACCAATCCGAGCAGACGCTGACGTGGTGAGAGTCCCAATTTATGATAAATTTTCACACAATTTTAGTAACAAGATATCAAAAATCAGATCTGAGCTTATGTATACCGATGATAAATTGAGTGCGCTACGTTTAAATATTTACAGGAAATTTAGGAGAATATTGTATGTGGACATTCGTATTGATAACGAGACATTTAATCTGGATGAAATGCTTTCGAGGCTTCAGGAATTAGCTGTCAGTAATAATATTCACATATTGGAGTGGCCGAAGGATGATATATTTTTTACAATTTGTAGCATAGGAAAATTGAAGGACTATGGTTCGAAAAACTTGAAAAATTTGGAAATAATGTTGACGAATCCCATTGAGGAGGTTTTTGAAAGGGAAAAGAGGGAAAAATTGATGACAATATATCACAATGATCCGTTCTTAGGAGGGCATTGTGGTCGGAGTAAATTATATGCTAAATTGAGAACGAAATATTTTTGGAGGAACATGTCTAGGGACGTGGCCAATTTCGTAAGGAATTGCAGCAGATGTAGTGTGAATAAGGTAAAACCCGGGGGTAAGGAAGAATTAGTTTTAACACCAACACCAGCTCAGGCTTTCGACGTAGTCGTTTTGGATACTATATGCCCATTTAGTGAATCGAAATATGGAAATAGGTATGCCCTTACATTAATGTGTGATTTGACGAAATATTTGGTTGTGACTGCTATACCTGATAAGAGCGCTGACACAGTCGCGCGTGCGATTTTTTAAAAGTTTATCTTAATTTATGGACCAATCAATACCATCAGATCGGACCTAGGGACAGAGTTTAAGAATCAGATAATGCAAGAGTTGTGTGAATTATTAAACATCAGTATGAACTATTCGACGGCTTATCATCACGAAACCCAAGGCACTGTCGAACGAAACCATAGAGTTTTCAACGAATATTTGAGAGCATACATATCCGAAAACATTGAGGAATGGGATACTTATTTGTCTTACTTTTGTTTTTTTTTCATAACACCACTTCTAATACAGTTTTTGACAACAAATTTTCACCGTATGAGTTAGTTTTTGGTAGATCACATAACTTACCTGAAATAACGTCAGGAAGAGCAATTGATCCTTTGTATAACGTAGAAAGTTATAGTAAGGAGGTTAAGTACAGATTACAGAAATCGCACAAGTTGGCAAAGGAACTGATTAACAAGCATAAATTGCGGAACAAGAACATGTATGATAAGTATGCGAAACCATTAATACTACAAGTGAACGACAACGTCCTAATACAGAGACAGCCCTACGACAAATTTAAGAGCATTTACGAGGGACCATTTGTTGTCAAAAGTGTGGACGGTTGTAATGTTAGAGTGTATGATGGAACGAAGAAAAAGGAAAGAACTGTTCATAAGAACAGGGTTCGGAAACTGTAGAGTGTGAATGAGGAACATGACTCTCAAGCTCTTATTCGGGATAGAGTCCTATAAAATAATGAAGTTATAAAGTTTCTGCCTTAGAAAAAAACCTTTTCCAAAATTTTTCTATCTTATTATTTTAAATTCAAATTGGAGAACAAATTTGAACAAATATATAAATAGATACCTATAAACATAAAATACAAAAGAAATGCTGAAAAAAAAATGAAATATTACAATAATATGAAAATTACAAATTAATTAAATTTTGTAATTGAAAAGAAATTGATGAATTAAAGATATTTATTAAATAAATAAATAATAAAAAAAAAATATGAATAAAACATAATGAATATATACATATGTATATTGCATATAAACAAAAAAAATTCAAATAAATACAAACTATGTACATAGTATAAGCATAAATACGTATAATTATAATTAATCACTCAAATTTTATAAACATTTATTTAAAAAAAAAAAAATAAAAAAAAATTGTTTTGATAGAATAAGAAAGAATAACAATAATAATAAAAAAAAATTATTGAATCGAAAATAGCCTGATCACCTACATTTCGATCCAAAATTTTTTTTTCCTCAGGACGGGAGGTGTAATGCAAAAGCATCACCCTTTTTAAAAGGTACTTTTATTTTGTAGTTTATGGCAACCCTTTATTTAACTTTAATATATCACTCTTTATTTATTATCTTTCTACAATTATTTATAATCTAGTTATCACCATTCTCTTTATTACACTTACTTAAATTTATCTTAAGAACCGTTAGTTTTTAAGTATAAAAGGTTGTAAATAAACTACGCAGGCTGAGTCTGCTGTGAACCAACGAAATATTAAGACGTGTTTCATTATATGGTCATCTGAACTTAATCGTGGGTCATCTTTGGCTTGCTTTAAGATCCTTACCAATTCGTTGATTTCATGAAACATCACTTGTAAATTGGCAACAATCCATTGCTTTATGTCAGGGTTACAATGCTGGCGGTGGTGCACTTGAAAAGATGTCATTTTGAAGTACGAATTATATTATCTTATATAATTAAGAAAATGTTGTGAATCCACATTAGTTCCTTAATGAAAAAAATATTTTTTATTAATATTTTGTTAAATTAAAAAAAGTATATATTTCGAAAAATTTACCTGAAATCAGCGATTGCAATGGTTCTGGAGGTGGAAGTAATTCAGATAGAACGATTTTACCATTAGAGCAACACATTCTAGGTGTTTCATTTTTGCACTTGAGTGCATTGCAATATTGGCAAACTTCATTCATGCCACCATTTGCCACTAATTCGTCTTCGGTATAATCTATATCAGATCTGTAGTTAAATGCAATACCTGAGTATCCATGAAAAACATTAAGTCGATGCACCACGATACGATGCACCAAATCATATTGCTTTATCCTATCTGCTGCTCTTCTTGTTGATGTTCGAATCCGCTGACTTTCTACTCGTGATTCATGTTGGACTTCTGTTTCATTAGTTCGTGATGTTGTGGTACGATTTCGCTGGCCTTGTAGCCGACCTTCATATTCCAACGGTGTCTCGGTAGCTCTTGCGGTTGTCGCATGTTGTCGAAAACCTTCAAGACGTCTTTCATGTTCTGAAGGCGTTTCTGAGGCTCGTGATGTTTCGGTACGATTCCGCTGGCTTTGTAGCCGACCTTCATGCTCCAACGGTGTCTCAGTAGCTCGTGCGGTTGTGGCATGTTGCCGAATACCTTCAAGATGTCTTTCACGTTCTGACGACGTTATAGAAGCTTTTAACGCGCTCTTGACTTTCTGAAGGCGTTTCAGTAGCTCTCGATATTGTGGCACGGTGTCGTAGGCCTTCAAGGCGCTCTACACGTTGTGATGGCATTTCGGCGGCTTTAGAGGTCGAAGCTCGACTTCTTTCAGTCCTGAGGCGAATTTCACGCTCTTCCGAACTTTCATTTGCTCTCTGGGATTGCAAACGCAATGCATTTTTGGTGCTTAGGAAAGGGATGCTTTTATTCGGGGCATTTTAACAAATTGTTGCAAAATAAATGTCACTCCAACAACGTTTAATTTGTTTAGAATCAAAGATTCAACTAAATTCCAAAACCGAATGTGTGTTATATTTATTTCTTTATATTTTACTTAATATGCATAAGTAAAAAATTGGTTCAGGTCAAAAACCTTTTGAAAAAAAAGTTAATATTATTAAAATTTAACAAATAATTGTGTTTGCTTCGATCACAGGTAATTTTTTTGATGAGTTTTGCATTTACTTATTTTATTTAGGAAAAATATTGACAGTTTACATTTTATTACTTAGGTAATTACAGTTATGAATGAAAATATTATATTATTGTTCCATGCCCATTCATTGCCCAATAAAATGCTTATTATAAAGTTTACCTAATGTATTTTTCAAATAAATAATATTTTTATTAGTTACCAATTTTTCGAAGTAAACAATAACATAACTATTACATATGTACATTTATATGTTTTTCAAGATAAATATTTAAATAGTATGAACTTTAGTACTTACTATCTATTTGAGTTGAAAATTTCAAAATCAACCATTTAAGGGTCATATACCTGCATATTTCATGATATAATAATTTCCTCACTCACGAATCAGAGAATTTTTCTAATATTATTAATTAATAAGAATATAAAAATTTTTGTAATAACTTCACGTGAGAGACACTACCTCATTATAGCTGGAATACAAAATTGGGGACTCTAGCTGTTATAGTTTTCTAGATATACAGATTTTAATAATTAGTTTATATTTAGTTTGCCACGCCCCTAACACCTTTAGATTCGGGTTTTCTAGATATGCAGATTTTAGTATTTACTTCTTATGGGAGGTGCCACGACCGATTTTACTGAACTCCCTATTTTTGTCCAAAATATTTATATTTAAACAAAATTGGGGACTCTAACTGTTAAAGTTTTCCAGTTATGCAGGTTTTAGTATTTACTTTATATGCAAGGTGCCATGCCCCCAAATGATAGGTCGCCCATTTGCTAGATCGCCTAATTTGTCCATAATATTTACATTTAAAATAAAGTTACTTGTACAAAAGTTGGGGAATCTAGCTGTTACAGTTTTTCAGAAATACAGATTTTCGTATTTACTTTTGTATGGGAGGTGCCACACCCACTATTGCTAGTTCACCCATTTTTGTCCAAAATATTTATATTGAAACTGTCGTTACTTGTACAGAATTTGAGGTATCTTGCTGAGTTTTTCCAATATACCCATTTTGTTATTATCTTACAATAGTAGGTCATGTAGTATATGTGGGCGTGGCATCTCACTCATTTGAAATATCAACATAAAAAGTAGCCTATAACTCCTTCCAGACATACAGAAAGATACTGTGAAAATTTTAAGAAAATCGGTTTAGCCGTTTCGTCTATTAACTTCAAACATACAAACAAACATTCATTCATTTATATATATATAGATGATTTCCGAGATATAAGAAGTTTTACGTGGTACGCCCCCTTTTCCTAGTCAGCCCATTTTTGTCTAAAATATTCATATTGATACTAAAGTGGATTCGACAAAGTTTTAGGACTCTGTTATATTTTCTTAGATATAATAATTTAATATTTTTTATATTGGAGGTGACACGCCCACTATAGCCAACCCGCCCCTTTTTTATATATACGTCAATGTCGTTCATACAAAATTTGAGGACTTAGGCTATTGCAGTTTATGAGATATGCGACATTAAATACTTATTGGATATGTGGGTGTGGCACCTCGCCTACTTAAAATTTTAAAATAAAATAGCCTATAGTTCCTTCCAGACATACAGGAAGGTACTGTTAAAATTTCAATTTCAAGAAAATCGGTGCAGCCAAAGCCGTCTATAGAATTCAAACAAACAAACCCACAAACAAATAAACATACATTCATTTTTGTATATACATATAAATGTAAAATTCATTAAAAAAAAAGTACATACGTGACGTATGAATGATATCTAATTACATTAAGTTTCATACGCGAAAATCTAATCGTCTATAAAGTTCAAACATACAAACAAACACACATTCATTTTTACATATAAGATTAAACAAAGAACACAAAGTGGACTTATTCCTTTTCACAAAAAAATGTCATTTTATTTTAGGTTCTGAAACGCAACTTATTTTTCTACTAAATTTTGCAAAATCTTTTACGTTAAATATTCTAACATGTTTCACACGTCGACTACCAACTACGAGTTATCTCGAACTCAATAAACCTGATTTTTTTGGGTAGTTACGAATAAAATCGTATTATATCAGTACTAGTATCGATAAATGGCTTCTGGGAAAAGCACAAAAAGTCAATGTTGGGGTGCGTAGTCAGTTTTTCGAAAATTGCCGCGGCAGTCAACGTGTTAAAGTCACAAGACCAGTTAACAACAATGCAAATGCAAACCCTTAAATATCTCAATATAAGAAAAAATGGACTTAAACCACTTTCAAAATAAACGGTTCATATATAGATAGAGACATACTTATATAGATGAATTATTTTTATTGTTGTTAATTTAGGCTTTTTTTTTGTTAATTTTTGTTTTTCTTTTTTATTATGTAAACGTATTATCTTAATTTATGTTCTTATTATTTAGACGTTATTAATTAATTTTTACAAGTTGGTATTAATTATCGATTTTTTTCTCACATTATTAGCTGTATGAGGATCAATCTTGTGGCGGTAAACGTCAAGACCGTAATGGTAATAAAGAATAAAAATAAATGAAATTTTTAATAAAACAATTAGTTTTTTGTTATTATGACAAAAATCCCGAAACTCCGGGATATATCGGGATTTTTGGATTCCAAATTTTGCCGGGATTTTTAAAAATCAATTCCGTTCGACATCCCTAATTTACATTAATTTAAGTTCTAATGTTGTTCTAGCGTGATTAATACTTTGTAAAGACTGCGATTGTAGACATCGGTGAAACATATGTTCAATAAGATCACTCCACGCTCCAAACTATTGCATTTATGGGTAATTTTCCTTTGATGATTGGTTTTATTATATTTCATAAGTGAGCATAATATTTCTTGTATACAATGTAATGAAAACACGATAGTGGAAAATAACCTCGGCCGCTATGCTTTATTGTCTTAAGAGTGGTCTGAAGATTGTACACTGTGGCTATTGGCCTCCTTGCAGTAAGAAGTCCTTAATCTGATATGAAACGTTCATTTATGCATGCCTTTAAACATAAATAAACAATTCATAGAAATATGTATTTACGGTGTTTATTCGACGGCAACAATTTATTTAAGGTACAACAGTTATATTACTAGACTTAATCATATCCGCCAATATTTTGGCACCGACACTATTTGCCTCCTCATAGTAAGGTAACGCTTCTAAACGTTTGATCCAAGCAGTCAATTTTGGGTATTTGGATTTATCAATATCGACAAATGCCTCCAGCGATGTTACCGAACTTATGATACTGAAATCGGCAATTGTCAGGTGATCGCCAGCAATATAGGGCGTATCTTTAAGGAACACCTCCAAGAAATCGTATATTTCAACGATTGCATTCATTTGGTGTTGTGACACTCTGTTCTCGTTTCTAAAGAATAGCGGAACAGTAATATTACGTAGGCCACCCTGGAACATTACACTACTCTCAAAGTACATACGTTGATCGACAAGAGCACGTTTAAGTAAATCCTTGGGATAGAGGGAGTCATCCTTGTCATACTTGCTTACCAAATAGGCAATAATGGCATGAGAATCCCAAATGTAATGGCCATCATCATCCAATAAAGGTACAGTGTGCTGTGGATTTTTCTTGAGATATTCCTCTGAGAAATGTTCTTTTCCCATCAAATTCATGCGTTTGTATTAGAGTATTGAAAAACCGAAACCGGGAACCGGTTAACCGGTTTTTTTACTTTAAAAAACCGACCGGTTTCGAATATTTCATATTTTAGAAGTATTCGACAAACCGGTTTTTTCTGCTAAAAAACCGGTTGTTTATTTTTCTCCTCTTTTTGTAAATACACAAATTAAATTATTTATAACTAAGGATTCTGTAACACTTATATAAGGAGAGCCTTTCATAAATTTTTATTTATTGCGCAAGAATTATGCAACAGGCTAATGATAAGACTTACTGAACGTAGAATTAAAGTAATTAACACCCTTATTGTGTACCTAAGTTCAGGAAAGTATCCAATTAATGACCATATTTTGAAGTATTCCACCAAAGCGGAGTCCAAAGAATTTGCTGCCGATTTATATAACCGTTTATTTCCTTGCAATGATACAGATGATGAAGTGGTAAATTCTGACCAAGATTCAAATCTTGGTACGGATAATCCCAGCAGCTTAATTTTTAATTTAAATAATACAATAAACAGTATACAAGATCAAAAAAAAATCATAAAACCACATTCATCATTATATAGTGATTTCATATACCTCGACAAATGCAACAAAAGAACAGAAAAAATGGAAAATTTATATAACTGTCTTTTGACTATCTGCCTAACTTCAACTTTCAGCGAGCGGGTATTTTCAACATCCAATTTTATTAAAAATAAACAAAAAATCCTTATTAAACCCCCCATCTTAACTGTATACTATTTTTGAAGTATTATTTTAGAAAAAACGATGATTTGTAATTATATTTTCAATTGCAACCGATCTCATTTTATTTTTTGTTTGACAATAACAATTTGAGATAGGAATATCTTGTGAAGATGATGAAAGAGGACGCCTTTTTGCTCTGTACATTTCTTATGGGAAGATGTTGTCATCTTGCCAATTGATGAGAGATGAAAGATGAAGCTCAGTGTAAAAAGCCTATAAGGTTAACAAACAAGCGCGTACAGGTGGACTGAAATCCAAACCGTATAAAGTCAACATTTTCTTGATTTATTTGGAATTTAAATTCTTGAACACTGCAAATAAAACGTTTGCTCTGAACGGCGGCTCAAAACTGACTGTAAATAATTCATATAAATATTCATTAGATGATTGAGAAATTTTGTTCTCACTCTTATCATAAAGTTTACTATTCAATTGAATTGAAATAATTTCTCTTTTATTTATAGACTGATAAACTAGTCTATAGTCTATAGTCTAGAATTCCAACTGCACGTAAGTCATCATGACTTTGTTGTTTTGAAATCATTAGCCATTATCTCTGCTTTAGTGGGATGCTTTACTAAGAGAGATAGAATAATACAACCGTAAGTTATGTCAATAGATTAGATTATTTTTGCTAATTTTTATATAAAAAAATTATGTGCACTGGTAGTCTAGTGGATAGTATGCTAGACTAGTAGTGTGTGCATAACATTCTGGTCTGTTACGCAACGCCGAGTACTTATATGATTTATGTTACTCAGCTCATATGATGCAATTTGTAATTGTATTCTAATTAATTAATCAATTAAATAAAACAAATAAAAAAATTTTCTTCACAATTCGTGTGAGATTCATGTAAGAATTTAATATTTATTAAGATTTTATCATTAAAACATTCTGTCATATGGTGCAAAACTAGTTAAAAACTATTTCGAACATAGAAGTTGGTAATTTTTGCATGGCTTGCTTCCTAGTCCAGAACTAACCCAATTCGAATACTATTAATTTTAGTAAACGGAACTTTCTCATCTAGTCGAAATCCCAGCCCAAACCATTACGGTGCCTCCATCGAAATTTCGCGACATTCGTTGATTTTTTTTTTTTTTTACGTGAATTCATCCAATATTTTTGGGAACCATCTGGACCATCTAAATCAACTTTTTTTTCATCAGAAAAAATAACTGATAACGTTGAATAACTTCAACGAATGTCGCGAAATTTCGGTGGAGGCACCGTAATGGTTTGGGCTGGGATTTCGACTACGGGAACGACTCCTATTTGTTTTATATCAACTAAAATGAATAGCGAGAAGTATATTGAATTATTAAATGACGTTTTAATTAATTTTGGGGATGATTCGTTAGGCAACAATTGGATATTTCAGCAGGATAACGCCGCAATCCATAAATCAAAAGCAACAAAATCATTTCTGTCCTCCAGAAACATACCAGTTTTGAATTGGCCGGCACGTAGTCCAGATCTAAATCCGATAAAAACTTTATGGGCAATACTATCGGATCAAGTTTTCAATAATAACACTCAGTATAAGGATGTAAAATGTTTAAAAAGTGCCATCATACGAGAATGGAGTAGGATTGGTCAAAATTGCATTGAAAATTTAATAAATTCTATGCCCCGTCGACTTCAGGAAGTCATTATTAATCACGGTGGACACACTGATTACTAATAAATACAAAAATTACTCAGTAGTTGTTTTTTATCATTGTTATTTTAGCTTTAGCTGAATATTATTTAATTTTGGTCTTATAATTTTTTCGTTTGAAAATGAAATTTATTTTGTGTTATCCTTTTATTAAATAAAGAAACAAATATTTTTTTTACATAAAAAGATTTATATTATAGTTAGTTATATTTAACCCAAAAATGGTACGAATTGGTCTAAAAGATTTTAAGTTTTTCGAGAAATACGTTTGGTCTTATAAATATTTCGGGGAGTGTATGCCTGGTCTGCCTTAAAAAATGTTCTGTTTTTTGGTAGTTTAGATGGCTATTTGCAAGGCATTGAAGCTATTAGCTTTAGATTATGCCACTAGTGTTGTAATTTTATGTGTAATTTAATTGAATATTTATTGATTCTCATATATTTATCTGTAATTTCTCGCTTGATAAGGTCCACTTCACACATTAACGTTACTGGCGTTAGGCGTAACACAAGTTCAATTATCGCTTATAACATTGTGTAATTTCATTGTCAGTGTCCTACAATCAGTCTACACAAACAGGTAAATAAGTAAACAATCTAAATATAACTGCATACACTTGGTATAGAAAACCTGTGTACACATCTTTACAAATTGTTTTGTCTACAAATTTTTAAATTACATAAAATCATTCATAATAAAATCATAAGTTAGAAACTATTTAGAACAATTCAGATTCGAAATTATCGATAGCATTGTATTTATCGTACCAAAATAGAAAACAACTTTCTTTGGGTTAGGAAAAGGCTTCGCACATAAAAATGGAGTTTTGCACAATTTATGTTTAAAATTAATTACATAATTAATAATCATTAATAGTAAGTAATTAAGTTTTTTAATTATGAATCGAAGAGGAAAAGAAATAAATTTATCAAAGTAAAATGTTTAAGATACATGGGCCAATGGAAGAAAGATCTCACACTTCCATGCAAAGAACGATAAACAATAACAAGAAAACAAAAATATTTGTCTGTAATTCGTAATCTCTTCGTCACTTTAAGGTTAAGGACCGAGAAAAAAGTATTTGTTACGAAAACAGAAACAAAAGCTACACTAACAAATACAACGAACTTGTTAAAAGTAAACCAACAACATCAGTATAAAAGAAAAGGGGATAGAAAAGAATCAAGAACGCAACAACAAGCAATGTGATCAAAATACACAAACAAGGAAGAAACCCCGAACGTTCGACTTCAAGAACCTTCATCAGACTGATTACGTAAGCATATAAAACGGAAAGACAAAGCAGACAACGAGTCATTCTTATGTGAAGACGCTTTGCGTGTAAAGAAAACAGTCGTGGTTTGAAGATCACCGTTGTAAAGATCTACCGAACAATTGTTAGTGCTTACGCGAACAAGAAGTGTAAAGAAGAATAGTGAACTACAATAACGTATTTTGAGTGACGTAAAGGCTACCCTACCAGATATTAAAAAAAGAAGTGTGTCAATAATTATAAATTTTAAATAAACTTTTAATGTCAAACGTAGACTTTGTCGCGTCATTTTGAACTGAATTATTTTGGTTTTATTGCATTATTGTTATACGGAACTTATTTTAATGGACAATAAAAAGAATATTTTAATTAAAAACTATGTTTCTTGATATTTTTTAATTATATTAGTATACTAAGCTACATTAATGTACGCAGACTTTTCATGCCTAGTGTATGTGAAGCAGAGATCAGCAATGAATCGTTTTTTCCCTACTCATAAGTACTCATGAAAATTTGGGTATGAGTGAGTCAACAGTATTGAAATTCAACTACTCTGATTCATTCGTACTCACTACAACATTGATTTATAAGTACAGGTTGCAATGAGTATGAGTACAACGTTGACATCAAACTCATAACATTCGAAATATCTTTGATTCATACGCCTACTCATTCAGATTCATAAATTTAGAAAAATAATTATAATACTTTTTCGAGTGATTCGAATCATTCATCAAAGTTTACTCCCAACCTTCTAGTGAGTATTGTAGTGTTCGTACGCGATTCATACTTATTCCGTGATTCTTGGTTAGAGGAGAGTTGAAATCAACAATATCATGAGCATTGTTAAGTATGAGTACGATGAGTATTTCATACTCTAAATATGAGTAGTATGAGTATGATATTAAAATAAGTATGAATGCATATAAATATCAGAAATTATGAGTATGATTCGAATCTACTCATATTTTTATCATATATTATTATCATTATTGATCTCTGATCAGTACAGTAATGTTGCTCACACGCACGAAAACCTCTTATTAAAAAACTTGTTACATTGGAATTTACACATTTAAGCATAAAATGGATAAATTCATAGTAAAAAACGTAATCGGGCTTTTAGCTGCTGCTTCCCCAAAGAAGCTGGTAGTGGCACATAACTTTTTTTCACCATTTACAATATTACCACATTTGTATCGATGATGTAAAAAAATTGTTTTTGTTACAATAATTAATTTTAATTTAAAAAATCTATGAGAAAAACGTCCAAATCGTCTCAAGTTCATTTGCGAGAATTTTTTTCGTTATTAAAATTGGTCGATATTGATAATTGCGATAGAAAGAAAGTTTACGAGTCATATTTTAGAAAAATTATTTAATTTAAAATAAAACATTTTTGTATTTCGATTTTAAAATATATACCATAATACACACATGTAAACATTTAATAATTACGAAGATATGTATAAGAAATTGGTAGCAACTTCTACGTTCATGTGTTCTCCTAATAATTGGCTCTGCGAAGACCATTGCGAACTTGATTAGCTAGACAGCAAGCGAAAATGAAAGCCAACAACTAAAAGAAGAAAAAATTGAAACAGTTTCAATTGTTATTGTAATAAAATTCATTTAAAGTCCGTACCTCGACACCAGCTACACCCAAGCCGGCATAACGGATAATGTCAATATTATTTTCCCAGAATTTGGCGAAAGCTCGTGAGCAACCAGGTCGTGTCATAGCATTTACGACACTGCAACTGGTTGCCTTAATGCCACAGCAGGATAATGGAATCGGATCGCCTGCAAGAACATAATCCGTGAAAGCGGTTTTACCACAACAGTTGAACTGAAATCAATTACAATCAGATTACTAGTAAGAGTAACACGCATAAATCAATTCTTATTTACAAAGTATGTATACATATTTTAGATATTATTATTGTATGAATTAAAGATATTATTGTAATTAATTTAAATTAATCAATTGTCTAATACGACATCTTTGTAAGAAGTGACAAAGACAATCGGCCAAAATGACTCATGCGATGCGAAATCAAATCGTCAGAACTAAAACTCAAAGTTTTTTCAGTCAAGTAATGTTCCCAACAGTAAAGCAACAATTGAAAAATCACACGGCTCAGTTGTTGCAAGTTTGTACATTCGAACGTTACAAATGTACATATGTTACAACTTCGTGTAAACACGACAATACTACACATTTTTCCCTTTGACGTTTTCACTTTAAAACATTATGGACTATTATTACAACTTGTCGTTAAAGTTGGGTATAGTAAAAGGTAACTTTAGCTAAAGTGAACTTTAAAGCCACCTTTAACTATTTTTCGTTATTACAACTTAGCGATAAAATAAAGTTCACATTTTTAAAAATATGGCAGTGCCGGAGCAAAATCGATAACTTTTGTCAAATTAAATAATTTTTTATAAAACGCACGGGCAGATACGAGCATCTTTTTTGTAATGTTTGCTTATTTTGTTTATATTTATAAAAAGCGGGATTTTAACGAGCAGATAATTTGTCTTTCATTATTATAAGTGGATAATAAGGCAGTTAAAGCGACGGTCATCCTACCCTTAACTTTTAAAGTGAAGTTTATGTTTGAATTTGCCATCATATATATTACTTTCAATATGGCAACTTCAAATTTAAACAAAATAAGCAAATACAACAAAAAAAAGAAACCCGTCGTTGTCACTGAGTTAAAAAAAACTTGTTTAATTGAGTAGTGGTATCGACATTGTTCCGGCACTGTCATATTTTTGAAAAAGTTAACTTTATATTATCTGTAGGTTGTAATAACGCAAAGAAGTTAAAGTTTACTTTAAATTAAAGTTACATTTAACTAAATCCAACTTTAACGGCAAGTGGTAATAATGGCCCAAAGCCTTTTATACTATATAAAATAAACATAATTTTTTCGAAATAGAACCGTGATAGTTGGTATATAATTTCACTTACCGTCAACTCAACTGTGCCCATTACTTGTTGATCAACGTGACGCTGGTTCCATATCGTTGCTATAACATTGTCCATAGATTTTAAAAATGCATCTCGCTGCACCCATACGTAAACGATCAAAGCCAATTGACACATGAATAAGATCAACATTACAAACGAGTACTATAGTAGAACGAAAAATTTGTTTTTGAATTGGATTCATATTACATCAGTCATATGCAAATATGTACTTACAGTCATGGTTAAGCAGGAATTTTCCCTTATGGCGCCACAGCAGCCCATGAATGCAATTATGAAAATAACACATCCTAAAACCAAAATGATAATTGGTACACTATTCGCCTCGATACTTTGTGGTAAATTCGATATATGGCCAATATTGGCTACCATAATAGATCCGAAAACTATCAGCAATACGCCACATACCTTTAAAAAAGGAAATTTAAACATATTTTTAATAAAATCATTAAAACATTAAGACATTTATGAGAATCGATTGTACATATATTTTTTTAACATACTCATATATGTATGTATGCTTATATTTTTTTTACTTAAAATAATATTTTTTAAAATAAATATTTATAACATAGTGTGTCATAATTAGAGATGGGACAAGGGTAAATACCCAAATGGTAAATTGGGTATTTAAAGGTAAATACCCAGGTATTTACCCAAGCACCCGTGTATTTACCCAAAATGTGGGTATAAATCAAATTAAAGTAGAATTTAAATAAATTAAAAGAATTTAGTTTTTTATTATGAATTAACTTCTTAATAACAAACTAAATAATTCATAAATTTAGCCATAATCGCTGTCGCTGTCCGTAACTGATAAAAACTCACATCGAGCAGAGTGCGTGATTCCTGTTGAAGTTGAAGGGATATCGCCTTGAGTACATTCTAGTGAATTAACTTCTTAATAACAAACGAAATAATTCATAAATTTAGTCATAGTCGCTGTCCGAATTTATGTTATTTTCAAATTGAGGGAAGTGCGTGCTTTCTGCTGAAGGTGGTAAACTATTTTTAAAAAGCAAGTCCCAGTTGCACGATATATATGCTATTTTTCCTGCTTTTTGTGTTGTTAAACGATTCCCTTTTTTTGAGTGAATGAAGCTGTGGGTGCTAAAGGAACGTTCAGTAGCAGCTGAAGTACAGGGAGCTGTTAAAATTCGAACAGCTAATTTGCTTAATTGCGTACTTCCACCAAGTTACTGGAGAAATCTCATCCAAATAGTTTCAGGCAAAATATTTTGCATAGAAACCATTTTTAGCCTTGTAATTGGCAAATTGGCCCGTGTTGGCAGACTTTTCACAAATACAGTTTCTAGCTTTGATATGAGAAAGTTTACAACACCTTCATTACGAATGTTACTCTATCCATCACATTGAATATGTAAAAAATTTTCTGCTTTTAGTTGTAAAGTAATGTCCATACTCATCTCGTTATAAATTTTATCCAAATATGTGGATGAAATTGCTTTTCTGGTTGGAGCCTTGAAATGTGGATTAAGGTCCTTAAGAAGCCCTCCATAATGGATGCTCCACCATAGCCAAGGGAGCGCCGGTTACAAATATAGCCTTAGCTAAGTTATATTGTGCTGAGTTTTAAGGAAGATGCATATGTAAATCAGATAAAGGCGGAGAATCATTTGCTGTCTGTATCTTGTTTATTGCCACATTGGTTGCAAGCATCTCTTGAACTCGGTGCTTTATTAATAGTGGACACTCGATACACGTTATTAAATGTTTTCCCATTTTATTTGTACCGCTTTTTGCAATGTTAGCATGACACTTCAGTGCTACTTCCGCTTCTACGAAAATGTTTCCAAAGATTTTCATTTTTTGGTCTTCCCATCATTTGAAATATAATTATCAATACGCGCACTTTATTTCACGTACTAATCGCTTGGAAAAAATATTTATGAATGAATGAACCAAATTCTTTTTATGCACCTGAGGCTCAAGCATAGGTTTCGGAACGGTAAAGTTTCTAGTTGCTTCAGCATTGTTGTTGCCGTCGCTCCTACTCATTACATTTAATTGTCATAAGCACGCTGATTAGCGGTTCTTATTAAGAAGTATTGGTGTTGAAATGTATAAACAACATAAACATGTTCAAAATAAATTCCAAAATATCCACATTTCTGTTACGCTACGTAACAACGAGTATTCATTATTCAAATAAGTATTTACCCGAAATTAGGTAAATACCCAGCGTTGGGTAAATACCCAGGTGTAAACCCATCTCTAGTCATGGAGAGTCGAAATCAAGAACATCAATTGTATTGTTAAGTATGAGTACGATGAGTACTTCAAACGTGACGAAAGCTCGAACTTGCTCCCGCACATTTGGCGCAGTGATTCTCGTTTGTAATTGCTCGTTGGGGTCTGCAATCAGCTTCCGAATTGCCGTTTCTACTTCCTCTCTGACTGTGAAGGAATCCAGGTCACGTATCTCGATTGTAGCCTTCTGCTTCAATTCCGCGACCGAGGCTGTTTCCTGTACTGTACATCTCAGTTGTTGAACAAAGTCCGGTTTGACTTTTTCTCCTCTGCTGAACTCCAAGAGTATGGCACCAGTCAGCGTTCTCCGAACAGCTTTTATCCTGTCAGAGTCTTCGGTCGTTATCTTGCTGCGTAAGCTCTTCAAGACGTCCGAATAGGTGTGACCTACTGCAGGCTTAATTACCAGCGCATCTGGTTTAGTACGTCCTACTCGAGGTTTATCCAATTTGTCGGGTTTAGTAGAACTTGACCGTGGTTTTTTCCGAGCGCGCTTTTTAGTTACTGTTACCCAGTTTTCTTCATTCTTTTTGGGGGTCTGCTTGTTTTCCTCATTGGGCTCCTTTGCCCTGGCTTTCTTACTGCTTCCTGCAGCAACAGGACTGGTAGCAGCTCGTTTTGAGTTCGCTGTCGTAGGTGTTGGGGCATCTGCTAACTGCTGGGTAGCGATCTTTTTCCGGAGGTTTGAAATGGTCTGTAGTGGAAACTTAATTAAAGATAAGTTTTATTTTGTTATAAGTGCGGCTCGATACGCACTAATAGAGCTTTATTATTTGATTGCTTTCTTAAGGGAAAATATCCCTTCTTTTATACTAATTATTGGCTGATTCAGCATTTCCAAATCAGTCCCTTAATTCTAATACATTTCAATATTTGCTTAATGCTATTATATAGGTTTGTACTTATGTTCTACAATATTACATTTGTTTGTGTGTATAATTATTATTGCTATACAACAGTCATAATTCCCACGGTAAAGTGTGGAGAGAGTCACACACGATCACAAGAACCGTAATACAACAACAACATACATTGTCCACACAATACGAAAACCAATGCGCCAGCGAACCGTCAATGGCGCTGTAGCGACGGTCAGCAACATTGTGTCAAGTGGCCGCTGCTCATATGCAATTGGATATTCTTTTGCTCGTGTACATTGTGTGAAAATAAAACATGAAATGTTGTGCTAGTACTGACGACTGTTTAATCATGCTACAGGTCCTCTCCTCTTCAACCGCCTTCCAGGTACGTCTGTAATTCATCATAACATCCAAGAGTTCAGCCATCCTAGATATTCCGTTCTTTACTTCAATGCTTGTGGTCCTCTGTCGATGCATAACTCACTGCATCATATCCAAGGTCTCCCTACACTGAGACATAGCATCCTCCTCCATTTTCCTCATTTTGCCGATCAGCTCCAATCTAGGAGAGCTTTCTGCTGCACCCGATGTATTCGCCACTGATGTACAGGCCGTGCCTATTTGTCCTAGCCCAGCGTTTCCAGCATCCGGCGTTCCGCTAACATGTGGCGTGTTATTATGATCACCTTTTCCACTTAAATTGCCCTCTTCCCGTAGGACGGTAGCAACTGGCTGTGGAACTCGCGATTTCGAAGTGTCCGATTCTCTCGGTGTATTATCACCCCTTTGTGGATCGATCGTCTGTGTCTTTCTCACAGGTGATCGCCTTATTCGTGGGCTGCTCATAAAAGCAATCTCTGCTTGCATCATTTCCTCTACTTCCATAATTTTCTTATTTGTATTCATTCTTTCTTTGGGTTCCATCTTCAAGCCGCTATCTCATATCGACTATGCAGTTGTCCTTTAAGGACCCCGAGGGTACCTGTGGTAATCAGTGAGGTCCTCGCGAGGGTTGACGCAAATCCTCATGGGAGTTTGCGTTCAGAGCCAGGTCGGACACTAATTAGGAGTCGTCTCAACTAAACCTGCATCACCAACTAAATGGCGACGATAATCGAATGTACTTGAAGTCCTGCCAAGGGTTTAACAGAACGGAGGCGTCTACAACATTAGCCTGAAAGCCATTTCGACCGGTTTTCACCCGGTGTACTCAGGTAACAGAATGCTGCAGAACGTCAGCCCACTTGCATCATGTTCAAATCGAAGTCCAAATCGTAGTCAAGGTCACGCCGAATCATCAATCTTGCCTTCTCACATTAGCAAGTACCCAGCGTATGCTGAATACCAGTACCCGGGGAGCGCCTGATCTAAAATACGGAGGCTGTGAGCTGCTTGGTATGTACTTGCAAGGATAGCCCTGGGCTTCACCAAGTTGAGACCAATCAGTGACGTTGCCTTGTAGTTACATACCCGCCCCATGATATTAAAATAAGTATAAATGCGTATAAGTATCAGAAATTATGAGTATGATTCGAATCTACTCATCTTTTTGAATACTCATTGCTGAGTTATGGCAAACTCCATATGAACTAATTATTAAAATCTGTATATCTGGAAAGCAATAACAGCTAGAGTCCCAAATTTTGTATTTCAGCTGTAGGAAGGTGTTGCCTCTCCGTTGAAGTTATTACAAAAATTTGTGTATTCTTATTAATTAATAATATTAGAAAAATTCTCTCATTAGTGAGTGTGGAAATTATATCTTGAAATATGCAATAAGTAAGGTATATGACCCTTAAATGGTTGAGTTCGAAATTTTCAACTCATATACATAGTAAGTATGTACTAAAGTTCATACTATTTAAATATTTATCTTGAAAAACATATACATGTACATATGTAATAGTAATATTATTGTTTACTTCTGAAAATTGGTAACTAATAAAAATATTATTTATTTGAAAAATACATTAGGTAAACTTTATAATAAGCATTTTATTGGGCGATGAATTCAAAGTGTTAAGATCTTTAACTCCAGTGTGAATGGAAGCTATAGAGCTATCAATGTAGAGTTGAATATCATCAACATACATTTGAATTCTAGAATGTTTAAGCTGCTCAAATGGTTGAGTTTGAAATTTTCAACTCATATACATAGTAAGTACTGAAATTCATACTATTTAAATATTTATTTGAAAAACATATTCATATGTAATAGTTATGTTATTGTTTACTTCTAACAATGGGTAATTAATAAAAATATTATTTATTTGTTGCATATCTTGAAAAATAGATCAGGTAAGTTTAATAATCAGCATTTTATTGGGTGATGAATGGGCATGTAACAATAGGCAGTAAAATTTTCATTCATTACTTTCGATTACCTAAGTAATAAAATGTAAACTGTCAATATTTTTCCCAAATAAAATAAGTAGTTGCAAAACTCATCAAAAAAAATTACCGGTGACCGACGCAAACACAATTATTTGTTACATTTTAATAACATTAATTTTTTTTCAAAAGGTTTTTGACTTGAACCAATTTTTTACTTATTCATATTAAGTAAAATATAAAGAAATAAATATAACACACATTCGGTTTTGGAATTCAGTTGAATCTTTGATTCTAAACAAGTTAAACGTTGTTTGAGTGACATTTATTTTGCAACAATTTGTTAAAATGCCCCCAAAAAAGCATCGCTTTCCTAAGCACCAAAAATGCATTGCGTTTGCAATCTCAGAGAGCAAATGAAAGTTCGGAAGAACGTTAAATTCGCCTCATGAGTCGAGCTTCGACCTCTAGAGCCGCCGAAACGCCATCACAAAGTGTAGAACGCCTTGAAGGCCTATGACAACGTGTCACAACATCAAGAGGTTCTGAAACGCCTTCAGAAACCCAAGAGCGCCTTAAATGTCAACGAAATTTTACCTCTTTAGCACGAGCTTCTGAAACGCCGTCAGAACGCGAAAGACGTCTTGAAGGTCTTCGCACGAGCTACCGAGACATCGTTGGAACATGAAGGTCGGCTACAAAGCCAGCGAAATTGTATCGAAACATCACGAGCCACAGAAACACCTTCAGAACGTGAAAGACGTCTGGAAGGCCTTCGACAATATGCGACAACCGCACGAGCTACCGAGACATCTTTGGAACATGAAGGTACCACAACATCACGAGCTAATGAAACAGAAGTTCAACATGAATCACGAGTAGAAAGTCAGCGGATTCGAACATCAACAAGAAGAGCAGCAGAGAGGAGCAATATAATTTTCGTCGAGAACAAAATCATAATCGAATTGCGGTGAATCGACGTAATGTTTTTCATGGTGACATGAATGAAGTTTGCCAATATTGCAATGCACTCAAGTGCAAAAATGAAACACCTAGAATGTGTTGCTCTAATGGTAAAATCGTTCTATCTGAATTACTTCCACCTCCAGAACCATTGCAATCGCTGATTTCAGGTAAGTTTTTCGATATATATACATTTTTTATTTATTTATTTATTTATTTATTAATTAATTACAATACAATTACAAATTATATTCTAATTATATACGAGCGGAGTAACTTGACCATATGCTCGGTGTAGTGTCACAGACCAGAGTCTCTGGTGGGAATCGAACCCACGACCCTCACGCTAATAGTCTAGCACACTACCCACTAGACTACCAGGGCACCCATATATACTTTTTTTAATTTAACAAAATATTAATAAAAAATATTTTTTTCATTTAGGAACTAATGTGGATTCACAACATTTTCTTAAAAATATAAGATAATATAATTCGTGCTTCAAAATGACATCTTTTGGTGATACCAAAGTATTTAGAGTCAACTTTGTGCCAATGTTTCGTGTTCAAGGTAAAATTTACCATTAAATGGGATCATTGTTACCAATTACAAATGAAGGTCCTTAGTTCTTACAAATTTATTTCATAGCAGAAGCGGATAACAATGATCAAGTGCACCACCGCCAGCATTATAACCCTGACACAAAACAATGGATTGTTGCCGATTTACAAGTGATGTTTCATGACAGTGCTGATAAGCATAGACTGCACGCGATGCAATCCAGGGAAATACATGACGAATGTTTTACTTAAAATGAAATCTCATAAATTTATGAATATATAATTTTAAGCCTCAAACCGATATCAATTAACACTTAATCGATAATAATTAATATTTCTTATTAATCACAAACTATTTCTTTTGATAGTTATTTCAAGTTCATTTTGGGATTTCGACTAGAATGACGGTACATTTTGATCAAAATCTCAATCAAACTTGAGTTATGATATTGGCGATCTGGAATAGGCGATCTATCATCATATGCAGTTAGTAAGCCTCTTCCACACAATGGAAAAGGTTTGTGGTATAATTTCATAATTAAATATTTACAAATATATTTCGGCTGAAGCATCTACAATATGACATGAAAATGGGAATGAATGCCAAATACAAAAATATTTTCATATCAATTATACAATAGCTCTCGTAAGCTTCTGCCGCCATTATTAATGTTTTAAAAATAATATTGTATGTATGATGTCATTCTTGTGACAAGAAAAGAAAAATTTAAAAAAAGATAAATTAACACATTTAATTAAATTTCAGAACGAAAATAAATGATCGATTTTAACAACCGTTAAGTTAGTGAATTGACGCAATCACATTATTTAGGTTTGGAGAGCCCTGACCAAAAATTAATTTTAAAAATTGTGGAATATTTTAGTATTAAAACTGCTAAATACCAAAGAAATGTTTTTTTTTTTGACCCTAGCTTGACGTGGAAAATAATTTTTGTTCAGCTTTTTGCAATATTTTTTAATATTCGATAATTAGAAGCGAAATATAGAGTTTTAGTAGTAGAGGATCTACAAGTAGTAGCCATAATCTAGTAGGTAGTGTGTTCGCTTATTGGACGAAAAAACCGGGTTCGAGCCCCTGCCGTTCGGAGTCGACGTTATGCCCTGGTTACCCAAGCGTAAGAAACGTAAAATCGTAATGTAAGTAGCCTTAAAAACGTTTGTGTAGTTATAGAAACGTTCAAAACGGGGCATATGTCAACGAAGAATGTAAATAAAAACGAAACAGAACACAAAACAACACACAAACGAATACAACACAATGCTAAGAAATTGGTATACAGACTCATCATCAGTGTTGCCGTTTTTTGTTCAATGTGTACATTTTTCCGGATTTGGTTATTATTTTTCTTATAAAAATAGCTTTTGTTTTGTTTGTTAAAATTAATTAATTAGTAAGATCATAATTTTATTTTGTTTCTTTTTGGTTTCTTTTTTCTCAATTATAATTTAAGTTCGAAAAAAAAAATAAAATAAAAAAACTGCGAATTTAATTTTGGTTATATTTTTCCTAATTTGGTGATTTTTTCGCAAATGTTGGTTACAATATTTTTTTTTTTTCGTGGCAACACTGCTCATCCTCCCTCTCTCATGTTCAAATGTCACGTAAAAACGTGGGAGAACTTGGGGTCACCTGTTATGAATTCGCCTAGGATCGTTCCGTTTTGCTAACGAGAGAGAACGTTTCGGTAATCGTTTACATTGTTCTCCATATGCTAAAAAGAGAACGTTCGCTACGGTACGTTACGTTACATGTGGGTAACTACAGCATTAAACTGTAGGTCCCGCCACTCAAGTATAAAATTAAGGCAAAAAAACAAGAGTGGTGTGAGAAGCTAGGCCGTAATCATGACTGAAGGGTTTTAATGGACAATTATGTATGTATGTAACTAATCGGAATGTGTGGACTTTTTACAATAATAGGGTGCAATTATTTCAATAGACAAGTAAATATTTCTATATATACACTAAATACCGTTTTTATACGGTAGATGCGTTGTAGAAAAAACCGTATGTAAAAGATATGAAGTACATAGAAAAGAAGGGGACTAGTTCCATATCCATAACTGCAAAAAAGAGTAAAAACAAAATAATTCGTAGAAAAAATCAATTTTAGTTTCAGTTTGTAGAATTAGACTTTTTTCATAACGCACTAAAACCCTTATCGATTTAAGCTTTTAAGCCAGTTTTATTCAAATTAAACATAAGACTAAAATATATACGTATATATGTACATAATACATACCAGCGATTAGCAATGAATCGTTTTTTCGCTACTCATAAGTACTCATGAAATTTTGAGTATGAGTGAGTCAACAGTATTGAAATTCAACTACTCTGATTCATTCGTACTCACTTCAACTTTGATTTATAACTACAGGTTGCTGCAGATTAATAAATTTAGTAAAATACTTATAGTACTGATAGTGATAGTATAGTGATTCGAATCATTCATCAAAATTCACAGTCATAGTTGTTGTTGCATTTACAAAAGAAGAAGAAAGAAAAATACAAAGACAGGAAGCAAAGTAAACACACAACCTTCTAGTGAGCATTATAGTGTTCGTACGCGAATCATACTTATTTTGTGATTCTTGTAAATGTTGAGTCATGGAGAGTCGAAATCAAAAACATCATGCGTATTGTTAAGTATAAGTACGATGAGTACTTCAAACTTTGAATATGAATAGTATGAGTATGATATTAAAATGATTCGAATCTACTCATACATACATACATAATTGGCCATTACAACCCTTCAGTCAGGATTACGGCCTAGCTTCTCAAATCTACTCATCTTTTTGAATACTCATTGCTGATCTCTGATACATACCTAAGCTGCCATGGATTAAGCTGCCTAATTATTTTATAAACAACGGGAAGAAAAATTATTTATGAAATATCGCTTTTAGTATACATGCATATATATTTGTCTTTAAAATTTTCATAAACTTATCTCAATCGTGCTATATCAAATATCACCGTGTATCACAGAATTGATTTTTTTTTCTAGACCGTGTTATTACAAAACCGTATAAAAACAGAATCGGGTATATATACATACATATGTACCTATATTGCATACTATCTTTGTACTATATTCCATAATCCTTTCCTATTGAAAATTCCGTGAAAGGACACTGAACACTGTACTAAATCTTTATTGACATTCTTTATTTTTCTTTTTTTCGTTTCGTTTAAACCTTTCCAACTATTTTTTTTAAATTCTGTCAAATTGAAATTTAAATGAACGTATTTGTTTTGAAAGTCACTGTTGTTCTAAGTACTTAAAAATTTATCTAAATATTTTTGAGGTAGTATGTATTTATACATATGTATGCATGTATGTATGTGTTTATATATTTTAATTAAAAGTATGTGGTTAAAGAAAAAATAGGCATCGAAGTTAGAACCAAAAAAAAAACATAAAAAGTGTTCACTATTTTGTGTTACAAATACAATAATTCAATTCAAATATAAGGCGGAAAACATTCAGTCGATTAGTCATAAAAAAAAGCTGCTAAATACTACTAATTAATTATGAATAACATTTAAGTTTTTGAACCCTTTTCCTTAGAACTCAAAAAAATTAGTACTTTTTGTTTATTTAATTCAATTTTTTTTTTGTATTTTTGAAATAAATGACACATTTATTGCGATTTTTTCTAGCACATTGAAAATGTTTTAATTTTAGTTGTCTTAGTCAATGTTTGCCTTAGAAACCGGAAAGATAAGATAAAAAATATATGAAATATTGTATAAGTTATTAGTAAACATGATTATAATGAAAAGATTTTCTTTGTTTTTTTCTGTTTTTTTTTTTTGAATTGATAAGATAAATTCAGAAGTACGAACGTATGTTTATTTTGAAAACAGTTTTCTCTATTACACTTGAACTTGTTATTTAAATTTCTGTTTAATTAATTAACATTTGATTATTGTATTCATTTAAATGGCAGTTTAATTTCAATTTAGATTCTCACCACAAAAAGTATGTTGAATAAAAAGAGCATATATTTCACAAATACACCACCACAATCCATTTTTCCCGATTTTTTTTTTAACTTTCTAACAGTTTGTTGAACACCTTTACGCGTAAGAATCTAAATCACAACTGACGTTATTTGCCTTTACAGAGCGTTTGTTTTATTTTCCCTTAATTATTCTGATAACAAGTAATTGGACAATTCCCACAAGCCTTTGTATCGTTGTATTCATTGTATTGCTGGACGAATATACAACAGTGTATGCTTGTTGTTGATCATTTTCATACACTTATACACATTTTTTTCACATGTGTTTTGAATTTGTATTGGTTTCGTGCTATCAGTTTATGTAAATGCCAGTAATCAAGAAGAAGAATAAAAATACAAAATATTTTCTATATAACTTGAATCAACAGTTAACATTTCAAAAATATAATTGTTCTCACTGATAATTAATTAATTTACATATGTACTTTCTTTCCGTAATTGGGCAATTCACACAACTTTGTATCGTGTATGTTGTATCGAATACATTTGTTTGTTCGTGAACGCTCAATGTTATGCTATATTGTGTATTTCGTGGCATTCAAACAATTTGATAGCCCGAAACCAACACAACTTTTTAAAAACATATGAAAACATATATACATTTTTTTCATTCACACAATTTGATAGCACGAAACCAATACAACTTTTAAAAACATATGGATAAAATGTGTATAAGTGTATCGGATTTTTATATGAAAATTATCAACAACAATCATACAATGTTGTATGTTCTTCCAACAATACAACGATACAACGGCTTGTGTGAATTGACCAAATATTATTCATTTTATTGTCTGAAAACCAAATTATGAATACTAATCTTCTTCTTCTTCTTATCGTTTTTTAACGTTTGAATACGAAATACACAATACAGCATAGCATTGAACGTTCACAAACAAAAAGTGTATTCAATACAACAAATATTTATTCAAGGTGGCCTCAATTCTTAACAAATACAGAAAAATAACGGAAATATTATTTTTATTAGAGAATACATACTTATCTTTTTCAACAAAAATTAACTTCCAAAGCTTGTATTTTATGAAAAATATGCTTTGAGAAGGCCAACACCATCCAAATTTTCGCCCCATTGAGACAAATATTTAAAACGTGTGCGAGCATTTGGCGTATGATATTGCATTTTTCTCTTTTAAAGGCCTTTCCTGGAATATATATGAATATTTTTGCTCGGAATCTCTTTTAATAACATAATTTCCAAATTTTTAATTTGTCCCAATATTAATCTCATCGTTGATTAAAATGATTAATTTCCAACCAAGAATAATTTTGTGTAAATGGCCCATTGTGTTTGTTGTTTGGACTTAAAGTAAAGTTATGAGAGAAGAGTTTAATAGACACAGTAAGTATTTAATACGATCCCCACACGTTGCTATTAGTTGTACAACAATATCTTGAATTAACGGTTGGTCGTCTTATTCATGAGTTTTGATTTTTCAACCAAATTTACTTATAAATTGTTATTGTAACACAGTACTGACAGTCGGTTGAATGAAAATTACAATTTTTTGATCTTCAACTTTAACATGACAATTGTTTGTACAATACAATAAAGTTGTGCAGCCAATGGCTACGTGCAAGGGCCGTATAAGAGTTACGACTTTAATAAAAAAAAACCTAGCATCATTCAATGATTAATTGTGCTACTGAGGTCACCTTGTTAAATAAATACACTGTTCTGATATCAATCACTTTTTGATATTTGCAACAATTAGCGATGTTTAAAAAAATATATGGCAACTCGAAAAAGTTAAAGCTGCTTCTCAATCAATAAGATTTTAATGGCAGAGTGTTTAAAAGATCTACAGGTGGTATTTGCAAAATGTATTACCTGGATGTTTCGGATAACATTTTCCAATTTAATGGAGTATGTCCTATGTTCAATGAATTTAGACTCAATTATTTCAAAAAAAATTAATTTAAATACATATAAATTAAGTTTTAAATGTACTAAGAGCCATTATTACAACTTGACGTTAATTGAAGGGAGGATTTTAACGGGCATATAAATTGTTTTTCATTATTATAAGTGGACGATAAGATAGAAGTGGGCGCTAAGCTAAAGGGATTATCATCCTGCCGGTAACTTTTAAAATTAAGTTTATGTTAGATTTTGCCATATTATATATTATTTTCAATATGGCAGCTTCAAATTTAAAGAAAATGAGCATTTACAACAAAGAAAAAAGTCACTGAGCTAAAAAGAACGGCTGACTTCCTAAACGTATATTAACAATGTATCAATACAGTATTTAAACCGAGTTGATACATTTGGGGTATTCACACGGTGTGCTATCAGGTCATATTGTCATAAAATACTAAAGTTTTATGATAGTTTAAAAAAATTGTTGTTGTGCTTCAAACAAAAAAGTCATAAAATAATAGTACCTTTTGTGATGTGTTTATTGTTTTGTCATATTTAAACAGTGTAAATCTAAGTCAAAAGGGAAAAAGTCGTCATCAAGCCGTTGATAATATTTAGAAGTTGGCGCCATTGAATATTCGCAACATGTACGTGAAACATGCTATTAACTTCTGCAAAGTTCTATAACATCGAGATTAAATACATTTTAATAATTTATTTATAAAAGTTATTAACTTTTATAAAGTTAAATAAAAAAATTGATACATTAATATATAAAAGAAAATTTTGTTTGTATACTTTAGCTGATTGGCGGCACCGAACGTATTTAAAATAACCGCCTTCAGAAATTATTACCGGCTTAGTAATCAATAACAGCTGTTTATGTTTTTAAATATTTTTTTTTCATCATCACCTTGAAAAAGATTTATTTAAATATCAACACGTAATTATTTTTTTCTTATTTACTTGAATCAGCCATAATAATGTCCAATATGTATTTTTCGCACAAACCGGCTATTATTTCAATTTTTTGACTTGTTTTTGGCATTTTTAATTAAAAATATTTGTAATTTTTTATAATTGTATTTTTCTTTCATCAGCTGACTCAAATTTGAAATAGCACACTAACTTATGAGGGTTGCTCACAGCAGTCATATTTTTCGTGTTATTATTTTATGATAATATGACTTTATGACGACCGTGTGAATACCCCAATTGTGTAGATACTTTTTTATTACGTTGCATATTAATACTTTGCAACACTGAAATCGTTTAGGAACGTTTATATGCATTGTATCATTCATAATAAAGCGCATAATGGAGGAAGAACATATTTTATTGCAAAATTTCTTAGATTTGTGCGAACAGGGAAACTCCAGCCTCAATATTGCTCGATTGCGCTTCCGTGCTGGAGGTGAGCTTTCACGTTGGATCGGAGCTGCTTGAGACGTGCTAGGCTCGTTACTGTCCTCGGTCAGATCTACAAACAATGTGTCTAAGCTCGAATCCAGATTACATTCTGGCAATAGATTGAATAGAGAAATATAATAAATTATAAGAAAAAATGCCTACTTGTCTTCCTGCGTCGCCATCGTATTTTGTCTTGCATTCGCTTTAAATCTACTTTTATTTGGATGCCTTTGTTGATTTTCCTTGCGTATTAACTACAACAGTGTTGCAAAAGGGAACAAAATACATTGTCAAAATTTTCAGGGTTGCATTTACGAACACGCTGCAATCTATTACTACAAAGCAACATGCGTTTAGGAAGTCAGCCAACTTATTTAATTGAGCAGTGTTATCGACATTGCTCCGACATTGTCATATTTTTTAAAAAGTTAACTTTACTTTATCATTAGGTTGTAATAACGAAAATAAGTTAAAGGTGGCTTTATGACATTGAGAATTCGCCAATTATAAAAAAATTTGTGGCAAAACTGTACATACAAATTAGGAAACCGACAAGCGGTATAATATTCGTACTGTTCGCGGATGTCTGATATTCCTGATCTTTCGGCAATGGTTTCAGCTATTTTGAGCTTTTCCCGTACTCCCTGAATGATAAATCGGACATACATATGTATATTTATATTTTTTAATATAATTCAATTATATGTATATACATATGCACATATTTGAGGACAATTTCCAAATTGTACTAGCGAATCAGTGGTTCTAACGTCACCACATAGTCACACAAGGACCACCTAGGCAATAGTTCTAAGGTCGCTAGTGTAGACAAATTGAAGTAGTGAATAAGTGTAATGCTATTAGTGACTTCCAATGTTAAATACATGATGAATGTATACAGCAAAAAGGATTGACTATCGGATAATTCGTTAGTAGTGGATCAGTATTAGGGATCAACAATGAGTATTCAAAAAGATTAGTAGATTCGAATCATACTCATAATTTCTGATACTTATTCGTATTTATACTTATTTTAATATCATACTCATACTACTCATATTCAAAGTTCGAAGTACTCAACGTACTCATACTTAACAATACGCATGATGTTGTTGATTTTGACTCTCCTTTTTCTCATTTCATACAAGGTTATTTACTACACAAGAGATTTCTTTAAGTAAATTGCGATCAGTTTCAATATTATATGATAGTTATTAAGGATAACTATCAGAATGGAAGGAGAATAACTTGTAGATAAAATGCTTGGGACTTTTGAAAATGTCTAAAGGAAGAGAATAGCCCCTTATCAATGGTTAAGGAAATTAAAAAAGTTAATTGTGATGATATAAAGAATTAGAGAAGGAAAGAACCACATTTTGAAGGCTTTTGCAGAAAATTTATTTTTCATTGCCATTGCTAGAGTAAAGGTCTCGAATTAATTTCAATTATTTTAAGTTATTTGTCAGAATTATTGATACACTGCTAGCATTGGCTGTATATCCAACTGGCTAAAATCGAACATGTTTCATTATGTTTAGTTACCACTTTCTTTCGCGGTGTTTCCTCAAAAGAAAGTTCCAATCAGGAGCTTTGTACAATTTGTATATTTATATACTCACATACATACTTACATATATGCACATATTTAAAGTTCAATCGATGCGTACTTAATATATACTGAATATGTGTATATTGTATTGTACGTATGTATTTATTTGTAAATAATTTTTGGATTTTAATATGAAATGCTTGAACTATTTAACGTCTTTATGAAGAAAAAGGTAAACACTAGAGCAAGTATTTCTGCCGCGGCTATTACAATGCCAACAAATCGTATTATATCGTTATTGGACTCCCAAAAATCATAGAACTCGTCCATGCAACCAGGCTTCGTTAGGTAGATTTTATCAGGGCATTCATATAAGATCCATTCACCACAACAGGAATTGGGTACTTTTGCACCTTTACTGGTATAATCTGATGAATCGTAACGGCCACAACAATCAAACTAAAAGTGTACATATGTATGTATGTATGTTAATTTCATATTTTAACCAAAAAGAATTTTATTACATTTAATTTATTTTACCTGTATTTGAAGTATATCCATTGGAAACCCATATTCCGGATAATTTTGCGACCACGCCATTGAAACTAGGTAAGCCATTGCACTGGGATGTGAACTGATGTGCACAAACACCCAGCTGATCATAGCCAATTGTGAGATGAACAGCAAAACAACTGCGACAGTATACTGAAATATGGAGTATACATTATGTATATGGGGCCGCAAAACACCAACATTACAATATTTAGAGTGTAACTGTACTTACAATATAAATGAGGGGCCTACTTTCAACATAGACACCAAAACTTCCGAATATTGCAACGGCAACTACAAAGAAACCTAAAACAATGACCAGTGTTGGTAAAGTTTTGATATAGAAGGCATTTGGGAATTTAGTAAAATCGCCAATTTTTTTAAGCATCACAATACCCACTATTACCAATACAAATCCGAATATCTTGAAAAAAAAAATAGGAAAAGAAAATGTAGAACAGTGTAATATAAATTTAAATTTAAAATCATATGAATCAAATATATTTCGAATGTTATAAGTTTGATGTCAACGTTGTACTCATACTCATTGCAACCTGTACTTATAAATCAATGTTGTAGTGAGTACGAATGAATCAGAGTAGTTGAATTTCAATACTGTTGACTCATTTATACTCAAAATTTCATTAGAATTTATGAGTAGCGAAAAAACGATCTCTAATCACATCTAATATACCAAAGCAAGAAAATCCCCAAGTTGTAATTTATATCTTTTTATTGAGACCAACACTTAGAAAATTATGGAATACAAGAAATATAGTTTATAAATGACAACTTTTTTAAGTGTGTAACCATATCACAAACACCTAGAGTCTCTGGTGGGAAGCGTGAGGAATACGCTATATTGCTCCATTAAAAATTGTTCAATGACAGAATAGGAAATCGATAGAATATTTCATAACCTAATCGTCTAATCTGTTATGAGCAACATGCAGACGGTCGTATGCGACATGTACTGTGGCCTCTGCGGGACAAATAAATGCAATGAGCATAAATACCAATGCAACTATCCATAATAAATAATTCAATAAATTATACTCAAATATTTTGTCAACCATTAACCAGGTATCATGTGCTATTGCTGTTAAATCTCTGTTCCAATATCAAAACGTGATATGTAAACCCGGTTACAATTTAAGCCCTTTGAAAACTTAAGGCAGGAAATTAATACCTTTATGGCTAATATGCCTAGTTT
The DNA here is from genome assembly GCA_930367235.1 of Sarcophaga rosellei. Lineage (NCBI taxonomy): Eukaryota > Metazoa > Arthropoda > Insecta > Diptera > Sarcophagidae > Sarcophaga > Sarcophaga rosellei. Next base: position 48,210,203 of record OV884021.1, on the reverse strand, counting down.
GATGCAGGAATTATTGAGAATGCGGTATACATTGCAACAAGCCACAAATGGTAACCGATGGACTATTGAAGAATCTTTTGCTGTTGCGCAAACAAAAATATTAAAAAATACTGCGTAAATATATATGTATGTGTATCAGAGATCAGCAATGAATAGTTTTTTCGCTACTCATAAGCACTCATGAAATTTTGAACATAAGTGAGTCAACAATATTGAAATTTAACTACTCTCATTCATTCGTATTCACTACAACATTGATTTATAAGTATGAGTACAACGTTAACTTCGAACTCATACCATTCGAAATATCTTTGATTCATATGCCTACTCATTCAGACTCATAAATTTAGAAAAATATGTATAATACTCATAAATCGAATAGAGTGATTCGAATCATTCATCAAAATTTACAGTCTTAGTTGTTGTTGTTGCATTTACAATAAAAGCAGAAAAAAATACAAAGACAGCAAACAAAGCAAACACACAAACTTCTAGTGAGTATTGTAGTGTTCGTACGCGAATCATACTTATTTTGTGATTCTTGTAAATGTTGAGTAAAGCAGAGTCGAAATCAACAACATCATGCGTATTGTTAACTATGAGTACGATGAGTACTTTGAATATGAATAGTATGAGTATGATATTAAAATAAGTATGAATGCGTGTAAGTATCGGAAATTATGATTATGATTCGAATCTACTCAACTTTTTGAATATTCACTGCACCTATCCATAAGTAGGTAAAGTATTGAAAATAATGCTTTGTGGTATGTACTTAGTTACCTTTCCAAAGTAACCTTCATATTTACATATCCAACTAATCGCATGTACGTCTGCCCTTGAATTAAGGGAAAGTCCACTTGAAATTTAATGACACAATATCGAAAAAAAAAACTTATGACGCACTGTATTCGAATTCATACAATATAATCAATTTGTGCACAACACTACACCGATTAACGATTAACGTATTGACATTCCCAGATAAGAACTGAAGTTCTTTAAAACCATGGGAAAAATATTTGATCAACACAAAACACAGAATTGAACACAGAATCTCAATCTTACCGCAAATACAGCATTACATATGTAAAGAATGTAGTTAACAAGTGGAGATTTTGTTAAACGTTCCATTTTTAAATTGATTTCAATTAGATTATGATGTCAATTATATATGTATGTATATGGTATGTGTATATATGGTAATTATCATTATTTATGTATCAACAATAATTAATGCGTGTCTTTGTTTGGCTTCTTTCACCATATTTGAACAACTAATTTAGAAGTTAATGTTTAATAAGAATATTTATGAATTTACTCATATCTTATCGGAGTTTAGTGTCCGATTTTAAAAGTTAACGCGTGTTAGATCTAATCTTTCTATTGTTAGTATTCTAGTATAATAAACTTCATACATACACGAATGGAATACAAAATTATTGATTAAACCAAAAATATTTATAATTCGCAACAGAATGGAGAGTAAATTCTCTCTGACGACGCTATCGACTGTAAATTAATTCAATTTCTCTTTAATTTTTAAATCAATTTGAAAATGTATTAAAATAATCAATACATTTAAGTTTAAATCCCTTAAATTTTATCTTATTGGCTCTAATCACACGAGAATAATTTTTAGTCGCACAATTTTTGTTCTTTTCAAATCACACGGGATGAAAATTAGTTTGGCACGAAATGTATGCGTATACACAGCTTTGTATGTATTAGTGTCATTTGAGGTTTGGCTAATTTTTAAAATGCGGGGTTGTAGCTGGTTGAGACTTTACGCCACCAAAAAACCATTCTCTTCACCTCTCTTGCCTATAAACTATCATTTTACGCCAGCACAATTGTTCTCGTGTGATTAGAGCCATTGTTTATATCTATATACAGTGGTGGTCTTATAATTAGGCGACCTTTTTTCAATAACAAAAAAAAAAAGATGAAATATGTTTTCATTATTTATTAAAGAGCAGTTAAATGTTCTATGGGGTATACTTAAGCTATGTATTGGAGAACTTCAATGAAAGAATTTAACAATAAATGACAATTTAAATCATTAAGGAAAACAAGCTTGATTACGTAATGAGTACATCTTGCGCACTACTGAGGACACAGACCTTGGTTTCGAGCGCCCACCTCAACGAAATCAATGGTACGATGAGGAGTGTCGCAAGGCAGCTGTAGCGAAAAACGCCGCATACAAGAAAACTTTGCAGTCTGCCGCTACGCAAGCCATTGTCGAAAACTATAGAGAGAGGAGAAGGGAAGAGACACGCCTTTTCAGACGCAAGAAGAGGGAGCGCGAAAGGCGTGAGCGTGAGGAAATCGAGTTGTATAGATGCAGGAATGACGCTCGAAAATTTTATCAAAAGGTTAAGCGTCTAACCGAGGGTAATAAGACCGGAGCGTCTTCCTGCAAAAACGAACACTTGGTAACAGAACCGCAGGGGGTGCTGAGGTTATGGAGGAAGCACTTCTCTACTCTGTTACAAGGCGATGACTACACCAATTCAGCCTTTAGAGATGATGTTCCGAACCCGATCGATGATGACGGCGTGGAGATTCTGCCGCCTAGCCATGAAGAGATCAAAGACGCTATAATGCGTCTTAAAAACAATAAAGCGGCGTGTCCTGATGGTCTCCCCGCTGAATTGTTTAAGACCGGATGTAATGAGTTGGTAGGGCGCATGCACCAGCTTATTTACAAAATATGGCTAGAGGAAAGTATGCCCAACGATTGGAATCTCAGTGTCCTCTGTCCTGTCCTGAAAAAGGGAGACCCTACGATATGCGCCAACTACAGGGGTATAAGTCTTCTCCCTATCGCATATAAGGTTCTTACAGGCGTATTGCGTGAACGACTGAAGCCACTCGTCAAAACACTGATTGGACCTTATCAGTGCGGCTTCAGACATGGCAAGTCCACCATCGACCAGATCTTCACACAACTCCAAATCCTGGAAAATACCCACGAACAACAAGTCGACACACACCATCTTTTTGTCGACTATAAGGCAGCCTTTGATAGCCCCATAAGAGATCGTGTTTTTGCCGCAATGTCTGAGCTCGGTATATCTGCGAAGCTTAGAAGGCTATGCAGAATGCAGCTCCGTCAAGGTAGGAATGGACCTCTCCGAACCTTTTGATACCGTGCGAGGTTTCAGACAAGGCGATCCCTTGTCATGCGATCTCTTCGACTTCGTAATGGAGAGTGTTCTGCGAAGTGTTTCAAAAAAGTGTCCAGCTGCTTGCGTACGCTGACGACATCGACATAATAGGGCGTACCAAGCGAGATGTTACCGCTGCCTTTAGTGATATTGAACGCGAGTCTACCAAGATAGGTATGGCAGTAAATGAGGTCAAAACAAAGTATATGTTATCAAGAAGTAGAGACGTGCGGCGTATTGATTCTCAGATTACGGCCGATAACTATACTTTTGAAACAGTCAAGGAATTTATTTATCTTGTCTCCGCCGTTACCACCAAAAATTATGTCAGACTGTCAAGCGCAGGATCACTCTTGCCAACAGTTGGCAAGCCTATGGTCTCAATAGGCAATTGAGTAGCAATTGAGTTTTGCCTCTCTCGTGCAACAAAACTGACACTCTACAAGACACTCATCCTACCCGTGCTTCTTAATGGCGCAGAGGCATGGACCCTTTTAAGCACTGATGCAGCGGCCTTGAGAGTCTTTGAGAGAAAAGTCCTACGTAAGATCTTCGGTTCAGTGCGAGTTGGCGATGATTTCCGTATCCGATTCAATAGTGAGCTGTATGAGCTCCTCAACGACATTGACGTTGTACAGCGTATTAATATCCAGTGGCTGCGCTGGCTCGGCCATGTCGTTCGAATGGATGAGGAGACGGGTATTCGATGCGGGAAACTGCGGAAGTCGGCGAAGAAGACGACCTTGTATCCGTTGGGAGGACCAAATGAAGGAAGCCCTGTCATCGATTGTGTGACCAACTGGCGTAGGCACACAAGAAGTAGAGACGCCTGGAAGGATGTGTTGCGGCAGGCCGAAATCCGTTAAACGGGTTGTTATGGCCAATTAAGTAAGTAAGTAAACTTCCGTCTTGTATATTGTATGTCATTTCATAACGCTCGAACCATTTTCCACACGTTTGGAAATTTAGTTTTTGTGTCCAACTTGTGTCTCAAGATCTTTCCATGAATTCGATTGGAATCCGAAAGTTATGCTGGCCATTATATAATATCAATTTACTGATTCTCCAATTGTGTGGTGTGTTATCATTATCGTATTCTTGCATACAAATTCATTTTACATACAACTTTTCATGAGTGAAGGGAATGAAATTAATCCACACAATATTTATGGTTAAATGCTGATCCATAGAGGATTGATTATTTATGATTGGAGCCACTGTATGCTATATGGAAGTTGTCCCTTTCATTATACAAAGAGAGGCAAGCCGCATGATTTTTTTTATAGCATAGGTTTGTGTTGCGCTATATACCAGAGATCAGCAATGAGTATTCAAAAAGATGAGTAGATTCGAATCATACTCCTAATTTCTGATACTTATACGCATTTATACTTATTTTAATATCATACTCATACAACTCATATTCAAAATTTGAAGTTGATTTCGACTTTCCATGACTCAACATTTACAAAGAATCTCAAAATAAGTATGATTCGCGTACGCACACTAGACACTACTCACAAGAAGGTTGTGTATTTGCTTTGCAAATGCAACAACAACTAATCATCGTACGAATCAAACATATTTCGAATGAGTAGCGAAGAAACGATTAATTGCTGATCTCTGCTATATACCCAATTAACTTGGTTGCCTTTAGTCTGCGATGGATGATTTCTGTTAAAATTAGTTTATTTTGTTCATCCATAATGAGTTTCCGCCTTTCTGACAACATTATGAAGAGATTCTTCTTCGCACAAATAACTACTAGACGATCTGCAATACTTGCAATGTTCGTCAGGGCTTTCTTATAATGACTGCAGCCCCTTTGTAATATTTTGATACGACAATATTAGTGGACAATTTTGAGATGTCTGCCAGTTGTACTTGCAATTTTAGAAATCGCTTTTTTTTGGATTTTTTGTGCATAATAAATTACAATTTAGCGAAACTAAAGTGTAAAGCCGTAGTCTAGTAGGTAGTGTGTTGAATTATTAGAGGTAAGGCCCGAGTTCAAACCAAAGGTCAGACATCAAAACGAAAATATGAAAAAAAATATTTCTACGGCGACTTCCTCTCAGCAGATTTCTGGCAAAAACTCTGAAAGTAAATAAACCTGCCATGAAAAAGTTTCTCAAAAAATCTGTCGTTCGGAGTCGTCGTTAAACTGTAGGTCTCTCCACTCGGGTATAAAATTAACGCATACAACATGAGTGGTGTGAGAAGCTAGGCCGTAATCCTGACTGACGGGTTGTAATGGCCAATTATGTATGTATTATGTATGGGAACGTTTTTTTCCCAGTTTAACATAAAATATATTTTTTTTTTTTCTAAGAAAAAACTAAATGTAGTGGAATTACATAATACGAAACCATGTAATTTAGTTAAATTTTTTTAATCTCACTGAAGAACTAATAACAAAATAATGGTGTGCTAAGTTAATCTTAAAAATTATTGGTTTATTAGGTTTTATTAATTACGGACAGGAAGTTATTTTAAATAGCATGTGACCAATAAATTAATCGTTTTAAGAGTATACTCTTTTTTGGATGGGTGTGCTAATTATAACACCACCACTGTATACAGAAACGTACTTACTCAATGGATTATATTAACTGCGATACAAAAAATGATTGTGATACAGTGCTTTAACACCATTATCCAAGTAGCCACGTATAACCCGTCAAATCTCCACCAAGGAATACTTATTCTAAGCTTTGAATATTGAAACTAAGAAATTATAAGACTAAGCCATGAATGCAAAAGAAAGAAAACAAATATATAATGTTATTATATGAATTCATTATAATTATTATTTTCTAAAATACAAAAAAAAAAGAAATTATAGATTAAATGGATTGATGACAATACAAATGAAAACAATGAACAATATGTGACTAATTTTACATTCTGTTGCTCGATTTACGTATATTACCGGCTAGGCAACAGGCAAATGAGAACGCCACAAGCTCTACTAAAGCCACTACTATGCCAGCATAACGTATGATATCCAAATTTGATGACCAGAAATCATTGAATTCCTTACGGCAGCCGGGTTTCGATTCGTATTCACTTGCTGGACAAGTGCCTGACATTGAACCACAGCAAGAGGGTGGAACAGGAAGGTTATTGCCTCTATAATCCATGTAGCCAGTAAGGCCACAGCATTTGAACTAAATTAATATAAAAGTAAAGGTACTGAATATTGAACGCAAAAATAAAAAAATTCAGTAGGAATGCTTACGCCAATTTGTAAACTATTCATGGGATAACCATTGGCCTCATCGTTCTTTTCCCAGGCCAAATTTACAGCATCGTTCATGGCATTAAGGAAATCGTTATACTTAACGAAAGCCCATATCACTAAAGCCAGTTGTAGTACGAACAATATAAACATAAAGACCGCATACTAAAATGTTTGAAAAATTAAAGAAAAGAAAAAAAAACCAAAATCAATTTATTTCAATTAAATGGAGGGCAAAAGAAAATAAAACGGACTTACCGTTGCAGTACAGCAAACACTCTCTCGAATAGCGCCGCAGCAACCAAAGAAAGATATGATGAAAACAATGCAGCCTAAAACAATGATCAGAATAGGTACAGTATTGGCATTGATGGCAGCATTAAAGGATGAAAAATCGCCAAGATTACTGATCATAAGTGAACCCAAGACAATAAGCAAAATACCGCATATCTGAAAAAATTTTAGAAACGATTTTTGAAAACATTCACACAGACGAATATAATTTTTTTTTATGACCCCATCTATGTACATGTAGTCATAAAATTGATGTGCCTAAACTTGAAAGCCATTACTATCTTTGCTACAATTAAATTTTTATTTTTTATATTTATCGACTAGGTTCCCTTTTTATATTCAATAAAATTTTTTATCAGAGTATTATAGCACACATATGTTTGTATGGCAAATATTGTAGTACACATACATACATACATATGTAAGTGTGTTCCTGAAATGGACAACCTAAACGAATTCATGTTATCACTCCATATACAATGTTGCCTAAACGCGATTTAAAATATACATATTATCGGGAAGAAATACTTAAGTGGGCGATGAACAAATCCTACAACTAACGACATGACAATCAATCTACTTAATTACCTTCCTAAATGATGATTACTATGTAATCAACTTTTATAAATCAAAAAAGATTTTCTTAAATAGAATAAATTATAAAATCAAGTTGAAAAGGATTTCATTTCGCATGACGAACAAAATAAATCGTAGCTCCTCCTACACAAACTTTATGTACTTTTTGCACCAGAGAACAGCAATGGGTATTCAAAAAGATGAGTAGATTCCAAGCATACTCATAATTTCTGATACTTATACGCACTTATACTTATTTTAATATCATATTCATACTACTCATATTCAAAATTTGAAGTACTCATCGTACTCATACTTAACAATATGTATGATGTTGTTGATTGCGACTCGACTTTACTCAACATTTACAAGAATCACAAAATAAGTATGATTCGCATACGAACACTACAATACTTACTAGAAGGTTGTGTGTTTACTTTGTTTGCCGTCTTTGTCTTTCTTCTTTTTTTGTAAATGCAACAACAACTAAGACTGCAAATTTTAACGAATGAGTCGAATCACTCTATTCGATTTATGAGTATTATAAGTATTTTTCTAAATTTATGAATCTGAATGAGTAGGCGTATGAATCAAACATATTTCGAATGTTATGTTGATGTCAACGTTGTTTTCATACTCATTGCAACCTGTACTTATAAATCAATGTTGTAGTGAGTACGAATGAATCAGAGTAGTTGAATTTCAATACTATCGACTCACTCATACTCAAAATTTCATGAGTATTTACGAATAGCGAAAAAACGATTTATTGCTGATCTCTGTTTCGTACCACAGTAAAATATTTAATCATTGATTGGCAATATTTATTGCCAATAAATAAATAAGGGAAAAAGCTTTATTTTAATGACTCATACATATACATACACTAGCGTGCAAAAGTGTTTGAACCTTGATTTTGTTAACACTAAAATATCCAGCATAGAATATAGAATGTTCAGTATAATTTATATATGTATGCCGATTTTTTCTTTTTGCTCAACAACCAACCCGATATTACATAAACATCTATGCACACACAGTTCATTCACTTATATTTTTTGATAATAGTCGTAGTATATAATATTAAGGTTTTAGTTTCAATATTATTGCTGAACCGTTTACTGTGACGACCATCGGCGCCTGTAAGTAAACGTGTTCGACCACATTGCATGTGAAGCCAAATTTCGTTATTTTTCTAAAACTTTGGACAATTCTATGAGCAAAAATCAAGAATTTCACTATTTCTTCGTATCATTTTCCGTTACTTTCCCTACTTATTAAGCATTTTTTTCATACACTTTTGAACGCAAGTGTATATCGATTTTCTCTCTGAAATTATCCATTCGACAATAACTCCATAATGCTTCATTTCATTGTTTCCTGAAATATTTCGATATTTCAAAATATTTGTTATTATTTTTAACTGAACACTTGGGGTTCCCGATAGGTCACCTTGACTGAGAACGTTAACGATAAAAAGAATGCATTTAATCGATTGCAATACATAGAATTCACTTACCACAAAGATTAAATTGAAAATATATAAAATATATTTAACTATATTTGCCATGCAATTCATTTTGTTTGTATTTTTTTTTTTACAATTGGGCACAGGTGAGTTTAATAATAAATAATTTTAATTCAAAAATTCTATTTTGTTATTATTATTATTTTTATTTTATTTTATTTTATTTTTTTCGTTAATTCCTTTGGAATGTACGATCGTTTCGTGCGCGTCGATTACAATTGTTCGAATAATTGAAATAATTTTGCCAACAAAGGCGCTTTTTAATGGGAATGTACTTAAAGTTAGTTTCATAGATACATATTACGGGCAATTACTATCTCTATCTTATCGGTATATTTTTATGATAAAAAGTAAAAAAAGGAAAAAATATACACTTCCATCTCATGTTACCTTCGAGAGTTAGAAAGAATAGGAAGATGTTTTGTTTATAAATAAATTAAAATCAAAATATACTTTGTATTGTAATTGCAATACATATATACACAAACAATCACAAATATTGTTAGAATACTATTTAATTCCGAAAAAACATTTGCAATTCTATGTATGTATATGTTTCTAATCTATATATACATAGATAAATATGTACATTTATTACCGAAAACATCCACTCGGCATAAAATTCAAACTAAGGTTCATGCCTATAAATGATGAGTCACAATAGCGATCAGTTTTAAATTCTGAATCATTTTGAAATCAAATAGATTTAAAATGTCGATCAATTTCTTGATATATTTTTATTGATTTGATTATTTTATAATATATTATCACAATAGAATACAATCATAAATTATACAATATTTTAATTATTAAGAATCCCCTCGATATGTATATAGGGTATAATATGATGGACCATAGTCTTTGATAGAAATCAAACACACAATCTCCAGACTTATATACATAACATAACATACATAATTGGCTATTACAACCCTTCAATCAGGATTATGACCTAGTTCTCACACTACTCATGTTGTGTGTATTAATTTTATACGTACAGTTTAAAGTCGACTCCGAACGACAGATTTTTGAGGTTTTCCCAGAAATCTGCTGAGAGAAAGTCGCCGAAGAAATATTTTTTTTTTCATATTTCGTTTTGATATCTGATCGCGGATTTGAACCGTGGCTTCGCGTCTAATAAGCCAACTCACTATTTTCTAGACTACGGTGACTTCCAGACTTACACATATATTAATAGACAGTCTAGCCGGTAGTGTGTTGGCTTATTATTGATGATTGAAACCACAGGTTAGACATCTCCAACAACACAAAATATGAAAAATATTTCTTCTGCGACTTTGTCTCTGGGAGTAAATAAACTTGATATGAAATGTTTCTCAAAAATTAACACACACAAGGGGTGTAATGACCAATTGCGTATGTATGTAATAAGCTCTTTTTTACACGTTAATTTACTACTATCAAGTGCATCACATTTGTTAATTTTTGTTCCTTTAAGAAACATTTTTTGGCCTTCCCATTTCCGTATGGTTTCTTTGCTTTGTTTCAGTTTCATTGATCAAGTATTTGCCAGATAAACAGGGGATTGTTCTGCTGCATTATTCATAGTTGGATTACTCATCACGTGACGAACTATCACTGTACGCTTAATCAATATTATCTGTTAAGAATTTGTTCTCGACTATATATCTAGGAATAGCAGCCACCCATATGTATGTCTCTGGCTTACTCAGTGATTTAGGCCTCTGATATTAATATTATTAATGGCAATGACTTATTATACACCCATATGCATGCAACAGAGATCAGCAATGAGTATTCAAAAAGATGAGTAAATTCGAATCATATTCATAATTTCTGATACTTATACGCATTCATACTTATTTTGATATCATACTCATACTACTCATATTCAAAATTTGAAGTACTCATCGTACTCATACTTTACAATACGCTTGATGTTGTTTATTTCGACTCTCCTTTATTCAACATTTACAAGAATCACAAAATAAGTATGATTCGCGTACGAACACTACAATACTCACTAGAAGGTTGTGTGTTTGCTTTGCTTGCTGTCTTTGTATTTTCCTTCTTCTTTTTTTTTTTGTAAATGCAACAACAACTAAGACTGTACATTTTGACGAATAATACGAATCACTCGAATCATTTATGAGTATTATAAGTATTTTTCTAAATTTATGAATCTGAATGAATAGGCGTATGAATCAAACATACATTCGAATGTTATGAGTTTGATGCCAACGTTGTACTCATAATCATTGCAACCTGTACTTATAAATCAATGTTGTAGTGAGTGCGAATGAATCTAGAGTAGTTGAATTTTAATACTGTTGACTCACTCATACTCACAATTTTATGAGTACTTATGAGAAGCGAAAACAATAATGAAATAAAAAAGAAATATAATACATTTATAAAATAATTTACTCTTGCAGTCCTAGATGTTTATTTGAGAAATTTTAGTTTGGCAGACCTAAAAAAGAAGAAGATTTCTATAAATCGTTGCACTGGCCCAGAGCACCATCTATTCATTCAACGCGTTTCGTCTGTAAAGCCAATCATTATTTAATTTTATTATTTTTTTAATTGAATGATTTTTATTTTCATTTTAATTAATTTAAAATTTGTATGTAATTACGTATGGCGCAGTTAATTTAAATTATAAATTGAAAACCTTTGATTCAAAATTATTCTTATTGTGCAGGTCGAGTATGAATTAATAAAATAATTAAATAAATATTAAAATCAATTCAATCATAATCGTTAAATAAAATACAAAAAATTAAATAAACAAAACATAATTAAAAAATGTATTTTCAATAAAATAGTTGGGGTGTTTAGTCCAATACACAGCCTATGTTAGTAATTCTGTTATCAGTAATAACAATAATTTGTTGAGCCTTTAATCACCACATAAATACATAAATATGGTAATATTTATTATAAAACTGACTGGTATTATTAAAGATTAGTTCTATTGACGATGGAAACATTTACGTTAAATTTCTCGGAAATGATTTTTTAATAACAGGTTTGATATTCTTTGGCAACAAAAACTTCTTCAAAATAATTTTTTTAAACTATCAAATCCGCAACTATCTTCGAACTTTAAAAGTTGATAACGGCCATCTTGTTGAAGCTACATCTATCAAATTAGTTGGAATTTATTCAGTCTGTCTTGCCAAATGACCATTGACGACCACAGTCAAAGACGTGTGTATGTTGAGTTTCACAATTTTATTAAAATTTTCATTGAAACTCATCTACAGCGATAAGGCCGTCTTCTGGATGAGTGGGTATGCGAATAATTTGATACCATACCCGTCCACAGGAGATCCAAGAACCTTCAATGCATACCGAAAAAATCACTGTTTAATTCGAATCTTGGGCTGGCAGCGTCATCGGTCTATATTTCTCTGAAAACGACATTGGCCGTAGGTCGATGAGTATGAACTAATTTTAGCTTAAATTGGATGATCCAAACCAGAGATCAGCAATGAATCGTTTTTTCGCTACTCATAAGTACTCATGAAATTTTGAGTATGAGTAAGTCAAAAGTATTGAAATTCAACTACTCTGATTCAGTCGGACTCACTACAACATTGATTTATAAGTACAGGTTGCAATGAGTATGAGTACAACGTTGAGATGAAACTCATAACATTCGAAATATGTTTGATTCATACGGCTACTAATTCAGATTCCTAAATTTATAAAAATAATTATAAAATACTCATAAATGATTCGAGTGATTCGAATCACTCATCACAATTTACAGTATTAAATGTTGTTGCATTTACAAAAAAAAGAAGAAAGACAAAGCAAAAGAATCATACTTATTTTGTGATTCTTGTAAATGTTGAGTAAAGGTGAGTCGAAATCAACAACATCATTCGTATTGGTAAGTATGAGTACTTCAAACTTTGCGTATAAGTGGTAAGAGTATGATATTAAAATAAGTATGAATGCGTACAAGTATCAGAAATTATGAGTATGATTCGAATCTACTCATCTTTTTGAATACTCATTGCTGGCCTCTGATCCGAACACCAATAACAGAAAGGCGCTTTGTGCTACACAGCCCATATCGTATTGGGTATTAATCGCTCATTGCAAGTGGAGGTCATTTGACCAGTGGTTTTCTTTAGTCGCAAGACCATATGAATGAGATGGTTATACGCTATGGCCATGAAAAATTAATCATTTAGGACGAAAGTTGCTATATTCCTCACACAATGGTATCAATAGCTCATTCACACACACATTTCTTTGTTATCCGATTTATTTGTTGCTAAGAATTTTTCGCCGTGGTCTAGTAGGTAGTGTATTGGCTTATTAGACGAAAGGCCCGAGTTCGAATCCCAGGTCAGACATCAAAACGAAAATATGGAAATATTTTCTTCGGCGACTTCCTCTCAGCAGATTTCTGACAAAAACTCTGAGAGTAAAAATTGCCATGAAAACCTTCTCAAAAAAACTGTCGTTCGGAGTCGACTTTAAACTGTAGGTCCCGCCTCTCACGTATAAAATTAACGCACACAACATGAGTGGTGTTGAGGAGCTAGACCGTAATCCTGACTGAAGGGTTGTAATGGCCAATTATGAAATTATGTATGTATGTAAAAATTTTTTTCAAAAGGCTCAAAAATTATTTGTTTATTGAGTCATAAATCAGCATTAAAAGTTAATCGGTTAATTAAAAATTGTACTGCAAATCGAATAGTTATTAAAAGTATTTTCTTATATAGATACAATCACTATCATCCAAAATAGATCGGTTAAACGTGGAGATTTTCCAAATACGCGATTTGGTATTTGGTATTAGTTTTGGTCATTTGGTATTAGTTTTAAAATTTCATTTTGGTGTTTTTGTACACGTCCCAATATCAATATCCGTACTCGGTACAGCAAGATCGGTCTCAAAATAAGGGTTTAGAAAAGAAATTTGCATGCAATCAACATTGTATTTAATAACTCACATTAGTCGGTGGTTAAGACGTATACGCAAATATATCACATCAGATTGTTACTATTTGGAGGGCTTCACTCTCAACGCTGTATACGCTACGTAAACCTTAATTCGTTAGACTGACTTATATATTGCATCATCAACGAAAAATCATTTAAGTATATTGTTCTAAAAATATCGTGTTGCCTCTAAGGTGTCTTTATGGATGCTGAGGAATATCATGTCGGGATTTTGATGCAACTGAATATTGGCATATCTGAGGTATAAGATATTGTATGAGATTAACTTAAGGAATCCTCTTCCATAATTATGAAATTTCAATTGGTCAGGTACATTTGCAATAGGTGAGAGATAGCAAGTGTAAATTGTATCTTAGTTTGTATATGAAGCTTTCGTACCATAATTGACAAATGCCTGAGAAGCGTCAGTAAAAGATCAGAGCACTTACCAATCTGTGTATTTATACATTTGTATTATGTATTCGAAAGACAAGTTAATGATTCGGAATATATTCGCTTTCATTCACACAAATAGGGACCTATTTGGTGATTGCATATGCATATGAGCGGCAATAGAGTGATTTGGTTGTATGACTCAAACCTTAGTGCCCCTTAGCAGGCTTAAGGATCATGAAGACAAGTGCTTTTTTATGTGATTTTATTACTATAGTATTCTTTAGATATGAAGTCGCCGTGGTCTAGTAGGTAGTGTGTTGGCTTATTAGACGAAAGGCCCGAGTTCGAATCCCAGGTCAGACATCAAAACGAAATATGAAAAAAAAATATTTCTTCGGCGACTTCCTCTCAGCAGATTTCTGGCAAAAACTTTGAGAGCACAAATTGCCATGAAAAGCTTCTCAAAAAATCTGTCGTTCGGAGTCGACTTTAAACTGTAGGTCCCGCCGCTCATGTATAAAATTAAGGCACACAACAGGAGTGGTGTGAGAAGCAAGGACGTTGTACAATGGGTCAATTCGACCTCCGCGTACTGTACTTGTCATAGTTGACAAGTACACGTCCTCTAACCTAACCTAACCTAACCTATTCTTTAGATATATGCACTCGGATATAAAAATTCCCCACTTTGTAGGAATGGAACTCATGCAATTTTGTGTCTTGATTGTAAGTGTACTGAAACTATATCGATACATGTCGCATGCCTTTAAGCATACTCCGGTTATAAAGGCGAAAAATTGTACATCAGCCTTAAAATTTATTTTAACAAAATTCGTTTATATCCACCTGCTTTGTGATAACTTTCTTTCCAAAATTGGTTCTATTCTCTAGTCTCGCATTCGTGCGGCTACACGTTTCTGGATTTCTTTTTACGGGAATATGTTAAGTGATTGGGTTATGTTGATATAAAAGCAACCCCGTGGGCCATTGGTAGCCAGATTTATTGAAAAAAGTAGTAAAAATTTTGACTGCTCAATGCAATTCATTCATTCATTCTAACCTCTATTCCATCCAAAAGACGTAACCAACTAAGGCAAAGCAATATTAGATTATTGATTCCGGATAAAAAAACTGATAAATTTTATTGTAACACACAAGTTTTAAAAGTAACGTATAAAATATTTATTAAAGCAAAAATGAAAAAATGTCTTTACAGTTGAAGGTTTTAAATGAGAGTGAGAATGAAAAGAAAAATGTCAAAAGCCATAAGTCAAACGTAACAACGTACACATTGTAGGGTTGCCATCTTATCTTCAACACTCCTCCTCAATGTGGATGTTGTTTTACAAAAAAAAATTCAATTTAATTTCATTAAATTCACACAATTAAAATGTTTAACCCTCGGTAGGTTTTTCGTCAGAACATCTGCAATCATATCAGCTGTCGGACAATATACAAGCTTCACCTGTCCACTTTGCACCAGCTCTCTGATATGATGAAACTTTATGTCGATGTGCTTGCTGCGTTTGTGGAAAACTGGATTCTCAGCTAATTTTTGAGCACCTTGGTTGTCAATATTCAAAATTACAGGAACATCACTGCAAGCATTTACTTCAATAAGTAATCGTTTCAAATATGTTGCCTCCTTTGCCGCATCTGAAGCTGCCATATATTCAGCTTCTGTACTGCTGAGAGCGACTGAAGATTGTTTTCGTGACTCCCATGAGATTGTAGAACCATTGAAGAAAAATACAAAACCTGTATAAGATTTTCTGTCCAATGCGTTTCCTCCCCAGTCAGCATCTACGAACCCCTCCAAAGCTTTGTTATGATCACCCGCTTCATAAATAAGTTTCAAATCTATCGTTCCAGATAGATACCTTAGGATGTGTTTCAATTTGGTCATATGTTCAACATGTGGGTCCGAATTTCGTTGAGCCATCTTGGATACAGAATGCAAAATATCCGGTCTTGTAGAAATTGCAAGGTACATGAGTGTACCAACAAGCGATTGGTAATCGTGTTGATCAACCTTCTCACAGTCATCATTACAATTCACCTGATAACCAGATTCCAGTGGCACCGAGACTGATTTGCATTCATCCATACCATATTGTTTCAAAATGTCGCGAATATATTGGGATTGACTCAATTTAATCGTACCTGTGTCGCCTTCACGCTCTATTTCCATTCCTAGGAAATGGTTGAGTACACCTTTGTCATTTACTTCAAAATTATCGGCAATTTGTCCCTTCACTTCATGCACAACTGCTATGTTACTGCACCCAATAATCAAATCATCGACGTATACCGCTATTAACACCAAATTATTATTCTTGAAAGCCTTGTACAAGCATGGTTCATTATCGCATGGAACAAAATTCATTTGTCGTAAAACACTATCCAGTTTACAGTTCCACTCTCTACCGCTTTGCTTCAAACCATAAATCGCCTTATTCAAACGTAATACCTTTTCTGGTGAACTAGCATCAACAAAATGTGTCGGTTGCCGCATATATATCTCATCTTGAAGGCTACTATTTAAATATGCTGTACTCACATCTATTTGGTGTAGGTGCATCTTATTCCGTACCGCCAATGCCAAAAGTAAACGTATTGTTGAATACCGCACGACTGGAGAAAAAGTTTCTTGGAAATCAATTCCAAATCGTTGGTTGCAACCCTTGGCAACTAGGCGTGCCTTGTACCTCTCGACCTCTCCATTAACATTTCGTTTTAGAGCGAATACCCATTTGCATGGTATTGCCTTGTGACCAATCGGCAAATCTGATAGTGACCATGTGTTATTTTTTCTTAATGACTGGAATTCATCGTTCATAGCCTTTTCCCAAAAAGCTTTATTCTTACTGGACAAAGCATCCTCAACTGTTAATGGAACATTTTCCTCAATAGCAACATTCAATTTATTATCCTCCTGTTGTATTTCATTATACTGTTTCTTCGGTCTGCCAGTTCTTCCAGATCTTATTATCTTAGGCCTTCCAGGACGAATAGTTTTTCGTTCTGCTCCATTATCATCTTCAGATTTATTGTCATCTACCGTATCATAACTTTCATCGTTTTCACTTTTCTGCACAGAGGGTCGGCAATCGTTGTCAACTACAGCTGCACTGCTATCACCATCACACAAATTTATTGCCAAATAATCCTCTGGCTTACGAGGTATTTCGCAGTTGCTATTGTTCTTCATATCAACATCAAACAATTCTTCATTAAATAAAACATCGCGCTGCTCGATGACACTACGTGTTGATTTATCGAAAAGACGATATGCTTTCGACGTCGCTGAATATCCAACCATAATATATGGTGTGCCTTTTGCCTTAAACTTTGATTTATTCGTCGACTTATCCAGACTTACAGCATACGAACCAAAAGTTTTCAAATGATTAACATTCGGTTTTCTACCGAACCACACTTCATATGGTGTTTTATTTTCTAATTGCTTTGTTGGGCATCTATTACGTATATACGCTGCAGTGTTTACAGCCTCTGCCCATAAATATTCATTAACGCCAGCATGTACCATCATAGACCTTGCCATTTCAACTAGTGTACGGTTGGCTCTTTCTGCCACACCGTTTTGTTGTGGCGTATAAGGCACTGTCAGTTGTCTACTGATACCTTCTGCCGACAAAAATGAGTCAAACTGTGAGTTTATGTACTCACCACCATTGTCTGTTCGCAGTGTTTTTATTTTGCAGCCTGTTTGCTTTTCAACGTGTGCCTTATACAGTTGAAACTTCTCGAACACTTCACTCTTACTTTTAATAAAGTAAACAAAAATTCTGCGTGATCTGTCGTCAATAAATGTTACGAAATATTTTGCACCGCTTACAGATTTTACTTTAAAGGGACCGCAGACATCAGAATGCACAATCTCTAACAACTTTGTTGTTTTTGTTGTAGATTCCTTGGGAAACGACAATACATGTATTTTACTTAACATACATGTCTTACAGTTTGACTGTTCATTGATGCGGTCAATATTCATACCCTTCACCATACTTTTATTCGACAATTCTTGCAGACTTTTAAAGTTGAGATGGCCATACCTGTTATGCCATACATTATCCATATTATTAACAGCACACACCCTCTCTGTTGCACGATTATTTGCTGCTTCAAACATGTTGTCTCTGCGTTCTGCTTTCAATACAACGGTACCATCTGCTCTCTTTATAACAGCATGTTTCGAATTAAATTCTGCGAATAAACCGCAGTCGACGACTTTGTTGACAGAAATAAAGTTTGCCTGCAACTCAGAGGAAAACAAAACGTTTTGAAGCAGAATTTCAAAATTGTTATTGTAGATTAATACATCACCTTTTCCACTGGCATTTATGTGGTTGTTGCCAGCCAACGCAATAACCTCATGATGATCTTTAAAACGTACAAACATTTCTCTGTCGTTACACATATGTGAAGTCGCCCCGCTGTCGACATACCAATTTTTCAAATTTAACGAACCTGCCTCTGCTGCAGCTAACATTGTCATTGCTTGTGTATTGTCTTTGTTTTTTCTCTGACATTTGCTTGCATAGTGACCAATCACACCACATACAAAACACTTTCCTTTGAACTTCTTGTTGTTGTTGTTGTTATACTTCTTGTCTTTGCGTGTGAATGTTGATTTTGCTATGAATGCCTGTTGTTGTTGTTGTGAACCTGATGGTGCATGATCGTTGTCGATTTTCTCTTTTCTGCGTTTGCCCTCTTCTAAGAGCTTCTGCTTTAGTAACGGAAAATTAGGCAAATCATCCCTTGTTTCCATTGCTATTACGAAGTTATCAAAATCGTCAGGAAGACTAGATAACAGCATTATCACCAATAGCTCCTCCTGGATTTGTATACCACTTTCAGCCAATTTCTCAGAAACTTCCACAAATTCGTTCAAATGTTGAACCACATTGCCACCATTACTCATTGACAGATTCACCAGTCTTTTGTACAATGACACTTTCTGTAACGGTCCTCTAGGCATATACACTTGTTGTAACTTCGTCCAGGCATCATGGGAAGACGTACAACTTTTTATGTACCCCAACTGTGTTGGCTTTACTCCCAAACAAATAGACGCAAGTGCCTTCTCATCATCGGACTCCCACTTCTCTTTGACAACACCTGTCGCATCCTTCTTCAACTGACCACTAACTATTTTCCAGAAGCCACCATGGATGAGTACACTCTTCATCTGTATGGACCAACTATCATAGTTGTTCTCGTCCAGCTTCTCGATTTGTATTATCGGCGCACTCATTGTTGATTCACTTATACACTTATTCCTTACTCAACAAATTCCAAACACAATTTAGGCATCTGGGCCCATAACCTGATAAATTTTATTGTAACACACAAGTTTTAAAAGTAACGTATAAAATATTTATTAAAGCAAAAATGAAAAAATTTCTTTACAGTTGAAGGTTTTAAATGAGAGTGAGAATGAAAAGAAAAATGTCAAAAGCCATAAGTCAAACGTAACAACGTACACATTGTAGGGTTGCCATCTTATCTTCAACAAAAACAACCTTCAATCCATCATTATTCGCCTTTCGTAATTTGTAAAGCGTTTCTTCGGAGAAGACTTTCTATAGTGAATGCTACAATAGGGCTCTTGACTATGCCTATAAAGTTTGCTGAGGAGTTCAGCAGTTTCTTCGAAAACTACAACTTTGTTCACCACACCGAATTGTAGAAGATAATAAAAGCTCACTCCGACCCGTATAAACGATATTTGTTTTTTTTATTTTTTAGTTTAGAAAAACAATTCCAAGGCGCTAAAAATTTTTATTGCATATTTTAAAACTTTTAAATTGTTTGTTTACATACAATTTCAAATGCCAAGCTGTCGATATCATATTCTCGATAAATTTTATGCAACTAAGAATACGTAATACCAATCACCGAGCAACTCGGTAATGCCAATTTATTTACCATCCATTCATTAATTCCTTTTTAGAAATTGTTATAAATTCATCAGTAAGCTAATGGTCGGACATGATAAACTATTTTTTTTTTTTTATTTTATGCGTCAAAAAAGAAACTAAAAATATAATAAATTTAATTGCTTGAATAAAACTGCTATTGAAACAACAAACAATTTGTGATAAAGAACTCTTGCAGATATTTTTAGCCAACATTGGGAAGTACAGCGTTGCAAAAATCCCCTGTTTTCAATAATAGTGATTACATATATTTGTTTATTGGCTTTTGAATTTTCTCTTCAAAACAAAAATCACAAAAAGAAAGAAACAATATTGTTTTATATAAAACAAATAAAATATCATGTATGTATTTGTACATGTACATCTACATATGTATATATTAGTTAAATTCTCTAATTACATACATATCGTTACGTTTTTACCCTTTTAAAAACGTTTAAAATATGAGTTCGTAGATTGCATATAAAATAAATTTGTGTTTAGTTTTAAATCAATTCTTTATTGTTCGCACAATTCCGTGTGCCACCTTTGGCAATTTGATTTAAACAACAACAATTTGCTTTATTTGTTATTCTTCTTTACACTCTTCCGCGTACACACAAGCAATTGTTCGTTAAGGCCGTGTCAGATAAAACTATTGCTTCGCGTTGCGTTGCATATACGCTTTGACATTTGAGATAAATGTACATGTTCATATGGCACTTGTCACATAAACTGCTTTTAACGCAACGCAAAGCGAAAAGTTGGGCATCTCTCATCTTTTTGGTCGCTTTGACAATCAGCTGTTGATTATTCAGTAAATATTTTTGGCAAATTTGAGCGCAAATTTTATTGTTTCAATATTTTTCTTTAAATTTAAAGCTTTTTTGTTATTGTTTTGTTTTTATTATATTAAAAAAAAAGAGAGGTAAGTGAATTTTATATTTTGGAAGAAGTATTTAATATAATTTTCATAATTTTACTCAGTAAAAAAACTTACGCGCCCAACCACTTTTAAAGAGAAACAAACAACGCGAGTGTTGTCAAAGTTTTGGTTGTGTCATACACCTTTTGCTTTACGCTTTTCTCTCAAAGTTATAAACGTCACGCAAAGCAACAAAGTTTTATCTGACACGGCCTTTAGATCTTTACAACGAAGTTTTTCAAACCACAATTACTCTCTTCTCACACAACGCGTCTTCACACAAGACTGAATGAATTCTTTCTGATCCCGTTGCCTGCTTTGTCTTGAGTTTCATATCGCTGGGTAAACAGTCTAAAGAATGCTCTTGAAGGAGAATGACTCTGCCGTCGCGAAATCTCTATAAATGTAAACATGTTGTTTACGCTATTGTTGTTTGTGTATTTTGTCTACGGTTGTCCTTGCAATGTTGTTGTTGCCTGTTTGTTTATCTCCTTTTTTATGCTGATATTATTGCTATATTTCTGCTTATTCGTTGATCATGTAAACAAGTCCATTGTTTTGTTTTTGTATCTTATGATTATCATTCTAATAACACCATTTACATTTTCGTAACAATATTACTTTTTTGATTTTTTTTTACTATTATTATTTATTCATATTAAATTTTTTTCTAAATGAATTGAAAATTTCAGAAGATATACTCTGGCGATTATATAGGGTTATCCATTTCGTGGTTTCAAAAGTAAACGTAAATAAAACACATATAAAGTATTTTTTTCATGATATTCCCTTTTTATTGTAAAGTTTGAACATTGACATTATGTGTGCAACACTAGGTCATTTAAATGACCTCCATGCGAAGTGTTGCAAGCATTGATTCTTTTGAGGTAATTTTCGACCAGTTTTTGACACATATTGGGCGGTATCTCAGCCATAACTTGACGAATGTTGATTTTTAATTGCTCAAGAGTTGAAGCGTAGCCCCACAAAAAAAAGTGTAATGGTGTCAAACCGCATGATCTTGGTGGCCAGTTGATATCGCCACGACGAGAAATTACGCGGCCAGAAAATGTTTCTTGCAATAAAGCCATATTCGCTCGAGTTGTGTGGCATGTGGCACCGTCTTGTTGAAACCATATATTCTCCAAGTCGTATTCTTCAATAGCAGGCAAAAAAAAAATCATATGTTATCATATGACCATAACGCTCCGAATTGACGGTGACAGTCGTTCCATTGTCGTTTTCGAAAAAGTAAGGTCCAATTACACCTTCGGACCAAAGAGCGCACCAAACAGTGACTTTTTCTGGATGTAATGGCCTCACTTCAATTACTTGAGGATTCTCAGAACCCCAAATACGACAATTTTGTTTATTAACCGAGTGCTTCATCGGTGAAGAAAATTTTTTTCGAAAAAAGCACGATACGTGGCTGTGGCAGAATCACCATTTTTGTAGTAGGTTTTGATCATTTGTATGCGTTGTGTGGTAGTTATGCGATCCATTTTCGTCAATGTCAGACTTTCAACTGAAAAGAATGTCGAATTCCAGTCCCATACTTTTCAACCCACGAAATGGGTAGCCCTTTATAATAAAGACTGAGGCTTTATCGTCTCTTTAAATGAAATTTAAACATTAGCTTCGAATTATATTGACGATTTCTTTATTAGCAAAAATTAAAAATTTCAAAAAAGAGAATTGAGGATAATTTTTTTGGTGTTTAAATTCAATACAAGAAATGTGCAACCTTTATATGGGCCATTATTACAACCCGCCGTTAACCAAATGGACGATTTGAACGGGCAGATAAATTGTTTTTCATTATTATGAGTACGCAATAAGGTAGAAGTGAGCGTTCAACTAAAGGGAGGATCATGCTGCTGTTAACTTTTAAAATTAAGTTTATGTTAGATTTTGCCATGTTATATATTATTTTCAATATGGCAACTTCAAATTTATACAAAATGAGCATATGCAACAAAAAAGACGAAGCCCGTCGTACTGCGCTTAAAAAAACTTCTTTAATTGAGCAGTTTTATCGACATTGCGCCGGCACTGCCATACTTTTGAAAAAGTTAATTTTATGTTATCTGTAAGTTGTAATAATGCTATTTGCGGTAAGACAGTTGCCATGTTGCGAAATCTTTGGCTGGCGCAATATTTTACTCCATTTAATATTCGTATGCTGCTCGCAAAAACATATCTCATCCCCACTTTATTGTACGGGTGTGAACTATTTTCTAGTTGTGACTCAGTAAGTAGGAACAAACTCAAAATAACCTATAATAATATTGCTAGATATGTTTATGGTCGCACAAGGTACGATAGAATATCTGAATTCTCATATAGAATCTATAATACGACTTTTGAGAATTTGTTAAAATGCCGTACTCTGGTATACCTACATAAAATCATCTACATTAGGAAACCCCCTTACTTGTTCAATAGACTAGTTTTCTCAAGATCCAATAGAGGCTTGAAAATTAATAGTGTTAGATACCGCAAACAAATATCTGAGAGACACTTTTACACCAATGCAATTCGTCTCTGGAATGAACTCCCGAACAACATACAATTACTAAGCAATGCAAAGCATTTCAAGACTGCAATAATTAAATTTTTGAATGAACAATTACGCCCACACATTACCCTCACATTAAAGCCCAAAGTCTAGGAAACAAGTTGGATGAGTTCCGATATTTATTTGAGAACTCTGGAATTGATGCCATATGTGTTTCCTAAACCTGGTTCCATAGCGGGATAAGTGATAGCTTTTATGGTGTTAATGGTTACCGTGTTTTTCGGTCTGATAGATATAAACATGGTGGTGGAGTAGCAATATATGTAAGGAATAACATATCATGTAAAATCAACACTATCTTCAATCAACCGAATGACGTTGAATATGTATTTATTGAAGTCAATCACAATGGTACCACATTGCTACTCGGTTGTGTCTATAGACCGAATAGAAATATAAAATTTGATGGACTTGTCAGTCAACTAGAGCTCTTATCAGTGTCGTATCCTGAGGTCATAATAGCCGGAGACTTTAATTGTAATTTGCTTGCTGATGCCACTCTATCTCATATGATGTTATCGTTTAACTTATTTCCTATTAATGAGTCTAGACCTACCCACTTTACAAATACTAATAGCACCCTACTTGATTTATTTTTCATCAGTAATAAACATAAAGTTTTACATTATGATCAACTAACGGTACCAGCCTTTTCAAAACATGATCTCATCTTTGCAGTATATGACTTTGCAATACAGAAACCCTCCACAACGTTTAAATATCGTGATTTTCAGAGTCTTAATATCATGGCCTTAGAAAATGATCTTAATAATATACAATGGGATCAAATGTACCGCCTGTCGTCACTTGATGAACAAGTATCTCTAATAAACTTCACTATTTTGGAACTTTACAACAAGCATGTTCCTGTGAAAACTAAAACAGTCAGAAGCTGTGAACGGCCGTGGTTTAACAATGAAATAAAATCATTAATACAACGTCGGAATTATGTATATCGTTTGTGGAAACGATACAGGACACCAGAATATCGTGAGCAGTACTATCTAACTAGGAAAGCTGTTGTGTCTAAAATAAAACACAATAAATCTGTTTATTACTCCAATAAATTCAACAGCGCTGTTGACACGAAAAGGACATGGAAAATTATACATGATATTGGAATTGGTAAAACAACTAATCACGAAAGTGATGTCGATGTCAATGTGCTTAACGAATCATTCGTCAATATTCCTTTGCCAACTGTAAGCCCTTGTTTTTATTCTCAAATGCCACCAAATGAACCATCCGTTGCAAAATTTAGTTTTAAGTGCCTTGATCTTAATGATGTAGCAGAAGGTTTCTACGAAGTTAAATCAAATGCAGTTGGTTTGGATGATATTAATCCAAGGTTCATAAAGAAACTACTGCCATGGATAATACACCCTATTAGGTATTTGTATAATACAATTATTACAACCAGTACTTTCCCAACGGAATGGAAATATGCCAAAATCATACCAGTTCCAAAAAATGGCAATGAATATCGCCCAATATCAATTTTACCATACCTTTCCAAAGTTTTCGAGCGAATTATTTATAAACAAATGGTTGCATTTATAGATCAGTACAATTTATTAACTGACCGTCAATCAGGTTTTCGATCTCAACATAGCTGTTTAACCGCTCTGACCGATGTAATCGAAGACATAAGAAATAGTTTAGACAATGGGAGGATAACATTCTTAGTTTTGCTTGACCATTCTAAGGCCTTTGATACTGTTCACCACTCAATACTGTGCTTCAAACTTGCTAGAATGTTTAACTTCTCTTCTACAGCCGTTAAATTGATGTCCACATACTTAACAGACAGATGGCAATACGTCTCCAATAAAGGACTACTTTCTAACCCTCTTCGCGTGACAAGAGGTGTTCCGCAGGGCTCCATATTGGGACCATTACTGTATTCCATTTACGCTAACGATATACCAGAGCAGCTTAAACATTCTAGAATTCAAATGTATGCTGATGACATTCAACTCTACCTTGATAGCTCTATAGCTTCCATCAACATTGGAGTTAGAGATCTTAACATTGACCTTAACAACATTTCTCTTTGGGCGACTGCAAATGGTTTAAGGATTAACCCTAAAAAGTCAAAATGTATTGTAATTTGCAAAAAATCCGCAAAAATTGAATCCAGTATTAATGTTTTCTTGGGTGGTAGCAAGATTGACATTGTTAATTCTGCCAGAAATCTTGGCGTGGTTTTCAACAATACGCTAACCTGGCCGGATCACATAAACCAAACATGTGGAAGAGTTTATAGTATGCTAAGGTGCTTATGGGCTTCGCAGTATTACACTCCACCAAAAATAACACTACTTCTGGCTAAAACTTATTTAATACCAACTCTGCTGTATTCGTCTGAAGTCTTCTCCGGCTATAATTCAAAAGACACTGCGAAACTCAACAGTACTTTCAACAACATTGTACGTTACATATTCTGCCTAAGGAGATTTGATCATGTCTCTCACTTCTCCAACCGCATATTTAATATCTCCTTTAGTAACTATATAAAGTTAATGAACTTGGTTTTCCTTCATAAAATTATTATATCGGAGCACCCAAAATATCTTCGCAAACGCTTAAGGTTCATGAGGTCCTTAAGGGGAAAGGGTATTGTGCAGATTCCTCATCGGGATGCAGCGTCCGAGAGACAATTTTTCATATTAAGCATCCGACTCTGGAACCAACTTCCTCCAAACATGCAAGTTATTGGCAACGCAAATAAATTTAAACATGTACTATATCAATATTATCAAACGTAATCTGCTATAAATGTCAGTTGTAAATATTGTTATTTATTCTTAACTATCTTTATTTTTATTTAAATTTTATTTATATTATTGTTTTTTTTATTTATTTATTTTATTTATTTTTATTTCTTTTTTATAAGTTTTGAATTTTATAACTATTGATATAACTTGTCAGATTCTGATACTTTAAATTATAAGATATTATGTCTTGTTGTATCAGAAATTCAAATTTAATAAATAAATACAAATACAAATACAAATACAAATACAAACAATAATGTACAATTGTAATTAATTAATCATATTTTTTAGTATAATTGTAAATTTTGTTTTTAATAATATTTATTTTATTAATTTATTTTTAAGGTTATTATATTTTCTTATTTCTCAAACTTTGTTATGCCTATATCCTTAGCAGTACTATTAAATAAGATGATATCCTGTTGTACTGTATTTACGCTTGAATAAATAAATAAATAAATAAATTACTGTCTAAATCAGAGCCCGGCAATTCCTATGCACGCGTGCATGTCAGTCATTACTAAATTTACAACAACGTACTCTCACCATCAAAAACACACTCAGTCTCGTTTGAGCATTCATTGAAGGAGGTTGTGTTGTCGCATGCTTCTTGCTTTTGTACATGAAGATCTGCTAATGCAGGGATGTACAGTATAAATATCCCAGAAAGTTTTCTATTAAATATGTATATTTCCAAAAAAAAAGAACAAATTTTAATCTAAAATGCTTTCTTAAATCAATATAATCAAAGAAGTCTAAACGAATTTTACAAATTTTAATTTAATAAACTAATATTTTTAATTAAAATACCACCATTTAAAAATTTAAATTTTCCATGCCTGCATTGTAGTGAATGTAAGAGTATAAATTGTTCTCTTTTCTTATTTTTCGCTCTCGCAACAATTGACCAATAGCAAGTGTTGCCGGGCTCTGGTCTAAATTATTCAGCAACGAAGTTCTCGTGTTCACGGGTAACATTATTTCTAGCTGAATACAACATGAACACATTTTTATTCTGACGTTGAATTACATTGCTTCTACCTATAAAAATAGTAGAACAGTATACCTTTTTTGGTAATAAAGTTAAAGTTTTGTATACTACCGCTTACATTCTTGATGGAGTATACATACACAATTAGCCAATACAACCCTTCAGTCAGGATTACGACCTAGATTCTCACACCACTTATGTTGTGTGCGTTAATTTTATACGTGAGTGGCGGAACCTGCAGTTTAATGTCGACTCCGAACGACTGATTTTTGAGAAACTTCTTCATGGCAGATTTATTTACTCCCAGAGTTTTTGCCAGAAATCTGCTGTGAGGAAGTCGCCGAAGAAATATTTCATTTTGATATCTGACCTGGGGTTTGAACCGTGGCCTTACGGTTTAATAAGCCGACACACTACCTACTCATGTTTACGGATAACATTATTTCTAGCTGAATGTCACATGAACACATTTTTACTCTAACGTTGAACCACATCGCTTCTACTTATAAAAATAGTAGAATAGTGTACCTTTTTTGATAATAAAGTTACAGTTCTACTTACTACCGCTTTAGTATTACTTGCATTCTTGGTGGAGAATTCAGGTCGTAAAATGGAGGTGAGAATGAAAAATCGAATTTATTTTTTTTTTTAATTGGTTTGAGTTCTTAATTAAAGTTCGTAATAGAAAAATCTATATCCCTTGTGTTCTCAGGCTTATTTATTAAATTGTTGTAAATTTTTATTGACCAGCTTGTATGTTTGAATTTGAGAAAACTAGGCCTTTGGTCTTCTCATCCGTATTTCTTAAGCAATTACAGTTAATGTACATACATACATAATTGGCCAATACAACCCTTCAGTCAGGATTACGGCCTAGCTTCTCAACAGTTGATGTACATTTTAAATTTTAACTAATTTATTGGCACTGTATTGTTTGTTCAAATTCCAGTTTAGTTTGCTTTAGTTATAATCTCGCAATCTAAGGGTCAATAACAGTACACCTAATTCTACCGTCAACAATTTCAAAAAATTTAAATCCACTAAATTAGTATCAAATTATTTTACGGCGTTAATAATCAATTTCGTTTTCATATATTGAATATTTCTTGTGATGTATAGATTTTTCTTTATGACTAACTGTATCAGCTTCGGTAGACCACCCACTCAGATCGGCATTGTAGACAGTGAAATAAATACTTGGCTTAAGTGCTTGAGAAGAAGCACGTGTTTTAATATAATATAGGCACTATGGGTCTAAAATCTTCAGTCTTAGAGTCAGACGCCTAACAAGACTTGGACTTGGAGGAACCTGAAGATTCGAAACTGCAGAAGTTTTTCGCTATCTGTCTAATGCGATATCCTGAGGACCATATATATCTCCACAGCACGGATAAGTGAATTCTTCACAGCAAAGGAAGTGAGCTTCCAAGAATTCTTATTGTTAGTATTCTATTATCTATCAGATTTCTATCGTTACATGTTGAAAAAAAAAACAACTTGTAAGCAACTTGTATTGGAAAACATTTCTGACCTACTATAAACATCTCTCCAGAACTGTCTTTGAGCAGATATTTGAATTCATTGTATCATTATTTATATGTGCCCATTGATTACTTAATTTGACCTCATTATCAGTTTCCTTCGTTCTTCTGCAATTTCAAGATACCATATGTGCTTTTCCTAATTTTTCTCCTTTTTGTATCAGTTATATCGTCAACGAAGGTCAAACGCACGCTGTACAGTACGTGTGGTGATTTTGATTAAAATTATATATGTATATATATAGTATATATATGTAAAACCGTGGTAGAGGGATAGCTAATTTTGTGAGTCGAGATTTTGAATTTTAAAAAAATCGATTTTTCGCCAAAAATTACATGAAAATTCTCTTGACTTTTATAGGTTATGTTGCCATGGTTTGTGTAAATGTATATACTACCCTAACAAATATTAATTCACACACCAAGCCTTTCTGTTTGATATACCAATATATATATTTTTATATATCAATCCAATCATATATATGTATGTATATATAACTAATGTTTGTTTGTATGTACCTTATAGAATCGTTGCATCTATGCATTTGATCATGTTATGATCTTTAGCAAAGTTGTTGCGCATGAGCCGACGAAGGTTTCTAAGTTGATATGACCAATTTCCGACAGGTGACGCCACTGAAAATTACTCAAAATTGTGCATTCTTTTAACAAAGTTGCTGCGCATGAGTCGACCGAGGTTTCTACGTTGGTGCGATTAATTTCCGATAGATGGCGCCACTGAAAATTATTCAAAATAAATGACAAGCAATTGGTCGACCTACACCTCAAGCACGGAAGTGTAAGAAAAAACTCAAATCAAGTTTTGCTTATATTTTATTTTTTCCTTTTACGGTCTTGTCTTTACAACTGCACTTTTCATAATGACTATACTTATATATACTATAATTAACAATACAATTTTCAGCATTGCCAGATTCAAATTAAACAGATTATCACCTATCTAGGGTTACCATCGCCTACAGTTCGGCCATCCTGACTTCAAATCGTCCCGATTTCGTCCGAAGTATGTCGGCTCCGTGTTTCCTTACGCCATCCTTTCAAATTTGCCGCTTCCCATATACCCTCATAAGGTATCTGTGTCAATTGAAATCCTTCCACATCCTTTATTACATACCTATCGTTTCCCAGAACTTTGCTGACCCTATATGGCCCCTTAAACTTCGGTGCCATTTTCCTACAGACGCCTGGAGTACTTATGTAATTCCTAACCATAACATAATCGCCTACCTTATACTCAGACATAACTCTATTTCGATCCTTCAACCTTCTATTGTACTCCTGATTCTCTACAATCTTCCGCGCTGCCTCGTTCCTAGTCTTACATAAATTCCGCTCAACCCCAGAATCAATTTCCTCCAATTTCTCTCTAAGAAAATCTATAACCATTCCCCTTTGACGCACTCCAAACAAAAGTTCACTCGGCGTTGTACCCGTACTCTTATGCTTCATATTATTCATTGCGAATTCAATGTCAGGAAGCACCTTGTCCAAACTTGATTCCCTACCCGCGGCCGTCAACTTTGCGATCATGGGGCCCAGGCTCCGATTCACCCGTTCCACCTGACCATTCGCCTGGGGCGAACCCGTTGCAATCTTCACATGTCGAATATTATTACCATCAAGAAAATCACTAAACATTGCCGAAGTAAATGCACTACCACGATCGGAAACTATCATTCTCGGGCGACTATACGAGTCAAAATATTGCCTCATACACCTAATCACCTCCCCCGTGCCCGTTGAACAAACCGCGTATAGCCTAATAAACTTCGTGAAGGCATCAATAATCAAAAATACGAATTTTTTCCTACACTTTCGAAGCGAAACCGGCCCAAAATGATCAATGTGAATCGTCTGAAAAGGGATATTACCCTTAGGAATGCTATGCATCAGTCCCTCATGTTTCCCTGTTTTCGCTGAAAAAGCAATACATTTCAGACAATTCTCTATGTGACTTCTAATTTTCTCCTTCATTCTAGGAAACCAGTACGCAGTCATAATCGCACTCATAACCTTATCACACCCCATATGCCCCATTTCGTCATGGTACTTAAAAAGCACACTACTCTCCATAGGCGCCGGGACATAAAATAACAGATTGTCCGCAGTTTTCCTATAAACCAAGCCATTTCTCATTTCGTACCACTTACTTTCGGTGTTCTCTAGTTCACTACGAATTCTATTTATCTCCCTATCCTTGCACTGACAAATCGACAAATTCTGTTCAAAAGTATTCTCCTCAAGAACCAAAACACTCGACAGTCTACTCAGCGCATCTACGTGCCGCATCTTCGTCCCCGCCCTGTGCTCCAAGGTATAGTCAAAGTTTTGGAGCTCTAAGGCCCATCTCGCTATTCTAGGATTAATCTCCCTCTTATTCAAAGTCAAAGTCAACGAGTTACAATCAGTTACTATCTTAAACCTGATTCCCTCCAAGTAAATCCTAAATCTTCTAAGTGCATAAACAATGGCAAGAGTCTCGAGCTCGAAACTGTGATATTTCGACTCACAATCCGTCGCTCGCTTCGAGTAGTAAAAAACTGGATGAAAAATACCATCACTTTTCCTCTGCATTAATATCGCCCCAAAGCCCAATGAACTTGCATCACAATGGAGCTCGGTCTCATCCCTATGATCATAAATAGCCAATATGGGCGCCTCAATCAGTCTAGACTTCAACCTTTCAAAACATCTTATTTCCTCCTCGCCGAACCTGAACTTGGCATTTTTCCTAATAAGAGCATACAGCGGCTGAGCCTCAATCGAAAAATTTTCTATAAATCTCCTAAAGTACGAACACAAACCGAGAAAACTATGTACTGCCCTAGTGTTTCGGGGAATAGGAAAATTTTCAATCGATCTAATATTCTTCGCATCCGGCCGAATGCCATCCTTAGAAATAATATAGCCCAGGTACCTTATCTCTGACTTCATGAAATTACACTTATCCAATCTTAATTCTAAACAATTCCTCACCAACTTACCGAAAACCCCCGCAAGAATCTCCAAATGCTCCTCAACGGTCTCGGTTGCCACCATAATGTCGTCCAAATAAATCGCCAATTTGCCTGTTCTAATTTCATCGTCAAATATTTTGCTAACAAATCGCTGAAAAGTCGGTGGTGCATTCTTCAAACCAAATGGCATCTTTAAGAACTCGTACTGCCCCATTGGCGTAACAAAAGATGTATATTTCACAGACTCATCATTCACATTCACATGATAAAATGCGCTCTTCAAATCAAGCAAAGAAAAATAACGTTTATTCACAAGCCTGTCTAACAAATCATCAATAAGCGGCAACGGAAAATTATCCTTACATGTGTTCTTATTCAATTCCCTGTAATCAACACAAAGCCTAAGGTCACCACTTTTCTTCCGAACCAAAACGATTGGAGAAGCGTATTCGGACATACTCGGCCTAATAATACCCTTTTCTAATAGTTCGTCTAAAATATGCCGAACATTCTGTTTCTCACCATATGAGAGTCTTCTTGGGGAGCAGCTAAATGGCCTCTCATTCCTCAAATTAATCTTAATTTCCCATTCAACTTCAGGTTTATCGGGACGTTTGCAGTTCAGGTAACAATCTTCAAATATTCTCTGAAATTGTCTACTAAATTCACTAGATACATATTCATCATCTATAATCAAATTCTCATTTTCGACTTCAATATTCATTATATTCTCGCATTCCCTTTCATAATCTGTTTTCAATCTAAATTTTGACTCATTCAAAAAATTCCGACCTAGGAGCACTGGATAGCCCATTGTACCGTTTGGTACCACAAATAAATCAATACTAACTGTCATTCCTTCAAAATAAATTAAAGCCTCAACTTTTCCTTTTACAATAAGGGGACTTTTATTCAAACCAAAATAATTCAAATTCATATTATCTTCCTTTATCAATATGCTCGGTACGAACTGTTCCCTCACTAGGCTGATGGGGCTACCAGTATCTAACAATGTTCCTAAAGAAGAATTGAACCTAAAATAATTATCCTTAAAATCTATATTAATAAGTCTTACATATTCAGTGTCGTCCTTGCCATCGTTAATATGATGCACAGATTGCATCCTCTCAATTTTATTGCCGGGTGGCACATCCTTTCTTTTGCGGCAGGCTGCAGCAAGATGATCCATTTCACCACATACGAAACACGCCCCTGATTCTCTTTTCGGCTTGCGACATTCATTGGCCATATGACCCATCGAATTACAGTTGTAGCAACGAATTTGTTTTGCTTGTGTGCCTCCATGAATCGATACATTGCCTAATTGTTCATTTATAATTGGTGATTTTTCTAAGCGTACCTTGTTAAACGCATCCAACAACTGTTCCTTGTTTTTAAAGCCTTGCATTTTAGCCTGTGTCTGCAATGTGTAATTTGGAATACCTTCGATTAAATACTCTACCATTTCGTCATCTGGTATGTTTATTTTATTAGCCAAAATGCTTTTATTGTGATAATATTCTTGAAAGGGTTCGTTGCGCTGCCATTTACGTTGTTCAAATTGTCTTTTTAGCGATAGGCGACTTGAACGATCTCCAAAAATTTGCTTAATTTCTTTTAAAAATTCATCAACATCAACTGTCATTAAATTTGGTTTCGAATAAAACCAGTCGAGAGCTTTTCCTTTTAACCTGTTAGAAATTAATGCGCGCATATTATTTTCATCGAGATCAAAAACAGACTTTACATTTCTTAGCTGCATTTCCCAGTGTTCGAAACTATCATTTTGGCCGGAGAACTCTGACACTAAATCTTTTGCAAAAGTAAAATTAAAATTTTTATCGGTTTTGATTCCCTTGCCTGTACTACATGATTGCTCTTTGTTTATTTTCATGACTTCTCTTTCATTTCGCAAAATTTCATTTTCTTTTCTTTCGAGCTGTATTTCCCTTGCTAGCAATTCAATCTTTCTCTTTAAAAATTCTATTTCATTTTTCAGCACAACCGTAGTCAATTCGTTATCTACACACTTCAAACATTTGCTCTTATAAATTTCCAAACTGTCTTTTTCGATTTCTCTTAATATTTCACACTCCTTTTCTATTCCATTTCTTTTTTCCGTAACTTTGTTGTTATTCTTACTTGTTTCTTTTCTATTTTTTTCTGGACAATCGTACATTTGCTTTTCATTTGCTCTCTCATTTTGGCTTTCAAGTTTGTTGTTGTTTTCGTTTTTGTATTCTTCTTCGTTTTGTTCGTTTTCGTTGTCTTGCTTGTTTTTTGCAACTGCACTGGCTTCATTTGGGTTTTTCTTGTAGTTGTTATTTTCTTCGTATTTGTGACCGTTATCCAATGCATTTTTGTTGGTGTAGTCATCTTTCACTAATACATTGTTGTTGTTATTTTTGTCATCACTGTCTTCTCCGTCATTTGCGTCTGCCTCACCATTACCAGCAATATAAAGTTGTTCAAGATCGTCCACCGCTTCATCTTGTTCACTACTCTCCTCTGTAGGGAATACACCCCGTAATTCTGCTGGAACACCCCGCAGACGTAAAATCAATTCATTTTTATTTCCATCACTTTTTATTCCAATAGATCGCAGCCAATCTTTTAACTGTTTCACAGTGTATTTATTTAAATTATTAGTGTCGAAAGGCATTATGATGCGTGCCCACTTCTGATGTTGTAAGAAAAAACTCAAATCAAGTTTTGCTTATATTTTATTTTTTCCTTTTACGGTCTTGTCTTTACAACTGCACTTTTCATAATGACTATACTTATATATACTATAATTAACAATACAATTTTCAGCATTGCCAGATTCAAATTAAACAGATTATCACCTATCTAGGGTTACCATCGCCTACAGAAGAAAAGAGCATTACTAGCCTCAGAATCAGACAAGCAACGAGCATTGAGACTGGAAAACCTTCGAGTATATGTCGCTGAGACCCGTTCGCTTAAACAACGAGAAGTTAGATTAGAAGTTGATCGAATGCGTACTACTCAGGCCTGTTCATCTGAATCATCTGGACAAAGGGAAACAAAATCAATAAAATGATTCAAAATTAATTGGATATTTGTGTAATGTCTTTCCTTCAAATTTATTTTATTTATTTAGCGCAGGGTACAGCTAGTTCTATATTAATTCTATATGTTTGGATAAATTTATTGAAAATACAAACCAAAAAAAAATTTCATTGTTTTTAAACCAAAATTATGGAGCTTTAAATATTGGTGAATTAATATTGGTTAGGGTAGTATATGTCGAATAGAATAGTCGCCGTAGTCTAGTAGGTAGTGTGTTGGCTTATTATCGCAAGGCCACGGTTCAAACCCCAGGTCAGATATCAAAACGAAAATATAAGAAAAATATTTCTTCGGCGACTTCCTCTCAGCAGATTTCTGGCAAAAACTCTGAGAGTAAATGAACTTGCCATGCAAATTTTCTCAAAAATCTGTCGTTCGGAGTCGACTTTAAACTGTAGGTCCCGCAGCTCATCTATAAAATTAACACACACAACATGAGTGGTGTTGAGAAGCTAGGCCGTAATCCTGACTGAAGGGTTGTAATGGCCAATTATGTATGTATGGATATTTCGCATTACTTACTTACTTACTTACTTAATTGGCCATAACAACCCGTTTAACGGATTTCGGCCTGCCGTAACACATCCTTCCAGGCGCCTCTGCTTCTTGCGCGCCTACGCCAGTTGGTCACACCAATCGATGACAGGGCTTCCTCGATTTGGTCCTTCCAACGGATACAAGGTCGTCCTCTTCGCCGACTTCCGCAGATTCCCGCATCAAATACCCGTCTCGCCGGAGCATCCTCCTCCATTCGAACGACATGGCCGAGCCAGCGCAGCCGCTGGATATTAATGCGCTGTACAACGTCTACGTCGTTAAGGAGCTCATACAGCTCACTGTTGGATCGGATACGGAAATCATCGCCAACTCGCACTGGACCGAAGATCTTGCGTAGGACTTTTCTCTCGAACACTCGCAAGGCTGCTGCATCTGTTCTTAATAGGGTCCATGCCTCTGCGCCATAGAGAAGCACGGGGAGGATGAGCGTCTTGTAGAGTGTTAGTTTTGTCGCGCGAGAGAGGTCTCTGCTACTCAATTGCCTACTGAGACCATAGTAACACCTGTTGGCAAGAGTGATCCTACGCTTGATCTCCAGACTGACATCATTTCTGGTGGTAACGGCGGAGCCAAGATAGATGAATTCCTTGACCGTATCAAAAGTATAGTTATCGGCCGTAATCTGAGAATCAATACGCCGCGCGTCTCTACTTGTCGATAACATATACTTTGTTTTGCCCTCATTTACTGCCAGACCCATCTTACTAGACTCTCGTTCAATAGCACTAAAGGCAGCAGTAACATCTCGCTTGGTACGCCCTATAACGTCAATGTCGTCAGCGTACGCAAGCAACTGGACACTTTTTTGAAAAATAGTGCCATTGCGATGCACTCCCGCCTTTCGCAGAACACTCTCCATGACGAAGTTGAAGAGGTCGCATGATAAGGGGTCGCCTTGTCTGAAACCTCGCACGGTATCAAAAGGTTCGGAGAGGTCCTTTCCTACCTTGACGGAGCTGCAGGAATTGCTCAACGTCATTCTGCATAGCCTGGATATTTCGCATTACACCGATTAAATATCTGTCACGGCTTTTCCGGGAGGAGCGCCTCCGAAAAGTCCAATTTCTCGTGACTCAAGCAATATAACTTAAGACGAATTCGATCAATTTTATGGCTTATATTAGCATTGAGAACCAGTGTGGTTTATGGGTTATTCATATACATCTGCTACCTGAACATGTCCTTAGATCGCTCATGTAAAGTCCTGTTGTAATCACATGTGATTGGCGTCTAAATCATCCAATCTGAGTCTTGCAGAGTCTTAGGTGCCTATGTTAGTATTAAATGGCATGACATACAAAGTTTTGCAAGTAAGTATTACTGACGTGATGACAGTTGTTTTAATCTACCAATTTAACAAATATTCGGTATTGTCACATCATTCCACGAACTTCGATTTTCATCTCCAAATTAGTAAAGCAATAGTTTTGCAGACAAGCAATGTTTTTAAAATTAATATCTTTAAAAATTAATTAAGAATTTTAATATTAAATGTTTTCGAATTAGCGTTCGACTCTAGACAATCATAAATTCGTATTTAATCTTATCATTTCTCGTATAATATAATTATTTGGAACTTTAAGTACATTCTAGGAAAAGTTTAATTTTTCAATGAAAATTCGATAACAAAATATTTTTTTTCCGAATATTATACAATAAATATGTACGAGTATGTTAAGTTTCATTTGTATTTATTTAAAATATCATTCATAATATGATTACTGAAATCATTTCTTATTAATTTGTACACAATTATTTATTAGATAAACTTAAAGGTTTAAAAGAAGATGTCAAAATGTTCAAGATTTAATTACATAAACAAGTATTGATTGATTGATTTAAAAGTAATTAAAATACAAATTAAAAGTATATTATGATTATAATATGAAAACAAAGATATTCGAAAAATAACTCATGTATTCTGATTCATCGTTACATCCATCAGTTTTTACGATTACTGTACACAACCACTAAGGCAATTGTGCTTAATAGGCTGAGCGACGTTTATAGTTGCGGATGTTGTTTGCTAAACAGCAAGCGAAAATAAATCCGACAAACTGAAATGAAAGAAATTACAAATAAATGAACATTAAACTGAAGGAATACTACGTATGTACCTCAATGGCGGCAACTCCCAAACCGGCATATTTAATTATATCAGCATTTACATCCCAATAATGGACAAAAGCCTCTTTACAGCCAGTTTTAAAAACAGTTTCGTAACGGCAGTCCTGTGGATTTTTGCAGCACGAGGTTGGATAATAGCCTTTGAAACTGTAATCCAAGTAGCTTTGACGGCCACAGCATTCCATCTGTAAGTATGGAAATATTACTCATATAAGAATTATTAGTTTAAGACACCCACATGGATTTACTTACACTTATTTGAATTGCATCCATGTAATCAGCGGAAGTTGTTCGCTGCTGCCAGGCTTTTTCTACTATGTCACCCATAATGATTAAATAGTTGGACTTTTGTAGCCACATATAAGTAACCAATACCAACTGGCCAATCATAAGAACAAACAGCAAAATCGAGTACTGAAATCAAGATTTAGTCACTTAGTAATCGTAAAAATAAATTGAGTAAAATAGTAATGATTTCTTACGATATACTTACAGTCATGGACATGCAATAGCTCTCCCTGATGGCTCCACAACAACCAAAGAATGAAATCATTAATATAACGATGCCAAGAACGATCATTGTTATTGGCACTTGTTGGGACTTAAGGGCCTCCGCAAAGTCTTCGACTGTATGAACATTGCTGAACAGTAGAGCTCCAAATATTATCAGTAATATGCCGCATATCTGTAATGAAAACATAGAAAACAATATAGAATACATTTTTATTTCATCATCTTATTTTTTATTATTATTATTATTATTTATTTATTTATTTATTTGTTCAAAACAATACAACAAGAATAAATCTTATATTACAGTATTGCTTAGCAATTGTTATTAACTTTAAATTTGAGTAATCTATTTTTAACTAATTTAACAAATTAAAAAAAATTAATTAAAAAACAAAAAAAAGGAACTTAATATTTAAGAAAATAAAATAATATTTAAGTAAGGAAAGGGAAAATATCACAATAATATTAAAAAAAGAAAACAAGAATATCACAGTTATAATAAGACTAAGGGGAAAAAAAAACATTTACAAAGTTAAAGAAAATTATCTATGCAAAGTGCTTAAAAATGGCATTTTTGAAATGGGTTACATTATTGATTTTTTGTATTTTAGGGGGAAGTTGGCTCCAGAGACGGATGGAGTGAATGAAAAAGTGTTGTTGAGAGATGACCTTGTTATATTTCATAGAATTTATCTTGTTCCCTCTATTCGACCTAGAAAATACTAGTCTCTCATATAAATAAGGTGACTGTCGACTATATATTAATTTGTGCGGGAACAGCAGAGTTCGTTAATTCATTAAGTTGTCAAATGTGACATTATAAATTAGTCGAGCGAAATGCGGTATACTCCTATTTCTCCTAATGCCAAAAATATATCGTGCTATAGCGTTGTAAGTTACGTTAAGCCTTCGTCTAGCTCACATCCGTACATAAAAGTCGGTAGTAAATCTGTCTTCGCCAATAGCATTCGAATATTAGTTGGTGTAAAATACTGTGCCATCCAGAGATTTCTAAGCATCGCAAAAGTTTTTCCACAGTTCATTTTGACGTGATCCGACCAATTTAGTTCCCTATTCAGAGTTACACCAAGATTTTTTGTTGTTCCAACAAAGCCTATATTTGATCCATTAATTTGAATTGGTGGTAGATATGCGATCAAGTTTTCAGGTGCTCCTATCAGTAACGCCATTGATTTGTCGGGGTTTATACTCAGACCATTTGCAGATGCCCATAAATAAATTTGATTTAAATCCTGGTTTATCAAACCTATGCAGTAGGGGGCATCACTAGCATTACAACTTATGTATAGCTGCACGTCATCAGCATACATGTGTATTTAGCAATGTTTTACTTGCAACGATAGGTCATTAGCATATATCGAGTACAACAATGGGCCAAGTATAGAGCCCTGTGGCACACCCCTTGGCATTGCACAGCTTCTGGATACAACGGAATTATGGCTAACACTCTGACTTCTGTCGGTTAGATAGGAGGAGATTGGTTTTAATGCAGTTGAGGAAAAATTGCACATATATATATACAGTGTATCACTAAAGTGAGTATGCAGCATGAAAATAATTAAATATCCCAATATTTTTTCCAAAAATATGGAGAATATTATATATTTTTTTACACTTACAATAATATATAATAATGCCTTACACAAAAACACAAACATACCTCAAAATAATTATCCCTTCATCATATCTCGTTATCATTTCTTAAAAAATAGAAAAAATCACATCACAAAAGTAAGTATGCACTTTTTAAAGTTTTGATCTGCACTTAAACTAAACGCATTTTAATCGCGGAAGAAGTGAATAATTGTTATTATAAATAAATATAAATAGATAAATAAATATAAAAAAATTAAATAAATAGATTAAATACCGAAATTTTTTCTTAACTTTTATTATGGCCCCTCATGGAAAAGAACTTTCACAAGATTTAAAAGATGCAATTATTAAACTTTATAAAGAGCAGAAAAGCCAACGTGAAATTGCAAAAAAATATTAATAAAAGTAGCTCCACAGTGCAAAAAATAATAGAAAAGTATAATAAGAAGGGAAATACAAATAACAAGTCCCGACCTGGGCGTCCAAAAATCTTCAATGACAGGGAGAAACGAATTATCACCAGAAAAATAGAAGTAAATCCCAAGATGAGCGCTCCAAAAACTATGTCAGAAATAGAAAAATAGACTGGAAAAACATGTAACCCACAAACCATTCGTCGAGTTCTGTATGCTTCTGGTTACCATGGCCGTAACATCCGCAAAAAGCCATTTGTGAACAGCACCAATAGAAGAAAACGGTTGGACTTCGTAAAGGAGTACGAAATCAAGGATGAAAATTTCTGGAAATCAGTTATATTTTCTGATGAGAGTAAATATAATATTTCTGGCTCA
The DNA here is from genome assembly GCA_930367235.1 of Sarcophaga rosellei. Taxonomy (NCBI): domain Eukaryota; kingdom Metazoa; phylum Arthropoda; class Insecta; order Diptera; family Sarcophagidae; genus Sarcophaga; species Sarcophaga rosellei. The sequence continues at coordinate 48,169,611 of OV884021.1, read as the reverse complement.
GATGGATGTCAAAAAGTGTGGAGAAAAGTGAGCACTGCGCTCGATCCAAAAAATATGGCTGCCACAGTAAAACATGGTGGTGGAGCGGTTATGGTATGGGGGTGTATGACAGCATCAGGTGTTGGAAATCTTGTGTTTATCGAAGGTACAATGGATAAGACGGTGTATTTGAACATTTTAAAAAACAACTTGCATCAAAGTGCAGCTAAATTGGGACTAACAGGATCATTTGTATTCCACCAGGACAATGACCCTAAACATACAGCCCATATCGTTGGAGATTATCTTTTGTGTAATACGCCAAAACAACTAAAAACTCCTTCCCAATCACCCGACCTTAATCCAATAGAACATCTGTGGGATTATCTTGAAAAAAAAATCAGAATTCATGTCATTACAAGTAACGACACCCTTAAAACTGCACTACTTGAGGAGTGAAATAAAAATCCACATTCGGTTACCCAAAATCTTATAACATCTATGCCATCGAAATTGAAGTCAGTCCAAAAGGCAAAGGGCTATCCAACAAAATATTAAATATCAGCCTGACTTCAAAAATTTAATCATAGTGTCAATTTTTGTGAACTGCATACTCACTTATGTGACCTGAATTCTAACCATTTTGTTAATTATATTGTTATCAACCAGTAATGAATTAGAAACATTTTTGTTCCTTATTACTTTTCTTAAGTTTATATGTAAAATAAATGAAAAAATATAATATTTGTGTTTTTATTTCAAATCTTAAGCAATTTTTCCAATAATTTCAAATATATATATCGCTGCATACTCACTTTAGTGATACACTGTATATACATATATTATAGTTTAAGTTCCAAAATAGAATGATGGACAGTATCAAATGCCTTAGAGTGATCCAGTAGCACAAGAAAAGACATAGTGTGACGTTTATCAATTTGACACCTAATTTTCTCGGTTACATCAACCAACGCACTAAGACAGCTGTGTTGTGGTCTAAAACCGGATTGCCTTTTCCAATTAACGAGTTAGTATATAGATAACTACTAATTTGTATATGAACTAATTTTTCAAAACCTTCGATAATTAAGGCAATATAGCAATAGGCCGAAAACTTTTTTATTGTCACGATTTTAACATGTTTCCATGAAGATGGGTACGTAGAGGTGGTGACAATTATATTGAAGAAATGGGTGAAATGGGTTTAAGAACTATCTGGAGTGCAGAACTTACCGTGTGAGAATATGTGACAACAACAGCGAAGAAGTGGCAATAGATTGTGGTGTGCCACAGGGCTCCAAACTGGGACCAATACTATATTTAATATACGCCAATGAAATGATAAATGCACTTCAAGGAAGTACAACTTTTGCTTACGCAGATGATACCGCAATAGTGGTCTCAGATAAAAACATCGAATATGCCACAGAAATAATGCAGAAACAATTAAATATAGCAGCGAAATGGTGTCACGACAATGGCCTAATTATTAACGCGACAAAAACGAAAATGATGCATATAAAACCTCCACATCTTACACAGTCAAATATATATTTAAAATTTCACAATTACGAATGTATTCACAGAAGTGCCAAAAACCTTAATACAATAGACGATAGGTGCGACACAAATATAGAATTAGTGGAAACGTACAAATACTTAGGAGTATATGTTGATAATAAGTTTAAGTGGAAGACCCATATTACAAATCTACAAAAGAAACTACGCAAATCTGCATATATGCTTTATCATTTAAGTTACTGCTCTACAAACGATGTTCTAAGACAAGCGTATCACTCATTGGCCGAATCTTACATACGACACGGTATCACTGCATGGGGAGGTTCAACACATTGTAGAATACTACAAAATACACAAAATCAATTACTAAAAATTCTTGGAAAAAATAACCATTTCTTACATAACACATATAACAACAATCACCCACTAAATGATAGCAGCAACAACATTCAAAGCAACACAACACTTTACTTCAATACTACACTTAACATATCCAACAACACACGCCCAGATACAATACAACGAAATATTTCCGTCAATACAGTCAACAACTCGTCCTCTAATAACATCGCATCAGTAACCTGGAATTTGCAAACAAACAGCACATCGTTAACAACCAACAACACAAGAACAGATACAACAACCAACATAGCAACAAACACAACAGTAGGCACAACAGCAAACACTACAGCAACAAACACAACAACAAACATAACAACAAACACAACAACAAACATAACAACAAACACAACTACAAATACAACTGCAAACACAGCAATAAACAATTCAAACAATCTAGCCTCTAAACTTAACCTTTTAAACATTAAAAGTATTTACTATTTCACATTAATAAATGAATTTCATAAAGACAATAGGTTTCTTGATGTCATCGATCACCGATATAGTACAAGACGTCGAGCTCAAGGAAGGTATAAAGTAAAGCAATTTTTTAATGAATACGGCAGAAATGAGCTAAGCGTCATGTTGCCAACAATTTGTAATAAGATACCAACACATATAATTAATGAAAATAATGAATTTAAAAGAAAGAAACTTTTGAAAAAATATTTTTTAAGTTCGCAATGAATTCATACACTTATATAATATATTTAGAAAATTTTAATTCTCTTTTCCTGCTGACAAGCCAATGGCTTAGCGGGTTATATTAAATTTTTTTTTTCATGTATGTATTATATTAATGATAAATAAATAAAATAAATAAAATAAAAAATCCTCATTTATTACCCGAAAAAAAAAAAAAAAAAATAAAAAAGTGTATAAGGGAGCGTTAGACTAATAAATTTTGGATGCACACCATCATAGCCAATAGCATTAGATTTAACGCCAATAAATGACCTCAGCACTTCCTCCTGCCTAAAATGTATGAAATTAAACTCATGCGTTTGACGTTGACTTAATCCAATGCTTTCATAAAAACCCATGTTTATAGGTGGCAATGGTATACTTGCTTACTTTTATTAAACAATAGAATCCTTATCATAATTCTTGCATAAGATCATACCATAATAAGGATTATGGTAAAATATCACGCAGTAATAAAGCGTTATGAAAATCATGTAATTCCCGTTCCATCTACATACGTACCAGAGATCAGTAATGAGTATTCATAAAGATGGGTAGATCCGAATCATACTCATAATTTCCGATACTTATACGCATTCATACTTATTTTATTTTAATATCATACTCATACTACTCATATTCAAAGTTTGAAGTACTCATCGTACTCATACTTAACAATACGCATGATGTTGTTGATTTCGACTCTCATCTACTCAACATTTACAAGAATCACAATATAAGTACGATTCGCGTACAAACACTACAATACTAGCATGTTGTGTGTTTGCTTTGCTTGCTGTCTTTATCTTTTTCTTTCTTCTTTTTTTGTAAATGCAACAACAACTAAGACTGTAAATTTTGATGAATGATTCGAATCACGCGAATCATTTATGAGTATTATAAGTATTTTTCTAAATTTATGAATCTGAATGAGTTCGAATGTTATGAGTTTGATGTTAACGTTGAACTCATACTCATTGCAACCTGTACTTATAAATCAATGTTGTAGTGAGTACGAATGAATCTAAAGTAGTTGAATTTTAATACTGTTGACTCACTTATACCAAAAATTTCATGAGTACTTATGAGTAGCGAAAAAACGATTCATTGATGATCTTTGGTGGTAATTCGCTCGTGTCGGGGTAAATACAGTTGTCAGGTGGTCAGTTAAAAAGTTACCCTTTTATCCCTCTCCGCATCATATGTAACACTGTTGTATAGTAAGAGAAGCTTAAATATAACTAGTTTTCTACCATACTTTGATGTAGGCGTAGAATGCATCATTAACGTTTCTCCAAATTTCAGGAGTTCTCTGATCGTTTTATAGCAGTCGTTAAGTTTTTTGACGAGGGGATCTGTGGTGCTACCATTCTCTACGAGTTATTATTTCTGCCACAACCTCTACTGAGAAAACTCTATTATGAGAAATGATCTACCAGTTTAAGTTTTAAGACAATTAATTTAATTACTCATCCTAATATTTCAAACATGCAAATGAACTGTTGTTGTTTTTAATAATTACCTTATAATGGTTTAGAACGTATAAAATTATAATCGGAAAATTTTGTAAATAAAAAAGATACAAAAACAAAAACGATATCGAAAATGATTTAAATCGTTAATTAAGTTTTTATCTTTACATCAAGAACTAAATCTCATATTTGATTATTTTGTTATGATAAACAAAATATATGTATGTAAGTATGTGAGTGACAAAGGGAACAGAAATTCAAAAAGGCTTATTTTTTGCTTTTATAACAGACTATCTATCTATCCATCTATTACTGCATACAGTGACAGACAAAAATATTTAAATATCGACTTCATTTTTTACACATTTCTAAGCATTTAAAAATTTATTTCTTTAATTGAGTTTTACACGATTTTGTTTCAAATGTACAAATTTATTAAATATGTATACAATAAGAAAGAAAAAACCTTTGATGAATATTCAAAGTCGAAATTCAATATATGTATGTACAATTGTCGAAAATTTATTGTAGAATATTGAGATTATATTATTTACATGTTTTCTCTTCCACTGTTCGTTTGTCAATTTAGTAATTGACGCAGGTTTTTTCTTTCAGAACAGGTCATGATTCTAATTAATGGATTAATTTCACCGATATGATAACTTTGAGACATCTGGCATCAGTGATTCTCGTATTTCACATACGCAGCACAAACAACATTGGTTGAATTAACGGCACATCAATAATGTTGCAATTAATAACAGTCAACAGTCAGTGTTAGTACGAGTAACCAAATTTATTATGTAATCAAGTCATATTATATGAGTAATAATCGAATAAATTATAATAAATGAAATATTTTTATTGATAAATAAATAATACGTCATTATTGTTCATCATATATAAGAGTAAACTGCTGTTCACTAACATAAAAAACATTTTTATGAAATAGGCATACATACCAGAGATCAGCAATGAATCGTTTTTTCTCTATTCATTAGTACTCATGAAATTTTGAGTATGAGTGAGTCAACAGTATTAAAATTCAACTTCTCCGATTCATTCGTACTCACTACAACATTGATTTATAAGTACAGGTTGCAATGAGTATGAGTTCAACGTTAACATCAAACCCATAACATTCGAACTCATTCAGATTCATAAATTTAGAAAAGTACTTATAATACTCATAAATGATTCGAGTGATTCGAATCATTCATCAAAATTACCAGTCATAGTTGTTCTTGCATTTATAAAATAGAAGAAAGACAACAAGCAAAGCAAACACACAACCTTTTAGTGAGTATTGTAGTGTTCGTACGCGAATTATACTTATTTTGTGATTCTTGTAAATGTTGAGTAAAGGAGAGTCGAAATCAACAACACCATGCGTATTGTTAAGTATAAGTACGATGAGTACTTCAAACTTTGAATATGACAAGTATGAGTATGATATTAAAATAAGTATGAATGCGTGTAAGTATCAGAAATTATGAGTATGATTCGAATCTACTCTACTTTTTGAAAAATCATTGCTGATCTCTTATATCTACCAATGGTAACCTAAAATTGTTTCTTGGAGAGATATATACAGCGCTTAAACATAGAGTATTATGATTTCTATCGAGATGACAAGAAAGGTATAAAGACATTGTAGAAACGTTGAACAAAGTGCATTAAAAATAAAACCATTTTTTGTATTTTATTAAAAATGCCTCTAATTTACTGCCCCACATTCGTGTTGGCACTTTATTTTATGAAATGAAAGAGGTGAAAGGCTCGTATACTCAGAATTAATCTCACTGATTGCAATTAATTTTATTTATTAAGCACGGTTGGTGCTAATTACACTGTGCTAGAATTTGCCACTTTTTTTTTGTGACAAGCGGGGCACCTGGCGGGTTAACCTACGCTACGCTGAATTCAGTGGTACGCTGAATTCAGTGGTGCTAACCGTTTTTTTAGGTTAGCTCTTGTTTTCGAAATATACCGTTATTTCGAAAATGGAGAAGGTTGCACAACATATATTCGCGTAACTCAAAAACGGTTTAGTTTATTATAATAAACTAAAAAACCGAAATTCCGCAATGAAATTTTCTTTAAGTTAGATTAAACTTTTCCAATATGCGCAGTCGTTGTAGAAACATAATTTTTTTTTTTTACCAAAATAAATAGTTTTTTAGCAAAATTTTCGAAAATTTTGTTTTTTAAAAAGGCATAAAAAATTGGAAATCTATTTATTTTTGTTGTTGACGATTTCTGTTTCTACCTGTTCCAGGTATAACATAAGAATACCAGGCAAAAATATCGAAATATTTTGATAATTTCTGGTTGCATTGATTTGGGTGCATAGTGTGTAGTCGTGTTTACAGCGTATTGCAGAAACGAGTTGCGTAGTGTGTACCTAGCATTAGAATTAAAAAATAAAGTCATACATTTTTAACGCACAAATCGGTCTTGTAAAAAACTTAAGTATGTAACGTATTCTGACGAAATTCCTGTTCCGGATAGCCAAATACCAACAGAAGATATTCCCTCAATACTTTAATCTGTTGAAACCTGTGGAGCAGCTGCATCAATGTATCAACCGTCATACATACGGTGACCATATTTTTTCCAGCAAAATACAGAACATGGAGAAAATAAAATACACTAACCACCATTTTCTAAATCAGGTTATTTTTAACCATCAAAATTTCAATTGTCAATAAAATTTTAAACATTATTATATTGATTGTTAGAAAAATAAAAATTGATTAATTCAATTTAATAAAGTACAAAAAGAAAGCAAATAACAAATAACTTTTTTTTTTGAAAATGCTTTAAAAAAAACTATTGAATATTTTCTCAAATTTCTTTTTTTATTTGAAAATACAATCCTTCCGGTTAATAATGGAAAATAATTTCATTCAAATGGCTGTCTCAGCTGGTCATGCAGTAGCCTACACGATCGGTCCAATTTTTAAGCACATTATCGATTGTGTGCAGCTGTATTTCACCAATGGCTTCACGAATATTGTCCTTCAAAGAGTAAATTGTCTCTGGCTTGTCGGCGTAACACTTATCTTTGACGGCACCCCACAAATAATAGTCCAACGGTGTCAAATCGCAGCTCCGAGGTGGCCAAACGACATCGGCTCTGCGGCTGATAATGCGATCTTCAAAAACAGGGCGCAAAACATCGAGTGTAGCTTCGGCTGCGTGGCACGTAGCGACGTCCTGGTGAAACCAAATGTTCCCAATATCCTCCTCTTCAATTTTTGTGAACAAAAATTCATTCAACATGGCCCGATAACGATCGCTATTGACTGCAACGGCCACTTCTTGCTCAGTTTCGAAGGAAAATGTCCCAATTATGTCTCTAGACCAAAATCCGCACCAAACAGTGACTCGTTTTGGGTGCGTCGGCTTTTCAATGTATGCGTGCGGGTTTTCTGTGCCCCAAATGCGACAATTTTGCTTGTTTACATACGGAGCTGACGCTGCTTCTCTTCTTCCAAAATCCGTACGCAATTTTCGCACACATTCTGCAACATTACCATGATTTTCAAAGTAATGTCGCAATATTTCCCAGCGTTGTTCAAGCATATTCGTTCAGCGGAAGGATAAAACTAATTATCTGTCAAATCAGATATGAGCTAAGTGTTACCATTCACGAAATAAGCTCTAGTTGAAGAAAAAAACGTTAGATGGCCGACCCTTTAGTATTTTTACTTGCACACCTTTCAGTGGTATAAAAAAACGAACAAGTATTGGATATATTTTTATGTTGTTATGATTTGAACAATCAAAAATATCGACACTACTTATCATTTTTGGTAAATGTTTATACACCAATACCCCGATTTGCGTCGCTTCAGTTTGCGTCGCTTCGAAGTTGCGTCTTTTTTTAAGTTTCTGGAATTTCAATGTTGCGTCGTTTTTGTTTCAGTTTTCGTCGCATGGCTTCGAAGTTGCGTCGTAAATGCTTCGATTTGCGTCGTTGATATGAAAATATTTTTACAAAGCTAAAGCAGAAAAAGGGGATTTCCCGTTTAGTAGAAAGCAAATTTGCAGGTGTGCGTTGTTTTACATGTTAAGCGTAGTTATCAGGTTCGAATTATATGTCGTGGAGTGAAGTTCAGTCTGAAAGTTGAAATTGAAAATTCTGCTTCAGTTTGCGTCGTTTCGGTTTGCGTCTCATTTTTTCAGTCCCAATTAGCGACGCAAACCGGGGTATTGGTGTAGTTGAAAAAATTTATTACCTACATTTGCGTCAGAATTTTTTAATATTTATGTATTTTTCTCTGCGTTTCTTATGTAAAACTGAAAAAATAGCGAAATACTGAACAAATACAGAACACTAAATAAAATACAGAACATTTTCACGTTTTTTAGCAAAGAATAATTTATACAGAACAGGGCTCTAAAATACAGTACTGTTCATACATCACGATTCCATGTAACCACAATGAAATCACGCAAAATCGTCTAGATATAATGGTACGGCGCCTAAAATTGTCTCAAAGACAGAGCATTCTCTTAACAAAAGAGTTAAAAAAAGCTAATATTTTAGCACCAGACGTACAAATATACGGGGCTATCAATCGCCATCGTCGATTTACGACTTTTTTTAAATCTATTGAGAATAATTCTTTACTTGGTTTTAACAATGCAACATGAACATAATCCTGAAGATTGGCGCTTATTCATCGATTCGTCCAAAAGTAGCTTGAAAGCAATTTTGCTACATGTCACTAATTTAAAAAGTCCTATTCCGATAGCACTAAGCACAAATACTAAAGAGACATACGCATCAATGAAAAAAATAATAGAGTTGATTAAATATGAAGACCACAAGTGGAATTTATGCGCAGATTTAAAAGTGGTGGCTCTTTTAAGAGGCATGCAATTGGGCTATATTAAAAATATGTGCTTCATGTGCTTATGGAATACGCGTTTCCATGGCGACCAGTACAATACACGGGATTGAGCTATACGTGAGGAAAGCAGATTGCATAGAAATAATATTATTGAATTACCACTTGTGCCGATGGAAAAGTTTTTGCTTCCTCCACATCAAACTGGGTATTGTAAAAAATTTTATAAAAGCATTGAACCCAGATGGAATTGCTTTTACCGAATTGCGCCGAATTTTTCCACGATTAAGCGGCATGAAAGTAAAAGAAGGTATGAACTCTTGCTACTTTATTATATTAGATTTATATTTCATATCATAATGTTTTTATTTTACAGGAATTCTTAATCGACCGGACATTCGTCGTCTAATGAAGGACCAACAATTTGAACTTGCATTGAATGATATGGATCTATTGGGCTGGAATTGTGTGAAATCAGTAATAGAAAATGTATTAGGAAATCATCAGTCTGAAAATTGGCGAATTTTAATTGGAAATATGCTAACCGCATTTAAAAACTTAATCGTCAGAATGTCATTGAAAATACATTTTTTGCATTGTCATGCAGAAAAATTTAATGAACAATCACCAGCCGAGTCTGATGAACGTGGCGAGAGATTTCACCAAGTAACAGTCAGACTCGAACATTGGTATAGTGGCAAACAACTTGATTCGCTATTAGGGGATATTTGTTGGAATCTGCAGGAGGAAGAAGAATAAATTTGTAAATAAAAACTTAACTTTAATTAACAACAAAAATAAATGTTTTAATTCTTGAAGTTTCGTGTGGTTATTATAATAAACTAAACCGTTTTTGAGTTACGCGAATATATGTTGTGCAACCTCCTCCATTTTCGAAATAACGGTATATTTTGAAAACAAGAGCTAACCTAAAAAAACGGTTAGCACCACTGTATTCAGCGTACCCGAATTAGGTTAACCCGCCAGGTGCCCCGTTTGTCCCTTTTTCCAACTAGCACAGTGTTATTATACCTTTATTTGTATGTGTAAATACATGCATTATTGGCCATTATAATTCTCCAGTTTGGATTACCTTTTAGCTCTCATATTACGTGTGTTAATTGCAACCGTGCGTGGTTCGATCCACTTCCAACGACCGTTTGAGAAACTTTTTTATTGTAAAGTTTTAATAAGAGAGCATTTGTCAGAAGATTGCTGAGAGGAAATGGCAAAAAAAAATACACAGTAATAGCAAAATGCTTGTATGTATTTCCATGTTTAAACTTTAAAAAAGTTCAAGTCAACTAATAATCTTCATTTGTTACAATTAGTCACTATATAACAGATACATATTTCATTATATGGCTATAAAGTCATGGAACAGTTTTTTTTTTGTTTTTTTTTAATTAAAACATTTGATCTTTCGTTCTGACCTCAACTGTATTGGAGACAAATAATTAACGACAATAAATATTCATTTATTTCAGTCTGTATGTATATATGTATATTATATACGTACATATGTATGTATATACATATTCGTAAAATAAGTGATATATCTATTTGTATATGCATATACTATATATGTATGTATGCATGTGTTCAGTACATTACAAACATTTTAAGGCATATGCGTACAGAATTCAAAACAATTTATACACGAAAAAAATGGATTAGAAAATTTCAAAATTTTGTTGTTAAAGTTTATTATTTTCAAAATCAAAGCATTGAAAAAGCAACAAAACATGTTAACCCCGAGCTTTCAACGAAATTCAATGCTCAAACCTGTTTTTGAATTGTTTCTATTTTTTTCAGTTTCTCTTTAACTCAATTTAATTTCAATCAACAAATTAAGAATCTTTATATTCACTGAGTTTTAAAAAAAGCTTTTTGCATTGTGAGAATTTGCTAATAAAAGAATTACAATTGTATAAGTTAAATATCTAAGTGCTTACATTCATATATACTATACAGTGCACTCGCGATAATATGAACACCCTAATATATGAACACCCCAAAATATGAACACTTTTTCTTAAACATTGACTACTCCAAAATATGAACTTTGTACAAAGGCTCTAAAATATGAACAGCTTTTTTATTCATAAAGCATACAAATTTCAGTTACAAAGCATTAGAAATTGGGGAAATGCCGAGTTATTTATGTTTATTTTAATACCAAATCTTAAAAAACCACAAATACATACATAAATATGTATGTGATACATGTATGTAGATACATGTGTGTAGAACGATTCTTAACCAAAAAGGTGAAGCCAGCAAAAGCCATTCTTCTAATAGATAATGCACCTTCTCACCCACTTGATGACCAACTAAAATCTGAAAACGGCTCTATTTTTGTAATGTTTATGTCACCGAACGTGGCACCTCCTATCCAACCCATGGACCAGAATGCAATCAGGATGACAAAACTTTATTATAGAAACAGTCTTCTAGCTTCCATTGCTGCTAAAGGGGGTAGTTTAATAGAGTCTATGACGCAAACTACATTAAAGGAAGCCGTTATTATTTTAGAATCAGCATGGAGTAGAGTAGATGCATCTTTGCTATCCAAATGCTGCAATAATATTTTAAATATGGTGGTTAATCAAAATGATCCTGAAGATGAAATCCCTCTAAGTAATCTTAGACAAAGCTTACAAATGAATTTAATACATTTAGAAGAAAGTGCGTGTTCTCTGTAATGTGCTAATGTACTGTAAAAGAATTGAAGTTGTATGGTATTCTATAGTTTTCTATAGATTGAATTTACAGCCTTGAATGTTAAAGAATAGAATGAGGATGCTATTGAATGTGACGATAATGAAATAGTAGAAATATCGGACGAAGATGATTGTGTGGAGAAGCCAAAGAGAACGATTAAAGACAGGAAAGTTGTAGAAATTTTTAATAATACATTGGAGTGAGCAGAAAGTGAAATGGTTGAACAACGAGACTTAAATGTATTGAGACAGTTGCGGGAGAAGGCTATTTTAAAAGTTCTCGTTCAAAAAAACAGCAAAAAAAGATAACCGATTTTTTTTAAAGTTTATGTTAAAGATTGTATTATTATTTGAACACATTTACAAATTTAGTGAAGAAAGTTCCTTATTTTAAATAAAACAAAAAATAAAATTATTTAATGAAAAAAAAAAGCAGGAAAAGTGTTTATCTTGCACGAAAACAACATTTTTTTCAACAATTTAAACCATTTGTAAATATGAACAATTTCGAAAATATGAACAGGAGTTGTTTTAATTAGTTCATATTATCGCGAGTGCACTGTACTTGTATACACGTAAGTAAGTATGCATGTATGTATGTTCGTAAGAGCGAATTAACGTTTGTTAGCTGGTTTCAAAGATTTAATTGCTTACACCAGTTGGAAACTTTCAAATTTGTTTTCCTATTATGAGATAGACAGGAAACAAATAAACAGGGAATAAACCTTAATTATTTTTAAAATGGTGACGTGCAGTCTCCAAGTAAAAATTTAATTTAATTATCTGAAAATTGATGTGAGCACATCCAAACAGAGCGTATATGAATGAATTATCTTCTATACAGAAAACTGTAAGAAATAGAATTTTCAAATTTTGTTTCAGTTTCTTTAATATTTTAAAATTCAAATGAATAACAGATGAACAGGATTAAAAATGCCTCCCATATAAAGTACTTAATGTTTAGCTACTACATAGAATTTAATTGGCATTGATTAATATTAATAGTATTTAATTAAGTTATCTTAATGCATTTATTATTTTATTAGTATTGTTAGGTTAGGTCGGAGTGGTAGCACTGATATCAAAAAGCTCACTTGAGCACTCAAAATCAGGGAGGAGGAAGAAGCGCAAGGGCTGCACATTAGTATTGTGTTCACAAAGAAATTTTGAAAATAGGATTTTTTTCTCGGGAATTCCCGTGAAATTTAACTAATTTCATTTCCTACTTTCCTGGAATTTTTATGCAGGAAATTCGAGATTTTCTTATGTAAGAAAAAAATGTAAAGGGCAAAAGTGGAGCAGCTGAATTAAAATTTCTAATGAAAACTCGCTTAAGAGAGTCTAATTTGGTATTTGAGAAGAATATAGTCGCCGAACTTACGGACAATCTCAATGTTATGAACAAATATAACTTGGTTGATGTTTTTTCTGTCTAAATCATGTCAAACATTAAGCCGCAGTGGATGTGTTTTATAAAAAACACAAGATCATGTCTTGATTGAGATTTACAACTCGATAGAATTCAATTGATAATTGAAATGATGTTTGAAACCAATATTGTGAAAATTGTGTGAATTGAAAAGTTTCTCCTTTTAAATAAGTCTTAGAAATGGGTAACGTTTGGAAAGAAGAACGTATTGCTTGTTCAAAAGACATACTACAAGTTTTAACAGCAACTCAATTGGCGGGTGGGGCCTCCACCGAAGCTAAGAACAAATCCATTAACTCCTGATAGTATTGAGATTGCTTTTTGTCAGAAAATGTTTCACTCATTATATCAGAAAATATACATATTTCTTTTAAAACAGAAATAATAATATTCCTATCGCATTAAAATACGCTTCTAGAACATACGCAAAAATGTTTATGATCATTTTTCAACAAATGTGTGGAAAATGAAATTCATATTTAAGCTTCAAGTAGTGACGATATAGCCCCAAGTCTAATAGCAAAATATATAAAAAAAATTTAAATGAAGAAATTTATCTTTTAAGACAATCTCAAAGAGCTTATCCATTAAAAACGAAATGTAATTAATGGAAAAATTACCGCAAATATAGAAAATTTGTACAATGCTCTCTTGACATTACGCGTTACTTCTATTGTAACCAGAATAAGAAACATGTTTTCAGATGAAACAGTAATTGTTATAACTGTTTATAAAAATTTTGAATTATTTTTGTTTTAAAGTTGTTTTGTTTTTTTTTTATTATATGCATGTGTATATACCTAACTTTACTAAATAAGTATTGCATTTCATCAAAAAAAAAGCTAACTGCATAGCAGATTTGCATATTATGTAGATTTATTTTTCTCGTTTTCCCGGGAATGAAAAAATTCCGGGAAATAAAAAGCTCTCATTACAAATAAAGATTACATTTGAGATATTTCTTTCTTTTATAAGTATTAAAACAAATGATAATTTAGATAATATAAAACAATAATTTTGAATAGATCATGAACTTACCGCGCATAAAAGATTAAATAAAAACAGTATATATTTCACCATTCCCATTCCACAACTCATATTGGATATTTTTTTCTTTTACCGCTTCGTTAACTATTAGAAAATAAGTAATAAAATAAAACATTTCATTTAGTTTTTTTTAGAAAAGTTTTATTAAACCCATACAAAACTTAAGTAAACCTTAAAGATCTTGAATCGAAGATTGTTCTCGTTTACAAAATCAAGCAGAAGTGGTATTTCTCAAACAAAATTTGTTATTAACTAAAAAAATTTAAGCAAAAAAATTTAATAATAATATGTATTGTCTCATTCGAATGGATAGTTAAGTATAAAAACTGCTCAAATTGCTGATTTTATTAATAATTAAATTTGCAAATCTCTTTTCTTTAGAAATTGTACCTACACCCGCAGTAAAGTTTATTTGTATGACGTGTTTTTACCTTAATAATTTAGCATTTTAATTCATTTCTTAAACAATTACAAAAAAAAAATTTCAAACTCAGCAAATATCTGTATACAAATAAATGAACTTAACTTCGATCTCTCTTTTTATTTTTGCTTTTAGCTGAATTTGTAGATTTAAGAGAATGAGATTAATTCTTTGAACTCTGTCATTTTTCGAACATAATATTATAAGAAAACGCCTTTTTTAATAAGCAAAGTACATATTTCTTTACGAGTCAGTGATATGTTTAAAATTTCGAAATGCGTTTTTAAATAAACAAAAAACCGGTTACTGTTTAACTTTTGGCGTTGAAAAGAAAATTATAATGAAGCCCTATAATTTGGTGGGGGTCACAAAATGTTCAGCTCACTATTAGTAAGTAAAATTTATATTTCATGTATACATAGAGAACTTTCAAAATTTGTTGGAAAAGCAAATAAAAAAAAATGTTTGTATATAATGTACACAAAAATATTGTAAAAACATAGTAAGAAATATTTTATCATGCACAACCATATTTTTTTAGTTGGGGGGGCAGTTTGCTTTTAAAATGATGATAGATGCTGTGTATGTTTGTTTTTGTGTGGGACAATTTTGATATACAAAAAGTGTCTAAATTCTCATTGCGTAATTGTTCTCAATAGTAATTATCATTTTATATATTAATTTAACGAACTAATTCTGGTAGCAGTTTTTGTTTAGGCAAAATAGAGGCTTTAAGGTCGTATAACGCCTTCCATATCCACGGATAATGAGCGGCCTTGAATAGAAAAGCTTCTCGTTTTTGTGTAGATACCTCTGTCTTTTCCAAATGTTTATAGTATTTAGCATTTCTTTTTACGCTGCCATTGGCATCTTCGACGTAGCGGGCAAAACGTAATTTTAACAGAGTTTCAGAAATATCCACTAAACGGTTGCCTTTAGGTGGATGTACTAAGCAAAGTTGTGAAACCACAAATTGATCGGATGCACGATTATTTAGCGGTATAAATGTGGCCTCCCGACCAACCAAACAATTCTGCAACCATGAAATGCCATTGCCATTCACCTTTACGCCTGGTAATTTAATTGGCAACAAACGTTTGCTACTCATAAAGATGGGAATCAATGGACGATGACTGACGAGTAGCAAAGTATCGGAACCTTTTTGTTGTATGTCCTTAACGACACCAGTGTGCATGACTCGTTCATTAATCAAGCGATCCGGTATGTGGGAAGGCTTCTTAAATGGCCGCACTAAATAAGCAGGTTTGCGCTTGGCATATGCTACCAACAACATTAGACCTGAAGTACCGTATAAAAGAACCTCTGTGCCTAGTGTTTCACGTTCCATAAAGTTGCATAAGGTTTGATAGTTTTCGGCGATAAACGATTTCGTTGTATCCATGATCACATATATGTATTTTTAAAATTCAGTCTTTTGGTTATGGTTGTTTCACGAATTACAATTTTTATGTTCACAGTTCAAAGCCGTTATTTGTGGATTATTTTCGTGATCTTTCTTTTTTCTATATTACTTCGGTTTGTGTGTTTTTTTGTTTGTGTGATATTTAAGTACTTTTCATAATGTCTTTAACCTATAAAAATAATTTAAGATGACGATTAGTTTTGTCTTTTTTATTGAGGAATGCATTAAATAATCGATGACATCATTTACATTTCTGTTTTGGCATTCAGCAGTATATTCTCCTCTGCTATATGTGTTAACCGGTCAAAAAAAAAATTAACTCTTAACAGAATGTATATTATTTTCAGTCAATTCAATTATAGAACTTTTATTTTCTGTGGCCTTTTCTGTCTTTCTGATTTTGTTTCACTTCCAAGTTCGTTGAAGATGAAGAAACTTCTACGAAATGAATCTGTCAATTCGTTTTGTTTTGTTCACTTCACTTCAGCTTTGTTTTGGTTGGATTTATTTTTATACGATACTTTGCCGCATTGTTGTTGCTGTATTTTCTTTTCGTGTTTTTGTTTTCTTGTTTTTAGTATTTTATTTTTATTTCAACATTCGCTTTTTTAAATTGAGGGTCGTCATATATTTGTTGTGCCTATAGCTACCGACTAACACCAATGCATTCTTTGAATATAAGATATGTACACAAAACACAAAAATATTGGAATCCCTACAATAAAAAGCTTTATAAAATGCGCCTAAAGTCCTCTCTCTGCTTATTTATCTAAACGAGAACATAAGAAAAAGCTTAAAAGCCTTTTTTTCAAGTTTTGTATGATTTTAAAACTTAAAACGATCTTCACTTTGATTTCTACGTGTGTTGTCTTACACCTGAGTTTATTACAAACTCTCATACTCATTTATATTGAGTTTGTATTTATTTTTTTGGTTTGAAGCTAATTTCATAAAAACATCAGTTATGTTTTGAATATTAAAACTCTCAAAAAAAAAAAAAAATAAAAAAAACAATCACCTTTATGAATGTATTAATTGGGAAAACTGTATGTTGGTTGATCTTTCACACTTTAGTTTTTTTTTTATCGTATTTTATTGATTTTACGTCTGAATCAACGTCGTGCTCGTTACAAACTGATTGTCTCATTTGATGGCTGTGATGCAAAAACTACCAGTTGAACATTTTAGTTTGTTTAGTTCGTTAAAAAAAATGTGCTAACAATTCACTCTCATGCATACATCGATATTCATTCAGCTCTTTAAGCCAGCCATTCATCTCTAATAAGAATTCATTCAAATGAGAATCGGACGAACAAATCTAATTTAACGTCGTATTTACTACGTTTTGGTTTTTAATAGCGGTTAGGTTTTGTTGAGCTGACTGGCTCTTTTACATATGTATGTACGTCTCTATACATCATCATCTACACGTAACTTAAGCGATTCAAGTGTTTGTTTGTCATTTGCTTGCTTATTCTTCTTGATTCTGAGAGCTAATAGTTATTCTCAAATATATTTCTAATGACTGAAGCAATTAAATAGAGGGAGAATGAAATAATTTCAAAATACAAAGATTTTCATTATGAACGCATAATATCTGTCGTCCCACGCAATAACAGCCTAAGTCAACTTAAGTAAATTTTAAATACGTATGTTATTATATTCCGCTAACAAAACTTTATACATGTTTGCGTGAAATCCCTTTTCTCTAAAAATGTTTTTTAAAAAAATTGTTAATAAAAAAACATGTTGACCTAAGTCATTAAGAAGCCGCATTACATTTCTAATCTAACAAATGTAACTTTCATTACCTTCTTTGATCTTAAGCTTGCCCGTATAAGTACCTTTAATTGCGCAATACGGTTTTTCTCATGCACTTTTTCAGAAACACTCGTGTATGTACATATATAAAAAGTATTTTTCTCGAAAGTATTATTTTCAACTTAGGCTGTTATTGCTTGGAACTACAGATACGAATTAGTACATACATACATACATATATCAATTATGCATTAAAATGATTAAATTTGCCAAATTTAATATTCACATAATGGTCATCAATGTATCCGACGTATATTACAATAAAATTTAATGGAAAAATTAAATAAAATTTTAAGAAAACTATTTAACCCCGTTTCCTTGAATATTTCAAATATGTATTTCAATTTCAAATCAATGAAATCGTTATGACTTAACGTAGATTTAGCTTGTAGCTAATCCACAACTATGTATAATAGTGCTGTTAAAGTATTGAGTAGTGGGTATCGAGTATTTACCAAATTTTTTGGGTACTCAATACTAAAAAGTAAGTACTCAATACTTTTGAGTTAAATAAGCACAACATAATTTGTTCGGCTATAGTATAAAAAATGCAACTCTGCTAAATATACAACTCAACAAATTCAAAATCAAATGGGGAAAAGTGATTTAAAAAAGATAAATTCCACTCCAACAAGATGGAACTCCATATTGCACATGCTAGAAAGATTTGTGAAAAACCAAGAATCGTTAGAAGCTGCTGTAACGATTTTACATAACCCTATCATACTACTTTCTTTAGAAGAGTGGGGTATTATTAAAAGAATAATAGTTATTCTACAACCGTTTAATGAAATTACCATCGGAATGAGTGGTGAAACATACACAGCAATTTCTAAAGTTCTGGTTTTGATACAAGGATTGCAGTCTTTTTTATTAAAAACAAAACGAATCAAATGAGAAATGTAAAATATTGATAGCAAAACTTTCCGCAAATATATACAGATGTTTTCATATGTGTGAAACGAATGAAATATATTTAATTTCAAGCTTTCTAGATCCTCGATACAAATTAAAATCATTTACGCGACGTTTTCTCTGCATTTTCTGCGCAAGTGGTCCCTTGCGTGCTACTCTGGCATTTAGCCCAACTTCAACCAAACGACTTGAAATGGTCCTCCTGGATATGGAGATATTAAATCTATCGCAAATTTAATGCTGGTTATCCGCAGACGACTTTTTTGGATCGGCTTTGGAGATCCGCCTAATCATGCGGTCGGTATATTCTGATATTTTCCTGGGCCTTTTCTGTCGTGGAACGTTCGATATGGCGTCATATTTTCAAATATGCTTCAGAGCGTTAAAAGCCAATTTTTTTTTTAAAACTGAAGCTGCTCTGATATTTCTCCATACGACTTTCCAGCTTTACGCAGTTCTAAAATAGAGTTCCTTATTTCTGGAGTGCAGCTCTTACATTTGCCCATTAAAAAACTTAAAAGTATTAGGCTATTATATTTAAATATACTGAATAAAAAAAAAAATATTAGCCTACCCTTTTCTAAATATTACCTTTATTATTACAATAAATGATCGTTTCTAATTATGTGGCGCACTTTTTTTAAACTATACTAAGAACGTGTTTACAAGTTTGCAATAAAAAAATAACGGTAATGAAATGCTTAATAAAGAAAGTAAAAGCATTTAAAGATAAAACAGGATAATAAACAAAATACAAGTATTTGGAATGCAACATAACGGTAGTTTTCCCAAAAATTATTTATATTACTGACTTTGCGCTAAAGTAAAACAAGCGTTTCTAATTAGGTGTCAACAGGTGTATACAACTGCATATTCTTTTCTGTTTTTATTTTCTTTTATTTTTACATATATTTTAGTATTATTCGAATAAAAATCCTGTCTTGTTTTGATTTGATTGATGATTTTTTTTTTCTATACTTGATTTAAACATATTTATTACAGCTTCTCTTCGAATAAAAAATAGCCGAATCTGGTGGGAAGTAAACTTAACCCATTAACGCCCAAATGAGAACCACAAACAATTTTTAAAATTCAATCTTTATTTCTAGATTTAAATAACATTTTTTATAGTACTATAAAAGAAAAAAAAACAAAAATAATATTCTAAGTTGTGTTTTTTGAGGCGTACTAAGTTTAGTACAATGGGCGGTTACGTGAAGTATTTTGCAAAACATCCTCTTTCCAAACAAAGTGTTTTCAGGCACTTACAACATGATGTTTTAACTCGATTTGAGCATATGACACATCGAAGTTGATTTGGAATTTTTTGGGGGTTGTGACCATTATTTTTTTTCTTCTCCATCAATTCTGGAAGATGTTTGCCTACATTTATTGTCCTTTTTGTCACTGAGATATGTTCGTGCTATATGTCTGCGAAACCATAATTGATCCACACGATTATTAGGGTTTGCAATGCAATATAGTCTCCATGCATTTGAAACAGTCAAGTCCACTCAATAAGTAAACAAGACCCACCACCACTTTTTACCTTTTACAGCAATTCGGTACATTCCTATAGACTGGTCCATCTGATCTACCCCTCCCATAGCTTTGTTGTAGCTTTGGAAAACGTGAGGCATGCTGACCTCAACTTTTTGCTTGTTTATAGGACACCATCTTTTAACTTTTCCGATAGGCTCCAAGGTATCGAAATTTGTACCAATCGTGCAAACATTATTATCTTTCCATCCAATCATAAGAATTTTATTTGCTTTATCAAACCTATGGTCATATTCAGCTCTAGGCTTTTTACGCATATCTTTTGATGAAATCAATGGACATTGCTTAGTCCTGTTTTCGCGCAAGGTTCCAGTAGCTCTGTATCCAAGGCTCTTCAGGTCTACAAGAAGATCGTAATTTGTAAAAAAGTTATCAAAGTAAACTGCATGTTCTTCGGGTTTTGTTAGCGCTTTTGATAGCAAATTCTTTACAACACGAGAGCCAAGTTTTTCACGGAAGTTTTTCCATAATATACATCGAATGTATAACAATAACCATCGGAGCTGGTCAACGCCCAAGTACGATAACCGTATCGTACAGGTTTTCCCATTATAAATTGTTTGGCTGAGTGGTGACCAAAATATTTAACCATTGATTCGTCAATTGATCAATTTTCATGTAACATTCCAAAAAACCAGGAAAAACTTTTATTCTAAAGCACAATGCCGGAATGAAAACGTCTTCACTGTACTATTTTATCTTACCTTGAACGCCCAGTGTACTAAACTTAGTACAGCAACACTTAATATGCTATAGCTCAATAAATTCTATACGAACTAAACCGTTTTATATTGCTTTTATTAGAATGTGATGTTATCCAGTAAATAAACTGCTTTTCAACGTTCTTCAAAGTTAACTGATGAAAAATAAACTAAATAACCACTCACAATCCCACAAAAAATAAATCGCTAGCCAAATTGGGGATTTTCCTCATTATTATTTTTGAACTATGATTTACAACAGCTACGTGGATGTTGCATGTACTCTTATTAACTGGTAGCAATCGTTGCCAGAATAAAAAACTACATTTTGTAATTTTTACTTCGATTTTAAGTTGTGTACTATATATAGTACAGCGGGCGGAAATGGGTTAAAATAATTATTAATGTTTTCCCTTTTATTTGTTATCTGTCTACAGATACAGATATGTTCTTTGTAATTTTTTTGTTCCCCATCAACTATAAACGACGGTATTCCCGAATAAATAATGAATAAATTTTTAGATAGAAGAAATTCTATCACGTTTGCACTTGAATGCATTAAAAGTAATTTAAATGTTTAAAATAAAAATTCAAACAATGAACGAATAAAAATGATAATTTTTTTAATTTACCGAGTATAATAACAGAAGTACAACGAACAGAAGTTCGTTAGGAATGTTATAGTTTTGCACATCTGATTGGCTATAGTTAGGCCTTTATACTTGTGGAGTCAAAATAGTTTCATTATTTTTATTATTATTTATAATTGGTATAACAACTTTTTATTTGAATTATATCATGAATATAAAATAATAAAATTATGTTTTGCTACAGTGCATTGTAAATTTAAACTTAAGTTTATCATCTAGGATGTACAAAGAATGGGGAAAATTTTATTATAATTATTACAATTAAAACATACGACGATTATAATGCAGTGGCTGCTGAGGCTGCTGACCAGGTTGCCCTGGCAAAACAGTTATTTGTTGTCGGGATAGTTGTTGTTGATCGTGACCAGAACTACGGCTTGGGGCATAACCCTGGCTAATACTGGTGCCAGGTTTTGAATTCTGAAATAAGAATAATAGTAAATAAAGAGAAAATGTTTAACAAAAATATTACAACCTGTTGTGAACCTCCGCTTATTTGCATAACATTCGGATGAAGAGGCATATTGGGTATGAGAGGAGTGTATACAACACTTTCGGGTAATTGGTGTGGTGGTGGTCCCCCATGTGTGGGAGGTCCGTCATGTTTCACCTCGACATGATAACGTTCTGATATTTTTTCCATTGTTATTTGTGGCTTTTGCGATTGAACATTAGACACACTGCTGCCCCCAGCTTGAGAAATCGGTGGTTGGTCCAAGTTAATATGATAAACTTGTGTAGGCTTTTGTCCTGTTACATCTGGTTTGGAAACAGGCACCGATGACGAAGGAGGCAATTCTAAATGGTAGCCTTGTCGAAGTGGCAAATTATAATGAGCATATATAATAGCTGGGGCTCTAGCATCTGGAGGTGGTTGGGGTGGTGGAGCATTACTTGTTGTTTGATAAAATAACGTTCCTGGTGTTTGATATTGTGTATGAGGTTCTGCAATTTATAATGTAAGAAATTATTATTTTTTTTTTTAATATAACAAAAATATAAGCATACTGTTCCACAAAACTCTCGCAGAATCAGCTCCACGTCTAATTTCTTCATGTTCTACAATTAAAAAGAAAATTAATTAACAAATTAAATTAATTACGGCACTTTTGGATTTACTTGGCTGGGAATAATTTGTTGTTTTGTAATAAGCTTGTTGGGTTGGCGAAGGGCTACGGCCTCTTTTAACCGGAGCATTGTTAGGAGGCTTAAAATATAAAAAATGCATGAGAAAATTAAAGTAAAACAATAATTTGTGTACCTTAGTTAATATATGCATAGGATGGTGTTGTACTCGTACTGGAGGCACAAAGACCGGAGGCTGAGGTGCAGTTGCTTGCTGCGCTTGCAATGCTTGCATCGCATACATTTCGTTATCTTTCTGTTGTTTCTTACGATTTTCATCCTCATTTAACACCTTTTTTAATTGCAACACTAACTGCTGCTTTTGATTGTGCAGATCTTCGAGTTTCTTTTCCATTTTTGTAATCTGAGTACGGGTTTCTTCCAATGTCATGTCATTCTGTCGTTCTCGAGCTTCACGCTCTTTTCGCAGTCTGTCTTCTTCCAATTTTGCTTCATATTCTGTAGATCAAAATTTACTTGTATTTGATAGAATTTGAAAACTACATGTAATTCAAGTTGGTACCTTCTTTTTTCCTTTGACGTTCTTTAAGTATAAATGATTTCAGAGCACCACGGAGCTTTTCTTCACGTTCTGCTTTTGCCGCTGCCTGTACCGCCGCATTCGAGGTGTTGTTATTCGACCCCGATGCGGGCGGCATTTTAGAGTTGAATTTCTTTTCGGTAATTTTGACGATTTTTTAAAGAAACTCGAGCAGAATAAAAATACTGATTAGGAAGCTATGTTTTCTTTAAAAGTTTTACACCATGACAATTGGACTGTATGTTTTTGTACCGTGGTGTATGTTTAGTGGTGGTGTACGTTTAGTGATGGTTATTAGAGTTACCAAGACGATTGTTTACTACAGAATTCTGAATGTGAATTTCACATACACTGAAAACAAAATTTTTTAAGGTCATTGATAAATTCCAACTTATTTTCATATCATATCGACGCCTCCGTTCTATAACATTCTAAGTCGAAAAAGTGTGTTTTGAGTTATGAGCTCTCAAAGTTTTCACGCGACATACGAAATTTTGACAGTATTGAAGTTAGAGAACGTAGAATTTAAAAATGCAAGAACATTAAAAACGTTCTAAGTACACTTAGGACTTTATAGAATGGAAGCGTCGATATAAAAAATATAAAGTAACTCAATTTTTAAAAATTTAAAACTACAATTTATGCAGAAAATTGTTCAAAATGAATTTTCTAGTATAATTTGTTTAATAAGGAAGGAAATTATTTTTGATTAGATCTAAAATTTGGTACAAAATCTGAAAAGCTCCCTCCAACTTACATTTTTAAATAATAAAAAAATAGATCATAATATACACATGTACTTATGAAGGTATGCGAACTGTAGTAGTATGTGATCAAGTCTAAATAATTTATATTTTGAAAAAAATCTACGTTTACTAGAGAAAGTTTGTTTTTAAGAACAAAATGATGGGCCCATAATCATAGTCAAACACTAAAGTCGGTTCTTTTTAAAAACAACTTTAAAATTTAAACCTGCTACTAACTGTTTCTTAACTGTAGTGAAAATTAATAATAGTTTTAAGTTGAATCAGCTTTAAGTGGGTGATTAGTATAATTTTTGAAATTTTGCATACAAACTGGTATAAATACTGTAGAAGTGGCATCTCTGCACAGCTGATGCAATAAAAGCGCAAAAAAATAAACAAAATATAAATTGTTATTTTGAAAAAAACAATTGCATAAAATGAATCAGGGGAAATAATTTCCAATGTCCTCAATTGTACACATCTCTCCAATTATTTTCCAACACTTTTTCCACAATTTATAAAAAATTTAACACAATTCATACATCTTTTGTTTTTGGTTTGTTTTGATTTTGTAAATTTGTATAAATGACAAACAGCTGATAGAGTTAAAGTGATGTTAACTTTGTTAAAAGCAACTTCAGCTTGTTTTAAGTATAAAACTGACTTTAGCGGGAAAAGTAAGCTTTTTTTCGTCTATAGTAGCTAGACTTTTTAATAAATGATACTTAAAGTATACTTTTTTCATGACTATGATTATGGCCCATTATCTTTAATATTCAATAATTTAATAATAATGATACAAAAGCTCTTAAACACGAATACAATTGAAAACTTGTTAAAGTATTTCATGGTATTTCAAAAAATATCGCAAAAGCTCATTTTGTTAATTGTTGAGCAGAAAAAAGCTTCTGGAATAGGAAATAAATGAAAATAAAATACTACATTAGTTTTGACTTACCTGCACAACTAACTTTTGAAAGAATTTTTGTGCAGATAAGTCAAAAATGTAGCTAAATTAAATTTTTTACGTTAATTATAGATTACACTCTTAAAATTTTTGTGCAGGTAAAGGCAATGCACTCGTAAATAAAAGGCAGCTAAATCAAAACTACTGTATTTCACAATAGTAGTTGTATATTTGGATGTAAATATATAAACAAACGTTTACAATGCGGTTCATTGTATCTTTGAAAGTTTAGGATAGCAGTAGTTGAGCGGTTTTAAATTTATTGAAAATAAATTTGTATGAAGGAGGAATGGAACGTTGGCAAAATTGTGTTACAGTAGTAACCGGCGCCAGCTCTGGCATTGGAGCTGCTGTCGTTAAAGATCTTTTGAAAGCCAAAGAGAATTTACAAGTTGTAGGACTAGCTCGTCGATTGGAGTGCATGAAAGAATGCGCCAAAGAATTTTAACCAGAGCAACAGCAACGCTTTCATTCCCTCAAATGTGATATATCGTCGAAAGAATCCGTCGATTCGTGTTTTGATTGGATAATTGAAAATTTAGGACGTGTTGATATTCTTGTAAATAATGCAGGAATCTTTGTAATGGGACAATAGAGTACAATTGCCCCAGCATACCACAACAAATACTACAAACAAATGTAATGGGCATTGTTTATTGTACACAACGTGCATTCAAATCGATGAAGGAGCGCAATTTCGACGGTCATGTTGTCATTGTCAATAGTAATTTGGGACACAAGATACCATCAGGTGGTGGTGACGCAACGCCGTTTATGAGTATGTATGGGCCAAGTAAGTTTGCTGTTACAGCTATGACCGAACTGTACCGTCAAGAATTTAAAGGTCTTGGTACTAAAGTCAAAGTCACGGTAAGTGCATCTTAGACTCACGATCTTTATGAAGAATGTATTTATTGCCAATTATCTTTTTAATATAATTCATTATAGAGTGTAAGTCCTGGTTTGACAGCAACTGAAATTGTTCCTGAGGAATATCGTAACGGCAAGTATACAATAATGCAGTCTGAGGACGTTTCACAGTGCATTATGTTTACTCTATCGACTCTCCCACACGTTCAAATTCATGAAATTTTAGTTGAGCCTAACGGTGCACCCTAAACTAATGGTTATTTATTTATTAACAGATATTTATGATTTTATCACAATAAAATCCATTTTAATATTTTCAAAATTATTCTCTTAGACGTTACGATGAAGTTTTTATGTAATATGCATAAAAAACACGAAGAAAACACATATCGAAGGCGCAAAAATTCCAAAGGATTACAACACAATCAGTTACTTTTTAAATGCCTTCTACACGACCTGACACCATAATAGAAAAATGAAATCCAAACAATAATATTACCGCCGCCATGAATAGTGGAGCTCTTAACAGAAACTCTAAACAAATATTGCATTTTAACTGAAACAAGTTCGTAATTTATAACATAAAAGTTATTTTTTATTAACACATGCTACATTTACAAAAATTACAATCAGAATCGATAAAACAAATCGACGCCTCCGTTCTATAACATTCTAAGTCGAAAAAGTGTGTTTTGAGTTATGAGCTCTCAAAGTTTTCACGCGCCATATGACTATATGTGTATCCTAAGTAGATTTTTTCCTATAACTTCGGAACGGATCGGCGCATCTTAACCAAATTTTGACAGTATTTAAGTTAGAGAACGTAGAATTTAAAAATGCAAGAACATTAAAAACGTTCTAAGTACACTTAGAACGTTATAGAATGGAGGCGTCGAAATAATCTCTTCTGATTACATGTTCATGAGCTGAAGTCAATAACGATATGACACATCTAACAGAGTGAACATTTTTCCAATTGAAATTTTAAGTCAATATTAAGTCCATAATTAGCTCAAATTGTTCCCAGATTGGAAAAATTCCAGCCAAAGCAAATGCGTTTTGATTGGTTTTATATATACAGTGGTGATCATATTTAAATTTAAACATTCGTAAAGTGGCGTGGCCTCTGTTCAAATTTAACTGATCAAATTGTGCATGTGTTTGGTAATATTTGTTGTGCTTGGCACAGCAACACATCAAAATTGAACCTTCAAACTGCATTGTATTGTTGTTGTGAAGAAGAAAAGGACATATGATTTATGCAACGCTTGCAACGAAAATCAAAATTATTTTGAAATTCTTCAAACTCTTCTCAGTCTATACGTGTGAGTACAATTTTACCAACACATTATCAAAAATTGTCAGTTTGATCCGTGGCCTGGTAACTTAATGATTGTAAATTATTCGTTATATTTTTACAATTAAAAAGGATAAAATTTGTTTTTCAGTTCTGAAATCTAATAAACAATTTTATAAAGAAAAATTGTTTTATTGGAGTGACCGTATAAACAAAACAGTTACTAGTTTTATTTTTATTGCATTTATTGATTTTCTGTTCTTACCATCAATATTTCTTGAGGTTACCTTTATTTTTAACAATATTTACACATCGGTTTGGCAAGCCCTCAACTGAGTGTCGACAGGAAAACTGAAGAATCGCCTTTGATTGAAGATTGATGAATTCAGGTATTTATTTGTAGCAGCAGGTATCGACATTATTTGCGTTTCAGAAACGTGGTTTCCTCTTGATGTTCAGGATTCAGTTAACCATCTACAGGGCTTTAAGCTTTTTCGTTCAGATAGGAAAATGCTGGTTAACGGTAAAGCAACTAGGGCGAAAGGTGGCGGCGTCGCAATTTATGTTCCAAATGGTATTCCATGCAAGGTAAAATTATTGAATGATATTGGTAGCCAAATGGAATACTTATTTCTGGATATCTCATCCGCTCATAGGAAGGTTTTATTAGGTAGTGTTTATAGACCTAATTCTAATATAAATGTTGATCCCTTTATCCCAACTCTCGAGGAAATTTCCATTCAATATGATGACATTATTATTATTGGTGACTTTAGTAATAATCTTTTACAGGATAATGCATTGACTGCTTCAATGTTGTCTCTCCACCTAAATCCTGTGAATATGTCCTTACCAACTCACTTCCATTCAACTTCCAGTAGTCTAATCGATCTTGTATTTGTTAATGATATGTCTAAGGTACTGTTATGCGATCAAATTTCAGCCTCATGCTTTTCCAATCATGATCTTCTCTTCATAACTTACAATCTTTCCACAAGTAATGAGGACAGGCATATTACATACCGTGATTTTAAAAGAATCGATTTTACAGTTTTGAATAGTAGTGTTGATAATACTTGTTGGGATCACATCTACTCACTGGATAATGTGACCAAGTGGCATTTATTCAGGAAAATGTTCGTCTGCTATATGACAGATGTATTCCTGTCCGAACTCGACTTGCTAGAGCCGAACACCAACCTTGGTTTAATGCTGAGATTAAAGCATTAATTGATAATCGCGACATTGCCTACAGGCGATGGAAGAGGTTCAGAACGGACGACCTGAAAGCCATTCATAAATCTGCTCGTAGTGAGGTTACCTGTAAGACGTAGGGAAATAAGATTGAATATTTTTCAGGTTTTACAAGCTCAAGTGAAGAGCTTGGTATGCTTTATTCAATTGATTTTGGTTTGGGAATTATTTCCTCTTTTATACGTTATTTTAGCTGATTCGACAATTTCGAATCAACTTCCTTAACTGTATATAATTCTTGAACTTATTACATATATCCGCTTAAATGTTCTAGTGGCCTATATTCTATCGATTAATTATACATGGGTTTGTGTGTATACAACACGATCCAAGCATTCAACCCAACACAAGTAATGCAAGCAAAGTATAAAAGAGTCAATGCTCAGAATTATGTCAACGACACATTTGTTTATGTTATTCGATATTCATTTGCTATATTGCATTAACCATATATAATATTGTGCTGGCATAAATGACAGTAGGGTCGCGCTACACCTCCATTTTTCGGAAGAATGTTCAGATAACTGAGAGTTCTATGGACATTCTTTTACAATAATAATTCTTAAAGTAAATTTATTACTGTTATGTATGCATCTTTCTTACAGACACCTCTCTACCTCTTTTATAATTAAGATTTTAGAACTAATCTATTAGCTTTAAGCCTTTCTTATGTTAAGCAATTATCTAATAAAGTTAGTTATTAAGTGAACTCCAATCGAGTTGTTTCAATATGTTACATTGGCGACGAGGATAAACTGGTGGTGATTCGTATATACGATCAAGTGTAATTACACATTTAAAAAAAAAATATATAAGAATTGAACAATTAAATTTTTTTTTATTGTTTATTTTTAAAAGGACAGAACTGCTAAGCAAAAAAAAAAAGTAATCATGCCAGACAACGTACAAAATGGAACCGTTATGATTTACCATCCAAATAATATTCCTCAATTTTCCCCCCGGATTGAAACTTGGCTATTATGGAAGGAGAAACTTGATATTAATTTCGCAGAAATCAACTGCACTGAAGAGAATGCAAAAAAGGCTACTCTTTTAAAATCAATAGGGCCAATTGCATATGAGACCTTGCATAATTTATGTAGTCCGGTGACGCCAGTTTCGAAAACATTTAAAGAGCTTTGCAATTTATTAAAATCACACTACACTCCACCAGTGATTGTTTTTCGAGAGAGAAAAAGCTTTCATACAGCAGTACAAAACGAAAATGAAACGGTAGCAGAATGGCATGCAAGAGTTAAAAAATTAGCACTCTCTTGCAAATTTGGAGATAATTTAAATGCTTTTGTACTGGATCGTTTTATCATGGGGATAAACAATAAAATATTTGAGCGACTGTGTGAAGAAGACGAGAAAATTACAATTGATGAAGCACTTAGAAAAGCTCTAATTATGGAGATGAAGTTGTTGGCTAAAGAAGATTATAGTCACAATATGCAAGTAGCAAACATCAAGGGAGGTAAACACCGAAATAAAAACTACAATAATCAAAACAAAACCGTCAAACCAAATAACTATGAAAGTCGATTTGGGAAGAAACAACCGAATAATCAAAAGAAGACAAACAATGCCTGTTCTCATTGTGGCTGGCGAAACCATAATTCAAATGAATGCAGATTTAAACAAAGTAAATGTAATTTTTGTGGCAAAATTGGTCATCTAGCTTCGGTTTGTAGATTTAAAGAAAAAACTTTAAATTATGTATCTGAATCAGATGTAGATAGTGAAGATTTTACTAAAAATAATTCTAATGATTTTTCTATTTACAGTATCAATAATAATAAAAGTTGTGGCAATTCAACTGAGCTTTACAAAGTTTCAATTAAAATAGATGGAATTCCCATTGATGTGGTGTGTGACTCTGGTGCTCCATGCAGTTTAGTATCAAAAACTTTTGTAAAAAAATGAAATAAAAAAGTAAGTCTTATGTCCTGTAAAGATCCATATGTTGATTATAATGGAAACAAAATAGAAGTATTGGGAGAATACATTGAAAATATTGAAGTAAATGATATTAACAAAAAGGTTAGACTTGTTGTAACAAACAATAGTAACAGTCCCTTATTTGGTAGAGATTTTTAAGAAATTTTAATTTTGAACTTGTTCAAGTAAATTCTATTGACTCTGATCAATCTTCCATTATGACTGAGGAAATTAGAAATGAATTTCATGATGTTTTCAGTAGTGGTCTTGGAGCTTACAAATTTGGTAAGATTTCTTTGTCCATTGACACAAATGCAAAATCCATTTTCTGTAAACCACGTTCTGTTCCTTTAGCATGGAAAGATAAAATAGAAAAGAATTTAAGGGAGTTAATAGCAAGTGACATTTTAGAACCAGTTGATCATTCAGACTGGAGTACACCGCTCGTACCAATTTTAAAACCAAATGGTGATATACGCATCTGTGGTGACTATAAGGTTACTATTAATAAATACTTAACAGATTTTAAATACCCTCTCCCATTAATTGATGAAATTTTTGCTGCACTTCAAGGTGGTCAATTGTTTTCAAAACTAGATTTATCTAGTGCTTATAATCAATTAATTCTTGATGAAAACTCACAGCTTTTATGTACTTGGTCAACACATATTGGCACATTAAAAATGAAACGTTTACCTTTTGGTATAAAGCCTGCAGCTGCCATATTTCAAAAGACAATGGAAAATCTTTTACAAGGTATACCATTCGTAGTTGTATATCAAGATGATATTACAGTGTCAGCCAAAAATATGACAGAACATATTCGAAATTTAAAATCTGTATTAAATAAGTTAACGCTGGCAGGACTAAAATTACATTTGTCCAAATGCGAATTTTTCAAAGAGGAGATTAATTACTTAGGTTTTACCATCGATAGATACGGTCTAAAGAAAAATAAAGAAAGAATAGTTTCCATTACTAATACCCCCACCCCTAATAATGTTTCTGAGCTAAGAGCGTTTTTGGGCATGGTAAATTATTATGCAAAGTTTGTTAACAATTTTGCAAAGATTATGACTCCTCTATATAAATTGTTACAAAAAAATGTACGATTCGTATGGTCGAAGGACTGCGAAGAAGCTTATCAAACCATAAAAAAGGAAATTACTTCCGACAAAGTTTTAATTCATTTTAATCCAAAATTACCAATTTTCCTCACGACTGATGCTTCAGATTTTGCTATAGCTGGCGTTCTTTCACACAGATTTGATAATGATCTAAAACCTGTAGCATTTGTTTCAAGAGCTTTATCGAAAGCTGAACAAAAATACAGTACCCATGAAAAATAAGCCTTGGCTATAGTTTTTTGTGTTACAAAGTTAAAACAATATTTGATTGGAAATGTTTTTACATTAAAAACAGACCACAAACCATTAATTACCCTATTTGGAGAGAATAAAGGGTTACCAGTAATGGCTGCAGCACGTATCCAAAGATTTCAGGTTTCAATTACAAAATTGAACATGTCAGAGGCGAATTGAATGAAGCCGATAATTTATCACGAATGCCTCAACATGTAGGTAGTAACATTGATAATACCAGTGATAGTGCTACGTTTGTAAATTATATACAAAACCGAAACGTTTTAAATCTTGATTTTAAGGACATATCTCGGGAAACTAGGCGTGATCCTATACTTTCTAAGGTATGTGAATTTTTAAAAATGGGTAAACTCAAAGAACTCAGGGATGAACAATTTAAAACTTATGTTTCCAAAGATTCTGAGTTAACTGTAGACCATGATTGTTTATTATGGGGTTGTAGAATAATAATACCAACAAAACTGAGAGATTCAGTACTCCAAATTTTACATGAATCTCATTTAGGCATCGTAAAAACCAAAGCACTAGCCAGATCCTATGTTTGGTGGCCTAAACTCGATTCAGATATTGAATACTTAATCAAGTCATGTATTCCATGTCAAAAACTTATGGCTAATCCAGAAAAAAGTGTTCTTATACCATGGAGTCCTACAAACTCTGTATGGCAAAGAATACATATTCAGTAAATATTTAACAGACTGTAATACTGCAGCTCAAATGTGGTCAAGGCTGAAAGCAGTGCATTCAGAGAGAAGTGAACAGTCCGCTCAAATATTACTTGAGAAATTTATTAATTGCAAGATGGATGAAAGTGAAAGCGTTGCAGTTATAGCAGATATATGCTCCTTAAATCAAAGGCTGAGAGATATTGATTTAGAGCAGAAAGAAGCAATGGTCATCGCTAAAATATTAAGCAGTCTGCCATCTAAATACGACCATGTGAGAACTGCCTGGTATGCTGTTCCTAGAAATGAACAAAACCTAGATAGGTTGACTGATCATTTGGTAAATGAAGAGTCATTATTTAATTCACGCACAGCTGATACAAGCGACAACAATATGTCTAAATCTGCATTCACAACAAGTACGCATAAAAATAATAAGACTGATAATAACTACAACAGAAAATATAATCAAAATCCAAAACGCAATGGAAGCTGTAATTATTGCCATAAGAAGGGCCATTGGGCAAGAGAGTGTTTTAAAAAGGCAGCTGACCAGCGTAACAAACAAAATTCCAACAACCGTATGCACTCACTAATAGTTGAACGAGAGGCTGATGGACATCAAAATAATAATCCACAATTGTTTGTTTTACAAACAATGAAACATCAACAAAAATGTAAAAATGTTTTCTACGCTGATTCTGGAGCTACGGATCACATGTCTTTTCAGAGGGAGTTATTTGAGAAGGTAAATAATTTTACAACTGGTGACTATTTTGTTAAAGTTGGAGACGGCCGTAAGTTGACAGTCGAAGGCATTGGTGATATTCTAGTCAAAAGTGATGTAAACGGTTCCACACACACAATTAAAGACGTTTTATTAGTTCCAGATTTGAACAGGAATTTTATTATTTATTGTCTCAAGAGCCACAGAGAAAGGTATGGACGTCATTTTTAAAGAAGGTGGTAGTCGTGTGTGTTTCATGAAAGGTAATAGTGTAATTGTTTATGGAACTCGTGAATCAGGTTTGTACAAAATGGATTTGAAACCTTTATCGGCTAGTTTAAATGCAGTAGTTGCAGACTCGATTAAAGTTTGGCATGAAAGACTTGGCCATGTCAACTATAAAACACTTAAAGAAATGGCTAACAATAAAACGGTAGGTGGCTTACGGGTGAAGAATCTAAATGCTGATGAAAATTTGTCCTTTTGCGAGGGTTGTGCATATGGGAAACAGCACAGGAACAGTTTCCCAAGAGATCAGGCTCGAAGAGCTACTAAACCAGGAGAAGTGTTTCACGTTGATTTGTGTGGAAAAATGAGTGTTCCTTCAATTAGTGGTGCAAATTATTTTATGTTATTGAAGGATGACTATTCTAGATTTTGTTTCATATATTTTCTTAAGAACAAAACGGACGTATTAAATAACTTAATGTCTTTTTACGCCGAAGTAAGAGCTGACGGCCACAACATTAGAAAACTACTTTCAGATGGAGGTCTAGAATTTTGCAACGACTCAGTACGGAAATTTCTTTTACAGAATGGAATTAAGCATGAGCTTTCTACCCCTCGAGCTCCTGAGCAAAATGGTTTTATAGAGCGCCAAAATCGAACTATAGTCGAGAGTGCCAAATCAATGTTACATGCTAGAAATTTACCAACATATCTATGGGCTGAAGCAACGAATACGGCTGTGTACTTAAAAAACAGAACCGCCTCTGACGTCATAGAAGGATGTACACCTTACGAAAAATGGTATGGCAAAAAGCCGGTGGTAAGCCATTTGCGAATTTTTGGTAGTGAGGCATTTGTACATATCCCAAAAGAACAACGAACAAAATTTGAAAAGAATTCAGTAAAATACATACTAGTTGGATACAACGATTCGAGTAAAGCTTATCGTGTTTACGACTCAAAGAGTAAAAAAGTTTTCATCAGAAGAGACGTAATTTTTAACGAAAACTATGGTGAGTACATGAATGAAATAATTGAAATGAGAACAAAACATGATAATGAAAACGTAAATGATGAAGTAACAGATAGTAACGAAAAAGAATCAAAACAACAAGAGGTAAATGAAGAATCAGAACAACAAGAATTAAAAGAACCAGTTGATAACAACAACATGTTTGAAAAATATGCCGGTGAACAAAAGTTTAGAAGTCCATATAATTACTAGAAGTAGCAAAAAGAAAAATAACAATGGAATCAAGAGCGAAGTATGCAGTGTACAATTAGAGCCAACTACTCTAGAAGAAGCATTAGAAGGAGAAGAATCTAAAATGTGGAACTTAGCGATCAGGGATGAACTTAATTCTTTAAATGAAAACAATACATGGATTCTTGTACCGCGTACTCCAAACATGCATGTTATCACAAATCGATGGATTTTTAAAAGAAAATACAAGTCAGATGGTCAAATAGACAAATATAAAGCTCGTTTGGTGGTGAGAGGTTGCTCACAGAAGAGAGGAGTAGACTATGATGAAATATATTCACCGGTTGTTAGATATGAGTCTGTGCGTTTGTTGTTGTCGATAGCTGCGACAACTGCGTTTGATATGATTATTTACCAATTTGATGTTAAAACAGCATTTTTACATGGTGAGTTGAAGGAAGTTATATATATGGAACAGCCTTATGGTTACGAACAAGATGAACGGGTATGTAAACTACAAAAGGGACTTTATGGTCTCAAACAAGCTTCCCGGCAATGGAATAAACGCATTGTAAATTTTCTTTCTGATTTTGGTTTTATACAATCATCTGCAGATTTATGTGTGTTTTATTATAATACAGGCCAAATAACAACTTATTTAGCACTTTATGTTGACGATGGCTTAGTGTGTGGAAATAATGCGTCTTTCATTGTAGATCTCCTCAAAACCTTAAATGGGGAATTTAAGATTACTTATGGACTTGCTGAATCGTTTGTTGGCATTCAAATTGAAATTTGTAAAAAAACAATGAAATTGAAAATTCATCAGCAGGCTTATGTTAAAAGAATACTGAAACGTTTTAACCACGAAAATTGTGCAGCGGTATCAACTCCAGCAGAACCAGGTATGAAATTTTCAAAACTAGGTATGAAATCTGAGGAGAGATTTCCTTATCGAGAAGCCATTGGATCTCTGATGTTTTTAATGGTTTCAACGCGACCGGATATTGCTTTTAGTGTTGGGGTCCTAAGCAGATATGTTGAAAATCCATCCCAAATTCATTGCAATGGTGTGAAACGCATTTTTAAATATTTAAAAGGAACAGATGACAGAGGCCTTTCATATGATATTGGATCGAAATGTAACACGCTGAAAATGTATTGTGACGCAGACTGGGCAGGAGATTTAGATTCCCGGCGAAGTACCACAGGTTGGATAGCTACAATCAATGATGGACCTATAGCTTGGAGTTCAAAGAAGCAAACAATAACAGCTACTTCTACAACAGAGGCAGAATTTATTGCTTTATGCTCAGCAATAAAAACAGTAGTTTGGCTTCGAAAATTAATAGAGAGCATTGGAATAATAATGCCTGATGCAACACCAGTTAAATGCGATAATCAGCAAGCAATAACTTTAGTAAAAAGTCCAGAATCTTCGAAAAGAACAAAACATATTGATACTCAATACTTTTATACTTGTGACATTCAGGCTAAAGGCGATATCGATGTTCAATATTTGGAAAGCGTCAATCAACCAGCAGACATACTCACGAAGGCATTGCCCAAAGAAAAATTTAAATCATTATTAAATTTATTAAAAATATAATTATTAACCTATTATAAATAATTTATGAGAGCGAGAGGGAGTGTTGAAAATAACGCTCTCAATAAATTTAGAATCTGAAAATAATATGGCAACATTTTATTGTAAAAATGTCAATTAATTCTATCCTTCTTTAATCTCTTTCTTAAGTTTCTTGTCACTTTAATTTCCTTTTTAAGATCCTCCCTTCTGATTTAAGCTTTCGTCTGAGCAACATCTATTGAATTTATAATCTAATAAAATCTGATTGGTATAAATTATAATAAGGTGCGTTTTATTCATAAAAGAAAATATCGACATTATTTTGAATCGTTTTCTAATGGATTATCATAATACTAAACACAGCTCAACTGATGAAAGCCCAGCGAAACTTTTTATTGGAAGATCAATTAGAACTCGATTTGATCTAATTAAACCACCTCTTGTTAGGGACAAAATAATAGAACAACAAAATAAAAGTATTTCAAATTATAAAGGTAGGAGATCTGTCGCGTTCGAGGAGGGTCAGAATGTTTTCATACGAGATTATACAAACGTTAATTCAAAGTCTTGGGCCCCTGCCATCATAAAATATAAGACAGGTCCACGTTCATATCAATGTATTCTTTCAACAGGTAGAGTTATAAAAAGACATACTGATCAGATTAGGGCAGGAGTGAATGAGAATCAAATCATTGAAACCAATCACGAAAACCAAAATGATTCATCAGATTTACCATCATGCTCAAATGGAAATTCCACCAATCAAGCCGTTGAAAAGTCACATGATGATAACGAGAAAAATATTGATCAATTAACTTCCAATTCAGAATGTAATAAAAAATTAGACAATGATAATAATAAAAATTTGTCAATCTCAAATCAAAACAGAGAGAATGAAAACGTCTCTTCAAGAGTGCTAAGACCTAGAGCACACAAGAGATATACTTAATTGTAATTTGCTATTTTTTTATTTTTCTTTTATTTTTATAAATTCCTGTATGAATTTTGTATTTTACTAAACTTTATATTTTTTTAAACTAAACTTTCATTGAATTAAATGAAATACATATGTATATTAAAATTATACATTCTTTTTTTTTATATATATATGAATTTTTATCCCTTATACATAATTATTGAATTTATACTCTTGTGATTATGATTAAAATTTATATCTTGAAAATTATTAAAGATCCAATTTAAGGGGAGGCGTGTTATGTATGCATCTTTCTTACAGACACCTCTCTACCTCTTTTATAATTAAGCTTTTAGAACTAATCTGTTAGCTTTAAGCCTTTCTTATGTTAAGCAATTATCTAATAAAGTTAGTTATTAAGTGAACTCCAATCGAGTTATTTCAATACGTTACAATTACTAATTTTTATTGTATAGTGTTTGTTGTACAACGTAATTCAATCTTAATATTATAATTTTTTTTTTTAATATTTATTATTTTACTCGTTTGGCCAATTGAGTGGTATATTTAAAATTATTTATTATATAGCTTAAGTCTATTCTTATGTACTATTTTTTCTTTATTATTTTTCTTATCAATTATAGTTACATTATGTCTTAAATCTATATTTTTAATTATATATGGACCTTTATATTGATTATCTAATTTATGTCCAGTTTCATTTTTAAGAAATACTAAATCTCCTATTCTAAAATTACAATCTAATGTATTCCTATCATAATTATTCTTTTGATTAATTTTATTTATATCTAATAATTGTTTGGCTCTTTTAAGTGCTACTTCTAATCTAAATTTTGCTTCTTTAGCATAATCATCCACGTCATCGGACTTTTAATATGTTTGGTTGTTTTTGCTAAGTGACATTTTTGACATGATTTTACGTATTTAGCTATGTCTTTTGTCATGTTTTTCCAGTAGTAGTATCTTTTTATTTTCTCTGCGGTTCTAAATATCCCGCAATGACCTCCTTCAATGGGATCATCATGATATTTCAGCATAATATCATGAATTGCCTTAGCATTCTTATTATTTATTATAGTTACTTTATTTAAGAGCGCTATTTTAATTCTTCTTAATATTTTATTGCCCGTATCTTTAAAATCATTTATTGAGATAAATTCGAAAATCTTCTCACTAGGTGCTACTTGTAATTTATTGATATTTAATTTACTGGCCGCTTTCTCGAGCCTAGAGAAAAATTGTCCTAAGTCAATTTTCTCTTTAGTAAATATATCACTTATATTTATGCTAGCTAATATTGATTTTCCCTTCTTTATGTAGCATTTATTGGGATAAATCTTTAATTAATAATATTTTCTGACGTCACTATTCTTAATTGGTATATATATTTTGGGCTCATCTATGTTATCTTTTTTATGCTGATTATTTATTTCGCTACTGGATTTTTGTTTAGTCATCGATCTTGTCGAGACTTAATATGCACAATACCTTTTTATTTATGTTTTTAAAGTCTTCAATTGTAATTCGCGACAATGCATCCGCGACATAGTTATCCTTTCCATTCAAAGTCCATCTTTCTATTATTAACCAAGTCAAATTTTCTAACAATATTCAAGGTCCATTTACATATATCAATTTTAGAATCTATTTCTTAACAATTACTTTAAAATGAAATATAAACATTTCACAATATCATATGAATTTACATATCAAATCAAATTAATTATCAAATTAAAACTTTATTAAATAACACCCTTTTGGGTTATTAATTCTTATCTTAATTCTATCATATAAATTTAAAAAAAATCAATAAAAAAAATTTTTTTAAATAACTTAAGGCTTTTTCCTCTTTTAATTTTTACTCTATTTTTTTTATATATATTTTTTATTATTACATATGTACTGTTATTCGTATTTTTCCTACTATTTGTTTTAACTATATTCATATCTTTTTTATAGTGTTTTCACACCGAGTGGTTTTAACGCAAAAGTTGGTTTTAACGTTAAAATCAAAAATAAAACCTGCTTTTACCATACAAAATTATTGTGTTAAAATCAACTTAAAACCTTTTTTGAATTGGTTTTAAGTTGATTTTATGAAATACAACCTTGTTTTATGTACTAAATCAGAGCTACCAGCTCTGAAACGTTGAAAATAGCTGATAAAAATTAAATAAAAACAAAACAAATGTAAAAATACAGAAAGCCGGATTTATTGATATCATAACATTTTCTAATTCATTTATAATTCTACATTATTCTATACATTCTGTTACTTATTTTATCTATGATATTTTATTACTTGTTTGCTGAACTCCCATAGCACTCTCATTTATAAGATTAACATCTTGTTGTGCTATGATTAATATTAAATAAATAAATAAAAAAAAGTGCCACATTAAAGCCAATGCGTTATAAGCGACTTGTTTTTTTGTTTTGATCAGCTGTTGTGGTAAAATAATTATCAAACAAAAACACTTTTGGGAACAAGGGACAATCAAATAGTGATTTTAAAGCCCCCTTCACACTATCACACAAGTAATATGTAAAGTCTGATGAAAAAGTAAAATGAAATTCCATCCCAAGGCGAATTCATGTAACCGGTGGGATTATCTAAACAGCTGATACTTCTACGATTGTCAAAATTTGTGTGTGTTTTGTTGTTAATTTTTTTTCTTTTCCATTTTTTTTCTTCCTATTTTGACAGCCGAAGGAGTGTTTTACAAAAACAAAATGCCTGTTGTTTTTGCATTGTTGTACTTGTTGTAGAGTTGCGGCTACCTTATATGAATTTGCCGTGTTCCATCCGTATTTCAAAAAAGAGAATAATAGTCGTATGATTATTTTTTCTGTGTTTACACGATTGGTATAAGACAATAATAAAGTAAGACGAAAACAGCTGTTAAAAAAACATAAACAAAGTGAAAAAATTTGCTTAAGCCGAAAGTCCATACCATGCGACCTTGCGTTACATGCGTTTCTTGCATTATATGCTGTTTTTATTGCAAGTTACACACAATGCGTTTTATGCGACTGGTTTTTTGTGTTGGTCAGCTGTTGTGGTGAACAATAAAAAAGCAAACAAGAACATTTTTGGGAAAAATAGAAAATCAAATTGTAATTTTAAAAGAATTTATGCCATTAATTACAAATTTATGAGTTTACATATGTGATATTTTGTGCTGTTAAGGCCTACGAACTCAAGACGAGTGTTTTCGGTTAATTTATCCTCCATTTTTCTTGTTTACAAATAAATAAATTCAAAATAAATGACACTCAGTACATAAAAACAATCGACAACTAGTAACATGCATATTTTGTTCATGAAAGAAATGTGTTAAAAAATGTATTTTAATGTATTTTCCTCTTAAATTAGTAGTAAAGAAATATGTTTTTATCAATATTTTTATAATGCAAAAAGAAAAATGCAAAAATAGTAATGCACTATTTAAACATATCTATCGAAACCATTCACAATAGTATATAGGTCAAAATAGGAAGAAAAAAATGGAAAAGGAAAAAAAGTTCACAACAAAACACACACGCACAACAAACACACACAAATTTTGACACTTGAAATAGTATCAGCTGTTTAGTCAATCCCACCTATTACACCAATACCCCGGTTTGCGTCGCTAATTGGGACTGAAAAAATGAGACGCAAACCGAAACGACGCAAACTGAAGCAGAATTTTCAATTTCAACTTTCAGACTGAATATAATTCGAAACTAATAACTACGCTTAACATGTAAAACAACGCACACCTGCAAATTTGCTTTCTACTAAACGGGAAATCCCCTTTTTCTGCTTTACATACATACATACATAATTGGCCATTACAACCCTTCGTCAGGATTACGGCCTAGCTTCTCAACACCACTCATGTTGTGTGCGTTAATTTTATACATGAGTGGCGGGACCTACAGTTTAAAGTCGACTCCGAACGACAGATTTTTTGAGAAGCTTTTCATGACAATTTTTACTCTCAGAGTTTTTGCCAGAAATCTGCTGAGAGGAAGTCGCCGAAGAAATACTTTTTGTATTTTGTTTTTGATGTCTGGCCCTTTTTCTGCTTTAGCTTTGTAAAAACATTTTCATATCAACGACGCAAATCGAAGCATTTACGACGCAACTTCGAAGCCATGCGACGCAAACTGAAACAAAAACGACGCAACATTGAAATTCCAGAAACTTAAAAAAGACCCAACTTCGAAGCGACGCAAATCGGGGTATTGGTGTACATGAATTCGCCTAGGAACACAAGACGAGTGTTTTCAATTAATTTCATTCACAATAGAATATAATGCATGGGTCGCATAGAAAAGTAGAAAGTAAACCTACTTGATGCATTCTATGCATTTAATGCATTTTCTTCTGTAACTTGTCACAGGCTGTAATCACACGAGTACAATTGTGCTGGCGTAAAATGATAGTTTAGGTGAAGAGAGTGGTTTTTCAGTGGCGTAAAGTTTCAACCAGCTACAACCCCGCATTACCAGCACAAAACTAATAAATACACATTTTTAACAATCAGGGTTGGCAACTTTTCTTCAACAATAAACATGTTCAAGCAAGAAGAGGGGTGGACGCGTCAGCATACGCTAATATTAATTATAGAATTAAAACAGCACGAGTTGTTAAGGCGCCCAGACACGATCAAATAAAACCATCAACGTCTTATATGTGTGCGTGTTGTCGTTATATACATATACGTTGTTGGCTTTGATTGATGAAAATCAAAAGATTTTGATTTTTTCATTTGATGAAGTTTTATTTGATCGTCTCCAACTCTGATTGACAAGCATTATCTCATTTGCTACGATATCGTCGTAATGAACACATCATCCATGCGCGGATAAACAAACTAATATTTTTTTATTGCGAATAATGTAATAGTAAACAAAGAATTATTTTTTTTATTGTGAATTTATATTTTGTGTGTATACTTTATTTCTTTTTATATTTTTAAGAAGTTAAATTGTGTTTGGTAAACGTTCGTACTATCATTGATAAATGCAAAGATGAAAAAAAATTATATTAGAATTAATTGCAAAATATCAATGTTTACCAGCGTTGTGGAATTTAAAACTGGAAGAAACAGGAATAGAGAAGAAAAAAGAAAACAATATGAAATTTTACATCCAAAGATTTTTCTTTTTTTCATATTTTCCTTTTTATCTTAAAAAAATTGTACAATATGTTAAAAGCAATAAATAAACCGATAAAGGCATTTTGCGAAGCGCACACTACAAAATCAAAATGCAAATGATGTTTGGCGAATTTATTTGAACGTCTCCTTTCATACGTCAATCACACGACACTCACACTTATGCATTATTTAATGAAATTCTTTGATCGTCTCCAGGAGTCTTTATACAAAGCAACTCACCCCGATCATTGAGCGATCACACACGAGAACAATTATGCTGGTACAAAATGGCAGCTTATAGGCAAGAGAGGTGAGGAGAGTGGTTTTTTGCTGGCATAATTTTTCAACCAGCTTCTACCCCGCACAAACCAATACATAAACAACACAAAACCAATACACATACATTTAGAAAACAGCAGGCTCAGAAAAATAAGTAAACAAAAACTAATACACACAAAGCAGAGTATATGTATACAATTTTATGCCAGATGAAATAGTCTAGTGTGTGACTGAAAGAACAAAAATTGTGCGGCTTAAAAAATAGTCTCGTGTGTGAAACCACATTTGAAGCAATATAAAAAAAAGAGGCTTTAGAAAAAATTGTTTTAGCTCTAAAAGAAGTGAAACCAAACGTAAGTATAATTGACATTAAAAAAATTAAAGTTTTGCAGCAACAAATTGCGCTTGAAAAAACGAAATGAAAACGTATATATGTATTTCGAAGCTATGGTGTTTTAACGAATTGCATTTTTTAATGGATGCCAATGATGAAATTCGCGGCCAGTCAAATTTTGAAATGAATAACGCAAGGAAAATTGCAACAAAAGCTTTTTTATTCATCATTCTTAAAAAATAAAGTTCATATTGTAATTTTATTTTGTTTTTATCATTCTTTTTTGCTTAGATGGACGATTCATTTTGTGAAAGCGAATGCAGTACTAGTTCAAAAAAGGTAAATTGTTATTTGTTTTAAATTTTAATCTATAATTAAATTTCATATTTTTGTAGTCTAAGCGTTCAAGATACGATGAGGTATCTGCACTGGTGCAATCTGCTAACAAATCACTAGAGCTCGTTAACACCTTAATTAGAAAATCATCTTCAACAGAAGAATCGAAAGAAGAACTTTTTTGTAAGCTTTTAGCTTTCGAACTAAAAGAGCTTAAGTTGGCAGAGTCATATGATAGCGTGACTACCGAAATATTGTTAATGGTCCAAAAAGCAAAAGCTGACGAACGGAGAAAACTATTCCATCAGGCACCAAGTTCAACAACACCATTTTATCCTCAGATTTATACCCCCAAATCTACTGAACAATTTCCGACGCAATTGTCTAGTCCGCTTTCTTCGCCATCATTAGAAAATGTTAGTTGTTCTTCGCCTGTTGAATTAAACAATACAGAGGTAGTGGAGGAATCAAACGATTGAGCTGAAAGCGTGACATATAATGATAA
Source organism: Sarcophaga rosellei (assembly GCA_930367235.1). Classification (NCBI taxonomy): domain Eukaryota; kingdom Metazoa; phylum Arthropoda; class Insecta; order Diptera; family Sarcophagidae; genus Sarcophaga; species Sarcophaga rosellei. Next base: position 48,125,931 of record OV884021.1, on the reverse strand, counting down.
TGTTGAAATTCAATCGGAGGAAATACAAAGTACTGATATTTTAAAATATTTTTGATAATGAAATATAAAAATGTAGACATATATGTATTTTTGATAATGAATATAATATCTTATCTTATATATAAAAATGAATGTGTGTTTGTTTGTATGTTTGAAGTTTATAGACGATTAAACGGCTGAACCGATTTTCTTGAAATTTTCACAGTATCTTCCTGTATGTCTGGAAGGAGTTATAGGCTACTTTTTATGTTGATATTTCAAATGAGTGAGGGGCCATGCCCACGTATACTACATACTTAATATTTAATTGCATTTGAAATATATTACTCATACGCATAGTTACCCCTAAAGTATGCTATCTATGATTCCTGATGTATAAAACCAAAGAAAATAAAGTATAAAGAATGTGAATATAAAAATGAATGTGTGTTTATTTGTTTGTGGGTTTGTTTGTTTAAAGTCTATAGACGGCTAAACGGCTGGACCGATTTTCTTGAAGTTTTGACAGTACCTTCCTGTATATCTGGAAGGAATTATAGGCTATTTTTATTTTAAAATTTCAAGAAGGCGGGGTGCTACGCCCACATATTCAATAAGTATTTAATGTCGCATATCTCACAAACTGCGAATTTTGTATGGGCGACTTTGACGTATATATACACCAAATGGCCGGATTGGCTATAGTGGGCGTGTCACCTCCAATATAAAAAATATTAAAATATTATATCTAAGAAAATATAACAATTAGAGTCCTAAACTTTTGTCGAATCCACTTTAGTATCAATATGAATATTTTAGACAAAAATGGGCTGACTAGGGTGTGGTACTTCCCAAATGAATTAAATTTAAAACTTCTTCTATCTCGGACATCACCTATATATAAAAATTAATGTGCATTTGTTTGTATGTTTGAAGTTTATAGACGACTAAACGGCTGAACCGATTTTCCTACTTTTTATGTTGATATTTCAAATGAGAGAGGTGCCACTCCCACATATACTACATAACCTACTATTGTAAGATAATAACAAAATGGATATATTAGAAAAACTATATCAGCAAGATACCTCAAATTTTTTACAAGTAACTACGGTTTTAATATAAATATTTTGGACAAAAATAGGAAGTTCAGCAAAAGCGGGCGTGGCACCTCCCATATGAAGTAAATACTAAAATCTGCATATCTAGAACACCAGAACAGTTAGACTGCTAAAATTTTGTACGAATATCTAAAGGTTAAATATCAATATTTTTGTTAAAAATGGGCTATCAAGCATTAGGGGCGTGGCAAACTCCATATGAACTAATTATTAAAATCTGTATAAAAAAAACTATAAAAGCTAGATTCCCCAATTTTGTATTCCAGCTATAGGAAGGTGGTGCCTCTCTGATTTGTGGGTGTAGAAGTTATTATATATTGAAATATGCAATAGTAAGGTATATGACCCTTAAATTATTGAGTTTGAAATTTTCAACTCATATAGATAGTAAGTACTAAAGTTCATACTATTTAAATATTTATCTTGAAAAACATATACGTACATACATATGTAATAGTTATGTTATTGTTTACTTCTAAAAATGGGTAACTAATAAAAATATTATTTATTTGAAAAATACATTAGATAAACTTTATAATAAGCATTTTAGTGGGCAATGAATTCATTACTTTTAATTACCTAAGTAATAAAATGTAAACTGTCAATATTTTTCCCAAATAAAATAAGTAGTTGCAAAACTCATCAAAAAAAATTACCGGTGACCGACGCAAACACAATTATTTGTTAAATTTTAATAACATTAATTTTCTTCAAAAGGTTTTTGACTTGAACCGATTTCATATTAGGTAAAATATAAAGAAATAAATATAACTCGCATTCGGTTTTGAAATTCAGTTGAATCTTTGATTCTAAACAAGTTAAACGTTACCTGAGTGACATTTATTTTGCAACAATTTGTAAAAATGCCCCAAATAAAAGCATCTAAAATGCATTGCGTTTGCAATCCCAGAGAGCAAATGAAAGTTCGGAAGACGTGAAAGTCGCCTCAGGACTGAAAGCAGTCGAGCTTCAACCTTTAGAGCCGCCGAAACGAAATCACAACATAAAGAACGCCTTGAAGGCCTACGACAACGCGCCACAACAGCAAGAGCTACTGAAACACTTTCAGAAAGCCAAGAGCGCCTTAAAAGCTTCTGAAACGCCGTCAGAACACGAAAGACGTCTTGAAGGTCTTCAACAACATGCCACAACCCCACGAGCTACCGAGACATCGTTGGAACATGAAGGTCGACTACAAAGCTAGCGAAATCGTATTGAAACATCACGAGCCACAGAAACACCTTCAGAACGTGAAAGACGCCTGGAAAGCCTTCGACAATATGCGACAACCGCACGAGCTACCGAGACACCTTTGGAACATGAAGGTACCACAACAGCACGAGCTAATGAAACAGAAGTCCAGCATGAATCACGAGTAGAAAGTCAGTGGATTCGAACATCAACAAGAAGAGCAGCAAAGAACAAAATCATAATCGAATGGCGGTGAATCGACGTAATGTTTTTCATGGATACTCAGGTATCGCATTTAACTACAGATCTGATATAGATGACCACATAATCGCAATTCAAGCTGATAGAACTCCAACAATGGCGTAACAATTTTGATGGTGGGCGATCCAGTTGCATCACGCGATATGTATTTAATTCCGATGGGGGTAGCAAAGCACACCGGGTATTAGCTAGTACATATATAAAAATGAATCCGTGTTCCCTGAATAATCACAAATAAAGCAACAATGTTGAATTTTCAAATAATAACAGATTATTTTGCTTGTAGCTATTTTACAAAGCTTTTAAAAATGTATTTGCAGAAATTTTACAAAACCATTAATATGTATAATGTTTTTATTTTCTCATAGTTTCTATTATTATAACTACTTGTTTCTGCAATATTTTGTGATCCAATAGCCGTGTCCGTATTATCAAAATCTATATTTTCAGGTTACCTTTCGTTCAAAGCGAATTCATAACAAGTGACCCCGAGGAAACAGCTGACTAGGCTTGGGCTGTCAAAATTTGTGTGTGTTTGTTGTGCGTTTGTGTGTTGTTGTTGATTTTTTTTTTCTTTTCAATTTTTTTTCTTCCTATTTTGACATCCGAATGGAGGTTTTACAAAAACAAAGTGCCTGTTGTTTTTGCATTGTTGTACTTGTTGTAGAGTTGCGGTTACCTTATATGAATTTGCCTTGCTTTCGTTATTATGCATTAAAAAAGTGTGGAGGACACAACATGCTTGAACTATTAAAGTCGTGTTGGCCTCTTCATGTTGAATTGAGTTTGTAGTATGCGAAATCGGTTGGACAAAATACCAAAAGCACGTTCAATATTTTGCCTAGCACGGCTTAGTCTGCTATTAAAAATTATATTCTCTTTGGATAAATTCGAGTTGCTATAAGGAGTTAATATATGCTTTCCATTTGGGAAAACATTATCGGCCACTATGACATATAGTAGTTTTCTGTTACTACCAATAACTTCTGGCTCTGGGAAATTAGAATTGTTTTCTCAAATGTACATCAAATCCGAACGATCTAAAACTCCACCATCGGAAATTCGTCCATTACACCCAACGTCAATGTACAAAAATTTCCCATACCCATCTGCCAAAGCCAACAGAACAATGCTAGTGAATCCTTTATAGTGATAAAATAAATTGGCTCTCTTCCTTTTGGCTTTCATTCGATATGCTTCCCATCAAGAGCCCCTAAGCACAAAAGAAATTGCCAGCGATTTTCAAATTCATTGGCCACTTGCAGCCATTTTTCTTTTGATTCTGGAAACTTTTATTGAAAATATCAAAAACAAAAGAAAATAAAGTAAGAAAATATACACTTTAACGTGCTAACGAAATAATTCCTCTTTTAATTTTACGGCAAAACAAAAAACTGTCTTAACTTTTTTTAGCTTAAATTTTTTTTACATTTGGCGAAAATGTTTTATATTTTTGAATATGTTCTATAAACTCTTATTTAATTTATTTTTTTAATATTTTGTTCCGTTTCGAAATTATGTGAGCCTAATTTTTTAAGGTGCTGGTTAAAATGACCTGGGAGCCTCTGTTTGTAAGCAGTTAAGCGTTAAAAAATTTAATAATTACAACTGTACTATTCGATTTTAAATCCGCTATCAAAAGAAGTATTTAAGGATTAAAATCAAAGTGCATCATTTTAGAAAAGTTATTGGTAGGGTCCGCAAATATTATATCTTTTAGGTTTGAAAGTCTTTTAAAGCGACATTTTTTTAATCTAAAGTGGGGAACAAAATAATAGCTCTACTACAACGTAAAGAGTAGCACTACAAGCTGCCAAATGGTTAAAACTCCAGATTCAAGTGGAGCCAATACGTAGATGTAACGCAAAGTTCGAATACTTGAACTTTGAACTATAGTAATAGTAATGTTTTTGAATATAGTTTCACAATATGCAGTAGGTGAAACATCGAATTTAATGTTGAGTTAGAGAATTAAGTATTCATTTCAAAATTGTTATATTATTCATGCATTATTTATTAATTGTTGCTATTACAACCATCATTGTATTTATGACAAATTAATTTGCAATACATAAATAATAATTTCAGGGCTAATTTATAATTTGTCATATAAGCATATTTGGAGTTAAGACTTTATAGTTCTGTTTAGTATTAAATTGTAAACTACATTGAACATACCACATACAAATGTTTTACCAACACTGTCAACACAATACAACCCTGCATACCACAGTAAAAAAAGAAAAGATATAACAACAAAACAGAGAAGACTGACATTACGTTTTTTGTTCTCAATCTTGTAAGAAGTTAGGAAAGCTCGGGTGGGATTTTATTCTTTTGTAAAAAAATCTTTTATGTATTTGTGTATAACTATTTTTAGGAAATGTTATTTTTAAGTTAATTACTTACTACTCTGCTAAAATATTTGCAAATAAAGGTTTTTATTAAAAGACGAAAGTGTGTATAACGATTACAATTTGATTCATATTTTGAGTGTTTTATGTTGAAAAAGTTTGTAGAATTAAAATGCTAAAAATTACACTCGGAAATAATGTAATACTTAAAAAATAAGGAAAAAAGCGAAATACAGATTTTGTATAAACGTAAAAATAGGGCTTAAACAAACAAACATATTCATATACAAACAAATTTATATATACATACGCACTTACGTTAAGCAAGTAAGCACGAGTGCAACGAAGCGTTTCTCTAGTGCAGCGGCAGTAGGAACATAAACAACAAATACATACCAACTTTTCCTTCTTCACTACAACAAAAAAGTAGAGAAAAATACCAGGCAGCAGCCAACAAACAACCAGCCAAATTAACGAAAAAAAAATTTATTCAGCAAGTGAACCAAAGAACCTGAACAATAATGGCGAGTAAGTACAATTCCAGACATACTTTAATAAAAAATGTGTAGTTTTTTTTTTAATATTTGTTTTATTCGTTTATTCTTGTTTATGTTCAGTTAACTCCTTTGAAAACTTATAAATATACATAAATATACTCTTCTGACGCTTTTTTCTATGTATCTTAATTGTTTTTGTTGTTTATATAATGTAACGTAAACAATTGTTATAAGAAAATAATTTAACGATGAAATTTAAAATAGAAACAAATTATTTAGATTTTCTGTTGTGGCAATATAAATTGTTAGAAATAGTCTCGATAACTTTCTAATTGGATGGATAGGTTTGAGCATGTTCCAATTTGTAGGAGACCATACTTACCATAGATTAAATGAACAAGAGAGACAGAAGCGACTTAAGTAGAAAAATCAATATTTATATCACTACTTGTTTTACAGTCATCGTTGATTTTGATTCAGGCTGACTGACAGTCAGTTTTCATCATCTTGATATAAATGTACTCATTCCACTTTACTTAACATTTAAATAATTTCCTACATCTATTGTATCCCTTTTAACCTTTTCTCCGTTTTAACACTTTTCTCCACCCATTGCCGCTGTCCACCACAGTCTGTTTATTTTATAATGGTGTTGTGTGTTTATTTAACGATATACAGGATTTTTTCTTTACAACTTATTTTACATGATTTACCTTCATTCAATATTTTCTTTTTTGAATGCATTTCTTTCTGTGTTTATATAAAATTCATTCATTTTCATACACATTTACACGATTTTAGTACATAATTATACTCTGTTTGAAACAAGAAACCTATGTATTCTTATTATTGTGTACACGTTTATACATAAAGAAATATGTTTTATTTGTGTAAGTGCAAATCTACACTAATCATCATATTCACTATGTTTACCATCTGCTTTAATTCTTAAGGAAATGTTATATAAATAACCTACGTCACCTTGGGATGTATCCTATTGATTTCGTTTTTAATTGGAAATTATTTCGGGTACAGAGCTAACATTTTCAGAATTAAAGCCTATAATAATAGAAAATACTTTCCTCAGGCAAACAACTTCAAACTTCGTTTCTTTGACTCTTTTTCCGATATGGGTATTTGTTTCATGTCGAACGAGACAATCGTACACATTTAAAGTAAAAAGTCGAACACATTAAAGTCAAAATAAAATGCATTTCTATTGCTACAATAGCTCAGGCTTGCAATTATTAACTATATCTTTAATTAGAGCTAAAACTGACTTTGGGGCGCATTTCATTTTCAAAATAATGAATAAAATAATGACCAAGGATAACGATAACCACTCAATTGTCGATCTTGTGTATTTATTTATATTTTTATAATTTCCATTAGGAATGGTGTTAATTTTACACAAAAATGATTTATAGTTTTTATTTAACCTGTTAACTGGGTATGACGAAATGTTTCGTCATACACGAAATACTTCTGTAATAAGGATGACGACGTTTTTCGCCACAGAAATTAGCCACAATTTTTTGAACGCATGAATTTGTATGTAGTTTTTATTTATTAAATTCTGTGGTTAAGATTTAAATAAAAGCTTATAATTTATTGTATAATTTTCAATTATCACCTGTCACTTTGGTCGAGATGTTGTGTTTGCTGACAAGACTTATAGCAAGATTGGTTAGCGATAAGTCTCTAGGATGAAATGCAGCGTTGCAAAGTAATCTTTCTGTTACAAAATCTCATTTTCATATCCAAATGATGCAACCAGTCAATCATTATTTGTCTTCTTCTCCAAGCTTTTTGTTAGATTGGCAATCATCCAGTACCTCAGCATTAGATATGTTTTTAAATCAGGGATTACCATTTCATAGCACAATTGTGCAGAGAGAATTCACGCATATTGGTTATGCTCTTTTGTTTAGATGTCGATGAGACTGCGCAAGCAAATAGTCAGCAGTGATGCCAACTCTTAGGACACCAAACGCGTGAACAAAAATGAAAAAGGGGCTAAATTGAAAAAATTACGTTTTTACTACAATACAATTTCATTTTTTTCAAAAAAGCGCAAAACGGGGGGGCCAAAATTAAAATAGTCTTTTCAGATAAAAACACCACAATTTTTAAACAAAACAATTTATTAAAAGATATTATTGCTTTTGATATCATTTTACATTCAATAGAATTAAGGTCATTGTTAGAAACGATTTGTACTTCTTGGTCATCCTCTTCTTCATTCCATAAATCACTTTCTACATGGTGTTGAGACATGTCTCTGTCAAGTGGTCTATGGAAGCAAATGGTGAATGAATTCCAGTATATAACGATAGCGCAGCCTGACATTTTTTTTCCACCGAAAGGAAAGAAAAAACGCGCAAAAAGGGCTAAACAAAAATACTAAAAAGTGCTGAAATTGCGCGTTTTTTAGTTTAGGGCTAAAAAAAATTTTTCGCGTTAAAGGTACTTCAAGGGTATATTTTTTTTTTAGGTTTACACTCAAAAAATGTTTCCTGTTAAATAATCCTTTTTTAAATTGAAAGTCTTAGGGCCATTATTACAACTTGCCGTTAACAAAAGGGAGGATTTTAACGGGCAGATAAATTGTTTTTCATTATTATGAGTACCCAATAAGATAGAAGTGATCGTTAAGCTAAAGGAAGGATTTTATTTTTGCAAAAATTTTATCTGTAAGTTGTAATAACGAAAATAAGTTGAAGGTAACATTCCAGTTCCCTTTAGCTAAAGGTGCCTTTAACAAACCACAACTTTAACGACAAGTTGTAATAATGTCCCTTAAGTCAATATTTTGGAAAAATAAAAAGGTTGGTTATTAGTAGTAGAGGAAATTTATGAACCGGAATTAGTACCCAGCAAATATCTAAAAGAAGCTAGGCCGTAATCCTGAATAAAGGGTTGTAATGGCCAATTATGTTGTATGTATGTAAATATCTAAAAAACATTACCTAAGTATTAAGTCAAATGTGTGTAACTTTATGTATGTATGTATGTATGTCGATGAAATTAAAATCAAAATAGGGTATATTACTAAGATTTTTCTGTGACTGTGAGTTCTCAACTTATTTTCTCTCTTACTCAAAAAAATTTTGGTAACCCCTGTTTTAAATGTAAAAGTATTAAAAACGTTTCGGATAGCACAATAAGAAATCTATAATTTTCGTTGTCAGTGATATAAAAAGGGGAATCACATAACTAGAATTGCTGCTTTCTTTTCTTAGTATACATACATACACATCAGTTAAATATTTAATAAAACTTACCAAAAGAAAAAGGGGTATTACACAATTATAGTAGATACTTTGCTTCTTTTCTTTCGTAAGACCTTTGTCCGTCCACTGGAGATATTTTTAGAAAAATATGTGTCCACGCTCAAGAGAGAGTCAGTTTAAGGGAGATTGATTTGCGCGAAATACATACTCCGAAAAGCATGGGACCTAAAAATTCATCCGTCTATGGGAGATGTCCTTCCACTGTATTTAGAGTGGCAAAGCATTTATGCATTCTTTATAATCCTAGGAAGATTTTAAAATGAACAACTTTTATCAGTTTATAACTTGCTATAGGAATTCAAATGAGAAATTTTGTAATTGTGTCACTTCAACCTCCAATATGTCGAAACGGATAGTGAATAAAAGTGAATTATTTTTACATTATTTAAAGTTGATTGTTTTACCTAGGCATATATGGTGAAAACCTCTTTGTAGAAATACCCATATGCAGTTGATTTGTTTTGGAACAAATATCCAATTGCCTGTAGCTTAGATAGACGCTTGCAATATTAAAACTATTGTATAAAAGAATATGGTGTAAACTCTACAGATTTTAAGTAAGATTTGTAAACTAATTTCATAAAGCAAATCTACTAAAAGTTTTTTTTTTTGGACAAGCTAGGGCGTGTAGTAATACAATTTAAAAGTACTTACGATACCAGCTGCGTCGTCAAAAACCAGTTAAGGTAGTGAACTAGGCCAGAATGCTTAAACTATTAGCGGAGGTATTTAGTAGCTTTATCAAATTAAAATAAGCATGTACATGTATTAGTCGAGACTTGACTTTTCTTGCTTTCGGATTGAATTTGTTGTTAATGAACTTTTTAACTTCTTGATTGACTCTGCTGATCAATCGGTTTTTACAATGCACCCATGAAAGGATAGTCTGCAGTGGTGAAACCTCAATCCCAGGTAGGGGTGCCAGACGTACTGTTTTTAACAGTACATGTACTGATTTTTTTCAATTGTACTGCTTTATTCACAAAACCTAAATCAGTACGCAAATGTACTGTTTTTTTACATTTGCACTGTTTTTGTACTGTTTTTTTTTTTCTTAAATGCTTCTTATGTGGCAGTACAAAATATGTCTCTATTTTAATATTTTAGAACAAAAAATTTTGTTCTGAGCTAACGAAGACTCCAATGCCAAATGCAACTATGAATACAATTGTAATGAATTTTTTAAAAACAGAAGATGGGAAAAATGACATTTTAAAACATATAAAAAAGTGATAAATATCTTTGAAAACTATTTTGAACTTTGAAAAGAAAAAATATAATATTGTAACTTTATATACACATATGTCATATATCTAAAGAGCATTTTAATAGTATGTACTTATATTTAAAAATATTTTAATATTTGTTAAAAAAAAAGCATTTTCTTATGTACATTTGAAATAAATTTATTATATCGTTAGTATAATTCGCAAAGACGCTAAGTCCACTTTTTTCCAAACTTGAGATTTTAATGCAAAACGGTAGCACTATACAAAATACATATTTTACGACAACAAAAATGTCAGTATGTAGTTTAAAGTTGTTGTAATTTTGTGGTTAGCAAAAACGCTAAGTCCACAAAATACGAAAAATATTAAAATCACGTGCTAATTTCACGAATATTAATTATTAATTATTATTAATTTTTGATCTAAGTCATTTAAAGAGAGCTATTTTGTAAAAATAATTGCGTTTAAAAAGTTTAAAAATTTTAAAAACTGAAAAAGCTACAATGTTTTTTGTGTCTCCTGTACAATTTGAAAAAAGGGACTTAACACATTTGCGAATTATACTAACGATATGATCTTATATTTTAATTGTTTTTTTAATTCATACCTCAAAATGTTATGAATTGAATAAATTGTTATGATTTTGTAAAAGCGTACTGTTTTTTCATTAATTGTACTGATTTTTTGTACTCAGTGTACTGTTTTTCCGAATTCCAAATCTGGCTACCCTAATCCCAGGCTATGACTGCACTTAAACTTTTATCTAATAGGATATATTTAATAAACCAACATTCTTTTAACTTATACGTTCCACTCATATCTAATAGATAGTCCTATATTATTCACTTTTTAATAGTTACCAGTAGTCGCCGTAGTCTAGTAGGTAGTGTGTTCGCTTATTAGACGTAAAAGCCAGGGTTCGTATCCCAGGTCAGACATCAAAAAAGAAATATAAAAAAAATATTTCTTCGGCGACTACCTCTCAGCAAATTTCTGGCAAAAACTCTGAGAGTAAATAAACCTGCCATGAAATCTCAAAAATCTGTCGTTCGGAGTCGACGTTAAACTGTAGGTCCCGCCACTCAAGTATAAAATTAAGGCACACAACTTGAGTGGTGTGAGAAGCTAGGCCGTAATCCTGACTGAAGGGTTGTAATGGCCAATTATATATGTATGTATGTATGAATAGTTACCAGTAACGTTTATGAAAAATTCTTACGGATTAATTCTTATTGCAAATGTAATAAATTGCAATGGTGCAAAAAATTGCCACAAAATAAAAAAAAAATGTTAATAAAATTTAAATTATAGGAGTTTTCCATCTCATTTAATTATATGGCCGATATGATATCTACTGGCCAGAATTGTGCTATTATCTGCGATATGTTTTAACTATTTTGGCGTTAAGTCGCTTGGCCACTGTTCAAATTTAACTGATCAAATTGTGCATATGTGTTGGTAATATTTGTTTTGTTTAGCACAGCAACACATCAAAATTGAACCTTCAAACTGCATCGTATTGTTGTTGTGAAGAAGAAAAGAACATATGATTTATACAACACATGCAGCGAAAATATTTTCATATTCTTCAAACTCTTCTAGGTCTATACGTGTGAGTACAGTTTTACCAACACATTAACAAAAAATGTAAGTTTGATCCATTATTTGATCCGTGACCGGGTACAAGACCGTGACCGTGATGGTCGGGACCAGCAGCATTACGGATAATCGATTTTCACGGTTAATCTAATAACAATTTGGATTATACAGTTTTTTTAATATTTTTATTATTTAACAAGTGAACATTAGTTTTCATACATATTTACATTAAAATAAATTAATAATAAGTATGTACACATTACATTTTCTACTGAAAACATGTGGTAGAAAAAGGGCATTAAGCAAAAAAAAAAAAAAAAAGAATACAACTTCTTAAAAAGTCGTGTAATGTTGTTTGTCTAAAATTTTTCAACTTATAATTTCCTTTTATAATTTTATAAATTTCAAAATTAAACTAATCATTTGTAAATGCTTCTGAATCATCGTATGCAAACAAGGGAATTCCCCGTTTTCATATTTATTATATTGTATGTATGAATTTGAAGTTAGTAAAAAAATTCTGCCATCACGGATAATAGAGGTAATCATGGCTAATCGAAGGAAACAATTTGAGGGCATTGCAAACGAAAAACAATACTGATCTTTGGCCATCACGGTTAATTGGGGTTACCGGTTAATCAGATCACGGATAATCGAGGCCCGACTGTACATACATATGTAGGTTTAGGTTAGAGGACGTGTACTTGCCAGTGGAACAAGTAGGTAGGAAAGGGAGGATAGGGAGAAGGCAGAATAACAAAGATATATTGTACATATACATTATTATATACATTATTAATAACAGCAATATATAGATCACCAAGTAGTGCTGAGACGGAGTTTATAGACGCATTTGAAGAAATTTTGGAGGATTTGAATGTAGGAAATTACGATATGATAATAACTGGTGATTTCAATATTGATTGGTGCAGGGACAATTTTTATAAAAACAAATTAAAATGTTTATTTAACGACAATGGATTGAAACAAATAATGAGTGATTATACGAGAGTTACGGAGAGTACAAAGACAATAATAGACTACGTTGTAACTAATAACAATAATATTATGGCAGACATAAACTTTGAGAATAAAATATCTGACCACGAATCAATTAACATTGTGATAAATAATGCTGAGTGCAAATACAAAAAGGAGACGCACAGAGATTTTGAAGTGTTCAAATACAAAGCTAATACATTTAACAGAGAAATAATAAATATAAAAAATATTAATGTTGCAAATGGGATAAATCAAAGTGTAAATCTATTTGATAAGTATTTAGACATAGCCGTAAAGAAGCTAGCGATGAAAGTAAGAACTAGCATTGGACGTATCAATGTGTGGTTTAATAGTGAATTAAGACAACTGAAAAGGCGGAAAATTGAAAAATATCGTATAGCTCGTTTTGAAAATAATGATGTAGCATGGAACAACTATAGGATGATTAGAAATATATACAAAGTAAATATAAAAATGCAAAAAACAGATACATCAATGGAAAAATATGCGATGCCAAAGACCAAAAACAAATGTGGACCGAAATTAAAAACCATATTCTCAAGAGAAACAAAAGTGCAATCGAGTCTGTGATATTTAATCAAATAGAATATAAGGAAAACTGTGATATAGCTAATAAATTTAATAAGTACTTCATTGACAGCATAGTAAGTATTAGAGATACAATTAATGTTGTGCAATATGAAAGTAATATTTCTGAGATAGGCACTCGATTCTCATTTCATGCAATAAATTTAGATAAACTGAAAAATATATGTAAGGATTTAAAAGACAAATATGATCATAGTAAAATTTCGTGTAAAATGTTACTAAATAGTTGGAATATAGTTGGAAAGACACTTCTGGACATAATAAATGAATCGTTAATGAATGGAATATTTCCCGAAAATTGGAAAATATCAATAATAACGCCAGTTAAAAAAATCTCAAAGACAAAGAAATGTGAAGAATTTCCAATTCCAATTCCAATTTCCAATTAATACGTTGAAAACTTGTGAGAAAATACTGGAAAAAGTTGTAAAGGAGCAACTCGAAGAATATATTGAAACGAATAAACTTCTGAATAGACATCAATCTGGTTTTAGAAAAAAATTCTCATGTGAGACTGCAATTAATTACATTTTGAACAGATGGAAGAAAATTGAAAAAGACCGAAAAATTGTTGCAATATTCTTAGATTTTAAACGGGCTTTTGAAACTATTGACAGGGATATCCTTCTTCGGAAATTATATAAATATGGCATCAGAAATAATGAACTAAAATGGTTTGCGTCATACTTGGCTAATAGAAAGCAAATAACAAAAGTAAATGGCACAATGTCCGATATATTGAGTAATGATAATGGAGTTCCACAGGGATCGATATTAGGTTCGCTGTTATTTATTATATACATTAATGACATGCCAAACGTAATAGATAAATGTGAAATGACTCGCTATGCTGATGATACGCTTATTTTTACGGAAGATGATACAGTTGAACAATGCTATCAAAACCTGAACCGGGACATGAACATATTGATAACATGGCTGGATATGAATAAACTTAAGTTGAACGAAAGTAAAACAAAAATCATGGAAATTAATGCGAATAGTGACAAAATCTTTAAAATTAACAACGAAGTAATACAGAAAGTGGACCAGATAAAATATTTAGGTGTAGTTATAGATAAAGATCTAAAGTTTAACAACCACATAGACTATATATGTAAAAAAATCGGCAAAAAAGTAAGTTTCTTTAAACGAATTAGAAAACAAATAACAATAATAACTGCAGTTAATATTTATAACACTATAATAAAACCGCATTTTGAATACGGATCGACTATTTTATACTCATGTTGCACGACAAACCAGATCGAACGACTGCAAAAACTTCAAAATAAAGCAATGCGCACAATATTAAAATGTAACAGATATACACCAATAAACTATATGTTACAAACACTAAGGTGGCTTAATGTAAAACAAAGACTTCGGTTAAACACTATAAATTTTGTACAGAAAATTAAAATGGGAGCGGCGCCTGAATATTTGACCGAGCAAATAAACTATGTTAGAGAGGTTCAACCATATCAGCTGCGTAATGCTGAACACTTCAGGATTGAAAGGGTATCAACAAGCGCAGGACAACGGTCACTGTTCTATAAGGGTCTTCAGCTATACAACTCATTGCCGGATGATGTAAAAGTGGAGACGAATTGGAATTTATTTAGGAAACATACAGTTAACTTTGTTAAGAATAATTTATTAACGTGAATAAGATGTATGAATTGTAAATTAAAGTATTTCAAATACTAATAAAGAATAATAATAATAATAATAACATATTATGTAACTATAAATATCATTTTATTTCTGTAAATATATCTTTCATTCCTGTTGATCAAATTTCAATTAAATTCTCTATTCGATCCCAGATTTGGACCGATTATTTTCTTATTTTGTCAAAAATTCTGTTAAAAATTGTTTGTATGAGTGCCCAGATAATTCGTTCTTTTAATTTTAATATAAAGAATTCAAATACATATTGACTGTACCAAGGCAAATTCAATAAGGTAACCGTAACTCTACAACAAGTACAACAATGCAAAAACAACACGCATTTTGTTTTTGTTAAACCTCTGTCAAAATAGAAAGAAAAAAATGGAAAAGAAAAAAAAATTAACAACAACACACAAATTTTGACAGCCCAAGACTAGTCAGCTGTTTCCTCGGGGTCACTTGTTATGTATTCGCTTTGGACTGTACATAAATATTTATTATTTTGAATTTTTCGTTTAAATTGAAAAAAGTCAGTTTGTCACTTATTTTTCCCAGATATTTGGTCTGTTGTAACTTTAAATGCCATATATGTATATGTATGTATGTGTATGATTATCATAATTGGGTCCTATATACATATGTGTCTGAGTGAAATTAATAAAAGTAAGATAAAAAGTACCCACCACCTGTTTTATCACGTAATTGTTACCGTCTATAAAAGAAAGCAGGATAGACATATTGATGGTGGCTATTTTTGTTTTCAGTGAACAATGATGCTTAATGCGTTTAGGAAAATTTCCATTTCTTATCATACTTTATTATAAACCACCAGCTTCAAAAATAATACATTTTCTTAAACGTATTAGAAAACATTAGAAAGACTATTGCTAATAGAACTTTCATGTCAACATGTGGAAACTTTATTTCCCTCGAATCTACTCTTAAGACATAAGCAGAAAATGAATTATACACAAAGGACCAATTAAAGTAAAACATCAAAATTTTATTTAAAAGGGGAGAATTTTATGACGACAATAATTGTAATGAAAGATAAGATAGATAGCTACCACTCCAAAAAAAGAAGTGAGGAGACCACACAACATCGTTGTGAAGGGTAACATCATAGCCACGGTACGTAATCCCAGGATCCTTGGGGTTACTTCAGACAGTCTCCTACACTTCTCCTCCCATGCGACCAACATCAACGCCAAAATGAGGATGAGAAACTTGGTTCTGAAGGCGCTATCAGGAACTACATGGGGAATGGACAAGGAAACAGTCATTACCACCTACAAGGGTATTGGACGATCACTTCTTAATTATGCTGCTCCAATCTGGACTTCATTCTTGTGTGATACACAATGGCGCGTGCTACAAACAACGCAGAACAACTCATTACATATAGCCACGGGATGTGTGCAGATGCCAAGTGTATATCATCTTTACTGTCAGTGAGGCAACACAACGAACTCTTGACGAAACAATACCGCGTGGCCTTAGACACGACTTTAGAAGCTTCAACACGGACATCTTACATTTTATACCAACAATAGTGGACCTCCAGTCAGTAAGGGACGCACAACGCTCCTTACACCAATCGACAGCGACGACAGCAATAGACGAACTTAGGCACAACAGGGTTCTAAACCAACACCCACCGCCAATCTCGGATAATGAAAAGCAGTTACCCAGGCTAACTGGAACTATCCGGGCCCAGCTGAGATCAGGGTGATTGAACATCCTGAACAAAGGCTACTTTGGACATAAAAAAGCCATACTCTTTGCCCTAGCATGACTGCGCATAGACTCCTGGTCTATGCCTACCACATGTAGAGTACCATCGGAATCCTCTTCTCTGTGGACCACCTCCCATTTCTCTGCACACAGTTCCCTGTTCTGGTTGCCAAGGACTCTGAGTATCCGATTCGGTGTGAACTTGCTGCCCCATCCGAGTTTTCCACCATTTTTTATACGTTTTGTTAATGAAAAACAACGGGCTCTTAATTGTGTTTTTTATTATGTAGAATACATGTCATAGAAATTAATTGAATTCGTCTTCAGCTGCACTTAATAAATAATTTTATCATTTATTGTTACTATTATTTGTTTTATCTGTATTTGTCAAGAAAGTAATCATTATTGTTTTTCTATCGTGTCTTAAAATTCTGAAATATTGAAGAAATCAAATTGCCATATTTTTATATTATTTTTTGTTATTGTATCAAAATTGTTAAATAAAACGACTTACACTGTGTGACAAAATATAACTTCAATATTAGAAAACAAGTTTAAATTAATTTTTTAAGCTTTTTAATAATTCTAATCTAATTTTCTTTTTTTTAAATCTAATAACCTGTGGCGAAAATAAGATGATTTTAAAATCATTAATAAAATTTGTATCTTTTATTTATAATCCCTCTAAAAATCGTTGCCGCAAATATTATAACTTGGGCATGCCAAAATAGCTAAATTTACTGTCAACAACCTTTTAAACAAAACAACGGTGGCACTAAAAACCCGTTGTGGGTGAAAATTAATTTAAAAAAATTAAAGGTGCTACTGAAATTTTTAAAACTTGTTTACGATTCCTACAGACATTATGTTATGACATTATATAGGAAAATATTCTAACTTTAAATACCAAAATAAGTCTGTACTTTTCCAATTATGAGATATTCATAAAATTCATAAACTTTTGTTAATGGGATTCGCGGCCCTTTGCTCCCTAGAGGAGTAAGAGGAACATATATATATATAATGGGATTAATTAATTAATCATTACGCAATTGTCAATTGACACTTGGGAAAAACACTTTATTTTTTTAATGAATTTTGAGAATGCACTGTAGGAAATTTAACCCCTTTTATTGACCAAAATTAATTATAGCCAAACGGCTGGACCGATTTCAATAATTTTTTGGTATTTGATTTTAGGAAGTCTCTTAAGGGGGAGGAAGGGATCATTAACTTTTTTCATACGCTCAGAGAAAAAAGTTAGTAAGCATAAAAATAAATTAAACTAATAATCAGTTGTAATAGGTTCCCGGATCCAATCCCGATCTAGATTAGTATATCTTATATGGTTTCATTAACCGTTTTTAATTTCTTTTTGAGTGTACTCTAACTTTTAAAAATAGAAATTAATTTTACAGATTTAAAAATGAAGCAAAATAAGTTATGATTAAGATAGATTATTTTATTGAAAAATTTTATTTTCCAGAAATGTCCAATGCCCGATTGAAAACGTCTGTTTAAGTTATATCGAATGCTTCTTCGTGCATGAAACAATCTGTCTGATTTATATATTTTATGGCGCGATTCATAGGCATCCTCACCAAAGCTTCCAACGGGAAGAAACTTCTTATATTACAGTAGTGATCTTTGGAAAAGTTGTTTTCTGAAAGAAAGGCTAGTGCTTCATCAGGGGATAGCTTGAAATAAGTTTTCGTACTTTGGCTGCTCTTGTCGGAGTACTGACAGTCTCTTTTAAACCCATTGCTAAATCTAATTTGTTACATTTACGAGCAGCCGTCGTTGTAGCATGTACTAGGGGTTCAACTTCATTATTTTGATAATTTAGAGATTTCCGTTGCAACTCGTCTTTTTGCTCTTTCAGATTTTTGGTTAAATATTAATTGCGGTCGTCCAGGTTTTGAATTAATGGTGGCAGGGTTTGTTCCACCTATTTTTAATAAGTAATTGCCTTTAAGCCAACCAGCATGCTGTACTTTAAACATTTCAAACTCCTACCGCTTTTACGCCATTTCCTAATCATATTTGAGCAAAATATTTGAGACTACTCCTTTAAATATTGCTCTATATTTTCGGAACAACCATTTTCGTTAAAACATGACAAGAAGTGGGCATATACAGCTGCTCTTTTATTAACTTCGAAATGTTTCTTTTGCCATACATTAAATAACTCACAGTTTTACACACTGTATTTACCTGAAAAAATGAATTTTTTGAAAAAGTTTGCAAATATCCGCAGCTGAAATATACTGAATTCGGTGGATAACTGATTGTTTAATAGATCTCTTATAGTGGTGTAACTATCATATGTTATCATTTTTTTTTTGTAAGTCCAAGTAAAATTCCAATTCATATTTATAGTATTTTTTTTTTTTGTAAGGTCACCTTAATTTTTTCAATTTAATTGGTCTAACAGAGGAGTTCACAAATATTACACTATATATTAATAAAGTACATACTCGCCTTCGACATTATTTTCCATTTTTTAATTTTTAAAAACTATGTATATATTTTTATTATGAAAACTTTTGTTAGAAATTACCACAAAATTCACTACAGTCAATTGTTATTTAATAACTTGTTTATAAATACAACATAAAGCAACTAATAAAGTGACAGTTAGTCAATATAAATGCAAAATTCAAAAATATATGCCTACTTTGTTATATTTTTATTTATAATAAAGCAAAAAACACTTCCTTTCAAAAATTTAAATTTTAAAATTGGCCAAAAAAAGGGTTAAGATTTCCTATAGTGGAATGGTATTAATTTGTAACATAAAACACATTCCGCAAATGTAAACATTTCATTCGATCTTTCTACACCATATAGGAATCACAAAAATTTTGACTTTTTTTTTGCGTTTTCGATTCCTTTTCAATTATGATGTCAACTTTGCTGCTTGACGGAAAGGACATCTTTTCTGATTTTTTTCTTTCTGTCTAAATTGAACTATGCTCTAAATAGCCTCTTATTTAATTTCTATTTTATTAAAAAAAATACTATTTGTCGTTCGGTGTATATTTGTTTTTATTTATTAATACATAAAAATTCTTTTCATAAAAATCAACAAATTTAAAAATATGTATACCCAATAACATTATTTTCAATAAATAATGATTTGTGTCTTAGTTGTGGTTATCTCGTGTTGGATGATATAGATTTCAATAATATTTGAATAGCAAAGATTTTTAATATTGGTTAATAAGTTTTAAAAACAAAAATCATCTACATTCATACATACAATATACATATATTTTTGAAAAATTGAAAGATAAAACAAAAATATTTGTGTTATTCTTCAATGAAACAAGCTGCTTATGATAACGGAATGAAAACTGGAGTAAATAATAATTCATCAGCATATAATATTAATTCAGAAACAAATCCAATTCTAAGTGATGAAGGAGAAGAAAAAGAAGTTCAACAAATTATAGATACAGCTTTAATCGAAATGAACAATGGCTGTTATGAGAAAGCTATAACGCTTTTAGAAACGGCTAAGCAGTTGTATGCAAGTTCGAGAGCTGAAGAACTACAAGAATTAATTATAAAGTTGCAAGCAAATACATCTGAATGTAATGAACCGAAAGCAAATAAACCTAATGGGCAAAATGTTCGCAAACGAAACAGTACGAAGACCGATGTTAGAAATAATATAAACGAAAATGAATCCAAATTAGACTTTACAATTGATCAGTTGAATATGGTGAAAAGAATAAGTAATTGTAAAAATTATTATGAAGTGTTATCCGTATCTCGTGTTGCTACAGAGAGCGATATTAAGAAGGCTTATAAGAAATTAGCATTACACTTGCATCCTGATAAAAATCATGCACCAGGAGCTGCTGAAGCATTCAAAACTTTAGGAAATGCGATGACCATTTTGACAGATGCTAAAAAACGTAAAGACTACGATTTATCAGGGGCAAACTATATTACAGCAAGTGGCAAGTCATCGAATTTGTATAAAAACTCTACACCTCATCAACAGTATAACAGTCATAGTTATGAACATCATCAATATAGCTCTTCAGAGGCTTCCTTTAGTGGTGGTGAAGACTTTACGGCTGAAGAGCTGTTTCATATGTTTTTTGGAAATTATCCCAGTACGCAAGGCTACTATCGCCGACGTCCTTATCAGTCGGCCAATCAGAGACAGCCACAAGAGCAAGGACAGCAGCCAAGTTTAGCATTTGGTCTGCTTCTTATTATGATCTTAATGTCAATGTTTATGTCATTATTTTCAACGGATCCACTATATAGTTTAACACATTCAAGGTAATGTTGTTGTTGCTACATTAATAAATTCATATGTATTTCATATTTTCATTACAACTATTTTGTAAACTATTACAGTAGATATGTGATAAAAGTATGTAATAGTATTTTCTTCGGTATTTCTATTACGAAATGCCATAACGCTACCCAAAAATTTTCACCACTTATCACAAATTGGAGATATGAAATATATATTAACATATTTAAGATTTCCCATAATATAAATAAATAACTTTTATTGTTTTTAGCAAATATAATGTGCGGCGTCAAACGCAGCATTTATCAATTCCATATTACGTTAAAGATAATTTTGATAGTGATTATCAAGGTTCACTAGCACGTTTGGAAAATTCTGTTGAAGAAGATTATGTCTACACCATGAAGCAACATTGTTTTCGTGAACGCAGTTACCGTAATATATTTTAATAAAGCTTATAGTATGTGTTTAAAATACAGTTTTTTTCCCCTTAAAGGTGAAGCTATGATGGCACGTGCTCGTAGTTTTGGAAGTCGGGCACAATTTGCACAGGCTCAAGGATTGAAAATGCCATCGTGTGATAATCTCTCTAAAATAGGCATTACTCGATACTCATTGTATTAAAGGAGTGATGATTTAAAAAATTTGAACATTTGGTTTAATTATTCAGTTAAAACAGTATCTTATACTATTATATTACATTATCACAAATAATGTACTTACATAAGTCACAGTAATATGTTGCTGTAATAAACTAATAAATTATCAAAATTAAATTGAATGAAATATTCTAATTGTTATCTTTGATTAATTAAGAAAAATTTAAAACGTTTGCGAGATATTTATGTACGTTTATTGGCTAAGTAGGTAGAGGAATAAAACACACTCTGACTAGTTTCCAGGCTCGAGTTCAATCTTTGAGTTTTAGTCAAAGCAGATAATCTCTAGTAATTATGACGCGTGCAAAACTGATGCATAATACAACAGGTGTATTCCCTGGCCGTTCTCGTCTGTGCTATCATTCGTAATGAAAGTACTTCCAGTTTCGATGAGTGCATAACAGTATAGTATATAATTTAGCTATTCTATCAGCGATTAGATTTCGCTATTTTTTTTTTTTTTATTTTATTCATCCATTTATTTCAAAGAAATTCATTAGCAAAAAGTATAAGTGCCCCTGCGTCCCTAGGACATAAAAAGGGGAAGTTGGCAATATTATATATATCAAGTACTTATGATTTAATTAACAAGAAAAACAAAATAAATAAAAATAAATATATATTAAATAACTAGTATGCATACAAACGTAAGTTTTAAGCAAATATACATAAGTATACATATATTACACCTAGGTTAGCTCTTTGAGCTGAGATCAATTTATATCACAAAAATTCAATTAAAGTAAAAAATTATTACATCAGAAGCATATCTATTTCCTGAAGTAAATATTGTTTCAGTCTTGCTTTAAATGCTGAAATTGTGGATATGTTTTTGATACTATCTGGAAGATGATTGTATTCATAACCGCCAGCGAATTCCACACGTTGCTTTGTAGTTTCTAACCGACATCTCTTAACCATTAAGTTGGTATTATTTCGAGTACTATAGTGACTCTGATTGATAGTAAACTCTATGGAGTGATACCCAATATTCCGTACAGCTTTATACATATATAAATTCAGTTGCATTTTATACAATCCAAAAACAGGAAGAATAGTTTTTGATACATCTCGGTATAGGGATATTGATGAGTGCGTTCTAGGAATGTTATAGACGAGTTTCAGAGCTTTGTTTTGAAGTCTCTGAAGAGCTTTAAGATCAGTTGTTTTTATATAGGCATATATCATGGGCAAGTAATTTAGATGGCTTTGAATAAGAGCATTATACACTAGAATCTTAGTCTTTACATCAAATACATTCATGTGTGTGAAGATAAATTCGAATTTGAAAACCCAAGACGCAATCCATAAATTTTAGCAGCGCCACATTTAGCGTTAACAGTGCCAAATTTGTTGTTAACAGAGCAAAATTTGCTCTTAACAGAGCACTGTTAACTGTTTAACAGTATCCATTTGAACAAGATCACTTGTTTAGAAGCTAATTTTAGGGCATATACCAGGTCTTTGAGTACCACATCATACTCAAAGGAGTGTTTCAATGCGTCTTAATATAATCAGCAACATAGACACATAGAAAGTGATACGGTATTGTTGAAATTGGCTTTGCAAAAATATAGTTTTTGATTGAAAATTCTCTAGAAGATCAGTGGCCATTTGGGAACATATAAGAAATAGTACACCATACAGACTATATGCAAATGGTAGTCCAGAGGGTCCTCTTTCCAACCGTGGTAGTGGGATAGCTGAAATAATTTTGTGAGCCGAGATTTCGAATTTTTAAAAAATCGATTTTTGGTCGAAAATATATGAGAATTCTCTAGAAGATCAGTGGCCATTTGAGAACATATAAGAAATAGTACACCATACAGACTATATGCAAATGGTAGTCCAGAGGGTCCTCTTTCCAACCGTGGTAGTGGGATAGCTGAAATAATTTTGTGAGTCGAGATTTTGAATTTTAAAAAAATCGATTTTTGGTCGAAAATATATGAGAATTCTCTAGAAGATCAGTGGCCAATTGGGAACATATAAGAAATAGTACACCATACAGACTATATGCAAATGGTAGTCCAGAGGGTCCTCTTTCCAACCGTGGTAGTGGGATAGCTGAAATAATTTTGTGAGTCGAGATTTTGAATTTTAAAAAAATCGATTTTTGGCCAAAAATATATGGAAAATCTCTAGAAGATCAGTGGCCATTTGGGAACATATAAGAAATAGTACACCATACAGACTATATGCAAATGGTAGTCCAGAGGGTCCTCTTTCCAACCGTGGTAGTGGGATAGCTGAAATAATTTGTGAGTCGAGATTTTGAATTTTAAAAAAATCGATTTTTGGTCGAAAATATATGAGAATTTTCTAGAAGATCAGTGGCCATTTGGGAACATATAAGAAATAGTACACCATACAGACTATATGCAAATGGTAGTCCAGAGGGTCCTCTTTCCAACCGTGGTAGTGGGATAGCTGAAATAATTTTGTGAGTCGAGATTTTGAATTTTAAAAAAATCGATTTTTGGTCAAAAATATATGAGAATTCTCTAGAAGATCAGTGGCCATTTGGGAAAATATAAGAAATAGTACACCATACAGACTATATGCAAATGGTAGTCCAGAGGGTCCTCTTTCCAACCGTGGTAGTGGGATAGCTGAAATAATTTTGTGAGTCGAGATTTTGAATTTTAAAAAAATCGATTTTTGGTCTGGTACCAAACAATATTAATAGAATCATTAAAGAAATCACTTTTTAGGGGAAGTCCCTTATTTTATTTTTATTTTGTATGTAATGTTATTAATATTGTTTAGTACCAGACCAAAAATCGATTTTTTTAAAATTCAAAATCTCGACTCACAAAATTATTTCAGCTATCCCACTAGCACGGTTGGAAAGAGGACCCTCTGGACTACCATTTGCATATAGTCTGTATGGTGTACCATTTCTTATATGTTCCCAAATGGCCACTGATCTTCTGGAGATTTTTCATATATGTTTGGCCAAAATTCGATTTTTTTAAAATTCAAAATCTCGACTCACAAAATTATTTCAGCTATCACACTACCACGGTTGGAAAGAGGACCCTCTGGACTACCATTTGCATATAGTCTGTATGGTGTACTATTTCTTATATGTTCCCAAATGGCCACTGATCTTCTAGAGATTTTTTATATATTTTTGGCCAAAAATCGATTTTTTTAAAATTCAAAATCTCGACTCACAAAATTATTTCAGCTATCCCACTACCACGGTTGGAAAGAGGACCCTCTGGACTACCATTTGCATATAGTCTGTATGGTGTACTATTTCTTATATGTTCCCAAATGGCCACTGATCTTCTAGAGATTTTCCATATATTTTTGGCCAAAAATCGATTTTTTTTAAAATTCAAAATCTCGACTCACAAAATTATTTCAGCTATCCCACTACCACGGTTGGAAAGAGGACCCTCTGGACTACCATTTGCATATAGTCTGTATGGTGTACTATTTCTTATATGTTCCCAAATGGCCACTGATCTGATGAATTTTATTGTAACACACAAGTTTTAAAAGTAACGTATAAAATATTTATTAAAGCAAAAATGAAAAAATGTCTTTACATTTGAAGGTTTTAAATGAGAGTGAGAATGAAAAGAAAAATGTCAAAAGCCATAAGTCAAAAGTAACAACGTACACATTGTAGGGTTGCCATCTTATCTTCAACACTCCTCCTCAATGTGGATGTTGTTTTACAAAAAAAAAATTCAATTTAATTTCATTAAATTCACACAATTAAAATGTTTAACCCTCGGTAGGTTTTTCGTCAGAACATCTGCAATCATATCAGCTGTCGGACAATATACAAGCTTCACCTGTCCACTTTGCACCAGCTCTCTGATATGATGAAACTTTATGTCGATGTGCTTGCTGCGTTTGTGGAAAACTGGATTCTCAGCTAATTTTTGAGCACCTTGGTTGTCAATATTCAAAATTACAGGAACATCACTGCAAGCATTTACTTCAATAAGTAATCGTTTCAAATATGTTGCCTCCTTTGCCGCATCTGAAGCTGCCATATATTCAGCTTCTGTACTGCTGAGAGCGACTGAAGATTGTTTTCGTGACTCCCATGAGATTGTAGAACCATTGAAGAAAAATACAAAACCTGTATAAGATTTTCTGTCCAATGCGTTTCCTCCCCAGTCAGCATCTACGAACCCCTCCAAAGCTTTGTTATGATCACCCGCTTCATAAATAAGTTTCAAATCTATCGTTCCAGATAGATACCTTAGGATGTGTTTCAATTTGGTCATATGTTCAACATGTGGGTCCGAATTTCGTTGAGCCATCTTGGATACAGAATGCAAAATATCCGGTCTTGTAGAAATTGCAAGGTACATGAGTGTACCAACAAGCGATTGGTAATCGTGTTGATCAACCTTCTCACAGTCATCATTACAATTCACCTGATAACCAGATTCCAGTGGCACCGAGACTGATTTGCATTCATCCATACCATATTGTTTCAAAATGTCGCGAATATATTGGGATTGACTCAATTTAATCGTACCTGTGTCGCCTTCACGCTCTATTTCCATTCCTAGGAAATGGTTGAGTACACCTTTGTCATTTACTTCAAAATTATCGGCAATTTGTCCCTTCACTTCATGCACAACTGCTATGTTACTGCACCCAATAATCAAATCATCGACGTATACCGCTATTAACACCAAATTATTATTCTTGAAAGCCTTGTACAAGCATGGTTCATTATCGCATGGAACAAAATTCATTTGTCGTAAAACACTATCCAGTTTACAGTTCCACTCTCTACCGCTTTGCTTCAAACCATAAATCGCCTTATTCAAACGTAATACCTTTTCTGGTGAACTAGCATCAACAAAATGTGTCGGTTGCCGCATATATATCTCATCTTGAAGGCTACTATTTAAATATGCTGTACTCACATCTATTTGGTGTAGGTGCATCTTATTCCGTACCGCCAATGCCAAAAGTAAACGTATTGTTGAATACCGCACGACTGGAGAAAAAGTTTCTTGGAAATCAATTCCAAATCGTTGGTTGCAACCCTTGGCAACTAGGCGTGCCTTGTACCTCTCGACCTCTCCATTAACATTTCGTTTTAGAGCGAATACCCATTTGCATGGTATTGCCTTGTGACCAATCGGCAAATCTGATAGTGACCATGTGTTATTTTTTCTTAATGACTGGAATTCATCGTTCATAGCCTTTTCCCAAAAAGCTTTATTCTTACTGGACAAAGCATCCTCAACTGTTAATGGAACATTTTCCTCAATAGCAACATTCAATTTATTATCCTCCTGTTGTATTTCATTATACTGTTTCTTCGGTCTGCCAGTTCTTCCAGATCTTATTATCTTAGGCCTTCCAGGACGAATAGTTTTTCGTTCTGCTCCATTATCATCTTCAGATTTATTGTCATCTACCGTATCATAACTTTCATCGTTTTCACTTTTCTGCACAGAGGGTCGGCAATCGTTGTCAACTACAGCTGCACTGCTATCACCATCACACAAATTTATTGCCAAATAATCCTCTGGCTTACGAGGTATTTCGCAGTTGCTATTGTTCTTCATATCAACATCAAACAATTCTTCATTAAATAAAACATCGCGCTGCTCGATGACACTACGTGTTGATTTATCGAAAAGACGATATGCTTTCGACGTCGCTGAATATCCAACCATAATATATGGTGTGCCTTTTGCCTTAAACTTTGATTTATTCGTCGACTTATCCAGACTTACAGCATACGAACCAAAAGTTTTCAAATGATTAACATTCGGTTTTCTACCGAACCACACTTCATATGGTGTTTTATTTTCTAATTGCTTTGTTGGGCATCTATTACGTATATACGCTGCAGTGTTTACAGCCTCTGCCCATAAATATTCATTAACGCCAGCATGTACCATCATAGACCTTGCCATTTCAACTAGTGTACGGTTGGCTCTTTCTGCCACACCGTTTTGTTGTGGCGTATAAGGCACTGTCAGTTGTCTACTGATACCTTCTGCCGACAAAAATGAGTCAAACTGTGAGTTTATGTACTCACCACCATTGTCTGTTCGCAGTGTTTTTATTTTGCAGCCTGTTTGCTTTTCAACGTGTGCCTTATACAGTTGAAACTTCTCGAACACTTCACTCTTACTTTTAATAAAGTAAACAAAAATTCTGCGTGATCTGTCGTCAATAAATGTTACGAAATATTTTGCACCGCTTACAGATTTTACTTTAAAGGGACCGCAGACATCAGAATGCACAATCTCTAACAACTTTGTTGTTTTTGTTGTAGATTCCTTGGGAAACGACAATACATGTATTTTACTTAACATACATGTCTTACAGTTTGACTGTTCATTGATGCGGTCAATATTCATACCCTTCACCATACTTTTATTCGACAATTCTTGCAGACTTTTAAAGTTGAGATGGCCATACCTGTTATGCCATACATTGTCCATATTATTAACAGCACACACCCTCTCTGTTGCACGATTATTTGCTGCTTCAAACATGTTGTCTCTGCGTTCTGCTTTCAATACAACGGTACCATCTGCTCTCTTTATAACAGCATGTTTCGAATTAAATTCTGCGAATAAACCGCAGTCGACGACTTTGTTGACAGAAATAAAGTTTGCCTGCAACTCAGAGGAAAACAAAACGTTTTGAAGCAGAATTTCAAAATTGTTATTGTAGATTAATACATCACCTTTTCCACTGGCATTTATGTGGTTGTTGCCAGCCAACGCAATAACCTCATGATGATCTTTAAAACGTACAAACATTTCTCTGTCGTTACACATATGTGAAGTCGCCCCGCTGTCGACATACCAATTTTTCAAATTTAACGAACCTGCCTCTGCTGCAGCTAACATTGTCATTGCTTGTGTATTGTCTTTGTTGTTTCTCTTACATTTGCTTGCATAGTGACCAATCACACCACATATAAAACACTTTCCTTTGAACTTCTTGTTGTTGTTGTTATACTTCTTGTCTTTGCGTGTGAATGTTGATTTTGCTATGAATGCCTGTTGTTGTTGTTGTGAACATGATGGTGCATGATCGTTGTCGATTTTCTCTTTTCTGCGTTTGCCCTCTTCTAAGAGCTTCTGCTTTAGTAACGGAAAATTAGGCAAATCATCCCTTGTTTCCATTGCTATTACGAAGTTATCAAAATCGTCAGGAAGACTAGATAACAGCATTATCACCAATAGCTCCTCCTGGATTTGTATACCACTTTCAGCCAATTTCTCAGAAACTGCCACAAATTCGTTCAAATGTTGAACCACATTGCCACCATTACTCATTGACAGATTCACCAGTCTTTTGTACAATGACACTTTCTGTAACGGTCCTCTAGGCATATACACTTGTTGTAACTTCGTCCAGGCATCATGGGAAGACGTACAACTTTTTATGTACCCCAACTGGGTTGGCTTTACTCCCAAACAAATAGACGCAAGTGCCTTCTCATCATCGGACTCCCACTTGTCTTTGACAACACCTGTCGCATCCTTCTTCAACTGACCACTAACTATTTCCCAGAAGCCACCATGGATGAGTACACTCTTCATCTGTATGGACCAACTATCATAGTTGTTCTCGTCCAGCTTCTCGATTTGTATTATCGGCGCACTCATTGTTGATTCACTTATACACTTATTCCTTACTCAACAAATTCCAAACACAATTTAGGCATCTGGGCCCATAACCTGATGAATTTTATTGTAACACACAAGTTTTAAAAGTAACGTATAAAATATTTATTAAAGCAAAAATGAAAAAATGTCTTTACATTTGAAGGTTTTAAATGAGAGTGAGAATGAAAAGAAAAATGTCAAAAGCCATAAGTCAAAAGTAACAACGTACACATTGTAGGGTTGCCATCTTATCTTCAACATGATCTTCTGGAGAATTCTCATATATTTTCGACCAAAAATCGATTTTTTTAAAATTCAAAATCTCGACTCACAAAATTATTTCAGCTATCCCACTACCACGGTTGGAAAGAGGACCCTCTGGACTACCATTTGCATATAGTCTGTATGGTGTACTATTTCTTATATGTTCCCAAATGGCCACTGATCTTCTAGAGATTTTCCATATATTTTTGGCCAAAAATCGATTTTTTTAAAATTCAAAATCTCGACTCACAAAATTATTTCAGCTATCCAACTACCACGGTTGGAAAGAGGACCCTCTGGACTACCATTTGCATATAGTCTGTATGGTGTACTATTTCTTATATGTTCCCAAATGGCCACTGATCTTCTAGAGATTTTTCATATATTTTTGGCCAAAAATCGATTTTTTTAAAATTCAAAATCTCGACTCACAAAATTATTTCAGCTATCCCACTACCACGGTTGGAAAGGGGACCCTCTGGACTACCATTTGCATATAGTCTGTATGGTGTACTATTTCTTATATGTTCCCAAATGGCCACTGATCTTCTAGAGATTTTTTATATATTTTTGGCCAAAAATCGATTTTTTTAAAATTCAAAATCTCGACTCACAAAATTATTTCAGCTATCCCACTACCACGGTTGGAAAGAGGACCCTCTGGACTACCATTTGCATATAGTCTGTATTGTGTGCTATTTCTTATATGTTCCCAAATGGCCACTGATCTTCTAGAGATTTTCCATATATTTTTGGCCAAAAATCGATTTTTTTAAAATTCAAAATCTCGACTCACAAAATTATTTCAGCTATCCCACTACCACGGTTGGAAAGAGGACCCTCTGGACTACCATTTGCATATAGTCTGTATGGTGTACTATTTCTTATATGTTCCCAAATGGCCACTGATCTTCTAGAGATTTTCCATATATTTTTGGCCAAAAATCGATTTTTTTAAAATTCAAAATCTCGACTCACAAAATTATTTCAGCTATCCAACTACCACGGTTGGAAAGAGGACCCTCTGGACTACCATTTGCATATAGTCTGTATGGTGTACTATTTCTTATATGTTCCCAAATGGCCACTGATCTTCTGGAGATTTTTCATATATGTTTGGCCAAAAATCGATTTTTTTAAAATTCAAAATCTCGACTCACAAAATTATTTCAGCTATCACACTACCACGGTTGGAAAGAGGACCCTCTGGACTACCATTTGCATATAGTCTGTATGGTGTACTATTTCTTATATGTTCCCAAATGGCCACTGATCTTCTGGAGAATTCTCATATATTTTCGACCAAAAATCGATTTTTTTAAAATTCAAAATCTCGACTCACAAAATTATTTCAGCTATCCCACTACCACGGTTGGAAAGAGGACCCTCTGGACTACCATTTGCATATAGTCTGTATGGTGTACTATTTCTTATTTGTTCCCAAATGGCCACTGATCTTCTAGAGAATTCTCATATATTTTCGACCAAAAATCGATTTTTTTAAAATTCAAAATCTCGACTCACAAAATTATTTCAGCTATCCCACTACCACGGTTGGAAAGAGGACCCTCTGGACTACCATTTGCATATAGTCTGTATGGTGTACTATTTCTTATATGTTCCCAAATGGCCACTGATCTTCTAGAGATTTTTCATATATTTTTGGCCAAAAATCGATTTTTTTAAAATTCAAAATCTCGACTCACAAAATTATTTCAGCTATCCCACTACCACGGTTGGAAAGGGGACCCTCTGGACTACCATTTGCATATAGTCTGTATGGTGTACTATTTCTTATATGTTCCCAAATGGCCACTGATCTTCTAGAGATTTTTTATATATTTTTGGCCAAAAATCGATTTTTTTAAAATTCAAAATCTCGACTCACAAAATTATTTCAGCTATCCCACTACCACGGTTGGAAAGAGGACCCTCTGGACTACCATTTGCATATAGTCTGTATGGTGTACTATTTCTTATATTTTCCCAAATGGCCACTGATCTTCTAGAGAATTCTCATATATTTTTGACCAAAAATCGATTTTTTTAAAATTCAAAATCTCGACTCACAAAATTATTTCAGCTATCCCACTACCACGGTTGGAAAGAGGACCCTCTGGACTACCATTTGCATATAGTCTGTATGGTGTACTATTTCTTATATGTTCCCAAATGGCCACTGATCTTCTAGAAAATTCTCATATATTTTCGACCAAAAATCGATTTTTTTAAAATTCAAAATCTCGACTCACAAATTATTTCAGCTATCCCACTACCACGGTTGGAAAGAGGACCCTCTGGACTACCATTTGCATATAGTCTGTATGGTGTACTATTTCTTATATGTTCCCAAATGGCCACTGATCTTCTAGAGATTTTCCATATATTTTTGGCCAAAAATCGATTTTTTTAAAATTCAAAATCTCGACTCACAAAATTATTTCAGCTATCCCACTACCACGGTTGGAAAGAGGACCCTCTGGACTACCATTTGCATATAGTCTGTATGGTGTACTATTTCTTATATGTTCCCAATTGGCCACTGATCTTCTAGAGAATTCTCATATATTTTCGACCAAAAATCGATTTTTTTAAAATTCAAAATCTCGACTCACAAAATTATTTCAGCTATCCCACTACCACGGTTGGAAAGAGGACCCTCTGGACTACCATTTGCATATAGTCTGTATGGTGTACTATTTCTTATATGTTCTCAAATGGCCACTGATCTTCTAGAGAATTCTCATATATTTTCGACCAAAAATCGATTTTTTAAAAATTCGAAATCTCGGCTCACAAAATTATTTCAGCTATCCCACTACCACGGTTGGAAAGAGGACCCTCTGGACTACCATTTGCATATAGTCTGTATGGTGTACTATTTCTTATATGTTTCCAAATGGCCACTGATCTTCTAGAGATTTTTCATATATTTTTGGCCAAAAATCGATTTTTTTAAAATTCAAAATCTCGACTCACAAAATTATTTCAGCTATCCCACTACCACGGTTGGAAAGAGGACCCTCTGGACTACCATTTGCATATAGTCTGTATGGTGTACTATTTCTTATATGTTTCCAAATGGCCACTGATCTTCTAGAGATTTTTCACATATTTTTGGCCAAAAATCGATTTTTTTAAAATTCAAAATCTCGACTCACAAAATTATTTCAGCTATCCCACTACCACGGTTGGAAAGAGGACCCTCTGGACTACCATTTGCATATAGTCTGTATGGTGTACTATTTCTTATATGTTTCCAAATGGCCACTGATCTTCTAGAGATTTTTCATATATTTTTGGCCAAAAATCGATTTTTTTAAAATTCAAAATCTCGACTCACAAAATTATTTCAGCTATCCCACTACCACGGTTGGAAAGAGGACCCTCTGGACTACCATTTGCATATAGTCGGTATGGTGTACTATTTCTTATATGTTTCCAAATGGCCACTGATCTTCTAGAGATTTTTCATATATTTTTGGCCAAAAATCGATTTTTTTAAAATTCAAAATCTCGACTCACAAAATTATTTCAGCTATCCCACTACCACGGTTGGAAAGAGGACCCTCTGGACTACCATTTGCATATAGTCTGTATGGTGTACTATTTCTTATATGTTCCCAAATGGCCACTGATCTTCTAGAGAATTTTCAATCAAAAACTATATTTTTGCAAAGCCAATTTCAACAATACCGTATCACTTTCTATGTGTCTATGTTGCTGATTATATTAAGACGCATTGGAACACTCCTTTGAGTATGATGTGGTACTCAAAGACCTGGTATATGCCCTAAAATTAGCTTCTAAACAAGTGATCTTGTTCAAATGGATACTGTTAAACAATTAACAGTGCTCTGTTAAGAGCAAATTTTGCTCTGTTAACAACAAATTTGGCACTGTTAACGCTAAATGTGGCGCTGCTAAAATTTATGGATTGCGTCTTGGGTTTTCAAATTCGAATTTATCTTCACACACATAATACATTCTTAAATTTATAAAGTATGCCCATGGCTGGAGCTACTTTTTTCTTCAATGACTGGATGTGTTTATTCCATTGTAGATTACTCTGAAAAAGCATACCCAAATAAGTTACAGAATCGCTTTCATTAACTTCCGCATCACCAACAGAAATTTTAAAAACTGCGTCACTCCTAGAAGCATATGGACGAAACCTTATTACTTTTGTTTTGTCCTTATTTAAGGATAGTTTATTAATTCTGGCGTATTCCAGTAATGGTTAGGTCGGAGTGGTAGCTCTGATATCACAAAGCTCACTTGAGCACGCATAGCGGCTCGTTGTGATGCCACGGGTGAACGCAGGCCCTGTACTAACCGAGTTCCACCAAAATCAGAGAATTCCAGTAATACTTCGGCATCATGTTCCATTTGAGATTTCAGTATTATTTCATGATTGTAGGGATAAAAAAGACAAATGTCGTCAGCATACAGTATAAGTTTGCCATGTAGCTTGAGATTTGATACGTCATTTATAAATATTGTGAACATTAAAGGACCCAAAACACTTCCCTGCGGTACACCAAATTCAACCACTCCAACATTACTTCTATCATTATTAATTGCTACATATTGTAACCTGTTTTGCAAAAAACTTTTGATAAGCTTGGTAGCACTTTCCTGTAGTCCATAATATAAAAGTTTATCAATCAGTACTTTGTAGTCAACAAGGTCAAAAGCCTTCGAAAAAAATAATGGCCCATGTAAATACACACCCTTGCAAGGATGAATATCCTGCCATATCGTTTAGAGATGACGGCGTTAAGAGGAAAATGGGAAGAAACGTTTAATATTTCTTATTTTTTTAATTAACAATAAAAAATTTGATAGGAACGGAATGGAAATATTAGATAACATAAATGTTTAAAATACTCATTCTTCTTAATATTTTATTTTATAAACAAATTTATACTCCAAATACCATAAAGTATGGGCCTGTTCGTAAAAAAACGCTGCATAATATGATTATTTTGCGCTCACACTGCTAATCACATGTTGCTGATGCTTCTTTTTGCTGATTTATTTGTTTGCATTTACGAACGAACAAACACTGCAGAAAGGGAAAAATTATTAATAAATTTGATTTTTGAACTGGACGATAAAACAAATGACAAAGGGCCTGTTCGTAAATGCAGTACTGCGCTGCATATTATGCGCATCATGTTCATAAATGCAAATCTTGGCAGCTGTCAAATGTTCGTAAATGCAACATTAAATCATATTATGCGCAAATAACCCCAAAACACTAATCATAAAAATGGCTGATGCCTTGAATGAGTGAGAGAGAGAGAATGAGTTTTAACAATAAGTTTCTTTTTTTCTTCCTTAAATGTGTTCTTTTTTGCACAAAGTACACTTTTTTGTGTATTTAACAACGTTTTGTCATTTGTTTTATCGTCCAGTTCAAAAATCAAATTTATTAATAATTTTTCCATTTCTGCAGTGTTGTTCGTTCGTAAATGCAAACAAATAAATCAGCAAAAAAAAGCATCAGCAACATGTGATTAGCAGTGTGAGCGCAAAATAATCATATTATGCAGCGCAATGATGCATTTACGAACAGGCCCAAAATGTTATTAAATGCACAAAAAAGTGTACTTTGTGCAAAAAAGAAGACATTTAAGGAAGAAAAAAAGAAACTTGTTGTTAAAACTCCCATTCTCTCTGTCTCACTCATTCAATGCATCAGCCATTTTTATGATTAGTGTTTTGGGTTTATTTGCGCATAATATGATTTAATGTTGCATTTACGAACACTTGACGTAAGCAGTGCTGCCAAGATTTGCATTAATGAACATGATGCGCATAATATGCAGCGCAATAATGCATTTACGAACAGGCCCTATTTTACTATTAGAACACCTAATATTATGAATTGTAATAAATGCAAGAAAATGTCATTATGGCTACTATTGCATTAGATGTACGAGTAACGTACATATGTTGAATGAAATATGGGTTGACATATTAATAGCTATAAAATCGTTTATTCAGTCGCTAAAAACTTGTAATTAATATGTGTAAAATTGACGGTTTATTAGAAAATCATATCCGCAGCGATTGATTTTTCTTATATTTTGAGGTACATTACGCATGGATTTCTGGATCTCCTTTATGGCCATTTTCTTAAGCTCTGTTTTAATTTTAGTTACAAGTGAGTTTAAGTTTTTTAGTTTGCATCCTTTTCGAATTTGAAAGCGAAATGTCTACAGGAAAGGATACAAGACAAAAATAAGCTAATTTTAATACAGAATAATTTCGAGTTCTTTGTGTCTGAATAAA
Source organism: Sarcophaga rosellei (assembly GCA_930367235.1). Lineage (NCBI taxonomy): Eukaryota > Metazoa > Arthropoda > Insecta > Diptera > Sarcophagidae > Sarcophaga > Sarcophaga rosellei. The sequence continues at coordinate 48,090,264 of OV884021.1, read as the reverse complement.
CAATTTTATTGCTATTAATTTGTCAGTCCATATTTAATTAATAAATAAACTTAATGTGGAAAAAATGGAAATTCAATTAATATTATCATAAGAAATTACAGTGAACTGACCGAAACGTGAACTAATTTCAGCATAGGGTGTTCATGTTTTCGAATTTGTTCACGTTTCTGACTGGATTTTGGTGAACTAATTCACAACTAAGAGATGATGAGTTTTATACGGGGATTCCTTAAATTTAAATAACATGATAGCGGGTGAATATAAATAAAAAAATTCTTTTAAAATTTAAATTCGCGTTTTAGAGGTTTCAACTTTGGTTCATGTTTATATATAGAATCTATATCAGATTATAGACTGTATATCAATCTGAGAAAAGTTTTCATTATTCTTGATTGTTCAGTTGTGATGAGTGAAAAGATGGATAACAATAACTATCTGCAGTAAACTATTTTTTTCACAGAACATGAAAATTTGAAATAAAATATAACAATATTATACATAAATTAGTTATGAAATTAATAAAAAAGAATGTTTAATAAGTGCGGTAGCGATATGTAAGACATTGAAACTGATATATGTAATCGAAATTTATTATTTGTATGAAAAACCTATTGATCCCATTATGTGTAGAATATAACAACGTACAAAAGTCGGCAACGGCTTCTCTGGGTGGAGTACATATTATATGGGTACCTTTCCATGACTCTGACGCATAAATCAGATTGAATTTGACAGACAGCATGGGTTTTGTTGACTTTGCGTACTGCTGAGGCTTATTCGCATACTCCTGTGACTTAAGAAAACCTGACAAGAAAAGTTTAACGGGGTCAAATCGTACGCCCTCAAATCGCTCGTGTAGAACATCCCATGTGACACGTAGCGCCGTCCTGTTGTAACCACGCGTTCTTTTTGTTTTTTGATTCAATAAAAAAGAGGCTTACTATTGTATGTAATAAATTTATATTTTTAATTTTCATTGTATGTACATAAATAGTTAAATTGAAATAAGTACACAATTTGATTATTTAGTTACATTTTGTTTTTTAACACTAAAATTTTATAACGACTGCAGTCTCCAACAAGACAACATGAATTAAATAAATAATAATTAATTTTTTTCAATATTTACATTTAAATTGTCTACGATGCATTTTCACACGGTTATTTGTTTATAACTTCAAGGCGCATTGAATGGAATCTAAAAGAACTCATATTGCAGCAATAGCAAAATGAAATTCAATTTGAAATATTTGATATACATACATACATACATATGTATTATATTTATTGTATATTTTACAGATCTTTGATATCGTCATATAACTTCGTGTGCACATAAGACAAGTTTAAAGTACAAATGCTTTTTCTACAAAGGGGTTTATACATACATACATACATAATTGGCCATTACAACCCTTCAGTCAGGATTACAGCCTAGCTTCTCAAACCACTCATGTTGTGTGCGTTAATTTAATACGTGAGTGGCGGGACCTACAGTTTAACGTCGACTCCGAAATACAGATCTTTTGAGAAACTATTCATGGCATTTTGACTTATACTCAGTTTTGATGTCTGACCTGGGGTTTGAACTCAGACGATTCGTCTAATAAGCCAACTTAGACTATACGTTCAACAAATCGGATTAAAAAAAAAAGTTTTAGATTGACAATAATTAATTCCAGGTTTAAATCGTACTAAAACACTTAGAAAATCCTTTCACATTAATTTTATCAAATTTAATTCCTTAAAAAGAATGCATTTAACAAGTTTTTGTCCAAAATTGACGAAAACTCTATGTATTTTCGAATTAATGAAATAAGAAAGAAATGTAGAGGTCGTACCGGTAATTGATATTGAGGTTGTACATAACTTTAATATGTGTGTAGCTTTCTAAATTTGACTGTGTGATACGATATAAATATTTCTTACAAGAGTTATTTTTCATTAAAAATTATTATTTTCCAATTTCACTAATACTCTACTATATTAGAATAACAATATATGGTTCATTAACGAATTTTCGGTATTAAAAATTTACCAAAACACTTTTGTATCATACATTTATTTATTTCCGTACCTATGGTTGAATGCATATAAAGGGTCCGCCAAATAACTTTTTATTTTTGAAAATGCTTTAAAAAAAACTACTGAATATTTTCTCAAATTTCTTTTTTTTATTTGAAAGTACAATCCTTCCGGTTAATAATGGAAAATAATTTCATTCAAATGGCTGCCTCGGCTGGCCATGCAGTAGCCTACACGAGTAGCCTACAGAAGATGCCGATTTTGACAAAAAAAATCATCTTTTCAGATGAAGCTCATTTTGATCTTGGCGGGTATGTAAACAAGCAAAGTGAAGGTAGGTACAAGTACTACCTTCACTTCATATTTTTCGGGGTGTGAAGTGAGGAAAAGGTGGATGCTGTTGTTGTGGTGCCCTTTAACATACGATGTGTGGATTGGTTCATTCGCTAATAGGATAAGGTGATTGTGCACGGTGAATAACTCGACATATTGTCCAAAGAAGTTGTGCGGCTTGAATAGTGAAGCCAAAAGGAGTTGTTAACATTGAAATGGCCAGCAGGAAAATTTTTTTTGGTACTTAATTGTGTATGTATATTGCAAGGCCCATATGGGGAAAGCACTTTCAGATACCTGGGTCTCACATAAGGCGAAAACATCCAGCCAATGAACACAAATATGAGCATACTTCTTACTTACTTAATTTGTCATTACAACTCTTTAGTCAGAATTACGGTCTAAATTCGCATATCATCTATGGCGTATGCCTTAATTTTATTCCTTGACGTCGTCTCCGAACGAAAGATTTTTTTTTTGAGAAACTTTTCATCAAAATAGTTTTTTCTACGTTGCTCGTATGCTCAATTTAATTGAATTTCTCATTGCTCAATTTAATAATATAATAAAATAAATATTGAAAGAGAATATTGAACATGAAACTGCACTATAAAAGGAATGAAAAAATCTACCGTAACACAGAGAAAAATATGTTACCATAAATAGAGGAAGTGCAAAACCTACACTGTATTTTGTCCGTTAGTTTTTTACTCGTTTAAATGTGTTAACAATTACAATTAAATATAAACTTTTAATAAGGGAAGATAGCTTTGAGGATCCACGTTAGTGATAAAAACGAAAGCACCCAGAGGTCGTAAGATGCATGGTATTTGTCCCAAAAACCCCTTAAAAAGTAAGTAAAGGGTAGAAAGAGTGACGCTATAATGGACGCAAAGCCCTCAGCCAGCGTAATCGTATTAAAAACCTCAGGGGAGTCTGAATATCGACTAAACTTAAACTCTCCAAGAAACCTTTATCATAGTACTCAACATTCTTCTACCGAGAACCGGACAGTCACAGAGGCGATGTTCTATCTTCACACACGCGGCATTTCCTGATGAGCACATAGGGATAGCAGATTGTATTATTAGATTCGACTAAGAAATATATCATTAATCGAGTGAGAACCCAACCCAATAAGTGTGCAACAGATTCTAACTTAATTCGATCTAAAGACTATTACAGAGTTCTAACAGCCGCACACCACTTAAGATCCGCATTAGAGGGAAAGAGTTCAGCAAAAGTCTCAATAGCCATCAGCAAGTACCTTCGCCTGAAAAATGCCGCAGTTGCTATTCAATCTATAATGAAGCTCCAGAGCTACATGCATATCTTCAACTCAGATATACATACATGTAAGCAGCTAAGGGAACCATGTAGTCGGTGGCTCGGTCCCGAATTCTTTCCATCATCAACAGAGAAGAAACGATCAGAATAGCAATATACGATAATACGCAAAGTTGACCACAAACAACGCCTGCCTACTTTAAAGGATAACAAAGAGTAACAACTCATCCCTAGCCAAATTAGTATCTAGAAAGTGATAGAAATTCTAGAAATAAGTTTCACATTCAATTAATAGAAGCAAAAGTAAAAAGATCGCTGAATTGGCTATGTTATGCACCATTACAAATGTTCGGCTCGCTACTGTAGTATGCCAGCACGTCGCACATTGGGGTTTTTGATGCCTAAATTGGGAATTAATTGGAAAATTAAATTCTTGAGTACCAAATATTTTTTTACATGAGCTAAAAATGCACAAAATTCTGCACCACTTTCTTAAAAAACGTGTCTCTAGCAAGTACCGTTATATTACTACGCCTTTTTGAAGTGTGAGTTTTTTGATATTTTTTTATCTTTCGTGAAAAAACTAAATTTTCAGTGTTTTCAAAATTAGTTCTCGGCATGTTTTTCAGTAAAAATATTAAAAAAAAAAATATGGAGCCTTCAACAACAAAAAATTTTTTTGTGAAAGTCTATAAATTTGCAAATTTTGCAGCATACATATATGGAAAAATAGTTGTGAGTTAAGCAAAGTTATGCAAAAAAATTTTTCTTTTCTTAAACCTAAGACACCTTGTGAAATAAAAGAAAAAAAATTGTTTGCACTTTCTTGCACCTGATTAAAAAAAAGAAGATATATTTTTGCACCTATATCACTTTTATCTAATAAATTTTTTGTATAAAATTATAAGACCATGTATGTATATTCAATCATAGGTACAAACGTGAATACAATTTTTATTTCTCGAAGAGAACTTTATGAACTAATTGCAAGTTCTGGATTTGAAACCTTGACTGAAAAACTCGCATTTCTTAAAGAAAAAATGCTTACACGTTTATTTCTAAGCAATAAAAAATATTAAAGTTTTTAACGATACATTGAAAAAATTAATTTTCCAATTGAAGAATCGCTGGAATGCATCTTAGAGAGTTTCTGAGCGTTTTCTTCAGGACAACAAGTACTGGTTAGATTCGTCAATAGGTTTCCCGGGCCAATCTGGTGTTAAGCGTGGTAGATCGAAAGTTGATTTCGAGGATTGCAGTGAAAGAAACAAAGACCAAAAGTGTAAAGGAAAGAAAATTCTTCATCTTCGCTGGCGCGGACCAGATGTAATAAACTACTCTTTAATACCAATAGGGCAGTTAACTGAGGAAGCGCAAGAAGCCCGAAACAAAGACTTCAAAATGAAATGAAAACTTGTTTGATACTCAAAATGATTTATTCTAATTTGTATTAACGTTTCTATGTTCAATTCTAATTTTATCTGGTTGGTAGATAATCTTCAACAGTAGGATTAAAAAATTTTGTCAAAACATATATTTTGATGCAATACATCAGAATCAATCAAAAAATCAATTTTGAATTTTTTGGTTGTTAGGCCCTTATGCATTTCAGGTCACGATTCATTTTTTTATTATGGATTTATCATCTTTAAGCGAAATAAACCAAAAAAAGTTAAAAAAAGCAACCAGGAAAGCTCCCACGATTTAATTCCCATTTTAGGCATCAAAAACCCCATTGTGCGTCGTAAACTGATTCTCTGATGAAATCTATGTAATAGCTATGCCCTAAAAAAAGTATAAAAACATGTTTATTGCCACCATTCTGTACCAGCTGATAGTTTGTCATGCAATGCGATTGAAAAAGAAAGAAATGTAATTGCCAAATTTAACCGCAAGATTTGTAAAGAATTTTTTCTTTTTATTCTTTGCGAGCGAGTAAAGTGATGGTTAAGTAAAGATCTAAAATTTCTATTTAAAGGTATAATTTCGTTTTTATTTAAAGAGGTTTATTTATTATTTTAAATTTTTAATGCTTTTTTTAGATATTTGATTTAAAAAAATAATTTCTTATGAACACGTATTTAATTTCAGATGAAATGGATGAACTTATTGAAAAACTTAGAGCAACAAATGTTAGTCCAACAAATTCTTCAGATAATACAACCACAATTTTATCTGAAATATCTGCCACAAAAGATCCAAAACTATTTGATAAATATGATTTAGCCGAATTCTTTTTAAATTTAACACAATCAAACAATGTTAATGTTCGAAAAGAAGCTGCGAAATGTATAGCTGAGATAACCAAGTCCGAAGTTCAACGCAAAAAGTTTACAAAGCTTGAAATTATTAAAGTATTTATTGACTGTTTACGCAACGTTAACAGTGATACCGATAATATGGAATTGCCCATACAGATTTGCAGGGCGCTTGGTAACATATGTTATTTAAATGATGAGGCGCGAGATATAATTCTTGATCTGAAGGGCGATTATGTCCTTATTAAACTGTTGGACATCATAGACATTAAAGACAAGACAAATGCCCTTCAGTTTGTAAAAGTGCGTGGAGGACTTTTGTCAAACTATTTGCTTGGAGGAGAAGGTTTGGCAAAACGGGCCATGGAATTAGAAATCATGCAGAAATTTCAAAATATTATAGCCGTTGGTGTTGAAAATGTTGAAGAAAATGAGGATTTGCTGCTGAACACTTTGCCTTTAATGAGTATTCTCACTGAAAATGTGCCAGATTTAAATTTCGATGCTACACTTAATATACAACTGTCACGTATTTTGGCCGCATCAACAAATCCCGACTTAGCTGAAATGTGCCTTGAACTTTTACATTATCAGGCAGAGAATGATGATGTCAAATTATTGTTAGCTAAGGATGGTCTCTGTGAAACTATCTATCAGCTGTTAGAGAAATATAAAACACTGGCGAGTACAAGTGAGGCCAGAGCTCTAATGAAATTGGCATGTGAACTTATCGTATTAATACTTACTGGTGGTAAGTTTAGAAAATATACAAACCTTTTTTTTTTTATTTGAGACAATTTCAATTTAGATTTTTTTTTGTTTGTTTTGTTTTTTTTTTTTTTTTTGATATATAGATGAATCAATGCATTATTTATATTCTACGTCGTTACTTAAAAACATGGAAGAATGGCTGGAGTCGGATGATGTTGATCTTTTAACTACCGGCGTATTAGCATTGGGAAATTTTGCGCGGACTGACAGTCATTGTATTCATATGGTTGAAAATAAGGTTATGAATAAACTCTTGGACGTTTTGGCAAAAAACAACGGAGTTAAGGATGACGTGCGTTTACAGCATGCACTATTAAGTACATTGCGGAATCTAGTGATACCAAAACCCAATAAAGGTGCAGTTATACAAGCAGGTCTTGTAGAAACTATACTACCTATGTTGGAAATACATCAGCCACCCGTTGTTTTCAAACTGCTGGGCACACTCCGAATGACCGTCGACAGTCAAGGTAAGAACATACATACTCGTATACTTATTTATTTGTTAAATAATTTTGAAATACTTTTAATAATTTTATAGAAAAATTAGCCCTTGAGCTTTTGAAAAATAAAACTTTAATTGAACAATTGGTTCACTGGAGTAAATCTTCCGATTATGCTGGTGTAACCGGGGAATCATTGCGTCTAATGGCATGGCTTATCAAACATGCCTATCTAAGTAAAATTGCGTATGCATTACCACGTAAAGGTGATGCGCCTGCAGAACAGTTGGCCGATAAAATACCACAATTGGAATACGACCGTTCCAGTCTAAATGACTTTATCAGTAACGATAGCACAATTGAAGCCATGGTTAATATGTTGACGTCACAACATTTGGTAATGCAAAATGAAGCACTCATAGCATTATGTATACTCTGTGTTGTCTATCTAAGTCCGTCATCCACAAACCAGCGATCAGACGAACATGCCCAACAGATTCAAGATGCCTTTATAAAATATGAAGTGGGCAAAAAATTAGCTGAACTCATAAATAAGTCTTCAGATTCAATGACAAAGGAAATTGTTGAAAATCTAGAAAACTTTACAAATCTCTTGCGCACCTCTGACAAACTCGTTGCACACTTGGAGCAACACAATATAAGCGAATTGTTGAAATCAATACCAATACTGACAGAATACTGCACAATATAAAAATAAACTTAAAGCGTAAACTATAATCGCGTATTGCTGAAAATTGAGTGAAAAATTTTAAATTTATACTTATATAAGTTAGTAAAGTTTTAATACTAAAGTCTACTATTTTATTTTGATTTCATAACCATTATTTAATTTTGAGACTTTACTTTCTGTGAGAAATATCTGCAACTATTGAAAGGTTTCGATTATTTAAATTTATAAATTTTGCATTTATGTATATCAAACATATTAAAGTGATCATACATGTACGAAATATTATATTATTTGCGTGTACATTAGTTTTACCAGTTCATTTTTACATTGTTTTATGTACATATACAAATTACTGTCATTACTTTTCTATTTCGTATTCAAAAATTACAATCCTAGAAAGTACGAGTGCTATTTATAATTAGAAATACATATAGCGAAAGGAAAAGAATCCTTCGTCACATAAGTATATATTCCAATATATTTACATTAATCACATTTTAATTATTTAATAATTTTTTCCAATTTAAAAAAAACCAGTGGTAGTATAACAATCTTATTACAACGATCAAAAGTTAGACTTGTAGTAATTAAGAGAGAAATAAAATGTATACAATTATAAGAGAAAAAAAATAATTAAAGACTTCTTCCAATTCAAAGATTATCATTTTAGAAATAACATGCTTAATACAGAAAATTTTCAGCAACAAGAAAAAAAAGAAAGAATAATGAATATATAAGTATATAGGTATATTTCAATAACATCAATAACCAAAATCAACACTCCAAAAGTTACATTTCAACAAACATCCATAAGATTAATTTTATTCTAATATTGTAAGACACCTGTCATTTGAAAATATATGGTACATTGATTAATTGAAAACAATTGCCTTTAAAAAAAAATAAAAAAAAATATATATATATATATATATACATATATATAAATTTATATATTTATATATATGTACATACATATATGTATATGATTAAATGAATCCTATCTAAACGAAACGATATAATTAAAACCAGTTTTACATTAGAAAGTAAGATTTATTGAATAAAGTATTTTAATTTTATTTTAAAAAATTATAATACATATATTTTTTCTACCATAAGCACAAAAATCCAGCGCAAGAGAATATAAAACGATTAATTATTAAAAAAAAATCAATCAATAATCAAATATTTTATGATTTTTTTTTACTTGTGCAAGAAACAATTTTTAAATTATGATTATTGTTTTAAATACATACACACATTTGCATTTATACAATAATTACGAATAAAAATAAAATTTCTTTATATAAGAGTATACATAAATACATTTAAGGAGGATATGAAATAAAAAGATATGACATAAAAATTATATACACCAATCTATTAATAATAATTCAAATACAATTTGAATTTAAATTTTTTTTCTCTATTAATATTTTATATATTTTCAAATAAATAAATATAAATAGTTTGGGTTGTAAAACTTTTAATGAAAAAATAAAAAAAAAACCATACACACAATCATTTAAATATTACTCTTACGTATTTTGCAAGTTGTAGTTTTATAAATGAAACAAAGTGATTTTTATTTAAAAGAGAATAAAATATTGTACCCATAAAAGTTTATTATAAATCTAGTTAAGAGGCACAAAATTAATTTATGAGAAATGCTATTTATTAAACCAATAAAAGTTTAAAATTACACTAAGTTTGTATGGTATTATTATTATTTGAATAAAATTTTATATCTTTAATTCTATGTAGCAAAACTCTGATCAGACCCTTGTCAGATATAATAAGATAGTCAGCGAAATGTGACAACAGACTATAGACCGGTACTTATTGTTTGGCCCACTAATGTTTTGAAAAAAATCTGCACGAATATCATCTGGCAATCACCGAGTTTAGTGTGTTGGCAATAATATTGTCTGGCATCTGACAATCATGTGAACAGCATTCCCTGTCACTGTCAGACATTGTAGGTGTTATTTTTATTGTCACTTCTGTTATTGACTATTACCTCCCTTTTGAGAAGTTTACGACTTCGCTTCTCATATCATCTGGGTGATAGATGTGAGACGATTTTTCGTAGTAATTTTTACTCTGAAGTTTTTGCCAGAAAATTGTTTTGTGTTTGGAAGCACTCACAAAAACTCTGAAAGTAAGGAAATAATAATATAAAGTGCCCAAAATTATAACAAATAAAATTATGAGCTATTTTATATATCAAAGTTTTTTAAATATACTTCTCTCAGTTCTGCTTCCGGCTACATATGGGGTGATAATGGGGATGGACTAAGTTGAGTATACTGTTGACAACTTTTAACTGATTTTTGTACGTGCATACAGCTGCGAAAAAAAATAGCACCACCACCATAAAAAAATTTCCAAAACCCTCTTATGAATACGGTTACAAAAGTAAAAGACTATAAAAAATTTAGGAAGGGACAAAAAACCCATAATTTTATTTACGTTTTCAACGAACTTAAGAATTTTGTAAAAAAATTAAGAAAATGAACGAAAAAACTAATAGCACCACTTTTTAAATATGCTCTAAAATTACACAAAAAAAAAAAAAAAAAATAAGTAATAATTTCTTTTCTTAAAAATAGTTGTACATTAAGGGTAAAATTAATATTTAGTTGCGTTGCCTTTATTCGCAATAACAGCTGCACATCGCTTTGGCATCGATTCAACTAAATATTGGCATCGTTTTAGAGGAATCTTGTACCAGGATTCTTCAATGACTTTCCAAAGTGATTCGCTGGTGGTCGGCTTGGAAGCAGCAACTGCCTTTTTAACATCAGCCCACAGATTTTCTGGCGACTGCGCAAGCCACTCTAAAACGTTCAGCAAATTTCTTTCGAACCATTGCTTTGCCTTTTTACTGGTATGCATCTCATCTTCTGCATAGGGCAGCATTACAGTATCCAAACTATCGATGTAAACATGTTGGTCCATTATGTTTTTGATCCAATATATTGGGCCCGCTCTGTAATAAGAAAAGCAAGTCCATATCACTACGCTCGACCCTCCATGCTTAATCGTTTTTGTCGTATATTTTGGATTGTATTCGGAGTTTTGAGGACGCCTGACGAATGAGCTCGAACATTTTCCACCAAACATTACAACTCTGCTCTGATCTGTCTATAAAATATTTCTGCACTTTTCCACTGACCACATTAGATGTTCCTTTACGAACTTTACGCGCTTGGAGATATGTGTGTTTTGAGTTTAAAAGAGGGACTTACCTTGGGCTGCATGCTTTTGTATTAAATGTATGTTCTCTGAGACATGTGCGAACTGATTGTACTGCCGCAGTTATATTAAGGTCCTTCTTTAGCTCAGTTGCTGCTTTAAAAAGATACTTTTTGTTATGGTGGATCAACCTTTTGACAAGAAGCGGGGTCGGGGTCAGGGCTTTTATTTATAAGTAATTGCGTTTCAAATCTTTTGGTTAGAACACCCAACCAACCGATCAACTTCCCTATAAGACTTTTCATCCATTGTTACATACATACATAATTGGCAATTACAACCCTTCAGTCAGGATTAAGGCCTAGCTTCTCACACCACTCATGTTGTGTGTGCTAATTTTATGTGTGAGTGGTGGGGCCTACAGTTTAACGTCGACTCTGAACGACAAATTTTTGAGAAACTATGTATTCATGGGAATTTTATTTACTCTCAGAATTTTTGCCAGAAATATGCTGAGAGGAAGTCGCCGAAAAAATTTTTTTTTTATACTTCGTTTCATATAAAAAAAATACAGTGAGCGCCATAAGTGAGTCAACACCCACTATAATTTTAAATTTTCTATTATGTTCTTAATTATAAAAAAAAGTTCCTTTATCATGAATTGTTGTTTTTGTTTTAACATTTTGTAAGTAATAAATAAACGTTTATTATATTCGATATCCTAAGAAAATGAATTATTTCAGTGGTGTTTACTCACTTTTGGCGCTCACTGCATATCTTCGGCGACTTCCTCTTAGCAGATTTCTGGCAAAAACTCTGAGAGCAAATACACCTGCCATGAAAAAGTTTCTCAAAAATCAGTCATTCAGAGTCGACGTTAACTGTAGGTCCCGCCACTCATGCATAAAAAATTAACTCACACAGCGTGAGTGGTGTGAGAAGCTAGGCCGTAATCCTGATTGAAGGGTTGTAATAGCCACTTATGTATGTCTTTTCAAGTTCAAAGTACTTTGCACAGTTTTATGCTTCTTGACAGAAAAAAAACGAGAGAGAGTGAATTTGTTGTCGTTTGTCGTTTAGAGATGGTTGTACACTCTACAGGAAAATATCAAGAGTTCATCAAAGTAAATTTTGAACGTACAAAAGTGAAACAATGCTTAAAAGAAAATGTGAAAGAGTTCGTCAAAATACTTTGCAAAGTACTTTGAACGTGCAATAAACGTTTAATTTTAGATGAATAATCGATGGTGAGAGTGATAAAGAAAATAGAAAAATCATACAATTTCTATTGTGATAACTAAATAACTAAAATCCTATCTAAAAAGAAAGTGAAATTTTCTTTCTGGGAACAACTTACTATATTTAAGGAATGAACCATTTTTTTGCGGTTTATTTAAAACAAATATTTTTAATCTGTCCTTTTTTCATTTAATGCTTTCTATAAAGGTTAGTCTTATAGTTTTATGACAGATATTTTTACTCTACTCTTAATAGACTTTATTCGGATTATCTCGAACAAACCTCTTGTTATTTTATTTTTTTTTTTTGCTTATAAAATCTAGTGACGTTTAAATTAAATATTTAAATCTTGAGTGGAATATGTTAATAAAACAATAGAGAGAGAGACGGAGTTTCTTTACCTACATATATGTACATTACTATTATGTTTAGAAGAACATTTAATGTGATAGAATTCGATTGAAATTAAAGTACAATTTCAACAAATTAATTGATGAAAACTTGGCAATATTGGCTACATGCATGAAGTTGTCTGTACTACAAAACTAATCAGAGTGGCATCACTGAGAAAATTTTTGAGTGTGTGCTGAGCTGTCAACTTAGAGCTGAGTTGTCTAATTTTTTTTTGCCAAAAGAAAAAGTATAATTTTTCAGGAAAATTGCAAAAAGTGTTTGAAAAAGAATTTGAGAAAGCTTATAAATCATTAAAGGGCAAATTATAAAATATTTTGTGGATTGTTAAGTGCTGTTCGTCAAAAAAAACAAAAAATTGTATTTTACTACCAAAAGGGAGGAGACACGAAAAAAGCAAATTAGTATTCGTTCTCGAACTTTGAAACCCCTTGTAGATTTGCAAGGATCTTTTAAATATAAAAAAATATATTTGAATTAAAGGTAATCGTCACGTACGTCGAAAGTGTTATGACAAACCAAATAATAAATTGAATAAAACAAAAAGTTTTGGTGTAAACAAATGAGTGAAAAAAAATGTGTGTTCATTAAAATTATTACGTTGGCTCTGCCTAAATATCATCGTACTGTTGATGCAAATTCATTCCAATTATCGCTTTTTCTCAATTTAAGTTCATTGTGTTGTGTCGGTGTTTGTTTGTGATTGTATTTGTATGCTTTCTTTTTTTTTTTGTTCTTCCCACCCCGTGAATTTGCGTTTTCTAGTATTTCCTTTTAGAAATTATAACCCAAAAAAAGAAGATAAAAAATAGAACATAAAGAAAAATGTAATCAAACTAACGACGTCATTTACCGTCATAGTTCTACGTCATGGATATGTCTAGCCGGTACATCAAGAATTAAAGTCACAGTTTGAACAATTCCCTTTCATGTACTCTAATTTAAGAACGCATCTGTAAATCCTACAATACGTTCCAAGATTCATTTACAATGTGAAGTTGTCTTGTCGGCTATTGCTTTGTTTTTTATTTAATCATTCTTTAAAAGTATCAATGAATTGTAATTTATTTTGGATGTTATATTAAGCGATTTATTTGTTCTTTATTTTAAATTATTAAATTTTCTTTGTTAACTAATATTTGCCTTGGTGTAATAGTTCTCGGTTATGCGGTGTTATTTGTTGTGTTATCTAGGTCAATATCAACAATTCGTATCTCTTCGATACGAAAGTTGTTGTATATTTTGATAAAATTGCATTGCATTTTATTTCGACTAACGTATGCGTTTTTCTTTCTTTTTTTTTTGTAATTAATTATACTTCCGATACTTTTTAATTTTTTTTTGTCAGAATTTATTACAAGTTTATGAGTTGGATTTTAATATTCTGAGTACATACCTACATTATATTTACTATAACATTTTCTTTAATATACATAAATGTTTAAAAAAAAAATTAAATATGAACAAATAAGTATTATTTAAAATGTTTAGGTTGAATATCTCGCGGTGTCTGCAATACCATCTTTGATTGTAAGATTTCTTTCGAAAACTAAAGTACTAACACTGAATTCGGGTTACAATACATGATTGTTAAGAGCCTTGAAAAATTTTAGTCATATAAGTTCTAACGTTGTCCCTAAAAAATAGATAAGAACAAAATAATTTACAATGCAATGTTTTATGTATGTTTAGGTTTCCCTAAGCTTATTTTGGCTTATAATCAAAACAAAGATTAAGTTTTTTTTTTTTTTTTTACCAATTCATGTTTCCTTTTTTTAGATTTGTTATTTCTATGGTAATTGAAATTAAAAGAATTTTAACATAAATCTTAAGGTAAAATGTCTTCATATACCAATACAAATAATGGTCCACCTATGGTAAATGGTATGTCTCCAGTACAACAAATGCAACGACAGCCACCACAACAGCAACAACTGCAACAAAATCAACAAAATTCTGGATTGCCATTAATGCCACCGGTGATAAGCGCTAATATGAGTAAATTTATGCCACCTTCATCTAATGTTCCTGCTTCATATCCAACAACATCAATGGCAAATTATGTTCCACAAAATTTAAACGGCCCCCAAAAAAATCAAGGAGTTCAACAACAAATACAGGCATCTATAACTAATAACTTGCCGCCTAACTTAAGGCCTCCCATTGTAAATGGGCCAGGTACCGGAACAAATTTCATTATGAATGGCGCAAGCATAAATGCTGCAGCTAGTGGAAATTCGTCCCGGACCGCTTCACCTTCCATACAGTTTTCAAATCAACAGCAGCGGGAGATTAAACCTTCTGCATTGGGAACGCAACCTCCAACATCAGCAGCTACACATTCTAAAGAGCCGAACATAAATAGTTTAACGGGAAATATTCAAAATTTAAATCTCAATCCTTTAAATGGTCCTATGCCACCTACTTCACTACCATCACAATCTCTGCAAATGCCATTCAAAAACGATATTCCAACAACGACACAGCAACAACAGCAACAGCAAATGACAAATAATTTTCAGGTAAGTTTTTTATTCACTAATAATAATGTATTTTAGATTTAAAATCCAAATAGAAGTGTATAATAAATATACATACATACATACATACATATGTAAAACGAGAAAATGCTATTATGTAGTTATTTATTGAGCACCTGTTTTCCTTCTTATGTTTAGAACAAGTTTAAAACATCTGCTTTGAGTAATGCAGTACCGTCATCTATTGCACCTACAAATCCAGCTCTTAATGTTGCTGCCCAACCTAGTAGTCGCCCACTCCAGTCTCCTCAATTTAATCCGCCCCGACCCTCCATTGGTGGTACATACAGCACACCTCCTTTATCATATCCTCAAACATCATTACAAAATGCAAATTATACAACATCAACTGTGACCGGAGTAGTTCCTCCTGCATCTGACAATAATACAATTCAACAAAATATTATTAACAATAATCAGGCTCAAGTCAGTCAGCAGAGAAAACCAATGTATCCCATTAATCAACAACTGCCTCCTATGTTGCAACAACAGACACCTCAACAACAGCAACAGCAACCATATTCTGCCGCCTACAATTATCCCCAACAGCAAAATGTTGGTACATCTCAACCTCAGCCTGGAATGTTTAATGGCCAACCAACTAGCGGACCTTTGCAATACCAAAATCAACAGCAACAATCACAACAACAGCAACTGTATCAACAACCTCAATCTGGTCAATATCCCCAAGGGGGAAGTGTTCTTCAGCATGGATTTAATCGCTTATGGGGACAAGATACTATAGACCTTATGCAAAATCGTCATATTTTGTCTCCAGCTACTCTAGCACCATCAAAAATAGTTTTACACAACCAATTCCATGAATCCATTAACTGCAATCCAAAGTAAGTATTTTCTATCTTATTATTTACTCAAAAAGTCGTAATTAATTCTGTTTGATTAGCATAATGCGGTGTACACTAGCAAAAATACCAGAGAGTAATTCTTTATTGCAGAAATCTAGACTACCATTAGGTATTCTTATACATCCATTCCGTGATATTAATGTAAGTTTTTAATTTTCTTTCTTTATGCTTATCTACCTTAAGTTATCTCGTGCACTATTTATTTAAATGTATGTGTTTTTAGAGCCTCCCAGTAATTCAATGTCCGAATATTGTTCGCTGTCGTTTATGTCGAACATACATTAATCCCTTTGTGTATTTTGTGGATAGTAAAATGTGGAAATGTAATTTATGCTACCGAGTCAATGAATGTAAGTATTTCTTATATACTAATTTGTATACAATAAATAAGAATAATAAATTAATTAATAAGCAATGGATATGATAATCCATTTGAATCCAAAAATACAATCTTACGACGTAGTATATTAAGTAGCAGCGTTGTACAAACCGAAAGAGTGGTACATGATATCTCTCGATACTGTCCCTAAACTATAATTAGCCCAAGGCATACATTCTCCACAAATATGTATCTCCAAGTTGAAGGGTATTCGATAGAAACATTTCCCAACACAATGCTTTACAGTGTAGTGTTCGAATGAATTTTCTTCCGAACTCAAATACATAATAATCTTCCAAATTGAAGATAAAATATGATAGGAATAATTAACGATTATGCAACAAAACGTACTATTATGATGCTCCCAAAGGTCATATAGTCTTCTCAGGCTCAGAGCAGCTATGAGCCAGTGACCAGTAATCACTTTGATCACTATGCGTAGGCCGCCGCATTTGTAAATTGTGGCCAAAAGAAAGGATCTACTACGCTTATAGAGCGGACAAATCTAATGCGTTATGACACAAGTAGCACGCAATCGATCTCAGTGCTCTGTGAGAAAAAGAGGACACTGATAATATGAATAATTTCAGTTAGTGTTGGCGCCTCCCTTAACTGGCTTATCACAGATTATGTTTTATAGATCCCGCGTGACTAATCACACAGGTAAAGCTAACGTTGGAAAGTATTAAGAGATCTTTGGCATCTAATAAATTAAAATCAAAGGCAGAATTTACTGCTTCACAGAAACGCTCATAGCCCGTCCGGGTTTTTGTCATTAATATAGCAATAATTTGGAAAGTAAAAATATAATTAATTTCTGCTGTTCTTACAAATATATTTTATGAATTGATTGAGATTAGAATAGAAATGAATCATATTTACTAAGATAAATTCGTTTGTCTGTGCCTTGATTAAAATTTGATAAAAAAAAAAAAAATTTTATATCTTTAAATCAATTTTTTTTTTCTTTAGTGCCTGAAGATTTTCAATTCGATCCGGCTACAAAAACGTATGGCGATGTAACTCGTCGTCCAGAAGTACGTTCAAGTACAATTGAATTTATTGCACCATCAGAATATATGGTAACTATTTGCAAAAACAGTCTTTATATAAGTGTTTAATAAAATCTGTTTTTTTTTTTTTTTTGCTTAAAGCTGCGCCCTCCACAACCAGCCATATATTTATTCTTATTTGATGTATCAATAATTGCCCAACAGTGTGGTTACTTGGAAAACGTTTGCTCAATGTTGTCAAAACATTTAGATGACATGCCCGGAGATGCACGAACTCAAGTTGGCTTTATTGCATTCAATAGTAATGTACATTTTTATAGCATGGCTGAAGGTTATAATCAACCGCATGAGATGACTTTATTGGATATCGATGGTATAGTATATTAAATTGAATTTTACGTTATTAATTATGTAGCCTACGTGATTTTCATACCCTTACAGATCCATTTTTACCTCGACCTGATAATTTGCTAGTAAATCTTAAGGAATGCAAAGAATTGGTAAAAGATCTTCTCAATCAATTACCCAAACGTTTTGCTGAATCTCACGATCCTGGTTCAGCTTTGGGAGCCGCTCTTCAAGTAGCTTTTAAATTAATGGTAAGACAAAGTAAAATTATTTCATATTCCTGAAACAAAAATATAATGGCATGTGGCACTTTTATGTATTTTAGCAAGCGTCCGGTGGTCGCATAACTGTGTTCCAAACGTGCCTTCCTAATAAGGGTCCTGGAGCTTTAGAGCCTCGAGAGGATCCCAATAATCGATCTGCCAAAGATGTTGCTCACCTAAATCCAGCGACAGACTTTTACAAACGTTATGCGCTTGAGTGTTCTGGTTATCAAATTGCTGTCGATCTTTTTCTACTCAATCAGCAATATAGCGATTTGGCTACTATATGTAGGATCTCTAAAGTGAGCAAATTGTAACAACCATATATATATATATATGCTTTTCTTTTCAGCTGGTATTAGTAAGCACAGTGGTGGTTGTGTTCACCATTTCCCATTATATCAAAAGACTAAACCACAAATAGTAGATTCTTTAAAGCATTGCTTTAAACGATATTTGGTGCGGAAAATTGGATTTGAGGCCGTAATGCGTATACGCTGTACACGCGGACTTCAGGTGCATACATTCCATGGCAATTTCTTTGTTCGTTCTACGGATTTGTTGTCATTGCCTAATGTTAATCCAGATGCTGGTTATGGCATGCAGGTATATATAGATTTCTAAAGCAAAATAAAGAAGTTCATGTATTCTAGAAATTAACTATTTTATATTTAAGATATCGTATGAAGAGTCACTCACGGATGTGAAAACTATATGCTTCCAAGCTGCTTTGCTCTATACAAACAGCGAGGGTGAACGTCGCATTCGGGTGCATACGATTTGTTTGCCTGTTACAGCATCATTGCCTGAAGTAATGCATTCTGCAGATACAGAAGCAATAATTGGTCTACTTTCGAAAATGGCTGTTGATCGGTCTATAACATCAAATATTGCTGATGCTCGAGAAGCATTCATTAATGCCACAGTAGATATATTGAATGCATTTAAAATTGCACAAAACTTACCTTCAGGCCAGTCGGGACAACTTATTGCTCCACGTAGTTTGGCTCTAATGCCACTATATATATTAGCTTTGTTAAAGCATGTAAGTAGTATTGCATTGAACGAACAATTATTTCAATTGCTCAATTACATTACATTCATTTGTTTTCTAGCCTGCGTTCCGTGTAGGAACAAGTACTCGCTTAGACGATCGTGTATTCGCAATGGATTGCATGAAAACGTTGCCTTTAGATCAATTAATGAAATTTATCTATCCCGAATTTTATAATATTGATATTTTATTTTATAATAATCAAACTTCTAATGCCAATCCATCGAACGACGATGCTGAAGATGACGATGATTTGCCAGATATCCAACGGTTACAATTATCAGCAGAGTAGTAAGTTTATTTAAAATGAATGTCTTATTTTTCTACATGTCCAGTTACATAATTTTAAAATTAACGTTGTGTGATTATGCTAACAAGCTGCATATCTTTAATTAAGTATATTTTCATACCAAATAGAACCATAAACATAGAAATGATATTTTCTGGCGAAATATTATGCCTCAGAGCTAATTAGTAGAATATTGTTGGAAATAATAAATAGAATAATTTTCTTTTTAATATTGCCTATCGAAAGGAGTCAATTAAATAACTAACAAATGCAATTATCTTATTATTAGTTTGGATTCTCGATCAATATTCCTTATGGATTGTGGAACTTTAATAATGGTATACGTTGGTTTGAATGTTCCAGTTAATATTTTGGAAAATGTCTTCGGTATGTATATATATATCTGATTGTATAAATATCGTTATTAACCAATATAAAATAATTATTTTAAATTATTCAAAAACAAAATCAGGTATTAAATCGACTGCAGAATTGCCAGACTATTATTATGGTTTGCCGAATATTAATACTACAGAAAATGATACACTTAAACGATTTATAATGAAATTGAACGATGAAAAACCGTATCCGCCTATTGTACAAATAATAAGGTTAGATCATCTAATTTATTTATTTTTGTGGATTTTATTTCATATAATTTTTGTTTTTTTAGGGATACAAGCACAGCTAAACCTCAGCTAATTGAGAAATTAGTTGACGATCGCAGTGAATCCAGTTTATCATATTATGAATTTTTGCAACACATACGGACTCAGGTTAAATAGTAGATTATTACGTGAAAGATAAGTTGAAATTAATTAAACACTAATAATTTAGAATGTTTAGAACTATAAATTATTAAGGGAAATCTTATAAAAGATAAAATATAATATACATATACATATAAATACGTATACTTTTAATATTATAATTTACATATTATACTATAAAAGTTGGGCATGATTTAAAGTCCCTAAAAAACAGAAAAACAATTTTATTCAAGAAACACAACTTCGTGAAATCATTTTTCTTTAAATTCAAATATTATCAAACAAAAGTGGTTGTTTTTTTAGTGTGTTTTTACTTTAGGTTTTATTTCATTCATACGTTGTATTTTGTGCGTATGGTAATAGATTACCTAATTATACATATATGAATGAAATGAAAACGTAAAAAGTATATAGAGTGTGTTTGTGCAATTACATATTTCTTGAATTAATGGAAATATATTTAAAATACTTTCATTTTGAATATTCAAGTATTAAAATATCTGTTGTTAATGCAAATAAACGTGATAGGAATTAAAAATAAAAACAATTAACAAATTTGGAGAGAAAACAATTTGCATTAAAAATTTAATGCATATACATATTATTTAAAACTAAAATCTTAGATTTAAATATTTATAGCTATTAAGTCCGTATGTGCAGTGCTTTTGATTTTATAAAATTAATAAATATATGGGTGGAATGTCTGAGTGCATTAAATAATTATGGTGTAGTTTTTTACATTATCTATAGATTTTATTCTATAATCAATTATTATCTAAAGGTTTTATTTTTAAATTTGAATCATTTTTAATTTTTATTTTTGACCATTTTTTTTTAGTCCAATTGGACTAGAAACGAATTGTAGATTTTCATTTGTTAAGCTATTAGTGGCAATACAAATAAATATTAGATTCCTAATAAACTGATTTACATTATCAATCATCTTTAAATTGTTAACTTAGTTCTATTATTTCGTCTTTGTATTTTATTGTTTATTTGTTTTATTACTAATATTTAATGAAACTTGTTGGTATATTCAAGCCTTTATTAATAAATGAAACGAAGCAACTTCAGTAAAGATGTAGAAGTTTAAATCATGCATAGAAAGGAATTTCAATTATCAACGGAAAAACATACAAATATTTTAATAACCTCTTTTAAATTGAATTAAGTACAGTAACAAAAGGACTAAAAATTATAATAAAAGATTGAGAGCATAAAAGCCTGCCATTTAATTCAGTATTTTATAGGAAATTTGATTTTAACTAAAATTTTCATTTTAAAAAACTTTTATAACTTTGTGTTGTGTATGCACTTTTTGCTTGACAAGAAAATTACGAATTTAAATTGTAATAATATATTAAAAATTAAAAAGTTTCAGTCTGTAAATTTTGACATCAAGTTATCCCAATTTCAAGAAATGGTATTACTTATGACTATACATATACATTGGGTTTTTAAAATTCTCGTCTAAACAATTGTTTGGCAACAAATTTAAAAAAGTTCATATTTATATACTTACATTGGTTATTTTATCACAGTTTGTATGTAATGGAAACTAGTCGTTTTAGAAATTATTTATTTTCTTTCGAATTACAATCAATAACAAATTATATTGTAATTATTATAAAAATAATAAAATCACTTTTTTCATCAATAATAAAATACCATTTCTTAAGTAAATTATAATTCAAATATGAGTATTAAATACGCTAAAAAAAATTGATTACCAGGTTTTAAAAATTTTATCTAGAAATGTACATTTTCGTTTTTTAGTCGAAATATGTTACAATTTCGTATTTGGAAAAAATCAGATCTGTTAACCGGAAATAATCCTAGATTCACTTGAATTTCGATTTTCAATCCCTTAAAGAAATGGCTAGTAATAAAAAACAATCTGTCAAGTGAGATCCTTTTGGCGGTCAAGGCAAACACAATATGATTAGTTAAAATGTAAGGGCAGTTATCATTGGATATAAAATAAAGTATAGAACAAATTTCTAAATTTCTTCAATATTTCTTTTATTAACACGTTGACGGCAATAGCCGTCCAATACGAAACGGTCGTTTTTAGACACTGCGGCTGTAGCAGCACAAATGTGCATTTACCAGCGTACAAGTAGAAGCCTAGTGTCATGTTTTCGAAAAAAATTTAGTATGCAAGGTTAACACATTGAGTATGCACGTGGTTGTGAACGGAGTAGTGCGATCTTGTTTTCTCTTCAATTTACAGTTGCTACAGTGTATTTAAGCAGAAAGAGTAAAACTATACTTCTAATATTCTAAAAATTACAAAAACATATAGTGTCAATTTTCGAATTTCACTTGTTTCTACTGTCCGTCAACGTGTTAATCACATGAAAAAGAACAGTTAGAATAGATTTTTTTCATTGTTTTACAAATTTCCCTGCATTTTATACCTTTGCAATAAAATTTGTCCAACTTTGCATATTATTTCAAGAATCTGTTCTCAATGACTTTAACCTCGTTTTTCCACATCCAAATAATTATATCATATAAAAGAAAAGAAAAGAAACAAATATTAATCTATAAATATAATATTAAATAAGATTAAATTAATAATAAAGTTATTATATATATTGTATAGGTATGATTTATAATAAATTTAAACATAAATTAAATGTTAATTAAATTGATATACAAACATACATACATAAAATAATGAAATGAGTATAATACTTAGAATTATACTTGAAGAAAAAGTAAATAAATAAATAAAACGTTATACATATGCTTATAATTATATAAACATTAAAACATATAAAATGTTTTTATTTAAATTATAATAAATATTACGAATATTATCAATTTAATTTAAACTTTTAATAAATTGAACAATATCCATTCAAGATAAAAACATTGTTAATTTCTATTTTTATTTTACACGTTTTCACTGTTTCATTGAAGCGAAAGGAAAATAATGTTTATTGACATTTCAGAGAGTAAAAGTAATTCTTGTTTGTTATATTAATTATTTGTTTTTTACCACAGTATAAATAAAGGCTATTCTAAATACATCCATCATTGGCATCTTTAGAATTTACGTACAACACGCAATGATTAAGATAAAGCTTTTAAATTCAAATATTTGCTACTATTAATCAGCACTTCTCAACCAGCTCAATCTACTAGTGAATCTGTGGAGAGCCTTGATGTCAGCTCTCGACACAGAATTCGAACCCTTAAAGAAGCCCCTGCCAAGGGTCCTCAACCTCAACCTACTAAGGGCTGCACAGTTACAGAGGAGGTGCTCGACAGTCTCCAACTCCTCCTCATCGCAACATACCCTGCAATAGTCCGGCTGGAATCTATTTCAGATCCCCGTCAGCGACCTAATCTCGCAGTGCCCCGTAATAAACCTGATAATTAACCCTAAACTGGCCTTATCCAAGCCCAGCAGCCAAAAAATGTGAAACGCGTCACGATTTTGCGTGTCGTCCTTGCGCAGGGCCCATGCTAATCTTCTCTGTATCGTTCCAAATTTAGTATATGTTATATATATATATATACTAGCTGTACTCTGCGCGCTTTGCTGCGGCACCAACTAAAATAAATTTGAAGGAAAGACATTGCACAAATATCCGATTAATTTTGAATCATTTTATGGAGTTTGATAACTTTGATAAAGTTCATATCATGATCAAATGCACAGTTTACGATTTAATTCATTTTGAGAAATTTTCAGTGGCGCCACCTGTCAGATATTGGTCATACTAACTTATAAACTTTCGTCGGCTCATGCACAACTTTGCTAAAGACCATAACATGATCAGGTGAACGGTAAAGGATTGAATTCATTTTTAGAAATTTTCGGATATTGGCCTACCAACTTAGAAACCTTCCCGGGCTCATAAGCAAGCAATGTTCTCTTTATGCCGGCGTCTGAGAATAAGTGATTTAGGAACAGTGTTGCCTTTTTTTTGGTTATTTCTAACCAAAATTGGTTATTTTTTTGATCAATGTGTAGTTTTTGGTTTTGTTTATTTTTTTCTTATAAAAAAAGCTATTTTTTGTTTCATTTTTTATTAATTATAATTTAAACTTGAAAAAAATAAAACAAAAGTCTATGAGTTTAATTTTGGTTATATTTTTTCTTATTTGGTGATTTTTTCACAAATGTTGGTTACAAAATTTTTTTCGTGGCAACACTGTTTCAGAAGAATAAATAAAAAATTAGTCAAACAACAAAAACGCACGATGAGAACAATTGAGAACATTGTTACGCTCTTGGTTTCTTTATCTTTCCCTTCTATCTTTCCTCCCGCGTCGTGAAATATTTTTGAAAAATATTCCAAAATATACCAAAATTCACATTCTTTATACTTTATTTTCTTTGGTTTTATACATCAGGAATCATAGATAGCATACTTTAGGGGTAACTATGCGTATGAGTAATATATTTCAAATGCAATTAAATATTAAGTATGTAGTATGTAGTATACATGGGCATGGCCCCTCGCTCATTTGGAATATCAACATAAAAAGAAGCCTATAACTCCTTCCAGACATACAGGAAGATACTGTGAAAATTTCAAGAAAATCGGTTCAGCCGTTTAGTCGTCTATAAACTTCAAACATACAAACATACAATCAAACACACATTCATTTTTATATATAAGATATATATATATACTTTTAGACGTAAAAATCTGAAGTATTAGTTGTCAACTATAATTGAAAACTCAACTGGAGTTTTCAAGATTTTCGAATACAGAGTAGCAGTATTGATGTTTCCATAAATTTCTAGAACCGCGATTTTTTAGCATTTTGGGGTTCCCGCAATATTTACAAAAAAAAATTTTCGATGTGGTTGCCTTTGGAGTGAAAAAATATGGGTTTAAAAATATGGATCCATTTTCGAAACTGCATGATATTATGGCACTAAGAACAAATATTAGGAGGAGTAAATTAATTGGCTGAAAAGTAGTGAAGGATTACGATCATGAAACAGAATTTAGAAGTGTGCTTGTAATTTTGTACATCAATACTTTGGAGTCTCATCGTAACTGCGAGTCAATTCGAGGGACGACAAAAGCGACAGTACATTTTCCAATGAAAACTTCAAATTTCTCTGCATGGTCGTGATTGGGGTAATAAGATGACATCATTTATACACTGAATGAACCTCATAACTTCACTGTCTACCATGCAATCATACTACGCCAAAGCATTCGATAGGCGATCACTTTTACGCTGGTACCGCTATTTAGTATGATGCTGAGCAGTTCCTGCAGCTACATCAAGTTAAGTTAATTTCACTATCTACCATACAATCATACCAAAGCATTCGATAGGCGAAAAAACCCTGAGAGTAAATAAAGTTGCCATAAAAAGTTTCTAAAAGATATGTCGTTCGGATTCGACTTTAAATTGTAGGTTCCGTCACTCATGTATAAAATTAACACACTCAACATGAGTGCTATTGAGAAGCTAGATCGTAATCCTAAGTAATGCGTTATAATGACCAATTATGTATGTACATATGTGTCCGGAAAAACCAAAATGTTGCGAGGTAGAGGATTTGAATGTGGGCCTGTTCGTAAATGCATTTTACTGCGCTGCATATTATGCGCATCATGTCCATAAATTCAAATCTTGACAGCACTGCAGCTGTCAAATGTTCGTAAATGCCACATTAAATCATATTATGCGCAAATAAACCCAAAACACTAATCATAAAAATGGCAGAGAGAATGGGAGTTTTAACAATAAGTTTCTTTTTTCTTCCTTAAATGTCTTCTTTTTTGCACAAAGTACACTTTTTTGTGCATTTAACAACATTTTGTCATTTGTTTTATCGTCCAGTTCATGGCGAATTCATGTAAGCGGTGGGATTATCTAAACAGCTGAGCACTTTGTTAATTTCAAAATTTTGTTGTTTTTGTGTGTGTTTGTTGTGCGTGTGCGTGTTGTTTTTTCCTTTTCCCTTTTTTTCTTCCTATTTTGACATCCAAACGGAGGTTTAATAAAAACAAAATGCGTGTTGTTTTTGCATTGTTGTACTTGTTGTAGAGTTGCGGTTACCGTATTGAATTTGCCTTGATCCAGTTCAAAAATCAAATTTATTAATAATTTTTCCATTTTTGGAGTGGTTGTTCGTTCGTAAATGCAAACAAATAAATCACAAAAAGAAGCATCAGTAACATCAGTGATTAGCAGTGTGAGCGCAAAATAATCATATTATACAGCGCAGTGATGCATTTACGAACGGGCCCTATCTTTCTGAATGTTGGTAGCGCTAGATCTAGGTCTTTATCTACGAAGGAACTGCTGTAATTAACCTTAAGATCTTATTATGTCACCTTTGAACTTTTTATATGTATATGAGAAGCTGAGGGTGTTCCTCATAGCTGTATAGCATAATTCTATATTGGCTTCAGAAGTGAAATATACAGAAAAAGTTTTCAATTCAGCTCTAGTTCGAGTTTTTACCAATAACCTGATGTAAATCAAATAGTTTCAATTGATACTTGATTACTGGGGTACATGTTTCCCTCTGTAACGTAAAAGTTACGTGATCACATTTTTGTTCGTTTACCATTAGAGGCTTCGTGGCGGCTCTTATATGGGCTGAGGAAAGTAGTGTCACTAGCAATAATAGAAATGTGAATGTGTCTACTCATTGGCAAGTCCGAAGTAGAAAGTAAACATAAAACGGGTCCCAAAATACTACCTGGCGACAATGGCCTGCTGTGCATTTTCAAAGTTTCTCTTCTTAATAACGAACCTCCGGTCGATTATGTAACCTTCTAATAACTCCGCTTTGTTACAGGGTATGTACCAGAGGTCAGCAATGAGTATTCGAAAAGATGAGTAGATTCGAATAATACTCATAATTTTTGATATTTATACGCATTCATAGTTATTTTATTTTATTCATTCATAGTTTTATATTATATAAAACTCATGCTACTCATATTCAAAGTTTGAAGTACTCATACTTAACAATACGCATGATCTTGTTGATTTCGACTCTCCTTTACTCAACATTAACAAGAATCACAAAATAAATATGATTCGCGTACGAACACTGCAATACCCACTAGAAGGTTGTGTGTTTGCTTCGCTTGTTGTCTTTGTCTATTTCTTTCTTTTTTTTTATAAATGTAACAACAACTAAGACTGTAAATTTTGTTGAATGATTCGAATCTTTCGATCATTTATGAGTATTATAATTATGTTTCTAAATTTCCGAATCTGAATGAGTAGGCGTATGAATCAAACATATATCGAATGTTATGAGTTTGATGTCAACGTTGCATTCATACTCCTTGCAACCTGTACTTATAAATCAATGTTGTAGTGAGTACGAATGAATCAGAGTAGTTGAATTTCTATACTGTTGACTCACTCATACTCGAAATTTTATGAGTACTTATGAGAAAAAACAATTCATTGCTGATCTCTGTTACGTACCCAATAAATTCGTGTACAAGAAAAATCATGTAAAAAGAGAATAAGATGAAAATAATATTAAAGAGTTCTGTTTAAGAACACATTAATTCGAACATTTAATTAAGAACACATTTTAATTCATTAAATATAAGTATGTATGTATAGTATATTAAAAAAATCTCTTTCTATTGGCTCTTTAAGATACAAGAAGAATTCATAAAATATTGAAAACCATGTTAAATCGTGTTAAAACAATTCGTGTAAAAAAAGGAACTTTTTTCATTTTTAATTTGTATTAAATCAAATTCGTGTAAAAAGAGAATTAGGTGTAATTTAATAATCAATTCAATTCGAATTGATGATAATCGACAATCTATTTATAATGAAATGTTCAACTTTGAAATCAAATCTAAACGAAAACTCGCATTCCATCGTATTTGTAATTGCAAATTTCAGTTCAAGTTCAATTCCATTGCAGAGTATTTCCGTAAATCAATTTGATTTCGGTTTAAATGCAAATTGTGAATGTGTTTGTCTGTATGTATATAAATAAATGTATGGAGATACATATGTATGTACATTAGAGTGTCCCTTATTTGTCGATGTCATTTTTTTACGAGTAAAAAGTTTCAAATAACCTAAAAAGCCACCAAAAACTATATTTTGATCGAAGAATAAATTTTGATCTGGGAATCAATTATTTCCAACAACATAACAATTTATCGCCTTCGCCTCAATTAAACAGTTATTTAATGAATATTTTGTTTTTTTTTCTTTACCATTTTTATAGTTTTGACAAACAGTTTCATCCTACTTTTTTTTTGTAAAAATCATAATTGGAAATCCCTTGGATGCCAACCTTTCAAGTAGAAACACATAGAGTCCTAAAATAAAAATTTTAATGAAATATAAATTGAATTTTTATAAATAAAACTAGCTGTATACAGCGCGCGTTGTTGCGCCACCAATTAAAATAAATTTGAAGGAAAGACATTACGCAAATAAATATTCAATTAATTTTGAATCATTTTATTGATTTTGTTTTCCGTTGTCCAGATGATTCTGACGAACGGGCCTGAGTAGTACGAATTCGATCAGCTTCTAATCTCACGTCTCGTTCTTCAAGTGATTCATGCGAACTGGTCTCAGCGGCATGTACTCGAAGATTTTCCATGTTCGTAATGCTCTTTTCTTTCGTGCTTGAGGTGTAGGTCGACCAATTGAATGACGACCAATGGAATGACGTGAAAAATGCGTTTAAATTTATTAGAATCTCACAATGTACCCAATCCAATTGAACCCAACAGCATTTTTAAAAATTTTCCAAAATTAAAATGTTTCAAATTTGTGATTGACATTTTACAGGAATGAGTTAAACTAAATGTTATTAGAATCATAAATGATGAATCCTTAAATGTCTGGTATTTGTTCGATCAGCACACGATCAAATGCATAGTTTACGATTCAATTTATTTTGAATAATTCTCAGTGGTGCCATCTATCGGAAATTAATCACACTAACTTAGAAACCTCCGTTGACTCATGAGCAACAACTTTGCTAAAGATCATATCATGATCAAATGTTTAACGATTTAATTCAGTTTGAGTGGCGCCACCTGTCTTAAATTGGTCATACCAACTTATAAAACTTCGTCGACTCATGAGCAACAACTTTGCTAAAGATCATAACATGATCAAATGCATAGTTTACGATTCTATAAAATACATACAAACAATCATTTATATAGATAGAAGATAAAGTATTTCATTGACAACTTATGCATAAATTTTGAAAATTTGCGTTTTATGAAGAGAAAAAACTTTTGTTTTCTTCCAAATCTTGATAACTTATATGAAAAAAAGAGAGAAGATATTTAAGACCAAAAGAGTTACCTGTAGATGTAGCAGCCTACTTCCACTACAGACAACTTGGAATATATAGAAAATTCGGACGACGGATATATTTTGAATTTTGAACTTGGCTTGCCTGAAATTTCCTGCTCTAAAATAAATTAAAAAAGAAGTAGAATAAATCTCTACACCTGTCGCAGCTTTCGATCATGCGGTGTGTAGAAGCGCTTGGTTTGAGCAATGATGATTTTCCCATTAACAATTCCTCGATTCAATGAATTCGTAATCAGGAAAGAAAAGTTATAATCAAACTGACTTTTGGAACAATGTGTCTGACGTAATCGCATTCCACTGGAATGGAAAACTATTAGCGGGATTGGATGTTTGAAGTTCAAAACACGAACTCATGCCAATTACTGCTTCTTTTGAGAACAACTTCTTGCAGTGACAAAACTAGAAAGTTTTCCTGGGAAACATTAAACTAGGGTCTTTTCAACTGTTGTTTTGGGTGGAAATAATGCAAATAATGTGCTGCTATACAACAGCTTCGAATACTTGTGCTGTTTTGGAATAGGAAACAGTCAAAAAGAATTGGCGTTTCTCGCTTGTCGTCCTCAAATTTAAAATAGGTCCTAAAACTGTCTTTGAAACCGAAATTAAACAAAGGTCTAAAAGCCCTGATGTAACGGTTTTCAAAAAATTCAGAGACAATTGGAAAAATATCGATTCCAGTGCCAAAGAATTGCTGAGACAAAAATTCAGTCTTTGTAAATTTTTTAAAGCATAAGTGAAGAAGAGTTTTATAAGAGACGATTACCGTGAATTGGTTGAACTAGGCGCAATGTTTTTGGTGACTATGTTCGCTTATTAGACGTAAAGCCCGGGTTCGAGCCCTAGGCCAGACATCAAAACGAAATATGAAAAAAAAATATTTCTTTGGTGACTTCCTCTCAGCAGATTTCTGGAAAAACTCTGAGAGTAAATAACATACATACATACATAATTGGCCATTACAATCCTTAAGGGAGGATTACGGCCTAGCTTCTCACACCACTTATGTTGTGTGCCTTAATTTTATACCTGAGTGGCGGGACCCGCAGTTTAACGTTGACTCCGAACTACAGATTTTTGAGAAACTCTTTCATGGCAGGTTAATTTACTCTCCAGGCTTTACGTCTATTAAGCCAACACACTACCTACTAGACTACGGTGACGTCGAAGTCGGCTTGATTATATTTTAGCATTTATCAGAAAATGTTTGCCCATATAAGGGAAACCCTCATGTAAACACATATACTTATTTATGTTATATTTTTGTTGTTATCATCTGAAGAGTAGAGCATTAAACAAATGAGACTAAACTTAGGGTTTCAACGTTTTAAAAAACCGATAGTTTTTAATATTTTTTGATTTCCATTAGGCGTAGTAAATAGAAATACAAAAAATTAATTTGGTCATCTTTACCACGTTTTATATAAGAGTGACTGGATAGGGGACGCAAATAGGATGCAAAAAAAAAATAATATTTTGGACAGTTTTGTGATTGCTTGACTTGAAATTGTTTGCCCGCAAGCAAGCAAGCCGGCTGAAATTCTGAATAGCGTCTATCGTCTTATTATGTCTTATTCAAATCAATTCAGGGTGATATGTACAAAGAAATTTCGTTCAAAATATTAATAAGTTATAAAGAATAATCTAAATAGGATAAAATTTACTGTCCCACAGATCAGCTTCAATTAACCCTTAACGGTCCAAGGGCACCATATAGGCAACATGACACTTAGTTATTGGGTCGAACGGTGTACATATGGCGCCGAAAAAACCAAGTTTATTGTTTTTATTACTATAAATAACGTGTTCTTTCTGTGACTTTTTTTCTTCTTGGTAACTATGTTCCGTTATCTCTTACCGTTTCATTGCACAGACACTTTATGTTTATCGAATAAAAATTCAGTCTTGTTAACTTGAAATACTTTCGGACCTTCAAGGGTATATGCAAAAATTATGGATATCATCTTGCTTTATAGAAAAATCGATTGTCTTAATTTCATTTATTCAATTCTGTGGGCGACTGTTCACAACTTGATGTAAACAACAACAATTGCTTTGTTTGTTATTCCTCTTTACACTCTTCTGTGTAAACAATAATAATTAATAGACAATTGTTCAACTGATTTTTGTAACGGCTATCTTCAAACCACGTACAATGGGTCAATTCGACCTCCGGGTACTGTACTTGTCTTAATTGACAAGTACACGTCCTTTAACCTAACCTAACCATCTTCAAACCACGATTACTCCCTTCAAACACACCGCGTATTCACACAGACTGAATTCAGTCTGAGTCTAATTAACATTTGAATACTTTTAAAAGCTTTTCATAAGAAGGTCAATATATTGGTCCTGTTTATCATAAATTTTTATCAGGGATTTTGCTCTCTTGAACTTTTACTAACTCCGTTGTCTGCTTTACCTTGCCTTTTATATGGCAACGTAAACAGTCTGATAAATGTTCTTGAAGGTGAATATTCGCGGCTTCACCTTCTCGAGATCTCTATAAATGTAAACATCGTGTGTATTTTTGTTTACATTTATTCTTGGAGTGTTTGTTGTTGCATTTTTGTTTACTTGTTGATCCTTTTTTTATGCTGGTGTTTGTTGGTATATTTTTGTTTACTTGTTTATCATGTAAGCAAGTTCATGGTTTTTGATTTTGTAGCTTTTGTTTATAATTTTAATGTTAATGTTATCGGACAGAGCATGTCGATTTTATAACATAAATAAAGTGATAAGAAAGATAAGAAGACAAGCGGACTTTTCAACAACACTCATCACATTCTCTGGACTTAACTCTATGAACCCTATGTGGTCAATTGTGATAACTAGAGTAGATTCTCGATTAGAAACATCACTGCATAGACCAAAAATAATTTATTTTTTTTTAAATTTAAATACATTTATTATGAGCTATAATTTATAACTAGATTAAATTGGTAAAATCTACCCCCTGTATCTTTAATTTAGTGAACTATGTATGTATATATAGGAACACGTTTGTATTATTGGTTGGAAATTCCTGATTTATTATATTGATTGACTCAATTTAAAAATACACTCTTTAAACTTTCGATTTTCTATTTCATAATTGTTTGTGCAGATGTGATACAGAACTAAATAACTGCCACCATCACCAACAGTTGGTGTATTGCGTTATGACAGATTTCTTTGTAGCCAGTCTCAAAACCTTATTGAAAGCGTAAACAACGCAACAAAAAAACAAAAGAATTTAAATTCTTACTTAATTTTATTATTCTTATTGTTTATATACGTACATACATATATTCGCTATTATTCTAAAGTCCAAAAAAAAAAACAATTACTCCGCATATCAAAACATTTATTTACGTTTTTTGTTATTCAAAAAAGAATAAAAAAAAAATTAAAGAAATATTTTGTGCAACCTATGTATGTATACAAATTACGTGCTGCTCATACAATATCGTTCATAATTATTTGTTCGCTTAAACAGAAAATTGTACACTGACACACACTCACAATTTCGACAATGTGTAGCAAAATCATGGTGGTGCTATTTTTAACAATTTGCTTAATAATGACACATTACTGTGGTCTAAGTCAAGCAGTTCCCATACTTGGTAAGTAATGCCTATGTCGGTCAGTATTCGAAAACGTACAGTATCGAACAAAACTAACGCACGAAATTCTTCTAAATATCGCTTTGTTTGTTAGTTTTAACGAATTTTAATTAATTACATTATTCAAGATCGAATATACATACATACATGTATACAAATTAAGATTTATTTCAACATTAACTGAAATGATACGAAATCGAACGTAATTTCCAATTAAAAATAGAATATCCTTAAAATATATCCTGTCTCCAGGATAACTTTTTCAAAAATGTTTATATGTATGTTCTAATCGGCCGATAATTTAAAAATCTTTTTAAGAATTGTCACCATATTTGTGCAGTTTATTAATACGTAATGTTATTAACATTTATGTGATTTAAAAATATTAAAAAACTTTATAATTCAGAAATTAAAAAATAAATAAAATTAAAATATTGTGACAATTTCTTAAGACGATTTTCCATAACTTTGTTAAGCACTGTATAAGAATAATTTGTCTTATACACTGCGGTTCATCAGGATAGAACCAACACATTTGAAAGTAAAAAAGCTGTATAAATTGCAAATGCAGATAGAATAAAAAAATTTAGTTTTGCAGAAAAATAGTTGATACTGTAAACGATAATTAAAACACAAAAAATAGTATAAAAATGGATTATAACGGTACTTTTTCACTTTCTTTGTAATCAAGTATAAAATTTTTCATTTATTTTTTGGCTCAACAGAATAGAACCACTTGCATTTTTAACTTAAATCAGCATGTGGTTGTAATAAAGCTTTATAAAAACCAAGTAAAATTAAAATTACAGTTTGTGACTGCAGTTAGCTAAATCAATATGGGAAGAATAAGTTCTTTAAATTCGTCGGAAATGGTAAAAATTGATGTTTACCATTCTGAAAGTTATTTTGATCGCGAAACCGTTAGAAAAATCGGGCGAAGTCATAATGTGGTAATGAATTACATAAGATATCGTGAAACATGTAATAAAAATTACAAAGGAGGTACTTACATAGCTCTAACACCACAGGACAAGCGAAAAATTCTTCGAATTGCCTCAAATTCAGCCCATTCTACCTCTAAAATTAAACATTTAGCAGGAGTTTATGCAAGTAAATCAATA
Source organism: Sarcophaga rosellei (assembly GCA_930367235.1). NCBI lineage: Eukaryota > Metazoa > Arthropoda > Insecta > Diptera > Sarcophagidae > Sarcophaga > Sarcophaga rosellei. The sequence goes on along the minus strand of OV884021.1, from coordinate 48,056,045 downwards.
GTTCGTCGCGCTATTTTAAACAGCGAACATTTACAACTCTGAAAACTGTAGAAAAAACCTCCATTAAATGCACTCTGTCAACAATAGCGCCATCAGTTTGCCAAAGATCATATAGCATACAATGTTCAATTGCAGTCTGTACCATAGCGCCCCCCTCTCTGCTGTGATGGCTGCTTATAAATTTTTCGTCCTTACGCATATCGTGAAAATAAATTACGCTTCCAAAAAAATTTAATTTGGATTTAAAATTACTTTTCGCCAATCGTTGTCGCTTAATTGTTTTTGAACATTCCATGCCATAGGATCTTTATCAAACTGAAGGCGTTGTTGTTGACAGAGTGCATTTAATGGAGGTTTTTTCTACAGTTTTCAGAGTTGTAAATGTTCACTGTTTAAAATAGCGCGACGAACTATTGATTTACTTGCATAAACTCCTGCTAAATGTTTAATTTTAGAGGTAGAATAAGCTGAATTTGAGGCAATTCGAAGAATTTTTCGCTTGTCCTGTGGTGTTAGAGCTATGTAAGTACCTCCTTTGTAATTTTTATTACATGTTTCACGATATCTTATGTAATTCATTACCACATTATGACTTCGCCCGATTTTTCTAACGGTTTCGCGATAAAAATAACTTTCAGAATGGTAAACATCAATTTTTACCATTTCCGACGAATTTAAAGAACTTATTCTTCCCATATTGATTTAGCTAACTGCAGTCACAAACTGTAATTTTAATTTTACTTGGTTTTTATAAAGCTTTATTACAACCACATGCTGATTTAAGTTAAAAATGCAAGTGGTTCTATTCTGTTGAGCCAAAAAATAAATGAAAAATTTTATACTTGATTACAAAGAAAGTGAAAAAGTACCGTTATAATCCATTTTTATACTATTTTTTGTGTTTTAATTATCGTTTACAGTATCAACTATTTTTCTGCAAAACTAAATTTTTTTATTCTATCTGCATTTGCAATTTATACAGCTTTTTTACTTTCAAATGTGTTGGTTCTATCCTGATGAACCGCAGTGTATGTACATATTTGTCATTTTATAACCTGAAAACCTCTTAACCGATTTACGAAACAATATATCTCGTTAGAAAGGTCTGCTGATCGGTACCGGTAAATACGGCTAAATATTTACGAATATGTATTATGTGCACACTTTTGTGATGTTGAGTTTTTCCAATATAAAATATGAGAATGTCTAGAAATAAATTGAAGATTTAGGGTCATTATTACAACTTGCCGTTAAACTTGGGTTTAGTTAAAGGTACCTTTAGATAAAGGGATAAAATAAAGTTAACTGTTTTCAAAAATATGGCAGTAAAAACAATGACCAGAGGAAAATGCCTCACAAATCTAAAATCTGTTATTGATTACTAAGCTGTGAATAAGCGCAGTTACTTGTCGCTCGCGATTGCGAAAGATCCTAAAGTTGTCTGGCAAAAATTAAGGGAATACAAATATAAATACGAAGGACGGTGCTAACAATCAGTAGTTAATAGTCAGTCAGTGACGAGACGAGGGTCTCGAGAGTTATATTAAAAAGAGCGCGTTTAACACAGTGACATTAAAAAACCGGAAAGTTTGATCATGTTTTATAAAAGATCGTGAATAGAACTGTTATTAGTTAAAGTGTGTGATTATTTAAATATAATTTTTTTTATATTATGCTATTATGTATATAAGAAATTGAAAAAACAACAAAAGTAAATAATTTATTTTATTTTAATTGCAATTATCGAATAAATAAACTTTTTGCATAATTTAAAAGCATTAGAATATTTTAGCTAAACTCCTTGCCAAACTTATACACACAGACCCAGACAATTATTTCATATTTTATTATAAACACATTTATTGTAAAATCTCAACAAAACCTAATGTGTGTACATACACCCAAACCTGTTTTTACACGATTTTTTTACGCGAATTTGAAATAACACGGTTTTTTTTAACAAATTTACTTTTTTTTTTGTTCGCTCCTTTTTATACGGATAAAATCGTTTAATCCCGTTTAACTCCCAGTTTGTGTATAAAAAATATGTATGACTAGATACAGAGAGCTCTATAAAGAGCTTTCCAAAGTTGGATCACAAGGCACTATAACAGAATTTGCTGTTAAAAGAAATAAACCAGCGTCAGAAGCAGCTTCTGAAGATGTAGAAGTAATAAGTATTCTACTGACGAGACTGATATTGAGCCACCCCAGCAAAAGAGAATGCGCTTGCTATCAGGAACTGACTCCGAATAAAATAAAAAAAAAATTTTTATTGAAAATAATTCCGTTCCTAATTGTCTTAACAGTTTGATAACTAATTTTATTTTTATAAATGGAACAGAATTTTTAAGTTTTTTCTTTATTTTTTTATAATCATAAAATGAAATAAAATAAAAACTCTGTGAACTATTGAACTAAAACTGTGCGTATGTGCATATGTAGGCTGCTGCATCAATCCTATGTATTATCTTTTCAGTTTGTTTATACACTTACATACATACACAATATTTGTCTTTTTTATGCGTTTTTTACACGGTATCCACTGGAACGTATCTACCGTGTAATAAAAGGTTTGGGTGTACTTTGACACTTAAATTACACTATGCGACAAAATAAAAAAAAAAAATTAAATACAGCCAGTTAATGGCATAGTGTAAGATGTGAGTTTTGTTGAGTCGAACTCAAAAATAATTTTTATATTTCTTGAATCCTCCAAACTTGTTTTATTTGACAAAAGCTGCTTTTTTGGACTTTACGCACAAATTTATTGATTACACAAACATTACTGAAACCATGTCCAAAATTTAAAGCTTATTAGAAAGGAGAAGATGGGCCTTTAAAACGATGTACATATGTATATGTATTATTTGACTTAATATGCTATGGGGTTTGATGAGGTGAACTTGACAGATGCGAATTTTTTTCATATTTTTTCAAGTTTGTCAGCTCATAGTAGCAAACTTTAATTAAAAAATATCAAATACGAAATGTCAATCTCTTTACAAGATAATGCACTTTCAGAATGTCATCACTTATTTTGTATTCTTTAATTAAATTCGGCAATTAAGAATAGGTAAACTCGAAAAAATTAGAAGAAAATCAAATTTTCCAAGGTTACCCCATCAAAACTCATAACATGTAAGTTTGAATCATATGTTTATGTATACCATATTAAAGGCTCATCTGTCCCCTTTTCAAAAAACTTTGGATTTTTAAAATAGGTTTAAACATATTTGGATAATCAATAATTTTGTGTGAAAAGATCAAAACTACTGCTTTTGTGAAATAAAACAAGTTTGGAGAGATCGAGAAATATCTACTCAACAAAACTCACAACCAACACTATCTCCTTAGCTGGGTGTATTTTAACTGTTGCACTGTATTATTGCAAACAAACAAAAAATATATAATTTAATGGATTCTAATATTTATTATATTTAATGTTTTACAGGTGAAGAAACTCAATTCGATGATAATTCCAAAATTCAGGGAAAATCGAAACCAATTTTTATTTACTGTGATGAAATCGGGAATCATTTAAATTGTATGCTTTTTTGTAAGAGTATGGGCCATACATCTGGTAATTGTGGCGGTGATTTCATTTGCAACTGTTTCTAAATAGTGACGTTGATAACACAACTCTTAACTTAAGTCAACCCTAAACATTTTCTACATCTCATCATTCTAAATGTTATCATTGTCAATATTTAATAACGGATAATATTTTTACAAAAAAAATTTTATTTCTATTACTTTTGATAGTATTTCATATTTATATATGTATGTAGTTAATATCCGTAATATGTAATTGAGGGTTTAAAAAAATATTCGATGTAAAAATGAAGACATGAACGAATGTAATGATAAAAAAAAAACATTCAGTTATGGTAATGAAATATCTCTTGAAAAAGTTTAATTAGCTCTATATCTTAATAAATATAATTTGGACAAGCATTTGCGGAAACTTACAACGATCATGGCTCACAGTGTATGATGATGATGCATAACAATATTTAATAATTTTTAACGAGCGTGAAAAAAAATTCTTCAAAGAAACGTGAAAATTAGTTAGTCTGACAGGCTCTAATCACACGAAAACAATTGTTCTGGCGTAAAATTATAGCTTATAGGCAAGAGAGGTGAAGAAATAGTTTTTCGGTGACGTAAAGTTTCAACCAGCTACAACCTGCATTACCAGCACAAAACTAATATGTGCATATTTTTAAAAATCAAATGAATGCAAAAACTTTAATGCATACAAATGCCAATTAATATTCATCCCGTGTGATTTGAAAAGAACAAAAATTGTGCGACTAAAAATTTTTCTCGTGTGATTAGAGCCACAAACCTTAAATTTAATGCTGTAGTTTTAAGGAAATAAAATCAAATTTATATATTTATTATTTAAACATTGTATTAAAGAAGAAATTTATTTATAAATTATACTTTTAAAATTTTATTTTCTATTGTTTTTTGTATTTGACTCACTTCATTGATATACTTGAAAACTTGTTAAATTAACAAAAAAGTCTAAGGGCCATTATTACCATTATTACTTGCCGTTAAACTAGGGCTTAGTTAAAGGTACCTTGAGCTAAAGGGAACTGTAAAGTTACCTTTAACCAAAGAAAATAAAGTATAAGGAATGTGCATTTTGGAATATTTCTCAAAAATATTTCATGTCGTGGGGGGAAAGATAGAAGGGATGGGTAAAGAAACCAAGAGCGTAAAAATGCGTTGTTCTCATCGTGTGTTTTTATTGTTTGACTAATTTTTTATTTATTTTTCTGAAACAGTGTTAGGTTAGGTTAGGTCGGAGTGGTAGCTCTGATATCACAAAGCTCACTTGAGCACGCATAGCGGCCCGTTGTGATGCCACAGGTGAACGCAGTCCCTGTACTAACCAAGTTCCACCAAAATCAGGGAAAAGGAGGAAGTTGGTCAGCGCAAGGTCTGCACAACAAAAGCACGACTACCCCGCACTGGAAAACCAGCCAGAAAGTTTGATGAACGAAGCTATATCCTTGATGTCAATAGATGAAAGCTCCGTTAAGCTAACAAGGAATGGGGAGCCAAATAACCTATATCTACACCTAGCAAGAGCGGGCACTGGCAGAGAAAGTGAACAACAGTCTCCTCTTCCTCAGTGGACCTGCATCCACGGCAAAAGTCGTTGAAAGGAAGCCTCATTCTTTCCGCGTGTCTACCCATGACGCAATGGCCTGTAAGCACGGCCACTGTAGTCGAGATGACATCACGACCAAGACCAAGTAATCGGTTGGTACGCCTTCTATCCATCTTGGGCCAGGTGAGTCTAGCGGTGGAGCAGGACTCCTCATTGACCCAGGATAGGTTGGCGTCCCGAAAGAACCTCCGCGCTATGGTCAACTTGACCGAGGAGAAGAGGATTCCGGAAAGAGCGCACCAGCTCTGGCGAGCTCATCTGCCCTACAGTTTCCCGGAATTCCACAGTGGCCGGGGACCCACACCAGAGAGATACTGGTAAGCGACCCGAGAGAAGGTCGAGACAGCGGCGACATTCCCTAACGATCCTGGAGTTAATCACGGAACCCGATAGAGGTCCTGGCGCCTTGCGTGCCCTAGCAGCCAGATTCGCCCTCCAGTCGAGTTTGGGATCTAGGATCAGGCCCAGATATTTAACCTCGCGACTCAACGTGAGTCTGGTCCCACCTATGCTGGGAAGGGAGAAGGTCGGAATTTTATATTTCCTCGTAAAAAGAATCGTATCGGTCTTAGAGGGGTTAATAGACAGTCCAAAATCCCTACACCAGTCCAGCACGATTGACAGCGCCAAGTTCAACTTATCCGACAGTGTCTCCGGACAAATTCCCGACGCAGCAATGGCAATGTCGTCAGCGTAAGCTATGGCCTCATTGCCAGAGTGTTCCAGCCCCCTCAAGAGTGAGTTGACTTCAAGATTCCAGAGAAGTGGTGATAGAACACCGCCTTGCGGTGTGCCTCTACGAACCATTCTCTGACAATTCGTGGCCCCCACTGTGGAGGTTACTATCCTCGATTTGAGGAGAAGCTCAATGAACCTGACCAGATTCTGTCCCAGGTTCAGACAACCAAGAGCCCTAACTCTGGCGTCCGGGTCGACGTTGTTAAATGCACCCTCAATGTCCAGAAAAATGGCCAAAGTGTACTCCTTAATGTGCATGGACTTTTCTACTCGAGAGATAAGAGAGTGAAGTGCAGTCTCCACTGATTTACCTCTCGTATACGCATGTTGGGAAGCGGATAGAAGCGCTGGATCAATCGAGGTCCTGATATGAACATCAAGAACTCTTTCCAGCGTCTTCAGAAGAAAGGAACACAGACTTATGGGTCTATGAAATAAATAAATGAAATAAATGAAATAAATAAATAAATAAAAAATAAAATAAATAAATAAATAATCGTTCGCCCCAGTGTGGGACGGTTTCCCAGCCTTGGGAATGAAGATCACCCTAGATATTCTCCAGCTCCAAGGGATGTAAAGGAGCCTGAGACTAGCGTTATAGATGGCAAGCAACCAAGGGAGGATTATCTCCTCCCCATGTTGAATGTCACCCGGGATAATACCATCCGGTCCTGGTGACTTGAATGGTTTGAAAGACCTAACAGCCCACTGCACTTGGCCAAGGGTAAGGGTCAGGGGGGAATAGTTCCCAGATGGCGGTTCGTTAACCTGATAAAAGGCCTGGCCACCAAGTGTGTCACTTCCTGGAAAATGAGTGTCAAGGAGAAGCTCAAGCGTCTCCAAACTGGAAGTAGTCCAGCGTCCGTCAGGTCGTCGGATACAGTCAAGGGATTTGTGAGTGGAACTTAGAATTTTACGGAGACGGCGCGTTTCAGCAGAGGATTCTGCGCTCGCACAGAAGTTCCTCCACGATGCCCTCTTCGCTCGCCTTACAGCGTATTTAAGTTCCCTCTTTTTGTCCTTGTAGGCTGACCATTCGCCTGTCGTCTTCGCCCTGTTAAAGAGCCTGCCACAAGATCGGCGTAGATCATCTATCTCTTGGCTCCACCAGGGCGGTTTTCGCTTACCCCTATGGGCAGCGGGTTTGACGGATGAAGTGGCTGCCGCCCTAAGCGCAGTCGACAGTGTGTCCGCAGCCCTATCCACGTCGAAACGGGTCGTTATAGTCGGGGGGTAGAGGGAAGACTGCTACGCAGTCTCTCTCTAAAAATGGTCCAATTCGTGTTCCTCCTTGTTGGCAATCCCAAATAATTATCTATTTTCTTTGGTACTAAAATTATAACTGTCGTCTGTTATTTATGTATTTTATATTGTCTACATAGTTTGCCGCTATTACTTTTATATATGTTTATTGTACATTGTTAAGTCGTCTATTAAACATCATAGAATCATATACGCGGTAACTATTTTAAAATTAATTTGTTTTGTTGTTAATTATATTATAATTATTGTTTTTAAATAAAGGTTAACTTTGGGTTAGAATTAAAATTTACTGTGTCACTCCGGCCCTTCATGATCATAACAATTGGCGACGAGGATTTTAAACAAAAGAAAAAGTGCAACAAAATAAACATAAACTAAGTTTATTTTTTTAAAGAAAATTTCTACACAATGTCTGCTTTGGAACAAGTAGTTGGACAACTCCTGGCACGACAGCAAGAAGCCATGGAAAAACAACACCAACTAATGGAAAGGCTGATTAATGCAACACAAGGCTCTACGGCTAGTAACAGAAGTGGGTCATCAACAGCTTCTACAATTGCAACAGCTCCGGAGACCTTGATGGACATTTTATCTAAAAATATACGGGAGTTTACCTACGAACCTGACGAAAGCCAAATTTTTGGCACTTGGTACGAGCGCTATGAGGATGTTTTCAAGGTTGATGCAGATCAACTGGATGATGCTGCAAAAGTGAGGTTATTGTTGAGAAAGGTCAGTAACGGCGTTTTTAACAAATACAAAGACTATATACTTCCAAAACAACCTCGTGACGTCACATTCCAACAAACGGTAGACATTTTAAAAAAACTTTTTGGAAGAAAAGAGAGTTTATTCAGTACACGGGTAAAATGTATATCAAACACCAAAAGAGAAGATGAAGATATAACCAGCTATGCCGCCAAAGTAAATCGCTACTGCGAAAATTTTTTAATAAATAAATGTACTGCTGGTAATTTTAAATGCCTTACATTTGTAAATGGTTTGTCATCGCAAAAGGATCAGGAGTATAAAGCGAGGCTTTTGACTCTACTAGAGTCTGAAACAGAACAAAATCAGTTGAATTTGGATAATTTAGTCGCTGAAGTAGAACGTCTCGATAGTCTTAAGCGCGACATTTCAACAAAAGAAAATCCAAATGTCAACTCCATCCATAGTTCGAAACAACGTATACCACAGAATGCTAATAAAGACCAAAAGCCAAAGCGACCTTGTTGGCAATGTGAAAACATGCATTCTGTTCGGGACTGTAGTTATTCTACACACAAATGCTCACAGTGTGGTAAAGTTGGGCATAAGGAAGGATATTGTTCTTGTTTTCCAGATGTAAAGCCAAAGCTAAACAAAAATGTTCAGCAACATCAAAATTCAAGAAAAAAGACTAAATTCAACAAAACGCACAAAACCATTAAAAGCGTATATGGTTCAACAGCAACATGCAAAAATAAACGTTTTATTTCAATCGCAATTAACAATGTAAATCTTACTCTTCAACATGATACTGGTTCGGATGTCACGATCATCTCAAAGAGGAATTGGGTTAAAATTGGTAAACCAACTTTAGAAAATTCTCAGCACAAACCACGAGATGCTCCTACAAATGAAATTTGCATATTAGGTCAATTTCGGTGTACGGTGGTTATCCATAATCAAAGTCAAACCGGCAACATTTTGGTGTCTTCACTTGATTTAAATCTTTTCGGTTCTGATTTAATGGAACAATTTAAATTGTGGAGCAAACCCATTGATTCTTATACGTCGAGTAACCAACTTCAAGTTAACAACACAGTCACAGAATCGGAATTGCGTCAATCATACCCTGAAGTTTATAGGAATGAAATCGGACACTGCACTCATTTTAAAGTTCACCTACAACTTAAACCACAAGCTGTTCCTGTTTTTCGTCCTAAAAGGCAAGTAGCGTATGCAGCAAAAGATCATCTAGACAGTGAACTTAAAAAACTTGAACGTGAGGGTATCATTTCTCCTATAAATTTTTCGGAATGGGCAGCACCCATTGTGGTAATAAAAAAGGCTTCTGGCAATCTACGTATATGTGGGGATTACTCTACGGGACTAAATGATCAGCTGGAACCTCATACATTTCCATTGCCACTTCCAGATGAAATATTTATAAACTTTAACAACTGCTCTATCTTTTCAACAATTGATTTAAATAATGCCTACATGCAAATCGAAGTCGACGATGACACGAAAAAACTTCTAGTTATAAACACACATCGTGGCTTATATACTTTTAATCGACTTGCCCCAGGTGTGAGATCAGCTCCTGGTGCTTTTCAACAGTGTATGGAATCAATTGTTTCTGGTATAAAAGGCGTTTTTTCTTATCTGGACGATCTTATAGTGGCCACACCAACACGCGAAGAAAACATTACAGCAGTTAAACAGGTATTTGAACGATTAAAAAAATACAACATTACAGTGAACTTTGAAAAATGCAAATTTTTTAAAACTTCGTGTACATACTTGGGTTACCATTTCGACAGAAAAGGCGTTTATCCAGACAAAAATAAAATTAAAAAAATTTTACAAATTACAGTTCCCAAAAATATTAGTGAATTGCGATCTTTTCTGGGAGCAATTAATTACTACGGTAAATTTATACAGGAAATGAGAAAGCTTAGAGATCCTTTAGATAATTTACTTAAGAAAAATACAGCATGGAATTGGTCATCATCATGTCAACGCAGTTTTGATCGTTTTAAGCAGCTACTGTCATCCGATTTGTTGCTTACTCACTTTGATCCAAAGCTTCCTATCAAAGTAGCAGCTGATGCCTCAACCGTTGGACTGGGTGCATACATCTGTCACATTTTCCCTGATGGCAGCGAAAAAGCAATTTATCATGCGTCAAGGTCTCTCACCCCAGCGGAGAAAAATTACTCTCAAATTGAGAAAGAAGGCGAAATATAAATATTTATTCGGGCGAAAATTTATACTTCAAACGGATCACAAACCTCTCCTTGCAATTTTTGGAAATAAAAAGGGAATTCCAGCACATTCTGCAAACCGTCTCCAGCGATGGGCTCTTACACTCATGTCGTACGATTTTAAATTACAATACGTTTCAACTCACGAATTCGGAGCTGCTGATATCTTATCACGGCTAATTTCCAACGTACCGAAAGAAAACGAAGACACTATAATTGCTTGTATTCAATTAGAAGATGACATAAAAATGGGTATTAGTGATATCACAAATGCGTTGCCTATAACATTCAACATGATTTGTGCAGCTACTAAAAAGGATTCAAATCTCCAAGATCTTATAAAATTCCTACAAACTGGAAAGTGGCCAAATGAAAAATCTTCTGATATGCAGTGTTATTTTTCAAGAAAACAAAATTTAAGCATCGTTGATGATTGTGTAATGTACGGGGAGCGTATTATAATACCAAGCTGTTTTAGAAAACGCATTCTAAAAGAATTACACAAAGGACATCATGGTATTGAGAGGACAAAGGCATTGGCTCGTAGCTATGTTTACTGGCCGCATATAGATGAAGAAATAAAAAGGTATGTACAAAATTGTACCAAATGCGCTTCAGTAGCAAAATCTTTACCAAAAACAGTGCTTTATTCATGGCCATTAACAAAACACCCTATGGAAAGAGTTCACATAGACATAGCTGGTCCTGTTGATAATTTTTATTATTTCGTAATAGTAGACTCATTTTCTAAGTGGCCGCAAATCTACCAAATTAAATCAATTTCTTCAAACATAATTATTAATTGCATGCGCGATTTTACTTCATTATTTGGAAACCCTGAACTCATAGTGAGTGATAATGGAACTCAGTTTTCCAGTAACGCGTTTTCCAAATTTTGTCAAGAAAACGGCATTTTACACAGATTTACAGCTCCCTACCACCCTCAATCAAATGGGCAGGCAGAGAGATTTGTTGATACTTTAAAACGCGCATTGAAAAAACTCGAAGGAACTGGCACTTCTAGTGAAAATTTACAAACGTTTTTAAAATGTTATCGTTCTTCACCAAATCCTAGTTCTAGTGGCAAATCGCCTTCTGAATTGTTCATGGGGAGAAAAATAAGGATTAATCTTGATCTACTTAAGAAACCTACACAGTTCCAACAACATCGAAACGAGAAAATGGAAGAACAATTTAACAAACGTAATGGCGCTAAAAATCGGGTATACAATATTGGTCAGAAAGTTTACGCAAAATTATATAAATGGAATAAATCTGAATGGTTCCCTGGAATTATCAAACGGAAGCTCGGAAATGTTAACTACGAGGTAGAAATTGAAAACATTCCTGAATTTCGTGCAGTTAGGTCTCATACTAATCAACTAAGGCCTCGTTATTGCGAATCTCAAAATGTGCCTAATAATCTTTTGTTGGATTATTTAAATTTAACACCTCAACATACGTCACCCGCAGAGGAAAGTAACGTTAATGCTGAAATTGAATTGGTACCACTCACTGATGGGCAAACTACATCTACAGATGAATTACAAACAATTCGAGATCCACTTTCAATTACTTCGCCATCTAGTTCAACAAGTGTACACAATCCACCAACAACTTTAGAAAGTGTTACACCTAACGTTGAAGTAAATACACCGACTAATTCAATAATGGATCCTGTTATTCAAACAGATGAAGCTGCTCCAGCTCTTCGAAGATCCCATCGTAGAAAGCGTTCTCCTGTATGGACTCCAGACTACCATCTTCCTAATAAAAAAAGAGAGATGTTGGCAATCCCAAATAATTATCTATTTTCTTTGGTACTAAAATTATAACTGTCGTCTGTTATTTATGTATTTTATATTGTCTACATAGTTTGCCGCTATTACTTTTATATATGTTTATTGTACATTGTTAAGTCGTCTATTAAACATCATAGAATCATATACGCGGTAACCATTTTAAAATTAATTTGTTTTGTTGTTAATTATATTATAATTATTGTTTTTAAATAAAGGTTAACTTTGGGTTAGAATTAAAATTGACTGTGTCACTCCGGCCCTTCATGATCATAACACTCCTATTGGCCGGAGGGGTCATGAAAGGAGTAGACTCGTTCGTGTCAATAGTAAAGGTAATGTATCTATGGTCCGAAAAGGAGCATTCATGAGATACAAACCAGTCCTTAAGGTTAGTAGAGAAACCTGAGCTGACCAGAGTGATGTCCAGCACCTCCCTTCTGTTCGAAGTGAGGAAGGTTGGTTCATCGCCCCGATTAGCTATAACTAGGTTATTACTAATAATAAAATCAAAGAGGCACTCACCCCGCTCGTTGGTACCGGTACTGCCCCACATCGTGTGGCGGGAGTTTTCATCTGCTCCGATTATGACCGGAACTCCGCGTTGTTTCGCATCCGCTACCAGTCGACCGATGGGCTCCTGAGGGGGAGAGAGCCCATAGTCATGCGCCAGATACGATGATGTGATTCAGAGGGTCATCAAGTTCATTTCGACGACCATGGTGACGGTATTCTTTCCGCTGAACCTGTGGAGGAGAAGAGCGTTAATACTATTCTTAACCATGACACAAGCCCGAGGCTTACCTGAGTTCTGGATATACGCTAAGCGATATCCTTTGGTGTTGAGTCCGCAAACCCTGCCGTCTACAACCCAGGGTTCTTGGACCAGAATGAGCTCTGCATCCTCGGCTGCTAGTCGGAGGAGCAGAGCGGCAGAGGCAGTTTTAGAGTGTTGCAAGTTAATTTGGATGACTCTCAGCATTGGCCAAAGAATCAACCATTGTCACATCAGCGTCCTCTTCGTCCGACAACGGAGAGGTTGCGCCCGCGTCAATATCAATGCCGTCGAAGAATTCCCCCATCAGCTCAGAATTGGACTTCTTGCTGGATGGGGAGCGTCGAGAAGAATGACTGCACACGCTTCTACATTCGACGTCTTCGGCGGGTTCGAGGGGTCCAGGGGTGGGGTCGGATGGAGTAGAGTCAGAAGGGGTAGAGTTCTGTGGCATGGGTTGCGATGGGACGGGATTTTCGGGGATGGGTTCTGTTGGAGGATGTGCGGAGTGGGCAGGTCGGTGTTGCTGGCCTTGAGGATCCTCAGCATGGTTTCCGGGTCTGATGGTCCGGTCGGAATTCTCGCCTTAGAACGGGGGCGGTTGGGAATCCGGTCTGGAGGGACGGCGACAAGCCTAGCTCCAGGCCAGACTTCACCAATCCTACTGATAGCCTCCTTATAGAGCTCCATAGAACGGAGGTCAGAGCAAGCCACCAGCTTGATATGCCGCTGATACCATCCCGCATCAGTGCAGCCGGGTGAGGGGCCAGGATTGGAGTCCATTACACCTAGGAAGACGTCCAAGAGCGCATGTTCCACCTACTTCCACTTACTGGGAGCAATGGAACCATCAGGGTGGCTCTGGTCAACGACCGCCCAGGTCAGACCTTCCTTTAATACCTCACTGAGAGGCTTAGAAGGTTTGCTGGGGTCAGGACGTCTAGGTTGTGTCGACGAACGGGGTCTTGTAGAGAGGGGGATGTTAGGGTTGGTCACCTTAGAGCGTTTGGGAGGCTGGAGCGGAGCGTTTAGCTCGATTGATCTTTGCCTCTTTGGGGCCGTCTCTGCCGTGATGGGAGAAGCGGGGGGCCGATCATTACGATGGGCCTTAGCCCAGGCAAGGCGACCCTCCTCGTCCTCTGAGAGGAGAGCCGGGTCGGTCGAGCCAAATTTCGCAATGATACGCACGGCTGATCTGCGAGTTCTATACGCCCTCACGCTAGCACTCACGGTATTCTTGACACCCGAAGATGGACTGGTGCCGGGGGCTTGCGCGCCAGACTTGTCTGCCAATGCCTTGGCGGCCGCCGAAGAGTGCGAGGGCATATTCGCAGCAGCCTTAGAGGTAGACGGAGCCTCGGTCCAAGGTGCCAGGGCAGGAGGTGTGGCGACACTAGGGACCAGCTTCGCAGCCGAAGCCTTGTGCGCCAAGCGGGGTTTTACCGAAGTCGAAACTTGGGCCTTAGCTTTCGAAGTAGGGGCAGCTGCATTCTTGACAGGTGCCTGCCTATAGAGGGTTGTGCGTCCACCGGTTGCGGTAGATGCTTTGCGCTCGCCAACTTGAGTTAGTGCTGGTTTGTGTCCTGGGTTGGGTGGGTTGATCGAATTCATTGCGGGAGGGTCCCCACTCAAAGCCGCTATCCTTGCCCGCAAAGTGTAGTTACCCATAAGTGGTCCCGTGGTTATCTATGCAAGCAGGGAGGCCACGCGAGGTTTGGCACCAGCTCTTATGGGGTCAGGTGCTCAGAGCCAGACCGGGTACTAATCGGGAGTCTTCTCAACCGAACCTACACCACCAACTTAACGGCGACGGACAAGGAACGTACTTTGAGGCCTGCCAGGGTTTTAACGGGACGGGGGCAGCCGTAGCCCTAGCCTGCAGCCGTTCACACAGCGGGTTTCACCCCGGTGCTACCGTGCATACGCAACTAGGTTCAGAAAGCTACAGCCACCAGCTCAGGGCAATCAAATCAGAAACAGGGGTGGAAAGAGTGGTCAGAAGAGAGAAAAGGGTCGTGCCAAAAAAAGGGGGGGTCAGCCATAGTCACCCCGGCTGAGAGGGAGGTGTTTATTGACTCCCCAGTCTAGATCCGTAGTGTTCTGTTGAAGAGCAAGGCCACCTCTAGCAGGATGTGACGATGTCACGCACTAACGGTCTTGATAGGGTAGAGGCTGGAGGCTCCGAGGGAGCTATAATCGCATATCCCTATCCTGCGGAAACCGCTTGACTCCTGAAACAGTGTTGCCACGAAAAAAAATTTTGTAACCAACATTTGTGAAAAAAATCACCAAATAAAAAAAAATATAACCAAAATTAAATTCGTAGACTTTTGTTTTATTTGTTTTCAAGTTTAAATTATAATTAATAAAAAAAGAAACAAAAAATAGCGTTTTTTTGTAAGAAAAAAATAACCAAAACCAAAAAGTCTACACCTCTACACATTGATCAAAAAAATAACCAATTTTGGTTAGAAATAACCAAAAATGGCAACACTGTTCTCAAATCTCTTATTCTCAGACGGCGACACAAAGAGAACATGATAAAAATTATGAGAGGCAAGTGTTAACCCAGAGGAAAATTGTTAGTAATATTTTCAAGTCTACTTATTAACCCAATAATATGTATATGTGAGCGAAAAATATAGAAAAATTGTACTGCGCTAAAAACCTAAAAACACCGTATTTAACTTGGCAAGTATTCTTCCAAAAATCGAAATCATTTCTCATTGATATTAGTGAATCATACTATAATATTTCTCTGGGTGTAAAATTGAAGTCTGAAAAGAGCGACATTCTTTCTTAGAAGCTGACATTCTTCTTTAGAAGCTGACAAGCAAAGTAACTGAATGCATTTTTACGCTCTCATGATGAGAGCAACACATTGTTACGCTCTTTGTTCGTGTTTATTTTCCTTCTGTCTTCCACCCTCTTTATCAAGAAATGATTTTTTAAAAAGATTTTGGTGAGAGCGGGTCGTAATGTTACAACCCGCCATAAGAAATTTTACTTCTACATAATGCGCATTGTTTATATCCATATTCTTTGCTTTAACTTACTTTCGTTATTACAACTTACAATAGCAATCTCGATAAAACTGCTCAATTAAACAAGTTTTTTTTAACACAGTGCAAGGCAAATTCATAGAATTATAGAAAATTACATGAATTCGCTTTGACACAGTGGCTTCGTTTTTTTTGTTTTATATTCTCATTTTGTTTAAATTTGAAGTTGCCATATTAAAAATAATATATAATATGGCAAGTTCAAACATAACTTAACTTTAAAAGTTAAAGTTAGGATGATCCTCCCTTTAGCTTAACGCTCACTTCTATCTTATTGGGTACTCATAATAATGAAAAACAATTTATCTGCCCGTTAAATCCTCCCTTTAGTTAACGGCAAGTTGTAGTAATGGAGTTAATACAATATAAGCATACAGAGCATGAATAAAAATATCAATACTTGGAAGACATTTATGGAAATTCTCGCATCCTTTTTTGTGAGAACTGTTCTAAATGTTATGTGTAGTTTTAATTATGAAAACGCCTTTGGAACGGGGTTTTCCAATAGGAGGAAAAAGAAAGAGAACAGACGGCACTTGGGTTTCAAAAATTATTTGGGACAATAACTGAATGCCTGCTACCTAGAATGTTGGCTTACTCTTTAAATCACATTTTAGCTGGTATCTCATCAATCAGTTGAATGGACTGCTTCAGAACGTGACATTAATTGATCACTAAGCTAGTACCTCAACAAATTCAAGGCATCGCGTACCGAGTGGCATGTGGGGCCTTGTTGCAAAAATCACATGCCAACAAATCTAATTTTTCCATTATGGGATAAAGGGACATAGTCTTACTTCATTAACTTTAACGTTGCGAATTTGTTCGTCCTTAAAGAAGTGCGTTACAATTATAACACTGGCCAACAATTCGCATCAAATTCCCCATCTTTAAGGCTGTATTTGCAGCTCTCCGACTACTTCCGGCTGTTCTCTCCTGTAATTCGGCAATTCGCTGAATATAATATTCTAACAAAAAAATTGGAAGTCTAGTAGGTAGTGTGTTGGCTTATTATACGCGAAGCCACGGTTCAAATCCCCGGTCAGACATTAAAACAAAATATGAAAAAAAATATTTCTTCGGCGACTACCTCTCAGCAGATTTTCTCAAAAATCTGTCGTTAGGAGTCGACCTTAAACTGTCGGTCTCGCCACTCATGTATAAAATTAACACACACAACATGAGTGGTGTTGAGAAGCTAGGCCGTAATCCTGACTGAAGGGTTGTAATAGCCCTTTTGTATGTATGTAACAAAACAAATTTGAGGATTGTCTTTTTAAGAATTTTGATAAAATTCAGACGTCTTTCGTTTGATAATCTACTCTTGATGAAATATTTGAGCATTGTTAACATGTCGCGAATATCGTATTAAAGAAAAATTTACACTAAAAACCCCAATTTTAACTTCATCTAAAACAATTTTCTTATTTTATAACGACTAAAGAAAAAGACTATTTATGGTGAAAAGGAGAAGCCCATGCTCCATGTTGCATCTTTTAATAGAGTTTTTGTGTATACACATCAGAGGTTAGCAATGAATCGTTTTTTCGCTACTCATAAGTACTCATGAAAGTTTGATTATGAGTGTGTCGACAGAATTGAAATTCATCTACTCTGATTCATTCGTACTCACTACAACATTGATTTATAAGTGCAGGTCACAATTAGTATGAGTACAACGTTGACATCAAACTCATAACATTCGAAATATGTTTGATTCATACGGCTACTCATACAGATTCATAAATTTACAAAAATACTTATAATACTCATAAATGATTCGAGTGATTCGAGATTTACAGTCTTAGTTGTTGTTGCATTTACAAAAAAAGAAGAAATGAAAAGACAAAGATAGCAAGCAAAGCAAACACACAACCTTCTAGTGAGTATTGTAGTGTTCGTACGCGAATGATATTAAAATAAGTATGAATGCGTATAAGTATCAAAAATTATGAGTATGATTCGAATCTAGTCAACTTTTTGAATTTTGCTGATTGCAGATACACATGTCGATGTCATAAATTGAATTGAGTAATAAATATGATTTTGTATTATTTTTCAAGCTATTCAATAAATGTACGAATTTATGTATGAATGTTGGCCTTCAAATGCTCAATTGCCTCTGGTTTGTCGGTATAACACTTACCACAGAAAATAGTCCAACAGTGTGAAATAGCATCTTCTTGGCGGCGAAAAACAAATCAGTTATCATGGTATGATAGGTGTCTCCATTGACTGTAATGGTTGCGTGGCCCTCATTTTCAAAAAAAATATGCGCCAATGATGCCCCACTGCACAAGCCGCACCACGTAATGGGTGCATTGTGGGTTTTTTCACGTAGCGAAGCGTCACACCGAGATCTTTTTCGCAAAATTCGATGTAAACCGCTGCGTGAAATGTTTAATTCTTAAGAACGATAACGAGTTGACGCTCTCAGCCACAGCTTCGATATTTTCGGGTGTACACACTGTACGAGCACGATTACGTGCCTTGGCGCATCAACAATTGAACCAGTTTTGCGAATTTTAGCAATGAACTTGCGCATACAATTGAAACGTCATACAGGGCAAACGTATAAACGTGTAATTGTTAATAAACAAAATTAATTTTATTAATAAAAATAAAAATTTCGGTTTTTAAAAATAGACAGGACTATTGAAAACCATATAAAAAGTGAATATAATAAGTGGGAACTTGAATTTATTAAGAGAAAATAAGCTGAGTGTACATATCAGTGTTGACAAATTCAGTACTTTAGTACTTTTTTCAGTACTTTGCTATTTCAAAAATACCACAGTACCCCCTCGACACTTTCAGTACTCTTTATTATTAATATTTTATGGTTTGCGCTTTTCTACTACTAATGCGTTAGTAACATGTTCAACGTAATGCTAAAGTAGCCCCGGTTAGCTAAACGTGCATTAAACGTACGTTCGTTTTTGTAATACGAAAAAGCAATGAGAACGCTTGCCGAACCGTAATGTAATTTCGGTATGAATCTACATTGCTCTGCATATGCTAAAAACGAACATACGTTCCGTTATGTTCCGTCGACATTTGAATAAACTTGGCTTTTACGTTCTATTACGCTCCGAATCAGATACTTTTTTTTCGTTTATGAGAAAGTCGTTATATGTAGAGATATACTTATGTACATACAATGTGCGATGACTGTGTGGTTTATATTCTAAATGTTGATGGCATACTTAAGGAAATGTACAACGCAGTGGACAAAAACAAAAATAAGAGAACATAAATAGTTCTACACGAATTGACCTTGTGTGTTCTAATGACAAACACTTAAACTGTGATAAACTTGATGAATATCAGATAAGTGACCATGAAACCATTGCCTTTGATGTACCTGTTAATGACGCGTTGAATATGAGAATGATTGAAAATTTAAATATTTGGAATAACTACTATATCTGTGATATTTTAATGCAGTATTTACGTCAATTTAGTTTTAGTTTCTTCAATAACTGTGATTTAAACAATAAGATAAAGTATTTAGGCGATATAATAAGAGAGATTGTAATACCTCTGAAATAAATGGGAGAACACAGATTTTCTATTTGATAAAATGTTTTATTAAATTATAATTATTAACAGACAGACATACATATATTTCACAGACTATATGTATTTCACAAACTAAAACTTTGTTAATTCACGTACTACAGTCAGTAAATCAGTGTTGCCATATGCCTCCTATCTTTTTAAGCTTCAATTTCATCACGGGATCATCTTGTTGCTGTAAGCCTTTTGGTGATTCCCTTGGGAAATCCGTTTCCGCTGTGTTACCTGGGATTGGAGGAGGTTCCTGTCACAAAGTATACAGAGACGATAATTATGACGTTTGAAAAACGTTCATAACATCAGCATTACTGGCGAATTTAGAGGGAGAAAAATATTTTATAAGTTTTGCGATGCAAATCTGTTAGAAGCAACAGAAATACAAAGTGACAACTGGCGGATAAAGTAGAAAAATTAAATGTAAATAAACATTTATTTTGTGTTAAAATAGGGAAAACTTGGAATATTTTTTTATTTCTTCAATGAAAAATTTAAAGGTTCTTAAATACAATTTAATTATTAATCGAAATGTGGATGATTATCGGTCACAATGAATATAGTTTCTTGTGCAGGAGGTAATTAAGAAGCTAAATATTACAGGATGTCAAACTCCGTTTCGTCTCTGGTTGCTCAGTGGTTCCTGTAAATAAGTTAGATTTCTTGTGGCTGCATCTGTAGGAGAGGTCGATGTTGATGGCGATTTCTGTGAAGGGGTTAAATGTCCTTGAGGCCTGTTTGCGAAAGTGGTTGACGTTGGAATCTTTTTCACATGGCTGACGTTCCTTTTAAATGTTTTTCCATTACCGGTAATTTCTACAACATTCCCATTTATGTCTTTTACTTCGTATTTCGTTTCATCGAAGTTTGTTGTCAGTTTGCGAGGAAAAACTACATTCTTAAGAAGCACTTTATCTCCGATAGCTATTTCGGACTTTTTAGCTTTTCTTCTCTTGTCACCTTTTTCCTTTCCTTTTTGTTTATTAATGCAATCTGAATCCCTTGCTGCCGAATCTATCATGTCTTCTATTATGTCCTGAATACTTGGTATTATGTCTTGTATGATTCGATTAAACACTAGCTCAGATGGGGGTGATCCTCTCGTGCCATAGTATATAAGAATACATTTTTGTATTTCCTGTTTATTGTTGGTCTTGTTGGGGTTGGCAATTTTGACAAGATACTTGTTCATATTTTCTTGCCCCTTCTGACCAAATCACGTGCTCTGCAGTTGCCGGGAATATCTCTATGTCCCGGTACCCATGTGATACAAACATCATATCGGTTCGCCATCTCATTGAGACATCTGCGATAGTCGTACACCGTCTTGGAGTTTATTACACTAGAATCCAATGCTTTGATGGCCGCTTGGCTGTCGGAAAGTATGGTGATTTTTCGCCTGTGCACATTTTTGTCCACAATAATTTTCACCGCAGCCTGAATTGCCGACACTTCTGCCTGAAAGACGCTGCAGTGATCTGGTAGCCTTATAGGCTTGGATATTCCGATTGATTTCGAATAGATACCAATTCCAACGGCTCCTTCCAATATAAAGACGCCTACTAACCCTAGCCGCCACACCCCTGCAATATAGGTCAAGCGGTAGAAGGTATAAGATCATCTCCAGAGCGATCGTAGGAGTATTGTGCAGGGCACCACTTATAATTATGCAAGCAGATCGTTGTAACCTGCTTATCAGGTTTAAGTTCGTTGTCCTATTCAGAGATTCCCACCACACTAGGCATCCGTAGGTCAGGATAAGTCTGACCACCGCTGTGTAGATCCAGTGAGTCATCCTAGGTTTTAGGCCCCATTTCTTCCCCAACACCTTGTTACAGGCGTAGAGGGCGATGGAGGCTTTTTTCGGTCTGTTAGTGATATTTGGTTTCCATGATAGCTTCCTATCCAGAATAAGGCACAAGAAGCGCGCTTCCTCCTTGAGTTCAAGTTCCGCCCCATACAATATCAGTGGACGAAAAGGTGGAGGCTTGTATCTTCTCGTGAAGAGTACAACCTCCGTTTTACCGGGATTAACACTCAGACCGCGACTAGATGCCCACTCCCTAACCTTTCCTAAGGCAAGTTGCATCCTGTCCCTGATAGTATCGACAAATCTGCCCGAAATAGTGAGAACAACGTCATCCGCATAGGCAATCACCCTGTATCCCACGTTTTCCAACATCACTAGCAGCTCATTCATCACAAGGTTCCATAGGAGAGGGGGGAGTACTCCACCCTGTGGAGTTCCCCTTCCCACTTCTCTGGTGATGAGCGAGCACCCCAGTGTCGGGTAGATTGTTCTTCCACGTAGTAGTCTGGATATCCAGTTCACCAGAGTGTCCTGTACATTCAGTCTTGTCAGTGCACCTGAAATAGCACCCAGTTCCACGTTATTGAAGGCTTCTTCTATATCCTTTCGTGCCAGCGATTTTTCTATCGTACAATTTTTTTTTACGCTGAGGAGGAGTAAATGTACCTAACCGCACCATAGGTAGTCGTCACTATCCCCCGTGTGTGGGGCCCTCACCCACTAAATCTCCCCCTCCTCTTTTGGACTCCTTATGCCCACTCCGGAACTACTGTGGTATTACTTCGAAGTGGAGTCCGTTTGGCCATTTGGCCCCTTCCCATCAATATCCGCGTCCGGATTGCGTAACGAATCCTGACAAGGTGTTCAAACGTCCATTCTGCTTCTCTCATCTAAGTCAATCTTCTTAGATTTTAGTAAGACTTCAGCGTATCTTACTATACTGTTCCAATTATCCTCGCTGTTCAGGATTACATCGCTGAAGTTATCGACAGTAAAGATGCCGACTTTGGCCTCAAGACTCCTTCTTTGCAGTCTCCATCTCTCACATTTAAAGAAAGTGTGTTCCGCATCAGCTAACAGCGCATCATCATAGATGCAATTTGATCGTGTCGTCTTCCCCATTTTAAATAGGTACTTACAAAAATAACCGTGTCCAGATAACAGTTGTGTCAGATAGTAGTTAACCTCACCAAATTTTCTCTCCATCCAGCGGGTAATATCTGGGAGAAGTTTTGCCGTCCATCTACCACTCGTCTCAGTGTTCCATTTCTCTTGCCATTGTTGTATGGTTCGCTTTCTGGCGTCGTTGATATTTAGTTGATATAATGCACGTTTTTAGCCTCCCACACTCTCTTCCGCTCACTTGCCTGTAGACTTATAGGTATTACACCACTGATTACCAGTATTGCTGACTTAGATATAGTCCTATACGCCGATGCCACTCTAAGTGCAGCTGTTCGTTGTACCGATGATAAGATTTTCCTTCTACAGTCGACCTTCAATGCCTCCGCCCAGACCTCACTGCCGTAAAGCAGAATAGAGTCCGTTATTGCCATCATCAATCTGCGCCTGCTCTGTATAGGACCACCAATATTGGCCATAAGCCCGCTAAGTAAGGAGGTAACCTTAGCTGCCTTGGTTGCAGCGTAGTTGACCACTTTCCGCGTCGTCAGAATGGTGTCGCATGTCGTGATGTCGATTTCCAGCGGTATACACTTCCTCGTAAGAAGTATCAATCTACACATTAGGTTATGTAAGGCAGTGTCAACAGACCTTCCCTTATTGTACGCATGCTGTTGCTTAGCAGATTTCCATTTAAGGCCTGGCGTAGTTGAACATCAATGAGTCTTTCCATAGTTTTCAGCAGGAAAGAAGAGAGACTTATATGTCTAAAATCCTTAGGTGTGGTGTGAGAGTTTCCCACTGCCTTCAGTATGAAGACTTCTCCACTTTGCACCATTCCGACGGTATCTAGCCGAATACTGGCGGAAAACATCTCTCTGAGTATCGCGATGTATTCCAGTTTCAGACGTTGTAGTAGGGCTGGATATATTCCGTCTGGACCCGGATATTTAAACTGTTTAAATGCACTTATTGCCCATTTAATTGCCCCTACAGACATGATTGAATAGTAGTCTTCCTGTGAACCGCTTTCCAAGACTTTCACCTGCTTATTCAAGTTTTGTCCCAGTGGAAAGTGCGTATTCACGAGAAGCGCTAAAGTTTCCTTTTCCGAGTTGGTCCGCGAACCATCCGCCTTTTGTAGTACACTCAGCACGAAAGCCGCTGTCGCAATAATCTTCATTAGCCTAGAGGTTTCGTTGATAGTTTCCATATTTCTTGGCGCGTCTCAAGGTTTTCTTGTAGTCGCCTAGGGTCACATTATATTGCTCCTAATGTTCTGCATTACCGGATTGCGTTAAAAAGCTTACGCGACTCTTTCCTGAGCATGTCCAGATCCCGGTTCCACCAGGGAGGTTTGTGCCTCCCTCTGCTGAGCCTTTTTGGACATGCTTTCTTAAAAGCCTCTAATATGACCTTAATAAAAACAGCCACAGTAGCTTCTGGTTTCAAAATACTATACTCGCAGAAGAACTTAGGCCTATTAATATCATTACATTCGATTCTAAACTTGTTGAACTGATTGTGTAAGAACGGCTAACTAAACATATCGAGCCATAACCGCAAAATTATCTCAAGCGACATATTTTTCAAATATCGTTTTTTGTAATAAATAAATTCATTGGCATCATTTGCATCATCTATAAAAATTTCAGGGTCACACTCTGTACCGTTACGAATTTATAACAGAAAAAAATTTAATTTTCTAACTTAATTTGCCTAAGAAATAAATAATAAAAACCTTCCCCTGTAAAATTTTGTTTTTGTCGCTTGAGATATTTTTGCGGTTATAGCTCGATATACAGGAAAATAATATATAAATAGAGGAACAGTTTGGTTTCAGAAGATTAAAGTGTATAACACTCCTAGCGAAACAGCGTTAAATTTGGTATTGTCGGAGTAGAAGAATAATCTTAATGACAAGATGAATATAGTTGTAATCTTCCTTGATCTGAAAAGAGTATTTGAGACAATAGATAGAAATATATTAATGGCAAAATTTCAGGAGATAGGAATTAATGATACTGAGGACAAATGGATGACTAGCTATCTGAGTGATAGACAGCAGCAACCACTATCTGATGCGGTATCGACGAAAATTGATGTTAGCACCGTTGCTTTTTATTTTATATACTACATATAAATGATATAAAATCATGTCTAAATTCTACAAAGATTATATTATTTGCTGGTGACGCATTATTAATGATTGCGGAGAGGAATCTTGAGAATGCTATGAGCAAGATGCAGGAAGATATTGACAATTTATATATATGGTTATGCGAAAATAAATTAAAATTGAATATTAGTAAAACTAAATTCATGGCATTGACGACAAGAAATCATGTAAAGACCCTATTGATACAGTAAATGGGTTCAAATATTTAGGGATAATGACAGACGAAAATTTAAGTTTTGATGATCATTTAAAGCATATTATAAACAAAATAACAAAGAAGATTGAAATACTAACTAGATCAACTAAATTAGTAAATAAGAAGTATAAGATTAAAGTGTATAACAGTACAATTTTAACACATTTTGTTTATTGCCCTTCAATACTACTTCTTTTAAATACAACTCAGATGGGCAAACTTCAAATGTTGCAAAATAGGGATATGCGTATTATTTTAAACAAAAACTATGATAAAAATATAAGAAGTATGCTGAACGATCTAAAATGGTTGTGTTAAACAAATTATTACTTTTCACAACTTGAAATTTGTTCATAATATAAGGTTTGGAAAATGTCCTGAATATTTACAGTGTAATCATGAAATTCATAATGATAATACTAGGAGAAAAGATAATTATAGATTACCAATCATGAGAACTACAAGGGATATTAATTGTTTAGAATATAAAGGACATAAAAAGTATAATGAACTACCAAATAACATAAAAGATTGTGAAATTATGATTTTATTTAAGAAACTTTTGATCGAATACTGTAAAAATATGTATTGTATATACATATATATCTGGGTTTAAAAAAACTGTAAGAAATAAATAAAATAAAAAAAAATACAAATTAAGAAAACTCAACAAGAAAAATTCTAGCGATACGAAATCGCACGATCTCGGTGACCAGTTCACATCACCTCCACGTGTGATAATTTTGTCGAATCGATCTTGCAGTATATTCTATGTGTCATGAGCTGTGTGGCACGTACCGTCTTCCGTTTGTCGCTGATGTCTATATCATCCAAATCAGTCCGAAAGGTGTTGTTAATCGTCGACTTACAGTATCCACCGCTGACAACGTTGGTCTAGCCAATTTCGTTCTTAAAGAAATTTGCACAGTCCAAAGAAATTGTCAATCTGTATTGGTTTTTATCATATTCTGGTGAATGTATGTACTTAGTAATATGTACAGTAGTGACGGATTATATTTTTAAAACACTCGATGTATGTTATTGATTCATCGATACAATTCGATGTTTTTTTTGCTACATTAACATCGATGCTTTTTTAGCCGATGCACATTGGGGTTTTTGATGCCTAAATTGGGAATTAATTGGAAAATGAAATTCTTGAGTACCAAATATTTTTTTACATGAGCTAAAAATGCACAAAATTCTGCACCACTTTCTTAAAAAACGTGTCTCTAGCAAGTACCGTTATATTACTACGCCTTTTTGAAGTATGAGTTTTTTGATATTTTTTATCTTTCGTGAAAAAACTAAATTTTCAGTGTTTTCAAAATTAGTTCTCGGCATGTTTTTCAGTAAAAATATTAAAAAAAAAATATGGAGCCTTCAACAGCAGACGATTGAGACGATTATATTTGCTTCTTTGTTTTTAAGTTTATATAGTTTTGTTATTTTTAAAAAATATTTGTAAAGGAAAGAAAATTCCTCATCTAATAGTAATAAACTACTCTTTAATACCAATAGGGCAGTTAACTGAGGAAGCGCAAGAAGCCCGAAACAAAGACTTCAAAATGAAATGAAAACTTGTTTGATACTCAAAATAATTTATTCTAATTTGTATTAACATTTCTATGTTCAATTCTAATTTTATCTGGTTGGTAGATAATCTTTGCGAGTAGAATTATAAAATTTTGTCAGAACATACATATATTTTGAGGCAGTACATCAGAATCAATGAAAAACTCAATTTTGAATTTTTTGGTTGTTAGGCCCTTATGCATTTCAGGTCACGATTTTTTTTATTATGGATTTATCCTCTTTAAGCGAAGTAAGCCGAAAAAAGTAAAAAAAGCAACCAAGAAAGCTCCTACGATTTAATTCCCATTTTAGGCATTAAACACCCCATTGTGCGATGCATCGAATTAAAATCAAAGTATGAATATTTTTTGGACTGAGACAAATGATATTATCACGTTTTATATACTATAAGAGATCAAAGTAACAAACGAATTATTCGCATATAATTTTTTTATGAAATTTATTTGAATTAATCGATATAAAAAGTTGCCAGATACCATATATGTACATATGTATTTTGCTGATATATTCTTGGAGTTTTTCTTCTAATGATTTTTGTTCTACCCATAAATTTCTTGAAACAAAATATTTTTATTTATGATCGTTTTATAGGCTAAACTTATAAATTACAAAATATGTACTTGATTGAATGTTAATGTTAATGTTTACTTATTTTCTTTTTTATGCAAGTACCTTCTTTGGATCTTCTTCATCATCATCAGATATCTCAATCGGGCCATTATTGTCAATATATTTATCTGATACCTGATAATAACTCGAAATCTGATAATTCCCTTCGCCTTTTTTATTTGGAGTTTCATGTGTTCCGGTGAATTTTTCAACCACATTTTGATGAAATGTTTCGAAATATTGCGCTTCAAGTTCTTCCTATAAATTAAAAATATAAATCCATAAAAATTTGGTTAAAACATTTTAATTACAGCAAGTTCAATTATATTTTGTGATGGTTTGTATTGCAATAAATGATAAATGAAAATTAACAAACTTATTTAAAGCCAAAAGTCCATATCATCCGTTTCATACTACCTTGCGTTACATGCGTATACCGAAAAAGTAGAATCAGTGTAGTTGTTTATGACAAGTTACAGAAGAAAATGCATAGAATACATAGACGCATAGAATGCATCAAGTAGGTTTACTTTCAACTTTTCTATGCAACTCATGCACTGCTGGAAAAAGTCAGCAGTTTTTTAAACTTAGGGATGACAAATTACATATGTACTATTGTGAATGGTGTCGATAAATATGTTTAGATAAATATAAATAGTGCATTATTATTTTCGCATTTTTTTATTTGCATTATACAAATATTAATAAAAATATAATTTCATAATAAATTTTACTACTAATATAAATTCACTGAAAACACTTGTCTTGCGTTCTTTTGAAGCCTTTCGTAGGCCTTAGCAGCACAAAATATCATATATGTAAATTCATAAACATGTAATTAATTTCATATATATTTTTATTTATTTTTATAAACTTGATTTTCCATTTTTCCCAAAATTGCTAATTATTCTACCACAACAGCTGATCAAAACAAAAAACCAGTCGCATAAAACGCATTGTTTGTAACTTGCAATAGAAACCGCATAGAATGCAAGAATCGCATGTTATGGCCGAGCCACATATACTCCGTAATGCGTACCACCGAGTAACATGCGCACATCTTTTCAACTGACAGCAACACAACAAGCGCATAATTATGCCGCAATGAGTACTTTTTATGGATCAGCTGTTTCTTTTTTATGTTTTTGTAAATAAAGAAATTTAGGGCCATTATTACAACTTGCCGTTAAATCTACTCAATTAACAAGTTTTTTTTAACAAGTGGCAAACGAAGGGCCTCTTTTTTATTGTTGTGTTTCCTCATTTTGTTTATATTTGAAGTTGACATATTGACAATAATATATAATATGGCAAGTTCTAACATAAACTTAACTTTAAAAATTGACGGTAGCATGATCCTCCATTTAGCTTAACGCTCACTTCTATCTTATTGAGTACTCATAATAATGAAAAACAATTTATCTGCCCGTTAAAATTCTCTCTTTAGCTGACGGCAAGTTGTAATAATGGCCCTTAAATTGATAAACTGAAATATCAATATTTTATTGGAGGGAAAAATTTATTAAAATGTTAAAAATGTATTTAAAATTGAGTTTGACGACATTTTGGCTATTCAGTTGATCAGAATTTTGCTTTAGATACTCTTCAGCATCATGAACATTTTGTTTTTGTTTATTTTCGCTCCGAATCACAATAATATTAAAGAAAAAAAAAACAAAAAGCTGATACTTGTCAAAGTATTTTACGTGCACAAAAGTAAATGCGAACATAGTGAATGCAGCGACTTTTATAAGAAAGCAGGTATTTTAACTTAGCTATCAGTTAAAAAGCTTTTGCTATTAGACGTGAGGCCAGGGTTCAAGCCCCAGATCAGACATCTCTCACAAAACGAAATATGAAATATGAAAATATATAAAACTCTGAGAGAGTAAATAAAATTGCCATGAAAAGTTTCTCAAAAATCTGTCGTTTGGAGTGGACTTTAAACTGTAGGTCCCGCCACTCGTGTACAAAATGAACGTTGTGTGTGTTGTGTATAAGTGGTGTGAGAAGCTAGGCCGTAATCCTTACGGAAGGTTTGTAATGACAAATTATTTTTGTATGCATTAAATAGTTGTTGTAACGTTGTTCTGTTAACTGCCGTATTGCATACATAAATAAAATACAAAAATAAAACAATTGGATATAATCATTGATTATAGTTAAACGATATTTTTATGAACTCTATGCACATAAATGCGTTGAATCCGTTAGTTTACTTACATCGCAATTATTGTCACATTGGGTAGTAGCAGTACGTAACGTTATTGGTGGCTTTTGTTCCTCAATTATATCGCGCTCAGAAGTATGCTGTTGCTTGATGTGCCAACAAAATGCTGATGCATCACTTGTATTGTACACATTGTCCATATTTTTGGCATTTTCTATGCAAATAAAGCAAACAAACATGGACTGCCCGCTTACATTTCTATATACTTCTCCAATTTTATTCCAATTGGGTGGCATTATATTCTTGTATAATATTTTTTTATATGTAGTTATGTATGTATATCTTATACAATGTCCAATAATATTGTTTTCAGTATGCAATCTTTTTATACTTTTCTTTCTAAACTTAATTTCTTTTTTAATCTTTTTTCACAAACACCATTGGCTAACACAACCGAGCGGTACAACGTTTTTGCAGCAAGTGAAGTTAAACTAAATTCTGATGTGTGTGTAAGCAAATCTAAAAGGCTAATTGTGTACAGAACTTTATTCACAGATTATTCACACACGGAGGGTCTTAGCTTAGGCTAAAGTGGGAGCCAGCAATAGAGAGTGGGATACATATCTTTTTAAGTATTTTTAAGTCAACCCCATTGATCGTATGAAACATGAACTTGAAGAAACACGTAAATGAATTCAGACTTTTAGAAATATGCTTGAATTGTAAAATGAAATGAAAATTGTAATTAAAAACCAAAAAAAAAAAAATTTTATGTGTAGTATAAAAGCATTTTTTTGATTTTTGTTTTGTTTTGTTCTCTCATGAGTAATTACAACCGGCAATCGATCATAGTTATGTATGTACATACATACATAGGTATGTTTTACTCTATTTTATGATTTTCTTCTCTTGGCTCGTAATTTCTTCCATCTACATGCAAATAAGAATGTAAAAATCATTAACATTTCCAATTATATCTCCATTGTAACAAGCCAATCGAGTAACCAAACACACCGAATGTAGCGGCGACGGCACGAGCTAAAGTTTTGTATAGAAAAAGAGGGCGATGTTAAATACAAAAAGAAGGATTAGAGTCACTTGATTTATTGTAAGGCTCTCATATTTATTAGTTTTTGTGATGGGTGTTTACCATTTACGAAGAGGAAAACTTTGGACACAAAGAAAGCCATACCATTCATCCTAGCAACACTGTGCATACGTAAAATAGGTAGAATACCATTTGGATCCTCTGCTCTGTGGCATTCTTCACATTTCTCGATGGGTAGTTCACTGTTTCGGTTATTGGGTTCATTTTAGGATGATTTGATGTGAACTTCCTGTTCATATAACCCGATGTTTTTACGAGCATGGGAGTATTCCCCTTTCTCACTAGTTCCAGCTACAAGACGCCACAGGGAGGAGGAATTTCTTTGAGGAGCTATTTGAAGCTGCTAGAATACGATTGTGATGCAAACTTCATAAACAAGATTTCCCTCTTCTATTCTATTCTATTGCTGACTAGATCCTACACATACTAACTGCCGCTGGTCTTTAGAAATCTTTCCAGAGCGGCTACCAGTATCAATCACGGTATAGCAGAGATCGTCCTTTTATTACCTGCTCGCCACTTTAATGTAAGATTGCGGCTATTTCCCACTACTCTCACATATCAAGAAAAGTGCCTCGTTTATCCAGAACCGCATAAGCTATAACATTTACTCGTACATTATCTTCGTTAAGCTTGTGTAAGTGAATGAATGAATGTTTGTGAATGACTAATATTATCACTAGCAAGCCAGTCACTTATATTTTCATTTATGATTGATTGCTTATTAACAAATTAATTTTTATTGTTGTAATATTGGTTAATCAGATATCGATCTTGTAACAATTATTTACATATACATTTACATATTTAATTTACATATTATAAGAAATTTTTAATCTACTATATTACATACCTACATACATATGTATGTATATAGAAATTACTTTAAATATATTTAACTATGTAATAACATTATCATTCATTATATTTGTATATTGCATCGTTCAACTTTTCTACAACAAATTTAAAAATATTTTTTTTATAAAACGTTACTGATATCGAATTAAATTATTGTTCTTAACAACATGAAGTTTCGAATTTATTCTCATTATTGTATGAATAATTATTGTTTTTTTTATAGAAACAATAACATGTATGTAAAGGGCTATCCATTTCGTGGTTTCAAAAGTATGGGACTGGAATTCGACATCTGTCAAACTAAGTTGAGAAACCAATTTTTTTCTTTTCGGTTGAAAGTCTGACATTGACGAAAATGGATCGCTTAACTATCACACAACGCATAATAATTATCAAAACCTACTACAAAAATGGTGATTCTGCCACAGCCACGTATCGTGCTTTAAGAGGAGATTATGGTTTACATAATCGTCCAACTACACAAGCAATTGGCAAAATTGTGAAGAGACTGGAGTGTGAGTGACTGAAAGGCCTGTGCATCATCGTTTCGCTCGTTCCGCTGAAAATATCGCTATTGTAAGTGAAAGTGTTGCCGAAGACCCGAATGTGTCGATTCCTCGTCGTTCTCAGGAATTAGAACTGTCTTACGGCACATTATGGCGTATTTTGCATTTAGATCTACACCTACATCCATATAAAGTCCAGCTCACGCAAAAACTGAAGCCAGCTGACCATTCACAACGTCGTAGATACGTTTAATGGGTGCTTGAACAACAGGCGGTGGACGGCAATTTTTCGAACAAAATTTTCTTCAGCGATAAAGCACATTTCACACTCGGTGGGTATGTTAATAAACAAAATTGTCGTATTTGGGGTTCTGAAAATCCTCAAGTAATTGAAGAGAGGCCATTACATCCAGAAAAAGTCACTGTTTGGTGCGCTCTTTGGTCCGAAGGTGTGATTGGACCTTACTTCTTCGAAAACGACGATGGAATGGGGACGATGGATTGACTGTCACCGTCAATTCGGAGCGTTATGGTCATATGATAACCGACTTTTTTTGCCTGCTATTGAAGAATACGACTTGGAGAATATATGGTTTCAACAAGACGGTGCCACATGCCACACAACTCGAGCGAATATGGCGTTATTGCAAGAGACATTTCCTGGCCGCGTAATTTCTCGTCGTGGCGATATCAACTGGCCACCAAGATCATGCGATTTTAGACTTTTTTTTGTGGGGCTACGCGAAAGACCGTATTTATGCAGATAAACCTTCAACTCTTGAACACTTAAAAACCAACATTCAACACCAATATGTGTCAAAAAGTGGTCGAAAATTACCTCAAAAGAATCAATGCTTGCAACACTTCGCATGGAGGTCATTTAAATGATGTAGTGTTTCACACATAATGCCAACGTTCAAACTTTACAATAAAAAGGAAATATCATGAACAAAAATATTTAATATGTGCTTTATTTACGTTTACTTTTAAAACCACGAAATGGATAACCCGATATAACCATTACGCCATTACGGGGTTGTAACTGGTTGAAACTTTACGCCACCAAAAAAACCATTCTCTTCACCTCTCTTGCCTATAAACTATCATTTTACGTCAGCACAATTGTTCTCGTGTGATTAGAGCCATTTAAAACATGACATAAATATATACATATGTACATATATTTTGTTTATTCATGCAAAATATTTTTGTGAGCAGCTTAAAGCAAATTAGTGATGCCCATAAATAACATAATAATTAAATAACAGCTTAAGACACTTCTTTTACTGCAGAGAAACAAACAATTCTATAATTAAAAAAAAAACAAACAAGCAATGTATTCATAAAAACCAAAATTGTGTTATGAAAGGTTAATTAATCATATTTTGTATGCGAATTCATTTGATAAGCCCTTAAATTAAAGATGTTTTTTATGAATACAATAATAAATTTGTAAAAGCAATATTTTCTCGCAATGCAGAACTATATACATAAATAATTGCATTGGCATATGATAAAATTATTTTTGGAATTTTTTAAATTTTAGAAAAAATATATACAGTAAACCCTCCTATAACGCGGTACTCTCAGAACGCGGTTTCCATATAACGCGGGGCTGAAATTGCGGCAGCCCTCCTATAACGCGGTACTTTCAAAACGCGGTTTCCATATAACGCGGAGTCCTCCTATAACGCGGTACACTTATTGCGCGGTTTCCGTTCAATAACATCCCATAAGTTCCTTGCAGTCTTTTAGTTTAGTTTTTATTTCATTTTTTTTTCAACCCTTATATGAACTCTTGAATTCAATAAAAATAATCTATAATTTATCTTCTCTTTGGTATTTCTTGGTCTCCATATAACGCGGTACGAATGATGGGACTTGTACTAACTCTGAGTTTCTTATAGCGCGGTTTCCATACAACGCGGTATACGGTTTCCATAGAACGCGCTACGAATTAACCTGGTTTGTACGTTGAAATCCAAGTTTCTTATTCCATATAACGCGGTACGCACTCACCGCATTATAGGAGGGTTGACTGTACTCCATTATTATAGCTATATGAAATGTTTTTGTATATATGCATACATACACTGTAAAAAAGTAAAGTAAAAGTTAAAGTAAAAAAAACTGTATAAATTGCAAATACAGATAGAATAAAAAAGTTTAGTTTTGCAGAAAAATAGGTGATACTGCAAACGATAATTTAAACACAAAAAATAGTATAAAAATGTATTATAACGGTACTTTTTCTCTTTCATTGTAGTCAAGTACATATAAAATTTTTCATATATTTTTTGGTTCAACAGAATAGTACCACGTGCATTTTTAACTTAAATCAGCAGGTGGTTGTAATAAAGCTTTATAAAAACCAAATAAAATTAAAATTACAGTTTGTGACTGCAGTTAGCTAAATCAATATGGGAAGAAAAAGTTCTTTAAATTCGTCGGAAATGGTAAAAATTGATGTTTACCATTTTAAAAATTATTTTTATCGCGAAATCGGTAGAAAAATCGGGCAAAGTCACAATGTGGTAATGAATTACATAAGACATCGTGAAACATGTAATAAAAATTACAAAGGAGGTACTTACACAGCTCTAACACCACAGGACAAGCGAAAAATTCTTCAAATTGCCTCAAATTCAGCCCATTCTACCTCTAAAATTAAACATTTAGCAGGAGTTAATGCAAGTAAATCAACAGTTCGTCGCGCTATTTTATGCAGTGAACATTTACAATTCCGAAAACAAAAGAAAAAACCTCCATTAAGTGCAATACGTCAACAACAACGCATTCAGTTTGATAAAGATTATATGTATGGCATGAAATGTTCAAAGACAATTAAGCGATAACGATTGGCGAAAAGTAATTTTAAATCCAAATTAAATTTTTTTTGGATGGCCCCGATGGCTATAACTTTTATTTTCACGATATGTGTAAGGAAGAAAAATTTCTAGGCAGCCATCACAATAGAGAGAGGGGGGCGTTATGGTATAGACTGCAATTAAACATCAATAGAGGTACTGAAAACGTGATGATATACAACTAATGTATACTACAATAATATAAATATGTATACATTTTATTGGCACCAATAGATAAGAAATAATTCAAAAATGTATTTCTATTTGTTTTACTTACGCTTTGCCACATCTGCCTTTATTATAGTTAATGGGCATGAGGTTGAAATTGCAAAATTGTTGTGCTTGCTGTGTTGCGTCTATTGTGTTCATAGAATAAAACGCAGAAAGCGTTTTAGAACATCTAAAATAAAATGGAGAACTACATACATATGTGAGACTTGTACAAACGGAAAGCAGGCTAGCAAGGCAAATTCAATACGGTAACCGCAGCTCTACAACAAGTACAACAATGCAAAAACAACACGCATTTTGTTTTTGTTAAACCTCCATTTGGATGTCAAAATAGGAAGAAAAAAAAATGGAAAAGGAAAAAAAATGAACAACAGAACACACACAACAAACACACATAAAAACAACAAAATTTTGGCATTAACAAAGTGCTCAGCTGTTGACATGATCCCACCATCTATGAATTCGCCATGGCTAGATTACCATTTGAGAAATCCAAAAACAAATATCATATTACATGGCCGTTATTTGTTATTCGTTGAGACGTTTGTGGGCTAATAACTCCATTAACAATTAATGGAAAAAATTATAATTGGTATATACTTAGGTCTAAGACATTTACTTCTTCTTAAAGACTTTGTGGCGAAGCACATTTCAATTATAAAGTTGTCAACTTATATATTGAAAAAATGCAGGGAAGCATTTGTCAAATAAGATGCGTGAATACGATGTGAAAAAGGGTATAACTTATCACATGACAGTTCTGCATATGCCACAACTAAATGGTGCCGTCAAACGCATGATAAAGGTCCTTACTCGAGCTATGGTTAGTGATACGAAGTTAAGAAAGGAATTTTGGGGTGAGGCTGTTTTGATAGCAACATGTTGCGTAAACAGAAGCCCAAGTAATGCGTTGTGAAATACTGGTAATGCGCTATTTAAGACAATAAGAAGCCCATAATAAGATAATAATAATTTAAAATATTTGATGATATTTGGTTTAACAGTATGTGCACACAATAAAAGTTTTTGAAGCGTACTTTCCTAAGATATGAACCAAGTGGTTTGAAATTATGGCTTTAAGCATTATTGTGCTAAGGGATGTTAGTGCAGATGAAAGAAATGTGCTAAAAGTTAATAATTGTGAAAAAAAATATTGTAGAATTAGAAGACTCTGAATTCTAGAACGAAAGTATAGAACGAATAAATGGTAGGCAGTTAGAGTTCCGAAATGAGATAAGGGCAAAACTGAACAGTAAGTTCCCCAACGAGAGAGAGTATGGATAAAGTGAAAAAAAAAATTCACGAATGATAATATGGAAGCGATATAAAAAACTCCAGTATGAAAGTACGGAAGGTATATTCCGGAATGAAGATCCTAGTTAAGTTAAAGAAATCCGAAGAAGTAAAAGGTTAAAGGAGAAACCACGTATGTCTTGTCTTCTTTAGTAATATCCTGGGTTCATATGATGAAATTAAGAGCAAAAAATATAGGTCTAGGTGGGGAGCAGCTATTAAGGAAGAACTAGATTTCCATTTTGTGACTTTAAATGGGTTTTTACTATTAAAAACAGTGAGCTTGTTAATTCAATTAGGTATAAAACTCGTTTTATGAATCTTAGTTTTACGCAGGAGTATTTAGTTGATTATGACAAGACATTTGCTCCTGTAGTACAAATTTCTAGTTTCCGGTTAACTGAATATTTCAAACCAGTATTACTTGGTAGTTAATCAAATGTATATGAAAACCGCTATCTTGAATTTAGAATTTTACATGGTAGACAACCAAATTTGTAGACTAAATAAAACCATTTATGGATTCAAACAAGCAGAAAGGTGTCGGTTTAAGACAATTAACGAATCATTAAAAGTCAGTAGTATTGTCAATTCAGTCATTAGATAAAGGTGATATCTCTAAAATATGTTGATGATTTAATAGTAGCAACGAAGAATGAAAAACCATGTCAAAATTTACATGTTATTAAATGAGCAAATTTAGAATGACAGACTTGTCTCAGTTAAGTCATTTTATAGGTATTAAAATAGACATAGTATAGTGGTCAGTTGGATCTTAGTCTGTCTGTATACATTGATAACGGTTTTCATTTGCCAAGTGACCCAAATCTGAAACCTTCTTCGCCAGAAATTTAAACTTGCCCAAAAGTATAGTAAGTCCACAACGTTCAAATACTCCTAAACAATTACGGAGACAATGTATGCCATCTTTTACCGGAGATGACAACGTCGTCGAAATACGCCAATACCTCACCCGGATTCATAAGCTCCAAAACTCGGTTCATCACGATCTGAAATAAGGAAGGTGCATTAACCAAGCCAAAAGGCATCCTACAATATTCACAGTGTCCATCACTGGTGACTAAAGCAATGAAAGTTTTAGATGACTCTTTTATTTGCATTTGGTGGCAACCCATACTTAAATTCAACGCAGTGAGATAACAATTTCCATTAAGTTGAGCAAATTGTCCGTCCATAGGGTATGGCGTCATGGTACTAATTTAATTTAATTGACGATAGTCCACACATACATGATGCTCACCATTTTGCTTTTCCACAAGGACTATTCCTGAGGCATACGGGGAGTCAGATTTGCGGATGATACGATTTTCGAGAAGTTCCTTTATTATATTTGCTAATATGGGAACTTTTGCAAATGGTATTTTGTATGGTGTCATGCATATCGATGCTGTGGTGAATAATTTTATCTCTATGAGGAGTAAATTGCATTTTTCTAATTCATTTATACCTTTTGCGAAACTTTTTTATGTTCATTTAGGACCATTTTGAATTGTTCGTTTCCGAACAAACATTTATCGCCTTCAATAATTGTTCGCTTTCCCTTGTAGCACAGCAGGTCTCGATCGATTAGGACTTTTACTGGTATCATTTCATCCTCCACAATATAAAATTCTATATTACTTGTAGTGTCATCCATGAGAACATTTTTAACGACTTTCGATTTACAGATATATGCACCTCCTGCAAACCCCTTTAAAATTACTTCACATTCGACGGCGGGACCAAAGTTTATCTTGACGTCCTTTGAAAGACTCTCCATTGGCTGTGGCGTTTCGTATGTAATTTTGTTTACATTTACGGACTTATCTTGTTTTGATGAACAGTTCGGTGAGAAATTTCACAACAAAGATTTTTCTGAGGTTCCGGGTACTTGATCGATTAATGAACGCAATTGGATCAATTATAACGCTTGATTTTATTAATGGAGGCCCCGTTGTCAGACGCAAGAAGAGGGAGCAGGCGTGAGCGTGAGGATGTCGAGATGTATAGATGTAGGAATGACGCTCGAAAATTCAAGGTCAAGCATCTAACCGAGGGTTATAAGCCCGGAGCGTCTTCCTGCAAAGATGAAAATGGAAACTTGGTTACAGATTCGCAGGGGGTGCTGAGGTTGTGGAGGAAACATTTCTCTACTCTGCTGCAAGGCGATGACGACACCAATACCGCCTTTAGAGGTGATGTTCCGAACCCGATCGATGATGAGGGCGTGGAGATTCCGCCGCCTAGCCATGAAGAGGTCAAAGTCGCGATTATGCGTCTTAAAAACAATAAAGCGGCAGGTCCTGATGGCCTCCCCGTTGAATTGTTTAAGACCGGATGTAATGAGTTTATTTATTCCTTTATTTATATAAGGTTCTTACAGGCGTATTATGTGAACGACTGAAGCCACTCGTCAAAACACTGATTGGACCTTATCAGTGCGGCTTCAGACCTGGCAAGTTGGGTTTGGCAGTAAATGAGGGCAGAACAAAGTATATGTTATCGACATGCAGAGGCGTGCGGCGTATTGATTCTCAGATTACGGCCGATAACTATACTTTTGATACAGTCAAGGAATTTATTTATCTTGGCTCCGCCGTTACCACCAAAAATGATATCAGTCTGGAGATCAAGCGTAGGATCACTCTTGCCAACAGGTGCTACTATGGTCTCAATAGGCAATTGAGTAGCAGAGATCTCTCTCGAGCGGCAAAACTAGTACTCTACAAGACGCTCATCCTCCCTGTGCTTCTTTATGGCGCAGAGGCATGGACCCTTTTAAGTACTGATGCAGCGGCCTTGAGAGTGTTCGAGACAAAAGTCCTACGTAAGATCTTCGGTCCAGTACGAGTTGGCGATGATTTCCGTATCCGATCCAACGTATGAGCTCCTTAACGACATAGACGTTGTACAGCGTATTAACATCCAGCGGCTGCGCTGACTTGGCCATGTTGTTCGAATGGAGAGGACGACCTTGTATTCGTTGGAAGGACCAAATCGAGGAAGCCCTGTCATCGATTGGTGTGACCAACTGGTGTAGGCGCGCAAGAAGCAGAGGCGCCTGGAAGGATGTGTTGCGGCAGGCCGAAATCCGTTGAACGGGTTGTTATGGCCAATTAAACAAGTAAGTAAGTAGGCTCCGTTGTCCTTCTTTGTTTGTGTGACGTTGGCGATGGCTTCGTTGGTGTTGCCTTTTATTTTGCTGTTATTAGTTGAAGGTTTTTTTTCCAATTTTATTATAGTTACAATAATTGATTATATCGTTGAGAAGCTGGCTGCAAGATTCGTATTCATTGAATATTTTTATTCTCAAATTATAATCGCTCAAATTTCCCTTTTTACCAATAGCGTACCTTTTATACCACTATTCCTGGGGAATCTCGTGTATACAACGAATCATTGCTGTCACCTTCATATGAACATCGCCTGCAACGTATGGAAAATCTCAAAGAAACTTACTGAGTCGAGAATCTGGTAAAAGCCATACTTGACCGTATGGATTTATCTGACTATTTAGTTGAAAAAAAAAACGGTGTTGACATTAAAATACTCGTGGCAAGCGTTGTAAACGTGTATAAATTGGTGGTTGCTCTATCTGCTGAATTTAATTGCCGGTTAGTAGTATGTATAGGGTTTCTGGGGCACTTTTTCCATACAAATTTGGGATCATGCCTACGCTACAGTCGGTAATGGTCGGTTAGTCGATAGGTTTGTAACATGTAATGTGAAAATGTATGGGGTTTCTGGGGCACTTTTTCCATACAAATTGGGGATCATGCCTGCTTCTTCTTGTTCCTTTTATTTGTGTTACTTTGCAAACGAATGATTGGGCGGACAGAATGAGGGTGTGTGACATTTCTAAAGTGTGTGGTTGGCCATCCTTTGATTGAAAGTGAGTAGGTTCGCCTCGAGTCTGAGTTCATGATTCCGATGATCAGCGAGTGCGTGATGTAGGGTGCCTTAAACTCATGTTGTGTACTTGTGCAATGTTATGCTTTTGTTTATTTTATTATTTTTTTTTTTTTTTTATTTACTGATGGTTATAAGTGGGATAACGACACATTGTTGCTGTAAGTAATAACATCGCGCGTCATTATGATTTCTTATCCTTAAGCATAAGATCAATAAGAATATTTTTTAATGTAAACAAATTTTAAAACGCTTGACTCATATTATAATTTTTAATTTTAAGTATAAAGAATTTTGGATGTAGTTTTGTTTTGTTAGTGCGATATATTTCCCTTACGTGTGGTCCTTATCTTGTGGACACTTTTTGTGATATGTGGGATAACACATTTTTGTTATAAACAATAACAGCGCTTTGTTATAAACAATAAAAGCGTGACTCCTTATAATTTTTGTATTCTTAAGCATAAGATCAATAAGAATATTTTTTAATGTAAACAAATTTTAAAACGCTTGACTCATATTACAGTTTTTAATT
Source organism: Sarcophaga rosellei (assembly GCA_930367235.1). NCBI lineage: Eukaryota > Metazoa > Arthropoda > Insecta > Diptera > Sarcophagidae > Sarcophaga > Sarcophaga rosellei. Next base: position 48,015,686 of record OV884021.1, on the reverse strand, counting down.
TTAAGTATAAGGACTTTTGGATGTGGTTTTGTTTAATTTATTTTTTTTGTGAAATATATACATATATTTGCATTATGTGTGGTTTTTTTCTTGTGGACACATCTTATGATAGTCAAATGTGGGATAACACATTTTCTTTATAAACAACTATCTAATACCCGGTGTGCTTCGCTACCCCCATCGGAATTAAATACATATCTCGTGATGCAACTGGATCGCCCACCATCAAAATTGTTACGCCATTGTTGGGGCATTGTATCATCCTTGGTGTTGTCCAGCTGGAGTTCTATCAGCACGAATTGCGATTATGTGGTCATCTGAACTTAATCGTGAACTTAAAGATCCTTACCAATTCGTTGATTTCATGAAGCATCACTTGTAAATCGGCAACAATCCATTGTTTTGTGTCAGGGTTATAATGCTGGCGGTGGTGCACTTGGTCATTGTTATCCTCTTCTCCTATGAAATAAATTTGTAAGAACTTAGGATCTTCATTTGGAATTGGCAACAATGATCCCATTTTATGATAAATTTGACCTTGAACACGAAACGTTGGCATAAAGTTGTCTCGAAATACTTTGGTATCATCAAAAGAGGTAATTTTTTTTATTTTGTTTTTTATTAATATTTTGTTAAATTAAAAAAGTATATATTTCGAAAAACTTACCTGAAATCAGTGATTGTAGTGGTTCTGGAGGTGGAAGTAAATCAGACAAAACGATTTTACCATTAGAGCAACACATGCCAGGTGTTTCATTTTTGTACCTGAGTGCATTGCAATATTGGCAAACTTCATTCATGTCACCAATTGCCACTAATTCGTCTTCGGTATAATCTATATCAGATCTATAGTTAAATGCAATACCTGAGTATCCATGAAAAACATTACGTCGATTCACCACCATTCGATTACGATTTTGTTCTCGACGCAAATAATATTGCTCTATCCTCTCTGCTGCTCTTCTTGTTGATGTTCGAATCCGCTGATTTTCTACTCGCGATTCATGTTGGACTTCTGTTTCATTAGTTCGTGATGTTATGGTACGATTTCGCTGGCTTTGTAGCCGACCTTCATGTTCCAACGGTGTCTCGGTAGCTCGTGCGATTGTCGCATGTTGCCGAAGACCTTCAAGACGTTTTTCACGCTCTAAAGGCGTTTCTGTGCCTCGTGATGTTTCGGTACGATTTCGCTGGCTTTGTAGCCGACCTTCATGCTCCAACGGTGTCTCGGTACCTCGTGCGGTTGTCGCATGTTGTCGAAGGCCTTCAAGACGTCGTTCGTGTTCTGACAGCGTTTCAGAAGCTCGTGCTAAAGAGGTAAGATTTCGTTGACTTTCAAGGCGCTCTTGGTTTTCTGAAAGCGTTTCAGTAGCTCTTGCTGTTTTGGCGCGTTGTCGTAGGCCTTCAAGGCGTTCTTCTCGTTGTGATGGCGTTCCGGCTCTAAAGGTTGAAGCTCGACTCTTTTCAGTCCTGAGGCAACTTTCACGCTCTTCCGAACTTTCATTTGCTCTCTGGGATTGCAAATGCAATGCATTTTTAGTGCTTCTGGAAAGCGATGCTTTTTTGGGGGCATTTTTATAAATTGTTGCAAAATAAATGTCACTCAACGTTTAACTCGTTTAGAATCAAAGATTCAACTGAATTCCAAAACCGAATGCGTGTTATATTTATTCCTTTATATTTTACCTAATATGAAATAGGTTCAGGTCAAAAAACTTTTTAAAAAAATTGAGGCTAATTAAATTTGACAAATAATTATGTTTGTGACGGTCGCAGGTTATTTTTTTTTGATGAGTTTTGCAACTTCTTATTTTATTTGGAAAAAATATTGAGAGTTTACATTTTATTACTTAGGTATTCGAAAGTAATGAATGAAAATTTTACTGCCTATTGTTACATGCCCATTCATCACCCAATAAAATGCTGATTATTAAACTTACCTGATCTATTTTTCAAGATATGCAACAAATAAATAATATTTTTAGTAATTACCCATTGTTAGAAGTAAACAATAACGTAACTATTACATATGTATATGTTTTTCAAATAAATATTTAAATAGTATGAATTTCAGTACTTACTATGTATATGAGTTGAAAATTTCAAACTCAACCATTTGAGCAGCCCAAACATTCTAGAATTCAAATGTATGTTGATGATATTCAACTCTACATTGATAGCTCTGTAGCTTCCATCAACACTGGAGTTAAAGATCTTAACACTGACCTTAATAATATTTCTCTTTGGGCGACTGCAAATGGTTTAAGGATTAACTCTAAAAAGTCAAAATGTATTGTAATTTGCAAAAAATCCGCAAAGATTGAATCTAGTAATGATGTTGCCTTTTTTGGTTATTTCTGAAAAAAAAAAATAAATAAAACAAAAGTCTACGAATTTAATTTTGGTTATATTTTTTCTTATTTGGTGATTTTTTTTCACAAATGTTGGTTACAAAATTTTTTTCCTTCCCTTATATCTTTCCCCCGCGTCGTGAAATATTTTTGAAAAATATTCCAAAATATCCCAAATTGCACATTCTTTATACTTTATTTTCTTTGGTTTTATACATCAAGAATCATAGATAGCATACTTTAGGGGTAACTATGCGTATGAGTAATATATTTCAAATGCAATTAAATATTAAGTATGTAGTATGTAGTATACATGGGCATGGCCCCTCGCTCATTTGGAATATCAACATAAAAAGTAGCCTATAACTCCTTCCAGACATACAGGAAGATACTGTGAAAATTTCAAGAAAATCGGTTCAGCCGTTTAATCGTCTATAAACTTCAAACATACAATCAAACACACATTCATTTTTATATATAAGATAACATTCTTGTTTCTTTTATTTGTATTGCTTCTCAAACGAATGATTGAACGGGCAGAATGAGTGTGTGTAACAGTTTTAATGTGTGTAGTTGTTCTCCATGATGCATTTAGTTAGAATTACTTTGATTGAAAGTGAGTAGATTCATCTCGAGTCTGAGTTCATGGCGTCGACGATCAGCGAGTGCGTGATGTAGGGTATCGTAAACTCATGTTGTCGACTTGTACAATGTTATGCTTTTGTTTTGTTTATTTTTATTTTTTGTGTGATTTAATGTTGAAGAAATAGAAATATAGTCGTACGTGTTGTTGTTGTAATTTTCCCTGTAGTATTCTTGATTTATTTAAGAGCCTTAGAATAGTAGTCGGCTCTAGCTCATGGCAAAGTTAATTGCCGAAGTTTTATTGAGAAATAAGACAAACCCTAAATTTGGAGTCAGAAGTATTTCTTATTTTATTTACAAATTTCTTTAGTTTATATACTATTTCTTATTCTATGTTTTCTGTTTTCCCCTTAATCCATCATTTGTTGATAGAGTAGCGACCTACAATAATATTGTAGCAACAGTAATATCAATTTCATTTGTAATACATTTCTAGTGACACATATTAACCAACACAAGCCATTTGAAATTGCATTATCTGCATATTACGGTTATATTTTTGTGAAGTCGCTTTGTATTTGTTTATCTTTTTTATTTTTAATTCTATATATGTGTGAATGCATACATTACAGTTATAAGGATCTTTAATTTTAAACTGATAAGAAAGTAATGTACAGTTGTGCCTGCAGTTTTTTTCACGCATAGGGTAGAATATATGTTTTTACATAATTGAATTTACTGCCCATTACTTCTAAAATGTAATATTACACTCTCATCAACATCCCAGAGTATAAATAGACTTGTTTTAAGGATTTAGAATTTTTTTAGTTTTACTGTTTTAAATAAATGAAATCATATATAATAAAGAGATTAATTAAAACAAGTTACTTTTTTATTTTATTAGATTCTTTTTCTAATGTATATTTTATTTTCAGATTTTGTTATTTTGTACAATACAATACATATGTCTATGGAATATAATAATAGTTAAACAGTCGTTTATACATACAGTAGCGAGCATAAAAAATGCAACGCTAAGCCGATTGATCTTTATGTGCGCCTCTTTCAAAAAAAAAGTATGGAAATTAAAAACTTTTTTTTTATTTTTATGCTCCACAAACTTAGTTAACAAATGCAGGTTACAATATCAAAATTTTTCTATCCACTTATTTTTATTTTAACATTTAAGAAAAAAGTGCCAAATTTCAGCGAGCAAAAAAAATGCAACGCTATGTTATTCATAACTTTATTTAAATTAAATGTAAATTCTTACAAAATGTTGGTTAAAAATATACTTAAAACTAATAATTGGTTGCGTAGCCTTTATTTTCTATTACCGCTTGCGGTCTGGAGGGCATAGAATCCACTAGGGGCACGATAGTGTGTAGGGGTATTTTTTCCCATTCTGACTTCAAAATTGTTTCTAATTCCGCCAAATTTGAAGGATTTTTCTTCTTAGCTTCCCGATCTAAAGTCTCCCACAGGTTTTCAAAGGGGAGATGGTGACGGCTAATCCAAAATTTGCACATCATGGTCGCTTAGGTAGCTACGAACCAAGCGACTAGAGTGCTTCAGGTCATTGTCTTGTTGGAATATGCTGTTTGGGGGCATTTTTTCCAGAAGATGTGAGAGCATATTTTCTTCTAGGATCTCACAGTATTTAGTGGCATTCAAAATACCATCGATTTTCACCAACGGATCAACTCCGTCATGAGAAAACGAACCTACCAATAAATTCCTTAAAATAAAGAATTTCGGTGAAAAACAAAAGTAACTTACCCCACACCATTAGTAGTGAAAGTAAATTTAATCTTTCTGGATCTGATGGGATAAAATATATTAGAAGAACGCCTGAGCAGAGATATTCTTCCAGATATCAGTTACCAACAGTAAAACATGGCTAATGGTGTGGGGTAAGTTACTTTTGTTTTTCACCGAAATTCTTTATTTTAAGGAATTTATTGGTAGGTTCGTTTTCTCATGACGGAGTTGATCCGTTGGTGAAAATCGATGGTATTTTGAATGCCACTAAATACTGTGAGATCCTAGAAGAAAATATGCTCCCACATCTTCTGGAAAAAATGCCCCCAAACAGCATATTCCAACAAGACAATGACCTGAAGCACTCTAGTCGCTTGGTTCGTAGCTACCTAAGCGACCATGATGTGCAAATTTTGGATTAGCCGTCACCATCTCCCCTTTGAAACCCTGTGGGAGACTTTAGATCGGGAAGCTAAGAAGAAAAATCCTTCAAATTTGGCGGAATTAGAAACAATTTTGAAGTCAGAATGGGAAAAAATACCCCTACACACTATCGTGCCCCTAGTGGATTCTATGCCCTCCAGACCGCAAGCGGTAATAGAAAATAAAGGCTACGCAACCAATTATTAGTTTTAAGTATATTTTTAACCAACATTTTGTAAGAATTTACATTTAATTTAAATAAAGTTATGAATAACATAGCGTTGCATTTTTTTTGCTCGCTGAAATTTGGCACTTTTTTTCTTAAATGTTAAAATAAAAATAAGTGGATAGAAAAATTTTGATATTGTAACCTGCATTTGTTAACTAAGTTTGTGGAGCATAAAAATAAAAAAAAAGTTTTTAATTTCCATACTTTTTTTTTGAAAGCGGCGCACATAAAGATCAATCGGCTTAGCGTTGCATTTTTTATGCTCGCTACTGTATGTACATATTAAATATAGGGTTATCCATTCCGTGGTTTCAAAAGTAAACGTAAATAAAACACATATAAAATATTTTTTTCATGATATTTCTTTTTTATTGTAAAGTTTGAACGTTGACATTATGTGTGAAACACTACATCATTTAAATGACCTCCATGCGAAGTGTTGCAAGCATTGATTCTTTTGAGGTAATTTTCGACCACTTTTTGATACATATTGGGCGGTATCTCAGCCAGTAAGGCTGACACCTTCGGACCAAAGAGCGCATCAAACAGTGACTTTTTCTGGATGTAATGGCCTCTCTTCAATTACTTGAGGATTCTCAGAACCCCAAATACGACAATTTTGTTTATTAACATACCCACCGAGTGTGAAATGTGCTTCATCGCTAAAGAAATTTTTGTAGTAGATTTTGATCATTTTTATGCGTTGCGAAAAGAAAAAAATTGATTTCTCAACTTAGTTTGACAGATGTCAAATTCCAGTCCCATACTTTTGAAACCACGAAATGGATAGCCCTTTAGCTTTTGAGTTATAATATATTTTTTATAAAATGTTTGACATCTGCATCTGTTAAAAGATTCTCAGTAAATTTTTTTCACAATAATATAAATGTAAGTATAATATTATTAATACATAAAAATGGATTACTTATTTTACTACTGTTTTCATATTCTTAGTTCATTGATAAGACTTATAAATAACTCAACATGTTGTTTATCAATTTGATTACTATGTCTACATGTATAATATATCCTCTAGGTCAGCTAATGTCAGCATTTTTTTCCTTCGATGGATGGATGGACGATGTACTCTGAATAGAGAGTAATTAACGTAATAAACGATATTAACATATTTTTAAATGATTTACAGTTCAAATGTTTTGAATAGAGTTTTCTTTATTAAGAATTAACTTTACAAAATTTCTAAATAAAATGGTATTTTTTCCAGCACAAATTCGATAACAATTATAGTGATTTTTCCAAGTATTTAGATTAGTATTAGATTTATATAAAGTTCTTAAACTAGGACAGTTCAGTTCATTTAAATTAACTATACCTATTTCTATTTCTCCTTTAAGAACATCTATTAACTACATAATTTTTTCATTTCATTTAACATATATGACAGAGTATAATTGTTCCCTTTTTTTCAAAGTTGTTGTTAAGTAGTCTATCACATCTTGTAGTGTAGAGTAACCTTTATTCCAATGTATACCATGAAAATTCCTTGTACATCAACAATTATAAATCTATTTTGCTGTTGCTGCCCTTGTTTAATATCTGTTATAATATCCCTAATAAAACTAGAATAATAACAAACATTGGTTTAGAGTTTTTTCTGTTTGCACTCTTCGTTTAAATTTCATACATTCCAAATTGTAAAGTATAGCAAGTAGGGTTTCGTAATAACCGCATTTTCAGTAACCGCGGTTATCGGATAGTAATTTTCCAAATAACCGCGGTTATCGGTTAACCGAAGAAAAATTTAAAAAAATATTTTAACTTCAGTAGAAATAGTTTATTTCTAACATACATATATTGCTTTGAAATACATATATAAGTGCTTAAAATTATTTTTGCTGTTTTTCATGGTTAATATAATAATGTTTTAGAAACACTAAAGCATTCAGTGACTACAAGATAAACGAGAACGAATTTTGGTGCAAAAATTTCCTGAAACTGAGAAAGTTCTCTCGGAGTCTGTTGATGTTGGCTTAACCGTTTTTAGAGCATTATGGAGCATTTCAAGATTGGGAGTTCTTTTCACTGTTCTTTTGAAAATATTGAATTCTTGCCTCAAAGTGTTATCTGAAGGTTTTCCCAAGCGTTTAATATTTGATGCTTTTGTTATGTAAGAGTTCAGTTCTTCTACTAAATCAACTTGGTGATCAGTTACAACTACTTTATCCTAACTTTCGTTGTCCGGATCTTGAATGTTACTATTCGGAAAAAGTCTTTTAATGTGAGTATTAGCAAAAGCAACCACGGAATTGGAAGAATATTTTGGACTAACAAGACATTTCTTTAAATTAGCAATATTATTATTTCTCCGGGACTCAATCCGCTGTTGAATTGATTGTGACAAATCACGGCTTATTTTTGTGTTGTGAGCTTTCATTTTATTGCTCAAAAACGACAAAACACCCTCAGCACTAAATAAATTTGCGTCTTTTGGACTTAATGCATCTACGACAAGTTTTATTGGCTGTAGATCAATGAAAACGTTATCAATCAGCTCCAAATCTGAGACCGAATTTTCTCCCATCTATTTTATGCTTTTGAATGATTTTAATCATCTCAATTTTTTATAATTCGAAGTTATTATGAATTATGATTCTCGAATAAATTTTGAATTCGTTATAGTGTGTATTGAGATGTTATCAATTGCAGCCAATTTTGAGCAATATCCACCAAACTCTCTCGATTAACAAACTCTAGCATTGAACTTGAAGTTTTTTGTAGTTTTGGTGGATGCAATTCATTTCCCATAGAAGCGCTTAATGATATTTTATGTATCAGCTTCAGATGATTTATCATAGCGCCAGTTGTTGCTTTTGCATTTGTCACATTGGAAAAGCGTTTTAAACATTGGGCTTTATTTTCTTCATCCAATTTCTTGAAATAACTCCAAACTGATGATGTTGGTCTTATTAATGACATTTTCTAGGGTAAATATTTCTTAATTTATGTAAGTATTAATACATAATAATTTTTCATAATGTTTTATTTTCTGTTTTTTTACCAATTTTATTTTGCTTCCACTTGGTGCGTAATGAGTTGAATATTCTTTCTCAAAAAGTTTTTGTTTACAAGTGACAAGCATTCACCAAAAGTTCTTTTACTAATAAAACAAATTTAAAACTCAAAATTGGATTTCATTTTAAATTGCATATGCATTTTATGAACTCTTTGTTTCTAAAAAATAAAATTGCTTGTGACTGCAAATATATTTTTATGTATGAACATTAGTTTCACAAATAAAAAATTTTAAAAATCATGGCTTACTAAATATGCGTATTCGTCCGATTTTCGTCCGTTTACGGTTACGGTTATGAGCACAAATAACCGCGTTTACGGTTACGGTTATAAACGTTTACGAAACCCTAATAGCAAGTGTTTCCTTGTTTAATTTTTTGAAAATAAAAATTACCTTTACCGAGGTCTTCAATTTGATCTCCTGTCATCCTTAAATATTTTTGAGGGAGAAAGACAACATTTTGTTTTCTAACTCGAGCATTATCCTTTCCCCAAATTTAGTATTCACTCTAATGATTTTAAAAAGTTGTATATTTCCTTTAAAATCATACATACATACATACTAACATAATTGGCCATTACAACCCTTCAGTCAGGATTACGGCCTAGCTTCTCAACACCACTCATGTTGTGTGTGTTAATTTTATACATGAGTGGCGGGACCTACAGTTTAACATCGACTCCGAACGACAGATTTTTGAGAAACTTTTCATGGCAATTGTATTTACTCTCAGAGTTTTTGCCAGAAATCTGCTGAGAGGAAGTCGCCGAAAAAATATTTTTTTTCATACTTCTACTACTATGTACTGTATGCTCATGTTGAGAGTTTGCGAATAATATTTTATGATGGTTTTAATATTAATAAGATTTAAGATCGCTCGTAAAGATAACTCCTCTCGTCTTTATGGTTATGTATTTCAACACCGATATCTATATCCCTCTTGTGTTCGGTACTGTTTTCCACTGAAAACAGTGGATGTTAAGTTTTCGATATTATTATTTTAACTTTTTCTATTAATTTTTCGATATTGATTTTGATCTGCTTTGTATCTGGTCACGATCTACTTTATATCTGATCACGATCTGCTTTATATCTGCTCACGATCTCTTTTATATCTCCTCACGATCTACTTTATATCTTAAGAACCAAAAATTGTTTTTGTTTGTTGGTTTTTGTTAGTGCGATATATTTTCGTCGTGTCTGGTTTTGTCGATTTTATTTTTATTTTTTGTCATTGTCATGTTTTAGATAAACATTTTCTACCTCAATGTTTAAATTGTTTATTTGATCAACTAGATCATCATATATTTGTGTTATAGATTTTTTGGTTACGACATTTGTGTTTTTATAATTATGTCTATTAAAACTTTATCCAAATTTATTAATATAAATCATCTCTTTCACTCTTCTAATAAATTATGTTAGATTCTTTAAGCTCTTCGATAATAGAGATTATTATTTTGTTTTGATGATTGTTGTGACCAGCACCTACCTTCCGATGAAAGAAGTGAACGTAGTCTGTCAACTAGTTCATTAGGATCATCCCAATGTATGTAATTTGATTTCCGATTATCTAGTGATTTTAGCATTAAACCACTGCCTTTTGTTAAAATGTTTGTTGTTGTTTCGAATAAATGTTTAATTATTCGTCTGTATTTGAAGGCTCGTGTTCCTTTCACTTGTTCATTAGGTTCATAGCGAAGTCTATGTGCATTGGTATGAATTAAAATCTCTTTATATTTTTTGAAATCATTTTTAGAATAATGGAGAGATTTTTGTATGAAATACTAGTTCAAATAATCCAGGTGTCATTTTCAATTTCATATCATCATAGTATTATCTCTCTTAAATATTAATTTTTCCTTGCATCTTGATTAAAACCATAAATTTTATCCAATTGCTTATTATTAAGAAGTAATTGAATATTTTCAAATAATGGAGAGTTTTTCGTCAGCTTTAAACTTTGTTTTCTTTTCATACATACTTATACAAATACATTAGTTTTAAGAAAATTATTTGGATTCGAAAATAAGTCTCTTTATTTGGATTTTTATAAAAATTTAGTAAAGGTGAATACACAGTTCTTCTTTCCTCTGTTCTTTTGCGAAGTGATTTATATAAATCTTAAGCAAGATCAACTTTACATAAAGTCATGTCATATCGATAGAGTGCTCAATTGGGTTTAAAATATGTTTAATCAGTCTAAATTCTTCATCAGACAAACTCTTAATTTTTAAATCAATGCAAGTTTTTTACAGGAATTTCTAACTCTGAAAATCGTACAAGTAAGTACAAAAAAACCGTACAAGTAAAACAAAACCACATCCAACATTCTTTATACTAAAAATTAAAAACTGTAATATGAGTCAAGCGTTTTAAAATTTGTTTACATTAAAAAATACATGATTATTGATCTTCGGAATCATGAACTCAGACTCAAGACGAACCTACTCACGTTCAATCAAAGGATGGCCAACCACACACTTTAGAAATGTCACACACACTCATTCTGTCCGTCCAATCATTCGTTTGCAAAGTAATACAAATAAAAGGAACCAGAAGAAGCAGGCATGATCCCAAATTTGTATGGAAAAAGTGCCCCAAAACCCCCATACATTTTCACATTACATGTTACAAACCTATAGACTAACCGACCACTACCTACTGTAGCGTAGGCATGATCCCAAATTTGTATGGAAAAAGTGCCCCACAAACCCCATAAAATATTAGTTGATGGAATGTTGTGAGCGTGAATATTGAATTGTTGTGGATATAAATGGGAATATTCGTTGGTTATACGTAATGCGCTTTTGGGTTTTCTGATGAGGAAGTTGTTAAAGCCAATAAATATATTTTATTTTATCTTATTTCATTTTATTGCATATTTTAAGTTGACGAAAATTATTTTATTACAGTGTAAATTTATACATACATTTCATTTAAGTTTTTATGTTGACAAAATTTGGAATTAAGTTTCATTTGGCAGTAAAACAATTTTTTGCTTTGTTTGCATTAATTTCTTTGCATTTTTTTTTTTTTGTTGTTCATGGTCACACAGCCAATGAACTTATTAATTTCACAAAACAGTAGTTACGTAAGAAATGCAATAGCAGGGACAAGAAAATTCAATTTGAATTGTGTCAGCATTATTGTTATTTATAGATTTAGTATAAAAACTCAATAAAATTTAAAATTTTGCGCAGTAGTAAAACTCAATTGTTTTAATTATTGCATGCCATTACATTCAAGTTCCAAGTGCTTGAAAGTAAGAACTCAAAATCAAAATTAGTACAGTTCAAATTTATGTGTTTGAATAGAGTCATACTAATTAATCCTCCAAACATTTTTGGTGACCCCGACAATAAGAACCCAATCATTTTCTTTTAAAGTTCCCCCCACCAGTGGTAAGGACTTAGAAACCCCAAGGCTACATTTTTTGGTCTCAGGAAGCAACACTCAGCAATAGTGCGATTCCGCGGATTGGAGTCTTCATCCAAGCACATTTTGAAGGCACACCAACAACAATTCAGTAGCACAGGGCTACATACAGCAAGTGGATACAACAGTCCACTCACATCATTCCAATTCGGTAGCATAGGGCTACATACAACGAGTGGATACAGCAGATCACTCACAACTTTACATTAAAACTACAATACAATATGAATAAGATCAAAAGTTTACTGGATCTAGACGTCGTTGGACGTTGTTTCGTTGGGTACATTGTATAGAGGCAAAGCAGACGCTATTTGTGGTACTTTGTTATATGATGTAACTATATTTGTTGTTTCAAATGGGTGGTTCAGTAATTATAATTATGTATTTTCATGTAACTATTAACGTTTGGGCCAGACTTCTGGTGGCATCAACGTTTGCAATGCGGATAATTCATCAATTGGGTTAAATTCACACGATCTACATATATCGCTGCACCAACGACTGCCTTTGGCTATTTGACTTTCCAATGCCAGTATACGTTGTTGCATGACATGAGAAGACAAGAGAAGAGGATTTTTGAAATTGTATCTCGTTGGAACTTTGGATTCGTGCGATGAGTTGCTTCTTATTGCCAGAACTGGGTATACCCATCTCTTTCCATTTCACTTACAGCTTTTTCGCCGTGAGTGGCGTTAGTTTTAAGTTATAAACAACATAAAAAAATGCGGAAGAATTCTTTATCCAACATCTAAGATATCACAAAATTATTTATTGAATAAGGAAAATATAAGTTGTACGTTCTTTTTAGAAAATAAGGGTGCAGCCGCGACGCTTAATCGCGCGGAATCCCCGCCGATCTTTATGTCAACCACGGACAGAGTTGTATTCCTTTAATATTGTTGCCATAATTTGACATTTGTTTGCTTTAGTTATTGATGATCTGATTGGGTCTTTTTCTCGGTTTCGCTAATCTAAGCAACAAATATTAGGTCAATCTTTTTCCATAATTTAAATTACAATATGTATACAACAGTGAATAATGTCGATTCATTTTTATTTTGAGCAGATTTGCTGAATGCACTTTTTGATGTGCTTGGGAAAAAAGAACATTAAATTACTAACCTGAGTAGATTAAATAAATTATGTACTTAGTTTTATTTGACAATAAATTCCTGGTAAATATAACAAGTTGGGCAGTATAAAAAATATTAAAATATAATGTATTTATTCTATAAAAGAAAAGAGAACTGAATACATCATGTTTTATTCATTCCCAATAATATTAAATTTTAATATAAGTATGATTTAAATACACAATTTGAGACTTTATACCTTAAAACTAATGTCGTCCAAGGGAGGAGGGATGAAATGCATGCATACAAGGTAAAGTTTCTGACAGTAGTCAATATGGCGACCACCAGGACGATCCTTGTCTTGCTCCTCGTGGCCTCTCCTGGATGGCATTCTATGCGGAAATCTGTGGAAGTCGGCGAAGAGGACGACCTCCGTTGCCCGTTGGAAGGACCAAATCGAGGAAGCCCTGTCATCGATTGGTGTGACCAACTGGCGTAGGCGCGCAAGAAGCAGAGGCGCCTGGAAGGATGTGTTGCAGCAGGCCGAAATCCGTTAAACGGGTTGTTATGGCCAATTAAGTAAGTGCGATAGCGGCACTCTTTTTATCATGTAATAAAATTTTTATAACGTTTTGCATCGCAGCATATACGGTTATTTCAGGCAAATTAAGTGGTTCCAGATTTTTTGGTTTCGGATTCGTTTTACGGCAATAACAACAATTCTGTTCAAATTACGGTTTTTGTAACTTTCACACACTTAATGCGCGTTTCGTTCTGCGATATGCTGCATAACGACTGGAAACCTAAGAACCAATTTATCGATTTAGATGTTGTGTCCACATCTCAAAACCTTTGATAGCGTGCAGTAAATCAAACAAAGTTTTTCCGTATGCAAGTTTTCTATGCATTAAAGTTTTTCTTTTAGTAGCAATGTTTGGGACCGAAAAATGTTCCATGGCGACTGAAATTTGAAAACCTTTATGCCCGCGCAGTTGAATAAATAAATATAAAGTTTTTCTGAAGCAACCATATATAAAACGAGGTTTTCTCTCATTTACAGCTTTTGCGGCCTTTATTTATTGAGAATAGATATTAACTTACGAAACTTTAAAAACTAATTTTATGTAAAATTAAATATTTGCAATAATAAATCTTAATAAATCGTAATATTCAAGTAGTTTTAATTAATGCAGTTTGGCTGACGTACATACGCTTAAAAACCCATGCGAGTCGTTTTTAAACAAAAGCGTTCTGTGTTAAGAAATAATAAATAATTATTTCGATCTTTCTTTATAATCTTACCTAATACTGTACAATTAATGAGTTTCTTGTAGATTTATTTATCTGGGTGTTAGTTATTGAATCTACTGTATTATTTTCGAAAATCTTTATTCTGATTTAAAATATATTGAAAACAAAATCGAAATCAAAAATTCATTGAAAATTCGATTTTCACGATTAAACATTTGGATGAAACTTTCTTATATGGATAGTGAGAGACTGTTTATGTTTATAAATTAAACCACAATAATCACACTTATATTGGGCCGCTCTGTGTACTATCATATGCTGTTGAATTTTAGGTGTAAATATACGTTTATGACATATTTCACATTGCGTTGTGATTAAATGTGATGCGGGACTATGAAATCGTTGTTGATGAAGTTTCATAGCTTGTTGAGTACCAGTACGTTTATTACAAATTTTACATTGAAATGGCCGTGTCAGCAACTGTCCTTTGACACCTCTATCTGATGCGCGTTGACGTGTATACTGATCTGGTTGTGGAACTTGATGGAAATACTCGAAAGTGTACTGATTCGATATGGAATCTTTTTCTAAAACAGAACTATGAAATCGACGTTGGTGAATTTGCATGGTGTGTTCAGTTGCAGTTCTTTTACCACATATTTTGCACTGAAATGATCTGAATGGCCTGGGTGGTTTGTATCCTTTAGGGGATGAAAATTTATATTGATTTGAATTTGGTTGCAAATCTTCATCGTACCGGTCATTATAATGGTTATATTGATGACGATTTGAATTACTTTTACTACGTTGGTTCAATGTATATTCGCAAGGGGATGCCTCGGGCGTAGGAATTCCGTTAATTGAATCTGACTTCTTATTGTTCGGGGATATTTCTAGTAATAAAAATAGAGAATATATATTTAATATCAATGTCATGTAGGATGCCTACACAAGTGGCAGAAACTAAAGCAACTGACTTGATATTTTCACATTTTCATAGGTATCTGGTAAAAAACAAAGCTGAGATTTTTCAAAGATAGATATTTTAAATCGTTAAGGTCCTATTAATTAAAAAAGAATTAATAAAACTAATTATTGAAGAAATTTCTTTAAGTTCGGAGAAAATAAAAGAAAAATTAAAATGTTCACCCGTTCTCACCCTAAAGAGAACCTGTGGGACATGGTGGATGGAAAATAAAAGTTCGAATAAACGAAAAAGAAGAATTGAAACCATTTCAGAAAACGAAATTTATAAATTAGAATCTCTAATGCTTTGCAGATGAGCTGCTGATTTACAAAATATAAAATAGAAAATAAGAATAAAATTTAAATGAGTTGCTTTAAATTTTGCCACCTAAATTTGAAACATTTTAATTTTTCTTTTATTCTCTTTTTTAACAAATTAATAGGACCTTAAAGATTTAAAATAGTTATCTTTAAAAATTCTAAGCTTATTTTTACCACATACTTATGGAAATTTCAAAACACTAACTCAGTTGCTTTAGTTTCTGTCACATTATTAATAGAAACTAAATTTAAAAATATATATGTATATTATTTATTAATACACATTTTATCATTAGACGTATTTTTATTTAATATATGGTTTTAATACAATATTTTTCGTAATAGAGTTGAATTTTCGAAAAATTTTAAGAAACCGCAATACATATATGCATAAAAACCATTGGAAATTTTTATTAGTAAAAGGTTAGTGCTCACCAAAAAAAAGTTTCTTTTTTAATTATTCGAAAAAAAAACACATTATAGTTGAATTATGAATTAAAAAGAGAATATATTTTCTAAATTCGAAAATTCCACAATAAATTCGAATGTGAAAATTCAACGATAGACTGTCGGTAGGAAAATGCAATAGTAATATAAAAACAAATTTAAATTCTTTTTAGAATGAAATTGCAAATATGTAATTCAAAGATTGATTTAAAAAAATGAGGAAACATAAAAGCACATATTTATCTTGTCATTTTTTTTTTTTTTGTATTTTAGCTCACATATAATTTGTTTGTTTTATTCAAAATTTATAAACACTAAAATAAATATTGTTATTTATCAAACTTTAAATAGACCGATAATTAAATAGAGGGATTCAATTTAATTCGAATATGTCGCCTTCTCGTGTGATATGTAACTTGAATTCTTCAGCTTACTTAACAGATCAAATAAAATTAATTACAATATACATACATATGTAATATATGTATATATACATATACAGTAATGTGGAAAATAATATGGACACTAAAATTTTCTAAATGAGAAAATTAATGTTGTTGCATTTATTCTCAGTTTATATGTATGTATATCAGCTTTCAGTTGTAAATGTGATCAAATCCTGGAGGAATAAAAGTAAATACACAAAAATGTTCGACGAAATAATTAAATAGTGATCTAACAATCGCATATAAAACATCTTAGCGTTTATCTCTCATTCCCCCCCCCAAATCTCCTGGCTTATGTTTTTTGTATTTATGTATTTACTATTTTTGTAATTATTAAAAATTTACTGTCAGTTCAATATAACACACATCTAAAAATCGAATTCTTAAAACAAAAATTTATGGATAATCGCACATTCAAGAGTATCAAGCTCAAAATGGATATCTGAATAGAAAAAGTATTATCAAATTGATTTGAATCTAACCAAGCATGTGAGCAAAACAATAATATATAATACATAGTTATGTGTTATAGCTTTGCCGTATATAAATCTTTGTTTTGAATTAAGACTTTTTCTATTCGTTTATTCTTATTATTCTACGTTAAACTATAGACTAATGTGAATTATGAAAATTTGTTAGAGATATTAGCCAAAGTTGTCTTTACTTTAATTATTAACCTTATTTAAAATTCTATAATGTAAGGCAATAAAAGAAGTTTGATAAATTAAGCTAATTTCAGTTATAATATATATTTAAATATTTGTTACCTTCTTTTTTATGAGATCTCATATGTTTAAGTAGATCAATGCGCTGTCCAAATGCTAAACTACATACTGTACATTTATAAAAATATAAATCTGCTTCGTCCTTTTCTTCCTTTGGATGAGTATAAGAGTTAATTTTTTTAGTTTTGATTGAGAACGTGCTTTTTGGACTTGTGTCTTCGTCAGATATTTCAATAGAATCACTTTGTTTTAAGAAATCTGTATCTTCTCTGCTCTCATCGACTCCATAATCTTCATTTTCATATCCATCGAGATTGTCGTTTTCCTCATCGTCATCTTCTTCAGCACCGGATATGTTATAATTTTGATCATCATAGTAATAGTTGGAATTCGAAAACGTAAATCTTGACATCTCCTCCTCTCTGATATTTGACTTGTCGTCTTCAATATCCTCCTTATCAAAATTATCTGATAGCGGTTGTTCCCAATAGTCATCCTGAATTTCTTCTTTAATGTCAAGCTGATAGAGCTCTTTGGTTTGACTGCTAACGGAATTGTCGACCAATTTTTCATCATAGGTATCTACTAACGCTATTAAATTTTTTTCCTGTAATTGTTTAAAATCAAATTAAAAACAGCATATACAAAATTAATTTTATAATTTATAATTCAAACTTTTTCAAAACATTAATCTCGAGCCTATAAACATATTGTGGGCTTAATTGCAATCGTTATTGAAATAAAAATGTATGTTTTATGTAAATAAGGAAAGATATTTGGAATACCCCAAATCTATTGAACGGGAAAGTCGTATACTTTCAGAGGTCAAAGTAAATTGATCTTCCATTTGACAATGAGTTAAACTTGTAGTCCTTAACAGACCAAGAGTTAGAGTTAATATTGGATAATTGAATTCAAACGCCAATTTCAGCGAAACCTGATTCTTTTATTTTTTATTAATTAAACAATGTTGTGCATTGATGTCTGTTTGCCGATTGAGGCACATGTAAAAAAATGGCAGCTAGAAGCCTCTTTATTCTGAATAAGTGAGTTCCTGTAGGGGTGGTCACTCGCCACTACAGAAGGAACTAAATTGGCGACGCCAAGTAATTTTGACTGTCGGAATGACGGATTATATGGCCCCAAAAGTTTACTTCTGTGATACACCATATTTGGTAATGCCTTATAGAAAATTCTAGATAGGTTCAGATAACCTTTTCGAAGGCTGGGATATTTCCACGGAAGAGTCCTAAATGGAGATGGGGAAGAGTGCATCTATGGGACCAATGTCAGAGAGTCATATAAACGAAGATTTTAAGGATCGTTAAGGCCAAGGAATTATTCAAGAAACATGTACCGAAAAGTGCAATGTTAGAGTTTACGTAGGTTGGGCAACATTAAAGGCTTTGAGAGGGCATGTCTTTAGATAACATCTGATCAGCACGATCAGAATCAGATTCTGAAGTAATGCCAGCGTAGAGGTCGATGACACCTTCCTCCACTTTCAACGAAAGCTAAAACATTATCAGTTCCTGATTTAAAAAATCTGAAAAACCTGATAACTTCACCTATAGTTAGAAAATTACCTCCTTGAAAAAGATCATTTAGTAGTACGTAGTGGAGTAGGAGAACTACAAGACTGATTTAGCTCTATATAGAGAAGTTCTGCCCGAATTGATGACAGATGACTACAACTATACCTAATAATATCTTTAGTAATGAAGAAATATCTAGCGAAGGGGATTTTGAATCAGATATGAAAAGAATTAATAGTAAACCAACAGTTAATAATGGCAGTGAGGATAAAGATTGTAGTAAGCTCTTCTATAGACGTTTTTATTTGCTAGTTTGTTATAATGTTGATTTTAATCTTTTCGTTTTTGATTCAATTTACCTCGTTTTTCATTTACATTTACGAAATTTTGAGCTTTCGCAAAACTTTACACCGTATGATATAACACGTACATGTTGCAATTATTTACATTACTTCATAACATTCGCACATTTACATTATAACACGGTATTCGTATAACATGATTTTGAGTCGGTCTTGGGTTTTTATAATGTTCGAAGTATTTTTTAAATAGCAGAATTATATTTACCAAAAATAATTTGTATTGTGATTATATTTTAAACAAAAAATAAATAACGTTTTTCAATTATACAAGCTAACATGCTTGACTAATAGCATCCTTTTTGATTTCAGAGATTAAAAATCTTTGTACGCATGCATACCGTATAATTATTTGTTTTGATACATGCATTATATCGAAATGTTATGGGGGATATTTCCGATATTTTATCATTTCCTATAGATTATTCCCAGTTAATGGTTGAGTTACTTATAGTCAGTGTTGAAAAATTCAGTACTTTTGTACTTTTTTCAGTACTTTCTCATTTCAAAAATACCGCAGTACTCCCTCTACGCTTACATATTCACATATTTTATGTCCTGCGCTTTCCAACCATTAATGCATCGAACGCAATGCTAAAGTAGAATTAGGTTTAGCCCCGATTAGCCAATCGTCCACGAACGTTCGTTTTTAGAATACGAAAACCACTGAAAACGCTTGTCGAACCGTAATGTCATTTCGGCAAGCATTTTCATTGCTCTTCTCACGAACGAACACATTACGTTCCATCGACGTGACTTAACGGTGCTTTTACGTGTTGTTACGTTCCGAATCAGCTGTTTTTGTCGTGTATTGTGTGTGTATTAAATATAAATAGTCTAGTAGGTATGTATGTGCTGGCTTATAGACGTGAACCTACGATTCAAACCCAATGGCAGACATCTCCATCAAAACGAAATATGAAAAATATTTGTCCGGTGACTCCATCTGGGATAAACTCTGAGAGGAAATAAAATTGCCACGAAAAAGTTCCTCAAAAAGCTGTCGGTCGGAGTCGATTTTCAACAGCATCTCCCGCCACTCATTTACAAAATGAACACACACAAAATAAGTGGCGTGAAAAGTTAGGTCGTAACCCTGATTGAAGGGTTGTAATGAATGAATGATGTATGTATGTATAGCCATGGACATTAAATTAGCACAAAATCCATATATACATACATTGATTGTGATTTTTCTTCTCATTTGTATCGTAATTAGGCCAATTGTTTTGGTCTGAAATGTTGCATGATGACATCTGACTGTTGTTTAACAAAAAATATTACCATTATCGTATATATTTTTTGTTTTGATTGCTAATTTGTATCGGTACCTAAATTCCAGCTGGACAGTAAATTAGCACAACGTGCCTAAAAGTGTTTTAGGTACAAGTTTTGTTTGAGTATTTTTATTCTTACGGTATATTCTTTTAATTTTGTGGCATTTGAAGTAATTTTTGAATAAAATGGTACGTGGAAAAGATTGCTCACCATGATGGGAAAAAGCTGGCTGAAATTCTTGAAATTTCGAATTGCTAGCGAAAAATGATTTATAACGTCATCATTTCCTTCAAACCAAACATAATAATGCTGCAGAAACCAAAAATTGGAGGCCACGTGTCAAGATAACAAACCGAAATTGTTGACCGTGCTATTGTCCGGAAGTCAAAGAAGGAGACTTTCATGTCGTCACGCGATATTTTGAACGAAATTAACTCCCAATTCAGGTTAAATTTATTGGACAGGCTCCTATAACGACGTCTTAATCACAAAAATCTCTTTGGACGCTCTTCCCGAAAGAAGCGACTTCTACGAAAAGAAAAATATACTCAAGCGTTTAACGTTTGCTCGCATCCACAATGCTAAAGGCCTCCCATTCTGGAAAAAAATATTTTGGAGTGATGAAACAAAGGTAAATCGTATGGGACCGGATGGTAGGTAGAGTGGTTGTTCATGGGCCAAAATGTCAGACATTCAATCCACGCTATGCTTAAAGGACCATAACATATGTTCGAGGAAACACAATGGTGCGGGGAGCGTTTTCAAGGCACGGTGTAAGTCCCATTGTAAAAATGAATGAAAAAATGACTGTTATCAGTATTTGGACAATGTAAAGAACAAAATGGAACCATAAGCTTTTAAATACATGCCAGTTTTATTCATATTTATGCAAGATAGTGACCCCAAACACACATCTAAGCAGGCAAAGGATTGGTTTTATGAAGAGCACATTCCCGTTTTAGACTGGCCGGCGCAAAGTTCTGACTTAAACTCGATTGAAAAGCCCCTAGAACGATGTGAAATGTACAATTGCTCAACAAAAGTACAAAAATTTGGACGATTTGTGCATTGGAATACGGGACACTTGGTACTCGATTCCCAAAGAACTTTCCAGAAGAACATTGTCCCTTAGATGCCACGCGGCGCTTGAAAATATAGCCTACTCTACTAAATATTAATCAAATAAGCTGAAAATATTAATATTTTTACTATTTATTAAAGCACCTCATTTTTATTCCAGAAATTTTAATTTGTGCTATTTTACTGTCCAGCTAAAATCTGGCGTTTGATATGTTGAAGGTCTTAATGAGCAGACGACTGACAATATCATAAAAATTTTTGTTTCTTTTTAAAGAAGAATATGTATTTTAACTTCCTATGTTTACATTTTTTATGAGTAGACCTAAAATACTATAAAAAATATGATTGTTTTTATTACGAAGTTTTGTGCTAATTTAATGTCCATGGCTGTATGTATCCTTTACAAAAGTACTATTTTATGCAAGAAAGTACTTTTTCAGTTATAATTCAGTACCATTTTAAAATTTCAGTTTTGCAACACTGCTTATAGTAAGTACATTTGAGATTTTGAAACGGGAAAATGTAATAAATTTCATTAATATCCATAGAAAGGCGTGTAGAGCTTCATTATTACATTATTTTATATCGATTCGCCCTAAAGTGAAAATCTTTAAGTTGTCATTCACAACAAGAGAAATACTGGCAATGCATAATATTCCTTAAAATGTATTGTAATTTAGAACAAGAAATCAATCTACAAATACCTACCTAGATTGAATAGAATCTTACTTATTGGCTTGCCACTCAATGAAATTGGAATATTTATATATGTATGTAGTTATGTACTTATAGATATCTAATTGAAATTTAGGCATGAATGTATGTACTATGTATGTATGTTTGTTGTAAAGCTTAAAAAGGATTTTGAAATAAATTTAATCTTACGATCTTAACAGGGTGTATATCTGTGGACTTAGCACTGGCACTGTTCTTTGTTTCCTTGTGGCAGTTCCGATTTATTTTAGTCGAAATGCCATCAACACTTTTGCTATAGATTGTGATGAAGTGATGTTGCAGGTGGAAAAGAAATTCGGATACATCATACGTGGAAAAGAACGTAGTGGTGCCAATACTTTCGGCATCTTCTAGGCAAATGGAGCATACAAATACTGGCTGATCGAGTTCATTGTAGTAGACTTCTCCGAATTTCTTCCAATTCGACGGTATTGTTGCAGAACAATCATCTTCTTCTTCTTCTTTACGTTCTGTTTTTATTTTTTGTATGCCACTGTTTACACATTGCACTTCGTTTGTATTATTTCCAGTCATTTTTCTTCCCGTTTTATATTATTTTGATTTGTAAATATTTCCATTCAGTTTTATTGTTTTAAATCATAATCTATTTATTGTGTCTTATTGTTTTTAATATGAAAAATATATAAGGTTTTCTCCTTTTAGTTTAAAGAGTTAGCTTGGGCAACATTCCTCTTCTTATATATTCTTTATTTTTTCTCTCTCTCTTTTTCTCATTTATCAGCGATTCCACTCAATGTTAATGAAGCTGGTTTGTGTTATTTTCAATATTTTTATTGCGGGTATATGTGTAATGTTATGAATCTGTCATTATATATATAACACTGCATTATCACAGTGTTGAATTTTGACATTCTACAGTAAACATAGCATTATTTGGTATAAGATACCCAATGTTGCCGCAGGAACAAAAAAAGACATTACCAAAGAGGGAAAATAATAACAAAATTTATTTAATTCATATAATTTTTTATTATTAATTTTTCTGATGTTAAATTTTGATCCGTGATAGCTTTGGAGCGAAGCACAAAATATTATAAATATATTGACAAAGAATTTCCAATTTGTAGCTTTTTTGGGTGCGCATTTAGGTTAAAATGAACGTAAATAAACGGTTTTGCGAAAGTAATACTACCAAATCAGATGCCTTTTTTTGTTAGGCCCACGTTAAGATGACCTCTATTCATGCAATGCATTGCGATCGGATTAAAAAGAGGGAGTAGTGTTTGTAAATATTAGATTAGAATATAGTTATATAATACGTGATCGTCGTAGTCGAGTAAGTAGTGTATTGGTTTATTAGACGCGAGGGCACGGTTTAAATCCCCAGGTTAGACATATCGAACTAAACGAAATATGACAAAATATTTTTTCGAAGACTTCCTCTCAGCAAATTTCTGGCAAAAGCTGTAGGTTCCGCCAGTAATGTATAAAATTAACACATATAACATAAATGATGTGAGAAGCTAGGTCGTAGTCCTGACAGTAGGGTTATAATCACTAATTCTATATGTATGTATGTATAAGTGATAGAAAAGATTTCAGAAGGAAGAGAGTTCACCGTACGGATAGTGCTTCTAAAGAACGAATTCTGTCTGTAATGCATTGTGCCAATCTACCATAAACGACCATGCTTTACGCAACAGATTCGTAATACGTAAATATCTGATTTTCCCTGAAGCACCTTCCGTCGCAATAGCAATATGGTAGTGAAACATAAGACACATAGCGAAAGTGTTCTGATGAATTAACAGAATTGTATTCCCTACTGTGATTAATAAGAAGCTTCATCCTCTCCAGTACGTGGTCGAGAAGCCTTAAAATAGACTTCGTGCCCCATACAAGAGAGTTGTATTCCTTTTTCGGTCGGATATAAGTAGTTTAGTAGTAAACAGATCAGATGGAGTGAATTATTTTTTGTACCGTCTTAAGAAACCGAGGCTCTTGAATGTTTTTTCGACAATTGAAAAATATACTGGTTCACATAGAACATCATGACTCCCTAATATTTACACCACCCATAGCTATAGATTACGTAACGTTAGAGTTACGCTTGTGTGTCAATAAACATCATTGGGCCTTCCGTGCATTAAAGTCGACTCCATTCATACGATCTCAATCGGAGATTGTATGTCTTTTGGTCATATTAAGTCTCTTCGCCTCAAACTCCAAAGGCACGATCTACCAATAAAAGAGTATGAATGACAATGAATGAATCTGCATAAGAGTAGATTTTTTAAAGATGATTTTAATTTATTATTCATTAAACAAAAAGCAAAACTCTTATATAACTAAATGCTATCATAAAATAGCGATTACTTATCATCTAAAAATATAAACAGTTTGTAATTTCATGGATTTTATTATAATTTAATTTTATACAACTTTTTACAATTTTGAATACATATAAGCTACAGTCTTTTTTATTTTCTCGTTCTTTTCCAAATTAAATTCATTAAAAATTAATAAATAAAACAATGTACATGTCTCTATATACATAATATGTTTTACATGATAAAAAAAACATAATTCATAAGGCAGTTTTATTTTATTTAGTGAGCAGAAGAGTATATTCAATTTATTACGATTAAAATTTTAAAACAATAACAAGTTAAGAAATGATTATTATTCTATAACCCGAAAATATATAGTGAGCGACATAACATATGCACTATTCTTCAAATTAACAATCTCAGCTGCAGTTTTATCTATGAATCTAGATAGATTATAGGCCACTTTAAGTAATAACCAACCCGCTTTAACCAAAACCAAAAATGTGAATTTTAAAACAGTTTTTGTCCGGTACAATTAGAACGAAATAGTAGACAATAATTATGTGTATATTTCTTATTAATCCAAAAAAAGGTAATAACAAAGATTACCATTCAATGATATGAAAACATGATTTACACGACAAATCTCATCTTAGAGTTTTCTAAGAATGTAACATAAACCTGTCAGCTTTCAACACCGTATTTGGTAATTAATTTTGTTTTGGTATGTAACTTTAAGCAATTCATCATTCGATGAAACCATTCTCAAAATATTTCGCATTCATTTATTGGAAAAGGTTAAAAGATAACGTCAAATTTCCGTAATATGTATGTAGATTGACAAATAGAAATAACTTGGAATGAAATTTTCGACGATTCAGGTAGATTTCATGTCAGGCGAATACGTAGATGCTTATAACGACTACGAAACTAAATATGAAAATAATTCAACTGAAAAAGTGTTTATGTTTTGTCGCATACGACAAACTATTAAACATATTTATTATGATTCTTTTTGTATAACAAACAGATTAATATTATAAATTAGCAAAATAATTCGAAATTCGAAAGTGTTTGTTTAAATTATGATATTAGAACATGACTATCTAACAACAAGTTTGTGCATATGTTATGTCGCGTTCTATATTTAGAAATTTAGTGAATGTATTTGATATAATATTTCAACGAATTCTGTAAATGTTTTTAATTCATGAACTATAATTCAAAATACTAAAATTAAAAAAAAAAAATTATAAAAAAATAAAAGAACTTCTTATTGCTGGCAAAAAAAATAAAATAAAACAGTTGTTGGCAGCAAAATTAATATTGAAAAAATAGAATATAAGCAGATTATCAAACTGTTTATTGCAATAGTTTTAATAATAATACTATAAAATTTAGAATTTTACTACCGTTATTATGACTATAAATAACACTTAATAAAACGAAAAAATCAAAACCATTTGTAAATAAAAAAAAAACAATAAAAATACTAGATTAAAATTAATATTTAGAAATATTAAATTAAAATGAGATAAATAATAGAAAGAGATAATTGTTGATGTGATATTTATACTCTTTTTCTCAATATAATGTTATTGTTGCATTTTAGGAACATGTACCTGAGGCACTCCCGAATATTTGTTAATCTATTCGATTAACTAAACATGGTTAATTCCTATCGTAGGATCACGTTTGTTAATAATTCATAATATTGTTAAACTTCAGGCTTCGCAAATTAAGTATTCTTTCTGATGCACCTTAAACAAAATTAGTTGATAAATATGTATGTTCAAACAATGACATGACAACTTAATCTATAATAAATGACTTAAATGTATTTGTAAATATAAAATTATCATCAGTCGATATCAGTATTCTAGTGTACATTTGCCATTCAAATGGACACTTAGAAATGATAAATATTCTCAGCATTTAGTTATTAACGCTTATCTACAAATATTTTGTAGTTAAATAGAAATTTATGAAATTTCATTGATGTCTGTTGGTGTTACCGGTACAGCTTGATGGCCTTCTGTAAGTAAAGAATAAAAATAATTTGTTAATTAGAACGAAATTGGTATATTGGAAATAACATGAATTATATAATAAGTTAATTAACTACAACAATAAACTCAGGCGATTAAATTTGAAAAGTCCTACATACTATCATTAGATAATCTACTTAATAATCTAATTTTCAAAGGAAAATACATCATTTGTATTACGAAACGATACTGTTGACATATTCACTTGATTTATTGCAACAATATAAGAGAAAATCTTAATTTTTATTAGTATTTTAAGTTTAAAAATATATCTCTCTTTATAATATTAAAGATTTTTACCATTCAAATTTCAGCTCTAATTTTTTCATTTTATAACAAAAACTTGTTATGTCATTTCTATTTCATTGAATAAAAATATTTTTTTGTTTTATGAAAATATTCACACATTTTTAACAAAAGTGTTGATAAATACGAAGTTGTATTAAATAACGAAATTTTTAAAAAAATACGTTATTTAATTTTGTTTTTAACTACATTGTATAAGAACTAGAGCATATTCGAATACTCTCGGAAGCATGTGAATGCTTTTTACAGCAGACGTTTTACAATTAAAATATATTCTACTTATTTAAAGAATCAAAATTTAAATCATTTAACAATAGTTTTAGCAATATTAGTATCTTCAAATTTTATGGGTTATATTTGTTAGTAGTTAGAGAAAGGCAATTGAACCTAACAAGCCAATGAAATATAAACAAAATAATTTTAACATGACAAAAAAAAAAAAAAACAACACGAGCACAAAACCCACCTAGAGGCTTTAGAATTTTGGAAAACTATTAAATTTCAGTTTTTTCAGAACATGATGATGACTCTTCGGATTCAATTTTATTGGAATCAGATATTATGCTTATATTTTTCAATTCAAAAACTAAATTATAGAAACCAAATATTAGATCAGATATCAGAAATTAAACCCATAAAATATAAAAAATGTATTATTATTATTAATTATTTATTACGGTATTTAACTTACCGCGAATAGCCTGGTTTGCCTTATTCTTATCCTTAACAATAAAGGCGGCAGTTACCAAAAAGAAAATACCACCAAGAACTTCAACAAAACTGGTTGAAAATAGAGAATATTGCAGGGCCTCAAATTTAATTAAATCAGTATCCTAAAAAAGAAAAATTTACATCAATAATTTGCATAAGAACAACGATTATCAAAGCACTTATATTTACCTGTATGATGGCTAGATTTTGAGCTTGGAGTGACATTGTCGTTGAGGGCACAATCATCGACGCTTCAGTAGTAGACATTGTTGAATTATAAACTTCTCCCAATGTTAAGGACAGGCTTTCTAAACCACCAGCATTTACCAATTCAGAAGCTTTATGTGCCGTTGAGCGTAGATGTTTCTTAATTGCTTCTGAAAGCTGAAAAAACATAAATTATTTGTGTAAAGTCGCTGGAAAACCTTTAAATAAGTATCAATTAAACTTACCACTCCAACTAAGTACGGACTGCCAGCGTCGCCAAAAGCGTGCGATATCAATATTTGGAATGCTTCAGCGGTAGATCTTCTTGTCGGTACAACGACATACTATATTAAGAAAAATTTAAATTGAAAAAAACATATATATTAATTTTACGCCATTTCCATGCATATAATCTTAAAGTTGACAACATTTAGTGACTGTGCACACAATACCAATACATTAAAAAGCTTTAGAATACTTTCTTAAACATGCACCCACGATACCAGAAGCAAAGCAAAGCCAACACATAAAATTAGAACAAAGAAATTAATAAAAGCACTTAACAGATGGAGCCACTTAAGCATAACAACACAAACACACACATACATACAACTGATTATATGACATTTTTGTTGCAAACAAGAAAATTTTTAAGAAATTAAAACAATAAGCACAAAAAAAATATGCAACTGATCTCACATATTACCACTACATTTACATTTCTTTAACAGTATAAAAGAGTCTACTAAGTTCAGATGCGGTACTAAATTTTTTCGGCTTGTAGTTGTTTATGGCATACATTTAGGCATTTTTATACGAATTATGGCCAATTGTTGTGTTGTTTCTGCTCTTAAGTAGATATCGAATTTGAAGTATTTTTTTTATTTTAAATGCTGTTTAACTTAATTATTATATCAACAGAGTGATAATTTTTACTGTTATTTTAATAAACAACAACTACACACTTGTAATAAAACAAAAATGAAGCATAGAAAAGAAGCAATAGTGTTGGCTACATGGATAAATGTATACTAAGTAAGAGGAGTAAAGCTAAACAAAGTTAACTAAGTTACAAATGAATTTATAAGAAAAAAAAAATGAAATAACTAAAATTAAATAATAACATTAATAACGCTGAAAGGCCTAAAATTTTATTCCCCCTTTTTCTGTTCTAAGAGGTTTTAGTTTTTGGTCTCATGACATTTTATTTTGTATGGAATTGTTGTTAAACATCTTAAAAGTTTATCTCATTGTGTAATCCGTATTTTATTGTACGGTTTAATTGAAAAATATTATAATGAAATTAACACTTTATTGTTATAAAAACCGATGACTTATTAATCACCTGGTTTTATTTTCAACTGCTATTACTATTTGACATTTGTACTGGTTTGCTATTACTTTGGAAAATCCAATTCAATTTTTATTTGAAGCAAAGATACAACAAGGGATTATTTCTCATTGCAAAATCATTATACATACTTTTAATCATAGTACTCCATTGGCATTTATAAAAAATTGTAAATGTCTAATATTGAATAATAGTGGATAACATCGGAATTCTTTACGTAATATGAGTATGTTTTCTTTATATATCAACATAAACGATTTGAAACTAACAATGCTGATATGCTGTATGACAACAGCATAATAGTCAAAGGACGCAAAGTAATATGTATGTATGTATATAAGCAAAACATAAACTTTGAATTTAATTTCTATATAAAAACATAATCCATAATATATTTTATAATATGTATCACAAGCAATAATATTATCAAATTATTTGAAAAGTATTACTTCATATTATTGTTTATTTTCTATAAAGGAAACGTAAAGAAGAAAATGTCATGACCTGTTGTTTTACATAAATTACAATGCAAATTGCATAGAAAGTTTAAAAATTAAAATATTAATTTAACTTTAATTATTGATTAAAGATTAGAAATTTTATTTTTTTAATCAACAACTCTAAGGGCTTTAGGGGGAAATATTTCGAACGTAATTAATTCGATTTCAGATGCGAGCATTAATATTACTAATTAACCCCTTCATTTTTGTAAGACGAACGATATCAGAATCAAATAATACGCCTTAAAGACGATGAACTACTATTCAAAAACTTCGCCAACAATAAAATACATGACGGAAACAGTCTTTTAGAGGGTTGTGTACAAATAAAGAAAAAAGTCTAAAGTCATTATATTATGTGGCGAGTAAATATGCACATTATTTAGTTTAATTATAAAATATTATATTATATATGTATGTATGTATATACATAAAAGAATCCCCATCAAAAGGGTGTGTACTTTATATTATATACACTTTATGTTGTGCTTTTTGTGTAATATTGTTTAAAATAAATTATTTACATGTGCGAGAGTTAATATTTGTGTTATTGTGCTGTATGTGGTTTTTCGTTTTGGTGTATAGGGTATCTTAGAAATATTTTTTAATCATATTGAAGAGTTCAGTTATGTATTTACCAACACCATTATTAAAAAAAAAAAAGAAAACGTAAAGTCAATAGAGAACAATTAGATGGAATTAAAATACTAACAAAAACCTACATATGAGGAAAACTTAATAACGAAAGTCTACAAACATCAATATTATATTGATTAGTTGAGATAAACATTTAAATTATATACACAATATAATATTGTATTACTATACTAAACAGAAAAAAAAATAAATAATAATTGTAACAGTAAAAATTATATTCAAAGAAATAATATTACGCATTAAACAACATTTATGTGATTGATTTAGAATAATTAGCAATAATAAAATTGAATATCTTACCAGCAAAATATCAGCAACAATTGCCCAATTCATATTTAACGATAATTGTCCCAAAAATATTAAAACGTATGTAGCAATACTGTTATCTGTAACTATAATCATAGCACCCGTTAAAAGGGGCACACTAAAAATTAATCCGAAGGCACATATTAAGGGATCGGCGGTAGGAAAACATTTAACCATTTTTTGGGACAAAATTGACCCTAAAGGAACTCCAATTATACCAGCAATCATTGTAATTGCACCGAATTTGAACGATACACTAATTTATCAATTTCAGAACATTATGGAGAAAGAGAATAGAAGATAATAATTTTTTAATATCTTTGGAACAAACAAAATTAATTTTTTTTAAATTTAACCCAGCAAGAAGATAAATATACTTTAGAATTAGCGTTCGTACAAGCACGAGATAAATCGCGTTGATTTTTCTAAAAGAGCAGCAGTGATGATGGTAATATGTGTGACACAATGTCGCATCTCTTTTCGTAATAAAAAAATAAACAAAATCTTACCAATAAAATGTCTGCTACAATAGACCAACACAAGTTCAAGGCGACTTGGGCGAAAAAAATAAACATGAAACATAGCGTTGAATCGGTCTTGGGTAACACCAGTGCCATATACACCATAGGCGCCGAAACCAATAATCCGGCTGCACATATGTGAGGATCGCAGTTCTCCATCACTCTTCGCAATCGTTGAGCTAACATGGAGCCCAACGGTACTCCAATAAGCCCAGCCAGCATAGTAATCATACCAAACTTGTACGAAACGCTAACATTTTTCAATTAAATATTGTATCATTTTGTTAAGGTACCACATACATATAGCATGTGTATGTGGTTATACTTACTCATTTTGTATAAGATTTTCATTGCCTGGCTGCATCTTAAGACCGAGGAAAATAAATTTGGGTGCCCACCAGGCTAAAGCTCCAGCTACGAACGCCACACAGGTAAAACCAACTGTAGATAACACGAATGATTTATTCTTCATTAAATACTTCACGTCTTCAGTGTATGTGGTAGTGGATAAATTATGTGAGCCCTCGCTTTCACCACGCTCGGGATCCTTAATCATATAAATTAGAGCGACAGCAGCTATACCCAATATTGGTGTAACACGTAAGGCCCAACGCCAATTTCCAGCTAAATGGGCTGTTTCAGAACCAACAATGTACCTACGATATATGTACATACATATGTATATTAAATTTTAATCATATTTTGCCATTCATTAATTTGCACAATTTTACAAGTGAAATATATTGTTTTTCAGTGTCAATAATAATGTAGAAAGAATCTCACCAAAAAAAATATAACAATTATCCTACTACATTGATTGAATTTGAATGTGCATATCGCACAGGTTAAAAAGATCAGAATATTTTTATTTGTTTAATTTAAGAAATCAACATCAATTTAAATTGGAATCATAATTACAGAACCTGCATACAATGATCAAATAAAGTATAAATTGAGGAAAAAAAAAGAAGAAAACAAGCAAATTATATTAAAAGAAGAAAACTGACGAATTGATTTGGATTTAAATTTCATTGAGAGCATCTTGGGTTAATTGATAGTCAATAACGAAAGGTTATTACTTTTGATTGGCATTATAATATCCAATAATAAATATTTTCTTAAATTAAATTAAATTTTTATTAGGCAAATAATATTTACTTACCCGAAACCGGAACCAACTGGAATTGCAAAATAGAACACAGCCAACATTTTCGAACGCATATCGTGTACAAATAAGTCAGATAGTATCGTTGGAGCGATTGTACTATAGGAGGCTTCACCAATACCAACAAGTGCTCGAAACGTTATAAACCAACCAAAATTATTCATAAATGAACCAAGTAATGTTGTGGTAGACCACAATAATACACCGATTGCCATTATCCATCGTCTTGAATAACGGTCGCCTAAATAGCCAAAAATTGGTGCACATACCATGTATGATAAAACAAATACCGTTTGAAGGAGACCAGCATCATCATCACCGATACCAAAATCATCTTGTATATCATCCAAAACACCTACAAAATAAAATTAATGATATTATCATACAGAAGAAAGCTATAAATTGTTTAAAATGCTTTTATATTTACACACACACACACATACATATGTGTGTACATATGTATTGTAAAAAAACAAAACTTATACATAATATTATCATTTACATATATGTATTAATATTGTATTATTAACAAACAAATATACGCCACAAATATGCCTATCTCCAATATGTTCCAATAAAAATAACTTAAGAATTCAAGAATTTATAACATATACATACATATGTAAAAGTAAAATATAAAAAAACATATAAAAAATATAATAAATTGACATTGAAAGATATATTTAAAATAGGAATATTTATAGGCATATACGTATATACATACATACATACATATGTATATGCATATAGATTGTTTGGACAAAATTATGCCATCACCTTAAATAAGGTTAAGGTAAAAACACAAATTGAGTACATATGTACATACAATAGTGACAACTGCTAATTTTTCATATACATAGCAATGTATGTACTTAGAATTGTTGAGGAAATATTAAATGAAACATTTGTTTACGTTGATTTGTCGAATAAAATTTTGTTTACTTCTGGAATTTTTCTATTTTAAATTTTAATTATTCATAATATTTAACACAATTTTAATTTAAAACTAATACTTTATGCAGTAACAAATTGAATTACTGTACAACTTGATTAAATTGTACATCAAAATTGTATCGTATGAGGGCTTGATTGATTCATTTTCATTCAACCGACGATCAGTAAGATGCTACAAAAACAAAATAATAAAGTTGGTTGAAATATCGAAACGTGTGAAGTACATGAAGGATATGATAAAAATTCAATCGTGAAATGTTACTCAGAGGAGGGTGGTATTAGGGTTATAATCATACAGACCATTTAGGAAAACCTCACATAGGGAGTTTATTACATTTTTTAGAGTTTATTTAAAGCCCCATTTAAACCTTCAAAGGAAATTCAAGTATAATTTGACAATTTTGCTATGCTTAAGGATAATTAAAAGAATATTAATCCAAATATAAATAGTATACATGATTAGAGGTCTGTATTCTACACATTATGTCACTTGCATCAAAGAGAAAATTGACGATCCGTATTTAATTCGACCAAGTACATTTGGAGAGCGAATTACATGGTGAAACTCTAATAATAATGGTAAACCACCTTTTCATATAATAATCACCTACAAATTTATCTGCAAAAACACTCAGTTATAAAGCTAATTAAAAAAGAAATTGGAATAGAAAACTTCAATTGAAGTTCGCAAAATAGCCAAAGATTTGGATAAAAATACAAAATCTTTGCGGGAAATAGGGAAAAATATGGACCGGAACCATTGTACAATCAAAAAAAATTAGACAAGTACGTGAAATATACGATCCTGGAAAAATTGCTCGCGGAAGAGGACTAAAGCAACTAACAGACGCGGAGGAAAGTCTTGTTGGTAGCAGTAAAAAATAGCTGAAAATATCGCCCAAAACTCTGGAAAGTCACTAATTGCTAGCATCGTGGCAACATCTCTACACTAACACAGTTTACATGGCAGAGTACCACGTAAAACGTCTAATAGTGTTATCACACCGAGTGGTTTTAACGCAAAAGTTGGTTTTAACGTTAAAATCAAAAATAAAACCTGCTTTTACCATACAAAATTATTGTGTTAAAATCAACTTAAAACCTTTTTTGAATTGGTTTGGTTTAAAATCAACTTAAAACCTTTTTTGAATTGGTTTTAAGTTGATTTTATGAAATACAACCTTGTTTTATGTACTAAATCAGAGCTACCAGCTCTGAAATGGTAAAAACAGCTGATAAAAATTAAATAAAAACAAAATAAAAACAAAACAAATGTAAAAATATAGAAAGCCGGTTGTATACAAATGTAAAATTTCAAATAATGAATGCTACAACAATAATAAATAACAATATTTTAACAATAATATTAATAATATTAATATTATTTCTTAATTTTTCATATTTTTTGTTTTTTCTTAAACAAAAACATTTCTGTTCCGTCATGAATGTATGAAAGTTAAAACCTGATTTAAGAAAATTTGCAGTGTGAACGCAAAATCAGCTGATTATGGTTTTAAAGCTAAAATCAGGTTTTAACTTTTGGTGTGAAAACACTATAAGCAGTGGTGTTGTGCTAATTTTTTTTTACCGGAATGCGTTCCGGTTCAGCAGAAAAAAACGTTCCGGACTCCGGTTCACGGTTCGGAAAAACAAGCCGGTTCGTTCAGGTTTTTGTTCCGGTTCGGATTCGGTTCAAACCCTTGTTTATAAAAATACATATACAAATTCGTCAAAAATTAGAAAAAAAATCAGCATTTGTTTTTACTTTTTTTTCAAAACGTCAGCCAATTCTCGTTATCAGAAATCATCTTTAGTTCCGGAACGCGTTCCTGTCCAAAAAGGAAGTACCGGAACGACGTTCCGGAGCGTTCCGGCTCGACAACACCACTGACTATAAGATTTCAAAATCAAACCTGCGAAAACGTATACATTTTTTGAAAAATATATAAACGAGCCGTTATTCTTTTGGAGAAGTATATTATACACCGATGTAAATAGGTATTTGGAGCCAAAAAAACACAAATATTAGCAAAATAAAGCAAAGATAAAGCTTTCAACGAGAAACGTATGACAAAAACAGTAAGCGGTGGTTGAGGCTCAATAATAGTCTGGGATGCATGTCTACATCGAATTTTTAATTTAGTTTTTATTGAAACTACGATGAAAAAGGAGGATTATCTGGACATTCTTAAACAGAATGTAGCTCATATTGTTTATTCTACAAATGGCTGTTTCAATAGGACAATGATCCTAAGCATACCTCTACAACTGTGAATCCCCTGAATTAAATGCCTTAACAAGAAGAAGAGATAAAAAATGTTGATCAAGTTTGACCTAAAGCTGACATTATAGAATGAATAGAATAAAATAACTCTAGAATTATCTTTAAAATTTGTGGTCTACATGCCCAAGAAACTAGGAGCCGTAATAATTAAGTATTACATTAGGATTTCTATTTATTATGATTTGACTTTTTCTTACTTATTAAAAAAAATTATTTTTAGTTTAAGAAACAGTGAATTTTAGAATGTCTTTATTTCTACACAACTATATTACAATACATAGCTATATTACAATACACATGTACATATAGTTTACTTCCCAATTCCCTTAAAAAACTTTTACTTAACGTGTAAAGCTTGACTATCAGTTATAATAACCAGCTGTGTTTTGTATTCATTTGCTTTCAGAACGTATTGTTGAAATTTTATTGTGGATTCTTCTCTTTGCTTCCAATACCTTTTACAATTTTTGTGTTGAATATTTCAACCGGCTTTTTTAAAAACAGGTTTTTCGTTTCATTCTTCAACGTTTTATTTTATTTTCGTTTTATGACTTTTGTCTATCAACTCTGTCTGGCTGGGATGACTAGTAATAAAGTCAACCAACTGATTATATTAAATATTTTATTCTTGAATATAATTTTGAACCAATAAACTCCCCGCTTTTGCTTACGCCAGCAACAGAGAACTACAGTGAGAATTTCCGCTGTTTCATATGACTTTGTAGTTGAAATATTCTCATGATTGTTTTGTTCTCTTCTTCACTGCTCGTTTTGCAACGTTGGCAATATCTTGTTTCTTTTTTTGTATTTGTATTTGTAGAAATATAAACAAACATTACGTTGCTGTGACGAAGAGGGATATTAGCTGATATTGCGAACGTCGACAAGCCTTCACCCAATGTCAGATACAACATTCGATGGATTTTTTTTTTTTCGTTTGTTAGTTCGTTCGTTTTCTTGTATTCGGTTTTCCTCGTTTTAAACATTCCATTCATTGAGTTTTCGAACGGAAAAACAGCAACAAAATAAGTGAATAAGCACAATGTTTATATCGCATTTTATACTTTGAACACATTTCATGGTATACGATAATTTAAAATGAAAAAGATAAAAAAAAAAAATAATTATAAACAGCCGATATTTTGTATAGAAGAGTTTTTATTTTTTGTTTTGTTTGTGTTTGCGTTTGTGTTTTTCTCTCTATTGTTTTGGCTTTCTAC
Organism: Sarcophaga rosellei; assembly: GCA_930367235.1. NCBI lineage: Eukaryota > Metazoa > Arthropoda > Insecta > Diptera > Sarcophagidae > Sarcophaga > Sarcophaga rosellei. The sequence continues at coordinate 47,979,128 of OV884021.1, read as the reverse complement.
TGACATTTGGTTAAAATGTATGGACTGCTACGTATGAGATATTGTACGTTGTGATAGCGTTACGTCATGTTATTTGCAAACGGCATCGTGCGCTGATTGGTTGAAAAAATCGTACGATAAATTTTTCATTAAAAACCAAAAGAAACTGAGTACAACAGACCCAGAAATGTTGAACTAAACGATGACTACACATGTATGAATAAGCAGCAGCAGTAACTACGAAAACGGTTAAATGAATCAACAGTATTCAACCAAATACACATTCATACATACAACACATATATTCAACATAACCAGCTCTAACATGTATAAAACTTCGAAATACTATGATTGGAATTTTTTTACTATGATTGCACTCACACGTTGGCCGACTTATTCGCTATTCGAAACGTCTGACTGCATTAGTTAAATTTAGTTGCTAGACGTACATATGTATGTACATATTTATACTACAACTCGTTCCATCATCAAATCACATCGCGTTATAAACAAGTGAAATTATTAAATGCTTCTTTATTTTTATATATTTTGTTTAACTTGTTGCTATTGTTTTAAGAAAGGCAACAACAAAGTGTGTCGATTTCTGACTAATAACATACATACATATATGAATATCCGTAAAAAAACTATAGATTTTGTTTTATTCTATTTGTTTCTGTTTAATTTTGTTGTTGAATTTATTTAAATGATTTTATTTGCCAAATTGTTGTTTAGAAATAAGTAGTGTTAAATTTTGATTTTGTTTATTGACGTTTTCAATTTTTGCTTTGTGTTCATATTTTTCCTTGCAGTATGGCAGCAATTTGTATTTTGAAGGTTGTTGTCAGTTGGATTCAATCGGAATACAAATTTGTATACCCAGAACAAGTATTAATAATAATAAATTGAGGATTTCCTAAGGCATACGTAGCAAAACTTTAAAAAGGTATTCGAAAACAATTTTTATTTTTTTATTTTAGTCTCTTAGACTTTATTAAATATTTCATGTACATACATATATGTAATTGGTATGGGAATCTTTAACTGCAAGATCAACAATGTAAGGAACGCCTTAAAAGTTTTTCTTTTTTTCTCAAACAATAAGTCAGTGAATTCATTCTATTTTTAATACAAAAATTATAAATTGAACGAAATAAGTTTGCGATTTTCTCTTTTTAACGATATAGTACATACTTACATTACATGCATACATATATGTAATATATAAATATATTGCATGCACTTACATACATATCGATGGCTTAATATAGAAAGGTCGTATCTTACATTTTCAATGCTTTACAGGAGAAGGAAAAAACTTAATAAAATCTAATACAAAAGTGTTATGTTATGTTTCTTTTAATTACTGTAAATCAACTATTCGTCAACATAGGAACCTGAATTTTTCAGAGGATGTGTATGGGGGTTTTGTCTACCAGAATATGTAAAAACCTCGATTTTGAAAAAAAAACGAGATACGACCTTTCTATATTAAGCCATCGATATGCACATACATATATACTAATTTCAAATCTTTTTTTTTAAATCAATTTAAATACGGCCATTGGCATAGAAAAATAAAGTAGAGAACTTATTTTTATTCTATAAGGAAGTAAAATCAGTGGAATGAAAAAAATTAATAATTTAAATAAAAAAATTATTATTAAAATAGAATAGTAATGTTACAAAAAATAAATATGAATAATACATATTGCAATAAATAGATATAGGAAAACGAAATATTAGAAAGCGTGCAATATTTAAGAAATATAATTCAGGATGCTTATCATTTATAATAAAATATATTTGCATATACCATGTAAATGCAAAAATTGTATAAATATGACAAATCAGTATTGCTGCATACTGTTAAATTTTATAATTAAAAAGAAAGTTCAACATTTATTTGTTGAGTTATTTCGAATTTACTTGGCTTACGATCTTTAACCAAAAAAAAAACAAAAAAAAAAAAAAAGAATTAAAACAAATTTTGGAAACTGATTGGATATGAATTTTTTAAAAATAAATTTCATTCGCTAAGGGAAACATGTGGTAACAACAATTTGCCTTTACATTCTTTGAAGTTTGGATACTTTGAGGGCCTAATTATTTATTTTATCATCTTAATTTTCCCACTTTCTAAATCATCTTTACAATTATAGGTTACATTTATTTTTAATAATCTATTCTAATCACCAACGGCATCATATGGACTTGTTAACAATCTCTACTTTGGTATCAATCACATGTTAATATGACTTTTGCAAGTCCAACACATCAGACCTTGAAATTTTTTCAGTTCAATGTTCTTATCGCATAAATATATATATGTATGTATGTATGTACTGCTTGTATTGTATATTCTACGTGTTTTACTTTAGTTTAGCCCTCTTTTAAATATTCTTTTTTTTTTTATCAATTTTAAAAAGTAACTTTAAAAATGATTAACATTCACTTTAATTAAAATTTCGCAATTTCAGCAAAAGCATGTGAAATTTTATTGGCGATTATTTTGGACTAAAATTCCATTAAAAATTAATTAATTGCAATCAATCAATGTGTAATCATCATAGCAAAAGAATTTTTAAACAAATCTTTTTTGCTTACTTGTTTTATATGTATGTATGCACATATGGGTGATATTAAGTAATAATTGACCATTTTTTTTTTCGCTTGTATTATTGTATATACATACATACATGTACATATGATGTATGTTTGCATATCAGACATGAATGAGTTGTACTAGAATTCATATCAGTTGTTTAAGCAATTTTTTTAAGTTACTCTTGTACTTGCTGTAGACAGCAATCGTATGTTAAAATAATAATAATCAGCACCATCTATATACGTCACATTTAGACGCAGTTAGCTGATAAATTACGTCATATTCTACCATAAAACGAAAGTGTGCGGGTATTCGATTTTGATAACAGTTTAAATAATTGGCAAATCTTTCTTATAATCATTTCACAATTTCGGCAAGAAATCATCCTATGCACTTACTACATAGTATTCTTTATTGATTCTGGTAAAAGCTTTTTCCTATAGGTTGAGTCATAGAAGGATTTTAAGCAAACAATCTTGTTTGCATTCGTACATACGAGTATATATGTATGTACTATGGCGAGTTTATAAAAATACATATGTATGTAGTTATGGTATTTGTAATAAAACTGATAAACATGGTCTGATGTTTTTGTTTATAAATCGCGTTATTTTGTTTATTATTATTTTCGAAACTAAAAATAAATCTCGTGAATATCAGACGAAAAATTTGAAACGTAAATAATTGCAAATAATATTTACACAGTCATTATTGGTTTAAATTAAATTTTTTCTAAATAATTTTATACGTTTGCCTAAAGAAAACGTGTTTTAAATTGCTGAAAATATAGTCTGGTTTAATAATACAACTAAAATCTTAATTGATAGTCCCTTGGTTTAGATTATAATTTAGAAATTAGTTTTGAATAACGTAGAATTCTGACTGTAATAAATCAACGTCAAAGTCATACGTAAGTTAGTAATTGATAATTGTTTATAAGCCGAAAATTTCCAATATTAATCCAGGAAAAATACTTTTTCCCATATGACTGAAATTTTACAATCATTAGTTTATGGCTAATAAAACCAAATAATTCTTAATTGATAACTACGACACTAGTATCTATCTGCTTGTAATACAGGGTGTACTAATGAGATTAGCTATAAAGTTAATAAAATAACAATTTATTATACTCAATTTATTAACACTCATTCTTTATTAACAAAAATTGTGTCCATTTGTGAAAGCGCGTGTCCCCAATTAAGTAAATTAAATACTTAGGCATGTAACATGACTCAAAAAGTCATAACCCGCATAAATTCTCTACATTAACTTTTTACATATTCAATATTACTTTAAAAATTTCTTCAGTTTTTTTTTAAATAAGTCTACCAAAAATGAAAAATATAAATTATTTTATTTAAGATTTAAAGAATTTTTAAAAACAAAACAAAGCAAAACATTTAATTTCCATTCGTAATCATTTGTACTTGTTTTAATTTTTCAAAAATTCTTTGAAGCTTAAGATCTTTTGGAAGATAATATACAGTATTTTTCATATTTACGTATATTGTGTAGGTAGCACCTAAACACCAAATAAACGGATATTTCTTTATATGTACATATGTATACATTTTCAAACTGTTCAACTTATAAATAAATAAATTATTTCTTTGCATAACGGAATAGAGATTTGTTTAAAATAAGGAGTATAAAATTAAACAAAAATGCATATTTATAATAATATCTCAAAAATATATATTAATTGATCGACCAGAGTCAAAAGATACAGAGTTTGAAGAAATAATAGAGAAAAATTATTGTTTTTCAATAATATGTTTTTAATTTTGTGTGCAGAATGAGAACTCAGATATTGTATTAACGTTTTCTCCACAAATAAGTAAATTCTCATTGATGCAATGGTAGAAATACATATGTACTTCCATTAATAGTGTTTAAATTAAAAAAAAATTAATTTGCGACCAACGCCTACGTCATAATAAGTGGAATAACGTTCGATGGTCGGAGGAAATGAAAATTAAAAGAAAATAGTATGTGCACCCTAAAGAAAACTTAAGACAAAAATTATACAAAGAAGGCAATTAAGCGCTGGTAAGATGGGTCTTTTTAAAAAACTGGCCCCGCACGCCAACTAGCCCTGATATAATACGGTTTTATTGGTAGCAACACAAAAATGGCAGGTTTAGTGAGTACGAGATAACTCGTAGTTGGCAGCCTAAAAGGGAAGCTTCAGCACATTTCGCGTAGGACCAATTTTCTGCTAATTAGCGCTATATACGCAATAAAATAATATGTATTTGGTTTCTAGAAAATGAAATACCCCTAAGGAGTACTGTCGGAACAAAGCCATGAAAAAAAGCCAGCAAAAATAATAGTAATTCTTAAATTTTGCTCCTTTTGTATAGGAAAGATTTTCTCTTCATTATTAAAATGAAATTTTAATTGCAATTTATTGTTGAATTGAATTTATTTATATAAAATCGTTTATACCGAAATAGAAAAGTAATACTTTGAATTTGAGAATCAAAATTATTTAACAATAAAATTTCTTTTATTTACGTTACCACATACATACATACATATGAATGTGTAAACAAAAATCATATGATTTTAATTGCCATGTGATGGGTTCATATAATTGGTTTAAAATAACTTAATACTAATTGCTCCTATACATATGCATAATGATTACAAATACAAGCAAAACTGTATAAAATTGCATTGCAAATAACTTGATCAAATCAAAGTACATAATATTTTTAATGCTTAAATGAGTTCAGTTTCTGAAATGATTATGTTTATAATATTCCATAATTTTCAAAAAATTCAATTGATAAGTGCCTTTCATGAAGTAAAGGCAATGTATTTTAAATAGCAATACATATTTCATGTTTAAATATGTATTAAAATTAAGCTAACCTTAAAATTGTGCAGTTTATTTATGTTTCTGTTAATTATTTTGCAATACATTTTCTATTTATTGCTTCCAGCATAAAAATCCAAGTCAAATACTGTAAATATATACAGTCTTTGTCCAAGCCATACAAGTACGAAAAGACGAAAAGCAAATAATAAAGAAAAAAGACGACTTAAATGATGAAGCAAGTGGATGCATATTTATGTATTTTATTGAACTCCTCTTCAACTTGCTGTCAAATGCAAAAACCATAACAAATTTAGAAGAAAATTAGTATGAATTAGGGTTACCGTAAAAATATTTTAAAAAATGTTACAAGAATGGTATTTAAAAGAAAAATTATCAATTTTATTTTAAAATAAAAAGATAAGCTTTATTTTGTTTTAAATATAACAAGATACAAAAAGAAGTACCAATAACATAATAATGAAAGAGATATTTGCAATTCACACTACATTTAAATAAAAATACTATGCAATTCGAAATACTATTTATATCTCGTCAACGGACGCAACTACATACATACATACAAAATTATCAAACTACATGCTCAAGCAAAATTTTGACTCCTTCGACTTTATTATAGAAATTAAAAAGGAAGTAACTTTTTCCCTTTTAAAAAGTATAAAGATGTTACTTTAAACACCAGTAAATACATTCAAGATAAATATTTACATGATTTTTTCTCTTCCATTTATAAAACTAAAGTAAAGAAAAAAAAAATACTTTATTTTTATTGATATAATAATGAACGATTACGTTCGTTTGCACTTAAGTTGACGAAATATGGGTACATAAAACACATTATTGCACAATCTTTCCTTTCCAAAATTCCTGTCTTCTAGTCCCACTTGGAATAAATTTGCCTATTTTTCAAAATTGAAAAAAAAACTCGTTAAGTTGGTAATTTCTAACTAAAACTTTTCTGCATTAAGTACATATTCTAAATGTGTCCTCACAAGTTTTGGCATTCGCCTGACTTTCAAACAGCTTACACCATTAAATTGAGAAACTATTTCGAAATAATTAATATCTTCCTTTGACTTTATAAACATTATATCTAAAGATTTGGAAACATTTAATCTTTTATCTGTGATGTCAATTTTTTATACAATTTTAAAACATATTTTTTGATAAATAACAGTACTTTATGATATAAATAATAAAACAATAAAAGCAAATTTTCCTAAAAGGGCAATAAAAGGTTAAACTTAAGATGGAGTCCCAAAAAGTAGCAGACCCTCCATAAAAGGGTCAAATTGGCCCTTCAGCGTCACAACGGTAACGCTGACATGAACATTGAGCGAGTTAAAAGATATAAAGTTTAATCTAACAGTTATTTCCAAATATACCGAAGAGAGACCATTAAAGATTCATAAATAGTTAAGGCAAGCTTAAATGCAAACAAAATAATCACCGGTCAAACAATTCTTGTATCCTTGACCAAGAAGGCAATAATTTAGGCTGCAAGTTTTCACATATCGGTCGCTTGCTGTGCTAATAATATTTGTTTATATATATTTTTTTTGTTGTTATTCAATTCCTCATTTTTTGTTGTTTACAATTAAAAGTAAACAATATGATTCTTTTCAATTTCAATGAGAATTAAAAAAATTAATCAATACATATTTATTTTTCCGCATTCTCTATATAGTCAGCAATAATACAGGTTCTTTTCGCATAAATAATAATTTAATTGTATTGACTACTATTAACGAATGATTAAATAGTATGAATGTCTAACACATATGTACATAATACTAAGAAATAATGGCGGGAGATGGAAATGTGTCTGCTTACCTGCAATTGTAAAGCGATCCATATAATTGATTAAATTAACGAAACATAAAACGGCAACAGTGAACCATTGGGAGCGTGTAATAGAACGTACAGTAGTGGGTGGACAAACTACTGGTGGGACAGCGGCGCCATTAAATCTGTCGCCTTCTTCTACACTGTCAGTATCTGAGGGTGGCATTAGTTGCTGAGATGAATATGTGGATGGCAAAGTTCCAGCTCCGGTACGATCTAATAATGAATCATCGTTACTTATGCCACCGGTACTAGATGTACTACGTGTCATAGCTGGATTATCCATATTATTGGACACAGTTTGTGGTAACGGTTGATACGTTGGATACTGTGGTGAGGAAGTTTTTAGTCTCTGATTATTTGTGGAAGACATTCACGTGGTAAATTTTTCTAAGCACAGCACAAATATTTACTTTTGTTTTTATTTCCTTTTTCTTTTTGATAAACTATGTTTATATTTATATGTAGTTATTATCACTTTTTATTTATTCAATATTTTTAATTTTCTTCCCCTTAATATTTATGGGAACGACTAGCGTATAATGACAAAAAAACAAACGACGATGATATAGTAAACAATAAAACTATAAGAATTTCAAGAAAATAATCAAACGATTTTGCATCAAAACGCTACTAGTGACGTACTATGTACAACTATGTATGTGGAAAAACAATTTCTTTTTCTCACTTTTTCGTTTCTCTTTTCTAAAACACACGTTAGGTTATTTTTTTTTCTTTCTATTTTAACATCCATGCACAGCCGAAAGCAAACGTAAGTATATATTGGCAATTTCTCAATATTTTAAATTTATTTTACCACATTCGACCGATTTTCAAATGAAATATGTACTTTACTTTCAAAATAAACTTTTCAATTGTTGTATAACTTCAAAAGTCACTTGTAACGTAATTCTACTAAAGTTGTATTGTAAATGACGAAGATGATCTTTGGAGAATTGTTTTATATAATAAATATGTAATATTTATGCGAGTTTGTAAAACCGACAATACTTCTACAGCTTTACTGAACCCGACAAGTGACAGAAATCAACTGACGTTATTACTTTTTCGAATAAGTTGATTTCATCTTTAATGACGTTTATAGTGTTGTATTCGAGTGTAGTAAAATAATAGAAGTAAAGAAACTTGGCATTACTTGGAATCAGTGTTTCCAATTCTAGTTATTTCTAACCAAAAGTGGTTATTTTTTTTGTTCTTTTTATTGTCAAAAAACGTAATTTAAAATACAATTTAATTTTGCTAAAATAGAAAAATTTTAAAATTTTTAGTTTTTCTATTTTTTCAGGGACGAAGTTATTACAAAATTGTTTCCTTCTTGGCAACACTAGTGGTTGCACAAATCCGTTCCTTGAATAAAATAAAAAAATAAAAAATTGCACATTCTTTTTTCGTGTTAGATATGTATGTATAAATAAAAAAATAAATAAAGCCCCTCTTGTCGTTTAAGAAGGAACAATATTTGTGTTGTTTGTGGTATACAGTATCGGACAAAACCTAAGCACCCCCTCAGTACATTTTTTTAAAATGATCATTTTTTTTACGAAAACAAAGTTATTAAAAATGTTTTTTATTTTTTTTATTTATTTATATCCTTATTAATGAAAAACACAAACTTAAGGAATTCAGAATTTAATAAAAAAGAAGTTAAAATTCAAAAATCATTTTAAGTCACAAATATAAGCGGACAAAACTAAAGCACCCCCAATTTAAGGTACAAAAGAAACTATTGAAATCAATATTTCGTTGCGAATCCTTTATTGTGGATGCCACACGCACATCTTTTAGGCATAGAGGAGGATGTTAAATTATTAATTATTTCAGGTTATATTGCTTCCCTGGCTATTTTTGCGGCTTCAAATAAATCTTCTTTGGTTTTCCAATTTTCTCGCTTGATTTTTAAGTTAACTCCCACAAGTTCTAGATCGGGTTAAGATCAATTAAATGCAAAATATTCGATCAACAGATCAATTATTTCTAGGTTAATTAAAAAGTTTTTGCATACTGGTCGCACATCTTCTACTCATTCTGGAGGAAGACCACGTGAAACTTCGCGATATGAAGACTTCTGAATTAAAAGGACAATCCAAAATGATCCTACAGCGTCTTCTAATCACATACGAACCCGCTTAGATTTAAAAATTAGCGAAAGAACGATTCCCAGAAGGGAGGTAGAGGCCGGATTATTTAGTCGACGACCAGCAAAAAAACCTTTCATATCGTCAAAAAATAAAAAAGAGAAACTTGAATTCGCCAAGGCCCATCTCAACTGGAGTGTCCAAATATGGAGGATTGTGCTATTTATTTTCTGACGAAACTAAGTTTAATTTAAAGGATTCAGACGGCATACGACGTGCGCGCAGACGATATGATAGGTTTCACGATATGAAAGGTTTTTGCTGGTCGTCGACTAAATAATCGTTCTTTCGGTGTTTTAGTTTTGTCCGCTTATATTTGTGACTTAAAATGGTTTTTGAATTTAAACTTCTTTTTTATTAAATTCTGAATTCCTTACGTTTGTGTTTTTCAATAATAAGGATAAATAAATAAAAAAAAAATAAAAAAACATTTTTAATAACTTTGTTTTCGTAAAAAATGATCATATTAAAAAAATGTACTGAGGGGGTGCTTAGGTTTTGTCCGATACTGTATGTTGTAGGTGGTTGCTGGTTTTTTTTCTTAATTGTCGTTGGTGCTGGTGTGCGTGCGTAGAACGAACGAGAGAGAAAGCGGGGGTGTTCGATTTATTGTAATGTTGAAAACATCAGTAAATTTTATTTTTTTCAATACTTTTTCATTTAAGAAATACCGCAGTACCCCTGCGACGCTTTCAGTACTTTTTTATTATTACATATTTTATATCTTTTCTACTATTAAAATGGGTTATCAACACGTTCAACACAATGCTAAAATAGAATTAGGCCTTAGCCCCAGTTAGCCAAACGTCAACGGAACGTACGTTCGTTTTTAGAATACGAAAAGCAATGAAAACGCTTGCCGAACCGTAATGTAGTTTCGGTAAGAATTTTCATTGCTCTTCTAACGAACGAAAGAGAGGGGGCTTTTACGTTTTGTTACGTTCCGAATCAGCTGTTTTTGTCCTGTATGTGTCTAGTAGGTATTTGCTGGCTTACTAGACGTGAGCCCACACGATTCAAACCCAATGGCAGACATCTCCATCGAAACGAAATATGAAAAAATATTTCCCCGGCGATTTCCTCCTTCCTTCTGGCAAAAAACTCTGAGAGGAAATAAAATTTCCACGATAAAGTTTCTCAAAAATCAACACACACAAAATACGTGGTATACAAAGATAGGTAGGTCGTAATCCTGATTGAAGGGCCTTGACCAATTTTAATTATGTATGTATGTATATTTATGCATCTTTAACAAAAGAACTATTTTTGAAGCAAAAAAGAACTTTTTCAGTTATAATTCAGTACCATTTCAAAATTACAGCTTTGCAACACTGGTATGTATCAGTGATTTTTTTAGAATTTTTTCCTTTCCTGACATTTCTTACATTGGAAATTTTTTTTTTCCATGGCAGCCAGCACTGGTGAAAAAATTCGTTTTTGTTAGTTCAAAAATAAATAAACGTTCTTTAAGAATATAATTCGCACATTCTTTTTCCGTTTCCAGTTTGTATAAGTAAAAAAATTAAGCTACTTTTAATTTAATAGAAATACTATGGCGCGTGTGTGTGAGGATGGGATTTGTGTGTGTTTTGTTTGTGTTGCTTGCTGCAGGTTTGCTGTGTGTGGGGGGGAAGGAGAAAATGAGATTGAAGGGTAAAAGGAGGTGTGTTTGTTTGGGTTTGTTGTGCTGCACCGCACCCGCTCTTCGTTGTTGGAGTTTTGGGGGTACCCAATACGACGGACGGGAGGGAGGGTTTTTTAATTTTTGGAAGTGTGGTGAATTTTGTTATGGTGGTGAGTTTCTAGTGTGGTGAATTTTGTTGTGGTGGTGAGTTTCTAGTGTGGTGAATAAATACGAAATTCACCAAAGTGCCGTTATTCGAAATGGTACTGTATTACCATATAACAATGTACTGGGCACTGTGGATTGGACGTTGTGTGCCTAGGATAAGTAATTTTCATATATGTTAGTGGAGACATTCACCGACGTGCCTGGTTATCGTTATGTACTGCATTACCAACGGTGTGGTTTGTGTTTGGATTAAGGTTAATTATTCTCGATTAGTGAAACACTGAATATGAGCGTAGTGTTGCCATTGGTTAGTAAATTCTTTTTAAAATGCTAAATAAATAAGATTAAAAAATATTGTGTAATGTACAAAAAAATAAAATTTAAATTATGTATTTTGTAATAAATTTTTTTTTAATAATTTTTCTCTTACTTGTAAACTTATTCAAAGACAGAGCTTGAAAAAAAAAATGATAGGGTCTTCAAACTGAAAATGTTTCTTTTCGAATTAAGAAGGGCCTAAAAACTGAAGGATTTGTTGCAAAAACTTTATTTAATTTAATTCTTATTTTATTTATTTTTTATGCATAACACAAATTTTTTAATTATAATTTTTTATATGCGTAACGTTACACGTATACATACATCTTATATATAAAAATGAATGTGTGTTTGATTGTATGTTTGAAGTTTATAGACGATTAAACGGCTGAACCGATTTTCTTGAAATTTTCACAGTATCTTCCTGTATGTCTGGAAGGAGTTATAGGCTACTTTTTATGTTGATATTCCAAATGAGCGAGGGGCCATGCCCACGTATGCTACATACTACATACTTAATATTTAATTGCATTTGAAATATATTACTCATACGCATAGTAGTTACCCCTACAAGTATGCTATCTGTGATTCTTGATGTATAAAACCAAAGAAAATAAAGTGTAAAGAACGACGCGGGGGGAAAGATAGAAGGGAAAGAAAAAAATGTTGTAACCAACATTTGTGAAAAATTCACCAAATAAGAAAAAATATAACCAAAATTAAATTCGTAGACTTTTGTTTTATTTATTTTTTTTTTTCAAGTTTAAATTATCTATATATATAAAAATGAATGTACTTTATGGAATCGTAAACTATGCATTTAATCTTTAGCAAAGTTGTTGCGCATGAGCCGACGAAGGTTTCTAAGTTGGTATAACCAATTTCCGACAGGTGGCGCCACTGAAAATTCTTCGAAATTAATTAAATCGTAAACTGTGCATTTGATCCTGTGTTGAAAAGAAAAGAAAAGAAAAGAGCATTACTAGCCTCAGAATCAGCATTGAGACTGAAAAATCTTCGAGTACATGCCGCACAGATCCGTTCGCCTGAATCACTTGAACAATGAATCACTTGATCGAATGCGTACTACTCAGGCCCGTTCGTCTGAATCATCTGGACAACGGGAAACAAAATCAATAAAATGATTCAAACTTAATTGGATATTTGTCTAATGTCTTTCCTTCAAATTTATTTTAGTTTGTAGTGCAGCAAAGCGCGCAGGGTACAGCTAGTATGTATATAAAACGAATAATTAATGTTGTTAATAAAAAAATATTAAATCCATAATTAAAATATTAAATCCATAATTTGCTTCTATTTTCATGTCATATACAGAGCTGCTATCCATATCTATGTAAATTCTTCTTCAGCCAATTTTAAAATTTTAATTTCGTTAAATACATGATATATGTATATGGAATTTATGTACATATATATATATTACATCTCTAGCATCTAGTATGTCTTATAATTTTTAGAAAATTACGTTACTGTGGTAAATGACATCTGTTTCAAACGATTTTCTCAAATTTAACACAAAATATAGACAAGTTGTATATATAGGTTTTTAGTCTCAAATTAAAGATTTTTGCACACAAATTCAATTTTTTTTAAACCAAATTAAATTTTCTTCAAAAAAAATTAAATTTTATTAGAATGAAATTAAATTATTTTCAACACAAATTAAACTTTTTGTGTGTCATATTAAATATATTTAATTTTAAATTAATTTTTTTTGTTTTTAATTAACTTATTTTAACTTCAAATTCATTTTTTAGTTAACGCAAAATAGTTAAAAATATATACAACTTTTAATACCGTAAATTAAGATTCTTAATAGTAATATAGTTATAAATTTGATATAAAATATTCATTGTAACTGTTCTCCAGATGCAGCTAATTATAATGACATGGTCATATCAACATAGTAATTATTACAATCAGACGGTGTTACCGATTCGACGGAGATTTTAATTACAGTTACCAAGTACATAATAATATCGGGATCAGCTAGCAAATTGCGTACACATAGTTTAGTTTTTGAGAATACTTTTTCTATTGGGTTTAGTATGGGGGGAGTATGGAGGAAGAAAAATATGCCCAAACTCGGCAATTTTATCTTTCACTATTTATGTTGATGAACTCATTACCAACAACATCAAAATGTAGATTCTATGTTCAAGAAATACTGAAACTATGCGTTGGTAACAATGTTTGTAGGGTTAACGGTTGAACATTTTTTAAACATATTGATGAATGGCAAAAATTATACAGTCACCTTTTAATTTTGTACAAAGATTAAGATATTCCTTCATTTAAAATAATAAAAAATTAATTTGAAATGATATAAATTGAAATTGAAAAGAAATAAATTTAAATATAAATGAAAAAAATTTAATTTCAAATGAAAAACAATGAATTTGTATTAGAAATTAATTAATTTGTGTTAAAAATAATTTAATTTTTTTCGAATAAAATTTAATTTAATTTGAAAAACATTTAATATTAGTCGAAAAATCGTGAATTTGAGATTAAAAACCTATATTTCAAGAAAAAAATCATGAAGTCAAATGAGCAAAACGGTAACATTATATCAGGATATTCTAATAAAATGTATGTAACCAGTCATTTGACCGGTCACGGTCAATTAAGGCGATCAAAAACTAAAATTATGAAAATTAATAAAATGTGTAACATAACAACCATAACCAATACGCTGCCTCCTACAAATATACTTATGATACTTTCAATATTTTATAAAATACCACTTGTAGAACTTGTGAACTTAAAGCTAACAATTATAAAAATGAATTATTTTCATGATATACATACATAATTTGTAATTTAAGTGATTTTTGTCCACATCTGTGGAACCAGCATCATTTATAGATTGTTCACTGATAGAAGAAGAATGATTCGATTCGTCCGAATCACTTACCTTCATTCGTCACGATTTTTTCGCTTAGTAATCTTCTACTGTTCCAGACCAGATATGATTAAAAAATATGTCCACTCAAAGCCTTTAGTGTTGTCTAAATAATAAATTTATGTGTATAATAAATTATAACTCTCGAGCTCTTCAGGTATGTGTTTTTAGTTCAGTGTCCTTAACAACCCCTTGAACCCCCGCCTAAAAACCACTACATTCCATCAAGAGGCTGTATGAATCCCTGACATTTGTCCCAATAATGAAGATTCCTGTACTCGTGCTCATCTTCACTTTGTGAAAATAGTCCAGTCATCGAAGAGTTTATCTGAAGCTATCAGATATAATCACCGTCTGTATATTGCAGAAGCGAACTCTTGCAGCCAAGGTAGTTCGTCATTCCAACAATCGAAGTAACCTTACCTCGCCACATTAGTTCCTGCAGCAATACTGAGGAACCCACCCAACAGGAACTCTCCAGAACTAGCTCATTCAATCTAAAGAGACCTCTAACTGCCACCTTACTCACATATTCCTAAATCGGGAGCGAATGAAGAATGACATCTGGAGCTGCCTGCAGTATGCTTCCATTGGCACTTGTGATGCCAACAGAGACACAATTCTGTACTATAGAAATAATGTTTCCTTTCTCTAATCTGTCGTTCGGAGCTGACATTAAACTGGAGACCCAGTCAGTCATCGACTAAAACAACACGTACAGTATGGGTGGTGCGAGATCCAACTTACTAAACGTTTCTGCTGGTCAATAATGTAGTGTGTATGCGTGATAATAAATAGTGATGGTAATTAGACAGGTCTATTGGCATACTCTGAGCGGACGCTGGTTGATGATAGCAATACGGGCTGTATTTTGCTTTACGGCAGTGTGATCTGGGCAGAAGCATTAAAGGACGACTGTAGAATGAAAATTTTATTATCAGTACAACGAACCGCTGCACTTAGGGCGGCATCGGCATATAGGACTGTATCTAAGTCAGCAGTACTAGTAATCAGTGGTGTAATACCTATAGGTATTAGGTAGGTAAGCGAGCGGAAGAGGGTGTGGGAGACTGAAACGTAAATGTCGACAATGAACCATACAACACTGGCCAGAGAAATGGAACACTGAAACGAGTGATAGATGGACGGCAAAACATCTCCCAGATATTACCCGCTGGATTGAGAGGAAATTTGGTGAGGTTAATTACTATTTAACACAGCTGTTATCCGGTCGCGGTTCATTTTGTAAATATCTGTTTAAAATCGGGAAGATGACACGACCAAATTGCATTTATGATAATGGGTCGATTGATGATGCGAATCACACTTTATTTCATTGTGAGAGATGGAGCTTAGAAGGAACGAATCTTGAGGCCAAAGTCGGTGTCTGTACTGTCGAAAACTTTTGCGAATACTTCTGAACAGCGAAGAAAATTGGAATAGCATAGCCAGTTACACTGAAGCCTTGCTGAAAGCTAAGCAACTTGACTTGGATGAGAGAATTATAATAGATTTTGTTGCGCAATCCGTACGCGGGTATGAATATAATGCTACGGTAGTTCCGAAGTGGGCACAAGCAGTCCAAAAGAGGAGGGGAAGATTTAGTGTGTGAGGGCCCCACATACGGTGGATAGTAACGAATTCCTCTATGATACGGTATACAAATCATTGTATATTGTGTTGTAATTATTATAGTTTGATTAAGAACTGGCACAAGTCAATCTCTTAGGAACTATTCCATGCTTTGAAAGATAATTCATATTCCAGCTATGTGAACAAAGACCGGAATGTTACGAGAACTTGCCAAAGATATTATGAATAAACAATCCGATTTGAAATGTTAAAACCATTTGTACAGATATCTGAAGCGATTGATGAGATAATGATTGCTTTGAAATACAGCAAAATTTTACCAGTGTTGAGAAAAATTGTTTCTCGAATTGGAAGAAGCATTGAGAATGGCGGTAGTCTAGTTGGTAGTGTGTTGGTTTATTAGACGTAAGGCCAAGGTTCAAACCCCAGATCACACATCAAAACGAAATATAAAAAGATATTCCTTAGGCAACATCCTCTCAGTAGATTTCTGGCAAAAACTGTGTGAGTAAATAAAACTGCCATGAAAAGTTTCACAAAAATATCTGTCGTTCGGAATCGACTTTAAACTGTAGGTCCTGCCACACATGTATAAAATTAACACACACAACATGAGTGATGTGGGAAGCTAGGCCGTAATCCTGACTGGAGGGTTGTAATGGCCAATTATGTATGTATGTATGTACAATACAGATGAAATTTAATCATATCATGGCTTGTGATTAAATTACACCCCCTGAATAGCTCTTAACATTTCTCACAGTGCATAATAATATTCACTTTACGTCCGTGTTAATTTGATTTCTTTTAGATCTTGCATTTGTTTCGAACAGGTTGGATACAACTTGAAGATACGATAACACCTGTACAAAAGTTAAAACACAATTTAACATTAGCAACGAATATGAGCAAAAGCAAAGCTTTTAAGTTCGAATGTCTGGTTTTAAGCCCGTTTGAGGTTTTTATTTTTTATTTTCTTTAAGACAAATCACTTGAACTAAAAAGCTTGACTTATGTTTCTATTCCGCTCTGTTGTATTGCCAAGAAATTATACAGTTTTAGTCAGGTTTGAAATGTTCGACTGTGAAGTAGTGCTTTAAAACATAAGAGAGCAAAAATAAGAAGGAAATAAGAAAAATATTTTTAATGTTAAAAATGGTGTAATCATAAGTCAAAATACGAATTTATTTCTTCTTCTCTGCGTATAATATTTTTTAATAAATAATTATTTACGGATTAAAAGAGTGATCTTCCTCAATTTGGAAAGGTTAAGACTTTCCTCTACTGTGTTGGATATTTGCAAAACACATACCTTCATAAATATTTCAAATATTATTAATTTAAATAATAATAATAATAGCAATAATAATAATAAATACAACAAAAAGTGAATGAAAAATATTTCGATTATAGAGCATAAAAGTTTTGCATGTGAAAAATGTTTAAAAATTGAAAATCTATACCAAGTGGCATAATGTATTAAGCATTTAAGCTGCAAACTAAACAAAAAACATATTTGAAAAAATAAGAACGAAACCTTAAAAATTTATAAATATCACAGCAAATAGCAGTAGAACTATTCAAACAACATCAACAAATTGAATCGATCAAGCGTAAACAAATTCACCGTCAAGCGTATTCATCCTGCATTTGTTTGGCAACGAATTCATATGAAAAAGTGTAAAGTTTTGTGGATTTAAAAGTGAATTGTACCTAAAACGTAAGTATTTTTCACATTTTGTTTCTTATTGTTGATCGCCCACATAAAAGATGATAATAGAGAATGTAGAATCAAATAAGCGAAAAGTATCTACAAAGTTGAATTAAAAGAACAAAAACAAAAAACAAAAATAAAAAAACAAACCAACAACACCTTGATATGCATCCGTTTTGCGTGTTTAAAATTTTAAACATGAAGAGATGTATTTAAAAAGTATTATTACTATTACGTTATTACATACGTGCATACATATACAAATACATATTGCTAGTTATGTATGTATGTATGTATGTATGTCTATAGTAGTTAAAAATGCATATTTGGACTTGGAAATAACAACAAAAATTACCATGCACAACCTAAACCAGCGTTAAGTCACTATTTTTTTTCATAAATTTTTTAAACACATGCTTATTTGTGTTAGTCTGCTGGTATGGCTTTTATACAGTACATACATATGTTGTATTGTATACATTCAAACAATCTATCCATCCGTCCACATCGACATGTGCCTTTAGTTTGGAATCATTTCATTCAAGTTTGTCTGTCTATTCATCCGTCTATCCAAAGTGGAGAAATTCTTATTTTTATAACTTACAACCTACTTTGTTCTAAAGTTTTGAATATTTCATTTAAATTTTTGAAAAAGATGATCGTCATTGTTAAATACGCACCTTAAACAGACGTTTACAAAAAATTTCTGCTTATTACGAATACATATTCAAAGATCCAAACCCAGTTAATAAATCAAATTCATATTATTAAATGAATCATTTTTAGACAGACCTTTAAATATGCGCATTCATTCATTTACAAAATCTAGAAGACAGACATCATTTCTCTTTTTTAATACGTACATATTGAATTTTAATTTCATTCAATTATAAAAAAAAAAAATAAAATCAAAAAATAGATATTCAATACTTGGTAATTATTGTAGAACTATTCACTATAATTTCACACTTATATTTCGGTATGATTGTTTTCGACTTATCTACATACTGCATGTATGATTTTTTTTATATTTTAATCACCAGTAATTGTATAATAAAAGATCTAAATTATTGTAAAATTTATTACTGATTAACGTTGTTGAAATATATGAATTTAAAATAAATTTTACATCCAAAAAAAAAAATTAAATTTTATATCAGTTTTGTCTACTCAGATATGATTTGAGTTAATTTTTAAAACTCTAACATTTCAAATACTTATGTTCCATATGATATATAATATTTTCACCTATAGGGCCATTATAACAATTTGCCGTTAAACTTTAGTTTAGTTAAAGGTATCTTTAGCAAAAGGGAATTGTAAAGTTACTTTTAACTTATTTTCATTATTACAACTTACAGATCAAATAACTGTTTTTAAAAATATGGCAGTGCAGAAGCAATGTCGATAAACCTGCTCAATTAAACAGGTTCTTTTTTACACACAGTGGCAATGAAGGGCCTCTTTTTTATTGTTGTATATGCTCATTTTGCTTAAATTTGAAGTTGCCATATTGAAAATAATATATAGATATGGCAAGTTCAAACATAAACTTAGCTTTAAAAGTTACCGGCAGGATGATCCTCCCTTTAGCTTAACGCTGACTTCTATCTTATTGTCCACTTATTATAATGAAAATCAATTTATCTGCCCGTTAAAATCCTCCCTTTAAATGACGGCAGGTTATAATAATGCGCCTTAATCTATTATTTATTTATTTTCTCTGAAAAGTTCAATTACTCCTGAGCTAGGGACTATTAGTGATCGTTATTCTACTGATTGGTTAAATTTGAATTACCAACTCTGGCAGCTTTAATTTATATTTCCTGATAATAGCCAGCGTATCATTATAATATTTTACTTCATTATACAAAATTTTTATTACTTTGTACCTTTAACGTCATGCCCTTATTCTCCTTCTTATACTTCGTTGTTTAAAATTCATAATCAAGAGAACAAAACTTACGCCTTTAAAACTCTATTTATGCCTTACTCATCTAAGTTTCAATAAAATATTATAAATAGATGTCGATTTTTTTTTTTAAATTATTTTCAATTGCTTCTTTTGCTTGTATTGATTTCTATTGTATGGACGTACGTTCAATTCTTACAACATAAACTCGTGTCGAAAAATCAAAATACTTGACTGACTGACAGGAGACGTTTATAACTTAACGATTTTTGTTTGTTTGTTTCTTTTTCATTAAATAATATCTACGAGTACATGGTATGCCTTTAACAAACATTGTTGGTTTTGAGCATAAAAGAATTCCGTATGTGTTTTGAATTTTTAATAAAACGCTTATTGATCGTTTATTTTTCCTATTTTTCAAATTTCTTGGCATCGAGTCAAGAATTTTATTTGTCGGTTTTAGTTTCAATTTTTTTCTTTCGTTTTCAATGTATTTACGTTCCAATAATTTTAACGTTTGAAAAGTGAAAATTGTTATTGAATCCTGATTTTGTATAACATACGTATTTTGTAATACATACTTACATACATAGACATATGTACAACTTAAATTACACCCGGAAAAGATTGGAACATTTTTTATGGCCATTATTACAACTTGCCGTTAACTAAAGGTAGGATTTTAAGGGGCAAATAAATTGTTTTTCATTATTATAAGTACCCAATAAGATAGAAGTGAGCGTTAAGCTAAATGGAGGATCATCCTACCTTTAACTTTTAAAGTTAAGTTTATGTTTGAAAATAAAGAGTCCTTTCGTTGCTACTGCGTTTAAAAAAAACTTGTTTGTTTGTTTGTGCTCCGGCACTATCATATTTTATACTTTACAGTTCCCTTTAGCTAAAGGTATCTTTAACTAAATCCAAGTTTAACGGCATGTTGTAATAATGGCCCTTAGTTTATTACAAACAATATTAAAACTGATCATGGGGATCATCAAATTGAGTACAGAAGGAAATACAGCACTAAGGAACAAACCCATAGATTGATGCATGCATGTCATAAGAAGTGCATTCGACAAAAATAAATACTGCTCAGCTTTTTTATAGACCTACCTAAACATTCGGCAGAATTTAAATCCAAAGAGTAGTACATAAATTGAAACGAAATTTCCTACTAATTGAGGCGCTGTTGGAATGCTATACAATTGGTTCGACTGTGTGAGTGCGTCCCAGCCTATAGTAGCCGGCGTTTCGTACAACAGTATACTTTGGACATACTATTGAGCATTCATATTCACATTTCTGTCTTTGCTGATGACACTGCCCATCTTACCAAGCATTAGTATTTCTGGGAAGTGGCTCGGTATTTACTGGAAATCACTTTCCAGCAAGGGAAGTGATTACATATTTGGAGAATTAAAGTGAATGGACATAAAGGTGTTCACGTTACGAAGGAAAATATGCTCGTCTGTCCGAACAAATAGTGCCTCAACAATCGCTTAATAAATGCAATGGTGTTCGCCTTGATAGTCAAATAAAAACTTTTCGAATTACATTGGCTAATTGGTAGCAACCCCTGCTAGAGGTTGGAATGTTACATGTTACTATATACTATGATTCACTTCTGAAACTATTATAATGTTATGCCATTCAGTTACTGGGAACTGCCTCAGCTTTATACATGGGAAAACTTCAACCACGTCAAAACAGCAGCTCCTTTTTACATCAAAAACTCCTTCTTTCATAAGGATCTCAAAATCACCTCCAATTTCAGATATTGGACAGCATTCTGAGAAATGTTTGAAGAAGCTCGCATTCGATCCGAATTATTAAACTGTCATCACCTCGTGCGCCTAAAGAAGAGGGACACTGCAGCCCTCATTCGCACATGACATACAAAATTGCATACAAACATAAAGACCTTGTTATAGCTGAATTATTCCCGATGTTGGTTCAATCTAGTAGTAATAGTCGCCGTAGTCAAGAAGGTAGTGTGTTCGCTTATTAGACGCAAAAGCCTGGGTTCGAGCCCCCGGCCAGGGCGACTTCATCTCCGCAGATTTCTGGCAAAAACTCTGAGAGTAAATAAACCTGCCATGAAAAAGTTTCTTAAAAATCTGTCGTTCGGAGTCGATGTTAAACTGTGGGTCCCGCCACTCAAGTATAAAATTAAGGCACATAACATGATTGGTTTGAGAAGCTGGGAAGCAGTCCTGACTGAAGAGTTGTAATGGCCAATTGTGTCAATATAGTTGAAAATACAGAACATTTATTATAAGGGAAAACAAAGCTTTTTTTATGTTTTATATTGGCTGTTAATATAGTTAGATTAGCAAAATATTGCTCTCAGCAGTGTTTTTGACGAAGTGTATAATTCTTTGAAATGAACAGAAAAAAAAAATTTAGAATGAAATTGAAAAACAAATAAATACTTTACTAATGATACAAAACTAAAAATACATTTTATATTCATTCAAAAAGTACGTGTTAATTTTGATTATAAATCTATAATGTACTACACATCTTATTATGACTCGCAGATAAAAAATGTTTTTTTTTTGCAAAAGTTTAACTACCTGACTCTCTAGCTCGCTGATTGATTTGATGATATTGGGAATAAAACATAGAATTTCTTGGCAATAACCTGGTTTGTGTCTGTTGTCTTGAACATTATGACAAATAATAATCAAAACATTGATTAATAATCGAACGAATCGATGGAATATACGAAATATCGTTACTGATGTTTTCTTATACTCTTATGGTAAATTATTTTTATAGATTGACACATAAAACACACACAAAGAAAAGAGACTTTTTTATCTCTTTTTTTTTATACGCATTTCACATGTGTGTGTGTTTTTTTTTTAATTTGTGATTCGAATTTATTAAATTGTTGTGTGATTTACTGACAAAAGCTTTTATGATACATACTTCTGAGGGGCAGCGTACAGAGTTTGTGGCAGTTCATTAAGCTCATCTATAGATGAAAATAGGTGAAGAGTAGTTCCTTCTCCTCGAGCTTCAACAGAAACCGTTTGTTAGGTATCCAACAGCAATGCATTTTACATGTACACCCATAATGCAATGTTTCGCTATGACCCCGATAAGCATGCTGAGCATTTTCCTACGAAGTCTAAGAAAACTCATGGTGCGCCCTTTGTGGAATTTTGGCCAGATTTTCTGCGTCATTTTGCCCGTATCCGTGAGCAGTATTTGATTCATGCCATTAATGCTAGCCGCTAAGAAAAATCAAGCGAAAAGGGACACAATTTTCAGTGTCAAAGTAGGTACAGTGCGTAATGCATCACTCACAATTATGCAGTGTGATCTTTGCAACCATTGTATCAGGAACAAGTTAACTGTCCTGCCAAGGAATTGCTACCATACTAGACAGCCATTGGTTAAGATATTCCTGGCCACTGCAGTATAATTTCAGTGCGTCATCCTATTTGTGCCTGGGACAATTTTTTACAACTCTTCCTTACAAGCGCAGAGCAATCGAGGTATTTTTTATTCTTTATTTTCCAGAAAATATGTCTCATCCAACGAAAATGCATCGTTTGTTCTAGTGAGCGGTGTTAAGACCTTCCTTTATTATATGCTTACTGCCCTGAGGATATGACATTTCCATCTGCGATCTGTTGCAGATTTACATCTATGGGCCTCCTCAAGATCTTCAGCAGGAACCAAGAGAGACATATGAGCCTACAATTCTTAGGTGTAGTATGAGAGTTTCTCCTTGGTTTCGGTGTGAAGACCACACTTACCCTGCAGCTTTCAGTTGGCAAATGGTTAAGCAAGTAAAATCTGCCTGAGAAGCACTCAAGTTTTAGATGCTGTAAGAGGGCAGGATATATGTATTACACTCGGCCCCGGGTATTTAAACGGTTTAAATGAAGTGTATTCTCTCTTGTTTCATCTCTCAGATCATTCACACAAATTCTTGAGTTTTTTCTCGGTGAAAAATTACTATCTAATGAATGTAGTTAGTTACTTGAAGTCCAATACGATTTACCACTTTAGAAAAATTCTATATATGTCTCATATTTTTACCAATGAAATATGCGGATTATTTTTGTTTTACGTTCTGTGTAAACAGAGAATGAAATTTAAAATATTCAATTATCTTTGTAAAAGTACATTACAAAGATGAAATTATCAAATGATGTCATTTGTTTATATGTATACCCTCTGGTCATATTTCATTAAAAGTTAAAAAGATATTAACGTAAAAAATAATATTTAATTAAATATTTTTATCGTTTTTATTTTTTTATTTTTTCCACAATTTTTGATTGTAAAGACAATATTTCAGTGTTTTAAATTGCAATCGAAATGAATTGCCACACTCATTGATTTTTTTATGCAATAAAGCTTTAACGATTGACATGATGCCTTGAATAGTAATTTTAAAATTAGCTTAGAAATTACTTGACTGTTGTAATTGTTAACTTAGGAAACGTTTGCCATTGATTTGGCACTAATTTTTCAATGAATTTTTTGGTTTGAGCAATAAATTCACTGGTCGATTTACAAAAATGTTTTCATTTGTAGGTAGAATAGTAGGCAGATGTCGCTACATGAATGTAATTATAATTTCGGTTAGGCGGTATTCATTTGAATTAATTTATTAACAAAAACTAAAATTGTTACATGAGTTAGGGAACTTTTAAAATGAAAAAAAGTTTTTAAATTATTTGATTTCGTTTCCAAGGTTAATTTTAATTTAAATTGATCATGTCTTTATTACAAAATTGTGATTTTACAATAACAAAAAAAAAAGGTCAATATTAACCAGTTTATTATTGTTATTATTTTGGAATCCGTTAAATCTAATGCTTATTATTCAATAACGGTATTATTGTTATCGTTAAGTAACCATTTTGTATGAATTTAAAGCAGAGGGTAACGGTTAAGCAAAATTCCATTATAATTTATCGTTTTAATGAAATCAATCGATAAAAATTTAGGGTAAAATTTACACAGGCAAAGATTTTTCCAAACTCATTATGTTACAATAAAAATATTATCACGATAATGTATGAAATAATATAATTTATTTTTATTATTTGTTTACATATTTATTCCAATTGAATTCAATAAATCAGGAATAAAAATTTTATTTAATAGTGTTGAAAAAGTTAAATAATAATGATAATAATAAATGTTATTAATCATTTATTTTTCTAATAATTTAATTTAATTTTATAATAATAATTTAAAACAAGAATAATTTTAAAAAAGCAAAAACATACATTTTCAATAGC
This sequence comes from Sarcophaga rosellei, assembly GCA_930367235.1. Classification (NCBI taxonomy): domain Eukaryota; kingdom Metazoa; phylum Arthropoda; class Insecta; order Diptera; family Sarcophagidae; genus Sarcophaga; species Sarcophaga rosellei. The sequence continues at coordinate 47,954,170 of OV884021.1, read as the reverse complement.
AATAGTTCTCTAACAAGTTAGCAAACAGTATTATGCAAATGTCATGATTGAGGTCTTCAAGTGTATTGAATCTTAATATCTGATGAAATTTGCTTTCATAGGCGAATTCCGTTAATATAAAAATGTCTTTCGTGTATTTGTTAATTATGCTTAAAAGTGTTTATAACGTAATATTAAGAATACGCCTGCTGACCGAGTCCAGACCAGAGATCAGCAATGAATCGTTTTTTCGTTACTCATAAGTATTCATGAAATTTTGAGAATGAGTATTTAAATTCCACTATTTTGATTCATTCGTACTCACTACAACATTGATTTATAAGTACAGGTTGACATCAAACTCATAACATTCGAAATATGTTTGATTCATACGCCTACTCATTCAGATTCATAGATTTAGAAAAATACTTATAATACTCATAAATGATTCGAATCATTCATCAAAATTTACAGTTTTCGTTGTTGTTGCATTTAAAAAGAAAAGAGAAGAAAGAAAAAGACACAGACAGCAAGCAAAGCAAACAGACCACCTTCTAGTGAGTATTGTAGTGTTCGTACTCGAATCATACTTATTTTGTGATACTTGTAAATGTTGAGTCATGGTGAGTCGAAATTAACAACATCATGTGTATTATTAAGTATGAGTACGATGAGTACTTCAAACTTTGAATATGAGTAGTATGAGTATGATATTAAAATAAGTATGAATGCGTATGTATGTATGTATGATTCGAATCTACTCATCTTTTTGAAGACTCATTGCTAATCTCTGGTTCAGACCCACAAAAGGTTTGCATCCGTACATAAGTATGGGAATTGAAATATATTTTCGGCAAAAATATACTTAAGAATATTTGAAATTATAAATAAATAATTTCTCTATAATTTTCTAAACATAGCCTACGTTTTATCACAGATAACATTGATATGATCAGTTCAAGTAAGCCCGATAATAAACATTACATCAAGATTTTTGACATGTTTTACTGTTTGTATAGTGAATTCAATAGGAAGAAGTAATGACAGCAAATCTGTTATGCAATTCATTTTTGCAATTGCAATAGCTTTTGCTAATTACAGCTTTTCCTAGATGAAGTCTAATTATATATATTATCAAGGTCATAGTTCAGTTTTCGAATACGATTGCTGACGTACAGTTAGACATCATCAGCACAAATGCCGTAATTTATGTACTAGAATGCCCTTCGCATGTTTCCACTCTAAGAGAAATATAAACGTAGTGGTATTTGTACTTAACAAATGAGATACGAGTATGTATATATTTTATAATGTATGTTTAATATTATTTAATGTTGAGAAAGGTTCTCTTCAATTCTTCAGGAGCGACGTTCTCAACTTGTATACCGGTTTTATTTAAATTAAATGTCACTTCTGATCATAGGGTGATAATAGTTGATATGAGATCTGGGCATTGGTATATTTAAAAATTCTAGGTTCAATTGATTAACATCTTTTTTATAATCAGCCCCAGTTTCTTTGTCTCTTTGCTGATAAGACAGTTAAAAAGTAATGTTTGACTTATAAAACAATAACATCCATTTACGTTTAAGATTCTATTTCTATTATCCACATTGATTATAATCTTAAGAAGTTATTTTAAATTAAATTCCTCTTCTACCCATAACGCTATCTTTAATAAAAAAAATGTATGTGTCTTAAGTCTTTTGTTTCATACTCATAATTTCAAATAAGTATGTACTAGATTGAACGCTTTATTGTCCATTGTTAATTTAATAAATTTGATATCATACCTAAAATTAAATTAAATCTATAATTAATAACTATTTCTCATATTTATTACAAAAAAAAAAAATAAAAATAATTTATTAATGCTAAACACACACACACAGGTTTGCATTAAATATAAATTTTTAAAATTCTTTGCTGCCATTTAAATGATTCGTATTTGTTTGTGTTTGACATTGTTCGTCTATTTGTCTGACTGACTTTGTGTATATTGGAATACAGTTTGAAAATAATTTAGAAAACATACAAACAGACAAACGATAATAACAATAACCAACTTCAATATGTTAATGTAATATTGTATATTTGTATCAAACCACTCGCTCAAATGTCTATAAACAAGTATACAAGAAAAAGAAAAAAAAATAAGCTCACGTTTATATATAAAAATTAATAAATTCAATGAATTTAAACAAACTTGAATACAATTTTTTTTATTATTTCATTGTGTATGGTATATCAACCAACCTGTAATAAATGTTGTCAAGCATTAGAAAAAAAAATCAGTTTTACCTTTAAAATGAAATGACCTTAAAATTATATATAAATACGTGTGTAAGAAATGCTTCTATTTGAACATGTATTTCAAACACTTGTAATTTCAAAAATTATTTTTAAAAAAAAGTTTATTTTTACAACCACAAATATTCAGGATTTAAATTATTTTTTTTTTCGTTCTTCTCTATTTTAAACAATTATTCAGAATAACTGAAGTGATTTTGCATTGTGAAAAAAGAAAATATTTCGAAATATTTATATTTAAAACTTGATTAGGTTAGGCAATACAATACCAAACTTTTGGGGCCCAGGTCTATTGTGGTAATACGTGAGCGTAACTATTGTTTTGCATATATCTATATCCATATCAGGTCAGGTCTATCTGGTTTAGAAATGGGTTCACTATGCTATCTTTCATTCGCTAATTGGTAAAGTCCGGTAATTACGGACACCATTAAATTACATGTAGTCCCCGTAGTCTAGTAAGTAGTGTGTTGGCTTATTAGCCAGGTCAGAAATATGAAAAAAATATTTCTCCAAATATTTCTCTGATAATTCCAAAGACGCACTCTGGATAAAATAACCACATTTTCTGGCCAAAACTATAAGGAATCACTGAATAAGGATGAAGAGCGGTATGCGGGTCTTTTGAGGTTGCTAATTTCGAATCTGAGGTAAAATTTTTCAAATTCAAAATGGTGCATCAAATATGGCGACAAAATTTTTTTAACATCTTTAGATTTACTTGATAATTATTATACAGGGGTTTTTGAAGTTGATAATTTCGTATCTGAGGTAAAATTTTTCAAATTCAAAATGGCGGATCCAATTTCAAAATTTCATCAAAGTTACATGAAAATCGGTATACAGGGGTTTTAGAAGTTGCTGATTTCGAATCTGATGTAAACATTTTTAAATTCACAATGGCGCTAGGTCTTTTGGTGTAAGGTCCAAGTATCGTAAACAAACAACTTCACTAGTAATGTAATATATACTGGATTTTTAGCTAGGTTTCAGAATATAGTTGCTAATAAGTAGATTTTTAATCCAACTATGTAGTTCGTAGATTAGAAAACGTCTCAATTATCGTAAAGCAAAGTTGTTAAAAGCTCCCTCGTTACGAAAGAGAGGAACTTATCAATCACTCTTATCAATTCATGAAAGCCCGTCTAAGTTGACCTCTGCTAGATAACAATCATAAAATCACTTGCCTTAATTACAATTATGTAGTTTTCAAATAGCTTTTTAATATTAACAGACAAATTTTATTTCACTATCATTCTTTCGTTTGTACACAGGCCAGAGTAGTACTTCCGTCTATCGAATGAACTTCTTATGATCTGTACTAACCTACGGTTTTGTATGGTAGAGCTGTATTTCCTTCTGAATGCCAAATTGATTATTTAAATAAACTTTCAGGTTGGGACTTTTTCTTAACGATACTGTCAAGTTTTCACCTATTTTCGTCGTCCGACTTGTTGGTAAATCATTGTGCTTGTTATACACATATTTAATAGCAAATGTTTTTAATTAAATTTTTTAGCATTTCATTGACGTTTTAAGCTTCAATGCGATACTAAGAAATAATTAGTTTGATGCAGGTTGGTCAGAATATTTAAAAACGGTGTATTCGCTAATATGTTTCTCATTCAGTTGGTTCAAAATTCTCAAATAAATTAAAAAATATACGGTTTTATTGTTATTACCGTATTAATTAAAATTAAAATTAATTTTTTTTTCTTATTACTGGTATCAAATAACAATACCATACTTAGTTATTTGTCACTGCCCATATATATCTTCTACAACAAGGTTGGTCAACTTATAATTAATTTCAGTATGTAAATTATACAAATATGTATGTATGTATTTGAAATATTCATGTGTATTGTCAAAAGCTCATCGTAATTTTGACAGCATTTTTAATACAAAAAAATAAAAAAATTTCCTTATTTTCTTATTATTTACATTCCAATCTTCAGTACATTAATAATAAATTAATAATGATGAGCAACCACCACCAGTAGAATACGAGTGACGTGAATTAACGATGTTTGTATTAATTTTAACACATTCATTTGCTAATAATATTCAAGCGCTTTTATTATTATTTATTAATTAATGTATGGGTATTTAAAGAGTTTACATGCAGCCTTTCGTATTTAACCTTGGGTGTCACTCAATACACTGTAGTCGCATAGGTAGAAGAGATGGAATTTTGAAATAAAAATCTTTCATTCGTATACTTGTTTGTGGCAATTTTTATTAGTCATAAAAATATTTGAAGTATGCATCTGTGTATTTGTCTTAAGACAAAACGTACATCATACAGAAAATAAAAAAAGAAATCAAAAAAGAAAAAAAATATCCAAATTCTTAAAAGAAAAAAACAATAAAAAATAATAATAATAGTGCCAACATGTTGGTTGATATTGGCAACCATTTCTGTTTTGTTTTAGAGAAAACTGTTATTCATCAATAACATTCTGTTCTGTTCTGTTCGATTGGCTGTTGTCTTTTATATTTATTTTTATTTTTTTTTTTGTAAATAAAAAAACTGGTATTTAAAAAAAACAAGTTGTTAGAAAACAACAGTACGTATCGTAAATGCAAAATATTTGATACATACATACATACATACGTACATAAAGTCGACATGAAATGTATGTACATATGTGTGTATGATTTTATACACTTGTACAGATTTTAATAAATTCATCTCAAATATATTCAGGAATTTCCAGTTTTATAAATACATATGTATGTTCGTATGTTTGTGTCTTTATAAATATAATTTCAAATATCTATTCATTCTAAACATTCTAATTCTATTCTCCTCGCTTCTTGTAATTCGCTGCATATGTATTAATCAACCAGTTCGCGAGCTATATTCGTTTATAAAATTATTCCTTGTATGATCCATTGAGAAACATGGGATTATTTTAAAGTTTTTCCCTCTTCTTATAATAGGTTGATCAAGTTCTTCCAACTAAATAGCTAAAATAGTGATTGGTCAACTGTAGTAGGTTCTTCGATGATAGCATGTCCTCTTGGTGTCTAGAAAGAATGTTATTTTGTCAAGATGTTAATCGGCACAGTGATTGATTGAATTCTATTAATTTATTTTAAATTCAATTCGGAAACTAAGATACCATAATTTTCGCGTTCTTCAGTGTTTGAACCAGTTCTCTTGCATAGCACATACATAGATATGAGTAAAAAGTTACGGTCTATCAATGGAATTTCTTTCCCTAAAGTTTCTTATCAAAAAATACGGTTACAACTAAAATTAAAAAAACGTATGTGAAGACGCCGTAGTCTAGTAGGTAGTGTGTTCGCTTATTAGACGTAAAGCCCGGGTTCGAGCCCCAGGCCAGACATCAAAACGAAATATAAAAAATAAAATATTTCTTCGGTGACTTCCTCTCAGCAGATTTCTGGCAAAATTTCTCGAGAGTAAATAAACCTCCCATGAAAAAGTTTCTCAACAAGAATCTGTCGTCCGGAGTCAACGTTAAACTGTAGGTCCCGCCACTCAAGTATAAAAAAAATTGACCTTCACAACATGAGTGGTGTGAGAAGCTAGGCCCATAATCCTGACTGAAGAGTTGTAATGGCCAATTATGTATGTATGTATGTGAATCAATCTAAGAACCTATTCAGGATTAAAGTTAAATAATTTAACTTTTTTGTAGACGCATCAAAGTGGAGTTTCGCTAAAATATATGCAATTGCGAAGAATTTATGTTTTGTTATGTTTTTATTCGAGTATGTACACATAGATCATTAATTCATCAATGAGTATTCAAAAGGATAAGTAGATTCGAATCATACTCATAATTTCTGATACTTATACGCATTCATACTTATTTTAATATCATACTCATACTACTCATATTCAAAGTTTGAAGTACTCATCGTACTCATACCTAACAATACGCGTGATGTTGTTGATTTCGACTCTCCTTTACTCAACATTTACAAGAATCACTAGAAGGTTGTGTGTTTCCTCTCTTTGTCTTTTTCTTTTTCAGTAAATACAACAACATCTAAGACTGTAAATTTTGATGAACGATTCAAATCAGTCGAATCATTTATGAGTATTATAAGTATTTTTTTAAATTTATGAATCTGTATGAGTAGACGTATGAATCAAACATATTTCGAATGTTATAAGTTTGATGTCAACGTTGTACTCATACTCATTGCAACATGTACTTATAAATCAATGTTGTAGTGAGAAGATAGCCCGTAATCCTGACTGAAAAGTTGTAATGGCGAATTATGTATGTATGTCGTAGTGAGTACGAATGAATCAGAGTAGTTGAATTTCAATACTGTTGATTCACTCATACTAAAAATTTCATGAGTACTTATCAGTAGCGAAAAAACGATTCATTGCTGATCTCTAGTATGTACATTCAGATCTATTCTGTTGTAGGGTATACGAGTATAAAATACGTATGAAACACAAAACACTAAATTTCAACACATACAACGTGTACATGTTAACATAGAAAAAAAAACGAAACGAAAAAATAAATGATGAAACCTTGAATAGAACAACAAAGTTGGTTGCTGATTATTTTGTGAATTATTAAGATGTATTTTTGAAAAGATTGCAATTGTTAAGATGAATGATTTCGCAAGATATTCTCAAACTACATTTCAATATTCAGTACCTTAAAAAAGCAATAAGTCGCGTTGGCGTTGACCAGTCTTTGCTTTCCTTCCAACAGAAAAATCTCTCTATTTATTGCATTTTAATGTGCGCAATTGAATTCCAATAAAATATTTTTTTTTAATTATTTTTAGTTTAGCAGTGTAAAGGTTAAGTTAAAAATCTACCTAAGTCTCTTGTTTTTGTAATATATTTATAATGATTATAACAGTTCGTTATTGAAATTAAAACAAATCTCTGTATAGTTTTTAAGTCTTTAGTTTTTGTGTTTAATTTATTTTACCACAATAAAAATTTTTACGGGCCATTATTACAAAAAGGAGGCCCTTCGTTGCTACTGCGTTTCTAAAAAAAAACTTGTTTAATTGAGCACTTTTATTGACATTGCTCCGGACAGCCATATTTTTTAATAATTTAACTTTATTTTATCTTTAAGTTGTAATAACGAAAATAAGTTAAAGGTAACTTTACAGTTCCCTTTAGCTAAAGGTAACTTTAACTAAACCGAAGATTACCGGCATGTTGTAATAATAGCCCTAAAGTAATTAATTAAAGTATCAAATTAGTATGTATTTGAATTTAAAAGTTTTTAGCTTAACTTTGAAACTGTCTTTCAAATTGTATATATTTTTTTTGATACATTCAGAAAATAATAAATATACTGAATTTGGATGTAGTTAAATATTTATATAAATTAAAACACACCCATATTTATATAAAAAAAAGTGAATTTTACAAAACGTTTCACCCATTTACTCACTTACGTGTACCCATATATGTATGATCCATAAAATAAACTCACGCACAATACGAATATTTCAACAAAACAACAATATAATCATCAAACATTTTTAATTTGGATTTAAACTAATATAAAAATAATATATTGTAATATTGAATAATGATAAACAAAAAAAAAAACATAAAAAAACAAAAATAATACTAATAATATTAATAATAAAATAAATAAACAACTTTCACTTGATTGTAGTATACCGATTAACACGGCATAAACATACATACATATGTGTAATATAATTGAATATAATAAAACTATAATTTATGCTATTAATGAGTTTCAATAAATTTTTTATATCAAAAGGTACAGTATTTTTCAAGATATATTTGTTACCCATTTATCTTATAAACGTTTTTTGTTTACTGTTTTTGGTTTTGTATGTTCCTCAAAATAATCCAATAATGTATATAATAATATCCAATAAGTCGTTATATTTTGTCAACATTTGGGCAATTCACACAAGAAATGGATGAAAATACAACAGTGTATGCTTGTTGTTGATAATTTTCATATAAATCTCCGATACACTTATACACATTCTTTTATGTTTTTAAAAGTTGTATTGGTTTCGTGCTATCAGTTTATGTAAATGCCAGCAATCAAGAAGAAGAATAAAAATACAAAAGATTTTCTATGTAACTTGAGTCAACAGTTGACTCATATCAAAACTATATTTTTCGTACTGAGAATTAATTAATTTACTTTTTTCCGTATTATTTTTTATTTTGTTGCTTAAAAATCAAATTATGAATACTGGTGTTCTTCTTCTTATCGTTTTTTGACGTTTGGAATAAGAAATTCACAATAGAGCATAACATTGATCGCTCACAAACGAAAAGTATATTCAACACAACATAAACGATAAAAAGTCGTGTGAATTAGCCAATTAGGTAAGGTTAGGTTGAGAAACAAAATTAATAAGTTTACAAAGCATACATAATTGGTCATTACAAGCTTTCAGCCAGGATTAAGACGTAGTTTCTCACACCGCTTATGTTGTATGTGAAATTTTATCTATAAGTGGCGGGGCCTACAGTTTTAAAATCGATTCTGAACGACAGATTTTCGAAAAACTTTTCATGTCAAATACATTTACTTTTCGAGTTTTTGCCAGGAACCTGCAGAGAGGAACTCACCGAAAAAATATTTTTTATATTTCTCGAACCGTCCAAACTTGTTTTATTTGACAAAAACGGTATTTTTGATCTTTTCACATAAATTTATTGATTACCCAAATAGTTTTTAACCTATTTTCAAAATCCAAAGTTTTTTGAAAAGGGGAGAGATGAGCCTTTAAAATGGTATTCATAAACATATGGTTCAAACTTATATGTTATGAGTTTCAAAGGGACAAACTTGGAAAATATGATTTTTTCTCATTTTTTTTTAGTTTAGCTATTCTTAATTACAAAATTTGATTAAAAAATATTAAATAAGTGGCGACATTCTAAAAGTGCGTTAGCTTGTGAAGAGATTGACAAATCGGACAAAAATGAGCGTATTTCATAATGTCATCACTTATTTATTTTTTTTAATTAAAGTTTGCTGCTATGAACGAACAAACTTGAAAAAATATGAAAAAAGTTCGCATTTGTCAAGTTTACCTCATCAAATCCCATAGCTTATTAAGACAAATAATATATAATATATATATGTATATCGTTTTAAATGCCCATCCCTGTCCTTTCTAATAAGGTTTATACTTTGGACATCGGTTCAGAAATGTTTGTGTTATCAATAAATTTGTGCGTAAAGTAAAAAAAAAAAACAGATTTTGTCAAATAAAACAAGTTAAGAGGGTTCAAGAAATATTAAAAAAATATTTTTGAGTTCTACTCAACAAAACTCACAACCCGTTGCATAGTGTAATTATCAATTATTTACAACATTCGAAGCACTAGTGAATTTAGAATGTGGATTTGGATTATTTTACGTTAAATATTAACTTTCTGTATATTTTCAAAGAATGTCGATCAGGTCACATGTAAACAAATTTTTGAATTAATATTGTTGTAATACAGCGCAAGAAACGTCTTCTTGATGTTAATCTTCCTTCGTAATAATTTAACAAAATAAACTATTATATTACAACAACATAAATTCAAAAGAAGAAGAAACACAATGCAATATAAAAAATGAAAACTAACCACGATATCGAATATAGAAATGAAAACAAAAAAGATGATTAAAAGTGTGAAATCAAATGTAAAAAAAAAACAAAAAAAAAATATAAAATAAAGTGAAAATAACACAGAAACAGAAGAAATTTGTAAACTTAACGGCTATGTATGATTTTTATGTTCGAATGTGAAAACAAAACGTAATCGATAACTTTCCTACCCAATGCCCATTTATTTGTGGTGGTCAGTTTAATGGAAAAATTACTTTTTTTTCGTTGTAAGACTTAGCCAACTCCATTTATGTTCAAAATTAAATACGTTTTAGTGGTTTGTAATAATAAAAACAATCTGATTTATATCTACTATACATACTTACATACTTATATAAATGCATACACTCATAAAAATCTTATTTAATTTCATTATTAATCAAACTAATCGATTCATATGAGGTGTTTGAACAATCTAGTTGTCGATAAACAATTTTTTTTTAAAGATGGACAAAAACAATTTCAAATTGAATAAATTTTTTTTTTGATTTTGAAAGATTTATAATTTTCAAAGGAATTCTATTAACTCTCCGAGTTTTTGCCTGAAGACACCTGAAAGGAAGTCGTAGAAAGAAATATTTTTCATATTTTGTTTTGACCGATCTCTGAGACAGGGGTTGGAACTTATTAAAATAACTATGAATGCGTATAAGTATCAGAAATTATGAGAACGGTTCGAATCTACTCATCTTTTTGAATACTCATTGCTGATCTTTGAAATAAATCTCGCCTCGATTCGGTTTAATTTTACTTTTCGTCCGGACAAACTTGAACAGAGCTGAAAATAGGTTATATTTTTCATACAAAGTTGAATACAAATCATGCAGAATTTGAATTTGCATTAAAAGTGTCATCTGGCAGCTTGGTGCCCTAGTTTGGTGGATCTCGGTCAGTACAGGGACTGCGTTTACTTGTGGTGTCACAACGGGTCGCTATGCATGCTCAAGTGAGCTTTTGGTATCAAACCTAGCACTCCAACCTACCTACCTACCTATCTGGCAGCATTGATTTTCCGGAAAATTTTTTCGAAAAGAATGAATTTTTTCCTGACAATATTGGTTGAGTCCAGTTTAATATAAATCATAATCAGATAATAAAGAATGATTTATCACGCGTTTGCGCACCAAAATGTGATCAAATCTCGCTGGTGTTTTTCACTTTCTGTGTTTTATTTAAGATTTTTTGTGGTCAGTGTGATCAACCTATGTTTTTAAACACGATATTAATTTTAAAATTTATCTCTCTAAATTTTTTAATAACATCATTACAATTGAATTGCTTGTCGCAGCACATTTTAACTACCTTTTATCTGAGTTAATAAAAAAAAACTCAATTATATTAAAAATGAATCTATTTCACTAGGCTATATTTGCGTTTTACGAAATTTTCGCAATAAATCTTAAATGTTTAAAAGCAATGACAAAAAACACATGTCTATCGTTATATAGTATATTTAGTAATTTAACGGTATTTGCCAATAATATGATTACCACACCAAAACAAATAGAAACCCGATCATAGTAATACAGTAACAATCGTTCTCATTATTTTTTCCAATACTGTATTTTGGCTAAAAATGGAAAAGTTTACGTAAATAAATTGCACATAAAAATAAATCGAATTTTTATGACTATTATTTTTTGAAAGTGGATCGTTCCTAATATCCTAACTACAGAATTCTATAGAAAGAGAGAGAGAGAGAGAGAGAGAAAGAGAGAGAGAAAGCCTATCAAAGAATCAATAAAATAACTGAAACGTTTTCACAAGTAAATCTTGAAGATTGGCTGAACCACCAGTAGAGATTAATATTTCTCTCTGGATGGGCAGCCACCTCTACATACCTACCTAATTGGAACAAATGTGGCTGGAATGGATTACAGTAGGCACAAGTTAAGCAATGTATGAAAAATTATCCTACGAAGCTACCATTTCGATAAATAGTTGATACAAAATAGATATTATGAAGGCTTAAAGAAGATTTTTTAAATTCTAAATAAATGGTCACAAAATCCATTTACACGAGCTGTTTCGATTATTGCTTAGACACTGCCAAACTTTATGTACTTCTGAGTTCCTGGGGTCTTTTGACTTCTACAATGTACAAGATTCTAATATATTGCGCAATTATCATAATATATTATTTTACAGGCAGAATTTTATTCGAAAGCCTTCAAGTTTTCAAAAGTTTGCACATTCAAGTAGGCAAAAAGCCCTTGTCCTTCACAAAAGATGTAATTTTTTTGATGAACATCCTGATAAACATTATTATGAAAATGGCGCTCAACATCATCGTTATAAGTTGCAAAAGTGAAAAATTTTTAAAAAACCTAGTTAGTGGAAAAACGGTTTTACTGGCATAAAAGAAAATCGGGGATTTGCTAACTAAACAAATGACTTTGACCGGCTAGTTTGGCAATAACTACCCTCATGTCTGATGGCTAAACGTGAATTCTCCATATTATATACTATGTACATACATATATACATATGTATATATTTTAGCAAGACGGCATTTTATTATGTTTTGTTTTTCATTTATTTTATAAACAATGGTATCAATGAACGATTTCGATTTTAATTTGTGCAATACTATGAAATTATTGTTGTGACAGAATCAGTCTGTAATGAGCTGAACACGAAATCGACTCAGGTATTATGTAAGATTTTCTACTAAAAACGGTATTGATTAAAGCTATAAAAATGAATGCAATTAAATAAAATTACTAGGTATGTATGTTTCTTGTATGCTAAGAAATCATTAATTGGTGTGCGGGTTTGATGGAGGAGTTTATTGATTTTAATAATTAATTTCTAGATTCATTCAATTGTATACAATATACAACACACATAGGGCATTTGGTTTTAAAATTGCTTATGAAAAGAAATTTTTTTTTGGTATTCCTTGTAAAAAATGTTAAATTTGTAAAAAAATTTTGTAAATTCACCTCTTTACCTGACTGAGTCCATTAAGTTCATTAATACAAAATTACCAGTGTACTCATATTTACACTTCAGTAACTCCACCGCCTCCTAATGTGGTAGTAATTTATCTAGTATTTGTTATATGTATGTTTATTTTATTTAATTATCTCTTATTACATTACATTATTATTGCAAATATTAAACGAATATAATTTAGTGGATAAAATTCTCTACGTCATGTTTCTTAAGAAGATATATAAGAAAACACAAATATTTGAACTTTAATTATATGTACATATTCATATAATAGGTGGTATATCTTGCATTGAAATATAATACATTAATTTAATATTTATGATCATTAATTATTTTTACTAAGTTTTACAAATGCGACAGTAATTTCCATTATTACAATTTGCCGTTAACTAAAGGCAGGATTTTAAACGACAGATAACTTGATTTTCATTATTATTAGTACACAATAAGATAAAAATGAGCATTAAGCTAAAGGGAAGATCATCCTACCTTTAACTTTTAAAGTTTACTTTAACTTTGAACTTGCCATATTATTTATATTATTTTCAATATGGCAACTTCAAATATAAACATGAAAATAAACGTTAATATATTAATAGTTTTTCAAATCAAAATGGATATTGTAGTATTCATTATATTTATTTTAAAACAAAAAAATACAAAAATAAAAAAGCTATAACCTCAACATACAAATTTCATAAAGAATTAAAAAGGCACGTCGTTGCCACAGCGTTTTAAAAGCACTTGTTTAATTGGCAGTGCTATCGACATTGCTCCTTCAGTGTCATATTTTAAAAAAAGTTAACTTCATTTTATCTGTAGGTTGTAATAACGAACGTTCACTTTAGCTAATGTTACCTTTAACTAAACCCAACTTTAACGACAAGTTGTAACAATGGGCCTTAGAGTAATATTAACAACCGTAGCATTATTAAAATATTTTATTTGTGTCTAAAATATATACGAAATTACATACAAATAATACGATTGACCTGCTAGCCTAGTGTGCTGCTGTATTAATAAGACATGCATATGGTCTTAGTTACTCACATCGCATGATTATAATATAATTTGTAATTTAATTATGATTAATAAATAAATAAAAAATAATATTACGTTCGGAAAGTAAACAAAAATGAAAATTCATTGCTATGTTTAGAGTTTCCTTAATGTGGCACAAATCGAAATTGTTCCTACTATTCGCATGGCATTAACATATAAACACAAATTGGTTATTATATTGTAAAATATTTTCAGATCAATAAACAAACGGCAGTCAGTTAGATAGTCATTAGGTATATTTAAAAAAAACTCTTAAATATTCTAAAAAAAACTATAGGAATTTATTTCGCCATTTCAAATAAAGACAATAGTTTTCTAAGTGAAAGTTTTTGAATTTCGTTTCAGCAACCGTTGAGTTTTAATTATATTTTTGCTAATTTGCTAATACAAATTCCCAGCAACATTTATTGTTTTAGCAGAAACTGGCTTTTTCTTGAGTTTTTCTTGCTCACAAACTCAGTCGCTGTTGTTATAACATTTCTGTTACGCAATCTGTATTCATAATGTACATATGTTATGAATTTATAAAGAAATAACATTCTAATATAAATGTAAAATTCAGTTTAACACCCGACAAACGAGTACAAGGTGTAATTGTAATTTTATATTTTTATTAAAGGCTATGCATTGAGTGTTCATTGGAAATATGTATGTATGTATGTGCATACATATGCATGTATGTAATGACCATGTATATTTCAAATCGACTAACTGTTATAGATGGTTAAACGGCAACTTTTGAGCAAAACTACAAAATCATTATAATTTTTTTTTGTTGTTTTTTACTTTAGTAGGCAATATTAGTTTGTTTTTTTCCTTTATTTTCTTGTAAATTAATTTTCTATCGTACTGTTAAAATGATTTCCAAAAATAAAAGAAAAAAATATCCATATTTACAATATTTTTATGTTGCAAGTACTTCGTTGTTGTTGAAAGAGTGCAATTGTGCACTTTTACGCGTCTAATGTATTGTAAAATATTTTTTTTTTGTTATTGTTGTTTTTACATGCCAGTATTTGCAACGTATGTATGATTGAATTGTTGTTGTCGTTTGAATAGTTTTAGTAATATGTAATGAAAATGTAAAAATTTCTTATTTATTTTGTATGTTACAGTAACAATGATTGATGTTGCTCCTTTATAAATATTGAATAGAAAAATTACAATAATACGTTATGGATGCATGAATTCTTATTGATCAATATATTAAGACTATATGTATTACGGTTAGTTATCAACTATTAAATTTAAGTATTCATTATTGTACTCAAATATTTCGATTAATAGAGAAAATCTGTTCAAATTTGTTAGCCAGTTTATATAGTCCAAACAATGGAATACATTTTAAGTTAGAAATATACACAAACGTTAGTTAAATAAAATGTTATCGAGATCTTTTGGCAATTTTGACTTAAAAAATTTGAAAAATGGATTGAAAACTGTCTAATACGGTGTTCAGATATGCACCTTTATTGTGCAAATCGCAATAAACGCCATTATTGAGCTCAATATTTCATATAAAGTTTCAATTAATTATTGCGCAATAAACACGCTAATTGTCATAATATTGAGTAAAACTTAAAATGCAGCACTGTCATAAGTATGTTCAGTGGGCATATTACAATTATCCGAACACTTTCTGTTGATATTTGACAACTCAAATGTTAAAGACGACAAGCTAAAAAACACAAAACACAAAACAAAAAAAAAACAACAATAAAACAAAAACAAAATAAAAACAATTTTGTTGAAACAACCAGCTGAATATTGAATAAGCAGCTGAACTGCGTATATTTTTATGTCTGAACACTTAAAATATTGTGCTTAATAAATCGAATATTGACTCAATAAAAGTGCATATCTGAACATGTTATAACGATTTATCATATTCAGATGAATTTAGTTGGCAGACAAGCGGAATAACCAAAGTTTTTTCGCGTTTTTAAAACTGTCATTTCATGCATCTTATTGACCTACCTAACCTGTTTATTAGCCCTAATAAAAATATAAATTCGTCTTAGTTGGCCCCAGCTACATTGGTGGTTCTGTAGTAATGAAGATATGTTGCCATGAGACTACTAATTTCCATATAAACACATGTATTCTATTTTTGACAGGTTACCGTTGGTGCATGCATATGTTGAGCCTTTAAAACAACAAACTATACATGAAGAAATTCTATTTTCGGCTGGATAAAGGTCATAGAATGAAATATTTCATTTAATTTTATTCCATTTTGTTTATATAAATAAATAAATATGTGTGGTATACAAAAGTATGTAAATATATACATATACATATGTATGTGTAGTCTAAGCGGCAGAATACATTTATTTGTGATCTTAAGATTAGCCATTAGGGTTTATAGAGACTGCACATAAGTATATGAAAAAGAGTTAGTTACGCCAATATTTTTGCGTTATTTTTACACAAATTGCTAATTGTCTGAAATAGTTCGTTTTACAAAATAGACGTAAATAATTATTTGGTTGGTTTTCATAATAATCGATTTTACTTAGGCCTGATCTTTGTAAACTGACATGTCTAAGCGGATAATTGCCGTTTCCATTTCAGTGTTTTTGCACTACGTTTGTTTCAAAGAATACTATACAATGCCACATAATACATACATAACATACATAATTGGCTCATTACAACCCTTCAGTCAGGATTACGGCCTAGCTTCTCAACCCACATGCCACATAATATTTCTAAAGTATACGAAAATACAAAGTGGAAGAAGATAAAGTTTTCAGGGTACCGTTAAAGTTTTTATTTGGCTAGCCTAGCAACTGTGAGTTGAGTGCGAGTATGAAGAGTGGAACTTGGGAGTTCAAGTTGTAAATTCAATTTCAATACTTTCGAACCTTTTTCTTTCATGGAAATGGTAATAACTACTATTGGAGTGTAACTAATCCGAAACGTATGGGTACCATGAGAAACCTTTCAAGCAGTTGTAACAAGTTTTTCTACTCGATTAAAACCTATGCCGAAATCTGTCTTTTAATTAATCGATACATTAATCTAAATTTTTTTTTTTGGAAACATCATGTATGAAAAACGTCGTCTTCTTTAAAAATAAAGTTAAAAGAAAATCGATTACTTTTTTTTTATTGTTATTAAACGTTACGTCATTGGTACACCGTTAAGACACTCACTGGAATATTTGTTTTAAAATCTAACACATTAGTACATACATATGTATGTATTTGCAATGACGTTTGATTGGAGATATTTTTAATTTTTTATTTATTTTCTGTTATTTTTACTTTAAATGTTTATTTATGAATGAAAACTTGTGCTATTTGAATAACTTATTTATAGTTATTTGTTTTTTTTTCTTAAAATTTAAAAAAAAAAGTCAAGTCAGTGTATGTGCCCGTGTGTGTTGTGTTTGAACGAACAAGTGAGCTTTATGATAGCCAGTGGTCGAGAATACGCAGTATAAACGTAACTTTCTAATCGGCCTTTTGTTATTGAAATTAAAATCTACCACAGATATTTGAGA
Source organism: Sarcophaga rosellei (assembly GCA_930367235.1). Classification (NCBI taxonomy): domain Eukaryota; kingdom Metazoa; phylum Arthropoda; class Insecta; order Diptera; family Sarcophagidae; genus Sarcophaga; species Sarcophaga rosellei. The sequence goes on along the minus strand of OV884021.1, from coordinate 47,936,727 downwards.
TATTCATAAGAAAGTTAATAATAAATACTTTTTTTTTTTGAAAAGCGTGATAAAATTTTCAACATAAAAGGTGCGTAAAGTCTAAATCAAATACTAAGCTATGCTATCTCGGTGCTTACGAGGGTGATATGTAAAAAATCTATCTTCCTGAAGTAATTCATTAAAACAAACGAATTTTTAATTATTAGATGATGTTTTATTCACTTAAGGAGTTATCAGGAATAAAAATTTTGTGTTTATAATCTTCCGTATACGATGTGTTGTGGTTACTGCATTTTCAATTCCAATAAAGAATATGAGGTGAATTCAAAAATTTGGTCGTGATTTAATTAAAATGAGATTTATTTAAGAATAGCAGGGGAATCAATTAAAAAAATTTCACAAGAGTTGTTTACATGTCAATTAACAAATTGCAACCAAAGTAGAACAGTTACTTTGGTAATAATTTGTATTTACTTGTATTGAAATAAATGAACAATATTAAAATGTTGAGTATTTTGCTTACTTGAGTTTGTTTTGTTATTTACTCATGTTTTTTTTTTTAGTATTTTATCTATTAATTAACACGCAATTGGTAATCGAATTCCTACCATATTAACTAAAGTGACTAGTATTCACTTTAACTTTGTCCAATTATGTATATTTAATGTGTATTAACAAAGTACAACAAAAAAAAAAAAAGACAGAATTATATAATATGTCCGTTAAGTGGGCACGTGCCCTTAATTTATTTTGAATTTATTTCTTCAATATTAATGTAGAGATTTTAGAGGTATTATATTGGCCTGGAAGCAGGAAATTCAAGATTTTTTCTACAAAGTATAAAAATTCGAACATTTTTACAAACTATTTTTTAGATATTTATTTCCGAATAAAAGAATACTTAAGCATTATTATTACAACTTGCCGTTAACTAAAGGCAGGATTTTCAAGGACAGATAACTTGATTTTCATTATTATAAGCGGACAATAAGATAAAAGAGAGCGTTAAGCTAAAGGGAAGATCATCCTACCTTTAACTTTTAAAGTTCACTTTATCTTTGTGCATGCCATATTACATAGGTTGTTTTCAATATGGCAACTTCAAATATAAACATGAAAAATAGACGTTAATATATTATATTAATAGTTTTTCAAATATATTATATATATTCAAAAATAGGTATTGGCGTATTCATTATATTTATTTTAAAACAAAAAACACAAAAATTAAAAAGCTATAACCTCAACACACAAATTTTATAAACAAATAAAAAGATACGTCGTTTGCACTGAGTTTTAAAAACACTTGTTTAATTGGCAGTGCTTTCGACATTGCTTCGGCACTGCCATATTTTTGAAAAAGATAACTTTATTTTATCTGTAGGTTGTAATAACGAAAATAAGTTAAAGGTGACTTTAAAGTTCCCTTTAGCTAAAGTTAACTTTAACTAAACCAAACTTTAACGGCAAGTTGTAATAATGGCCCTAAAAATGTTAAATAATTTTGAGAATAGAAAACGTCTTATAATGTATGTATACAAAAATTAAAAGCAAAAGCTTTAAAATATTGTTGGCGAAAAATTAAATTTTCGAATAGTTTTTAGCATTCGAATTTATAGTTTAAATTGTAAAATGAGTTTAAAAATAATAATTTTTCACATTCTAAATAACATATCGATGGCTTAATATAGAAAGGTCGTACCTCGTTTTTTCAAAATCGGGGTTTTTACATATTCTGGTAGACAAAACCCCCATACACATCCTTTGAAAAATTCAGATTCCTATGTTGACGAATATGTAGTTGAATTACAGAAATTAAAAGAAACATAACATAACATTTTTGTTTTAGATTTTATTAAGTTTTTTCCTTTTCCCCGGAAAGTTCTGAAAATGTAAGATACGACCTTTCTATATTAAGCCATCGATATTAACTTATATTATGGTTTACACTCCTTTAAAATCTGTCTTAAAAAAATGTAAATAAAATAAAAATTGTTTTGTGCTTTTTTGTTGAAAATTTATACGCGCACATTTATTAAAAAGAATGTTGTCGAACTGGTTTTCTTTATTTATTTCTTCTGATCATTTTTCGTTTGTCTAGAAAACAATAACAAAAAAAAAGCATTTTTTCTTTTCGATGTTGTGTCAGTCAGCCGAAAGCTCATTCATGGTTATGTGGAATGAGTACATTATTCGACTTCGAATACGAATATTTTTAATTTGTTATTGTTGTTATTTTTCTTTGTTGTTTTGAAATGTTTGTTGCTGGTATTGTGTACAAATTTTTTTTCTCCAGTTCGTAACCCATGGGGCATTATGGGTCTCAGCATGTTAAATTAAAAAATGTTGTAAAACTGAGAGAAAAAAGAGAGTAAAACAGGAAAAGAGAGAAAGAATGTGAAGCTTTGAAAAAGAGAAATGAAAATTTTGTGTTGGCTGGCTGGCTACTGACTGAACTGGCCAACTGGCAAAGTGCCTAACTGGAATAGTTGATTTTTGTTATTTGTAAAATCTTAGAAGTTATTTGGAATCCTATCTCACCCCCTCTATTTATTCGATATTTTCAATTTGTTGGTGTTGTTGTTGTTTGCGTTTTTATTTCTTTTAATGAATTTTTGTTTACGATTTGCAAACCAGTTTTGAGGCAAAATTTTTAATCAAACAACATCTTAAAGCGAATTTTTTAAGCATTTTATCTCTCAGGAAGGTTAGTTAGGCAGTTCAGAGTTTTTGAGAGAGTCTTATAAAATGGGAGTTTTGTTTTTTGTTTGCAGTACATTTTAATGTTTCTTTACCAGAAGAAAATTTGCTGCTTACGGCAGCTTGCGGCATATCTAAGTATGTCATCATCAAGACAAAATTCGATAACGAAATGCTTTTCAGTTCAGTGTTGGCGAATCATTTACAATAACTGTTCCATTAGTCCGTGATTGTTAAATGTTGCATTAGTGGGCCATTATTACAACTTGCCGTTAAACTTGGGTTTAGTTAAAGTTACCTTTAGCTAAAGCGAACTGTAAAAAATATAATATCAGACTAAAGGAATACAAAAAACTACTTAGTGAACTCTTCCAATCACAAGACAAGGCATGCTTTAAGAAATTTTCGGAAGATTACGATACAAAATAATAATAAAAAAGAAATTATTTGTTGACCACTAAAGAACTGTTTTCATGAGAAGTTTGTGTAATGAAATTATCGATTTGCCGTCAGCTGTTGTAATACATTCAAGGCCACTGTTTTTTGTATTAGAAAACTATTTCCCAACTGAACCCAATGAACTGGAACTCTGGAACTGATTAAATCAACTATAAAACTGATGATTCTTCACTTTTTTTTCAATGTTGTTCTATAACTTGAATATTGCCCTCAATAATTGGATTGTTGATGCATTAAAAACAAAATGATAACCTCTGTTTCACCGGTTTTGACAATCAGCATGAGATATTCGTTTTTGAAGCCTGACACCATAAGGATCAAGCTGAAAATTTTAAGCTTAATGAATTTAAAGATCGATCCAATATCTATCTATAGAGAGAAAACAACAATACTTCCGTCTTCCTCAACCGACCTCCAACCTCTACGGAAGTCATTTGCAAGTGAGCGATGTCTCTAATAGTCTATAAGTCGCTCATCTTTCCCGTGCTTCTTTACTACGATGAGGCATGGACTAGAGATCAGCAATGAATCGTTTTGTCGCTACTCATGAAATTTCGAGTATGACTGAGTCAACAGTATTGAAATTCAGCTACTCTGATCCATTCGTACTCACTACACCATTGATTTATTATTACGGGTTGCAATGAGTATGAGTACAACTTTGACATCAAACTCATAACATTCGAAACATGTTTGATTCATTGGCCTACTCATTCAGATTCATGAATTTAGAAAAATACTTATAATACTCATAAATGATTCGAATTATTCATCAAAATTTAGTCTTAGTTGTTGTTGCATTTACAAAGACACAACCTTCTAGTGAGTATTGTAGCGTTCGTACGCGAATCATACTTATTTTGTGATACTTGTAAATGTTGAGTCATGGTGAGTCGAAATCAACAACATCATGCGTATTGTTAAGTATGAGTACGATGAGTATGCTTCGAATCTACTCATCTTTGTGGTTGCCCATTACGTAATGAACCGGCGGAACAGATATAGTGACAGAGATGTCCCTAAATAAGAATTTTTCCTGGTCCATTATTTTTCAGTGGACTAAAATATGTACCTTTGCTTAAAAGAGTTAAGAGCTGTGCCTACATACATATGTATATTCATATGTAGATTGGTATTCGGTAAAAGTATGCTTGCTTTAGCAAGTTCATGGGCATTTCAGTTCTGGACCACTTCACACATAGAAAAAAATCAAAGACGCAACAACAATTATACAATTATAGTTTGACAAAGAGTTTGATTTCGAATCTTATTTAATTTGAACAATGCTTATGGGGCAATTACAAGGGCGATTACAACTGAAATGAAAATGGTGTTGTTGTTGGCAATCATTGTTTTGGCTCTTGTGTGCTTATTTTGTTTTATTAAGTGCCATTAAAAACACATACATATGTAAACCAAAACCAAAACACAAACAGAAAAAAAATATGAAATGAAAATGAAATCAAACAAAACAAGCAATGAAATGAAAGTGAATTAAATAGTACCTCCATGAAAATACCTAGAGTGTTAATAAACCATCTGACACACATACATAGTACATATGTACCTCTCAGTAACTTGTTGCTCAACATCATTAGTTTGTTAAATTGCAGTTTGTCATTTTGGTGTTTCCATATGAAGTGACAGAACAGGCAACGATTGTTTTCTCTGATTTCTAATTGTATGTTCCTACGGTATATAAAATCAAATTGCCTTGAATTTATCATTTAATGAAAGAATGAGTTTGAGTTACTATGTATCACTAAGTAGCGTGTACAATTATATTTAATAAATTTATTTTCTTTTAAATATGTATACCCGAATAGATATGTACGTACCCATATATAGTGAGTATTTGTAATGTCATCGTAAGCGAGAGTGATATTATGAAATACATTTGATTTTAAGTAGAGAATACTAAGTTTTGTAAGAACCTATAATTTTGAATAAATCGATATCAAATCTAAGATGATATATTTCGATAAATCATAATGGATGTGATAATGTTTTCTTTTAAGAGATTTGTTTTGAATTCATGTGAAACACTTAACCTAGAGGTTTGTGTCTATAATGAGTTCATATTTATTTATTAATTACAATACGGAGTAACTTGCTCATATGCCCGGTGTAGTGTCACAGACCACAGTCTCTGGTAGGAATCGAACCCATGACCCTCACGCTAATAGTCTAGCACACTACCCACTAGACTACCCGGGCACCCTGAGTTCATATTTCTAATTTACGAAATTACAGGTAATAATTACCTTATTGGAATTTCTTTGGTTTTTTAAAAACTTAAAGAGTTTAAATGTACAAACATTTTTTCATAGTCTTATTTTTAATGCTAAATTAAATTGAGATAAATTAAAACTGTAGATAAAAAGGATTCGTAGTCGCTGCAGTCTACTAGGTAGTGTGTTGGTTTATTGGACGTGAGGCCACGGTTCAAATTCCAGCCCAGATATTTCGAACAAAATGAAATAATGAAAGAAATATTTCTTCGGCGACTTCCCCTCAGCAGATTTCTGGCAATAGCTCTGAGAGTAAACAAATTTGCTGCGAAAAGTTTCTCGAAAATCTGTCGTTCTGAGTCGACTTTAAACTTTAAAGTCCTGCCACTTATGGATCAAATTAACACACACACTATGGACGATGTGAGCAGCTAGTTATGCATGAATGTATGTATGTATGTACATATGTATGTATGTGTGTATGTAGTTTATGTCAGCTATTCGGTGCACTTAAAAGTGGTAGGAATATCATAAATATTCAATTCACGGATTATGAAAGATTGAAAAACTTTATATGTAGCATAACTGAGTAAAGATAAGTGTTTTAAAAGTACATTACCTTGATTTTTTTTTTGAACGTCATATGGACACAGTTCTATTGCGAATACAAATTAAATAATACATAAAATTTTCTTAATCATAATACATATTGGTCATGATTGGTTATTACAAACCTTCAGTTAGAATTGCGAAGTAGTCTATCCAGCCACTTAATTTATGTGTGTTAATTTTATACATGAGTGGCGGGACCTACTGTTTAAAATCGACTCTGAACGACAGATTTTTGAGAAACTTTATCGTGGTAATTTCATTTACTCTCATAGTTTTTACCAGAAGGAAGTCGCCGGAAAATATTTTTTCATATTTCATTTTAATGTAGATTTCTGACATGGGGTTTAAAATATTTAATACACGTACAGGACAAAAACAGCTGATTCGGAACGTAGCAAAAGGTAAAAGCCCCGTTTAGTTAAACCTCGATCTAACGTAATGTAACATACGTTCGTTTACAAGAACAATGCAAATGCTTATCGAAATTACATTACGGTTCCACAAGCGTTTTCACTGCTTTTCGTATCCTAAAAACGAACGAACGTTCCGTGGACGTTTGGCTAACCAGACCTAAAGCATAATTCTATCTTTACCATTGCGTTGAACATGTTGCAATAGTTGAAATCGCAGGACAATAATATGTAATAATAAAAAAGTACTGAAATCGTCTGAATAAAGTATAAAAGTACAGAATTTTTCAACACTGATATGGATACAATTCTATTGCGAATACAAACAGTAGAAACTATTGGGATACATAAGTATCACATATGTATTGTATGTATATTGAGTGCATTCTTCTTGCATTTAAAAAATCGTCTAAAAAATGTATACTAATAATTGGAAATTATCACCAGCCGTTCTATAGAGCTCACTTTGTGACAAACTTTATAGATCAGCGGAATTATTTTTCGGTAAGCCCTCTAAAACGACGGTTAATGGCCAAATTTCCTGAAGTGAAATGAATTTATCTATCAAATTCGAATTTTTTTTTTCAATTTCATTTTAAAATTAGTTTTTGATTAAAAAAAACGCTCTTTACATTCGTATAACGATAACAATTTAGAAAATAAATATTTTTAAGCCAAAAAAAATAAAAAGAGACAATGACACCATCCACCTGAAATGATTTTTTTTTACACAATTTCTCATAACTAATTAATAATAAAGAAAACAAAAACAAAAATTATGTTAATAGATCTTCATCATAGTCGACCGTACTATTGCTATCATCATGTAACCGATGTTACTTACGTAAACTTTTTACACACAATATAATTTATTGACATATATTCATACATTCATACATACATACGTACATACATCCATATATTCATCAACCGAAATTAAGGCTATCTTCAGTTACAACAACATAAAAAAAGAAAAAAACTATGTCTGTACAATAACCATAGTGTACAATGTACATTCCAAACACTGTGAACGTGTCACATGTTTAACACACTTAGTTTTTTCTGTGTAACGAGTAAGTAAGTTTTTTCAACATTTTCTCTAATAAAACATACAGGAGAGATTAAAATTTTATAACAAATTATACATTAAAATTATAGTGTTTATGATATAATATGTTGAAGTATGTATGTAAGTATGTCTACTGCGAATATTAATAGAGTTTTATAAAAAAAAATTATTTTATTAAAACTTATAGACACTTTACGAAGTGGGACAATATGGATGAAAATATATGTACACTAGTCCAAGTGTCATTCAATAACGCAAAATTATTTTTTTTGTTTTTGCGTGTACAACCAGAAATACTGTACATTGCTGTTAACATACATATAATACGTTTATAATTTACTGTATCTGGACTCTGGGGGCCATATATTTAAATTTTCTTCCGTGTAATAATCCGTTATATCCTGTTTGGTATACATACATACATACATAATTGGCCATTACAACCCTACAGTCAGGATTACGGCTTGGCTTCTCACATCATTCATGTTGTGTGTGTTAATTTTATACATGAGTGATGGGACCTACAGTTTGAAATCGACTCCGAACGACAGATTTTTGAGAAACTTTTCATGGCAATTTTATTTACTCTTAGAGTTTTTGCCAAAAATCTACTGAGAGGAAGTCGACGCAGAAATATTTTTTCATATGTCGTTTTGATGCCTGGCCTGGGGTTTAAACCGTGGCCTAACGTCTAATAAGCCAACACATTCCCTCCGGTGACTTTCAGTTTGGTATATGCGATAATATTTACGATAGAGTTGTAGTAGCGACTTTTAAAATAATTTTTTTAGTTAGAATATAATATAAAATATAAATTTTATAAAAATATCCTTTAACAACTCATATCGAGAGCTACTACTATATTTTTAAATGTTAAAACTTTAAAATGAAAAAAAAAATTAAATTTTCTCTTTTTTTATTTTCAGATTTCAATACACCGGTGCTAATGGGATTTTAATCAAAAATTTGTTTTTTAATTTAAATTTGTAAATATTTAAAATAAATAGTTTAACACAATTTTAACTACAAATTTATTTAAAAGTGATTTTGTATTAATATCTCAAGTGATCAACCCTTTTTTTCAATACTGAAGAATTGTGTAAAATTTAAAGAAAATATTTATTTATAAATAAATACATGCATACATGGAATTTGTTTAACAAAACCAAGGCGTACATAAGGGTCTTTAAATAATATGTGTAAATATATACATGTGTGAATACATATATGTGAATAGTAGTAATAATAATAATAATAAATATTGATTAAAACGTGCAACTTAAAAAAATAAATACAAACAGAATCGAATCAAACCAAAGCGTATTTTTGTATGTGATTTTGATTAACGAAAATTAAAAAGAAGAGAAAAAAAAATTGCAATTGAAAATAAAATAAAATAAAATAAAGAAAAAAAAAAATAAAAATAAAATATGATTGTAAATAATAGAAAAAATATTGGCCAACAATTATGGCCACACCGTGAACACAAGCACCAACAACACCATAAATACCAAACAAATTGCCCAACAAGTTGGAATTGGTCAATAAATTTGAGGGTTTCCATTTTGTATTTATGTTGTCTTCTACAATTTACCTCAGCACATGTGGCGCTTACATATCCACCTGCACGTAAATACGATTTAGATTTTTTGGACAACTCACGTACCAAAGGACCGTGTGGTATGCCTAAAGGTAAGATTGTTTTTATTTTTTTCTTTGTTTTGTTTTTTCTCTCATTCCAATCACAAGCCGAACTGCAAGTATTTACACGCGTGAATAAAAGTGAAATTCAATATTATTTGGCAAAAGAAAGTTGCACATGAGGGAGAAATTTTAAGGAAAATTTCTTATCGTAGATTTAAAAAAGTTAAGAAATGCAGACGAAGTATGTGCACAGGACAGACGGAGCTGCCCACTAATTGAGTATAACTCGAAAATTTTTTTATATTTCTCGAACCCTCCAAACTTGTTTTATTTGACGAAAACTGTTTTTTTTTTGTTCTTTTCAAACAAAATTATTGATTACCCAAATATGTTTAACCTATTTTCAAAGTCCAAAGTTTTTTGAAAAGGGAACAGATGGTATACATAAACATTAGAGCGACCCAAGTTGTATGGAAGCCAAATTCGTGCAAGGTGCACCCCCTCAAAATGAACACTGGTATTTTTTATGATGACACTTAGCTCTAGCTTTGACCTGATTTCGGCTCTAGCTTTTACCTCTCGTTAGCTGGACCATTTTGAAAAAGGGCCCATTTTTGCATTTTTGTTAATTTGAGAATCTGTTTCCTTACCAACATGGGTATCATAAGAAAAGTTTTTTAAGGCGTTGTATATACAATTTTTCCAGGGAGGATCATCCATGTCCTTTTTTAAAGGCAAATAAAAGAAGTTTGGAGGGTTCAAGAAATAAAAAAAAAAAAATATTTTTAGTTCTACTCAACAAAACTCACAACTTACACTGTGGAATTAGCTGAGCGTATTTAATTTTCTTATTTTGTCGCATATTGTATTTACTCGTATATTATTTGTGTCCAGCTTTCAGTCGTTATTATAAGCTGAAAAACATTCTGACTATTACAAATATAAATTGAATGAAGAGATTTAAGTCTTGCATCAGACTATATAGAATGATAATCGTCCTTTGGGCTCAAAAGAGATTTTCTGTAAAAAGGAATCCGTTCAAGCCTAATCTATGTAGATTTTGTGGACATGTTTGAAAGCACTTACTAAGCAATTTTTCAGAAGGAAACACTGACTTCAGTGCTAATCAAACACTAAAACGAGTTATAATTATACTGCAGACTATTATTCTGTGATTCGTCAAGGTAACAGGATTGGGGGAGACTTTATAAGGAGCTCCGTACAATTGATCGTGTTGTCACAGTACCTTATTATCATTTATGTTGCATTGGATGTAATTATAATTTCTTGATGTTCTCAGGGTAAGATCCGCTAATTTTTGTTGTGTTCTTAATTTCTGTTTATTCTAGAAGAAATATTTTAGCCAAACAATTTCCGTATATTTTATCTTCCTGGTATTTTTGCTATGATTGAAGTCCGCTACTTTACCTAATTTCTGATCGTTATTCTTATATTTTTCATTTGTAAATAAAACTTTTATTAAATTAGTGTATAAGATGCTGTTAAACTTATAATAATAATCGTTTGATATCAATATTCTACAAACCATATACTTTTAAAATTTCTAGGCCGAGTCGATTTAAATTCTATTTTCCACATCAGTCTTCGGTAAATGCATTAAACGCCTGACAATTTCATTTCTCTTTAACTGGGTTAAATTAATGCATTGCATTCAAAAATATTTTTTCCACCTTTTTTTTCGAAGTTAGCTTCAGCAAGATAAATATGTATACAAACATATAAATAAATATACATACATATTTCTGCAGTAGTTTCATTTTTATTTTTATTATTATTTATTGTGGTATAATTTATTTTAGTTGCTATTTTTCGTTTCATTTTTACTTATTGCACAAAAATCGTGGGAAATTTAACGGGTTTTTTTGTTTGTCTTTCTATCTTGAATGGTGCTACCTCAACTTTAGCTGCAGCAGTAAGCAGTAATAGATACAGAATCCGAAACAGAAACAGGAAAAATAAACTGTAACAGTCACAAGAATTAAGAAAAATGTAGAAAAAAAAATCTAAAAGCGGTTTAATTGATTTGAATGTTTGAATGTGTTTTAGAGTTTATTAAATTGCATTCATTGCAAATTAAAATCGAGTTTTAGGCTTAGAATCAGTTTAGAATCAATAAATAAAAATAAATTCTGTTGACCTTGTATTGTATTATACATATGTATGTACATAGAAACGTAAATTTAGGTGATATGAGCATATTTTTTAAAATTAAATATTAAATCACCTGCATTATTTAAAATAAAATTTCAATTTAATAAATTCTTAATTGCCTTAATAATTTTTAGCCTGAGCACTTTAAAACAATTTTGTAGTGTTGCGTGTCTTTTAACCGACTGACAAATAAATTTTCTAATTGATAACTGGTAACTTCAAATGCCTATGTGATACATAAATAAGTACCGTTATAATTAATAACAATAAGTTCTCCTTTACATATACTTCAGGAACAAAATAATGTAAATAATACAAAATGTAATTACAGTTAGCGAATATTTGCTATTTAAAGAATTTTCGTTTTTAAGACTTAACGGGAAGTATCCCAATATTAATAATTGTGGCTTCACACACGAGACTATTTTTTAAGCCGCACAATTTTTGTTGTTTCAGTCACACACGAGACTATTTCATCTGGCATAAAATTGTATACATATACTCTGCTTTGTGTGTATTATCTGTTTACTTATTTTTCTGAACCTACTGTTTTATAAATGCATGTGTATTGGTTTCGTGTTGTTTATGTATTGGTTTGTGCGGGGTAGAAGCTGGTTGAAAAATTATGCCAGCAAAAAACCACTCTCCTCACCTCTCTTGCCTACAAGCCGCCATTTTGTGCCAGCATAATTGTTCTCGTCTGTGATTGCTCATTGACTAATATTTAATATTATTACGATTTATGAAATTAGTTTCGTTTATATAACCAAAAAATGTTAATAAATTAATAAAATCAGTAAAAATAAAATATTTTCATGATCAAGTGAATGTCAGCGGCAACAGTAATATTAATGACATTAATATTGTAAAGATGGATTAATTTTTAAAAAATGTATAAACTTTTACAAACATAAACATTTTCACTCCAATTGACTACAATAAATTGGGAACAAGCACTGTGGACTTGAAATAATTCCAATGGACTTGAAATTATTGTCACTGAATAATCATCATAATTTTTCGTTGGACTATCTTCACAATTAGGAAAAAGCATTTGACATTTTTTGTGAGCTAAAATTCTAATTTCACACACGAATGCATCCACTCTGTTGACATTCATTTCACTTCTAAATAAAACACATATTATGTACACATTTTTCACAAATACAATGTATAGAGTTTTGGATCAAATAAAAATCGAAAAAATGTTAGCCTTAAAATGGAAGTAAACAACTATTGACCGATAGATAACATTGCAACTCTAATGAATTTTTAGTGATTCATTTCATTTATAGTTTATATTGCATTGTAAAAATGTTTAATGAATAAAAAAATTTATTGAATTGTTTCAATATAATAACTCTTAGGGCTATTATTACAAATTGCCGTTAACTAAAGGGAGGTTTTTAACGGGCAGATAAATTTTTTTTATTATTATAAGTGGACAATAAGGTAGAAGTGAGCTTTAAGCTAAAGGGAGAATCATCCTGCCAGTAACTTTCAAAGTTAAGTTTATGTTAGAAATTGCTATATCATATATTATTTTCAATATGGCAACTTCAAATATAAACAAAATGGGGAAGCACAACAACAAAAAAAGAGGCTCTTCGTTGCCACTGCCTTTAAAAAGAACTTAGTTAGTTGAGCAGTTTTATCGACATTGCTCCGGCACTGTCATATTTTTGAAAACAGTTAATTTTTTTATTTGTAAGCTGTAATAATGAATATAAGTTAATGGTAACTTTACAGTTCCCTTTAGCTAAAGATACTTTTAACTACACCGAAGTTTAATAGCAAGTTTTAATAATGGCCCTTAAATACTCAATTTATTAAACAAAAGCTTAAAATTTCGTTCCTTGAGTTCAACAGTATATACACACATATTCCACATACATATGTACATATATACCTTAGCAATCGTTTTCTATCGCAAAAAATATTTGTATTAACTGTATAACTGCGGTAATTTTTGTCTGATATGACCAAATGAAATGTCAATCCCTCACAAGATAATGCACTTTCAGAATGTCATTCCTTATTTTATTTTTTTAAGTAAATTTTGCAATTAAGACTAGCCAAACTTGAAAAAATTAGAAAAAAATTATATTTTCCAAGTTTACACCATCAAAACTCATAACATAGTATAAGTTTGAACAAATTGTTTATGTATACCATTTGAAAGGCTCATCTGTCCCCTTCTCAAAAAAACTTTGGAAATGGGTTAAGAAATATTTGTGTCATCAATAATTCTGTATGAAAAGAGCCAAAAAAAACAGTTTTTGTCAAATAAAACAAGTTTGAAGGGTTCGAGAAACATAAAAAAAACATTTTTGAGGTCTACTCAACAAAACTCACAACCAATACACTATGTCATTAGCCAGGTGTATTTTGACTGTTGCACCGTGTTATTAGTTTTATTTGTTCACCGTTAGTATTAATCTAAAATTTTTTATACATATGATAATAATTTTATAACAATAGAGGTACATATATATGCAAATATTATAATGGTCATGTGTGTGTGTTTCTAAAAGATTATTATCAAAAGCTTTTAAAAGCAATTTAATCAGAAATAAGCTATAACACTAACCCAAAAATCTTAACGTTTTTTAATTTATTGGATTCATTATGTTCTTGTTTCTGCATGAAAACCGCATAATGAACCACAATGTGTCTTTGAAAATTAAATAACTTTATAATTGTCGAGCTTAAAACTGTTAATGGCATAGTTTTGGTCAAATAACAGTTACTAAGTTAATGACGTTTTTTTTTCTACAAATTATTCACTAAAAATTGTTTTTCTTTTAACGAATTTTTATTATGTTTTGTTTTTATTTTATTAACTTTGGCATAAAAACTTTGTTCAATTTAACAATAATTTATAATATTTTTAATTTTTATAAATTTTTCGTAATTTGATTTTTTATTTGCAACTTCATTATCATTCCTTGCCATCATCATTGTTTGTTGCTATTGTTGTTTGTTTGTGTACCAAATATAATCTATAAATTATAAGTTTTTTTTTATGAATGATTATGTAAAAAATTCATAAGTAAGAAACAATAACAACAGTAAATAAAAAAACGTAAAAAAAATAATTACTTGCCACCGCAATTACACCGACCATCGTAATACAAAAAAAAAAAAACAAAGTTTTGCAATTAACTTTTGCTAACTAACCTTCTAAAATGACTAACAAATGTTTTATTGTGTTCATAGTTTTTGCGTTTCTCTTAAATTATTTTATATTATCGCATTATACATATATTGTATTATCTCTTTACTGAGTGTATCGAAAATTTATAGGAATAGTCCACAGTATTAGTCCACAATACGAATACTTTCTTAGTAGTTTTATCCCTTGTTGAAGGTTTCATAAATGACATTTAAAATATGTTAAAAAGCATTTGTATCGTATATGTATGTATGTTGTATTAAATACACTCTTTGTTTATGAACGCTCAATGCTATGCTGTATACCACATGCCCAAAAGCAATAAGAACAAGAAGACCAGTATGTATTCATAATTTCATTTTCAAGCAACAAAATGAAATATATTGCCAAAAAAAAAAGTAAATTAATTAATCGTCTGTGCGAACAATTCCAAATTTTAATTGTTAACTCAAGTTACCTAGAAAATATTTTGTGTTTTTATTTCTTCTTCTTGATTACTAGCATTTACATAAACTGATAGCATGAAACCAATAAAACTTTTAAAATCATATGACAAATGTGTGTATAAGTGTATCTCATATTTCTATGAGAATTATCAACAATAAGCAAACCTTGTTGAATATTCGTTGTTGTGAATACAACGATACAAGGGCTTGTGTGAATTGCCCAATTGATGTGTGGATATATTAGGCTGGATTTCATTGATTAAAAATAAAAGAAATGTTTTTAATTCTTTCAAGCTTAATTTTAAAATTAATTTCGTTTGATTTATAGTTAAATAGTATTGGATTTCAGTTATCGGTTTTTATTTATTTTGTTAATAAATATCGATTAATTTATTATAAAAATAAAAAAAATAATAATTTATTATAGATATCAGATAGATATAACAGTCCGTCACTTGATGGTCTTTTGAGTGGATAACATATCCAGGCATTAACGCACATGCGAGCTGATATAATTGTTAATTTCTGTAGACTTGATCATTGACTAAGGGCCATTATTACAAGTTGCCGTTAAATTTGGGTTTAGTTAAAGGTGCCTTTAGTTAAAGGGAACTGTGAAGTTACCTTTAACTTATTTTCATTATTACAGCTTACAAATAAAAAAAAAAATTAACTGTTTTCAAAAATATGGCAATGCCGGCGCAATGTTGACAAAACTGCTAAATTAAACAAGTTTTTTTTAACGCAGTGGCAATGAAGGCCCTCTTTTTGTTGTTGTTGTGTTACTTTCACTTTCCTGCTGCATGGAAATCTGCCAAAATTATACCAATATAAGGAAGAAAGAGAGCAATAACGACCTTGCAGATTTTCACCCCACATCGCTACTATCAAATATCGCTAAGATATTTGAGCACATAATCAAAAATAAACTCGAAAATGATTTCATAATTAATCCAGTATCACCGTTCCAATTTGGGTTTAAAAAATACCACTCTACTCAACATGCTCTATTAAAACTACACAATGACGTCATTCACAACCTGAGGGAAAGGATTTGTACCGTTGCCATTTCTCTAGACATTGAAAAGGCCTTTGATTCGGCCTGGCATAAGGGAATTCTTTTTAAGCTAACTGAGCTTGAGGTTGATCCTTTTCTTGTGAAGATGTTTGATAGTTATTTCACAGACCGCAGGTTTAAAGTGCAAATCAACGAATCTATGTCTAGTTTTGATTCAGTAAATTGCGGTGTGCCACAGGGGAGTGTACTAGCACCTTACCTGTAAAACCTCTTTCTATACGACTTTCCTCACTGTGTAGGATCCACTAAAGCTATTTTACATGCGGATGACTGTCTTATCTACGCTCACCATGAATCGCCAGCACAGGCATTGAGTAATGCTACTCTTCACCTGAACAAGATCGATGATTATTATAGAAAGTGGGGCATTAAGATAAATGCTGCAAAATCTCAGGCCATTTGTATGAGAAATGCATCTGGTAAATGCGCTAGATACGTGGTTCCGGAATGCAAGATTCTGAAATTCTCCTTGAATGGCGTTGAAATTCCATTTAAATCCAGTATTAAGTACCTTGGGGTAAACTTTGATAAGCTGATGAAATTTAATAATCACAGAAGAATTTTACTTGCCAAAGCTAAACGTATAACTGGCATGTTTTCCAGTTTATTTAACAGTCCACACCTTCACCAAAGCACAAAACTTCTTCTATACAAAGTTGTCATCAGATCAGCTCTCATCTATGCATTTCCAATCTGGTTTTCTATTTCACTAATAGTTGCAAGGGAATTGGAAATTCATGAAAGAAAAGTCCTACGTAAGTGCATTGGAAAAAATTGCCAAAGCCATACCAAACGATACTCCAACTCATATACATATATATACTCAGTCTGGTGTCAGACCATTATGTGAGTATGCCTTCGACCTCCAGAGGAAATTTATTGCGAGATATACAGTCTGGTCGAGATCTGGATACCTATCACCGATTGGTATTATTATGGAGCCTTTGGATGTTGACTCGGATCCGTTTAAGCTGCCGGATTTTTTTTGCGGGACTATCCCTGGTGCCCATAGGGGATGATTTCATCAACTAATTGTTAATTGTATTTTTTTAGTTATATGCCAAATTTATTTTTGTACTTGAATGGTACTTTCGGGTTATGTGTACATATATTTTTTTAATGTGATTTTTGAATTCTGAGAATTCTATTTCTGTTAGTGAATTTGTTTACACATACAATGTATGTTCTTTTTTGGAATCCTTGATAGTTATTTGGATTATCTGTGATATCGGTTTTCACTGTTTGCCAATGTTATTTACGGTTTTGTTTAAGTAGTTTTAAGTGTTATTTAGTTTTATATACCTATTTTGTTTAACAGTTTTCTCTGTTAGTTATAGTAAATGCCGGGAGCAAGCATTGTTTGCTTACATTTTTTAACAGTTCTGTTAACAACATAGCAATTTGCTTTTCATCTTTTAAAGTGTATGAAAACAAGACAAATATATAGTTTTAAGATTTTATACATCAAAATGTCGATTTTGTATCTCACTCTACCATGTAAAGAAGAAAACAAATGCTCAATAAAATTTCAATTTCAATTGTTGTTGTGTTTCCTCACTTTGTTTATATTTGAAGTTGCATTATTGAAAATAATATATGATATGGCAATTTCTAACATAAACTTAACTTTAAAAGTTAAAAGTAGGATGATCCTCCCTTTAGCTTTTCGCTCACTTCTACCTTATAGTCCACTTATAATAATAAAAAACAATTTATTTGCCCGTTAAAATCCTCCCTTTAGTTAACGGCAAGTTGTAATAAAGGTTGAGGCAACACATCCTTCCAGGCACCTCTGCTTCTTGCGCACCTTCGCCAGATGGTCACACCAATCGATGACAGAGCTTTCTCGATTTGGTCCTACCAAGTCAGGCAAGGTCGTACTCTTCGCCGATTTCCGCATCGAATACCCTTCTCGCCGGAGCATCCTCTTTCATTCGAACAACATGGCCAAGTCAGCGCAGCCGCTGGATGTTAATACGCTGTACAACGCCTATGTAGTTAAGGAGCTCATATGTTGGATCGGATGCGGAAATGATCGCCAACTCGCACTGGAGCGAAGATCTTATGTAGGACTTTTCTCTCGAATACTCTCAAGGCTGCTGCATCAGTGCTTAAAAGGGTCCATGCCTCTGCGGCATAAAGAAGCACGGGTAGGATGAGTGTCTTGTAGAGTATCAGTTTTGTCGTACGAGAGAGGTCTCTGCTACTCAATTGCCTATTGAGCCTGTGTGCCTACCAAAGCCAGCAGCAAAAAAATTTTGTAAAAAGCAAGCTACATACTTAGGCACTTTTTGCATGTTCAAAGTTTACTTTGATAAACTTTGTTACGTTTTCTTTTAAACTTTCTCTCTCTTTGCATACCCAAAGTTTACGTTGACAAACGAGTACGACAAACAGAGTAGTCACTACGTTTCGGCATTTTGCCAAGTAATCTTTGGACATGCAAAAGGCGTCTTAATTATGTTCAAGGCGGCGGCAATAAATCTGTAATTTTGACATTTGAAACGTAATACAACGTGTATATAATTCTATACGAATGGTGCCACTAAAATATTTGTTTTTTTATTTTTTTTTTTGCATTTTTCTTATTTTGACAATCTGAAATAAATTTTTAATTTCATTTTTCTGCTCCGCCTGGGGAAAATTTGCTAGAGTACATATACATTATATGGCACTTTTATTACTTTCTTTAACTATCATATACTACTCGTTTAATGGTCGTTTGACGTTGCAATTGTGGTTTGCCCTTTGTGTATGAGTACTTTAGGTATTTTGGCATACGAGTATTACGTGTCTGAATGTTCAAAACACCTGTTTGTTCATACCTCTTTTTTTTTTGGAAATATGTATGTATGCCCATGGTAAAAATTATTTATTTTAATAGCAATACAATTTTTTTTCATTTAACCCATATTAAGTCGAATTGTTTTTTATGTAAAATAAAATATTAAAAAAAAAAACTGCCATAGTTACACAAACAACAAACAGGTAATTTTAACGCAAGTATTAGCGAACAAGAATTACGTACGTTCATACGGTATGCACATGAATTACGTACTTGCGTTTCATCGTTACTGTGGTTGCTATGTAGTCGGTCAACCAATTGAACATTTCACTGAAGGCGTGTCAGAAACAATTCATCTACACAACGACTATATCTACAGATATCAACGCACTTTAAGACGCTTGCGGCAGTTGATGATGCAGTCAAACCGCTCGAAACGAATGCAACTCTTTTATGACCAAAATAAACGAATGAAAAATAAAACTGAATGTTGTCTTTTAACTATGACTGTGTGGCCAGAGTCATTTGCAGCTTGTCGTTGCATTACTGCGTTGTTGTTTTGTCCTGCGTTTCGCGCCTAGTTTAGGGGACCGCGTAATAAAAACACATTTTTTATGGCGCTTGCGGTGGTCATGATGAACATGAAGATGCTGTTAAGGCAAGTGAAACGCGAAAAGAGAAACTTTCACTTATTCAATTGAAAATAAGTGATATTACAACATTACTAGCCGCTTGGTACTTGTTTTTCTTTTTTGTTTTTCTTCAAGCATTTCTTGGTTATTGCAGTGGGGAGAAGACAGTTGTAAGCAATCAGCATGTAAACGTGCCAGTGCAATTGAATAACTAAACGTATGATGGTTTCATTTTATGTAACAAACGATAAATTTTAATCAAATTATTATTATATTACTCTTCAGTTTTTTGTTTTTTTTTTTCATTTTGGGTGTTAGCAGATTAAAATAAAATTTTGGTATTATTTAATCAAAATCACAGCACTATGCATTCCACATAAAAAATTGGTTGAAGAAAGTTTCCGGGAAAATTCGAGCTTTCATTTGAAATTGTCTGTCTGGCAGATAAGTAAAATGCAAAATTTCAAAAAGAAATTAGTCATTGCCCAGCAATATCGATCTGAATGACATCATACAGTTCAATGTATTTTGCAGTCACTTTAAATATACATAAATTTCGATATTCCGAACACCTGCAAATCCGGACAATGCGGTAATGCGGACGCTTATTTTATTACAACGGTAGACTCTGTAATCCGGACACCATCAATTTTTTCTACATCAATAATTCGGACAATACTTATTCCTATTGCTTTTGCAGAAATACTTCACTGTCTATTTTTAGTTTTGTTTCTTAAGAATTTTTCCAAGTTTACAATGCTTATGAGACTGCACTGTTTTGAAGAAAGCTATCGGATAAAACACTTGCGGCGCTACATAGAGAAACGCCTGCACCGGGGCGTAAAATAGGGAAAGATAGAGTACCACTTCTAGTATACTGCAATGCAACTGGTGAACATACATACATAATTGGCCATTACAACCCTTCATTCAGGATTACGGACTAGCTTCTCAACACCACTCATGTTGTGTGCGTTAATTTTATACATGAGTAGCGGGACCTACAGTTTAAAGTCGACTCCGAACGACAGATTTTTTTGAGAAGCTTTTCATGGCAATTTTTACTCTCAGAGTTTTTGCCAGAAATCTGCTGAGAGGAAGTCGCCGAAGAAATACTTTTTGTATTTTGTTTTTGATGTCTGGCCTGGGATTCGAACTCGGGCCTTTCGTCTAATAATCGAACACACTACCTACTAGACCACGGCGAACTGGTGAACATATATTCAAGTTATTGATGATTGGAAAAGCCAAAAATCCTAGGTTTTAAAAACGCAAACTTACCTGTCGAATATGCAAGCAGCAAAAATGCGTGGATGACCGAGATAATTTTTAAAAGACTTTTGATTTTATATCTCAAAGAAAATAATTTCTCAAATAGAGCTCTTTTACTAGGAGATAACGCAACATGTTATCCAAAGTCATTAGCAGATTTAAATAACGAAATATGAGTTATGTTTTTTCCACCTAACTGTACAGCACTCATGCAGCCAATGGATCAAAATGCCAAATGAATTTTAAAACTAAACTATCGTAAAAGTTTTTTGGTCGCTATTTTATCAAGTTCAGAAAATGTAATGGATGCTCTTTTTCGTTGAAAAACGTCGCCTTTTTAATTGCCAATGCTTGGGATAGAATTGATGCAAATATCATTAAAAAATGTTTTTTTTTTAATAAAATGATGAAGAATGGGACTCAGATGATGAAATACCTGTATCAAGGCTAAGACGCAGCGATTTCACCGAACTAGTTGATATTTATAATTCTAATGAGGTTACCGAATGGTTGAATGATGAAATTGATGAAAATGATGAGGTTGAATCATTTAATGTTCCATATCTGCCCTTAATACTTGTATAAAATATTGCGAAGAACAGGAACTTCCTGCTGGGAATATTTTAAAACTTTTAAGCCTTAGAGATATTGCGTAAAAGCAAAATGAAACCAAACTTCGTCAGATGAAAATGTCTGGCTATTTGTGCAGCAAATAATGAAAATATTTTATAAAAATGATTTTAATCTACTGGTATATTAATTTGAATGTAAACATTTCATTTTAAAGTGAATATCTTGTAAATAAATATAAGTTAGCATGTATTTTCAAATTTTTTTCTTTTGTTTCGGAAATTCGGACATTTCGATGTTTCGGACACCACATGGTTTTTAATTGTCCGGATTATCGAGATTATACTGTATGTATATTTCGAAAATTTAAAAAAATTTTTTCATTATTTATTTTATTAACGGTTTATTCATTCATATTTTCAAAACATTTGTCAGTTTATACGGTTTTCACGTTTGTTTTCATTCACTACTGTTTTGTTATCGTTGAAAAACAAAAGATATAAAAAAAGTAAACACTTGACTATTAATAAAAATAAAACAATAAATAAATAAATAAATATTGACTTTAAAATGTACCTTTGAAGTTAATATTCTATTTAATTTGACAATTATGATAAATGAAAAAAAAAAAAAAATCAAATTTACTCAAATTAAAAAAAAAATATGTTGTATATCAAATAAAATAAATTAATGCGGGTTTAAGGCAATGCTTCATAATAGTAAGCATAGTACTCTGTATTGCTTACAAAACGTCCGAAAGCGGAGGAGTGCAAAGTTGACGTAATCTGTCCCCATGTAAATTGATTCTTAAGCCGCCTATATAGTACGGTATCTGCCCTCGATGTCAAAGAAGGCCACCAAGGTATATACATTCTTTAAAAAACAGGAATTTCTTGCCCAAGTTTGTCAACTCCTAATGAGCAGTCATAGGGCCATTATAACAACTTGTCGATAAGGTTGGGTTTAGTTAAAGGTACCTTTAGCTAAAGGGAACTGTAAAGTTACCTGTAACTTATTTTCGTTATTACAACTTACAGATCAAATAAAGATAACTTTTTCAAAAATATGGCACTGCCGAAGCAATGTCGATGAAACTGCTCAATTAAACGAGTATTTTTTTTAAACGCAGTGGCAACATCGGGCTTCTTTTTTTTGTATATGCTCATTTTGTTTATATTTGAAGTTGCCATATTGAAAATAATATATAGATATGGCAAGTTCTAACACAAACTTAACTTTAAAAGTTAAAGATAGGACGATCCTCCCTTTAGCTTAACGCTCACTTCTGCCTTATTGCCCACTTATATTAATGAAAAACAATTTATATGCCCGTTAAAATCCTCCCTTTAGTTAAGTTGTAATAATGGCCTTAACCGTTTATTTTTTGTTGTTTAAGGAAAAAACAAAACAAATGCAACAACAATTATATCGAAACCATTGTACAGAGCGCGATAAAATTTTAAAGCAAAAACAACAAATACATACAACAGCAACCTGCATAACATACCAATGGAATGTTGCTGCTGTAACTGCATTTCTGTTAATTTTGTTTTCCCTCTTCGTTTATGCCTTTATTTCCATTTTCATTAATGTAATGAAAAAAAAAAGAAAAACATTTATTGTATATGGTGTTGTTTTTCTAGTGTCGTAGAGTACAATATATTTGAGGTAGTTGTTGTTATTGTTGATATTTACAGCAGATAACCCCAAGTTGTATTGATGCAATAGTCAAAATATAATTGACTTGATCCAAACAGTCAGACGTAGATGCAAGACAAATATCAAAAATTATGTTTCAGATTTATTTCCTTATTTGATGCATAAACATGTGTTTGTGTGTTTGTGTATTTTCTAAATCTAAATGTCAATTGAAAAGTGACATCGCATCGCAAATTTTTTGATAAGAAATTTTTATACAAGTCAATTATAGTTCTATTTTGATAAGATTGCCTATTCCGTTTACGCGCATTGAACAACGGGTTATAACATTTGAAACTGCGTGTGATATTGCGCATGTGTAATGTTGCATTTTCTAAATCTTCTCTCATCTTTCTCCACACGAATTTTCGACCATCACTACTGAATGTGCTAATATGTATGTATATGTTTTATATCTTTATTTAATTTAATATATTCGGTAGCGATGGATTTTTGTTCAAACATTTATTTTGAGGTGGTGAAAGCACAAGTTTTTTTCTTTTCTCACTGAATGTCCAACTACAATATAAGTACTTATATCAGAAGAACAGAACAGTAACATCTTATACTGTGAACCATTACTGTATTGTTTAAATAAATTTTGGTAATGAATTACGAACAATTACACGGTGCGACAGTCAAAATACACCCAGCAATGACATATGTAGTGTAGGTTGTGAGTTTTGTTGAGTAGATCTCAAAAATATTTTTTTTATGTTTCTCGAACCCTCCACAGTTGTTTTATTTGACAAGAACGGTATTTCTGATATTTTCACACAAAATTATTGATTATCCTAATATTTTTCAATCAATTTTCAAAACACAAAGTTTTTTGAAAAGGGGACAGATGAGCCTTTAAAATGGTATACATACATACATAAACAATTTGTTCAAACTTACATGTTATGAATTTTGATCGTGTAAACTTGGAAAATATAATTTTTTTCGCTCTTTATATAATAACTACGATAATTTTTATCCGATTTTATGAATCGAAGTGTCAATCTCTTCACAAGATAATGCACTTTCAAAATGATATCACTTACTTCATATTTTTTTTTATTAAATTTTGCTACTATGAACGGACAAACTGGAAAAACTATGTAAAAATTTGTCATGTTTACCTCATCAAACACCATATCATATTAAGTTAAATTATATGCACTATATATGTATGTTTATCGTTCTAAAGGCCCATCGCTCTCCTTTCTTATAGGGTTTAAACTTTGGACATCGGTTTAGAAATGTTTGTGTAATCAATAAATTTGTGTGTAAAGCCCAAAAAAAGTTTTTGTAAGCAGTTGTTATAAAGCCAATATGGTTATTTGGCATCCAGTTATGGGAAACAGCCTTGTCATCCAATGTAGAAAAATTGCAGAGAAGACAGTCAAAACTTTTAAAAATGATTACGTGTACATGTGAAACACCATCATCAGAAATACCAGTATCCATAAGAATCGTAACATTCCCACTGTTCGGGAAGAAATCAAACAGGCAATCACCTCTTATTTAAAACAAAACATTTTAAACATCCAAATCACCTTGCAAGAAATTTGCTGCTTTTTAAAAGTTATAAACGTCTTAAATAACTGCAAGCTATGTATAGATTTGACATAA
This sequence comes from Sarcophaga rosellei, assembly GCA_930367235.1. Taxonomy (NCBI): domain Eukaryota; kingdom Metazoa; phylum Arthropoda; class Insecta; order Diptera; family Sarcophagidae; genus Sarcophaga; species Sarcophaga rosellei. The sequence continues at coordinate 47,912,175 of OV884021.1, read as the reverse complement.
TATTTTTCCTTTAATATTTGTGCTCATGAAACGTTGGTTATTGCGTTGGCAATAATAAGATATTAATACATGTTGTTAGTTGTTTCGGAAATATCTATTTTATATTTTTTTGGAATGTACCACTGAAAGTTTTTCGTTGAGAAAGAACGTGTCATTTTGGTTGATTCCGGCAATAAAGTTTTTTTTGGGACCGAACTGAACCCAAGATAAGATCGTATGACGTAAACAATTCTCACACTCTATATTTCGACCTTTTAAATCTTTGATAAGAGCCAGAACAGCCCATTGCCCTTGATTTTTTTCAGGTGCTGCATTACGAGTTGACTTACCAGTATATACCTGTTAAATCCACTCAAAATTTGTAACAGTGTCACATAGCAGCCAAAGATTTTGGCATATATGTATGGTCGGCTTTGAAAGCATATACCAATAAATATTGTATTTCCGATATAAAGATTACCATTTAATGTTAATCACATACAATATTCGAGTGACTTTGATTTAATTCTTGAAATGTTTGCGTAACGCTGAATTATATCAAATATTTTTATACTTTTCGATGTAATATATCAACCAGTAGTCGGAGTAGTCTAGTGGGTAGTTTGTTGGCTTATTAGACGTGAGGTCAGACATCTCCGACTAAATGAAATATGAAACATTTTTCTTCGGCGACTTCCTCTCCGCAGATTTCTGGCAAAAACTTTTAGAGTAAATAAACCTACCATGAAAAAGTTTCTTAAAATTCTGTTGTTCGGAGTCGACTTTAGAGATTAACACACACAACCTAATCTAGATCATAATCCTGACTAAAGGGTTGTACAGTTTTCATTGCAACAGTTCAAGTTCAAAATTGATGAAATTTCACCCAAAGATCTTATGAGGGTCAATAAGGGAGAATTCTGAAAAAACAAAACCGTAAAAAATAACGAAATAAAAAAGTTTCGCTTTCAGCGAACTTTAATTTTCAGCAATAATAAATGGTAAATAGTATACAAGATTGAAAATCCTTATTCTTATCTTATGTTTTTTTTTTTATTGTTGTCGATTACATAATTAATTTTTTGTTTTCAATTTCAGGAACGATCCGTACATCTTTATTGTCTGGTTCCAAATTTAACGTAACATGGCACTTGGCGTATCCGCATAGGGTAAGTCAGATGTTTATTTAAATCTATTTTACAGTGGAATTTGTCTAGAGTGAACAATCATTTAAAATACAAGGATTGTTTATTTCAATTTCAATGTATTTTCTTTTATGAGTTTCCATATAGTGAAAAATATAATATAATTGTAATGTCTTTTATTTAATGAAAGACAGTTTGTTTTTTCCCGTTCGACTTTATTCAACGATGTTCACTTAGCAACAACCAGTTTTATTCCTCTTTCTACATTACATTACGTTATTGTTACAAATATACTTATTTTAGTATTAAGCTATCTATCTTTTTCTTATTTGAGTATTAAGCTATCTATCTTTTCCAATAAGCTTTTTAAGCTAATCGTACGACATTGGGTACTTATGTTATAACTGTTTTGTATAAAATAATAATACACTGCGTTATAAAAGTAAACACATTAATATAATAATAAATTATTTGATATAGTATAACATTTCTTCCCTTTTTCGAAAAATAGTGTATTCTTTTCAATAAAATTAAAATGTTAAAGTAACAAAAAATTTTATACATATTTGTACAAATCTTTAATTCTTATACAAAATTCTATAATTACATACATTCCAAGAAAAAAAAAAAATTCCATCATAGTAATAAATCTACCAACTACAATTTATAGTTAACAGTAGGTCTCTTCCTCAGCCGCTCTTTCAAAGGGATTTCCTCTTGTTTCATTGGAACCTCTTCCCCACGAATAAATTCATGTTCTGCTCTTTGAACTGAGCGGCTTTGGACATCGTTGAAAGGAATTATAACTTCCCCCTTCCTAACCTTTTTTAATTGATTTCTATGAGCTACTCTACGTCTTTTATTCACTTCAATTAAATATAAAGTATTAGAAATAACTTTGCAAACTGTTCCTTGGATCCACTTTGCAATACTATTTACACTTGGATTTAAATATAATACTTGCTCTCCTACTTTTAATGAAAAATTCTTCGCCCTTGTGCTGTTCTCAAATTCTTTCCTTTCCTTACCCTTTTCAATTTTATAATTTGTAGGTGCTGTTATTATATTTGAAACTTTTTTGAATTTACTATAGGACAAAGGTGTTATTGGTTTGTAAGCTAATACTAGTTCACAAGGGGAAACACCTGTGACAGTTGTTGGTGTATTTCTATATTTAAATAAAAAATTAAAAACAATGCTCTGCATGGATAAAGCTTTTCTCTGGTCAGACAAAAAATATGACTTTAAGCTGCGTTTAACAGTCTGTACACCCCGTTCGGCCAATCCATTACTAGGAGGATGATATGCTGGGCTAAATAATTGCCTTATACCAAAACAACCGAAACTCTTCGCTGCGAAACTGTGGTCCATTATCGCTCACCAAGGTATTACAAAATCCAAAATTGGAAAAAATTAATTTCAATTTCTCTATAATAACATTTGAAGAGGTCTTCGACAAAATGTGGACATCAATCCACTTTGAAAAATCATCCACCAGTATCAAAAAGTCAGTATTTCCAAATTGAAAGAGATCCACATGTACTCGTTCAAATGGATATACTGTATTCTGCCACGTAAAATTAGGACAATCCATAGTCCTGTTTCCCATCTTTCGGCACACTGTACAATCTGAAACATAGTTTTCAATATTCTTATCAATAGAAGGCCACCATACACAACTTCGGGCCAGCAACTTCATACGCACCACACCAACATGCGTTTCATGTAACAGTGCCAGAACTTTTCCCCTCAAAATTGATGGTATTACTAAACGATCGGCGTAAAAGAGACAATTATCCTTTACCTCAAGTGATAATTTAACGTTACTATACGATCTCAAACATTCATTCAACTTTCTAGACTGTGGCCAAGAATCATTTTCAACAAAACCGATTACCTGTCTGATACTATCATCATTCCCAGAAACTTTGGCTATCTCACCTATTGACATTGGTATATAATTTGTATCAAAATTAAAAAAATTTAAATTACAATTATCCACATTCGTAGTGCCCTCAACTGGCAAACGAGAAAGGGCATCGACATTTCCCTGCTTCTTGCCAGGACGGTACTTAATTTTACAATTATAACCGGACAGAAATAAAATCCACCTGTGAAACCGGACAGATACAATATTCGCCAACGCCTTCTGGTCACCCAAAAGCCTTTCCAAAGGCTGGTGGTCTGTATACACTGTGAATGAATAACCAAAGACAAACTTATGAAACTTCCGCACAGCAAATACTACCGCCAAAGCTTCCCTATGAATTTGTGAGTAATTTTTCTCCGATTTAGTCAACGTTGTTGACGCCATAAAACATGGTCTTTCCTGACCGTTAACAACCACACTGAGAATTGCACCTACCCCGTATGGAGAAGCGTCACAAGCAATTACAATTTCCCTTCTGGGATCAAAATGAAAAAGAAGATTATTTTCGCAAAGCAATTTTTTACAACTCACAAATGCCCTTTTACACTCTTCATCCCAATGCCACTTTGTTTCCTTACGAAGTAAACTATGTAACGGTGCCAAAACGGTAGCGCTGTTTGGCAAAAATTTCGAGTAATAGTTCACAAGCCCCAAAAAACTCTGAAGTTGGTCAACATTGACCGGGGAAGGAGCTAACATAATAGCATCAAGTTTCCGCTTTGAGGGCTTTATCCCCTCTGGAGTCAAGACATGCCCTAAATATTCTAGATTGCTTTCTAAAAGTCTACACTTTTCCCAGTTTATGCGCACATTAAATTCCTGTAGCCTACTCAATACTCTAAATAATCTCTCTCGACAATCTTCCCTACTAACCCCTGCCACCAAAATGTCGTCTAAATACACTGCTACGCCATCCAAACCCTGTACTATTTGATCCATAACGCGCTGAAAAATCATTGGTGCAGACGAAATACCAAAAGGCAGTCTGCAAAATTCAAATAACCCCATGTGGGTATTAATTGTCACATAAGACCTTGATGATTCGTCTATAGATAGCTGTAAATAAGCTTTGCTCAAATCCAGAACACAAAACTGAGTTTTTCCTCGCATGCTAGTAAGAATATCGTCTATTAACGGAAGTGGATATACATCCATTTCAATTACTGGGTTTACAGTAACCTTGAAATTCCCACATATTCGCACACTGGAGTCCTTTTTTAACACACACACAATAGGCGCTGCCCATTTGCTATTACGTACCGGTTGTATAAAACCTTCCTCACACATATTCCTTAATTCTGCCTCTACTTTCGACCTTAAACTCATTGGTACAGAATATGGCTTGAAGAATTTTGGTTGCGAATCAGGATGAACGCTTATATCAGCCGAAAAATTTTTTATAGGGCTTTTATTTCTCACAAACAAGGACGGAAATTTAATTTTCAATTCCTCCTTAATAGTAGATTGACAGACGTTTTGTACTAACAAATTTTCATGTGACTTACCATTCTGACCGCTGAAAAAATTTCGCCATGATGGGTACAATTTATCCAACCAATTTCTCCCCATTAGAGGGGTAAAACGGCTACCAGATTTTACGACCATTAATTTTAACATCAAACCATTCACTGTCACTGGTATTTCACCTACTACTTCAACGGTAGAACCTGTCAAAACCTGCAATGGTGGGCAATTTATACTACTTAACTTTGTATCTTTAAAATAAAAATCATAATCTAAATTAGATATAACTGTGACCACGGCTCCCGTATCCAGTTCCATTACCATCTTAATATTGTTGATTTGAACATTACTTAACAAAGGTTCATTTTCCCTATTAACCCAGTTTATGGAAGCAAGCTTATAGTCCAGTTCGTTTATATACTGCCTTTTGTCCTGGTGTACACCTGCGGATTGTTGATTTTGACTTTTGAATTTTGAAAAACAAGCCTTTGATGAGTGACCCTTTTTTCCGCACTTAAAACAGTTCCAGTATTTTGCTGGACAGTTTCCTGCAGCATGTTTTGTAGTGCACTTTTGACATTTTTCTGATGAATGCTTATGGTTGTGCTTCTGTTGAACATTTTTACTTGGCTTTTGATAATGTTGTAACTTATTTACGTCAAACGACGGTGATGGTTGCATACTTTTTTGCTCCTTATTTACCAGCTCAAAAGACTGCGCTATTTTGCATGCTTCTTCCCATGTCAAATTTGCGGTCGACAACAACTTTGTTTGAAGCTGGCTACTACTAACACCACACACCATTCGATCCCTCAAAGCTTCTTTCAGGAATGAACCAAAATTACATTGTGCTGCAATTAATTTTAAGTTTACTATGAATTCGCCCACTGTTTCGTTTTGTTTTTGAGAACAAGTATAAAACTTAAACCGTTCGGCTATTATATTTTTTTCTGGTCTAAAATGCGGTGTTATAAGTTCAATTAATTCCTTAAAAGTTTTAGTGGTTGCTTTTTCCGCCAACAATATGCTTTTAATTCTTTTATAAGTTTCCGGACCAACTAGTGTTAAAAACATCGCCACTTTTGTTGCATCCTCTACAGCATTTATTTTAAATAACTGATCCATTCTTTCCAAATATTCTTCAAAATCGTCACCGAATGCGAATTGCTCAATGCTGCCAATTAAAGCCATAATTTAAAATTTTTTTTTGTTTTATGTGATTCCGAAGTTTTACGTAATATATTAACTTTTATATTTTTTATATTGTTCTTTTTTTTTTTTAAAACGGGTTCCCTTTCTGTATTCTCGTCGCCAAAATATGTAATGTCTTTTATTTAATGAAAGACAGTTTGTTTTTTCCCGTTCGACTTTATTCAACGATGTTCACTTAGCAACAACCAGTTTTATTCCTCTTTCTACATTACATTACGTTATTGTTACAAATATACTTATTTTAGTATTAAGCTATCTATCTTTTTCTTATTTGAGTATTAAGCTATCTATCTTTTCCAATAAGCTTTTTAAGCTAATCGTACGACATTGGGTACTTATGTTATAACTGTTTTGTATAAAATAATAATACACTGCGTTATAAAAGTAAACACATTAATATAATAATAAATTATTTGAATAATGATATTATATTTATTAATATATATATAATGAATTTTTTTTTAAATAGAAATGAATACTCTCTCTTCTGTCTCCATGTCATGAATTTTTTTTCAAATAACAAACGCTGTGCAGCAATAATTAAATTAAATTTAATATAAACTTATAAAATAAAACCAAATACATATATAGGAACACAATTATTCACAGTTTATTTCAGCCATTGAAGATGCCACACCAAACAGTGACTTGGTGCATTGGATGCTCTTTAATCGCATGTGCATTGCTATCGTCCTGAATGCTAATTTTGATACAACTTTTTTTTTATCATTTATAAGTAATATTGACTGCTATACAAATGACAATTAATTTGGCAGGTTTAGCTTGAAAATGATGGCAGTTATCAACTGTTCGAAAGTCCCCGTTGGAAGACCCTATATTATATTTAGGGCCATTATTACAACTTACCGTTAAACTTGGGTTTAGTTAAAGCTAACTTTAGCTAAAGTGAATTTTAAAGTTACCTTCAACTTATTAGATGAAATAAAGTTTCAAAATGTTTTCAAAAATATGGCAGTGCCGGCACAATGTCAATAAAACTCCTCAATTAAACAAGTCTTTTTAAGCGGAGTGGCAACGAAAGGCCTCTTTTTTTGTTGTTGTATATCCTCATTTGGTTTATATTTGAAGTTGCCATATTGAAAATAATATATAATATGGCAAGTTCTAACATAAACTTAACTTTAAAAGTTAAAGATAGGATGATCCTCCCGGGGGGGTACACATAATAATGAAAAACAATTTATCTGCCCGTTAAAATCCTCACTTTAGTTAACGTAATAATGGCCCTTACTGTAATGAGTATTTCGTTTGCTATCTCGACATTATTTCTTGAAACAAAAAAAAAAAAATAAAATTCATACAGACAGTCTTATAAATAAGACGTGCTATTTAGTCATTTGTATTATATGATCACTGAAGTCTGCACCCATTCTCAATAAAATTATTTTTATGCGTATGAAACATTTTCTTAAAGGAAGTCTTTCCTGGTGATCGTCACAAAGATGTTAGAGACATATTTCTTAATTGCTGGGATAACTGATCTCAATAATCTGTTTTTAAAAATAATAATTCTGTTTAAATATTGATCACATTATTACAATGACAAGTCTGACTTTCTTCGTTCACCCGTACATAGTTATCGCTAGAGTAGAGTTAAATAAAATAAAATAAAATTTTATAATTTTTCGTCGAGTCTTGGTTTGACCGCGATCGCAAACAGACGTTTAGTGTGCTAATTTTTCGTAAAAAATAAAAAATTAAAAAAAATTAAAACAAAACAAAAACATAATAGACTACAGTTATTAACAAAAACAAACATTTACTTATTCAAAAAAAAATAAAAAAATAAAAAAAAAAAAAAAAAAAAAAATAAATAAAAACAATTTTAATGCAGGAATGCACTTAAAAATATTGCATTCTTTTGTATAAAAACAAAATTACTACGCGATGCCTAACTTAAGTGATGTCAGTAGTGAAGATGCTAATGATGCTGAAATGCTACGAACAAGTGAAAATAACAACAACGTAGCTGAACCGGTTTGGCAAAGTGTTAGAATAAAACGAAAACGAATTGAATCCCCTCAACATAATAATAAAAGAGTTAATATACATGAAGTACCATCTACATCATCCAACAACAATAGATACTCAGCCCTTGATACTAATGACGAAGAAGCAGATGAAGCTCATAAAGCAATACCAAAACCTCCTCCTATTTACATTCCTAATGTGGAAAATATTAATCTTATGGTAAAAAAATTAAGCGAAGTTATTTCTGCTACTGATTTTAGCTATAAGTCATTGAGAGAAAATCAGGTTCGATTAATGATTAAATCTGTAGATTCTTATAGGAAAGTCATAGAATATCTAAATAGATCTAATATTAGTTTTCATACATACCAATTAAAGCACGAAAGATCATTCAGAGTTGTTATTAAAGGACTTCATCCTACTACACCGACGGAAGATATTAAAGCCGAACTCTTAGCAATAGGTCATTCAGTAAGATCTGTGACAAATGTAAGGAGTCGTGTCACAAAAGAACCACTTTCAATGTTTTTTGTGGACTTGGATCCAAACCCTACCAACAAAACCATATATGAAATAAAGTTTATAAATCGGGCAGTTGTTAAAATTGAACCACCTAGAAGAACCTATGATTTAGTGCAGTGCCATCGTTGTCAACAATTTGGACACACAAAGGCATACTGTAAAAAACCGTTCAGATGTGTTAAGTGCGGCATGGATCATGCAACTGTTGAATGTAAAAAACCTATTAACACTCCTCCCCGTTGCGTCCATTGTATGTTAAATCACACTGCCAATTACAAAGGTTGTAGAGTCTACCAACATCTTGTTTCTAATAGGACAACTACAAAATATTCAAATGGTCAAAGAACATCTAATGTAAACTTAAACTCTACAGAGTTTCCACAACTAAATAATACCAATTTTAATCAGCCAAATCAAACTCGTTTTAATGTGTCATATTCAGAAGCAGTCAAATCTACAAACGCAAGCGAAAACACTCGTATGGATCGACTTGAAAAAATGATGGAGAATTTAATGAATATGATGTCAATGTTAATGGCTAAATTATGCAAATAAACTTAAGGATAGCAATATGGAACGCTAACGGTTTATCTAACCATACAAATGAAATTGAAATCTTTATAAAAAATAACTATATCGACATCTTTTTAGTCTCTGAAACGCATTTTACAAATAGATCCTTTTTTAGGATAAAAGACTATGATATTGTTACTGCTAACCATCCTGATGGAAGAGCTCATGGTGGAGCAGCTATTTTAATTAAAAATAATATAAAATATGAAATTGTGAATTCTATTGAAGAAAACTTTCTCCAAGCTGCAGGTGTAAAACTAACATGTGATAACAACAGTATAATTATATATTCGGTATATTTTCCACCAAGACATAGTGTTAAATGTGAACAATATGAAAACTTTTTTAAAGATCTTGGCCCCAAATTCATTGTTGGTGGTGACTATAATGCCAAGCACACTTGGTGGGGATCCCGATTGGCAAACCCTAAAGGAAGAGAGTTATATAAATGCATTTCAAAAAACAATTACTCAACTTTATCTACAGGTAACCCTACATATTGGCCTAGTGACAATAACAAAATACCTGATCTTCTGGATTTCTATGTTTACAAAGGAATATCAAGATCATTTCTGGATATTTCTGATAGTGCTGATTTAAGCTCTGATCACAGCCCTGTAATTTTGACTTTCAGTACATTATTTCAAACCGTAGCCAACAAAGTTAAAACAATCACATCTAAAACAAATATGCAGTATTTTGAAAATTGGATTAATGAACATTTAAATTTGAATGTACGAATTAAAGATAGCTATGACTTAGACGACACTGTTGAATGTTTTACCAATGTAATTCACGAAGCAGCTTTTGTATCCACTCCCCAAGAATCTCTCCAACCTCGTGGAAATATTGTTAGATTATCGGCTGAAATAAGAGAACTCATTGCTAATAAAAGAAGATTAAGAAGAGTGTACCAAAATACCAGAAGTCCATTAGACAAAACAAATTTTAATAGAGCATCACAACACTTAAAAAGTCGTTTAAGGGATTATAAGAATGACTCTGTAAGAAATTATTTAATTAATCTGAATGTGTCTAATGATAATGAACATAAACTATGGAATGCTATAAAATATCTTAAAAGGCCAATAAAAAGAAATATTCCCATAAAAAATAGTAATGACGAATGGTGTAGATCAGACATTAGTAAAGCAAATGCATTTAAAGAACATTTAAAATCAACATTCTGTCCATTTGTCTTAAATAGTCAATCAGTTAGAAATGATATTTTAAATTTTTTGGATATACCTTGTCAAATGGATCGTCCTATTAAACATATAAGTCCAACAGAAGTAAAAGATACTATTGATAAACTTAACAGCACGAAATCACCAGGTTACGATAATATTGACTCAAAAGTACTCAAATCTCTTCCAAAGAAAGGCATAATTTTTCTTACAACCATTTTTAATTCAATTTTAAGATTAAATCATTTCCCATCGCAATGGAAATTTGCAAAAATAATTATGATACTGAAACCCAACAAACCTGAAAATGCTGTTTCATCTTACAGGCCAATTAGCTTATTAAGCTGTTTTTCAAAGATTTTTGAACGTCTCCTTCTCAAAAGACTACTGCCTATTCTAGAGAAACAAAACATAATTCCTGATTATCAATTTGGTTTCAGACACAAACATGGCACACATGAACAATGTCATCGTATTGTTAATCACATTTCTAATGCTCTAGAAAAGAAACTGTACTGTTCTGCAGTGTTTTTGGATGTTGAACAAGCCTTTGATAGGGTTTGGCACTTTGGGCTCTTATACAAACTTAAAATGCTTCTACCAGCACCATTTTACTTGCTGCTAAAATCATATCTCCACGAAAGACACTTCTTTGTTAGTATTAATGAAGAATACTCAGATTTTGATGTCATCAACTCGGGAATACCACAAGGAAGTGTTTTGGGTCCAGTACTATATACTGTCTTTACGTCTGATATGCCGATAATGGAGAATCTAACTACTGCAACATTTGCCGATGACACTGCTATATTATCGTCTAATTATTCCCCTATTATAGCCTCGGAATTGTTACAAAATCAAATAAATCTTATCCAAGATTGGTTGCAGAAGTGGAACATAAAAGTAAACACACAAAAATCGGTTCATGTAACCTTTACTTTGAGAAAAGAAGAATGTTCTCCAGTATATTTAAATGGATGCATTGTACCTACAGGTAATACAGTCAAGTATTTAGGCCTTCATCTTGATAGGAGGCTAACATGGAAAACACACATAAAAAATAAGCGAAAGCAACTGAACATTAAAACAGGAAAAATGTATTGGCTATTAAAACCTGGATCTGGGCTAAGTTTAGAAAATAAAGTTTTACTATATAAAACAATTCTTAAGCCGATATGGACATACGGTATTCAACTTTGGGGGACTGCTAGTAACTCGAATATTGAAATATTACAGAGATACCAGTCAAAAACTTTAAGATTATTAACAAATGCCCCTTGGTTTGTGAAAAACGACAATATACACAACGATCTAAAAATTGCAAAAGTTAAAGACGAAATTAATCGATTTAGTGAAAGATACCTCAATAGATTAAGTAACCACACAAATGTGCTAGCAATTAACCTATTAAATGATAGTGAAGAAATACAAAGATTAAAAAGGTTTCATGTACTTGACCTACCCTTTAGAAAATAGAAATATGTAAATAAATATGTATATATTAATTTAACTATACAATTTTGTATTTTCGTATATTGAGTTCATTGGAACTTAATCTATAAGTTATTTTTAATTATTATTTAATTTGCTTATTATTTTAATTTTGTAAAATAGATTGCAAATAAAAATGAATTGAAAAAAAAAAAAAAAAATAATTTTTCGTTATTAAAAATTGTTTAATTATTCTATATAAATAATATTACATTACATGTTAGGCCTTAAACAAAGTTCGATCGGTTAAAATCAAAAAATTTTTTTTTTCGAAATTTAAATACAATATATTATATAATAATACATGATTTACAGTGGCTGTCCTAATAACGGTATACGGTTATATTGTATAAAAAGGATTAATGCGCAATCTATTAGACGGCGAATCCATTGTTCTGCTCAGTAAACGATGAGTGAGTGAGGGTAATTAGCTAAAATCGAATTTATATTTTCAATGCTAACACAGAGACTAAGGCTAGTAAAAGTGTCAGTATTAGGCTATTGGTTGCCGCTGAAGCAGAACCTTTGAGTTCAACAGTGTTGCAACCATTGGTGTTGCATACATTGCAGTAATTGCTGTCAGTGTTACTGCAACGTATTTGAGAACTACAGCCGCGTGTTAGAAAACCATCATCGTTGAGAGCTGTTACACAACTGTCTTGTTTATCATAAATGGGGCACACCTGCTGGTTGCCTGGATTATGGGCACAATTTCTATCTGCAACTGAGTTGCAAATATGACACTGCAGGCGATTACTTGGATAGATCTGTTAAAGGGAATGAAAAATAGAGAAATACTTAATTCCATTTTATCTATAAATGTTCTCAGTATTTACCTGATTGTTGCACTGTTCTCCTTTGCACACGTCACAGTTTCCGGATAGTTGACACTCTGCGCCTTCGGTATTGCTTACACATCCTCTGATTGTGTGACCATGTTCGTCAATTCTAGTGAAACATTCATCGTTTGGAGCCAAACAAATTTCTGTGGTACTGACTTGCAGGGGATTTTGGGCGCAGTTTGTTGTCTTACTGGAATTGCAAGAGAGGCATACACCGTTCTTGGGTAACAGAGCTAACTGATTACAATCATTGCCTTCACATTTGTATAATTTCTTCTCGGCAGCCCATTTTTCCAGATCAGTGGCGTTTTGCGAGGAAGCACAACCCATTACATCAACCGAACCATTTTCATATTTCGCAAAGCAATAGTCTCCGTTTGTGTATATTTCGCAGTTTTGAGTTACACTGTTAGTGCATGAAGAACCGGTACAGACATGACATTTGAGACGATCTTCAGGGAATGTAACTTGATTGCAATTATTTCCAGTACAGGCTAAACATTCCTTCGAACCACTTTGGCACTGATGCTGTACCCATATTTCCTTATCATCCAAGCAGGAGCGAATAACTTGTTGTCCCTTCAAAGCTACCATACATTGTTTGTAACATTTGCGGGATTTAAAGCCGCTGTGGTCGGGATTTTGCACACATAAAAGTTCGTTTAACGAATCGCAGAAAGTACAGTCAACATACTCTTCTGTACTCCAGGCAACATTACATTCATTTGATTTACATCTGAAGCATCGCTCGGGATGCAGTCTACAGGACAAGTCCTCGTAGTCTTCAACATCATCGGAACAACCACGGCGTTTAACTTGTCCGAATTCATTGAAAACTGTCATACAGTCTTGATTGATATTTCGGCTGGAGCAAATAACTGATGGGCCCAACGAGTGCAAACAGTGATCACCTTCGCAAGTGTGACATGCAAGTGGGAGATCTTGCCAGACTCCATGATAATTGTCATCTTGTTTATTCAGCAAATCTATTGAATTACACTCGGAACCAAAGCAAAACCGGCAGGTTTCACTGTCGTTGGCATCACAGTAAATTGATGATTTGCAACCTCGAACTGTCACATTACCACTTAAAGCTGTCACACACGATTCATTTTCACTGACAGTAGGGCAAGGCTCCTTTGATATGGGGAATGATTCACATTCAGATTCTTCTTCAGACGTACAGGTGAAGCACTGTTGTCGATCGGCTGGATAGATCTAAATAAATCGATAAAAAAAAAAAATCATAATAATACAGCCGCCATTTTGAAATGCATTTGATATTAATTTACCTCTCGATTACAACCATTTTCATCGCATATGCCACAGTTTTTGTCATTGCCCAATACGCAGTCTGCAAATTTATCAGCAGGCAAATCAGTGACACAACCTCTTTCAGTGGCGCCATCTATAAAAGATTTAAAGTAAATTAAGTACGCAATACTGATAATTGATTGATTATTTACTTACTGTCAATCAGTTTAGTGTAACATTGTGTGTAGGGTAGCATAGAGCAAGTTTTAAAGTTGCCGATTTGTAAAGGATTGACAGCACAGGCCTTGTCATCTACTGACGTACAGACAGCGCAAGTTTTTGAACCGGATATCTTATCCAATGTATTACAATTTTCTCCCGAACAAACGTGAACTCTTTTCGTCTTTACAATACTTTCGATATCTTGACCGCGGAAAGAACTCACACAACCCATTTCGATAACACTATTTGAGTCATCGAATTGAATGAAGCACTGATCGATATCTTTATAAACGGGACACACTTTGGATTCAGGTTCAACACATGCTTCGTCTTGGCAAGTGAAACAAGATAGACGAGCGATGGGAACGGCATCTGTATTGCATTTACTACCAGTACAAGCTTTGCAGTGTATATCTTCGTCTTCGGAGCAAGAGTTTTGGTCCGTTACTTCTTTATCATCTAAACATGTACGAATCAAATCGTATGCTGGTTTTTCTGAGTTATCCGATGGGAAAAGAGCAGTCATACAAACACCCTGGCATTGCCTACTCTTGTGAGCAGAGCTTGTAGGGTTCCACACACAATCTTTGTCTTTGTAAGAGTTGCAATAAATACACTCCGTGTAGTCTGATTTAGTGGTTGCATTGTTGCAGTTGTTCGACTTGCAACCGTAGCAGTTATCTTCATTTTCGTTGCAATAATTGCCATATTCACTTTCGACAACATCGGCACAACCGCGGCGAATAACTTTGCCGCTTACATCAAATACCGTCATACAGTCCTGTTCGTTGTTCAACTCGCAAACCAAAGATTCGACACTGGATTCTATATTACAAGCACTACCTGTACAGCTGAGACAAGTTAACGGCAAGTCTTGCCATTTACCATAGTTATCATCCTGTTTCTTTGCCAAATTGACTGTGTTACATCCTTCACCTGAACATTTAGCACAGGTTTTGGGGCTGGTGATGTCGCAAACTAGATTTGAACTGCAGCCACGATACGTGATATCATTACGGAATGCAGTTACACATGTATCTTGTTCGTCGAATTTAGGGCAAATGCTTAAACTATTTGGATTATCTTCACAATCGGGGTCAACACTTGAATCGCATATATGACACTTGAGACGTGACTCCGGGAATACGTCCATATTGCAATTATCTCCCTTGCAAGATTTACATGTTGCTGAAGTGCCATTTAAGCAGCCTAAGAATTCATTGTCATCTAAGTTTGACAAGCATCCGCGTTCAGTAGCACCGTCCGATAAAACTCGAGAATAACATTTCGTTATTGGCATCGTGCTGCACGTTGTTTGGCTAGTAACTGCTGAGGGATCAACAGCACAGTTGCTGTCGGTACGGGAGTTACAAAGAGCACATGTCTGTGCACTGGGCAAGTTGTCAAAACTATTGCAGTTTTCTCCCTCACAGAGATGTAGACGTTTGTGTTTCAATAAGAGTCCGGTTTCGCTATGACTGAGTTCGCTCTGACAACCAAAGCTCACAATGGCATTCGTCTCATCGAAACGCACATAGCACTTGTCGTCCGGGCGGTAAGTAGGGCACTGTTGAGTTTTTGGAATTTGACAGTCATCGCCTTCACAAATGTAGCAGCTGTGACGTGTTTTAGGCATATCGGCAACATTACACTTGGCTCCGCTGCACACCTGGCAATATTCTTTTTCACCAGCTTCACAAAGGTCGCGGTCATCGACATCCATGTCATCATAACAAGATCTTGATAGACCGTACGATGGATTTTCTTCCTTGAAACGGGGATACAAAGCTGTCATACAATGCTTATAGCATTGTCGGGTTTTTGTAATGCCATCTACATTAGAAACACAGTCACCATTAGCGTCAGTATCACAAGTCAAGCATTCAACGTATTCTTCTAACTTTGTGGCTACATTGCAACCATTCGAATTGCAACGTAAACAATTTTCAGGATTTGTTTCACAGTACGATTTATTATCGGTTTCTACCAAATCACTACAGCCTCTTTGGATTACCTTGCCTTCTTCGTTGAATACGATCATGCAGTTCTGTATGGGATTATTTTCACAACGACGTAAATCGCCCTTACTTTCACAATCCTCCGCATTTTTGCAAGTGTAGCATGTGATGGGGATGTCTTGCCATCTGCCTGGAATACCTTCCTCTACGACTTTTTCCAAGTTAATGGTATTACAACCATCGCCAGAGCAGAGACGACAAGTGCGTGGATCATTCTCATTGTCGCATTTCATGCTAGAAGCACATCCACGAATTGTGATACTATCTCGCAAATTTGTCACACAAGAATCGTTCTCCTGGTAGATTTCACACACTTTATTGCTGTCTGGTGCAGATGCACACGTAGGATCGATGGCAGAATTGCACTGATGGCACTTTCTGCGATTTGATGGGAATACATCGATTTCATTACATTTGTCTCCAACGCATGTCTCGCATAAGCCGTCAGTGTTCATTAAACATCCGTAGAATTCCTCTTGCTCTAGGCTTTCCAAGCAGCCACGTTCAGTGTTACCACCTATCAATAAAAAATTAAAAAAAAAAAAATATTTTACATAACATTTGTCACTAGCAGAACATAGTTTTTCTACTTACGGTTGTTAATTCGAGTATAACAGTTGGTATATGGCAAAGCAGCACAGCGTTCAATGTTGTCTACCAAATTTGGATTTGTGGCACAGAGAGGGTTTTCTGCCGAATTACAAACAGAGCATAAATTGGGCTTCGGAAGCAACTGAGGAGCATTGCAATTCTTTTCATTACATAATAGCATCTGTTTCTGTTTGATCAATTCGGTGACAACATCGATTTCGTATTCACTGCGGCATCCAACATTAGCGATAGAACCTTGATTGTCGAACAGTACATAACACTGATCATTAGCGTGATATGAGTTACATTTCTTAGGCTCCATATCTTCGCAGTCGCCATCAATGCACTTGAAACATTCAAATCGTTCATCGGGCACATTCATCACATTACACAATGAGTCATCACATGCCTTACATAGTTCATTCTCACCATTGGCACATGCCACACGGTCATCCACGTCCATGTCGTCGAGACAAGAACGTGAAACTTCGTAGGAGGGATCATTTGCACTTGTACGTGGATATAAGGCAGCCATACAACTCTTATGGCACTTGCGAGTCTTCGCCTTAGCAGTATCGAAGTCAATGGCACAATTGTTGTTAATTGCGGCATCACAGAAGTAGCAGTCAACATAATCATTCAAATTCTTGGCATTATTACATCCATTCGATTTGCAGGCGAAACATTTGTCCGAGTTTTGATCGCAGTAATCGGAATGAGAACTATCTACACCATCGCTGCAACCGCGCTTTTCCACAATGCCATTTCGGCTAAATACCGTCATACATGTTTGCAAATTGTCGCCTTCACACTTGTTCAAAATACCATTTCCAGAAGTGCATTCGTCGCCTTCACAGTGATAGCAATTTAGTGGTAGTCCTTGCCATTTTCCCGGTTCTCCTACATAACCTTGAAGTAAATTGACGGTATTGCAGTTATCATTGCCACTGCAAATTCTGCAAGTCTCACGATTACTGACATCGCATGTAATTTCTGAAGCACAACCGCGAATAGTGCGTTCGCCATCTAATTTGGTTACACACTTGTCGTTTTCAACGTAAAGGGGACATATGCTGGCAAAATCTTCAGCGTTAGCTTCACATCCCGGGAAGATAGCAGAATCGCATTGAATACAACTGCGACGTTCTTCCGGATAAATTTGATTATTGCAATTATTCGACATGCATACTTCACAAGAACTACTATTTCCGCTAGAGCAATCGTTGTAAACGTCATCGTTAACATCGGACAAGCAACCGCGATGGGTGACACCGTCTACAAAAAAAAAAGGCAAATTTAATAGGAAATACTTGATTAGGAAATTTTATCATTTCCATTCTCTTACCCTTGTCTATGCGAGTAAAACATTCAGTAACTGGCAAGAGATTGCAAAGTGTTGCATCGCTTGTAGCTGGTTTGCTAGCACATGTGGGATTGTCAACCGAGTTACATTGTCTGCAGGAAATGGGTTGAGGGAAACTTTCAAATCTGTTGCAGTTGTCGCCATCGCAAAGAAGAATGTGACGCTTTGCTTCCACCAATTCGAAATTGTCTAAATGACTAGCACATCCCATGCGTTGCACATTGTTCTCATTGTCAAACAATGTGAAGCATTGATCATTCTCACGGTATGCCGTACATTCGGCACTTTTTGGTTCCTCACAGTCGGCACCACTGCAAACATTACACTGTAGTCTGCGTTCTGGAATTTTAGCAGTATTGCAGGAATTTCCAGTGCAAACTTGACAGTAAGGTTTCGTGCCGGCTACACAAGGTTCGCGATCGTCCAAATCCAAGTCATCTAAACAACTTCTTACCAACTCGTAGGCAGGGTTTTGTTCATCTTTACGTGGATACAAACCAGTCACACAGCCCTTATGGCAAGAACGTGTACGCGTAATACTTTCCGGATTGGTAACACACGCAGCATTGTCCGACCCCTCACAGAATAAACACTCGCCAAAGTCAGCTAAACTGGTTGCCAAATTACAACCATTAGACTTGCAGAATTTACAGTTATCTGAGTTTTGGTCGCAATAGTCAGCATATTCGCCACTGTAAATTAAATCTGAGCAACCGCGTTGTACAACAGAACCATTTTGGGCAAACACGGTACCGCAGTTTTGTCTCTTATTATTTTGACACATGTGCACCTGGCCCAACTGTCCATTTTGACACTCTTCATTCTTGCAAGTGTAGCAATTAATGGGAGGATCTTGCCAATTTCCAGGATAACCGATATTGCTGCTCACCAAATCGATAACATTGCAGTTATCTGAATCGTAACAGTTACGGCAATATTGTTTATCACTGTCATCACATTGGAATTCCGTACTGCAGCCACGGTAGGTGTGGCCATTAACTAATTTTGTAGCACAATACTGGCTACCGGAGTACACCGGACAAATGGAAGCATATTTTGGCGAACTTTCGCAGTCAGGACTGTCTTTGGTATTGCAACGCTGACAGCTACGACGCTCAGCTGGGAAAATCTAGAGAAAGTCGTTCATGTACAAACACAACAATACAAACATATAAATCATAAAACAATATTATTTACCTCTACATTGCATTTGTCACCTTCACAGGTGGTGCATTCGTTGTCATTACCAGCCAGACAGGAATTTATTTGAGTTTGTGCTAAACTGTTAACACACCCACGTTGAGTAGAACCATCTGTAGACGTTTGAAATTCGTTAGACTTTATCAAATTAGCAATGTTTTACCAGATATTGTGGAGTAAATCTTACCTTTATTTAACTTTGTATAGCACTGAGTGTTCGGCAATGCTGAACATGTGGCAACAGAAAAAACATTTTGTGGCTTTGAAGCACATTCCTCATCTTCATTTGAGTTGCACACGGTACATACGGTTGGTTTTGGCAAGTTCTCAAAGCTGTTACAATTATCACCTTGATCACAGGTGAATAATAGGTGTACATTGCTTGAAACGAAGTCATCATCCAACTCACTAAGACAACCCATTTGACTAATGTCGCTCAGGTTGTTAAAAAGTATGTAACATTTGTCATTGGAATTATATTTCAAGCATTCATTAGCCTCGGGCTCTTCGCAGCCTTCGCCATGGCAATGGTAGCATGACAAACGAGATTCAGGTAGTTTTTGAATGTTACAATTGGAACTGGTACAAGCCTTGCATTCTGAAGAATTTCCATTTAAACATGCCGTCTGATCGCTCTCATCCTTATCATCGAGGCAAGAGCGTACAAGTTCGAATGACGAACTATTTCCAACGGAATAAAGTGCCGTCATACAACCACCATTGCATTTACGGCTACCACCAACAGCAGATGGATTAAGTGCACAGTCGGAATTAATGGCAGAATCGCAGTATATGCAGTCAACATAAGAACTTAAACTGGTGGCTCTATTACACTGATTTGAATTACAGTTGAAGCAATTTGATGAATTAGAATCACAATAAGCGCCTTTATCTTCTTCAACGGCATTGCTGCAACCGCGTCTCACCACCTTTCCGTCATTATCAAAAACAGTTATACAGTATTCAGATTCTGAACACACTTGTTGACTAGACCCAGCTGTACAGTCTTCCAGGTTGTTGCAAGACATGCATGTCAAGGGAAGTGATTGCCACTGACCAGGTTTACCATCTGATTTACGTTTTAGATTGACAACATTGCAGGAATTTCCTTCACATTCTTGGCAAGTTCTTGTATTTGATGAACTGCAGCTTATTTGAGAACTGCAGCCTCTCACCGTATTGCCATTTTCGTCTAATGAGGAAACACACTTATCACTGTCCGAATATAAAAGACAAATTTGAGAATCCTCTGGCTTCGATTCGCACGATGGTGAAGTTAACGAAGAACAAACATGACAGGACAAACGATTGCTGGGGAAGGGCTGAAATACAAACGTTATTCTCTACACGAGACACTATTTTGAATTCATATTCATAACTACCTCTTGATTGCATTGATCTCCAACACAGGACAGACACTTTGTGGAATTCCTATTAACAAGGCAGTCAACGAATTCATCACCTTCTAAATTCGATATACATCCCCGTTCGGTGTGACCGTCTGCAGAGTTTCAAGCAAAAAGAAATTAACGGCTAAAATTGATGAATTGTCATCACCATCACAAGCACTTACCTTCCAAAACACGGCTGTAACATTGCGTATAGGGCTCTTTGGCACAATTTGTCGAGGATGTGACTTCGCTTGGATTGGTAGAGCACTTAGGATCTGTTCTAGAATTGCAAAGAAGACACATTTGGGCCTTTGGTAAATTCTCAAAATGATTACAGTTGTCTTCATCACACAACCATAGCTGTTGGGCCTTCAACAATGTATTTACTTCCTCCGGATCATATTTGCTCTTGCAGCCCATTTCTACTATAGAGCTTGTTTCATCCCACTGCACGAAACACTGATCGTGGTCCATTACTGACCGACATATTTGTGGCTGAGGATCTTGACATTCATCTCCCTTACATTGATAACAGGATTTGCGAAAACCCAAATCATCTGTGTTACACTTTTCCTCTGAGCAAGATTTGCATTTTGGATCCTGTGATGTCTCACAACTGTTACGATCATCCAAGTCTTTGTCATCCAGGCAAGTACGAATCAATTCATAAGCTGGAGTTTCATCTTTAGTACGTGAATATAAAGCTGTCATACAGCTCTTGTAGCATTTTCGTGTTCGCTTAACACTCCCAACATTGAAGGTACAGTTTTCATCGCTTTCGGCATCACAGAATACACAGTCAATGTATTCGTTTTCATTACGAGCTAAATTACAAGCATTTGATTTACAGTCAAAACATAATTTGCCATCTGATTCACAAGTGCTTTCTAAACTATCGCTGCAACCACGTGCCACAACATTTCCAACTTCATCAAAGGCAGTCGTACATGTCTGCTCAATATTTCCAGTGCAAACGGCTAGTTCGCCAAGAGAAGATGAACAACTTTCAGTACCATTGCAACGGTAACAAGTAAGAGGCAAATCAGTGAAGATTCCAACTTTTCCGGTATCTTGAGATGCCAAGTTTATGTCATTGCAACCAATATCTGAACAGGTGCGACAGTTCTTGCGACCCAAGTCTTTGCAAGTCATTTCTGAAGAACAGCCACGACGTGTTATACCATCTGTCCATTGTGTCACACAACCATCGGATGTCTGATAAATAGGACAAGCTTGTAAAGTACTGGGCTCATCTTCACACGTCGGGTCGGACGATGAATCGCATCGATAACATCTATGACGATTTGAAGGGTAAATATTTTTATTGCAATTGTTATCGGTGCAAACTCTACATTTCGAATCTGGATGACCATCGTTACAACTAATGAAAGTTTCAGTCGGTAGACTTGATAAGCATCCGCGTTCGGTATGCCCATCTAAAATAATGAACATGTTTCACTTGTTAGTGGAATTAAAAATAAAAAAATGCCGGTATTACGTATTACTTACCCTCACGTACACGAGTAAAGCATTGGGTATAAGGATATGTTCCACATCTGGCCTGGGCAGTTACCAGTGCTGGGGCCACAGCACAATTTACATCCGTTTCAGAATTACACTGTGCACAGAATAATGCTTCTGGTATATTTTCATAACTGTTGCAATTGTCACCATCACATATGTAATATTGTTTAATATTCGCCCTTAATTGGTCATCGTCAATTGTACTGCGACAACCCATACCAATGACACTTTGGGTAACATTATCGAAGTGCATGTAGCAGAGATCATTTCGATTATAGCCAAGACACTGTTTCGATACCGGTACATCACAATTGCTGCCTTCGCAATGCAAACAAGACAGACGTCCCTCAACGGGCAATATATCCGTGTTGCACTTGTCATTCAAGCATTTAACGCAATTGTTTTCGGCTGTGCAAGTGTCTCGATCGTCAGGTTCAATATCTTCAAAACACGTGCGTGCAAAGTCCAAAATCTTGGGATGGGATTTACGCGGATACAAGGATGCCACACATCCAAGGGTACATTTGCGGGTTGTTGTTATGCTACTGGGATTGAATAGGCAGTCAGAATTTGTAGCAGCATCACAGTATAAACATTCTTGAGAGATTGTAGGATCAATCATATCATTACAGCCATTCGATTTGCACTTGAAACACAATTCAGGATTGGAATCACAGTGACTTTGTTGTTCAGCTAAAACGGCAAATTCACAACCACGACGCAATACATTACCGTCGGCATCAAATACACTCATACAGTCTTGGTAGCTATCGCCTTCACATTTATTAGGATTCAGAGGTTTACCTGGTTCACATTCTTCTCCAGCGCAGGTATAGCAATTAAGGGGAAGATCTTGGAAGATGCCATAAATATCATCAAAACGTCTTTTAATATTGGCAGTGTTACAGCCACTACTTGAGCACATTTGACAGTTTTTCGAGTTCACATCACATGTAAAATCGGTTTGACAACCACGTTTAGTGATGCCTCCCTCATAAACAGCTGCACAACCATCCGTTTCATTGTAAAATGAACACACGGACAAAGCTGCCGGCGAAGTGTCACATAAGGTGTCTGCATCAGAACTGCAACGTTGACATATCTGTCGTTCACTAGGTATAATCTTGAAATAAATAAATTGAAAATATTCTGTGAAAATATTCCGGAAATGCTAGACTTTCTTCAAGTTTACTTACATCTTCATTACAACTATCGCCTTCGCATACTTTGCAATTTTCACCATCACCAGTCAAGCAATTGTAAAATTCATCACCTTCGAGATCATTCAGACAACCACGTTCGGTAAACCCATTAATTACTCGTTGAAAACAATGAGTATAGGGAACAATTCTGCATAATTTTTGTTTCGTTAAAGTCTTTGGCTTAGTAGCGCACGCTTCCGTTTCACTCGAGGAACATTCTGTGCACTGATTGGGTTGAGGCAAATTGTCAAACCAATTGCAATTCGAGCCGTTACAAACGAGCAGTGTCTTCTGTTTAATCAACTGTATAATATCATCCTCCTGAGGAATGTCCACCAAACAGCCCAATTGCAGCAAATCGTTTGTTTTGATATCGAAACGCATAAAACACTCGGTGCTATTAGCGTCTGTTGGGCATTCAACTATTTCGGGTTCTTCACAGCTTTCGCCTTCACATTGGTAACAACTGTAAGCATTGACTGTAGAAAAATTATAAGAAAAAAATTAGTTTTTTTATAAAACTCGGATAACGATAGAGACAAATATTTATATATTTTTGCAGAAAAGCTACTCCACTGCTATTAATAAATCTGATATGGTAAAGTGAAAACAGTGGTTAACAAGTTACTGTACTGTAGGCGGCAATATTGTATTTTATTACTTATTGGCTCTAATTACACGAGACCAATTTTTAGTCGCACAATTTTTGTTCTTTTCAAATCACACGGGATGAATATTAGTTAGGCATGAAATGTGGTTGTAGCTGATTGAAACTTTACGCCACCGAAAAACCATTCTCTTCACCTCTCTTGCCTTTAAACTATCATTTTACGCCAACACAATTGTTATCGTCTGATTAGAGTTATTCTCTTTAATTCCCCTTATTAACAGTTTACTCTTACGGTAGTTTACTCTTGTTGTATTGAACTGCCATTATTAAAAGAGTACCGTTTGATTTATTGAGAAAAAACCCGAATTCCATGTACTCGGAAAACATAATTTTTTTAAGGAAAACCCATTTTCAAGGATAAAAAAGTGATTTACAAAACTCTGTTCTGGTACATACACTCTGGCAATGAACGTTCACATTTCTCTGATGAAATCATTACACACGAAACAATTAAAAAATTTTCTTCATAATGCCAAAGCACCAGAAAGCAAACATGCTATATTGGAGTGAATTGGTACCAGAGATCAGCAATGAATCGTTTTTTTCTACTCATAAGAGCTCATGAAAATCTGAGTATGAGTGAGTCAACAGTAATGAAATTCAAATACTCTGATTCATTCGTACTCACTACAACATTGATTTATAAGAACAGGTTGCAATGAGTATGAGTACAACGTTGGCATCAAACTCATAACATTCGAAATATGTTTGATTCATATGCCTACTCATTCAGCTTCATAAATTTAGAAAAGTACTTATAATACTCATAAATGATTCGAGTGATTCGAATTATTCATCAAAATTTACAGTCTTAGTTGTTATTGCATTTACAAAAAAAGAAGAAAGAAAAGTACAAAGACAGCAAGCAAAGCAAACACACAAATTTCTAGTGAGTATTGTAGTGTTCGTATGCGAATCATACTGATTTTGTGATTCTTGTAAATGTTGAGTAAAAGAGAGTCGAAATCAACAATATCATGCGTATTGTTAAGTATGAGTACGATGAGTACTTCAAACTTTGAATATGAGTAGTATGAGTATCATATTAAAATAAGCAGTATTGAAAAATTCAGTACTTTAGTATTTTTTCAGTACTTTTCCATTTTAAAAATACAGCAGTATCCCCGAGGCGCTTTCAGTACTTTTTTATTATTACATATTTTACGTGTTGCGCTTTTAAACTATTAATGCATTAGCATTAGTCGCCGTGGTCTAGTAGGTAGCGTGTTGGCTTATTAGACGAAAGGCCCGAGTTCGAATCCCAGGCCAGACATCAAAAACAAAATACAAAAAGTATTTCTTCGGCGACTTCCTCTCAGCAGATTTCTGGCAAAAACTCTGAGAGTAAAAATTGCCATGAAAGGCTTCTCAAGAAATCTGTCGTTCGGAGTCGACTTTAAACTGTAGGTCCCGCTACTCATGTGTAAAATTAACGCACACAACATGAGTGGTGTTGAGAAGCTAGGCCGTAATCCTGACGAAGGGCTGTAATGGCCAATTATGTATGTATGTATGTAATGCATTAGCATCATGCTAAAGATAAAATTTGGCTTTAGTCTCGGTTAGCCAAACGTCCTAGTCTAGTAAGCAGACGTGCGCCCTCGATTGAAACCCCACGTCACACATCTCTAACAAAACGAAATGAAAAAAAATATTTCTTCGGCGACCTCCGTCTGGCAAAAGCTCTGGGATTAAATAAAATTGCCATGAAATATTTTCTCAAAAATCTATCGTTCGGAGTCAACTTTAAACTGTGGGTACCGCTACTCATATATAAAATTAACACATACAGCATATGTGGTGTGTGAAGCTACCTCATAATCCTGGTTAAAGGGTTGTAATGACTAATTATGTATGTATGTATTTTACAAAAGTACCATTCGATGCAAAAAAGTACTTTTTCAGTTACAGTTCAGTATCATTTCAAAATTTCAATTTTGCAACACTGCGTATAAGTATCAGAAATTATGAGTATGATTCGAATCTACTCATCTTTTTAAATACTCATTGCTGATCTCTGATTGGTACCAAAGAAAAAATATCAAGGTGGACTTCTCATGCAATAAAATCTTGTCGATGGTTTTTGGAATACAAACGGTATAATTCACATTGACCTTCAAAAGTGTAATACAAACATTGGCGTAAATTCCGCCAAACAAAGCATTAGGAAAAGTGATAATATTAACATTCTACGTATTTTCGACGATAAGATTTTGTTACCAACATACTTATACAGAATGTTGGCGTGATAAACGAATGTAGTTTCAATTGTTTATGGAACATGATTTAGCAGGGACATTGTCCAACATAAAAACCCAGCTATTTAAAATAATTTATAGCACACATAATAAACCAAACAGTTCTTGTTCGATTATCGAATAAAATCTTGAAGGACAACTAAAATTAAATTCGATAACCCACTAATACAATTTATAATCATTTTAAAAAAACTTAACACGCTTACATTCATTCATTTATTCATTTATGGCAATAAATAATAAATAGTTGTTATCGAAAGTGTTATAAAATCATTTATGATTTTATTTGCAACCACCAAATGATTGGCAAAAAGCATAAAAGAATTTAGAATCAATTATTAATGTTTTTACCATAATATTCTTTATTATTATCATATGAATTCAAAACATTACAATCGTTTATCTACACATACTATACAACGATAACGATATTATTTATAAAACTGTCTATATTAGTGTAATCTCTATATAAATTGGTGCAAAGAAATGAGAACGATTAATTTAATAATTATCGTAATCATTAAGCTGATAATCACACATGGGTTTTTTTTGTTAATTCGTGCCAAAGTACATTTCAACATACAAGTACAATCAAACCTATCTTGGAGTGAATCAAGGTACCAATGGATCAACTGATATACATACAATACTTTCTCAGTCTTTTAGCCATAACTGTTAGTAGTAGGAAGGTAAAATGTAAGTTTTATCGTAGATTAGAAGACTGGTAAAACTCAAAATCCAAAGACATACAAATACAAAGATAAGAAATGTTTTTGGGAATTTCCAATAATATTTTTAACAATCGCTAGTTAAAGTAGTTAAAGCTACTTAATATAGTTGCCTAAATTTATTGCCGAAAGACACGTGACACCTTTAATGCCAATCGATTTAATGTGTGTTTATTTCAATAGAACTAAGTATGCCAGAATTTTTAATAACTGCCTATAATTATGGTGATAATAAAATTTTAAAGTTTGATTGGCTTTTATGAAATTATTATGAAATTCATATGTACATAGTAAGAAATTATATTTTTAATGACACCCTAAAAAAAAACAAATTTAATTACAAAAAGGCATAATGCAAATAAAAATTCACCAAATAAATGCGAATAAGTTAATTATGTTGTTTCATTAACTGACATGTACCCGGTGAATTCGTTCGCAAGTTTAACTACTCAATACTATTCTTATAATTCCATACATTAAATATGTTTAAAGATAAAAGTAATATTTTTTAATAATAAAAAGTATATGCATATTCAATTAAATTTGGTGTATTTTGTTAATCAATTAACAGAATAAATTAACATTGAAAACTTAAAAACTAATTTTTTTATTAAAAATTTTTAAGAATTTAAAACTTTTACCAATGAAATACATACAGTACCCTTGCCGTAATGTGAACCCCGTTTAAGGAGAAATTTCTTTTTCATAAAAGATGGATCCCTTAATCACAAAAAATTCTTTTAAAATTACATACAAATTTTTAAACGTTATAATATTTATTATTATTTATTATATAAGTGGTATATGTACATGTGTCCATATACATACATATATGGTATGCATTTTGTCCGTTATTTCATATCTATGCCATTTGCATATAGTGAAGAAAGGTTATGAAGTTTAAATTTGAAATTTTTCCAATTATGTATAAGAAAACTGCCAAAAAGCCCAAAAGCAAAAACATAAATTCTAAGAGCTGTTTCACTACAAAATGGTGTTAAGACAATATACAGAAAAATTACATACATATATAACATAATTGGTCGGTCATTACAACCCTTAAGACAGTATTACAACCTAGCTTCTCAAACAACTAAATTTGTGTACATTCATTTTATCCATAAGTGGCGGTGCCTATAGTTTTAAAGTCGAATTCGAACGACAGATTTTTGCGAAACATTCCGCCGAAGAAATATTTTTTCTCTGATCTGGAGTTTGAACCCTGACCTCACGTCTAAAAAGCCAACCTTAAAAAACTGACAGCTTGTTATTAGCATGTGCATTTACTTACGTATAAATTCAAATGTGTATATAAATCCGAATTGAATTATAATTTTACGTTGTATTTAAAATACAAATAAATATTTTAATGAAAAAAAAAATGTTCATAAATAAGGATTTCAATGTAAAAAATTATTCTGTTAAAAATTGTTCGAATCTTCTGAACACGCAAGTACAAATAGTGCTGTATTTAATTTGGTCACATTAGCGGGAGTGCAGTATACTTAAATAATAATGGAAATAATTTATGAACTACAAACATTGGCTCACAGCTTATTTCAACCATCAGCTTTAAAAAAAGACAAGTTCATATAATTTCGAAACTAAGCAAGATATTAAAAAGAATTGAATAAGAGTTCATAGAACACTTTCAATTTCCTGATAGGGCTATCATGCTATAATTTTTTTTTATAAAAAATATTATCACTTTATAAAATTTTTTTTTGCTTTCACATTTGTTGAAATAAATTTCTTTGTATTTTTTTTAAATGTCACATTAATTAGGATTATTGAGAGTGCATTGAGTGTTACAGCCGAAAATTTTGCAAAATTCTCAAAGTCAGAATGAATGATACACGAATCACTTTGAATATACCATATTTAATAAAACATATGTATATATTTTTTATGACTCATAGAATATTATTGTAATTGTAATATATACATTATATTGAATAATTTTTTTTTATATTACAGATTTTATTATTTTTTTTTTATTCTTTTTTATTTTTTTTATACATTCACGCCGAATTTTAATCGATTAGCTTAATATCCACAAATTATTATTATATTCCATGTTTAAAGAATTGTTTGCACAAGAATAACATCCTTTTTGTAAAGCTTTTTGCGTTTTGTTAATTCACTTTATCTTCTCTCTTTATAAATTTTCCTTTTTTAATGTAGATTAACACCTACCGATTGCACTATTTATCGATATTAGGAGAAGTCCTAACGTAACTCCGATTATAAATTTTCGGGGCATCATTTTGCCCAAAGAACGTTTGTTTAAACGCGTCCAAAAAATTTTGGCCAACTGAGTTCTACGGTGTTAAATAACAGCTTTTTATAGATTCTATGTGAGTGATAGAAATATACGAAAAGAGTTTATCGCTGATAAGTTATTAGTTTATAATCGATTAAATACGAATAACTGCTTTAAATGTATGTGTGTTCTCTATTTTTGGAGGCGATAACAAATCCAATTGCCTAACGCACTAATCAACTAACAAAATAAACATTTCATTCAATCGTTCATCCATTCCTTCCATTCCATCCGTATATCGATCGATCGATCTATTTAAACCTCTGCCACATTATTTATTTGTTGTAGTGGTGTGTGTGATAGTTGAACACACACTTTTTTCACTTTTTTTTTGTGATTATTGATGTTTTACAATATATTATTTATGACAAATATTTTCATATTATTATTGTTATTATTATTGTTGTCCAATATAATATATGTATTTATTTTCGCACTACTATTAAAGATTAGGACTTCAGAGTTTATCAGTTATCGTTTTTAGTTTATGACATCTTTATGGCCAATTTAGTGTTGGTTCTTGCTGTTGTTGTGACACATGAAAAAATTGTTTTTGTTTTTATTATTTTAGAATTCGTTCGAATACGTTCGTAAATAGTAAAATTAAAGAATTTTGAAAATTATGATCTTGACTCCAGTACGATTGCAATTGCACTAAAGGCCAATTTTCGGCACTAACTATGTACATACTAGGTACAATTAATTTCTAAAATTAATCGATAATAATTAAATCAACGTAAAGTTTTCCATATCAAAACACTTCAATATCAAAATTTTAACAGTTTTGTAAAGTTTTTTTATTTTTTGTATTTAATATGCACACAAGTATATCTCTTGTAAATTTATGTACAATATTATGTGTTACGTACATACATACAATGTAACATTATTAATTATTTGTTATAAATTGAAATAAAAAATTGCAATACAATGTAAGTGGCCCATTGATTTTTATCAATTTTGTTACAAATCTTTAGAGTGACTTAAAGAAAACAATTTTGAAACAAAAAAATTAATAATTAATTAATTAAATGATTAGCTTGAATTGTACTTAAATTATAATTGACCAGTTCGCGCGACTTTGTATTGTATATGTTGTATTGAATACACTTTTTGTTTGTGAACGCTCAGACAAACGTCAGAAAAACGATAACAAGATGAAGACAAATATTTATAATTTCGTTTTCATGCAACAAAATGAAAAATATTACGGGAAAAAGTAAATTAATTAATTATCTGTGCGTTAATTGTTGACTCAAATTACATAGAAAATATTTTGTATTTTTATTCTTCTTCTTGATTACTGGCAATTACATGAACTGATAGCAAGAAACCAATAAAAATTCCAAAAACATATGAAACAAATGTGTATAAGTGTATCGGATTTTTATATGAAAATTATCAACACAAGCAGACACTGTTGTATTTTCATCCAATAATACAATGAATACAACGATACAATGGCTTGTGTGCATTACCCAAATATTGTATTATAATTATAATGATTTCATTTTGTTTAAAAACGCATATTGAACAATTGGAATATTTTAAAAATTCTAAGGTTCATTCTTTAAAACATATTTTTTTCTTGTTCACTAAATTCATTTCCGCCAATTTTGTAAGGAAAAAGACAATAAAACATGAGAAAGTTATCTACGAAATATCTATTGACGTCAAATTGTTTACAAAACTAAGCCACAGTCAGCAATAAATTTTTTTTGCAAAACCATGCAACAGTCAGCAACATAAATATAAAACCACTCTTTGTAATTAAACAAAAAAAATTGTGTGTTCAAAAAGGAAATTTTATTTTGTAAAATATATGTAGTTTAAAAAGATAGATTTCTGAGAGCTTTGTGGCAGTCTATTTGCTGGAAAGATCATGCGATTTGACAATTCCAGGCAAAATGAATGAAAAGTATACCATTTATATGAAATAATCTTCTCAAATATAGATTTCAGCGTTGTAGATTGCAAAACCCAATGTTATTTTAAATTATTTCATAAACAAAATGTGGGGAAAAGCTGGTATTGGTGTTATATATTTAAATATTTTTTTAATACTATTTAAATAAAATTACTTGGATATGTTATACATACAGTTTAAAATTGAGTCCGAGCGACAGATTTTTGAAAAATTTTTTATGACAATTTTATTTACTCTAAGAGTTTTTGCCAGAAATCTGCTGAGAGGAAGTTGCTCGTGGAATTTGTACCATAGTCTCATATCTAATAAGCCAACACAATACCCAATAATACTACAATGACATGCTGTTATATGATCGTGGAGAGTGAGAGAGAGAGAGAAAGAAAGAGGTCATTCTGTATCATACTACTTACATATATGTGAGTTAATCTTCCTTCAAAAATTAATTTTAACAGAATGTCATCGTTCGCTTTTTCCTCCCATCTTTTAGCTGTCATACAATGTGCATACTACTCCCAGATCACTATTGATATACCCAATATTCAAAGATTGAAGCAAAATTTTATTGTTTTCAAAAACTCTTAAGGCGCTGTCATTATTATTTACATTTCGAAAGGCTAAAGCTCAAAATATTAAATGGAGTTTGAGTATTCTCATGCGTCATAGTATAACTGTAGTAAATTTTAATTGATATACTTGTGAAATTATAATTTCGTCATTTGGTGTTCAATTTTTTTTTATCTGTATTTCATACTTTATTTCACTATACAATTATTGTAATACACTTCTATTGTAAGTTCTCTGTTTTATTGACCAATATAAACATGGGCACTTAAAAAAGAATTATATGATATCATTTTAATCGAAAATCGTGTAATCAAAATTTTTTTTCGGATAATTTTATTTTATTCCTCTCTTAAGTTGAATTCACCCAATGTTGCTTCGGGGAAAATATTTGTCCGAACAACATTTTTTTATATGTAGCTTGATAGCTATTTTTTAAGAGAGAGATAATATTTGTTACTAGCAATTCTCAGTTG
Source organism: Sarcophaga rosellei (assembly GCA_930367235.1). Classification (NCBI taxonomy): domain Eukaryota; kingdom Metazoa; phylum Arthropoda; class Insecta; order Diptera; family Sarcophagidae; genus Sarcophaga; species Sarcophaga rosellei. The sequence continues at coordinate 47,880,127 of OV884021.1, read as the reverse complement.
AATTTGGCTTAATTGAATTGAACTTGAATAGAGCTCATAATAGGTTATATTATTCGTACAAAGTTGAATTGATTTGTCCATACAAATTTGCTTTAAAAGTTAAAGGTAGGATGATCCTCCCTTTAGCTTAACGCTCACTTCTACATTATTGTCCACTTATAATAATGAAAAGCAATTTATCTGCCCGTTAAAATCCTTCCTTTAATTAACGGCAAGTTGTGATAATGGCCTCAATGGCCAAGGGAGGATTTTAACGGGCAGATAAATTGTTTTTCGTTATTATGAGTACCCAATAAGATGGAAGTAATCGTTAAGCTAAAGGGAAGATCATCCTACCTTTAACATTTAAAGGTCACTTTATGTTTGAACTGGCACATATTATATATTATTTTCATTATGGCAACTTCAAATTTAAAGAAAATGAGCATATACAACAAAAAAACGAAGCCCGCTGTTGCCACTGCGTTAAAAAAAACTTGTATAATTGAGCAGCTTTATCGACATTGCTCCGGCACTGCAATATTTTTGAAAAATTTTATCTGTAAGTTGTAATAACGTAAATAAGTTAAAGGTAACTTTCCCGTTCCCTTTAGCTAAATGCATCTTTAACTAACCCCATGTTTAACGACAAGTTGTAATAATGGCCCTAAACGTGTTTTCTGTCAGCTTGGATTATCCAGACATATTTTTCGCAGTGGGTGAATCGTGCTGCAGAAAACTCTCAGTAAAAAATAATTTTGTCAGGATAAAAATTTTATTTAAGACAACACGACTGAATTCACCTTTGATTATTGACTATTTATGACTAATAATATAATGACTAATAATAAATGTAATTCACCATTCACCGATCCTAATGGCAATAAAAAATAAAGTTCATTAAAAAATATGATAACAAACATTTATTACTTCTTAAATATTTAGAATTATAAACGGAAATGAATGGAAAGAGAAGCAATTGGTTTTCCCTTTTGTTGAGCTAAGACAGAAAAGGCGCCTAGGGTAAAGCATTCGGAGGTTCGGAAATTTTAATAAAATTAAGAGTTAAGAGTAAGATGAAAGTATTTCTTATCATATTTTAATAAAACCCTCAGAAAAGACTTTTCAGCAGCATTCAGAAACAATTAAAGTTCTAGAGAATTGAACTGAATTCAATAAACAAAAATGTAACACTACGATGGGAAGCCTTTAGGCAAACAATGAACTTGTGATCCAAAGTTTTCAGGTAAAATATTTTGGTTTTCTCATTGTTAGACGCCTTTCATTCACATCGAGTTAGATTTATAATTTCTGATGGATAAACCGATAGGTTATGTTATATACAGTTATTTAATTACAGAGAACTAACTGTCTTTGTTCCTCATTAAGAAAATAATTCACAGACGCCAAAACAAGATTTTACAGCAATACGTTAAAAATTCGAATATTTCTACTGGATATAAAATATTCTGATAAATACTTGTCTAATAAATAAAACTACCACAGCTCTTTTCCTCACACAAGATACATAATGTTTCCAAATATAAATTACGATGAAATCCGAAATTAGTCCTGGTGTTGGTCGGACATAAATAGACTTTACTTACCCGAAACTCGAGACTTGAATACTTATTGTCATTTCAAATTTATTTCGAATATCCAGTAAGTAATTACTGAAAAAATAAAGCTTTAGCTTAAGAATTTTTATTTTTTAATTAATGCCTTATTTAGGAGATAATATACTAAGTAGGTTCAAACTACTGCTATTGTTATCATATATGCCGTCATAGAACAAAAGAAATATACTCTAAAAATTTCAAAATTCTTAATTAAACTTCAAATAATTACTTTTACAAAACTGTAAATATGTATTATGGTTGGGGAAAAAAATGAAACTACTAAACAAGTTACCATCCAAATTGTACTTAAGAAAACCCCATTTCTAATTCTGTAATGTATACAATATATTTCCAGTATTATGAAATTATTATAATAATTAATTATTATATGAACTATAAAGTAATTGAAATATAAATTCATTTTTTCAGAACTTTTATTTATTTCAAAGTCATTTAAGGTCTTTTAAAATGCTTTATCTTTTAAGGAGAAAAATAAAAAACCTAGATAATATTCTTCAATGGTTTTATATGAGTCATTTATATACGATAGGCACTTAATATTGTTTAAGGTCGGAAATATACGTATTCGAGTATATTAATTTTGCTACCTTCTCTCTCTCTCTCTGTCTCTCTCTTTCTCTTTCTTTTATTTTTGCATTATTCCAATGCAATTTTCAATTCGTAGTGTTTACTTATTTAATAAAAAATTTCCTATTAAGTTCAAAAACCAATTTTGTTGTTGTTATTATCTAAATATTTTATTAAAAATAAGTACAGATTTAAACGCATCATAATATTAATTAAGGGAAATATTTATTTAATTTATAATAATAAATTGGCCGAGCATTTTTGTTTATGACTTTTAAAATGTGAGAACTTTGTTAACGTCACGTTTAAGTTCTAACATAAACACAAGTTTTTTTGATATCTTAACGATAAGGTTTTCTTTCCATTGTTGTGGTATGACCTCTGGAGCCCACATATCAAATGTGAAAAATGGATGAAATACGTTTGCTCTTTGAACGGGATTCGATTTGTCAATTATTTCAGTTTTTCCGGTCTCAAACTGCATAAATACATTGCAAATTTCATAGGGCTGTTGAGGTAATATCGAATTCGTATTCCCACGATCAGTTAGTCAATGAGTTGAAATATTTTACGAATTGCTTTCCCTATTTAAAAAAAAAAACATTGCTTGGATTTTACCATACATACACGTTTCTCTTTCTATTTGAAAGATTACTTGCAGCGTCAATTACGACCTTAAGATCTCCACGTTAGCGTTCTTGGCTTCTGTTACAAATATTGGAACTAAGATTGTAAATAATATTGATGTCGCCGTAGTTTGATAGTGAATGTGTTGGCTTATTGGACTAGACCCTGTTGTACAATTTTTGGCTTAGATATCCTGAGCAAAACAAGAAAATGTAAATCTTTTGGTGACTTCTTCTCAGCAGTCTTTTTGTAAAAACTCTGAGAGTGAAATAAATTTGCCATGAAAAGTTTCTCAAATTTGCCGTTCGAAGCAGGGATCAGCAATGAGTATTCAAAAAGATGAGTAAATTCGAATCATTCTCCTAATTTCTGTATATATACGCATTCATACTTATTTTAATATCATACTCATACTATTCATATTCAAAGTTTGAAGTACTCATCGTACTCATACTTAACAACACGCATGATTTTGTTGATTTCGACTCTCTTTTATTCAGCATTTACAAGAATCACAAAATAAGTATAATTCGCGTACGAACACTACAATACTCACTAGAACGTTGTGTGTTTGCTGTCTTCGTCTTTCTTCTTTTTTTTGTAAATGCAACAACAAATAAGACTGTAAATTTTGATTAATGATTCGAATCACTCGATTCATTTATGAGTATTATAAGTATTTTTCTAAATTTATAAATCTGAATAAGTAGTCTTATCAATCAAACCTATTTCGAATATTATGAGTTTGATTGTAGTGGAAACTTAATTAAAGATAAGTTTTATTTTGTTATAAGTGCGGCTCGATACGCACTAATAGAGCTTTATTATTTGATTGACTTCTTAAGGGAAAATATCCCTTCTTTTATACTAATTATTGGCTGATTCAGCATTTCCAAATCAGTCCCTTAATTCTAATACATTTCAATATTTACTTAATGCTATTATATAGGTTTGTACTTATGTTCTACAATATTACAATTGTTTGTGTGTATAATTATTACTTAATGCTATTATATAGGTTTGTACTTATGTTCTACAATATTACAATTGTTTGTGTGTATAATTATTACGGCACAAGTGGGAGCAATATGACGCGCGCCTATTGTTGCTATACAACAGTCATAATTCCCACGGTAAAGTGTGAAGAGAGTCACACACGATCACAAGAACCGTAATACAACAACAACATACATTCAACGTTGTACTCATACTCATTGCAACCTGTACTTATAAATCAATATTGTAGTGAGTACGAATGAATCAGAGTATTTGAATTTCATTACTGTTGACTCACTCATAATCAATATTTTATGAGTACTTATGAGTAGCGAAAAACCGATTTACTGCCGATCTGTGGTTCGAAGTCGACATTAAACACTAGGTCCCGCCGCTCATGGATAAAATTAACGCACACAACATGAGTGGTGGGAGAAGCTAAATCGCCTTGTCATCCTGATTAAAGTAGGTTGTAACGACGAATTAAGCACTTTTTCGATGACGTAAAATTTATTCATAATTATCAATTTTGTGTCAGATGTCGTAAAACGTAACGAAAAACGTAATATGTAGTAGTATACGCGGTACATATTATTAAAATACTATGTTGTTGAAAAACTCCAATCTTTACATAATTTTCGTAATTTCCAAATAACTAACTGTATGCCATCCCTACTAATACAGCCATATAACAGATGATCGCATTTTTATGTTCTTTGCTATAAACCTGTCTTATTCTTCTAGAAGTAAAAAATGTGAAATCGATATAATCGTGCAGATCTGGGTCCATGGTGAAGTAGTACTTTGCTAGGTAATGAGATATAAATCTAAACAAATTCCTGACAGATATGATGCAATTTAAAATGTGTTCAGACATTCGAATGCAATAATGTTAAACTTTCAAGCCAACGGTTATCCTAATGCGATTATAAATAACTTCATTCTTCATGTGTCAGTTTCAGTTATGATGTTCCAAAGTTTATGTTGTTGTTCTTCTCATAGTACATCCACATGTGTAAATGTGTTAAATTATATATTGATGGGATTACATTGATGTTATGGGATTTTCAAAAATTGGTATCAAATCTAGGAAGATATGCAAATTGGAAAATTTACAATCGATTTCGTTTTCTATTCATTATATGAAAATGTAAATTTATTTCAAGATATCAATAAACATGTTAAGAATACATATTGTAAATATCCAAATATAGGTGTTTACTATAGTTATGCTACTTCCATTTGAAGCATCGCTGGAAGTAGTACCTTCACTGTTATCGTTGCCACTACCTCCATTGTTAGATCCACTACTGCCATTTGTGGAAGTGCTATTTCCGGAACTATCTGTTGTACTACCTTCCGATTCGCTACCTGATCCACCATTGCCAGAATCAGTTCCAGATTCAGAATTCCCACCTCCACTGTTATCGTTGGCATTGCCTTCGTTGTTAGATCCGCTGTTACCATTTTCGGTATTGTTATTTCCGGAACCATCACCCCCAGATTCAGAACTTCCGCTTCCACTGTTTTCATTACCATTACCATCACCACCTCCTTCATTACCTTCAGACCCATTAGCACCACTATCGCATGACAGTGCCATGTTATTACAGTCGCTTATTTCGCTTGGCTGACACATCATACAATCTTCAGACGATAGACATGCCGCTTGTTGTTCCAAAGTTTGTAAACACCCTCTAACAATTCGGTCAGCTTCCTGCTTCGTAAAACAGTATTCATTTGGTGTTCGCGATATCAAACACCTAGCAGGAATAAAGTTCTCTGGTTTAGAACGACAATTGATATCCTAAAAATATGAACTTTTAAGAAAGATTCAAATATTTGAAGCGTAAGAATAAATTTTCCATCGTACACTATTAGAATCACACTGAATGCAGTTAAAAGTTTCCGAAGCCAAATTATTGCACAAATTCCCATTGCATTTAAAACATTCGAGTAATTTTAGTGAATTTTCTTGATCAATTACTTGTAAACCATGGTCACATTTATTGCGCAATTCTTCGGATAGCTGTTCCAGGCAACCTTGATACACAACAGTCTCTGTTGAATTTATAAAAAAAAATTAAAACAATTTCCATTATATCTTTATAGCATTTGCATATGTATGTTATTAACTTTAATAAACTTACGACCCTCAAATACGGTTACGCAAATATCGAAATCATCGACACAATTTTGTGTAGCATTATAGCTGGTGCGCAAACAATTTATGCCGTGGCACGCATGGCATGTCCGCTCAGCTGTGACACAGTGTTTGTAAATTTTTAATAGAAAAAGGATCGTAAACGCGATCTCATTACTTAAGAATTGCAACCGCATTTCTCAAACTTTAAAATTGAAATGAAGCAGGAAATTATTGTTTTTAAATTCTCTATCGCTGTTTGATTTGAAACTTTTCATTATGTATTGTAAGTGTTGTTGGATAGAATTTTCCGCCATTCACAATTTTCAAGTGCACTATATTACTAATAAGATTCACTCGTCTTATAAGCTATTAATTGTTTTTTTATTTTATGCGATAATTTAACAAGTATTTCCCTTGTTATATTTTCCTTTGTTAATTAAATTGTTCAAAATTCGGAACAGCAGTACAGATCGACCAAACAACACTTTACTAAAATGTACTGTGGTAATAAATCTTTAGGAACTGAATATAACTTTACGGTTTCGTACTGTTTTTACTTCTTTAGCATCTGTAAGATCTTAGTCTTCTTATGTTCAAATTCATTCACATTATTAAAATAAGTCGCAGGAAACAAACTCATTATTTTTGTATTAAATTGAAGACTTTATGCAGACTAGCAAGTCGCCGTTAGACGTGAAGCCACGGTTCAAACCCCATGTCAGACATCTCCAACAAAACGAAATATAAAAAAATATTTCTTCGGCAACTTTTTCTCAGAAGATTTCTGGCAAAAACTCTGCCATCTATAAAAAGTTTCTCAAAAATCTGTCGTTCGGAAACGTCTTCATACTGTAGGTCCCATCAATCATGTATAAAATTGATACACACACAACAACTTAAGTGGTGTGCGAAGCTAGGTCGTAATTAGAGATCATCAATGAGTATTCAAAAAGATGAGTAGATTAGAATCATAATCTATATTTCTCATTCATATTTATTTTAATATCATAGTCATTCTACTCATATTCAAAGTTTGAAGTACTCATTGTACTCGTACTAAACAATATGCATGATGTTGTTGAGATCGACTCTCCATGACTCAACATTTACAAGAATCACAAAATAAGTATGATTCGCATACGAACAATTCTCACTAGAAGCTTGTGTGTTTGCTTTGTTTGCTGTCTTTGTCGTTTTCTTTCTTCTTTTTTTTTTTTGAATTTCTTGCATTATTTATGAGTATTATAAGTATTTTACTAAACTTATGAATCTGAATGAGTAGGCGTATGAATCAAACATAATATGTTTATTTCGAATATTATGAGTTTGATGTCAGCGTTGTACTCAGAGTAGTTGAATTTCAATACTGTTGACTCACTTATACTCGAAATTTCATGAGTACTTATGAAAAAACGATTCATTGCTCATCTCTGCTCGTAATCCCGACTGAACCGATTATATAGAATTGAATGATCTCGTTCATGTAAAATATTTATTTATTTATTCATATACTCAAGATTTAATCTTATAATTTACATTACAGGCTCCTTTTTGTGTCATAATTGGCTAACATTATAAATATACATATATTGTGTCCTTATGTCTCTCATTCACATTGAAAATAATTGGACATTCGGCTACAGCGGAGGCTAATTTATTATCAACAAAATTATTTGACATAGACTGAATGATAATCACTAGGTATCAGGGGCGCACATACGCTTGCTGAGATTTGTTTTATTGAAACACAGTACTTCTCCAAATTGGTCAAACTTGGTCAAAAGTGATTTTTATTAACAACAACTGTATTAAAAAAATATAAAAAGATATAAATTAGAAATTGTTAAGGTCAGATTCCAATATTTTAGAAACAAATTTGAGATTATTGCATACTTTTCTTTTAACTTCTCCTTGAATTTAAAAGCGTAAAGCGTATACCCTAGGCACAGACGTTCTTCAGATTCAAATAAAATTAGTTTTGGTCAAAAATATTTACTTATCTACATGGAATGTAAATAGAGTCATTAAGACCTATGTATTTATTGAATATTTCCTCGTTCAATAAAAGAAAATACCTGACAACAGAAGTGAATAAAAAATAGAAATTTTTTGAAAATTCAATATTAATTCTGATAACATAAAAATAAATTAATATTGTATTGTATAATACAATTATGAAGTACGTGTTTGGAATATCCGATCATATAAAACGATATTTTATAGTTCAAATAAAATGTGGAGCAAATATTCTAATCAATATATTAAAGCGATTAGAGGTGATATATACTCGTACGTATGTAAACTATCGTGCAATATGATTAAATTTTAAAGATTTGAATTAAAGATTTGGACATGTACTTGAGGAACTACTCAATGTTTTGGAAATTACGTTGTATACATTGCGGTAGTGTTGAAAAATTCAGTACTTAGTACTTTTTTCAAAAATACCGCAGTACCGCCTCTACACTTTCAATACTTTTTTATTATTACATATTTCATGCTTTACAATTTTCAACTAATAATGGGCGTGCAACATGTTCAACGTAATGCTAAAGGTAGAATTAGTCTATAGCCCCGGTTAGCCCAACGGCCACGTATCGTACGTTCGTTTTTAGAATATAAAAAGCAATGAGAACCCTCTTCAAACCGTAATATAATTTCGGTAAGTATTTAATTTGCTCTTCATATGCTAAAATAAATGTACATTGCGTTACGTTCCTTCGACATTTGACTAAACGGGTCTTTTACGTTCTATTACGTTCCGAATCAGCTGTTCTTGGTTTATATATGAGAAACATGTATAAGTCCTTGTGTTTTTTATTCCATTCCGTACGTGTATTAAGTACAAATAAATATTTGTTTCACTAAGTACCACTTGACGCAAAAAAGTACTCTTTCAGTTATCGTTCAGTACCATTTCAAAATTTCAATGTTGCAACACTGCATTGCGAACATTTTGAAAATAAACAGCCCAGTTCTGCCTTTCGATTCGAAATATTTTTCGTTTGGTACTCTGCATTCGATATCTTTTGATCATACATTTTATGCATTCCGATCGAAGCTGACTGTTTCTAAGTTGCCTTTTTAATAATGGAGGTTATTTAAAAAAAAATAGAAGTAAATTGTGATTTGAATAATTTTTTTTTAATTTTTCTTTGATATTTTTTGTACCATAACCTATTTATTGTAGATCAAAAAAGTTTTGGTGGCTCTTTATTAAAAAAAGTGCAGCCCTTGCGCTGACCAACTTCTTCCTTTTCCCTGATTTTGGTGGAACTTGGTTAGTACAGGAACTGCGTTCACCCGTGGCATCACAACGGGCCGCTATGCGTGCTCAAGTGAGCTTTGTGATATCAGAGCTACCACTCCGACCTAAACCTAAACCTTATTAAAAAAGGAAATTATAATATTTTTATGGTATATTTTATATAGCTTATGCAAATTCAACATTATGCCCCCATTTTTTTCATTCGAATAAAATCGTAAAGTAACCACAAGTTGGTTAAAAAGTGAAGAAGACACTAAAGAATAGAACTGTATAGTAACTGCAATTGGTATGACAAGCCTGGTAAAAAGTGCTACTATGATAAATTTTCTCTCAACTTTTGCTCCTCCAATCATAAATCACTAAACTTTAGCACGTTGACCTTCACTTACAATAGTAACGCGGCTCCTATAGACTTCATATCTCCTTATATAAAAAAAATATTTGCGTTTTTCGCAAATATTATTATTTCGCTTTACGCAAATGTTTGTTAAATGTGAAAAATTTTAATTTTTATTTACAAAATACTATGGAGGAACCATGAGTTTCTTTTTAAAGAAATAAAAATTAAGAATTTAAAATTGTGTTCAACTTAACTGCTCTAAATAAAGACTTAGCAATTGTTTCGCAATATATGTATGTAGGTCTGAACAAATACTCCTATATCTGTAACATAACCGTGTCAATTTGATTTGTTTTGACATTTAAATAGGCACCTACTATAACTGTTCTAATTTTAGAATGAATTTTAATATTCGGAAAACTGGCCACGCAAGCCAACATTGACTTTTTGTTCCTTTCCATTTATCAATACTGGCACTGATATAATACGATTTCATTCGTAGCTACACAAAAATGGCAGGTTTAGTGAGTACGAGATAACTCGTAGATTGTGTTCCCTTCTAGGGTGCAAACTACGAGTTATTTCGTAGCCGGCAGTCAACGTGTTAATAAAGAGAATTATTGAAAGGCAGATTAAAAAAAAAATTTAATTGACAAAATAGTTGTAATTGTAATTACGGTAAAATTGTAAAGAAAACAAAATCAAAACTTCAATGAAAATTGGTTTGTATTTATTTATTTCAAATTTAATCACCAATTTTAAATAAACTAAGGTTTGAGTTATTAAACAGATTGACTAAAAATATTTATCCTCAAAGTATACATATGTATGTATATGATCAAATTTAAAGAGTGTATACAATTCATATTTGTTAATATTTTTTAATACATTTCTTTCAGTACATTACGAACAATATGTATATATGTACATACATATGTTCCTTTGAAAGAATATAAAAAATAAAGATTAAATTCTTCAATTTCAATTACTATCATGCACTGGAATGGATTAACATTTCGATGATGACTTCGTCCATTAAAATGTTTTATTAAAAACATTTATTTATTATTTGTTAAAAATGTTAAAACAAAATTCTAATTGATGAGGTAAATAAAATACGTGTAAATACTTCAAAATCTGAATTGTTTGAGAATCTATTGGGATTGATAATTTTGAAGAGTTGTTAGAGTTGATTCATTTGAAAACATTTTGTGTATAATAGAAACGAAATCTATAAAAAGGTTACAAATTAATACAATTAAAATTAAACGACAATTTGATTGTGAGCAGAAAGGAAAATGCAATCGACTGTATTTGCTGCGTTCGTAGCAATTGCTATATTCAGCCAATTTGGCTTGTCAGAAGCCAATAAGGCTAAGACTTGTTATACTTGTGAAGGCATTAATTGTATGCGCACCTCGTTGGCTACCACCAAAACATGTTCAGATCCTTTGGATTATTGCGTGACAGTGTTTGAGAAATGTAAGTTCGTTTAAGATTTTAAGACAATTTCGAAATGACTTCATTTGTAACTGTTTTCTACTAGTCAATGTTATACAAAAAGGATGTTCGTATGAGGTGCCAGAACATTTGCGCAAACGTTGTGATGCCAATACCGTAGAATGTCACAAGTGCAACTCAGACCGTTGCAACAATTTGGGGCAAGCGCAATTTGCTTGCCTTCAATGTGACTCTAGTAAAGTAAGTTTGTAAAGTAAAAGCAAATAATTTTCAAATTTCACTCCTATGTTTTTGATTCTTGACAGGATACAAATTGTGCCTCTGCAGCTTCTCAGATAGAGGCAACTCGCTGCTCGTCTCCCACAGCTCCAAATTCGTATTGTTATGTTAAATATGAAAATGGTGGAACGAAACGTGGCTGTTCCACAACTGTAGAAGATCAACTCGCCTGCTATTCTGATGCTAACTGTTCCCTGTGCTTGGCCGGCGATATTAAAGGTTGCAATGTAATCGATTTTCAACCCGGAACCCGTGCCAATCGCCTTTAAATTGCAATCAATAAACATAAAATTTCTAAATTAAATTTTCTTCAATTATATCAGCGCCAGTACAGGGCAATAAATTAATTTTAATGGCATATTAGTGGTAGTCTGATTGGCATTTAATAAAGTCATTAAATTAATACCTGATAAGATAAGTGATGAAATAATTTTTTAATAACATACTAATTCGAATTGTTTCATTGAATGTTTACATTTTTAGAATTTAAAAATATTAAAAAAGAAATAAATTCCGAGCTATTGTTTAGAACTGTTATTGTAGGTTTTTCTCTAACAAATGATGCTGGCACACAATCCTCATATTTAACAGATGTTAACAGAAGATGTAAAGAATTGTAAAATGGGAATGTTGTCCTGTATACATATATGTATATTATAAGTTCAAATCTATATTTGTTCAAAAAACCAACTGTCAAAAGTTAATAATAAAGTTGTTCACATGCTACAAAAATATACAGGACATAGAAAAACAATGGACTTATTTACATGATCAACAAATTATCAAAAATATAGCAACAACATCAGTATAAAAAAGGTATAAACAAAGAAAACAAACAGGCAACAACAACACTGCAAGGACAAACGTAAACAAAATAAATAAACGACAATAACGTAAACAACATGTTTACATTTATAGAGATTTAGCGAAGGCAAAGTTATTATTGTAGTCGCCGTAGTCTAGTTGGCAGTGTGTTCGCTTATTAGACGTATAGCCCGGGTTCGAGCCCCAAATATTTCTTCGGCGACTTCCTCTCAGCAGATTTCTGGCAAAAACTCTGAGAATAAACAAACTTACCATGAAAAAGTTTCTTAAAATCTGTTGTTCGGAGTCGAGGTTAAACTGTAGGTCCCACCACTCAAGTATAAAATTAAGACACATAACATGAGTGGTGTGAGAAGCTAGGCCACAATCCCGACTGAAGGGTTGTAATGGCCAATTATGTATGTATATATGTAAAGTTATTATCCTTCAAGAGCATACATCAGACTGTTTACCTGTGATATAAAAGGCAAGCCAAAGCAGGCAACGGGATCAGGAGGAATTCAGTCAGTCTTGCGTGAAGACGCATTGCGTGTGAAGAGAATCATTGTGGTTTGAAGAACTGCGTTGTAAAGGTCTTACGAACAATTGTTAGTGTGTACGCGGAAGAGTGTAAAGAAGAATAACATATACAACAAATTGTTGTTGTTTAAATCAGGTTGGCTCACGGAATTGTGCGAACAACAAAGAATTGATTTAAAACTAAACACAAATTTATTTTTATTTTATTTGCAAAACAACGAACTCATATCTTAAACGCTTTTAAAAGCGTAAAAACGTAACACTGAATACATGTTCTTTCTTTCATTTCAAAATCTATTTTATAAACTTATTATAAATGTATACTGTACTAAAGACATTTATGAAGCATAACATGATTAAAAGCTTAAAGCAGGGTTAAAAAAAATCAAAATCAAATGAAATATTCTAAGGTATAATATGTTGAAAAGTTCTTTTGAAATATATGATTATATTTATTGACTTTTCTAAATCAGAATTGTGTTACAATACACATACATGTTAATGATAATAAAATACTATAAATTGGAATCTGTGCAGCACTGGATTCAGTAACATTGCTTTCAATGTCACGATTACAAGCATCACTTTCACTGCCTGGCAGGCACATGGAGCACGATGTGTCATCCAAACATTTTACTTGTTCTACGGAATCTATTAAACAACCACGTTCAATATGATTGGAAGATTTACGAGTGTAACAATAGCTATTTGGGCTGGTTGAAGCAGGACATTGGCTAGCGGCCATCTTGGAAATGTTGCTGGTGCAATCGGAATTCTATTTGAAATACAAAATGATATATGAAGTCATCAAATCAATTGGCAACCATGTTGTATATGTATGTTATAAATTACCTCCTTCGAATTACATTGTAGACACGATATGGCTCCCCTATTATTACAAAGACTCGTATAGCAAACATGGCATTTGTCATCAGAATTATTGTCACATTGACTTCGAGAAGATTCGGGCAACGTTGAGTAACAGCCCTTAGCAATAATAGTTACTAAAAAAAATAATCATTCAATTAGAATATCCGATTACATAAATGATGATGAAATTACTTCCGTCAAAAACAGTTACACAATTATCCATCGCATCGATGCATGTGGTCTTTTCGTTAACTTTCGATGTTCTTAAGCAGTTGATACCCTCACAGCTGAAACACTCCTTCGATTGAACACCACGTATTAACATCATTAAAGGGATAAAAATTGTTAAAGTTTTTAAACGTCCGCCCAACATTTTTATTTAAAAGTTTGCGCTTTAGTAGCGAATAAATTTGGTACTTGTCTAATGAATGCTCCGGCAACAACTAAAATCTAAAATTCTGTACAATCGATTGACAGAAATTCAAGTTGATTTGAATGAAATAATTAAGAAAATAATAAGTGCATCGCAAATTATTGTCAATAAGTTTATCAAGAACTCTATCTTGAGAGCCAAAACATACTCGCATTTGACAATCACTGATAATTGAAACGATTCTCAATGCAACAACGATTGTTTAACTTTCTTTTTATTTTTCTAATGATTTAATCGTCATGAGAAAAGAAAATCCCTATCACTCATGGGGGTTTTTGTTTATTTGTTTATAATTTTTTTTTTAATAATTTAAGTAAACAATTTTATTGTTCACTAATAACGGCAGAGTAGTATTAGTCTCCAATGTTTCCGACCTCAGTAAATAAATAAAAAAATAAAAGCTTTGGAAGCTTTCAATAGAACACAATGATTCATAATTTTAGAGGATTTTGTAAAAATATTTTAGACATTTCGATCTAAAAGGCAAGACAATTATTAGACGTAATGTTTCAGAGTTTTAACCGAAAATTGAAAGTTTAAAGGATATTGTTTTTATATTTTTATTTATAAAAACAAAATACATAGATAGTTATGTATATAAATATATTGAAATAAAATGACAAAAATATAAATAAAAAATAATTTAAATTCGGTTACATCTGTTCGGTCTGGACACATCATTTTGTCGATATTAAGCTCTAAAAATATCATATTGACGATTTGACGATTTATGCCCTTATTTCGACGATTTGTAAAAATTAAAAAAATACCTCATATTCTTTACTTTAGTACATTAAAAGCCACTTTAAGCTTTGTGTTTACTTTGCAATTTTTACTATTGGAAATTTTAATCTTTTAAAAGCCAACAAATTACACCTCCTAAATAACCTCATAGTCGTCGTAGTCTAGTAGGTAGTGTGTTCGCTTATTAGCCGTAAAGCCCGGGTTCGACACCAAACGAATGTGAAAAAAAATATTTCTTCGGCGACTTCCTCTCAGCAGATTTCTGGCAAAAAATCTGAGAGTAAATAAAACTGCTATTAAAAAGTTTCTCAAAATCTGTCGTTTGGAGTCGACAGGCATTTTAAAAATTCTTCTAAATTACCATCCGAAGAACAAAGGCAAACGCCGTTATTTTCTTTTTCGTACCACCAACACTCAGGGGATGGATGGCATTGTGTTTGGAACTATGAAAATATGTTATGGGAAGAAGGAAAGAGAGAACAGTGCTTATGGACACTAGGCTTGTATATTTGCATACCATAAGTCACAGGAAAAACCTCTGCAGGAATTGAGTTCCGCGTACGAATAGTCCGTCTAAAAAACGTATTTTTAGACGGACTGGATGCAGTGTGCGATCCACTGGCCAATCAACCACAAAAGGATGTGCTGGCCGAGGAAGACGAGGGTTACGTAGAAACATATGATTTTCGGGAACAAGTCACCTTATTTCGTTCGAGCAAAATCCTTTTGTAGTAGCGATAGAACAGTGAAGCACATACCACATTGCAACGATGCTCCAATGACCCAATGGAGTTGGATACTCTACCGTCATTAGCGAGCTACTACGGTCTCTCCTGTACACGGTCGAAAAACCTCAAAATAGACGTTGACCCATACATGACAGTTGCAGTCCATTCTCAGTCGGATATAAATGGTGTAAATAGTAAGATCAGATGATGAGATCTTAAGGAGGAACTGAAGGAACAACATTACACTGAATTTTCATGCTCAGAAAGTCAAGAGCTTCTGACTCCTTAATATTTACACCACCCATAGATTAAGATGATGTAATATTATAGCTGCGCTTATGTGTCAATAAACAACATTGGGATAGACTGTTTAATAAACCTTCAACAATTTTTTCCTGGAAATGATATAAAGTTTCTCCATTTTTGGGAAAAAATTAATAAATGAAGATGAGGGACGCTAGATTTTAACTTCTTTAAATGTTTTATTTTTGAACTCAGATATGTACATATCTACATTGACTTTGTATGTTTTACAACCAAAATAAATAGTTTTAAAAACTTTTAATTTATTTATTTATTTTTTTATTGACGATTTTTTGACGATTTTAATAAACGTCTTTGACGATTTTGACAATTTTTTCTCAAATATTTGACGATTCGGAGCCTCCTTTATCTGGCAGCTATGTCTGGACAACTAAATTTGGTAGCGTAATACTTCTTTTATGATCCTTTTACATCAATAACGCCTTGAATTCTCAAATAGTTTGTAATAGTATTGTGTTATAGAAGTCAAAAAGTTATGTAGTGTTCTTAAAGAAATGTTAATAGGCTAGATCTAGCAAAGAACTATTTCCAGATCTGAAGTCTTTACGCGTCTATTTAGTCTAGCGATTAGGGTTGTTTTCGGCATAACATTGCTCTCCTTAATGACACATTTGACTTTTTATAAACTTTTTGGGTCAATCAGGATCAAAAGTTAAGTTTTTAATTCATTATTTCGGTCATCCAATGTTCAAGTCTCGTAAGTTTCTTTCATTAACGTGATTACTTCATTCATTTCTTGCTTGGAAGTCTAATTTACTTGTTCCTCTGGACTTAGAAATTTTGGCTTGTAGAATAAAGTTTCTTTTGTACCATTCGGTGAGTATGTAATTGCTTTCGTGATGCCACAAGATCAAAAGACTTGCTTATGATTACTTTCATGTGGCTACATATGTATGTAACATCGCAACTCTCTTAATTCTTTTCAATAGTTTTAGTTTTACTTTTAGCTCTGCTACAATTATAGTCTCAATTGTTCGGTGATTATTAAATTATTTGGTGTTTCCTCTTTCTCTGTTTTCGCGAAAAGTCGAAGTGTTGTAACCTGCCAGTAGTCAATTTCATGCTTTTGATTTTGGTGTAAAATTCTCTTGATGATCGTCTGTTCGTTCGTTCACATTCATTAATATTTACAGTTTAATTCTTTCATGATTCGGCGACAAAGATGCAGAGAACAAAAAAAAAACAAAAACATCTAACGAATACTGCAAATTAAAAACTTGATTATTCATATCCACATGCATGTCAAATACACACACATGCATATGTACACACACATGCATATGTACACATATTTATAAATATATATTTTTTCAATTGCACTCCACTCCGTCACTTCAGTTTCCCAGTCAGCCATTCAATCAAAGCAGTCAGATATAATGTTGGTAAAACACGATCATCAAACTTCACGTATGTATGTATGTATGTATGTACATCCATACATTCCTATTGTTTATGAACCAACATACACATCGGTTTATATTAATAAGTACATGTATTTACTTTGAAATTCAATTTCATTATTTTATTTAATTGAAAAACTTTTTGGAGTAGTAGTACAATAAATGTATAGCAGATCTAAATAAACATACATACATATGTATGTACCAGAGATCAGCTATGAGTATTCAAAAAGATCAAAATTTCTTATACTTATACACATTCATACTTATTTTAATATCATACTCATACTACTCATATTTAAAGTTTGAAGTACTCATCGTACTCATACTTAGCAATACGCATGATGTTATTGATTTCGACTTTCCTTTATTCAACATTTACAAGAATCACAAAATAATTATGATTCTCGTATGGACACTACAATACTCATTTGAAGGTTGTGTGTTTGCTTTGTTTGCTGTCATTGTCTTTTTCTTTCTGAAAATGCAACAACAACTAAGACTGTAAATTTTGATAAATGATTCGAATCACTTGAATCATTTGTGAGTATTAAAAATATTGTTCTAAATTTTTGAATCTGAATGAGTAGGCGTATGAATCAAACATATTTCGAATGTTATGAGTTTGGTGTCAACGTTGTACTCATACTCATTGCAACCTGTACTTATAAATCAATGTTGTAGTGAGTACGAATGAATCAGAGAAGTTGAATTTCAATACTGTTGACCCACTCATACTCCAAATTTCATGAGTACGTGTGAGTAGCGAAAAAACGATTCATTGCTGATCTCTAATATGTTCATACATAATTGGTCATTAGAACCCTTCAGTCAGGATAACGACTTAGCTTTTCACGCCGCTTGTATTTTTTCCAACGATAAATTTTTGAGAAATTTTTCATGGCAATTTTATATACTCACAGAGTTTTTGTTAGAAATCTGCTGAGAGGAAGTCGCCGAAGAAATTTTTTTTTTTCATATTTCGTTTTCATGTCTGACCTGGGGTTTTAAGAGTGGCCTCACGTCACACTACCTATTAGACCACAGCGACTTCTAAAAATGTGCAGCTATTTCCATCAATGGAGGATATTTTTCAGAATTTTATATATATAAGTATATATATATATATATATATATGTATATATATATATATATGCATATATATGTACGCTATACTAGGTTTGTATATTTCTCTTTGACTGCATGTGACATTGTATTTTTTTAATTCCATACTTATCACATATTCTATTCATAAGAAGCTATTGAATCGAAAGCAATTGAAATCTAGTTGCGAATAATCATGAATACGTGGAACATTTTTAAAAATTATTTAAAGTTTTACACGAAAATTCTAAATATTCTGGACATTCAAATTAAACAACTTTTGATTTAAAGATTTGCATCGATGGTGAAATATACGATCTGTTTATTTATGCGTAATTTACTTCTTACTGACAATTACAATGAAAGAGTTGAAAAGGATGATATTATATGTATATCTTGAAAATATGTATGTATGTATGTAAATACAACATCTTCTACTGGATAGTATTTAAAAAAAAACTGGTTAAACATAAGAAAATCATTTCATAGGATTTCGTGAAAATCTTAAGAAAAAAGGAAGATAATTGGGATATAAAAACAAAAAAAACCTGTAAATGAAATTTAAAAATAGTTTATAACAAAAGAATCTATAAATACACACTCGCACACACATTAATTATAATATTTACTCTTATTTACAGGGTGGCTTCCGTTTGCAACTTCTAGATGCTCTGGATCGACCTCTGGTGGATTTAACACCTCAAGTTAACGGTGCTGAATTCGTAAGAACAGATGTAACGTGAGTAATGAGTACAATTTTCCCTTTTCAAAGCTGAATCGTACGTCTACAATTTTTAAATTTTAGAGCCCAAACATATCAAGTGAATCTACCTACAGATTTCGATTGTCACAATTGTACTTTGCGTTTATTGCGCCAGGCTGATGAATGGTCAAGTGGTTATCGTTTCTGGTCTTGTGCCGATGTTGATATAAAACAGCGTAAAGAGTTTAAGGAAACTTGTTCGGGAAATGGAAAATATTTTCCCTCACGTTGTAAGTGTGAGAAGAATTTTTATGGGCCTCAGTGCCAGTACAAGGATGAATGTTCGAGTAATCAGGACTGTGGTATCCAGGGTAAATGTATAGATCTAGAGGGTACTACGTTGCCACGTAAACAGTGCTATTGTAATTTTGGTTGGTATGGCTACGGTTGCAATAAACGATCACCATATAAGAACATCGATATTGACTTGAGCCCTTACTCCATGAAACAACTATCACCAGATTATAAAATGTACTGGCGCCTATTACAAGAACAGAAGGAAATAGAAATTGTTTTAAAAGTAAATGGAACAACGTGGGTTGGTTTCGGTTGGCGACCACGCACGTTGACTAAGGAATGTAAAAACTTCCCTCTAATTAAGGATTTGGGAGATTTAACTACTGCTCTACATGGCTCTGCTTCAGCTGAACCAGAACCAAAATCGGAACCAGAACCAAAATCAGAACCAGAACCGAAATCAGAACCAGAGCCAAAATCTGAACCAGAACCAAAATCTGAACCGGAACCTAAATCAAAACCAGAACCGTCATCTGAGCCGGAACCAGCCTCTGAACCTGAACCCAAGTCAGAGCCCGAACCTACTACAGAGCCCGAACCTAAATCAGAACCGGAACCAACATCCAAATCAAAGCGCGTTGCCGACAATGACAATCCCTCGTTAATGACAGGAGTTTCATCCGTTGCTACCAGTGTTACATATCGTGTTAGTACGTCTGCAGGTCGTAGGCGACGTGATGCGTCAGGTAATTATTAAATTATTTCCTATTTTTATTTTGGTCAAGGTTTCTTTACAGAACAGAAACTAATAACCTAATGTAATAAAATAAAATAAAAAAACACAACACATTTTCCGTACAAGATACACCAACAATATTTTTCTTTTCTATCTTAACTAATAATGAGAAGATACAACTGAGTCAATTAAACATTCTGAACAAGAGCCACAGTCACATGCAGAGCCAGAACCTAGTTCAGAACCAGAACCAAAGTCCGAACCGGAGCCTACTTCGGAACCAGAACCTAAATCGGAACCTGAACCTAAATCTGAACCAGAACCTAAATCTGAACCTGAACCGAAGTCAGAACCTGAACCGAAGTCGGAACCAGAACCTAAATCTGAGCCCGAGCCATCTTCCGAGCCGGAACCTAAGTCTGAACCAGAGCCTAAATCTGAACCAGAACCTAAATCTGAGCCAGAACCTAAATCTGAACCAGAGCCTAAATCTGAACCAGAACCCAAATCTGAACCTGAACCCAAATCCGAACCTGAACCTGAATCAACAAGGAAGACTGTTGCTCCTCAGTCAGGTATAACAATATAACAAATCTTTCACCAATAACTTACTATACCACTGAATCAAATCTCAATATTCATATTCCTATCGTTAATCATTCAACAACAACTTTATTTGATATTCCAAATTATAATCTCATGAATTATTTAATTTTGTTTTATTTTATTTATTTAATTATAATTAATATTAATATTTAATTATAATAAAATTTTCCAGATAATAAAAAATACAAATTGAATGCCTATACACCTATACATGACTTTAATCCTATGGATTGTACAGATATTGTCATTGGTTCAGCTAGGGGCATGGCTAGTCGTATTGGTGATTATTATACCCGCGATAGATCAACACCACGCCATGATGAGTTCTATGGAGGCAAGAGTGATTTGACTTTGGCAACTGGTTTCGAAAAGGATGGAGTCACAACGATTATTTTCCGCAAGAAACTCGTTGCCAATGAACCTACCGATCACACTTTAGATGACGACTTGACTCATGTCATTTGGGCTAAAGGCCAAGAAGCCAATAATTATGTTCATGTACCTGCATCTGGCATCGAAACTGAAATGTCTTCAGTCAAGGACTTTTATAAACCCGATGAGCTTAAATACCACGGCCACAAAATGCAACGCGGAGTGACTCAAATTAATTTTTTCGGTTGGTTTGTTAGACATTGTTTGTAAACGTGTACATATATTCATTTAACATGTTTTTTTTCTTCATCACCTCAATAGAGAAAGAGAAAAAGGAAAAAGCCAGCGAAGGCAATGATGACAGCAATGTTTTAGACAACGATTGCTACGGTCACTGGAAGTATCCTTCGGATTGTTCACCTCAAAATCACACCTGCCAATATTATGCATCTTGGGAAACAATTGGACGTGGAGATGATATGCGTTGGCATATTGAAACAACAAATACACAAACGTGGACGGGCATTGGTTTTAGTAACGATGAAAAAATGTCCCAAACTGATTCAATTATTGGATGGGTGGATCGTAACGGGCGTCCCTTCCTAATGGATACTTGGATTAATGGCTACTCTTCTCCAAAATTAGACGATCGCCAAGACATTGTCGATGCTTCAGGACGCATTGAAAAAGGTGTTACGACCTTAGAATTCACCAGAAAACGTATCAGCAATGATGAACAGGTAAGTGGTACATAAAAAATAAATTCGGGTTTTAATTGCAAGTATGTATGCGACGAGTTTTTTTTTAATGAGCCATTATTATAGTGGTCAGTGTTCCATCATAATTGTGTGGGTTTGATTTCCACCAGAGACTATTGATGTTTCGATATTAATTTATCACAAAATACAACATCGATGTTCTCTGATCATCGATTGATATTTATAACAACATTTAAGTAGAAGAAATGATTATGCATAGAAGGAGATAGTAGAGTACTACGAGCAGACGAGTCATTGTATTGCTCTCGACCTACATAGCTATTCCCGGCAAACTTCAGAGTACTGTTCAGCATCAGTAAAAATAACTGCCAGGGTGTCTTTTTGAGATGCTTGAATATATGATGCCCAGTAAAATGCCGGTTACTATACTCAAGCTACTTTGAATATTTCAGTACGAACATTCCTCTACTACATACATAATTGGCCATTACAATCCTTCAGTCAGATTACGGCCTAGCTTCTCACACCACTCATGTTGTGTGTGTTAATTTTGTACATGAGTGGCGGGACCTACAGGGACTCCGCACGACAGAGTTTTTTGAGAAACTTTTTCACGGCAGGTTTATTTACTCTCACAGTTTTTGCCAGAAATCTGCTGAGAGGAAGTCGCCGAAGAAATATTTATTTTATCATATTTCTTTTTGATGTCTGATCTGGGGTTTGAACCGTGGCCCTACGTCTACTAAGCCAACACGCTACCTACTAGACTACGGCGACTTCTCCCTCTTCTGCAACTTATTTATTCCTGTCACTCATTCTCGTTGCTAAGCATTTCCTCAAATCATAGAGCTTACTGGCACTGTCTAGGGCACAGTTATGGAGGGAACTTTCAGCCATTCGATTTGTAAGCTTACAATGCTCTCTGATGAATCTTGCATTGACTTTTCTCCTATTAACCTAATCCTAATCTTCATGACTATGGTCGTCATTACCACATGCAACGAAACCTGATGCGTCGTTATAGTATAGATTTTCATTGCCGCGGTTATGCCAATGCAAGTCCGTTTCTCTATCTTATCGGACTCGACCTGTGCTGTTACCAAGAATGCCTATATAAGACATTACATTATATTTATGTAGGTGTGAACTATGTATAGCATATTTACATTGTACATATATTTTTTCATACGATGCACTTATTAAATAAAATTGAATATAAATTTCTTATGATGCCATTTTCTCTTATTTTAACATTTTAGGATTTATCATTTACCGATGACCACTGCCTGTATTTGTTTTTCCCTGTATTGGGAGGTGCTTTCAATGCCGTCAATAAGAAAATTCGCAAACATGAATCTATTCCAGCCATTTCATCTACACGTGTTTGTATAAAATCCTGTGGCAAGGGTAAGTAACAAAAAATCGTGTTTCTCTATATGTATTGAAATAAATATTTTAAACACTTCCTCTTATGATTTAAACATAGAACTTGAGAGTATTTTAAATGCCCCAACGACACCGGCACCAAATCGCTTGACCTATGCAGTAGGTGTTAAACTAATGAATTTAGCTGAAAGTTTTGAAGCTCCCAAACCGGGAACTGTTGAGTTTAAGAACTTGGCAGCTACTATTTCCGATTCCTTCAACGGTGTACTGAACGATATACCCGGTTACTACAAGACCGATATTTTAAGTTTTGAAAAGTAAGAAAATACTTTAGGAAATATTTATCGATAATGAAATATATAATAATTCAATGTCGTTTGCAGAGATGGTGCTACTTCAATGATTGCCAAACTTCAAGCCATGTTTGATAAGGACGACTACGAAAAAGGTCAAGCCTTAGCCACAAATAATATACCTGAGGATATGAAAGAATCGGAAATGATAGATGGTGATATTATTAAAACGGCGTTATTAGATAGAATTGCTACGGGTAAAGTGGGCTCACTTACAGTGGACCCACAATATTTAGATTTCCAGGCTTTAGAGTGTAAGTTTTGTGGGATCGTTAAGAATTTCTTCATATTAATTTGCATGTTTTAAAATTCTAGATAAATCTGTGGTTAATTCAGAAGACACAAATTTGTCATTCTTTGAATTGTCGGAAGTACGTTTATATACAGTTTTAGGTTTAATTGCTGCCTTGGTGTTTATAGCTCTCATCCAAGCGTCATGTACGATTTATAAGACATCCAAAAAGAATAAATCAAATAAGGTAAGACGAATTTCGTTCTGATTTTAAAATTTTATAAAAAGATTATTTTTCATTATACACGTATTGTTTGGTGTTAAAATAAGATCAAATAGATTGCACAATATGAGTGAACATCGAAATGAATATTGAATATTAATAAAACAGAGAAAAATATTGTTCGATCATAGTCAAATTGTCTGACGTATGAAAATGAGATTAGAAAAAGGCAATAATTTTTTATCCCTGGATTTGGTCTGTTTTTCTTTTTTTAAAGATTTTTCAAGTTTTTTACATTTTAGTTGATTTTTTTTTAACACGTTCTATAGGCAAAAAATTAATTAGAAAAGCATATTATATTTGAGCAATTCCCTCAATTTTCATATCATAGACACACACATTTACTAAAAGTAAAAATTAGAAATCATACGCGAGCATATAAAAAGGCAAGACAAAGCAGGCAACGAGTAGTTAGAATTCAGTTAGTCTTATGTGAAGACGCGTTGCGTGTAAAGAGAACAGTCATGGTTTGAAGATCTCCGCTATACAGATTTAACGTAAAAGTGTTGTTGCTTACGCAAAGGATGTGAGCAGAGAAGATTACAAGACTACAAGCAAATTATTGTTGGATACATCAAGTTGTAAATAGTGGCACACAAAATTGTGAGAACAATAAAGAGTTTAATTGAAACTAAACACATAATTACTAATTTAGATTAAGAATTTCATCTATTTTGATAGTTGTAGCTCCCAATATAAAATCTAAATTGTTATACAGTTCAGCAGAAAAGGTTATCAGAACAAGTAGTCAGTATAACAATCGTCAGCAGTAACTTCAAATAGAGCCTTTTATTTAAACATGGTTATTTCACAATGATATCGTTCGTAAATTGTTAGTATACACTATATTGAGAGAGCAGGAAAACATATTACAATATAAAATAGAATAAATCACACGAATGTATTTACAGCAATACAGAAATCGTCTCGATAATATTCTGTTTTTATTTTAACATATGGGCATTTCCATAGTGACGAACGTGACAGTCGTACGTTTTAATGAGATAAGAAACAAGGAAAAAATGCATATTTTAAATTTTTTTTTATATGCTTAGATAGAGCTTGACTGGCTTTATACTTAGTACCAAGAAGGGAAAAATCGAACTCAATGGCGCTAAGATATAAGCAATTAAATAGTGGTCTAAAAAACATTTTCCTTGACTTTTAGTTTTTTAGTCATGGTGGACTTTTCTCTGGAAATGCCCATATATTTAGTTTTCGATTTGATACATTCTGAATTCGCTACTGAATTAACTCGTCAAGGTTTCAATATTATATTCAATATATTCATGCGATGTTCACTACTACAGTGCACTCTATTGTACAATTTTAATATTTATTTTGTATAAATTAAATCAATGACATTAAAAGAAACATATTTTAAAACAACTAAATATTTTAAAGCTTATTTATGTAATACCCGATGAATGGCGGATATATCAGCAAAGGCAACATCAACGCTACTATCAACCTTCTAGTGATTTGTAAAGAAATCCGTTAAACCAAAACAAACAAACAAACAAAAAAAAATACAAAACAAAATCCAAAACAACGCCTGTTTTCCCACTACTACCATGAAAAATGACAAACGAATTTATCCGAAATTCAAATCCGAAAATTAATTCACCATCACTAACTGTAAAAAAGAAAAACACAAAAAAAAAACAAACGAAACAAAACAAAATGAAAAAATAACAGAATTTATGTATTTTAATACGGCTGTTTTTTTTAAATTTTGCAATTCTTTATTATAAAGTAAAAATTGTTTAATTGGAAAGATTAATTAATTACATATTAAATGAAGAATTTCACATACATACATACATACAAACCACATAATTGTGTACATGCGTGTGTGTATGTGTATGAGTTGTGCATTTTTATAACCGACTATAGATTTTGGTAATTAAAATTCTATTTAATTATCCTGTATTCTGTGTAACTAATCTTCTACTACTACTACCACTACTATATGTGTCTTAATTTCTTTAATTTATTTATTTATACCTTTTCTCTTTAATATCTACTCTATCTCTACTCCTCTCTCTCTTCTATCTCTATATATATAGTAAATATATCTGTCATTCCCTTCTAATATATTAATCTTATTCCCTTTTTGGTTTTCCTGTCTCATCGAATATTAATCGAAATCAGTCAGCATTTGTTTTATGCTATTTTGTATTTGTGTTCTTTCATCTAATCTTTTTAATTTTTAATTATTTATTTATTCTAATACCGTGTATTGTACTAAAACGAATGCTTAAAAGAATTTATATATTCATTAGCCAATAATTATGCACGTATTTTACGTTTCGTACTCAATATGCATATAAAAGTTACTGATTAGAACAAACAATTTACGACTACTTATACACAGATTACGTAATAAAATTTTGGGTATACATATCAGCATATTTCGAGGACAGGTGAACTTTTTAAAATATTAAATTAAAATTACTTTTTTTTAGCTGGTTTAGCTTTTCATAGCAATCATGCTACGAAGGATTTTTAGATTTTTCCCTTTAAATTGATTACTTCATATAGAACACTTTAAATGGAAACAAATTCTCATGCATGTGGTAATGACGACCATAGTCATGAAAATTAGGATTAGGTTAATAGGAGAAAAGTCAATGCAATATTCATCAGAGAGCATTGTAAGCTTACAAATCGAATGGCTGAAAGTTCCCTCCATAACTGTGCCCTAGACAGTGCCAGTAAGCTCTATGATTTTTGGAAATGCTTAGCAACGAGAATGAGTGTCAGGAATAAATAAGTTGCAGAAGAGGGAGAAGTCGCCATAGTCTAGTAGGTAGTGCGTTGGCTTATTAGACGTAAGGCCCGAGTTCAAACCCCAGGTCAGGCATCAAAACGAAATATGAAAAAAATATATTTCTTCGGCGACTTCCTCTCAGCAGATTTCTGGCAAAAACTCTGAAAGTAAATATAATGGCCATGAATAGTTTCTCAAAAACTTGTTGTTCGGAGTCGACGTTACATGAGTGGTGTGAGGAGCTAGACCGTAATCCTGACTGAAGGGTTGTAATGCCCATTTGTGTATGAAAGATTGCGCCATTTAAAATTGTTATAAATTAAATAAAATTAATTACAAAAAAAATATGTAAAACTGACAAAGTTTATTCTGTGTCCTTGTTCATACTTTCTTAATTGGACATTACTATCTCTTAGTCAGGATTACAACCCAGGTTCTCATATCCCCGATGTTGTGTGCGTTAATTTTAGCCAATTTTTTATAATGGCGAGAATGGTTTAAAGTCAACTGCGAATGACAGATGTTTAAGAAACTTTTCATAACAATTTTATTTACTCTCAATGTTTTTGCCAGAAGACTGCTGGGAGAAAGTTGCCGAAGAAGTATTTTTTCATGTTTCGTTTTTTTTTCGAGATGTCTTGGCTGGAGTTTCAACCACTACTTACTAGACTATGGTCACTTCGACTTGTTCATACTACTGTTGCTGAATCACTTGAAATTTTAAATTTAATCACAATGGTACTCAATCAGACAAAGTGTTCAACAATGGAATGTTCCAGAAGCAAAGTGCTTAACGAGATACATTACAAAAGAAACGAAAAAAACAGCACTTCTAAAATGAACCCCTTCTAGTTATCGAACGGCATTAAAGATAAGTTTTATGCTTTAGCGTTAAATCGCGCCTCACGAAATATGCCTCTCTAATATAGAGTTTTTCTTTAAACTTATTTCAATTTCCAATCGATGTTGGATTAAGATTTTAATTTTAAGTGTAGAGCAGTGTTGAATAATTCAGTGCTTTAGTACTTTTTTCAGTACTCGACACTTCCAGTATGTACTTTTTTATTATTAATATTTTATGGTATGCGTAAAGAACATGTTCAATGTAAGGCTAAAGTAGCCCCGGTTAGCCAAACGTGCATTAAACGTACGTTTGTTTTTATAATACGAAAAAGCAATGAGAACGCTTGCCGAACTGTAATGTAATTTCTGTGAGAATTTACATTGCTCTTCATATGCTAAAAACGAACATATGTACGTGCCATTATGTTCCGTCGACATTTGACTGAACTGGGCTTTTACGTTCTATTATGCTCCGAATCAGATATTTTTTTGTTTATGAGAAAAATGTATAAGTCGTTGGTATCTCCATTCCATTCCGTACGTGTATTAAGTATAAATAAATATTTTTTACAAAAGTACCATTTAAAGCAAAAAAGTACTCTTTCCTTTATAGTTTAGTAGCATTTCAAAATTTCAGTTTTGCAACACAAGCGTAGAGGCTTAAATTTTAGTTCAGTTCGACTTTTAAATTCTTATATGATCTGATTTCAAACCAGTGTAAGCCTGGTTGGTTTCCACCTTTAATAAGTAAAAATATTTCACTACCAAACGGCCTAATATTTAAAAAATTATTATTTTTATATTGAATATAAGTAATGTACGAATGAGATTTTACCAGAAATCCGCGAAAAAATATTATTTTTCTTTGTTTAGTTTTATTGGAGATGTTTGCCCTGGGGTTTGAACCGTGGTCTCACGTCTAATAAGCCAACACACTAACTACTAGACTACTACGACTCTCCATATATACGAGTATGTAACTTTTATAAATTTTGAAAAAATTATTCGAATTAGATCATATAAAAGAAAATGCAAAAGATTCTCGTAACAGAGCCATATATGAAGAACATACGCTACAATGTTATTTTCATCAAGTTTACATTTTCAGCAGTATTTTCAATAAAAGGAAAAAAATTTAAAGGATAACGGTTATAATGGAATTCATTTCACACTTATCAATTTCTACTATCAATTAGAGATAGTGTTGTAATGTTTTACTAAGAGGAGTATTTTTCATAAGGTTTGTTCCAAACTCATTTTTCTCCAACCATTATCTGGCGGTTGTGTCCCCAAAGAAACATGATGATGCATTTGAGTGGACTCACTAATATGTCATATAAAAAGGACCTCACTTCACCTCAACTCCCCATTTTGTATTTCTCCATTTTATCATCAGTAACAGAGATTACACTTACAAACCAACAATTATTAATTGTTCTTAAATATACTTTTTATTTCACTTAAATTGTGGACGTAATTGGATGTAACTCTTGTTGTAACATTTTCAACAACATTTTGCATCCGTCATTACCAAACACATGCAAGAGTCAAAACGCTATTAGGCGATTGACAGAGGAAAATTAGCGTGAATATTCCGCAGGGATTACACTCTTTCTAATTCAAATGAAGTACTGTATGAAATGGTTTTTATATGTTTTATATATATGTTCATAACTATCAATTACTGTTGATATCTTATACATATTTATTGGAGTCCACAACTTACACGAAAAATATTCAAAAAAAAAAAAAATTATAAGAAAATTCCAAATATAAAAAGGATTACATACATATATTAACAAACAGTCATCTCCAATCATAATCTTATAACAAATAAACGATAGAATGCATACAGACAAAGATTGTTGAAAATAAATTGAAAATAATGAGCCGTACAAGTGTTCAAGTTAATAAAGTTCTTTAAAATGTTCGCCTAAAATATTAATAGATTCCTCTTTAAAATGTTTACTTAGTTTCTAAAATCCGTTTAATACTGTTTGAAATACAATATTTCCTTATTAACATATAAGTATACAATTCAATGCAATTCAAAATACAAATTTCATGCATGTTAGTTAGTTAAATAAGCACATGTGTACTCGTACATGTATGTATGTATGTGTGTACTACCACCATATTACCACGTATCCTTCTTGTATTCGCTAACAATTTAAATTATATTTATGAAAATACATATGTATGTATGTATGTGTACCACCCTTACCACTGCTAACAATATTTAAACAAAATAGCATAAAATCAATTCAATATCTACTATATATGTATGTATGTATATGTATGGCTGTTAATATAAAACATATATGTATGTACTTATGTACCGTATGTACGGGATCGATATCAAAAGTGTTGATTGTCCAATGTAAAAATATATCTGCCCTTATCGTTGGGACAATTTGCATCAATCGCATATAAATATGTATGTATGTATGTATTTATTTATTTTGTACTAAATTTAATTTTAAAAATTGTTATATGCTTCTTAATCAAAATAAATATTGAAATATAATATTTTTTGTATAAAATATAATTGAAATGCTGACTGGTTGAGGATTACATATCATAAGAAATGTACACTGCAAACAAATCGAAACTAATCGTCAATTAATTTGTAAAATTTCAGGAAAATCTAATAAAGAATTCCCCCTGGAAAGAATACTCATCCAATACCAATTATGCTTTTGATCCGTATGGCGAAACTGAAGAAAAAAATGTGACATCGGGCACGAGTACAGCACAAAAAGATAAAAGTCGTAACCAACGCTCAACTCCGAATAGCCAACAGACCACATTGCAAATGTCCCATTCGCCAACGAGTAAATCACAGTTATATTATGACAATACAGCAAACGGTGGCAGTAGCAGTGGTGCTACACGTAGCAATGGGAATGCCACCACCAATACGCAAGAATATCGCAGCAATGGTCGTTCCCAACGGAATGGCAATGGTAATGCTGCCGGTAATGGCAATGGCAATGACAGCCATTACGATCGTTATGATCGTAACGAACGCAACGAACAACATCATATGCAGCCATCGTCAACGTATTCACGAAACTCTTATGCTGAACGGGCATACTCATTGCCACGACAACAGCACAATCATCAGCAGCAACAAGCAAATTTACAACCATCCGGTTATTATACACAGGATCGTCGTGATCGAAGCGCCGCACAACGACAAGCAGTCAACGATGAACGTCGTCAGTATCGTGACAGACCGCGCGAAGATCCCCGCTTAGTTTCGAATGGTGGTGCGGATACACCAGATTTTTATTTTATGCCATCACAACGCAAATATTCGGGTGAAGTCGTTCGAGTTTACGTCGACTACAACAAGGATCCAAAGCATTAAAGTATCATTGATTAAGATTTGTTTTATTGATTAATTCGTAACTAAATTATAGAAGGACCAAATCAATAGAAAAATTTTTCACATACATATGTATGTACTTATGTACGTATATAACAAACTGTCCAATTTACAACCTCTATCGTACATATCATGTTACAATAAATTTATTGATTGTAAGAATGACAAGAAAAGAAAGCCTTTATGGAAAGTAAAAAAAAACAAAAACAAAATGCGATACAAAAGAGGTGATGAATTGTGCAAATAGTAGTCTTTATGAAATAAATTATAAACAAATTAATCATATATTTCAATTAGGGTGTCTTCAATCAATTTTTTATCAAAATAAATTTTATTTCCATACATACATATGTATATTATCTAAATTTCTACTACACGTTGATTGAAACATTCAACAAAAGGAAAAAAAATTACAAAATTGTATGCCAGCTGCTATAGGAGTCAATTTTCCAAATCAGTTTCCATTTGAAGTTTATCTGGCTCTGTTTTTAAATATCCGCCAAATGTTTTACAGCATATTCGAAGGATATGAGGATACATATTTACTAGTCTTTTGCAGCTGATGCGCGCTTTGTAACTTAAGCTTAATATGTATGTTGTCATAAAACATTAACTTTTCTCATTTGTTTAACTTTCCAATATGAAATCGTAAATTTATTTAACATTATTTCTTGTATAGATTCTTACATGCAAGTTAAACAATAAGTATTTAATTAATTCATAAAAAAAAAACAAGTCAATGAAAACTAACTTGTCGAATATTTATTCGTTAAGGAATGGATTATGAAGATCGGGTGCAAAAATGTTCACATTAATTGGAATTCAAGTCACAAAGGTTACTTGTGAATAATTCTGGGAATTCTTTTAATTTTTTAAATTTTAATATTTTTTTATTTAATTGTCATATCGTCACAATATTCTTCAATAGTGTAAAATTCTGTTCATATTTGATTTTTACAAATGAAAAAAACAACAACTTTACTGTAATAAATCAAGAATAATAAAAATCTAGAATTTTAAAAACAAAAATAATAAATTATTACTTAAAAAAAATTTGACATTTAAATAATTATCAGTAATAACCCAACTACTAACTATGTTAACAAAGATAAAGTAAATAAACTTCTGAAATATCAATTATATTCTGTCTGTAAATATTGGTTTTTTTTTTGTTTTTTTTTTTTAATTTAATTTTTGTCATAATTCATATCGTTGTCATAATTTATATCCATTAATTGCTGATATGTATGTATATAATGCTATCATATATATATGTATGTGGCTATAATATCAGTGTTTATCGAAAATTTTAAATGATTTATATTGTCATTAGAATACATACCTTCAATACAGAAGTAGTCATCGATTATAATGAATTGTACGAAAATTGTTTTTACCTGTGTATTTAATAATAATATTATTAAATAAATAATATTAAATTATTTCGAATATAATAATAGATTTAGTTAAGAACACACATTTAAATAATTAAATAAATAAACAAATGAAATATATTTTAATATACTTATGTATTAAGTAAATGTGTATACATAATTTAATATATTTTATACATATATGTAAATTGTATAATATAATGTAATTATTATATTTAAAACGTTCTTTATTGGTTTTTAAACTTTAAAATAAAATGTAAAAATATATATAATTATAGTTGTAATTTCATTAAATAAACTGTATGTAATAATAAATAAATAAATAAATAAACGAAAATTGAAAATTAATTTAAAAAAAAACGACACACAACATTTTTATTGAAATTGTTTTAACAAATTTTTGTAGCGTAGTGTGCATACAACATATTGATTGAATACATACATACATAATTGGCCATTACAACCCTTCAGTCAGGATTACGGCCTAGCTTCTTCAATAAATACGAATTTAATTTAATTTCTTGAGACTCTGGGTACACATACATATGTATGTGCATCTTATGTACGCATCCGTTTAC
The DNA here is from genome assembly GCA_930367235.1 of Sarcophaga rosellei. Classification (NCBI taxonomy): domain Eukaryota; kingdom Metazoa; phylum Arthropoda; class Insecta; order Diptera; family Sarcophagidae; genus Sarcophaga; species Sarcophaga rosellei. The sequence continues at coordinate 47,847,211 of OV884021.1, read as the reverse complement.
CACATATTGAACACAGTGGTGAATGTTTGTCTTCTTCATGATATTTACTTTCAATAAATATTAATAGATGACATGGTTTGACTTTAACATGACATACATACATACATAATTGGCCATTACAACCCTTCAATTAGATTACGGCCTAGCTTCTTACACCACTCATGTTGTGTGTGTTAATTTTATACATGAGTGGCGGCAATTTTATTTATTCTCACAGTTTTTACCAGAAATCTGCTGAGAGAAAGTCGCCGAAGAAATATTTTTTCATATTCCGTTTTGATGTTTGACCTGGGGTTTGAACCGTGGCCTTACGGAAAAGAAATTCATCAATTCGATACACAACTTTTTAAGCTTCCTAAAATAGATGAACTCGCCGCAGTCTAGTAGGCAGCGGTGTTGGCTTATTAGACGACAGCCCGTGGTTTTCCGGCTATGAAAAATTTATCAAAAAAAAAAAAAAAATAGTAATAAAATCTTAAAATACATTGAAAAATATTGTTTAAATAAAAATAAAGTAACCAAGATATGAAAATATAAAAAAAATTTTAATTTATAATGACAGAATAAAATAAGGTTAATACACTATAAATTAGTGAAGTATATGCCGTTCTAATTTTGAAGGAGACATAGATTATTTTAACAATATTTTTACCATTATGTGATACATACATGGAATTAAAACTATTAATTGAAAATAATATTGTTACGATTTTACCTTTTTAAAAACGTTTAGAATATGAGTTCGTTGATTGCAAACAAAATAAAAATAAATTTGTGTTTAGTTTTAAATCAATTCTTTATTGTTCGCAGTATTTACATTTTACCATTAATTACAACTTGATGTATCCTGCAATAATTTGCTTGTTCGTTATTCGTCTCTGCTCACACCCTTTGCGTAAGCAACAACACTTGTACGTTAGATCTGTATAGCAGAGATCTTCAAAACACGACTGTTCTCTTCGCACGCAACGCGTCTTCACACAAGACGGACTGAATTCTTACTAATCGATGCCTGCTTTGTCTTGCCTTTTTATATGCTCGCGTAAACAGCCTGATGAAGGTTCTTGACGTAGAATATTCGCGTTTTCGCCTTCTCGAGAACTCTATTGCGACTTCATTATTGTTTGTGTATTTTGTTCACATTGCTTGTTGTTGCGTTCTCGCTTACTTGTCGATGTTGTTGGTTTACTTGTAAACAAGTTCGTTGCATTTGTTAGTGTAGCTTTTGTTAATCATGTTAATGTTAGACGATGTTTCCAATTTCGTAACAATATTTTAACTTTATAACCTAATATACTATTATTCATTTTTATAATGTTCATTTCATTCCTTTAAGAAGTATACGACTGCCACAAAGAACCTCCTCCTTCTTAATTTTTTTTTTTGCTTCACTTCAGTTTTATTAATTTAGGTTTACCAATAAGCAGAATTCAGAAAGCAAAAATTTTAAATCTCCAAAATCATTATGAAAGTTGTTCTGTTTTCTACGGGATTTCAGACTTGGATTGCTGGAGTGAGTTTAACCACTACACGACCCCACCTTAAAATAAAGATTGAAAACGATAGGTCTGCCATAAAGTATACTGCATAAGAATGCTTCTCGCTCTATACATACTAAGCTCTATACATACGACTGATTTAAGCTGTATCATACAAATTTAAACTGATGGAATGTATGTAAGTTTTAGCTGTTCAGTTCTTTAAATTAACTGTAAATCGAGACTTAAAAACACTTCATACTTTTGATACATTCTTGCAGTAAATGAAATTGTCGGAATTATTAAAAGATTTATTTTTTTTATTTAAATATGTTCATTTATTTATTGAAGTCGCCGTAGTCTAGTAGGTAGTGTGTTGGCTTATTAGACGTAAAGCCCGGGTTCGTATCACATCAAAACGAAATATGAAAAAAAAAAATATTTCTATGGCGACTTCCTCTCAGCAGATTTCTGGTAAAAACTCTGAGAGTAAACAAAATTGTCATGAAAACAGTTTCTCAAAAATCTGTCGTTCGGAGTCGACGTTAAACTGTAGGGCTCGCCACTCACATATAAAATTAACGCACACAACATGAGTGGTGTGGGAAGCTAGGCCGTAATCCTGACTGAAAGGTTGTAATGGCCAATTATGTACGTATGTATGTTCATTTATTTAAATACATTTTAATAAAACTAATATTATATTCATATTATTATTAAATTTTATTAGCACTTTTATGCAATCCATGCAAAAATGTTGTTGCAAATATGTTGTACATTCCGCATGGTTTTTAACGTAAGAATGAAACAATCCATGGCGGCTGGTTTTATATTCTCTTAAATGATATCATTGTAACGTCTAGTACCCCTGCCTTTCGGCGCTTTATAAGTCTTGATTTTTTTAGATGAGACAGCTTATTGCCAGTTGCATCAGTAACGCTCTCAATTGAGGCCTGACGGAAATCTGATGGTACCAACCATTGTTATATATCTTTACAAAAGTTTTTGGTCAAGGTCATGTGAAATAAAAATCTTTTCCATGGCAATATTATGCCCACTTAGAATATCGATTATGTCAATAACAATGACCTCCCGTAGGTTCCTCTCCGGATTTCCGGATACAGGTTTACATAAGTATGGCTGTATGTACTTGCTTTACACACAGCATGTACTTAAATCTGAAATTTGATTTCTGTGGACGACGAAATTTATACCGACCACGAAATTCAACTAGTTACTCATCTACAGCAACAAAAATCACTGGGATTATAAAAAGCAAAAAGACTATCAGCCATTTTTCGAAAAATTGCCATCACTCCCTCTGAGCAGTTAATCATGAAATGAATATCCATGAAATGATAATATCCATGAAATGAAAAATAATTAAAATGGAGTAGCTCTCATACTCGCAATATTGAGTGATAGTCAAAAATTCACACATTGTTCCTCAAAACTTGTCAAATATCAAATAAAATTGCTGACATTTATTCAGTATTCATACATAGAATATTAAACACATGTCTAAATTTCTTACAATATTATATTTATAGAAGAGCTTTGCTCTATCGTAAAAGAAATTTGGTTAAAAACTGTTTTTATTGTTTATTTTATGCTGAATTTACTTATCAATGTTCGAATTATCGCTTAAATATGTATGTATGTATTTTCAAGTTGTTTCAGATATTCAATTTAAATTGAATAGTCCGTGTGTATATCGCCAGTATTTAAATTCAAACTTAAATGGTTTAACGGTTGTGCTAGAACACGTATTTAGTACATACATCCTGAAATCTTAAAAAATATGGCAGCACACAATCTGTTACAGTCATTGCCAATTGGATTTCGATTTCGTGTTGTTGGAGCAAATACTTTCAGCTGTTCCACTTGATTGTGTGTTTGTGTTTGCGGACATCTTTTGTCTTTTTTTTTTTGTTTAACAATTTTCTAATAAATAATTTACTTGCAAATATTTACAAAAAAAAAAGGAAACGAAGAAAAATGTGTTAAAAATGTTTAATTTTAACGAAAACTCAATTCTCGTTTGGTTAAACTTGTAATTGTTCATGGAAGAGTGACGGCAACAGCAAGAAAAAGAACAACGAGGGCAACGACTGAAAAATAAAAAAGAAAGGAACAGTCTGTCCTCGACAAAATGTCCAACAGTATTTTTGCCCACACTAGGGAGGCGGTGCGTGTGAAAGTGAAGGTAATGTATTGTTTCGAAATGTTTGCTTAAAACTATAATCGAATTCAAGGTTTCCGCACTGAGTGTTGATTAATCGAATGTTTCCATTGTATTTCATAATGCAGAAATGTGAACCAAATCTTCCACCAGAGTGGCGAAAGTTTAGCGTTGACCCACAAATTACATCTCTGGAAGTCCTTTACTCGTTGCTGGCTAAAGCATTTGACATCAAGTCGGATTTCTCCATCAAGTACAAGGCATATGACCCAGCTGGCAATGAAATATATTTGGCTGTCTTGTCCGATTGGGATTTAGATGCAGCATTTCTCAGGATTCATAATATCTCTATACAGACGGCAAGTGAGCCATGCCTTATGTTGCAAATTGATATTAAGCCATTCACTGAGGTAAAGGAGTGGGATTGCGGCTCTGGAAGTAGTACGCCAGCAATGCAGGCCTTTACGAACAGTGCTAGTGCCACTCCGACAGGGAACACTGCCCGGGAGTTAATGTCACCTTTGCAGCAATCTATAGGAGTTTCACAAAAGTATGTACAACAAATGCAAACGAAATTGCCTGGTCTCATTATGAACCAAATGGAAAAGACATTATCAATGGTACAAAAAGCCTTTAGCCTGAACGAGGAGGCAATGGCCGTTCTACCACCGCGTCCGCCTCTTGCTGATAACGAATTTCGCATGTTTTTGGATGCCTTAGGGCAAGTGCAGAGAAGTGATGAATTGCGTAAGGTAATTTTTTTTGGTGGAATCGATCCCAGTCTACGGCGAGTTGTGTGGAAACACATTCTAAACGTTTATCCAAATGTAATGAATGGTCACCAACGCATGGACTATATGCGCCGTAAATCGGAACAATATTATAAATTACGTGATACCTGGAAAGCAGCTATAAAACAGGGTGAGTACTTTTGCTTGAACCAAATAGTAAAAGTAGTGGAAGCGAAATTTGAACTATTTTTAAGAAAAGTGGAGGATTATTAATGTGTACTGACGCTCTTAATATCAGAATAATTGAATAATATTCACTTCAACATTTCTCAATCTGTTTTATACTCTATGTAGCACATAGTATATTCTGAAATTAAATAATTATGAGCCAAATGGAAAAAGTAAGTGAATAATGTAGTTGTGCCAAAGGTAGTATGCTAAGCATATAGGACAATATAATATTCTAAATATCTCAATGAAGTTTTAAATTATTTACATACATCTTTCGCATAATGTGTGTAAGTGAGAAATGTTAAATACTTTAAATTGTCTTACTTGATATATCCAATATTAGTGCGTTTTTTATTCGTCCTCTATTATAGTTCCATCCATTTAAATTTTAAGCAATCTTATGTGGTATTCAATATTTTGCTGAAGACTTCTGTGATGCTTTGTCTTTGCCCACAAATGGCTTGTTTTAAGCCGTGGTGTGTATATACATACATATGTATATACAATTGAAATTTCAAATGCGTGCGGTTTTCTCTTATTGCACGCTTTCACAAATAAAGTGCTTTCAACCTGTGGTTGACAATTTAATTGCACGTGCCTAAAAACATTTCATGAATAGCGGTAAATTCTAAACTAAAACACAATTTTAAATGTGAATGTAATGTTTTCTTAACATAATTTTAGAGTGCATTTAATGCATAAATCCGTTTAACAATTTGTGATCGGAACAATTATACAGGGAATACCAGTAGTGAAGTAATATACATTTATTTTAATACTAGTTTCCAATATGTATGTATAAGATTTGATATTTTTTAGGTTACGTAGTCGGAGAGCTGGCATATGTAACAAGCATGGTAAAAAAGGATGTCTTGCGAACGGACCGTTTACATCCATTTTATGCTGGTAGTGATGAGAACCAGAATATTGCATCTCTGTTTAATATACTTACAACGTATGCCCTTAATCATCCATCAGTCAGTTATTGCCAGGGTATGTCCGACATTGCTTCTCCCTTGCTAGTAACGATGAATGATGAAGCCCAGGCTTATATTTGTTTCTGTGCAATTATGAGTAGAGTGCGAGGCAATTTCATGCTAGATGGTATTGCTATGACACAAAAATTTGCTCACTTAACCGAAGCTTTAAGTTACTACGATTCTGAATTTTGGGACTACTTGAAATTACAACAAGCGGATGATTTACTTTTTTGCTACAGATGGCTTCTACTTGAATTGAAGCGGGAATTCCCTTTCGATGATGCGCTGCGAATGTTGGAGGTTCAATGGAGTTCTCTGAAATATGAAACAGATGGAGATCGAGAGGAATTGAAATTGTACGAAAAGGAATTTGTACCTATAATGGACATGCCTGTAAGTGCTGGTTTAGGTGGTGTTATTTCTTCAGCTTCAAATGCCTATGCATCCCCAACGAGTCCTTCGTATCTGTTGGCGAAGCCAAGAGAAAATGCCTATACAAAAGTATGTGCTTTACGACGACAAAGTTCTTCCGCTTCATTGAATTCACTTAGTTCTTCATTAAGTACAAGTGTAAGTCATGTAAATAATGTTAATTCTAAGTTGGATGTGACAAAACGTTTAAATCAAAGTTTAGACGATAATATAACACGCCATGCTGCACGTCGTCAACGAAGAACATCTTCAAAAGCACATCAATCTTTGGACGAAGCAAAAATGCTTCAATTACTCGATTGTCGATTGGAAAATGCTGATACTTCCTCTTGTTCTGAGCGTGATCATATCGATAATGACGATGTGTTTTCTGAAACAAATCATTTTAATTTTCATGACACAAACCCCTTCAAGGACGACAATGATCTCATGACAACAATCATACAACAAAAACAAATTCCCAAAGCATTCCTTAGCAGTTCATCTTCATCGCTACAAGGTGAGGATAACACAACATCATCAACAGTTACGGGATGTGGTAATGGCGGCTGTAACAATGATATCGATTGCGGTATTAATAGCTGTGACTCAAAGAGCCCAGAAAATAAAACTACTCATCTCTCCGAGAGTTTATTAAAACTACAAAATAAAAACATAGTGTCGAACTATAACACTGTTGGCAATATAATTGCAAAACAATTAGCCACGAATGTGAGTGAAAGTGTAAAACGTGTTGGCAGTACGGGTGGAGGTCACTTCAGAGACCTAAAGGAGAAAATTGCAGCTACCAGTAGGAAAGGTAATTTCGTTTTTATTTCTTTATGTTGTGATATTTCTAACATTAGGAACATTTTTTTGCAGGTGTAAGCCTGGAGGAATGTAAAGAAAAATCTCAACAAAAGTTGGTAAAAAATTTTAATGAATTTCTTAATTTTGCTTCCATTAATAAAAGTCGTGTTGGTAATTCCGAAAAAATTAATGCTTCGATATTATCCGCGGAAGGGCAGTCATTAGCAGGCTACAAATCTAAAAGCCCTTCCCCAACTCACAATCAGATTTCTCCTGCACCAGCCCTTCATCCGCTAGTACAACTAACGAAAGAAGGTTTTGGATCATCTGTAGACGATTCGGACTCTTCTTCATTACCTGACACTACAAATAACACTTGGAGCTGTTCAACAGCCGCCACAGCAATACAACAAGCAAATAATTTTAGTAGTAATAGTTTACAATTAGAGTTGAATTCTCAACTTTCATCACTTACACACACTCCAGTACGTACTCCAGTCTCAGAACGCCAAAAAGGTCAAAGCTCACCATCCGCAACATATAAACACCAGGAACGTGGTGATTCTAGTACTACCCCAGATGACAGTCAAGAGCTAGATTATTATCCAATATCGACAGCTATTACGCGTGAGCTGCGTTTGGAAGCTGAAAATTTAGATCGTCAATTGTTTGGTAATTTGAACTCCACCCAAGATGATGGCGATTATCTAAAGGGCTCTGCGACCAGCGAAATCGAATATGAAAAACTCGGCAAAGATTCACTTGATACGGTAGAAGATTTAAAAGAAAACGAAATTATTACTTGTCGCGAAGTTAGTGAACTTATGTTGAGAAAACAAGAACGGGATAAAACATTCGCCCACACTCCAGAAAATAAAACATATGAAGTGCTTAATGGGAAAAGTGAAAGTAGTTTTATTTTACCGGAAGACAAACGTAGTCATCTAGAACAAACGAACGAAATAAATCCCTTCTTAGACGGTTCTTTATTAAAGGAAGAATTAATACCAATTACGGAATTATCGCAAGCGACCAGCAACCAGAGTAAACGTAATTCTAGATGTAGTAATAGTAGCTTATATAATCTTCCGCCACAACCGGTGACGTTGCCAGAAGTGCTGGTACCTATATCATCTACTAATACTCCAGATAGATCTGCAATAGATGAAATGGCAACAACGGCAGCTGAAGACGAGGTTACATTTTCCACAAAATCTGCACAATTTTCCAATAGTAGCGCAAATAATTTCACAACGACTCCAAGGCTACCGCCTCCTTCCGAATTCGGCGGCGGTAATCCGTTTTTAATGTTTTTATGTCTCACTCTTTTGTTGCAACATCGCAACACTATTATGAAAAGCAACATGGATTACAATGAGATTGCCATGCATTTTGATAAAATGGTACGCAAACACGATGTAACCAAAGTTTTAAATCAAGCCAGACGCATGTATATCGACTATTTGAAAAATCAAAGTACATTCAGTCCACAATCAAAACAGGATCAACAACAAACACCCCGTTTAAGTAACGCAGATAATGCTCCAAAGCAACAGCAGCTTTTGAATGATGTTCATAAAAATGGAAATGTTAAGCAGAACGACAATGCCAACACAAATTATTATCAAAAACATTCCAAAAATGATCATAACAGTCCCCATACATCATCGTCATCAGCATCACCTTCCTATTACGATAAGCCATCGTAAAAAATGTTAATACTTCTCAAAAGAAATTTATATGTACTCTGGGTGTTGGCAAGTATTAACCAAACAAAAACACCAAAGATTGTTGATAACTGACTAGAGCTCTGTTTTGATTTAACTTGTTAAAGAATTTATTTTTTTTGGACGCATAAGTACTTAATATTTTTTGTTTATACTCTTTTTTTACTTATTTTTATATTATTGTCATACTTGTTCGTTTGTTTATCCTTTGGAAAGTTTATAATTTTTTATATAAATATATAAACATACGCTTTCATCTTTAAATAAAAAAGAAGAACTACCTAAAATAGAAATAGAAGAACAAATAATTAATTATATACAAATTTTTTCTTCAATTATATATACATATGTAGATATAAATGTACATATATACATATGTATGTATATACTATATGTATGCATTTGCATATATGTATATTAGAGCGACTCAAGTTGTATGGAAGCAAAATTCGTGCTCGATGTACCCCCCTCAAAATGAACCTTGGACTTTTTTAAGATGACATCTAAAATATTTCGGCTCTAGCTTTGACCTCTCGTGAGCTGGACCATTTAGAAAAAGGGTCTATTTTTGAATGTTTTGTTAATTTGAGAATTTGTTTCCTAACCAACATATAGAGTATGGGTGTCATAAGAAAGGTTTTTCAAGGCGCGTCCAGCGGTATATACAATTTGTCCACGGACAATCATCCATGTCCTTTTTGTAAGGATATTCTGTAAAAAAAACGGGTTTTGAATTTTTTCTTTTCTTCTTTTCTAACCAAATTAACTCTAATATGATGGCGGATTTAGTTTCTAGATGATGTTTGGATGAAAATAGGACTAAAGAAAGAAAAAAAGAAATGATCCACGACTTTTTGTGGGCATATTTTTTCCCAAATTAAAAAAAGGTATTCAATTTTTTTGTTTATATTTACAAAACTATATTCAAAAAACGCAAACTAGGGCGAATTTCAAAAAAAGCTAAGACCCGTATTTAATTAAATCAACTAAAGATTAAAATATGTTAATTTGGTTATTTTATTACAAACAAACCCGAAGAAAAAATTCAAAAACCATTCTTTTTAACAGAATATCATTAAAAAAAGAACATGGATGATCGTCCTTGGACAAATTGTACATAATGTTGGACGCGCATTGAAAAAACCTTTCTTATGCCACCCATATTGTATATGTTGGTAAGGAAACAGATTCTCAAATTGACAAAACATGGAAAAATAGACCCTTTTTCGAAATGGTCCAGCTCACGAGAGGCCAAAGCTGGAGCCGAAATATTTTAAATGTCATCTTAAAAAAGTCCAAGGTTCATTTTGAGGAGGGTACATCGAGCACTTTTTTTGGTGAGTCGCTCTAATGTATATGCATTCATGTGTGTATTTATACAATGCGTGTGTAAAATTATACTTAAAAAAGAAAAACTTAATGAAATTACCAATAGATTTATATACACAATATATAAATTAGTAAATAAGAGGAAATGTAAAAAAACAATTATTAATATTTCTAATTCGCTTTTAAATCAATAATACATTTATTTAAATATCGATTTACTAAACTGTATATTTTTTTAATTACATTCTAAGTTATTGGGAAATGATTTTCAGAAATAATGATACGGGGATCAGTTAATGAATTTAGCTTTTTTAATAATCATACTTCGGTAAAAAGAAAATCTATCTGATAAGCTAGATCCGCAAGAATATTATAATATTCTATTATTTTGTAATTATAATAAGCTAAGCTGCAAGAATATTGACAGTCATTTGGCTGCTAGTGTTAATACAAGGTCATCATCTACCACGTTAATCTATCGAGTATCAAGGCAATAAGAAAAGCTTGATGTAAACATATATGTATGTTCACGTGATTTTGCAACTTTTTTTTGCGACTGTAAGATGTATGTAAACCTGAGTTGCCCTCTGCTATTGTTTACTAATCAAAAATGATGCGGATTTATGTCACAGTTAACCTTAATAAAACACGATTTATTAATTTTTCATAATTATTATATAATTTCTTCCGAATCCAGTAAAAATATACTTTGTAGGTAAAAAGGATGAGATGTCCATTTGATCCTTCGATAGATATTATATAATTTCAGTTAATAATTTGCCTGTAAGGAAGAATAAATAATCATGGTATTAAATTGTAAATTTAAGCACGTTATAACTGTTTGATCATAATCGGAGCCGCCAATTTCCATCGTATTTTTAGCAATTCAACAATGATATCAAGACACCTGTCGCTTTTCGACATCCAGACTCTCTTTTATTATTCTATCTTTACTTAATGTTAACCGTCCCTTTAAACGAGAATTTAAAAAGAGTGAACGTACAGTGATGTGGACAATGTTACACTTGGTGATATAAAGTGGAAGTACATAAGTAAAATAGAAAACTAGTTTATAAATAACTGCATTTGTTCTCAGTTTATAAGTATGTACATCACAAAGCAAATTTCATTGCGATAATATTAATTTTCTTTTTTCTTTTAAAATTAAAACCAAAGTTCCCACTGTGCAAAAGAAAAATAATGCCATCTCAATTTCGTTTCAGAATAGTTATAGAAAAATAATAATACATTTGCACTATTTTTAGTTCTAATATTATTGCAAAGTGGTTAATATTTTGTAGAGATTCCATTGTTTTTTAAAACTGTTGTTGTCACCTTTCTCCTAATTGTTGTTTTTCCTATAATTCACAAATTCTCGTTCAGATTTGTATATGAATATCCAGTTTAATACATTGAAATTGTTATCTTCGAAAAATTTCTTTCAAATATATTTGTCAGTTGATCACACCAATTGATAACAGGCCTACCTCGATTTGGTCCTTCCTACGCTAATCCCCGCCGGAACATCCTCTTCTATCCGAACGACATGGCTAAGTCGGATGCGAAAATCATCGCCAAATCGCACTAAAGATCTTACGAAGGACTTTTCTATCGAATACTCTCAAGGCTGAGCGGTTGTAGAGTATTAGATTAATTGTACGAAATAAGGTCTCTATTTATCAATTTCCTATTATATCCCTAGTAGCACCTGTTGGAAAGAGTGATCCTACGCCTCATCACCAAACTGACATCATTTTTGCTGGTCTCGAAGGAGCCAAGACAAACATATTTACTGGCAATGTCGAAAATATAGTTATCGGCCGTAATCTGGGATACGATACATCGTATATCCCTACTTGTTGACAACATGTTCTTCGTTTTGATTTCATTTACTGCCAGAATCATCTTTATAGATTCAATAGCGTTAAATGCAGCAGTAAAATATCGCTCGGTACACCCTATGGTGTCAATGTTATTAGCATACTGGAGACTTTTGTGGAAAAAAGTTTCGGAGAGGTTCATTTCTACCTTGGCGGAGCTATAGCAGTTGCTCAGCGTCATTCTGCATAGCCTTATTAGCTTCGCAGGAATACCAAGCTCAGACATTTCGTCAACCTTATAGGTTCAATTATAGTCGCCAAAAAGATGGTGTGCGTTGACTTGTTATACTATGATGTGTGCTACACAACACATACTATGTACAGACATATTCAACAATGTTTATCAATTTTGATTTCAAACGAGTGTTTCAATTTTCGTTCAACAAAACAACTGACGCATATATTCACTAACATTATTCTAATTATCAATTTGTTTGGAACAATTGCAGCTATTGATATAAATTTTGTGTGTGTATTAGGTTCTGTATATTGAAGTCGCCGCGGTCTAGTAGGTAGTGTGTTGGCTTATTAGACGAAAGGCCCGAGTTCGAATCCCAGGTCAGACTTCAAAATGAAATATGAAAAAATATTTCTTCGGCGACTTCCTCTCAGCAGATTTCTGGCAAAAACTCTAAGAGTAAAAATTGCCATGAAAAAGCTTCTCAAAAAATCTGTCGTTCGGAGTCGACTCTAAACTGTAGGTCCCGCTACTCATGTATAAAATTAACGCACACAACACGAGTGGTGTGAGAAGCTAGGACGTTGTACAATGGGTCAATTCGACCTCCGGGTACTGTACTTGTCACAGTTGACAAGTACACGCCCTCTAACCTAACCTAGGTTCTGTATATGTTTTTGCACTTCAGTGTACTGCATTCTCAGCGCACTGCTTGACAATAATGTTGTCAGATATCTGACAGTCATAGAAAACAGTTTCAGCCCTCATCAGCTCTGTTTTCTTATTGTTTGTTATTATTGTTAGATGATCAAGGTCTATGCATCTGACTGTGACGTGAATGTAAGATGAAATAAGCCTTTGTTTTTAAAGTTTGTTACTTTTCGTTTTTAGAATTTTCACAAATTTCCACAATTCTAAATTGGTAGATTTTCGGTTTACACGATTGTAAGAAATTTTGATGTCCGAGGCCTGTATTGTATTAAATTTATTAATAACGTTGTTAAACATACGATTGTCGGCGCACCACTATTGTCGAAAATGAGAACGAGATTTGTTGACGGACACTTTTTGTGCATGTAAAAGAAAATATAAATTATAAAAGATTATGAACGTAAAAAATATATTGCATTACTATTTTTATCGTATTGCTAATAGAATATTTTAAATTTTAGCAATTCTTATTAACAACGTAATATTTGATACATTTTGCTACCAATATTGTTAGGTCTGCCAACCGCATAGAGTATAGAGTTTCAAAAGAATTTCTTACAAACGACAGCATTTTATTGAAATTGCTTATTTTAAAAAGAATACAAAATACATATAAACGAAAACGAGTACAAAATATAATGTTATTTAATAAAGAAGAAAAAAATAGTAACTGGAATGGAAACATAGTTACTATTTTCATAATACGTTATAAGCCCAGCTTAAAACGCTACAATTAGGGACAATTTTTTTATTTTTTTTAGAAATTATACTTAAGTTTTACACGTTCTCGAATTAGAAGTCCACGAATAAGTTTTTTCCAGTTACCATAAACACGAGCCTCATATTTTTCTTGTTCTTTTTGATTCTGCTCCTCTTGATCTTGATGCCAGGCTGCTACGACTTGATCCTGAAATTCTTCGCAAACAATAAATCCATCAAAAGTAGGATGACAAGCTCCCTGATGAAAATCAAAGCCCACGACAGCATTGGCGCAATCGATGCCCAACTTTTTGCAAATTCGATTAAGACCAGGCACTGAAAACATACGAGTATGTGTAACAAAAAGTTATAAAACATTTCCAGAGCAATTGTTATTAAGTACTTACAACGTATATGAACTGTTTTCTTTGGTAACATTGACGGTTTAAATAACTCTACGTTTCCATATGCATTACGTGGCACTAAACCATTTTCCGCTGTTGGAGGCTCATAATCTTGAGTTTGCCAGCAACCGAATATTTCCAGCGGTTGATCTTTTATTACAGTTTGTGTAATCTATTTAAGGTATTATTAAAATAAAGATATTTTATCTGTTTTTTTGTCTTGAATACTTACTCGATCCCATTTCGGTCGGGCTTTTACAATTTTATAAGGTTTTTCACCAAGTTTAACAGTTCTTGCTTGCTTAAGCCATATTTCCCTAGAGTGCAGAGTATGAACACAATCTCTTGAATACACAGCTTCGCCACGAATGTATCCCAGTGCTGGAGCATTTGGTGGGTACAGTGCTTCAAATTTAAGCAAATGACGTTCAAGAGCGTAAAATGGATGATTTTTATAATCAGCAATGGCGGTTGGCATCGGCTTCTCTTCGTGAATTCTTCTCAATTCCTCATCTTCTTTGATATCACGTTTAGTCGGTTGACCCAAATATTTTGATATGGCTGTGTCCAACCATGCTTTATCCACTCTCGATTTACGTACTACAGTAGTCCAGTTGGGACAATATCTGGCAGTAACATCCTTTATGCTCAAATCATTTTGGAAAGCAAACACATACGCTAGATTAGGTGATGCCGATTTCTACAAAGATAGACACATTTGAGACTTCATTAAGCTTTCGATCTATCAGAATTTGATCAATCAATGATACATAAATGTTATTAAATTGTAATTAATATGGTAAGGTGCCCTGAGAAGAGTTAAAATGCTAAAAGGTTAGAAAAATCTCAACCCAGAGAGGATAACATCAACAACAAACAGCAGGGAAAAGTCGATCTCTTCAGAAAAAACAGAATTCCATCAATTTTTCATCACTACACCCAATATGCCATTATTGTAGGACACTTAACAGTAGATCAACCCTTAAACGAACGAAAAAAATAGGTATAATTTCTATTTCATTATTTAGAGCGTCGGAATTAAATAGAAATGCATGAAATGTTTTAAAGGCTTCATAATATTTATTTTCTTCTAAATTAATAAAATCAAATATTTGTATACTTAAAAATAAATGTACTTAACACCCACAAATTAGAAAATAAACTTATGTTGTGAGTATCAATTTTATACTCGAGTGACGGGACCTACAGTATAAAGTCATTTTCGAACGACAGATTTTTGAGAAACTTTTTATGGATGGCAGAGTTTTTGCCAGAAATCTGCTCCGAGCAAGTCGCCGAAGAAATAGTTTTTTATATTTCGTTTTGTTGGAGGTGTCTGACATGGGATTTGAACCGAGGGCGCATGTCTAATAAGCCAACACACTACCTGCTAGACTTCAATAAGCCTACATCTGTCAAATTAGTTGTCATTTATTTATATCAATTCTAATAGTTTCAAAATTTTTCGATTTTTTTAACAATTCAACATGAGTTTATTTTTCTGCATATTATAAGATTTATACAATGTAGCAATTTTATTATTTATGTGTACTTAATTATATTATACGCATAAAAAATGGTAGAGATTCAAAAGAAAAAGCAAATTATTGAGCTGTTGAAAGTTTATCGTTCTCTGTCTGCGCTTTAGGATGTAAAATATGATGACTACAGCAAACAGAGTTATTAAGGACCAGCAGTACAAATTGATGGAAAAGCACAAGTAAAAAAATTGGAAAGCAGACAGAAAAGAATTGACAAAAAAAAAATGCATTACGCACAAAGTTATATGAGTTGTAAACATAATTATATACAAATTTATATTCTAATATTTTAAGTAATATTCGAAAATAATTTTAGCTTGACTTGAAAGTAACAGTACCAATACGATAAAAACACCTGCGCAGTCTCTAAATTTAATTGTTAAAAATTTATAAGAAACTAGGCACCTCAAAGCAAGGTCATACTAAAGTCTGCTTTGCTCGAAAAGTTAAACAATATAATGCAAGAGAGTATATAAAAGATACATAGTTCACTTTGTATCAAATTGGATGCAAGCATTTTGATACTATATTTAGTTAAATTGTTAAGAAACAATTTCTTGTATGAAAACTGCTTTATTTTAAAACAGATTTTTTTTTTTTATTTTTCTCAATGACAAAACAAATAAATGATTTATTTGCCACTCTCAATCTCTCATAAAATCGAATCAACAATTTTTAGATTAACTAGTTTTACAACATAATAGAACTGAAAAACACATTGCGTTCCACATGAATGGGTGCAGTGTTTGGCTTGCTGCTCTCAAAATAATCCATTGAGAGAATTATATTTTAATTTTTATTAAAGGCCTAAAAGTAAAGAAAAATAATGTAAGCAAAGAAAGTTTAAAAAATTCCAGCTTTGTTAAATACGTGGTCATTTTTGTAATTCGTAAAGAAAAACAGGATTTAATTTTGCTTCACTTGAATAGGTACATATTAAAAAAAAAAGAATAAACCGTCAAAAAAAATTAAATAAAACACGAAAACATTGAAGATTTCTTCACTAGTTTATTTTTTTTTTTATTAATTTTTAACAATGTGTACTTCCGCCTTTCGACAAAATTACCTCAGAAATTCTATTTGGAAGGGAGTTATAAAGTTTCGGTAAATATTTCAATGAAATTTCTGACCACGTTTCTTTTATTGCAGCAATTAATGATTCTCTGTCATCAAATTGTCGTCCAGATTCGTACACTTTCCGTGACAACCATCATGTTTTCCATTATGTATATTTAAATCGGACCAGTATGGTGGCCATGGCAACAATTCAACATTTTACTCGCAATCCACGTTTTAACAGTCCTTGCCGCAGAGGATAGGAGCATTATCCTATTGGAAAATTCATGGGATGGGTCCAAACTGATCTTGAAATTTCGGACACGCCGTTTGCAGAATTGATTTATAAGAATTTGCTGTCATTTTCATCGTTTGAAATTTCAAATCTATGACTCCATAGTACGATATTGCTTCCCAGACCACAACACCACCTACTCGACTATGATTACGGGCTAAAAAATGTTCTTCCTTTCTCAAATCATGGAAATAGTGATTAAAACTGCCTGGCCCACCAAAATTGAACTTTTTTTCCTCAAAAAATACTACTTTAGTCTATTCAGTCTTCCAAGTCATATGCTCCTTGCAAAAATGTAACCACAATTCCTTATGTTGCTGGTTTAGTGGTGGTTTCTTCTGCAATTTCAGTCTTTTTAGTTGTTCCACAGAATTTATTATTCTTCTATCGGTGGAAACACTAGCACTGGAACCACTTTTTGCTGTAACACAAACGACGGTACAATCACATTTTAATCACCGCACCTATTCAAGTAACGCAAAAATAACACTTTCTTTACAAATTACAAAAACAAGCACAGATAAAATCTAGTTGAACTTTTTCGAGTTTTCTTTCTTTACACTCTTTTTCTCAATTGTCAGACCTCTAATAAAAAATACAACAAAATTGTCTCCTTGAATTATCTTGAGAGCAGCAAGCTTAAATCGATTGCTAAAGCACTGCACCTGTTCATGTGAAACGCAGTGTAACTCTGACGTGAAAAAATATATTAGTGACAGGGGGAGAAATGTAATATTCAAATAAAAAAAAAGAAGCAGAAGAAAAATAAAATGAAATGTAATAAAAATAAAACTTACCCTTATTGTGTCAACACAATGAATTTTTCCCTTAAATATATCAACGCAGATCCACTGTTCTTCAACATCGCACCAAACTTCTAGCCACATATCGCCAGCTGTTTGTTTTCGTTTAGATTTGTCCGAACTATCTACTTTATCGGTTTCTTCATCAGATGAGACCACACGACGATCTCGCTTTGATGGGGCCGGAGCCGATTTAGGTTTCTTCGGTGGTGAAGGTTCGAAATCATCGTCTGAATTGTTTTCATTCCGCTTAGAATTTAATTTTTTTATGTTTAAACGTTTCTTCTTAACTACTTTAGATTCTAAAACATTTTCGTTGCTATCATCAGCGCCATCTAGTTGGGGTATCTGAATTTGAAGGGTATTTTCAGCATTGTTAGGGGTTTCATTGGTTTTTTGACGTGAACGTAGTACCCGCTTTTGAACGTCATTCTGCTGAGTACTTTTCATAAATTCTACAGAAATTTTTGCTTTGGACTTTGCTTTACTTGGACTTTTAGCACGCGTTATTTTATTTTTGACATTTTTATTTTGTTGTATAATACCGGAAAATTTCTCCTCGTAATGGGTGTTTTGAAACAAAAATGTGGGGGATATGCGAGCCTGAGGTGATTTGCTACGTGACCGAGAATTTCGCACTAGCCTTGACGTAGATGGTAATTCAATAGTTGATGCTTTGCTACCTTTCGCAGACTGGACAACAATTTTAGGTATAACAGCTAAGCCAGTCTCAATTTTTGGACGCTTACGTGACTTTAAATCATCATTACCATTATCGGTTGCTTTATTGCGTTTTGAGCCTTTATTAGAAGTTTTGGTTTTATTTTCTTTCTGGGAGCTGCCCTGTTCTTCTTCAACAGTCTCTAAAACATTTGTATTTTGCATAAGGCCTGGATTGTTTTGATTTTTATCATCCATTCCTGTTTTTGTTTTCGAAAATAGCTCAGATTTTTCTTTGGGTACACAATCGGATTCATTACGTTTATCCTGGTTGACATTCAATGTTTTTGTGGATTTAGTTTTTCCTCTTTTGTTTTCATCATTTTCTTTCGCAGGTTTTTTAGAATTTGAACTTGGTTTTTCAGTACTCAGTGGTTTTTTTACATTTCCTACTTGTACTCTTGCGGAAACTTTTTTGTCAATTTTACTGTCTTTAGGCTCTTTTTCCGCTTCTGTAGAACCAGGTTTATTTAAACATTGACTAATTTCATCATCTTTATTTGTTTGCTTTTTAACGGTGTTTGTCTTCAATATTTCTTTTTTGTTTGTTTTGCGTAAATTATCTTGTTTTTCTACTTCTAACTGAGCAGTGGCTGACTTTTTATCGATTTCTTTTTCAGCATCGGGGTCTTGTTTGGATGAGTTTCTCTCTTTTGCTCCGATTTCATCAATTTTATTCATTTTTATAGGAATTAAATCCGACGGCGCAGGTTTTAGGGGTAAGGGTTGCATGTTAACTACCAAACGACATTGCAATCCCATGCCCCGAAGCAAAATAATCAAAATAAATATCATGTCCTGTTTACAGCGTGCTTCTTTTTTTTCGATTTGCTTTAAGAGTTCCACATGCGCTTTGACTTTTGTTTTAGCTGCCGTTTTATCGGGATATAGGTTTTGAGTTTTTAGTTTAATTGCACTCTTAAACCAAGTTGCCATTGATTGAAAATATTTTATTTCAGTTCCTCTTTCAGGCGGATATGCAGATTTGCTTGGTAACAATTTAAGGGCTTTGTTCATTAAAATTGTGTCATTTAGTAAGCGATTATAAAATAATAATCGACCGAAATGACACAACAAACTGACTTTATGCAATAGGACTTGTCGTTCTTTAATATCACGATTTAATCTACGCTTAAAAGCCAATTCTAAATCCTGTTGCGATTTTGTTTTCTTTTCTCTATTGTGTTGCTGTAATTCAACATATATTTCAAGATTTCCAGCGTGCGGCGCATCCTCTGAAATTCCGGTAGTATCAACACCTTCCGAAGTATCTAAAAGCATACAATAAATGCAAATACATATAAGTAAGCAGGTTTATATATTATACATAAATTGGTATCAATTGTCTTCTACTTTACTAATGAGGAAATTTAAACAATACTAATATCAAAATAATCTTTAAACCTGCATATAAAATGAATGTTCATATATGTACGTATGTAGGTATTGTGCAACGAAATATTACAAGAGAAATTATTTAAAATAATTATAATTCTTTGCCATGATACCTTCAGAACTTTAGTAATTAAAAGCATAAATTTCTAAAAAAAAAAGTGTTGTAGTTTTCTATGAAATAGAAGGTATCCATAGCGGAGTCGTCGAGTTTAAAGACAAATATTAAATGGCTACACATTGTGTAGTGGAATCATTAAAATTTGATAAAATTTAATCAGGAATACAATTTCAAATAATTAACATCCCTCTCTCGCACCTCCTCTTAGTAATATTTGCTTTGTGAGTGTCAATAGTATATTTTTAAGGATATAATTTTTTATGCTATTGATATTCTGGTATCAATTCCAAATTCCCTTCTCTGCTTTAGCGTATACCGAGGCCTGTGCATTCGCCTAAATACGCCATCAAGGAAGCGTATGTGAATAAGGCTTTGCGTTAGCCTATTTTTCGTGGACATGAATAGTTTCTTTGCGGTTCGATAGACCGTCTTGGTGACGATTCGTATTAAAACATTTTTTGTGGTAATAAAGGGCTCCGTTGTCATTAATGGGAGTACTATTTTTTTGGCCTACCACCTTTTTTGTATGGGGGTAAACGGGTTTAATGAACAAAACCGACTTATACGCAAGATAACTCTGTGGCTAATATTAAATTTGTTTGCCCTAAATGTTATTAAATGGTACTTGTTGTCACTAGCCTTGTTCGATTAATAAATAGTGTGATTATGTATTATTTTGTGCTTTTGTTTTGTCGTGTATAAAACTGATGTTGTCAATTATTTTATAATTTTTTCCATATATGTATTCATGCTTTTAAGACTGAAATCCAAACTTGAGACATAAATATTATTAATTGGCAAGAAAAAGCAAAACACAAGTATTTTCTGTTGCATTTCAAATAACATTTATTTTTGTGTGTGTTTTTTTATTTATTTATTATTATCGTTCTTAAGTTTTTAATCAATTTCAGCAAGTGTTAGTCTAGTTAGTGCTTTTAAATAATTTTTTTGTTTTGTTTTTTAATTGTTTTTAATAATTACACTCATTAATGTATACCACTTTACTTCTTTAATTTTAAGTTTATTATTTTTTTTTTTTTTGTTTTTTTTAACAATACAACAATTAATAATTAATTAATATTAAAATCTGTTTTATCATTTTTGTTTAGCACAATTAATTGATATACATATTTATTGTATTACTTATATTCATCTATATTACGATTTACAAATCATTTGAGAACATTTTAATTACTAAAATAAAAAAATTTATAATTTAAATGCCAACTAAAAATGTCACTACGTAGCAGTGCGAAACATTGTGTAAAATTATAACACCTACATTATTAAAATATGTAATAATAATAATAAAATAATATTGAGATATGTATTGCTATTGGCAATTATTAACGGTTAACGGTTATAATAAAATAAGTTAAACTGCTTTTGATCTTAGCAATGTTTGTTCTAATATATAGTACTAACGTTTGCATATATCAAATAACTAATGACAGTCGAAAGTTGATCATGCTGTTAGACTAGCATATATTTTAATTTTTCTTAAAACTAAACCAAAAAAAAAAAATGGTTTTAGTTGATAGTATGAAGTACATATTACAATTAGATTTAGAATACTCTGTTCTTTTTAACAGTTAAATTTATTTTATTAATATATGTATATTTTACTTTGTATACTTCGTATTTAGTGTGTGAATACAATGTTTAAAGTAAATTCGTTTTTAATTCAGTTCTCTAACTTTATATATCATATATATTACGCACTCTTTTTTTTTAACACAAACAATTTTGATTCACTCTTTTCGGAATGTTTCCGTTGTTCGATAACAAGAACCCTAATTATAATTACATTTGAGTAATTATAATAACAAATTTTCTTTAGAAGATTGGCCCAATTATTTTAATCACTATATTACAATCTTCTAAAAGAGCATTTGTTTTATAAATAACACAAGTTATTTCATACTATTATGTATAATCGGTCATATATTTGTTTTAATAATTGTATAACTGATACTATACACAATTTATTTATTTTTTAATAATTTTCAACAATTTTAAACAATTTTTTTTTTTACAAATAGTACGTAAAAAGTTGGAAGGAAAATTGTATAAACCCATAAATTAGTTATAATTTCAACATTTTTTTACACTGACAGAGCATCAATACTATTAATTGTAAATGGCTCTATTCACACGGGAACTATTTTTAGTCGCACAAATTTTGTTTTCTTCCAAAATACACGGTACAAACATTAATCTGGCATAAAATCTATACCTATATACACAGCTTTGCATGTATTAGATTTCCTACTAATGAAGTTTAAAGCCTGTTGAAACTCTACGCCACCAAAAAATCTTTCTCTTCCCCCTCTCTTATCTATAAGCTATCATTTTATGCCAACACAATTATCCTCGTGTGAATAGAGCCTGGAATATAAATTATTTGAAAACGATTGTTATATGATACTCGATGAATATTTGCGTTTCATTTTTGGATACGAACCCTGTCGGTTAACAAAATTATATTTGTATCATTATTGGTAACTTTCGTGTGCTTGATCCACATGAGAAGATGAGAAAATTTTACCCGAGCCTTGATTTGTCAGATTAAGTTTGTTCAGCATAAAAAATATTCGTGACATGTGTCAATACTCAGTATCATTACAAATCATTGAAATTTATTAACTTAATTCATGATATATATGAGTTTCTATGAAGAACACACAAAAACAGTTCAAAAGAGCATCTGAAAGATATAGATTGCTTGGTGAGGTTTGTGGGGCAGCGATATCATTGAACCGTATCTCTTCAAAAACGGTGAAAATCGCAACGGCAATGCGATACTTATTTTAAATTATTTCGCTCAAAAATAGATAAATTGGACTTATTTGACAAGCAGACGCTGTCATATACCAGTCGACCCCGATACCGCGAACCTTTTAGTGAACAATTAATTAATGAATTAATTTTGAAACAGTACATTTGGCTAACACGATCAACTGTTTCATTGTGGGAATAGGAGAATATGTTGCCCTAGAAGGCAACTTTACACCCGCCATTGGTGATATACTGGCGAAAATACTAGAACCTACCACCGACAAAGTAGCATCAGCCAAAAGTAAATATTATATTCACTTTTATAAATGATCTGATTTATTTTCAGATGTGCTCTCTTTCTTTTAACTATTCATTTATTTTATATTAACACTATTTTTATATTACAATTAGTTTATAATTAATAGAATTTATTAGTTGCATCAATTTCTATAAAAAAAAGAATAACCTGCATGCAAAACAAAACAAGAAATAAAATAAAAGATAATAAGTATGAGGTTTGTATTCAAATGATTGACAACTAATGTATTCCACATTTTAATTTATTGCCACCCAATAAATTCAACAAACACCTACGAAGTCGAAATGTAACCTAATATTATAAAATAATATACTTTTTTAAGTCAATCTAATAAGATATATGTATAATAAATTATCACAACCATAAACGCAAATATTCTCGCTTATCCTAATCCGCAAAAAATGCATGTAATTAATTAATTATTCTAAAAACATTAAAAAAATCATTAGGAAATTTGATTTAAAAGTCATAGATCACAGAAATGGAGAAATTATTTATCCACAATTATTTCAAAGTCAATTCAGTATAACGAATGGTACCATTAACACACTTGAGAGTTTGACCCATGAAGCATTTGGGTGAAGATATTTTTAAACACGGTTAATAAACAGTCTTAAAAGATAAATTATTGTAACGTAATTAAAAAGTGTTTATATTTTATAGTCTTTCTTTAGTAGTTTTTACTATTGGGCACATTGAAAATTTTCTGAAAATACTATATGCAAATATTGAAAATCTCCGTTAAGAAAATCCATTGACTTCGTTAATATTTAATACTGTGATTGCGTAAATATTTATAAAATATTGTTGTTTTATTGTCTTTGTAATAATTCGAATGGTTATTATAGGATTATTTTAAAGTAGCGCAATTAAATCAGAATTTAATAACAATATATATATAAATAATTCTAACTGATTTAAATATTTTATAGTCTTTAGTCACAGTGTGTCAAATTTAACTTTTTGTCAAATTATATACTATTTCTTATTCATATTTGGAATTCGGACAAGTCTTGTGGCCTTAAAGTATGGGCTACTCTTTGAAATGTAGACTACGATGTGTCAACGAGGAAAAAATGAAGAAAGAAGAGAATAATTTCAAAAAGGAAAATTATTAACTCGGCTGCCTATACCGAGTCAATTTACTTACTACTTAGTGTTTTAGTAAAGACTGCTAAATATTTTTTTATTTTTGTCTCGCTCTATTTTCTATTACAGTCTTTACCAAAGTTAAATATGTATTTTGTGTTTAATTTAAAGAAGTATGTAAATGTAAAGGTAATCAACTATATTATACCATTGCATCTGATTTCGATAAAACATTAACGGAAACGATTTCCTATAGTCTGAAAAATTATGTTTCATGCTTCAGTACGTATTGAATTTTTTTTATTAAAAAAGAAAATCAAAATGGCTTTAATATCCAATGACTATATAATCTATCCACACTGGAAATAAATAGAATATACAAAAATAATAATAGTAATGAACACCATTAGAAATAAATCAAATTAAACATAGTCTAACAAAAACAAAGATTGAAATAAGACGTTGTAAATACGTCGGCATACCTTCCTTCTAAATACGTCGATAAGAGTTTTAACATTTTTTCATCAGGTACTAATAGAATATTTAAAAATAAAATTTTATCTTTCTCTACATAGATTATGTAATTTAAAGTAAATATTGTAGATCCCACGTAATTAAAATGTATAATACAAATTTAAACAACTTCTTGAAGTGTAGAAGTGTAAAAATATTTTGCGAAGAAGGAATATACAATTATGTACTTCGTACTTTAAATATGAGAATTTTATCTACGCATATATATATGTATATATATATACAGTGTATATACATATAATATATACAAATATATATATTATTTGTTATTTTTCTTTATCTTATATTAATTAACCTTACTCATAAATTCATTTAATACGTATTTCATTTGTAATTCTATATATGTATATAAATACATATATATTCAGATAAATATATACCTTGAATTCAGATAACTATGCCAATTACACGAAATACATTTGTTTTTGTATGCAGTCTCATAATTTAATAAAAAAAAAGAACCAGTGGAAGCGCAAAATGAGACATGCAGGTATATATATATAAATATAATATTTCTAACACAACTTTTTTTATATTTGAAAACCGTCTTTAAAAACAATAACAACAACACAATCTACATAAACACAGTTTCTAAAACTCTGCACCACCACCACCATCTACTATGTTTGGCAATTTATTCAATTTTCTCCTTATAATAAAAAAAAAGATACGTAATTATAAGAGATCTACTTGCGTTTCCTACCTGCTACTTCTTCCCAATCAGAATCATCGGTATCGTTGGTAGCAATAGTTGATGTTGGTCTGGTTTTAGTATGACGTTTTATACGTGTTGACTTTGTTTTGCTTAATTTTGAAGGTTGATTTTTGCTATGACGCTGGTCATTGCCAGCGCCCTCTTCTTCGTCTTCATCATCTTCATCTTCACCATCGTTGTGCGATCGATTGTGTTGTTTTTCGCCCAATGCAAGCACGGCATATACATCCAAAGTATCAATATTCTGTGAAGCTGAATCCTTTTTACTTGATTCTTCAGCATTATGTTTTGCAACACTTTCCTTAA
Source organism: Sarcophaga rosellei (assembly GCA_930367235.1). Classification (NCBI taxonomy): domain Eukaryota; kingdom Metazoa; phylum Arthropoda; class Insecta; order Diptera; family Sarcophagidae; genus Sarcophaga; species Sarcophaga rosellei. The sequence goes on along the minus strand of OV884021.1, from coordinate 47,821,791 downwards.
AACGTTCGAGAGTCTTTGCATATTCTAACAAATTATTAAAGTCAAATACACTCTCCTCCTTTTTAACGTGCTCTTGCTCCTCCTCCCCTTCTGAACCGGAGTCGCCGGAAAGGTTTTTCAAACCCGCATTGCAATCAAAAACTGGCACTGGAGAGACTGATGGTCTCTTAGCTGCTTTTACTTCTACATTGAAAAAACTTGATTGTATATCAAGATCTTCGGGATTAACAAGGTAATTATCTATGCTGGAATCGCTGCTGGAACCAGAATCTTCACCAGCTTCAGCTTTCTGTCTGATACTTTTGCTTTCATTGGGCGCCATGGCGTTTTTTGAATTCGTGCGTGACGTAGACGCTGACGGAGAATTCTTGCCAATCACACTGGTGTTGGGTGGTGAAAAAGTCTTTGGTGGTGGCCTATATTTATTATAGAGTTTGGCACGCAACGACAAACCTGTGCGTTTTTTCGATGATGTCTGTTTGGCAGCACTTCGAGCTTTGGGTTCACCCCTTTAAGGAAGCGCAACAAATTGCAAGAAGCATACAGATATTTAAAATGCAAAGAAGTTACAAATAAAAAAAGTACATGGCAAAATTACCTTTTTCTTCCAGCATTTGTACCACCACCGCCGCTGGCTGCTCCAGTTAACGGTGATCCTTCATAATCACTATCGTCATCATCGGATGATTCGCCGCCCTTTATATCTTTGCTTGGCTTCCATTCATCTTCACTTGCGGAAAATCCTTCAGACATCGAATCCTCTTCGTCCGACATTTTGTTGTTGATTTTTGATACGCCAGATTTGTTTCCTTTTCTCTCTCTCTTCTTTCTTCTGTTTGTTCTATTTCACATTTGCCTGCAATTGCGGACCCAGCCAATTCCCGTTATTGATTTTTTCTTTGCTATCCTCTAATATTTTAAGTTTACTCCTCTGTTTTATTAACTTTTAGCATGTAATTATTCAAATATTTTGTTTGCTGAATCTCTTTAAATGCTTCCTTTAAAATTATTTTTGAAAAATACTTATTTTGTGCTCACAATCACTTGCGAAATTACCCTTCAACAAAAATTCTTTTGCAGAAATGAGAGAATTAAATAAAACAACTCAGCATTGTAAAAATGTGTATGAAATAACGTTACCAGACTGTTACGATTGTTATGAACATCGAATTAATCGAATAGACTACAACCTGTCCGTTAGAAAGACCGAAGCGCGTAAAAATTTAAAGTTTGTAGTCAAATACAAATGGCAGATGAAAACGTACAGAAGATTTGTTTAATTGAAATTTTTATAAATACCTATTGGATTACGAAATGGCACAAGAATTTTTAGAGATTTATGGATTTCATTTTAAAAGGCCTCGAATATGTTTATAACCGCATGGGCGATATTATTATAATGCCTCTGTTAAAGAACACCAACGCCTTTGAATACTTACGTCATTATGGTCTGATTATGAATGTTAACAAATGTGATTTTGAATAATATGAAGTATACCAAGTAGGACAGTGAACAATGTAGTTTCCCTGGAGTAATTAATTACAATCGACAGGCGACTTGTATACCCATCCCCATTTGCAACGAAGGCGGGAACCTGTGGATTCAATGGTGCGCAGCAGTTCTTGAACACGAATTGAATGATACATTGATACCACTAGCTTTTATTTATAGAAAATTAAGAACGAATTTGAAATTAGTTGGTTGTTGTATTGGCTGTCAGCCCAATGAGATTCGACGAATACGCTTAGGCCATATAGGGTCTAAATACAATACCAAAGCTTTCCGTTATCTGCTAGTTCCGAAACCACTCGTAACATCTGATGTATACAGATGCGTGCCCATAAGCAAAACCCCATAATGACACCGGCAACCAACTCCTTTAAGCAGACTTGCCATGCGTCTTCCACCCAGTTTTGGTCAGATTTTTTCGCCACTTTGAGCGTCTCCAAAGCCGGCCATAAAAAATTGCAGGTTTTTATAGGGATTTCCAACGTCGAGAGTTCAACAAAACCTCGAAGTTTGTGGTTCGTCTGACCAGTTGATCTGCCCATATGGTGTGGATATCACATCTTTCTGGCACATCATTGAAGTATCTGCAACAGCTATACATTGTGTTGTAAACTGTTGTGTTTTTAAGGACAAATATATTCTTTGTATTTATTTAAAATATATATTTCATATTTTCAATATTATAAAAAGTAATAAAAGTTATAATTAGTATTTAACAATTGAATTGTAAACGAAGAATGAAAAAATGATAATGAGAAATTCTAGGCATAATATGAATTATAATATATGAGCAAATACAAATTCAAGGCATACTTAGAATTATAACACATTGTCTTGTAGATCATTACGTTGGAGTTCTGTCTTTTGATCAACGCCAGGCTATCGGAATGTATGGTAGTGCCCTGTTTCCGACTATTTACGTCGCCAATAATCTTCGCCGCTGCCTCCATTGAAGACACCTCTGTCTGAAAGAAATGGCTGCCACAACTGAATCAGTTGTGAACCGAGGGAACCTCAAATAAAATGTTAACATTTTTAGAAATAGAACGCAATAAAGGACACAAGCGATAACATGCTTGTATAAAGAAAAATTCAATTATTTTTACAGGTTTTTGCTTAAATTTCAAAATTTTCAAGTGTCAAGTTTATGCGCTTTCGGTATGGAAATCTCCCTGACTTAATTAAACCTACAAGGCATGTGGCATTTAAACAAAATTACTCTAAAAATATCGTTCAGTAACTGTAGTACGATCAAGAAATGTGATCGAAGTCGGCGTAGTCTAGTAGGTAGTGTGTTGGCTTATTAGACACGATGCCACGGGTCAAATCCCCTGTCAGACATCAAAACGAAATATGAAAAAAAAATATTTCTTTGGCGACTTCCTCTCAGCAGATTTCTGATAAAAACTCTGAGAGTAAATAAAATTGCCATGAAAGGCTTCTCAAAAAAAAATCTGTCGTTCGGAGTCGACGTTAAACTGTAGGTCCCGCCACTCATGTATAAAATTAACACACACAACATGAGTGGTGTTGAGAAGCTAGGCCGTAATACTGACTGAAGGGTTGTAATGACCAATTAGATATCTTCATCTAGATACGTGATGATCTCGTCTACCAGCCTTAATTCACATAAACTTCAATCAGTTCCTCAAGAGTTGTCGCTCTTTTCTTGTCTACACAGTCAGGAAAATGGTTTTCCATAAGTAATGAACCATCATGTATATACCCCGATACCGCACGATCCTTAAACAGTATACGCTTGAACCTTGATACCTCACTTACGGATTCTATTCTATGGTTTCGCAATATTGTGTCTATTCCAATCCACTTCCCTATGCGAATACTTGGCCCTACATCCAATCTCCTAACAGACGACCTTTCCACTCTAAGTTCGGCCTTTCACAATTTCAGCTGGTGCGCTCCCGCCTATCTGCATAAACAAGTGGATAAGTGAGATCAAAACATTCGCTAAATCCCTCCTCGCACTCAATAGTTCTCTTTCCTATAGATTCCCTAAAAATAATCAAATCAGTTTTGCTCGAGTTTCTATAACGTTTCCTCACTAACGTTGTAAAGGCAATAGAAAACTTTATCATCCTCTTATGATCGGAGAAAGTACAGTCATCTGATCTATCCAATCCCTTATTAGATCCTTGTTATTATAAATCAACGTAATATCAATTACCGTGCTCCTATCCTTAGTCACAAACGCGGTTGTAAGCCCCCTGTTGCAGATAAATAAATTACCATCAGTACTAAAAATGGAGTAACCTCTTATATTCATGTCTACTTTCGTCAAGTTCATGTTGTTCCGATTTGTATACCCGAAAAGCTCTCGTGCATTTCTGCTTCGGGAAGTCAGCAGCTTCAATTGGCATGTAGACCATTGCAATTACCCATTTCGACTATTGGATTCACCTACTACCACCGTGATCCCTTAAAAAGAAGAATATTATTAAATTAAGTCCTTTCTTTGCTAGGTTCTCAACTCTTGTATTGACCCGAGTAGGTAGATAGTGTTTATTCTTTGACCCCTATACCGCAAATCCTGTTTCTATTGATCCAGGGTTCTGGGATTATGGTGATCTGATGAGTTGAGTTGTTACTTCGATTATGGAAGCCTCACAATCATGTAAATTTTTCAGCACCACCCGCAGTCTTTTTGTTCCTGCTAGATTTCACAAAACGGAACTTGACCTTATCAACACCGAGTTTACAATCTCTTTCTCATTTCTCTTTATCGCTAGATGTTAGTGAAGGTATTATGCTCTAATACTGTCAGTATGGTTTCCCTCTTCCCGATATTGAAATCCATACACATTATACATCCAATTAAGACTTAGGACAAAGGTCGCAACAGCTGGTAACCATTTGTGACATAAAATCTTATTTCGCAGTTTACATCCCAGTCTCCCCATGATTAATCTGCGCACTTGAAACTTAAGTCACCTGGCAATAGTTCCGTTCCAATTTGACCGATCTATAATAGCTGCCATCAGCCCTTGATCTACACTTAATGACTTTCTCGCCTTCATAGATGTAGTAGGTGGATCATCTCCAGACCTGTTTCCCTTAACGACTCTCAAATAGAGGATAACCGAATGGAGATGAATTAATCTTAATTTTTTCGGATGAAGGCTTGTTGGTCATATGGAGGTTAGTCAATGACTTACTTCTTCCCGACTCTTTATCCTAACGTACTAGTTAGGATAGTTATTGATACTAGTTACTGGTTTACTATCTATGGCCGATGTTGCTAAAACCACACATTTTCTTGCTACTCTGGTATGTAGTGTCTGTCACAGTCTAGACAGATAATGGTACGCTTTCTTTCGACTTTAGCAACTTTCTTCCTATCCCTCTTTTTTTTTTTAATAGAATGTCACTTGATCTTTTTGACATTTAATTTTTTTTCATTTATTATTATTTATTGAATCTTCATTAATAATGAACTAACAATGATTATTCAAATCTTAAAACTACATAATAAGAAAATCTTAAAACTAAAAAGAAATATTTACATATATATTTATTTAGCCATTGCCAAACAAAATAAAATATTCAATAATAATAATTCAAAAATAAAAAAATAAAATATTCGTCTCCCATCTTCGGCCGAGCGCAAGAGTATCCTTCCTTTTCAATGGAATATGGCCAGTGTGACGTAAAATACCACGGACTAATGGATTTATATGGCCATCTAGCTTATCTAAGTACTTTTCAGCTCATCTTATAATTTCCATTTTAACCAGCGGGATGTCCCGATCTTTGTGAATATTCGAGTTTTTGATATACTAAGGGGCGGCAGTGATCATTCGTAAAATTTTATTTTGGCGCTCTGAATTTTCTCCACGTTTGAAGCTGAGGCTGTACCCCATAGCTGTACTCCATAACACCAAATGGGTTTTAATATAGAATTGTATATAAGGAGTTTACAGTCTAATTTAAGTGATGAATTTCGATCAATTAACCAATTTATTTGAGCAGTTTTCATATTTATTTGTGCCAGTTTTGATTCAATATGTAACTTTCAAGTTAAACGACGATCAAGGTGAATACCCAAGTACTTTACATGAGTGCTTTGTGGTATTGTCCGATTATTAATGTATATAGCAGGGCAGGTCTCTCTTCGCAATGTAAAGATTACGTGGGTGCATTTCTGTTCGTTAACCCTTATTCTCCATTTCATGTCACATGTATCTTGTGAATAATGTCTTGTCTAGTGTACAGCTTTTTAGTTAGAAATTATTGTGACGAAATTTAGCAATTCGAATCCAATAATAATTGTTTTGGAAGAAATTTCAAATGGATCTAACAAATCTAGTTGTAGTCAGAAAGATTAATTTTGGGCTTTGGTGTTTATTTTAGAGATCAGCAATGAGTATTCAAAAAGATGAGTAGATTCGAATCATACTCATAATTTCTGATACTTATATGCATTCATATTTATGTGTAGTATGATACTCATACTACTCATATTCAAAGTTTAAAGTACTCATCGTATTCATACCTAACAATACGCATGATGTTGTTGTGTTTACTCAACATTTATAAGAATCACAAAATAAGTAAGATTCGCGTACGAAAACTACAATACTCACTAGAAGGTTGTGGGTTTGCTTTGCTTGTCTTTGACTTTTTCTTTCTTTTTTTGTAAATGCAACAGCAACTAAGACTGTAACTTTTTTGTTGAATGATTCGAATCACTCGATATACTCATTGCAACCTGTACTTATAAATCAAAGTTGTAGTGAGTAGGAATGAATCAGAGTAGTTAAATTTCAATACTGTTGACCCACTCATATTTAAAATTTCATGAGTACTTATGAGTACCGAAAAAACTATTCATTGCTGATCTCTGGTGATACAGATACAGGTATCAATTATTGTTTTTGAGTTTTTAAGGTGTATTTCTTTCCTCAACAGAAGAGTTGGCTTAATCTGAGTTTCGTTTCAAATTTCGAAAACTTATAGAACTTGACAGTAAAAATTACAATTTTTAACCGAAAATTTTCAAAATAACTGCAAATTTGACTTCAATAAACAAGTATATTGTTTCGAAAATAGAAATGGTGTTATTATAATGATAAACAAGAGCTACAAAAATAAAACAATGGACTTGTTTACATGATCAACGAATAAGCAAAAATATAGCAACAAGATCAGTGTAAAAAGGGCATAAACAAACAAGCAACAACAACACTGCAAGGACAAACGTAAACAAAATACAGAAACAACTATAATGAAAACAACTTGTTTACATTTATAGATACTTCATGAAAGCAGTCATTCTCCTTCGAGAGCATTCATCAGACTATTTACCCACTGATATAAAAGGCAAGACAAAGCAGGCAACGGGATCAGAAGGATTCAGTCAGTCTTGGGTGAAGACGCCGTGCGTGTGAAGAGAATAATTGTGGTTTGAATAACTCCGTTGTAAAGATGTAACGACCAATTGTTAGTGTGTACGCGGAAGAGTGTAAAGAAAAATAACAAAAAAACAAATTGTTGTTGTTTAAATCAAGTTGCCAACAGTGGCACACGGAATTGTGCGAATAATAAAGAATTTATTTAAAACTAAACACAAATTTTTTTTATTTTATTTGCAATCTACGAACTCATATTACCATATAGGGGTAAAAACGCAACAATATATAATGTGGGCAAATATTCGGACTTATTTTTTTTTGTATTTTTTTATTTTTTTGTAAATTTTGTAAATAGTACGAGTAATTTCATAATATATAGGGGTATCCATTTAGTGGTTTCAAAAGTAAACGTAAATAAAACACATATAAAATATTTTTTTTATGATATTTCTTTTTTATTGAAAAGTTTGAACGTTGACATTATGTGTGAAACACTACATCATTTAAATGGCCTCCACGCGAAGTGTTCCAAGCATTGATTCTTTTGAGGTAATTTTCGACCACTTTTTGACACATATTGTGCGGTATCTCAGCCAGTAAGGTCCAATCACACCTTCGGACCAAAGAGCGCACCAAACAGTGACTTTTTCTGGATGTAATGGCCACTCTTCAATTACTTGAGGATTCTCGGAACCCCAAATACGACAATTTTGTTTATTAACATACCCATCGAGTGTGAAATGTGCTTCATCGCTGAAGAAAATTTTGTTCGAAAAATTGCCGTCCACCGCCAATCACCATTTTTGTAGTAGGTTTTGATAATTTTTATGCGTTGTGTGATAGTTAAGCGATCCATTTTCGTCAATGTCAGACTTTCAACTGAAAAGAAAAAAATTGGTTTCACAACTTAGTTTGACAGATGTCGAATTTCAGTCCCATACTTTTGAAACCACGAAATGGATAGCCCTATATTATTAAATTCTATTATTTTCATTTAAAAATCATTACATTCCGGTTAAGATAGGTCATGGTTCCTCCTACTTATGCACATTGAGTGGAATAAGAAAAAGAAAAACAAGAAATAAGAAGAAGAAGCGAAAATGAAATGGAAATATTGCACGTGCTTTTCATATATGTATCATGTGCTGCTAAAATTATTCACGTACGGAGTAGTTGTTGTATTTTGGTTTGCCTTTGAAAGCAGCCACCCAAATACATACGTTAATGGAAATTAAGGACACCGCCGACATACATATAAACACGATTTCGCCACTCATTCTCTAGAATTTTGTTTTTCAACGTTTTCTTTGTTCTCGTTTTCGCTTATTTCTCTTTTTTTATTTTATAAAAAACTTTCATACAAACGGATATGCGAATTTCCGAGTTTATTAATTCTAAAAAAAACTCATAAAACAAACAAATATAATAGAAAATGAAAGTCTCAAGGATTCTTAAACGGATGTGCATAGAGCTTCACTTTCTATTTCTGTTTTTTCTGCCCTCAAAGGTATTTGAGTAGAAAACAATAAAAAAAAGAACAGAAACAAATAAAAAAACCAAAGAAATAAAGAAATAAAAAAATTATTTTATATAGAATCCTTGCAAATTTACTACACAACATTGTTTTGAAAGGCAATTGTTGCTTTAGTTTGTTTGTTGCCATACTGCAGTTGCAAAAGGCGCATGTCCGCTGTTCGCGGTGAGAGTTTCGAAGTTGTTAAACTCTTCTACAGCCTGTCGCTGTAATAAAATTTTCTATTTGAGAAGTTTTAGTTTTTCGCGAATTGTAACGGTGTAAAGTTCCGGTAATTTCTGTTATTTCGTTAAATAAAAAAATTATTGATCCTTAATTAATATCGATAAAGTAACTGATTAAGAAACTATTTTTCTTTAGTGGTTGATCTTTATTTTAAATGCGTTAAAATATCAGTAATAAGAGTGAATGGGGAATAAAATGATTACCAAGTTAATAACATCAAAACGCCAAGTTCGTACCATAAAAAACGAATGTTGAAAACCATTTGAAAAACTATTATACTTTGCCTACGAATTGCCAAAATTCATTTGGGACATTTTAATAACTAAGAATAAGAGGCCAGGATATGATATCATATCATATGATAGTTATTGCACTGTTGCAACCACTGATAGGTATCACACGAATTTAAATATAAAACAACACTACACTCAAAAATACCGGCAAGTCAAAGTTTACTGGTATCATTGATGTTTCTGCTAGTGCTGTGGTAAAATAAATATTTGGGTACAATATTATAGAATATACAATGCTATTCTAGTGCATGTATTATAACTGACCCAGTGTTGAAAAATTCAATACTTTTGTATTTTTTCAGTACTTTGTTCATCAAATTCGTTTTTGTTCGTTCACTAAATTAAATATGTATTTAATAATCAATTCGAGCATTCTTTTTCCGTTTCCGGGTTTATTAAGCCCCGTTTGTTGAATGTACTATGTGTTCAGTCTGTCTAATAGGTAGTTAGTTAGTAGCCTTATTAGACGACCAAAGGCCACGGTTCAACCCCAGGTTCAGGCAAAACGAAAACAAAAACATAATGGGCGTATGTGTGGATGTTGTTGTTGCTGTGTGGATGGATGATGATGGTTTGATCGCTGCTGGTTTGGAGAGGAGAGTAAAGAGAAAATATTTAAAATTTAAAAAAATTTTTTTTTGAAGTGTGGTGAATTTTTTATTTGTGGTGAGTCCCTAGTGTGGTGAGTTCTTAACTGATGTGGTGAATTTACCCGATGTGGTGAATAAAATCGAAACTCACCAAACTGCCGTTATTCAGAATGGTACTGCATTATTATAGATCGTGATTTGGACGGTGTGAGTCTAGAATAAGTAATTTTTACATCTGTTAGTGGAGACATTCACCGATATGCTGGTTACCATTACAGACTGCATTAACAATTCTAAAAAATTAAAATTAGGAAACTGCGTACAAAAAATAATTAAATTTAAATTATTTTGTAAACGAATTTTTGAATAATTTCTTTCTGTAAATTCTTTGTCAAAATATTTATAATTTTTTGTGCTTTGTTCGAAAGGCATATCGGGATCTAAATCTGGAAAAATTATTAAAGAATTCATTAATTTTTTCCCTTTTTCTGAAGTTGGTTACAGATTTTTAGTTTAATGACAGCATTTCAATTTCAAAACCTTTTTATTATTACAGATTTTATAGTTTGCGCTTTTCAACTATAAATGGGGCTAAGCTAATTCTAAGGGTCTTTAGCCCCGGTTAGCCAGGTTCTCTAAGCCGGTTAGAGAACGGTTGCCGAATGCTGAATAATTAACGGTTACTACGGCATTTGACAAACCTTTTCCGTTTCGAGTCAACTGAGAAATATGTAGTTAAGTTAGTTTTTCTTTTCCATTCCGTACAATATTAAAAACATATAAATAAATATGTTTTTATAAAAGTACCATTTGATGCAAAAAGGTACTCTTTCAGCTACACATAGTTCAGTACTATTTCAAAATTTCAATTTTGCAACAATGAACTGATTTAACTAAGACCATGGGGATTTTACAATTATAATACAGAGTGTCCAAATGTTTGACTAAAATACAAGTATTAAATTCACTATTACATATGTATTTACTTTATCGCTTTTGTTTGATTCATTCTGGTGGTTCTTGTTATCGTAACATTTAAAAAATAAGTGTGTACTTTAAGGAAAAAAGTGTTTAAAGAAGTTTTTGTTAATATTCGTGGTATCGACAAATGGTCATTATCTCGATCGTGCCTGTTTCGGAAACATTTCACTTTTACACACAGATGCAAAAGAAGAAAAAACTGTTTAATCATAAATTTATAGCCCATTTACACTACAGCGAAATCTAGTACTTATGAGATTTCGAGCCAAATCTAGTTGATTTTAACTAGATTTCCCATACAAAACAAAATCTACTTATTTAGTAGATTTCGGCAAAATCTACTCAAAATCTAGTAAAAATAGAAATGCAACTATGTGTTTTGCCAAATAGTACTTAAATATATAACGCTGCACAGGAATAAAATGACATTTCAATTTAAAAATACATTTTCTAAATGTAGTAAAGGGTCCGCCAAATAACTTTTTTTTTTTAAAATGCTGTAAAAAAAAAACTACTGAATATTTTCTCAAATTTCTTTTTTCTTTGAAAGTACAATCCTTCCGGGTAATAATGGAAAATAACTTCATTAAAATGGCTGCCTCGGCTGGCCATGCAGTAGCCTACACGAGTAGCCTACAGAAGATGCCGATTTTGGCATCATCAATCATCTTTTCAGATGAAGCTCATTTTGATCTTGGCGGGTATGTAAACAAGCAAAATTGTCGCATTTGGGGCACAGAAACCCCGCACGCATACATTGAAAAGACGACGCACCCAAACGAGTCACTGTTTGGTAAGGATTTTGGTCCAGAGGCATAATTCGAAAATGAGCAAGGAGTGGCCGTTACAGTCAATGACGATCGTTATCGGGCCATGTTGAACGAATTTTTGTTCACAAAAATTGAAGAGGAGGATATTGGCAATATTTGGTTTCAACAGGACGGCGCTACGTGCCACATAGCCGAAGCTACACTCGATGTTTTGTGCCCTGCTTTTGAAGATCGCATTATCAGCCGCAGAGCTGATGTCGTTTGGCCACCTCGGAGCTGCGATTTGACACCGTTGGACTATTATTTGTGAGGTGCCGTCAAAGATAAGTGTTACGCCGACAAGCCAGAGACAATTTACGCTTTAAAGGACAATATTCGTGAAGCCATTGGTGAAATACAGCTGCACACAATCGATAATGTGCTTAAAAATTGGACCGATCGTGTTGGCTACTGCATGGCCAGCCGAGGCAGCCATTTGAATGAAATTATTTTATTTACTTTCAAGTAAAAAATGAATTGGAGAAAATATTCAGTAGTTTTTTTAAAGCATTTTCAAAAAAAAAAAGTTTTTTGGCGGACCCTTTATCAGTTTTGTTTATGGATGTTAGCTTTATAATGTTTTCACACCAGCATAACAACTGAAAAGTTTGGTGGGTCATTCTAAAACATTATTTCCGATTGGATCTTATTTGGTCTTGATGAAAACGATACTAAATGTCCTATATTTTTCATTTTTGTTTGGTATTAAAATAAATTTGAAAATATTATTTTCTTTTAAATTTCAGTCAGCTGTTTTTGTTATTAAAATGAAATCTTGCTACTGTCAAATAAATCCAGTGTAAACGATCTAGATTTTGAGCTAGATTTGAAATCTAATCTACTAGATTTCGCTGTAGTGTAAATGGGCTATTAAATGCACAGAATACGCGTTATAATTTTCTACCTGGTAACACTTGCATCAATTTAATATAACAACCCTGTTAAAATTACTTGCTTTCGTATGGTTATCTGTTGCTCCTCAATTTGTGATGCTCGAATGACAGATCGAAAACAGCTGTTCGCAATATGACAGACGAACAAAGATAATGAAATAGAAAGTAAAACAATACCCCCACTAGATATAAACAAAAACATACATTCACATGTACCAATAGTAGCACGTAAATTTAATCAAAACAAAACTCCAGTGAGAGCTGAGATAGAAAAATAAATACAGAGAGAGACAGAGAGGTGAATTAAATACTTTAACGTGTTCTATTTTGTTTTTGTTTCTGTTTTTTTTCGAATTCCAAAGTTGGAGCTCTCTCCGCATGTGAAATAGATTTCATTTGTAAATTGGAGTTCGGCTAGTTCAGTGGTTTAAAAATTTCCTTTCGGATGTTTAACGTTTCTAAGAAAATATAATAAAAAATCGCATAGTAAACATTTATTTTAAATTGTATGAAATTCAAATAAAAAAAACAAAACAAAATTTGTGTTATAGACACCAAATGTAATTCATTTTATTTAAAATCTATCCAAATAATTCAGAACAAAAGGAATTTTATACGTTCACAAGTTTTTCGCGTTGTTCTATTTTTTGATTCGACGTCGAGTAGTTAAAATTGAAATTAAATAAAAAAGAAGAAAAATTTATCAATTGATTTAAGCAAACAAGAAATGTAGCCCTAAATATTTAAATAAAAAGAAAATAATTATAATAGAATTGAAATTTGTGCATATATGTGTGTAATATTATTAAATACGAAATTTAATGAATGAATAAATTTATAAAATTAATTAAAGCAACAAAACGAAAAAAGAAGGAAAAAGTGGAATAAAAAATTAAATAATAATTATAAACGTAAATTATACCTACATTATGAATTGAGTGTGTTTTAATTAAACGAAATAAACAAAATATTGTTTGGAAGAAATAAAAGAAAAGAAACAAAAAAAAAAGGAAAAATTAAAAAAAAGAAATGTACATATATTGTACGTACACATGCAGTATATATTTCATAAACTATAGTATTTGCATACTTTGTGTGAGTGAAAAAGTGAGCGAATGAGTGAGTGAATGAATAAAGAGGAAAGAGGGGAAGAATTTAAAAAAAAAAAACAAAAATACAATAAAGAAATATGTACTGCTTTTATTGCGTCGATGTTATATATATATATTTTTTTGTTGTTGTTCTTTTAAAATGTTTTGTTGTCGATCTTGTTGCCTCTGGTACTGCTGCGGTTCTTTATTATCTTCTATGTATACATTGTTCACGTGCCATGTGCTGATTCCCGATTCTACATTGCATTGCATTGCCCGTCGTCATACAATTGAAGCATTCGAAATGATCAACTAGTAGCAATCGATAGCAGTGGTCGCAATTAATTTAAAATGTTATTAAAACATTAATCTCTTCAACATTAATTTGTGCATATTATTTAAATTTGTTTATAAAATTTATGTCATTTTAAATGACAATTTTAAATTGAGAAGTCGCCGTGGTCTTGTAGGTAGTGTGTTGGTTTATTAGACGAAAGGCCCGAGTTCGAATCCCAAGTCAGACATCAAAACGAAAATAATTCTTCGGCGACTTCCTCTCAGCAGATTTCTGGCAAAAACTCTGAGAGTAAAAATTGCCATGAAAAAGCTTCTCAAAAATCTGTCGTTCGGAGTCGACTTTAAATTGTAGGTCCCGCTACTCATGTATAAAATTAATGCACACAACACGAGTGGTGTGAGAAGCTAGGACGTTGTACAATGGGTCAATTCGATCTCCGGGTACTGTACTTGTCACTGTTGACAAGTAAACGTCCTCTAACCTAACCTAAATGCGTGTAATTTTCTTATTTTCGTTCCGTTATTGTATTAAACAGTGTTCATGTGTTTTTTTTTCGAAGTAATATTCAATAGCTCTCTCGGATTTATCTATCGAAATGTGTTTGCGTTATGGACTGTATTAATGCAATATTAAGGACTAGAAATTGTTACTCGTTCTAGAAATTTTTTACTTTCGTTTCGTAATTACCGCTACCCATACAATGTTTTGTGCTAAAAGAGGGTAAATAGGTTGTGGAAAGGGGGAAAAATAATATGATTTAGTAAGTAGATAAAGCGTGTAATACGGATAAAGAGCGAATTATGACAATAATACTGAATATTCGGTTATAAACAGATACAGTATCGGCCAAAACCTAAACACCTCCTCAGTACATTTTTTTCAAATGATACTTTTTTTAAGAAAACAAAGTTATTAACTTTTTTTTTTATTTTATTTATGTCTTTATTATTAAAAAACACAAACTTAAGTAATTCAGAATTTAATAAAAAACAAAGTTAAAATTCATTTAAGTCACAAGTATAAGCGGCCTAAACTAAAGTACCCCCAATTTAAGGAACGATTGAAATCAATATTTCGTTGCGAATACTTTATTCTGTATGATATACGCACATCTTAAATTATTAATTAATTCAGGTGATATTGCTTCCCAGACTATTTTTGCGGATTCTTTGGTTTTGCAATTTTCTCTGTTGATTTTTACGTTAACGATCTCCCACAAGTTCTTGATTGGGTTAAGATCGAGGGATTAGGCAGGCCAAGGGAGAACTTCTATCAAATTATTTTGGAACCACTCATTAACTACTTTTGAGGTATGTTTTGGGCCGTTGTCCATTTAAGTGGCATCTCTTCTTCAGTACAAAGCAACATCACGTCTCTTAATATGTCGCGATACATGACACCATCCATAATTCCATCAATCTTATGATTGGCCCAATCCCTTGCCCAGAGAAACAACCCTAGACCACTATGTTGCCGTCCCATGCTTAAAAATGCCTTTGCAATATTTAGGACTCAAGCTTTGTCCATTTGGTCTGCGTACACGCCTTATGCCATCTGAATCCTTTAAATTAATCTTAGATTCGTCAGAAAACAGCACAGTCCTCCATTTTTGGACACTCCAGTTGAGATGGGCCTTGGCAAATTCAAGTCTGCCTTTTGTATTTTTTTACTATATGAAAGGTTTTTTGCTGGTCGTCGACTGAATAATCCGGCCTCTACCGCCCTTCTACGAGTAGTTCTTTCGCTAATTTTTAAATGAAAGCGGTTTCGTATGTGACTAGAAGATGCTGTAGGATCATTTTGGATTATCCTTTTAATTAAGGAGTCTTCCCGTGGCCTTCCTTCATAATGAGTAGGATGTGTGCGACCAGTCTGCAAAAACTTTTTAATTAGCCTAGAAATAATTGGTCTGTTGATCGAATATTTTGCACTCAATTGATGTCTTAATAAGCCGGCTCTCCAATCATCAAGAATTCTAATTTTAAATTCACTTGAGTACTTATTGCGAGCCATTACTCTTATCTCAACGAACACTTTAAAACAATGACAATTTTCGCATAAATTCTAACAAGTTCTTCTTCTTAACGTTGTAGCTTAATAGCTACTGCATTTTTGGAGTGTACCGTTAACTAATACAGTAATGTCGCAGTAGCGAAGTAATATTTCCAAACACAATATTAGGGGGTGGTTTAGTTTAGTCCGCTTACATTAGCGACATAAAGTGTATTTTGAATTTTTGCTTTTTTTTTATTAAATTCTGAATTTCTTCAGTTTGTGTTTTTCAATAATAAAGATATAAATAAATAAAAAACAAATGTTAATAGCTTTGTTTTCTTAAAAATATTAGCATTTTAAAAAAATTTACTGAGGTGCTTCGAGTACATAGTGCACAGTAGAGATGAGCGATCCAGTGATTTTTGAAGAACGTTGTTCTCAGTGAACGTGATTTGTTAATCACTGTTCTTTAAAACAGTGATTGTGATCACAGTATTCCAAAAGAAAACAATAATGTCAATAACGTATTTTATTAAGTCGTAAGAAAGAGACAACTAGATACATACTACGAAAATACTACTAAACAAAATCAAAGTGGTGTCATCAATGTTATTATTTTTAATGTAATTTTTTTTTATATGAAGTTTGACAATTAAGTTTAACAGAAAGTTCATGTATAAAAGACAAAAGTCAGCATCATCTAATAGTAATTCTGCCTCGCTCAAAATAAAATGAAATAAATTTGAGTATGTAACAATTTTGAAAGAACGACATTATTAGTAACTGTTATTTGGCAATTTCAATCACTGTAGTTACCAGTGAATTATCAATCACCGTGATTAAATCACAGTTTTGAAAATATCGCTCATCTCTAGTGCACAGCTTTAAGGAGACAAATTAACTGAAGTGATGTTGATTCCAGCTAAAATCGTTTGGTTTCTGGCAAGCCCTTATTTACCGACAACCATATATACTTGCACTGGGTCTTGTATGGCCTAAACTACGCACTGTTCATATTAGCTACATAATTACACCAAAGTTCCCTGTAAACCTATTCGTCTCCAATGATTTAGGGAATGCCCAATGTCAAAGGAATATGAATGAAAAATGTTGCTGTCGTCTATAATAATACAATAGTAGATAGAATTAGAAGTTAAAAGAGTTGGTTGTCGTAGTCTATTGAGTAGTGCATTGGCTTATTTCACATAAAGCCACAGTTCAAACTCCAGGTCAGAAATCTCCAATAAAACGAAATATCAAAAAATATTTCTTCGACGACTTTCGCTCATGAGATTTTTAGCTAAAACTCTGCGAGTAAATAAAATTCTTATGAAAAGTTTCTCAAAAATCTGTCGTTTGGAGTCGACTTTAAACTGTAGGTCCCGTCACTCGTGTATAAAATTAACACACACAACATAAGTGATGTGCACTGAAGAGGTAGTGAACAAGTACATATTTGCGCATTTGCTGTCGTTCAAATATTTGAATGCCTGCTCTATGTACCTGAATTGACTTAATCGAAACAGGTAAAAGTGTCTTTCGTTGTTAAAATATAATTAGTCATAATTTATATGATGGGAAAAAGTATTCAAAGATTCTCTTGCCGACCGAACTTTGATCGCAAAAAGTGCGAAGAATTAATGGCGACCATGATTAAAAAATATATTATGAAAATATTTGTTCAAAAGTGAATGGTTTAAAGCAAAATGTTCGGCAGATTGCTGGATTGTAAATCACCCTACCTAAACCTTACTTCACTAACTTATTTATGAAAGTTATATTTGGCTTTTAGTAACTGCTGACATAATACTCGTAAAATTAATTCATTTAGAAAATTGAAGAAAGTATACCCTAGGAAGACAGACATTTTGCAAGAAAAAATTTAAAGAAAATGTTACAATAGCAATGAAAATTTACAGGTTATACTATAAACAGAAATTACACAAACAAATATGTAAAGGGTCCGCCAAATAACTTTTTTTTTTTTGAAAATGCTTAAAAGAAAAAACTACTGAATATTTTCTCAAATTTCTTTTTTTATTTGAAAGTACAATCCTTCCGGTTAATAATGGAAAATAATTTCATTCAAATGGCTGCCTCGGCTGGCCATGCAGTAGCCTACACGATGGGTCCAATTTTTAATTAATTATGCCTCTGGACCAAAATCCACACCAAACAGTGACTCGTTTTGGGTGCGTCGGCTTTTCAATGTATGCGTGCGGGTTTTCTGTGCCCCAAATGCGACAATTTTGCTTGTTTACATACCAGCCTAGATCAAAATGAGCTTCATGCTGCTGCGGAGCTGACGGTGCTTCTCTTCTTCCAAAATCCGTACGCAATTTTCGCACACATTTTGCAACATTACCATGATTTTCAAAGTAATGTCGCAATATTTCCCAGCGTTGTTCAAGCGTATACACAACCATATTCGTTCAGCGGAAGGATAAAACTAATTATCTGTCAAATCAGACATGAGCTAACTGTTACCATTCACGAAATAAGCACTAGTTGAAAAAAAACGTTAGATGGCGGATCCTATACTTAGAAAATTAAGAAAATGGAACAATACAAATTTCCGAAAGGCAACAACAACACTTAAAGGATGATCGCGATGTTATCAAAATAGATAATATATATTAATATATTTTATTATAGGCTGTAATCCTGACTGAAGGGTTGTAATGACCAATTATGTATGTATGATATCGACCCCTCCATTCTAAGTACACTTAGAACGTTTTTAATGTTTTTGCATTTTTAAATTCTACGTTCTCTAACTTAAATACTGTCAAAATTTGGCTAAGATGCGCCGATCCATTCCGAAGTTATAGGGAAAAATCTACTTAGAATACACATATAGTTGTATGGCGCGTGAAAACTTTGAGAGCTCATAACTCAAACCACACTTTTTCGACTTAGAATGTTATAGAACGGAGACGTCGATATATAAAAAAAAACGACGAAGGACGCTGCCACACAAACTGTTGTGAATAGTCAGTCAATGTTGACACGTGTGCCCGCATTGTTAGCGCAGTCAGTTAGAATGTGTTGTTATTTAAATAATAAAATTAATAAAGGATTTAAATTATGAGGATAAAAATTAAATATAAATATATACATATATAATTATGTATACATATATTGCTCACTACAGCCCTTCAGACAGGATTACGACCAAGCACAACACTTATATTGTATGTGTAAATTTTATTCATAAGTGACGGGAAGAGGAGGAAATGCGACTAAAGTCAATATATGAGCAGGATAATGAAACATACAGCTAAATGAATGAAAGAGTTGTTTGTTAGTAAAAAGATAAGAAAACAATGAATTAGAGAGACTATTTAAACATTCTAAAGAACAAATTCATCAAAAGTTCGGAAGAACTAAAAATTTCTAATGGTCATTACTTCCAACAAGTCAATGAACCCAATCATACGGCTGCTAATGGGAACATGTGATTTGCCTACCATAGTCCCCACAGGCTTAATACTCTTGCACAAAGTTCCGATATGACTCTAAGAGATTATTTAGGAGCTTATTTGGAAGAAAGGTTACGTAGTTGCTAAACCTCAAACAAATGTTAACCGAAATTCTTGCTCATGAGTGCATGGCGGCAAATATCACCAGAAAACACTAAACAAAACCGGTATATTCAATGCCAAATATGTTAAATGGTGTGCTTGACCTTGGGAATATCCTACTGAATATAAGGAATAACATTTTTATATATTAGGCCTCTGAAGTTGAAATTTACTCTGAGTTCTTGTTACACACTTTTGCGGTGCTCAAATAAGAAGTCAGCGGAAACTTTTCTGATGTTTTACAAATCGTTTTTGTTTCATAATAAAACAGAAATAAATTAATATAACAAGTATAAAAACTTTTATTATTTATACGAACTTTTGCTACAAATGCATGAAATTTCTAAAATGTATTGCCGTACTAAGACTTTTGCTGTCCACTGTATATAATTTTTGAATTCACGGGAAATAAACGTGTTACAAAATTCAAAAACGTAACAATATGTTCAAACAAGTTTTACAAGGCAGTTTTTGTTTATCAATTCAACTTTGTATGAAAAATATAATCTATTCGAGTTTGTCCGTACAAAATATTAAATTAAACCAAATCGAGCTGAGGGTTGTTAGTTTCTCTCTCTCTCTCTCTAGAATAGAGCTGTTAAACTACAAATGGTTACGTTTTTATCCTTTTAAAAACGCTTAAAATATGAGTTCGTATATTGCAAATAAAAATAAATTTGTGTTAAGTCTTGCCTGCTTTGGCTTGCCTTAGCGAAATTTCTATAAATGTAAACATTTTGTTTACGTTATTCTTGTTTGTGTATTTTGTTTACGTTGTCCTTGCAGTCTTGTTGTTGATTGTTTGTTTACTTGTTCATCCCTTTTTATACTGAAGTTGTTACTATATTTTTTGTTTATTCGTTGATCATGTAAACAAGTACATTGTCTTTTTTTGTAGCTTTTGTTTATTATTTTAATGTTAAACGATAACACAATATAAAAAAAATCCAGTTCTCATGTCACAAACCTTTTAATTGTGAACTTGTATGCAATACGCAATTCAATCCTTTGGAATGTAACAGGACTCAGTAGTTAATTTTTACTGTTTTTCGTTTTTAAATTTAGTGATTCTTATAGATAAGTCTAAAAGGAAGAAAATCAAAAATTATTAATGTCGTTATTAACTTAACTAACTTAAGAATAAATTATAGAAATTTTCTATCGGTAATAGTGTCGCTGAATAAGACGTGCTCTTAAACTAAAATCCAATGAGTTCTGAAGTTATGCTAACGTTGAAAGAAAGTGTTTTTTTGGTAATTCTATTTGTATTTAGAACCATTACCGTTATGATTATGTTGCATTCAAATCCAACATAAATACACAGAAACCTGAACATCCCAGAAATGTGAATTAATACATTAAGGGCTATTATTACAACTTGCCGTTAAACTTGGGTTTAGTAGTTTAGTTTAGTACCTTTAGCTAAAGGGAACTGTAAAGTTATCTTTAACTTATTTTCGTTATTACAACTTACAGATAAAATAAAAATAACTGTTTTCAAAAATATGGCAGTGCTGGAGCAATGTCGATAAAACTGCTCAATTAAACAAGTTTTTCTAAACGCAGTGACAACGAGGGGCCTCTTTTTTTGTTGTTGTGTTTCCTCATTTTGGTTATATTTGAAGTTGCCATATTGAAAATAATATATAATATGGCAAGTTCTAACATAAACTTAACTTTAAAAGTTACCAGTACATTTAATTCACAAATTTTGGGAACTTGGCATTATTGGCAGACAATTTGAATTGTACCAACTGCAATAATTCAATCTAACAAGAAGTGATTATATACATAAGTATGTACATATGTAAATAAAGACGGTTTTTCATAGTGAATTTTAATAAGTCTTCTGTAAAACCTAAAGCTTTCAATTAAAATGAAAAGGCTTTCTCCGAAGAAAAGTAAAATTGGGAGAGAAAATGAAAGAGCAGCTTTACAACGCCTACGAGTGTGGTTGGTGCTCTATAAATTGGCAAACTATTGAAATCTCAGAAATACTTTTTGGTAATATTTGCTGTCCCTCTCAAGTTTCGACAGTAATTGTCAAATTCCGTTTCATCTCTGTATACTCGTGGATCAATAGGTCTTTATAAATATACACACATACATAACATAATTGGCCATTACAATCCTTCGTCAGGATTACGGCCTAGCTTCTCAACACCACTCATGTTGTGTGCGTTAATTTTATACATGAGTGGCGGGACCTACAGTTTAAAGTCGACTCCGAACGACAGATTTTTTGAGAAGCTTTTCATGGCAATTTTTACTCTCAGAGTTTTTGCCAGAAATCTGCTGAGAGGAAGTCGCCGAAGAAATATAATATAAGTTCACGTTTTCGTAGACTATATTTTAAAAAGATACAAACACTACCATACCATAAACAATTATAATGTAATTTTGTAAGCTTAAACGATTTTATATGACTTTCCTTAAATTTTGTATTTACATCTTTCTAGATCTTTGATAGCTTAAAGTTGTATTAATATTTGATTTCCATATTTTATATATAGTCTCATGGTTCTTCTAGGCGGAAAAAATTAAATTAAAATGTTATTGAAATTGAATTTTAATATTATAATCGCCACTATTTTATTAACAAAATATTGATTTTTTTCCTTCGCTGTAAAACTATTTCCGTGCACTGTTTATTTTAATTTGAAAACAAACGAAACAAAAAGAAGAAAATAACATTTTCAATGCGATTTTTTACTTATTCGTCTCCAGTTCTCTAATATACAATCCATACATATGTACGTACATGCATGCAAGTGTATTTTGTTAAATTTCTTGTCTATAAAATATGAATTTATATTCTGTTCTGTTTTATATACATATAAAACAACAAAACAAAAAAATAATCATAATAAATATATCATCTTATAAAGTATGATGGTCTTCCCTCATATGGACGAGAGGAAAGTCAATAATGCACCAGAACCAATTTTATTTTTTTATTTTTTTTTTAAAGATGAAAAATTATATAATTCGATACGATGTGAAATAGGTGTTTAAATATCTGCGATAGTTTCGACAAACGACGAAATGCAAAACTGCATAAGATACTGAAATTTCGTTTGAGTTTGTGTAATTTTACTTTTCCGGTTGTTGGAGGTACGACTACAGCTGACAGGAAAAATATCTGGGAAATTTGCCAATTACGTATTACATATTTATTCAAACAAACAGACATGAATGGATAATAAATTTTATAATGCTGCCTAAATCAGCAGATAATCAAAAACATATTGTACTTGATCAATACGGCTCTGGTACGCAGTGAAACTCACTAGTAATGCATTTACTTGTTTATGAGTAGAACTCAGCTAAACAGCAAGATAAACAAATTATGTAAGGAAAGTTAATTTTAAAGAAAATTAGGGGAGTTGAAACACTTTGAGGTGTATTCCATCCAAGTTTTAAATTAAACTACAATTGTTATGGCTGAAATAGTTAAACAATTCTATTACAATTCTATGCTTGATACATTTGAATGTTGTATTTAATTCAAAACAGATTTGTATCGTGCATGTTGTATTGAATACACTTTTTGTTTGTGAACGCTGAATGATATGCTGTATTGTGTATTTCGTATTCCAAACGTCAAAAAACGATAAGAAGAAGAAGACCAGTATTCATAATTTGAATTTGATTGAATATTACGGAAAAAAGTAAATCACTTAATTATCTGTACGAACAATTATAGTCTTGAAATGTTAATTGTTGACTCAAGTTACATAGAAAATTTTTGGTATTTTTATTATTCTTCTTGATTACTGGCATTTACATACACTGATAGCACGAAACCAATATAACTTTCAAAAACATATGAAAAAAATGTGTATAAGTGTATCGGATTTTTATATGAAAATTATCAACCACAAGCATACACTGTTGTATATTCGTCCAATAATACAATGAACACAACGATACAAGGGCTTGTGTGAATTGCCCAATTAAGTTTATGTGCTCAACGAATACAATTCAGTTCGAGTGTATTATTATTATTGTCGTGAAGAGGTGTCATATTATTACGCACATACGCTCTATTGTTCTGCATTCAATCTATATAGTGAATGCCTATAATGTTTACTCTTTTAGGGCAATAGGTTTGCCCTGACAAACTTCAGGACACTATTAGAAGTTAACAAGGATAATTCCCTGTCCAATGCATGATATGCAAACACAGGTTCACAAGTGATTCATTCTCGTTATTGACAGTTTGAGTCTTGTCAACAGGCTGATTACCAATCTCAGTACATTCCTGGAAAGTTTGATGCATGAGTTAAATCTCTTCTTATTGTAATTTCCTAACAAAATTTTTGATTGCTTCAAACTCATTTGGTTTGTGAAGAGCCTTTGCTACTCCAACCAAATATCCACTCTAGCACATATTTGTCTCCCGGTCATAGAAAGGTTCTGGTCCTATCAGTGGCGCAAATGTTCTCCTCTTTCTAAGATCATCTGCCTGCTTATTGCTGTGAATTCCCACTTAATCTGGTAGTCAGAAAAGAATAACTGTGTTTTTCATACTGAGCTGATTCAGACGGTCTTATACTGTCTTCGATTCAATCTCATAACAGCTGAGTGTTCGGATGATGGTTTAAGTGTCAGAGAGTATTGTAAAGTATTGTTTCTCTTTAAGATTAATACATCTTTTACTAGCATAGATTTCCACTTGGAAGAAATCCGCTGGTTTCCCTAAGGACTTGGAATATGTCATTCTTCTGTTTCTGTACCGTTCTTGACTGATACGTATGCCACAAAATTATTCCACTTTTCAAAGAGTATATAGCTTCAAGATTATTCCACTCAGTTTTGTAGAGTATTATTGAGAACATTTCCTAAAATCATAGAGTTTACTAGTTCCGAGCAGAAGATGTTTAAGAAGAAGTTGTTAGCTATTTGATTCTTTAGAGCCCGAAGTTATGTCAGACTTGTCTATCATAGATCCAACCATAGCCTCCTAGCCTTTTTATCTTGTCCAACTCCATTGGAGTTATTTTCGAATATGTTTCGAATATGAACGAAATATTAAATTGCGAATTCATGATTTTCACGCCAAATACATAGAGCTGACCTCTATAGGAATCCATTTAATTGCTTGAAATTACTTATTTCATTAAAAACTAATTAATGTTAATAGTTCTGTTTATTAGCAACATATTTGAACTTGAAGCATTTATTTTGATTTGTTCAGCAGTTCGTCGGATTTATGCAAATTTTTCAATTCTTGTCTAAATTTATTCACGCTTAAGTTATGGATTACACGTTCAAGATGAATGAATTTGTAAAAAATATTCATAAATTTTGTTTACAATTTCGAACTTGTTTTACTTTCTTCAAATTCGCTTAGAACAGAAACAATAACAATTATAAGACAAAATAAGTTGTTTTAATTAGACCAAGTAATTAATTACGTACATACATTTCATTTTTATATAAAATATCATATTCATATTTACTGTATCTCTCAATTTATTTTTGTTATTGTTTTTGTCGCTGCTTTTAATAACAAATAATCAACAATAAAAAATGTAAATCGTAAAATGTTTTTCTCATATGCAGCCCAATAATTTATTATAAAGACTAATCTTTACACATGGAGAAATTATTCGAATTTATGCATCATTAACTGGCAATGAAATAAATTTAAAATGCATATGAATAGAAATATTTTGAATACGATAAATAATACATACATGGGCAATTTACACGACGTTGTATCTTGTATGTTGTCTTGAATACACTTTTTGTTTGTTTGTAAACACTCAGTGTATTGTGTGTTTTATATTCTAAACGTCAAAAACCATTAAGAAGAAGAATACTATCAGTATTCATAATATGATTTTAAAGCAACAAAAATAAAAATATTATGAAAAAATTAAATTATTTAATTATCTGTGCGAACGATATAATTTTGAGATGTTAATGGTTGACTCCATTACATAGAAATTATTTTGTATTTTTATTCTTCTTCTTAATCACTGACATTTACATAATCTGGTAACGTAAAACCATACAATGTTTTAAAAACATATGAAAACATATGTATAAGTGTATTGGATTTTTATATGAAAATTCAACTACAAACATATACCACTGTGTATTCATCCAACAATACACTCAATCCAATTGGGCACTTCGCACAAGCCATTGTAACGTTGTATTGAGTGTATTGTTGGACGAACATACAACAGTGTATGCTTGTTGTTGATAATTTTCATATACAAATCTGCTACACTTATACACATTTTTTCATATATTTTTGGAAGTTGTATTGGTTTCGTGCTATCAGTTTATGTAAATGCCAGTTATCAAGAAAAAGAAAAAAATATTAAATATCTTCTACTATATAACTTGAGTCAAGAATTAGCATACATATCAAAATTATATTGTTCGCACAGATATTATTATTATTATTAATTATCTCTTTTATATTTAAATAAAACATAATATTATTATAACATTTTTGGTAATCTTCTTATAGCTTTTTGACGTTTGGAATACGAAATATACAATACAGCATAGCATTGAGCGTTCACAAACAAAAAGTGTATTCAATACACAATACAAAGTCGTGTGAATTGGCCAAATGATACAAGGACTTTTGTAAATTGCCCATTAGAATATAATTTAATTACTTTATGTACTATTTATTTTCAATTTTAAAAAATTGCCTTAAACTTCCAATGTGTGTGTATATACTATTGTCAAGTTATTTGGTAAATTTTTTTCATCTTTTTTTGTATAAGAAATATAAGAGGGTGCCCTAGTGGGTAGTGTGTTAGGCTATTAGCTTGAGTGTTGTAGGTTGTAGTCGCCGTAGTCTAGTAAGTCTAGTAATTAGACGTGAGGCTTCGGTTCAAACCCCAGGTCGGACATCAAACCGAAAATATGTGAAAATCTTTTTGTTCGACGACCTCCCCTCAGCTGATTTCTCACAAAAACTCTGAGAGATTGAAATCAACGTTAAACTGTAGGTCCCGTCAGTCATGTATAAAATTAAAGCGCACAACATCAGTGGTGTGAGAAGTTAGGTCGTATTCCTGACTAAATTTCCACCAGAAACTCTGGTCTGTTACACTATACCGAGAATAAGGTCTAAGGCATTCAGCTTGTAATAATTACAAATAATTGAATTGTATTGTAATTAAAAATTAAATAAATAACATAAAAACCGTTAGACATAAGTTGAATTTAAAATTGATTACTTTAATCCAAAATTACATACAGAATTTAAATACCTTAATTTCTTGAAAAACAATGAAATGATTTTGATGAAAAGAAATTATTCATTTGCTTCCATGAAACGTTTCCATTACTTATATTGTTAGCCAATGTTTGCACGATCTTTCCAGCTAAATCTTATTAAGAAGTAAAATTTTCATTCAAATTTTCCTTTTTTCGATTAAACTGAAAAAAAGGAAATACATATAATTAAAATGGCTTCCTTTTTAAGCGCACAGTAAAGGTTATTTGGCAGAAATGATTTGCTTTTTGACTACAGCCGCTGGAAAATGAAAGGCTAGGACAAGGCGAAATTTAATGACGTTAAATTTATTGAATGGAAAATTCAGATTTCAATTGTATATGTATATGAATTTATCGATTGTTTAATGAAAATTATGGAAAATGCAGAAATTTTTAATTATTTTCACGTTGCTTAGCAAGTATTTATTTTCTTACCTTCGTTTTTGTGGAAAAATTTTCTAGTCTTTATACACAATCGATTTGGAAATAAATATTAAGTACCTCGCACACACACTTGTATACATATATGTTTATATATATGTATATACATACTTATGCTCACACAAAAGAAAAATATTTTAATGTATTTATTCATTTTCATTTTATTTAAAATAAATATATGTACATACACGGATAAACAAAATATAGTGAGAAAGAAAATTAAACTCAATATTTGAAAAATTACATCGATCGACAAGATTTTTAAGTCAAAAACCAAACCCTTGTACACTTTTCTTAAGGTTTTTGGTGTTTTGAATTTGAAAGCGACCTCATAATTGTTCCATCACCTTTGGTGTTTGGCATATCCTATCCTAAATGTGCAATAAACTAATATTTTTGATTATCTTTTAGTGGATATAACGTAGCGAATTATGTACAGTGAGCGCCATAAGAGTCTCAACGCCTACTATAATTTTAAATTTGCTATTATGTCCTTAAGTATAAAGAAAGTTCCTTTGTCATGAATTGTTGTTTTTGTTTTAACATTTTATAAGTAATAAATAAACGTTCTTATTTTTGGAAATTTATTCGACTATTCTCATTTACATTTCTCGCTATCCTAAGAAAATTAATTATTTATTTATTTATTTATTTATTAATTACAATACAATTACAAATTATATTCTAATTTTATACGAGCGGAGTAACTTGACCATATGCTCGGTGTAGTGTCACAGACCAGAGTCTGGTGGGAATCGAACCCACGACCCTCGCGCTAATAAGAAAATTAATTATTTCAGTGGTGTTTACTCACTTTTGGCGCTCACTGTATATCTGTTCTGAAATCTTATTGCAGCATCTGAAAGTCCTAATCCTGTACTTTAGCATTTTAGTGCAAGCCATACAAAAGTAATGCGGTACGATATTTTTAATTTAACGACATACATACATACATACATACATACATTCATAATTGGTCATCACAACCCTTGAGTCAGAATTTCGACTAAGTTTCTCATACCACTTAAGTTGTCTGTGTTAAATTTTTACACTAGTGGCTGGACTTAAAGTTTAAAGTCGATTCCGAACGAAACATTTTTTGAAAAACTTTACATTGGAATTTTTATTTGCTCTCAGGGTTTTTACCAGAAATCTGTCGCCTGAGAGGATGTTTTTATATTTTCATTTTGATGTCTGACCTGGGGTTTGAACCGTGGCCTTACGTCTAATAAGCCAGTACACAACCTACTAGCCTATGGCGACTTTAATGATATCCCAGAGACAAAAAGACTGACATAAAAATTAAAGAAAAGTTTCGTATGGTAATTAATATTCGAGAAGCTGCATCAAAATTTTAGAAAAAAAAAAATTAATTGGCGACGCAATATCCAAATATATTCAAAATTCTTCGTTTTTATGTTAAGAAATCTCTGAGTGCTCGGGCTCCGCACACTAAAAACCTTTAACTCCACCGAATATAAAGTCTAAGGTCAGCAATGAATCGTTTTTTCGCTACTCACAAGTACTCATGAAATTTTGAGTCTGAGTGAGTCAACAGTATTGAAATTCAACTACTTTGATTCATTCGTACTCAGTACAACATTGATTTATAAGTACAGGTTGCAATGAGTATGAGTATATAATTTAGAAAAATACTCATAATACTCATAAATGATTTGACTGATTCGAATAATTTATCAAAATTTACAGTCTAAGTTGTTTTGCATTTACAAAAAAAGACGAAAGAAAAAGACAAAGACAGCAAGCAAAGCACACACAACCTTCCAGTGAGTATTGCAGTGTTCGTATGCGAATCATACTTATTTTGTGATACTTGTAAATGTAGAGGAGAGTCTAAATCAGCAACATCATGCGTATTGTTAAGTATGAGTACGATGAGTACTTCAAACTTTGAATATGAGTAGTATGAGTATGATATTAACATAGGAAATTATGAGTATGATTCGAATCTACTCATCTTTTTGAATACTCTGATCCAAATATAGTTAAAAACCGAGTTTTCTTGGTTTTTATGTTAAGAAATCTCTGAGTGCTCGGACTTAGCACACCAAACATCTTTAACTACACCGAGCATAAGGTCTACGTTATAAATATAATAGAATTCGTAATTGTATTCTAATAAAAAAAATATGGGTAAAACTATTTCAAAATTACTTCATAAATTTTGAAACAAGAATTTTCTTACTCGCTTTGTAGGGTAGATTTTGTAGGTTTAAATCCATTGGGAACATTAACAGCTAATCAGTGCTATTGTAGCATTCAAAATATTTGGTTATATTAAGAGGAAAACATTTGACCAATTCACACGACGTTGTACCGTGTATGTTGTATTGAATACACTTGGTTGCTTGTGAACGCTCAATGCTATGCTATATTGTGTATTTCGTATTCCAAATGTCTTCTTCTTATTCTTCTTCATAAGTTTTGGCATTCAAATTATTTTATTGCACGAAACCAACACAACTTTTTAAAAACATATGAAAACATTTTTTTGCATTTACACCAGTGTTCGAAAAAATACTCTAAGGTACGCAACGTTTATATACTGTACTGAATGACGTGGGTAAAAAACACAAGCACATTCACTACAACGAGAGCAAAACTCTTCGTTTCTAATGTTTGTGAACATGTACGCAAATTCGAACATAACGTACTGAACTTGTACTGTTTCTGTACAATGTATGCTAAAAAGATCAATACACAACGAAAAAAATTGGGTTTTAGTGAACTTTTTTGAGTACACTAACATTTTTAGTGTACGCGAGAGTTTATGTTCAACTGTTGCGTACATGTTGTGTACGTAATGTGTTTGCGTACGAGTTCACAAACACTTAAATGAAAGTTAAAAGTATTTTATCAGTTGCGTACAAAATGGTTAGTGTATAGTATTTTTCGAACACTGATTTACACAATTTGATAGCACGAAACCATTACAACTTCCAAAAACATACGAAAAAAATGTAAGTAAATGTATAAGTGTACCGAATTTTTACATGCAAATTATCAACAATAAGCATACACTGTTGTATATTCGTCCAACAATACACCTCAATACGACGATACAGCGGCTTGTGTGAATTGACCAAGTGTATATTCACATATTGTATGTATGTATGTATATTAAACACTTACAATAAATGCCTACACCAATATACTATATCGAATACATGGGCATATTCCCCCAAACGTGTAAAATATGTAACCAAAGTATGGGAAAACCGAAGATTTATGTGAAATGTTTTAAATATACTTAAACTTTTGGAATCCATTTCCTCCAATTGGGGGATATATGTATGTAGGTCAACTTTAATGGTTTGAAGTAAAACTGTTTTGATATTTGATTGTAACATGTAACATGTAACATATGAATTAATTAATCTTTTAATTAAATTTGTTAAGTAGCTCTTTTTACTCCGCAAAACCTTTACTTAAAAATTAAAAAAAAAAAAAAACAAAATATTGTCGAATTATACGTTCAAAATATTTGAATTCAGCGCTATTCACAAAGAAAACTCGAATTATTATTTTGCAGAATATTTCTTTTCTTTTCTTTTAATTTTTTTTTTTTTTTTTTTTTGAAATATTTCCAGTTTTTATTTATTTATTTTCTCTGTTTAGCTTTTAATCGAAATTGAACATCTACAAAACAACAACAACAACAATAATAATAATAATTTTAATAGTAATAAGAAAAAAGAAACAAAATAAACAGAGACCAATCATTGAAATATTATTGTGCTATTTATTGGAAGTAAAAAATAAAATAAAAAAAAGAAAAACAAAACAACATCTCATTTGAAATGTGAAAAGAGAGAAAATAGATTTGAAACAGATATAAAAGGCAAAATTAAATACATACTTGTATAAAATATAAACAAATAAATATTGTATATGAAACATAGAGAAAGAAGTAAATTGAATAAAACAAATGCAAAATTATTCATTGGTAACCTGCGAGAATGAATTGAATTGTTATTATTTCAACAATTAATGGCAGACATCAAGTGTGCATACCCATTAGAATTTGCAACAACACATGATTATTTCATTGACGCTGACTACGCTGTACTCATCCTAGCGGCTTTCATAAACATTGCTACTGATTCGATTATTATTGGAATTTTTATTGCCACGTTTTTATTTAATAATCCAAAGGAAGCACACGTTTCAAATAAACGGAACTACAGTATCCTTGGTGAACTATCCCTGTGTTAGTATTATTCCTTGACATCTGCTTAAAGAACCAACTACAAGTTCGTTAAAGAACCACAACCACAACAAGGAGTTATAAATAATCGAAATTCATTACAAGACCTCTTACATTTTATGACTCCTCTGCTGATGCTGCATTGCCTGCCACTTTGTATTGTTCCTGCTTAAGCCAATTACAACAATAAAATAATAACAGCACAACAACAAAACAACAAGTATAACGAGCGATTGTTTGGTAAGTAAATATTTTTATTCTTGGCAATGAAAATTCTAAAATTGACTTAATTGCGATCAAAAATTATGTATTTTCTTCACTTTCAAAGGGTTTGTATTTATGGCGGAAGAAAAAGAGAAGTCACAGAAATCTTAAAAACAATAGAAATAAATAAATAAATATATAGAAAGAAAAAAAAAAGAAAACAATTAAATACCGACCGATAAATAAATTGTTTCGTTTTTTATTGTTGTATTTTAATTATTGCTTAAATAATTAAAATTGTTCTGTTCGCTTAAAATAATTTAAAAAACATTAACATCAAATATTTTCTTTACACTTGATCTCTGTTTTATTGCCATACATTTCGATTTTCTTTTCGCTTTGTTTTGTGTATATTTTTTTTGCCTTGTTTTTATCAATAAAAACATTCATATGCACATACATACATACGAATATATTCATTATTTTAATTGAAAGCAAAAGTTTTCTTAATTTTAAAAGCGTTTACACCTCATGCGTTTTCACACAAACAAACCAAATACCATACATTTTTGCAACACTATTTCCAAAAACAAAAGGTTTTTTTCTTTCGTTTGCCCGGGGATATCACGATCGATTTTTGTTTTTCCATTTTTACTAACACAGAGATTTTCACTCAATTGCTTTCAATTGAGCGTTTCGATATTCGTTTAACAAAATATATTCATACATATGTAAAGTTCTGCCGCAATATGTTGTTGTTCACTTAAAGAATACATCTTGAAAACGAAAATTGATACAAAGTTAATTTCACAATATGTACAGCCTATGTCATAGCTATCATTGTCAGTAAATTTTGACAACCAGTATTTGTGCAAAAACTAAATGAAAATATCAAATAATGAATCAAACTCGCCCTTTTTTGTTATTGTGTTGGTAAAGTCGCCGTAGCCTAGTAGGTAGTGTGTTGGCTTGTTACACGTAAGGCCACGGTTCAAACCCCAGGACAGACATCAAAACGAAATATGAAAAAAAATATATATTTCTTCGGTGGCTTCCTCTCAGCAGATTTCTGTCAAAAACTCTGAAAGTAAACAAACCTGCCATGCAAAAGTTTCTCAAAAAATGTGTCGTTCGGAGTCGACTTTAAGCTGTTGGTCCCGACGATCATGTATAAAATTAACGCACACAACATAAATGGTGTGAGAAGCTTGGTCGAAATCCTCACTAGAGGGTTGTAGTGACCAATTACGTTACGTACGTTGGTAAGTAATACTCACAGGCCGAGATGAGCTTGAAGAATATCAAAATACGTTTAAATTCCAGTACCTGCTTTCTATAAATGTGGTCTCTTTTTCTTTACAACAACTATACAATATAGTTTGAAGGTACAATATTGATTTGTTGCTGTGCTAAGCAAAATAAATATTAGCAACACATATGAAAATTTTATCAGTTAAATTTCATGTGCAGCCATTCGCCATAATATTGCTCTCTAATATGTTATGCGTTGATATAGTAGGTCGGTAACCTTCCTTATTGTTTCCCTTAATCGGAAGTTTTCATTGAACATCTAATATTTAATTAAAATCCTCTATAAATCCCTAGTATTGCATGGTAAAACAAACAAAGCAAATAGTTTCAAATCGAGTACAATAGCGTAATTAAAAATCGTAAACTTTTAAAGAATTTAATAAATTTTGTAGGACTGATTAGAATTCTTAACCTAGCGGGCTTTAAAAGATGGAGAAGCCACATTTAGATAATTGTTAATGGTTTCCCTTTCAGCTGCGATATTTTCAGGCGACATTGATCGTCTTACTTTCTGATTTCAACGTTAGTTAGACTATTCAGATAATGAAGTACATCGACAATTCTACGAAATGTAGTTCTCGTGAATCCATCAACTTTCCGAGTAAAGTAGCACTTGAACTTGAAAACACCTTCAAGAAAATGAACGACCTACATACGATTTCTCAATTAATATTTATAAATATAAAAACTCTGTAATGAATGAAGATTTCGAAACTCTGTTAAATGCCATGTACATATGTAGTGTACATATGGCATGTATTTAAATTGAACATAAATTTGTTGAACTTTTAACATTAATCGTGGTTGATGTTCATTCTTTCTCTGCTATTATAACGTACATTTAACCTTTTGAGTATGGCTGTTCGCTAAAATGGTGAGGAAAATTTACCAAGAATTATTGTTCTTAAATGAGAAAGTCTCACCTTGAAATGTGATGTAGTATTGGAACAAAACCGTATAAAAGAATTTTGAAATGAAAAAATAGTTTAAATTCAAAAAGATGTAATAAAACTGAGAATAATCATGAATGAAAACACAAAAGTATAATACAATTTGTATAATTCCCCAAACAATGATGTTTATTAGACTTATTATGTATATATTAACAGATTAATTCAATCCCTAATATAAAATATTTATACAGGTGGATTACATACGTATTTCTTTATTATTTTACATTAAAGTTATTAAAATTATTCAAATTCCCTATTGACTTAAATGTTTCTTTACAAATTCAAGTCAATTCCTTGTTTTGGGTTCAATGTATTGCGTCTATTGATAATTCCTCAAACTGATAATGATATGTGGTGGGGTCAACAAGATTCTTCTCAAAAACTTTATCACAACATGCTAAATATTATGAATATTGAATGGATTCAAGTTTGTTTATGGCAGAACAACACAACCATGACGTATACAATTAACATTAATAGCAATTGTCTTAAGACAGCACCAAGTTTTTGAAATTAGTTTGTAATTTGTTGGTCTTAAATTCTTAACGTGTGAATAGACTTGGTTTTTAAGGAGACGCATGTCATTCACACTAATACAACAATAATAAGATATATAGTAAATAATATGGTAGGCTAGTAGTGCCCGTGCCCTAGCACAATTGAACTCACATGTATTCTTTTGCTCTTTCATTCAGTTGTCACTTAGCAAGCAAAGAATGCACATGCGTAGTGGGTATGTTTTTATTTTTTCAAGTGCACTGAAAGAAATTAAATTTGATTTGCGAAACATGCATTGAGTTTAGAAATTATATTGTTTGTCTGCAAACTGTAACTTGATTTTCATTAAATATTAAAACAAACGTATCCGATTTTAAGTGTGGATCCGATATTTAGATAGAAAATTAATAATTTTATTACACAATTGAACCTTTTTTTTCATTTTTTTGTAAAATGATATGTACTAAATAAACATATATACATACATACATACATAATTGGACATTAAAACCCTTATATTGTGTGTTTTAATTTTTATACATGAGTTGTGGGACCTACAGTTTAAAGTCAATTCAGAACGACATTTTTTTGAGGAACTTTTCATGGCAATTTTATTTACTCTCAGAGTTTTTGCCAGAAATCTGCTGAGAGGAAGTCGCCGAAGAAATATTTTTTCATATTTCGTTTAGTCTGACCTCACGTCTAATAAGATAATACACTAACTACTGTACTATGGCGATCAATTTAATCGAATATTTGCTTTACTTTCCTAAAATGGTTCCAACAATTTTTTGTGCGCATAAGAATTTGAGGTTAATAAGTGATATTTATTCGAATTGTTTTAGTTTTTTAAATTACATAAAATTTTTTTGTTTTACTTCTTATTGTAATCTTTCTTATTTTTTAATATTTTGAAACGTTATGATCTTTATGAAAATTATTTAAAATTAGTCACCCTTATATTATAAATAATAATTGTAAATAAAGTCAAATAACTTCGTATTTATTAAACTTTTTGCACAGTGCATTACTTGCTCACCCAGCAACTTAAGCACAGTATTTTGAGAGGACTCTTTCCCCTGATTGTTATTTTTTCTATATTTCAAAAGATCCCAACCGAATTTGTATCTGAAGATAGTGCATAAGATATTATACAATATTAGACTACATTTATATCTTCATCTTCTTTGTTCACTTTGCAGTATATTTATTATTATTGTCCTGCTGGTGCGCGCATCGAATTGGCATATTTTCATTCGATATAATGCTGCACGAAATTTCTAAGGATTACAACATAATCCCTTACTTACCAAATGACTTGTATATACACATAATAGCAGGATAATTACCTTCAAACTACAATATAACTCGATTTCTATTAAATACATTAATTTTTGCTAATAACCACTCTTATTATATCATTGGATACATAATACTGTGTTCTTGCATTTGTAAAGTTGTGACGGTTCACTAAATGTAAATATATTTGAGGCCAAGAGATACTCATTTAGTCTTTTCGAACAGCCTGTATAGCTCTCTTATATCCTTTGCTTATTTCATATCTTACCTTATTTTGTTTTTTTTTTTTTTAGAAGGTAGTGTAATACAATATAACAAAATAGCTGACTCAAGTTATAGCACAATAGATGCTCGTGTGCTTAATTAAGATTAACTGAATATATGCTGTATAGTGCGCTTTCTTCGCTAATTTACTCCTTAGAGATTATTTTATTCTTTCAATTCAAAACTTTAATATACATATGAATGTACACTTTTAAAACAAAAACTTATGCTTGAAAATCACTTCGATAAACGAACTTTTTCTGCTGATTCCAAGTATGAGTTGCAAAATTTAAGCAGATCATTGTTTTATTAATTCTCTGAGAGCCGCAAACTATTCATCTGTTTTCCTTTATTCTTATATTGTTAGTTTAGAAATGAAGCTTGTATACCAAATTGCCAACTTATGCCACATTACTCTTCATGTATATATTTTTATTTCATTTATGTTTTATTAACGTTTTCGAACATACCAATAAACATTAGATCGCGTATTAATTTTAATGTTCCCCTTACAAATTTGTATCAATAAATCTAATACAGTACAATATCTATGTACATATGTATCAGAGATCAGCAATGAGTATTCAAAAAGATGAGTAGATTCGAATCATACTCATAATTTCTGATACTTATAAGCATACATACTTTTTTTAATATCATACTCATACTATTCATATTCAAAGTTTGAAGTACTCATCTTACTTAACAATACGCATGATGTTGATGATTTCGACTCTCCTTTACTCAACATATACACGACTCACAAAATAAGTATGATTCGAGTACGAACACTATAATACTCACTAGAATTTTGTGTTTGCTTCGCTTGCTGTCTTTGTCTTTTTCTTTCTTCTGTTTTTGTAAATGCAACAACAACAAAGACTTTAAATTTTGATGAATGATTCGAATCACTCGAATCATTTATGAGTATTATAAGTATTTTTCTAAATTTATGAATCTGAATGAGTAGGCGTATGAATCAAACATATTTCGAATGTTGTGAGTTTGGTGTCAACGTTGTACTCATACTCATTGCAACCTGTACTTCAATGTACGTCAATGTTGTGTAATGAATCAGAGTAGTTGAATTTCAATACTGTTGACTTACTAATACTCAAAATTTCATGAGTACTTATGAGTAGAGAAAAAACGATTCTATGCTGATCTCTGGTGTGTATTATTAGAATTATTTTCAAATGTATGCATAAATATTTAAATACAATAAATGGTATAAAAAGAATTCATTCAAATTATTGATTTGCGTTGTTTAATGTATATAAACAAAGAGAAAAAAATTATAGAAAAAAGAAGAAAAAATTAATTAAAAAAAGAAATGCAAATTGCTACACCCGAAGATATTTGAACTGTAAATAATGTAAAGACATTGCATGAGGAGTATCAGACATTATGTAATTGCTTACTCAAATAAAAAACATAAAGAATAGTAAATATGTATGCATGTATTCAAGTGTGTATTGTAGAGAATTTTAATTCCTGATCTAAAAGACTTGAAACGTTTACATAGTGTTCTTAGTATAAAATTTAGTAATTTAATCAAAAACATGATATTATACGTTCACTTGTAGTTATGATTTACATTCATACACATTCGTATTGAAGGTTCTTTCACATTATTTTTCTTTGTATTCGTTTTTCTTCCAAATTTATTCCAAATAAATTTCTACGAAACGTAAAAACCAAAACAAAAAATCACAAACACTTTTTAAGGAAAGTAATTACAATAAGGAAATTACTTTTAATGAATGCTTATTATCAATTACTTTACAGAGATTTCTTTATGTTCTTTAATAAAATCTGTCGTCTTTTAAGTGTTTCGTTAAACTTGAAAAGCTTTACCATTTAAAATAGTCAAGGATTAAGACTCAAAACTCTTTGGATTTTCTAAAGGGGAGACCCTGATTTTTGGAAAAATATTAATTTCACTTTATCGTTTGACAAATGCACATTCTCACACTCACCATTGTTGATACGAGAATTGTCTTAATACAGTTAAGATCGCAAAAAATAGTATTATTTAGTGTGATTTAAAATAAATGAAACTTGTTATCATTTGTGCATTAAACTCCAGCTCAGACATCTTCATGAAAATGAAATATAAAAAAAAAACATTTCTTCGGCAAAAACACTGGGAGTAAATGAAGTTGCCATGAAAAGTTTCTCAAAATTATCTGTCGTTCGAAGTCGTCTTTATATAGCCGAAAGTCCATACCATCCGTTTCATGCGACCTTGCGTTACATGCGTATACTGTAAAAGTAGAATCAGTGTAGTTGTTTGTGACAAGTTACAGAAGAAAATGCATAGAATCATAGAATGCATCAAGTTTACTTTCTACTTTTCTATGCGACTCATGAATGGCTGAAATATATCAGCTATTTTATAGTACTAGAGATGACAAATTGTATTCTATTGTGAATGGTTTCGATAACTATGTTTATATAAATAATGCAATAATATTTTCGCATTTTTTTATTTGTATTATAAAAATATTAATAAAAACATATTTCATAATAAATTTTACTAATAATTTAAGAAGAAAATACATTAAAATACATTTTTAACACATTTATTTCATGAACAAAATTTGTATACACACATACATAATTGGACATTACAATCCTTCACTAAGGATTACGGCCTAGCTTCTCAACACCACTCATGTTGTGTGCGTTAATTTTATACATGAGTGGCGAGACCTACAGTTTAACGTCGACTCCGAACGACAGATTTTTTTTTTTTGAGAAGCTTTTCATGGCAATTTTTACTCTCAGAGTTTTTGCCAGAAATCTGCTGAGAGGAAGTCGCCGAAGAAATATTTTTTTTTCATATTTCGTTTTGATGTCTGACCTGGGATTCGAACTCGGGCCTTTCGTCTAATAAGCCAACACACTACCTACTAGACCATGGCGACTTCAATTATCGATTGTTTTTATGTACTGGGTGTCCATCGCCTTTGAATGTATTCAGTGGTGTTGTCGAGCCGGAACGCTCCGGAACTAAAGATGATTTCTGATAACGAGAATTGGCTGTTTTGAAAAAAAAATTGCTTATTTTTTTTTCTAATTTTTGACGAATTTTTATATGTATTTTTATAAACAAGGGTTTGAACCGAACCCGAACTGGAACGAACCGGCTTGTTTTTCCGAACCGTGAAACGGAGTCCGGAACGTTTTTTTCTGCTGAACCGGAACACGTTCCGGTAAAAAGAAAATTAGCACAACACCACTGAATGTATTAATTTGTAAACAAGAAAAATGGAGGATAAATTAACTGAAAATACTTGTCTTGTGTTCTTTTGAAGTCTTTCGTAGACCTTAGGAGCACAAAATATCAATATATGCATTGTGTATACCTTGCAATAAAAACCGCATAAAATGCAAGAATCGCGTGTAACGCAAGGTCGCATGAAATGGACGGCATGGACTTTCGGCTTACATGTTTACTTTCATATGACACTCACAGTATCCTTATAATTTCTCTCTTATACTAAGGATTCTATACTGAATGTGTGTGATGTTAGCTATGAAAACTATATTCTTTTTTTTACAGTAAATGTTATGTTAACAGATACTGTTCAGGTAAAAAAATTAAAAAACTTGGAAAATCGATAAAAAAAAGACACAAAAATAGTGATAGACTGGAGAAAAAAAAAATAAAGGAACACAAAGCTCAACGTTTGAATTCCACAAAAAAATATATGAAAATAACAATTTAGATATTGGAGACAATACACACATACATAGATACATAATTTTCGTTGCAGTCATTGTAAAAACAACGACGTAACTTTCATAGCTAACTTTACTCACATCTATATTGACTAGTCTCTCGATGTCTATAAGCCGTTAACATTTCTAATAAGAATTCTTCAAGATGCATAACCGGTCAACTAAGTAACAGTTTTTTTTGTATTCAAATAAAACCAATATTTTTTGGAAATTAAACTTCTATGACAAATACACCGTTATTATATAACATTAAAATGTGTAACATTTTCCTACACACAATAATTCTTTATTTACAAGTTTCTAAATTTATCTAATTATTAAATTAAAATAAAATGTATATCATACGCCTTCTACATGAATACAAACACACATTATAAGACCCCTTAGTTAGAATTAGGATCTAATTTATTGCTTCACTCATGCTATACTTGTTAGATTTATCAGAGCTCAAGCCAAAAGACTGCTGAGAGATGGCCGCCAAAAGAATTACATTTTTTTCACGTTTCTTTTTTCAATATTATCAGAGCTAAGGTTTACACTTGGATCGCTGGCCCAGTAAGCACCTACTAGAATATGGAAATAGACAACGATGACTTCTTCATATAAGAATGTATACATGTATACATGATTTAAATCTAAAATCAAAAATTCTTATGATAGAAAATTCATACCAAATTATTGAAGAAAATAACTTGCAGTTAACTAAAGGCAGGATTTTAAAGGGCAGATAACCTGATTTTCATTATTATGAGTAAAGGTGACCTTTGAGCTAAAGGGACGATTATCCTACCTTTAACTTTTAAAGTTCACTCTATCTTTGAACTTTCCATATTATGTATATATATTATTATATGGCAACTTTAAATATAAACATGAAAAATAAACGTTAATATGCATATAGTTTTTGAAATCAAAAAGGGATTTGGCGTATTCATTGTATTTATTTTAAAACCAGAAAGACAAAAATAAAAAAGTTAAACCTCAACACACAAATTTTATAAACAAAATGAATAAACATAACAAATAAGAAGCTTTGTTATCAACATTGCTCCGGCACTGCTATATTTTTGAAAGTTAACTTTATTTTATCGGTAAGTTGTAATAACCAAAATAAGTTAAAGGTGACTTTAAAGTTCACTTTAGCTAAAGTTACCTTTCACTAAACCTAACTTTAATCGCAAGTTGTAATAATGGCCTCAAATGTTGTTGCTTTAATAATAACAAAAAACATGTTTTAAAAGGTTTTCTTTTCTTCCAGCTGAAACCATTAAAAACACTCCATTGAGAAATTTGTGAGATTCTTATTTATCAAAATTTTTATTCTTATTATTCCAAAGTATACAATTAATTTCATAATTTATTTATGAAACCTGGGATTAATGATATTTTACAAAAACAAAAAAACCAATTTCTTTAAGCCTGCAAAGTTCTTATAATTCTCTAAGAAATTAATGGACGTTTTTTTCTACGATGCAACTGGTTTGGGATGTTTACGGGGGAATTATCATTTTTATTTGGATTTTATTTATGTGGTTCCACACACCACACATCAGTGAATTCTTAATCACATTCATCTTTAAGAAAAAAAAGGAAAATAAATGAACAACCTTATTTATGAGCTGTCGATAATGATGTACTTAGGAATTTAATTAAGTACACTTAGAGATTTATGTTCCAAAAAAAATAATTGGTCAATTCACACAAGCCTTTGTATCGTTGTATTCATTGTATTGTTGGAAGAACATACAACAGTGTATGATTGTTGTTGATAATTTTCATATAAAAATTCGATACACTCATACACATTTCTTTCCTATGATTTTGGAAGTTGTATTGGTTTCGTGCTATCAAATTGTGTGAATGAAAAAAATGTGTATATGTTTTTATATGTTGTGTTGGTTTCGGGCTATCAAATTGTGTGAATGCCACGAAATACACAATACGGCATAGCATTGAGCGTTCACGAACAAACAAATGTAGTCAATACAACATACAGCATACAAAGTTGTGTGAATTGCCCAAATAATTTACTTAACAAATAACGTAAAGTACTTTTTTAAATGGATTTAAAAGTACGTACATAAGTACATATGTATGTATATGATGAATGAAATGAATAATTTACATAGCAATGAAAACTATCAACTGACTTATCAAATTCCAATTTATATTCCAAATTCGTGGCTTTATATTGAAATAATTTGTGTTTTTGACTTTAAATCGTTTTAACAACAACTTTTAAGGTTCCATAGAACTAAAAGTTATTAAACACGTTTACAATACATTGCACAGATGGCATCATAAGATAACTGTTTATTATTTTCAGTGTATTCTCCTATGTATATGAC
This sequence comes from Sarcophaga rosellei, assembly GCA_930367235.1. NCBI lineage: Eukaryota > Metazoa > Arthropoda > Insecta > Diptera > Sarcophagidae > Sarcophaga > Sarcophaga rosellei. The sequence goes on along the minus strand of OV884021.1, from coordinate 47,780,072 downwards.
TAAGGAAAACCAAAATTTATTTTTATGTGCCCTTCAGAGAGAAAAGAACATAAACATCAAACAGCAAAATGCTTCTATATTACACCCTTTTATATACACATATAGTATTCATGACTGTGTTGTTCAAATATCGTTATCGTTTGTTATACATATATACTCGATGACAAAACAAATATCCCTAAAGAAAAAAACTCATTATTTTTACTCAATTGGTTTTGAACAACAACTGATGGTATTAAAATCTCTAAAGCAGAAATGCGTGTAGCGGAACAAAAATATTCACGATTTCATAAAAAGCATGAGTTCGGAAAATGAGAGACTTTTTCAAAGCCGAATCATGTACTTATGTACTTCTTCTATGCTTTAGTAGTTTTGATTTTTTAAATTCCTTTTTTAATTAAATGGGCGAACATTTTTCTTTCTCAAAAACAATATGAATGACACACATACATACATAGAGTAGCGAGCAAAAAAAATGCAACGCTAAGCCGATTGATCTTTATGTACGCCTCTTTCAAAAAAAAAAAAAGTACGGAAATTAAAATTTTTTTTTTATTTTATATGCTCCACAAAATTAGTTAACAAATGCAGGTTACAATATCAAATTTTTGCTATCCACTTATTTTTATTTTAATATTTAAGAAAAAATGGTTTCTTTGCGGGACGTTGCAAACAGTATGCACTCCAATGGAAATACCCATTTGCTCATTAGCAAATTTAGTAACGTCCACAGCTGTCATTCTTGGATCAGCTTTAACCAGTCTAATCATTTGGCGATCTTCGTGCTGGGTAAATTTTATTAGGCAACCGCTGCAAGACTTTCTTTTCACGCTATTTGTTGTTCGAAATTTAAACGCAATTCGGAACACCGTTGATTTGTTTATGCCGAAAATTTGCCCAGTTGATAATTGTTTCTAATGGTTAATAAATATTGTAAAAATTATTAACAAAAATTTTGTATAAATAAATTTTATCTACTTACTTTCACCAATAATTCACTGCGTTGCAATTTTTTGATCGCTACTGTATATATGTACATATATACATACATACATACATGTACATACATAGATATATATACATATACATAAGTACAGGTTGCAAAGAGTATGAGTACAACGTTGACATCAAACTCATAACATTCGAAATATTTTTGATTCACAAGCCTACTTATTCAGATTTATAAATTTAGAAAAATACTTGAATATGAATAGTATGAGTATGATATTAAAAAAAGTATGAATGCGTATAAGTATCAGAAATTATGAGTATGATTCGAATCTACTCATCTTTGTGAATACTCATTGCTGATCTCTGATACACATATGCATAACAAAATTGGTCGTTACAACCTTTCAGTCAGGATTTCGACCTAGGTTCTCTCTCCAACAAATGATAAATGAAGGATTTATTTGGAAATTAAATTTATTGCAGAAACTATTTCAGTAGACTTTGTCACAGTTATGATTTTTAAATTATTTCTTGCGCAACTATTTCAAAAATAAAGTTTTGTTTTTATAACCTTCAAGTCGTCAGCAAGACAGTTGTCGCCGTAAAATTATCGACACATTTCGGCGTCCTCGGAGGATTTTATTTGACAAGTATATTTAATCATTTAATACGTATTATAAGTTTCTATTTAATTAAATCGTATGTGAGGGTATTTATTTTAAGGTGAAATCTTGTGTATGTCGCAATCTTATCCATAATTAAATAATAATATGCCTTCTTATCATGAAACTCCTAGTTGTAGTAAAGGGTCTCCATAAATTTTCTATACTTCATTTCCTCATTTAATGTTTTAACGCCCAGTTGTCCTTAGCCGACTGCGCCTTTTTGTACCTCGCAGACTTCAGTTTCAGTCCGTCTTATCTTTTCCGCAGGGTGGCACCGACACAGTCTCCAACATCTTCAGCTGCTCCGCATCTTCGGATGCTCTCATTTTCTATGGAGAACAAGTTAGTTAGCCTGTATCCTGATTGTGATTCTCATGATGCTTTCTAAGGTTCCATTAATTCCGAATTGTTTTCTATCTATCGCCAATGACAGAATGTTGCCAAGAACAGTTATAAATAATATTGGAGACAGAAGATTGTTAAACTGAAGTTTTGAACTCTGCCATTACAAAGAACTCTTCATTTGAAGTTGTGGTATTACACTATTACAAGGCAGGTATATTTAGGGGCTAAACTTCAACGATGTAGCACATCCCAAATGCATGCATAAGCTATGCTATCTACAGCAATTTCACGCCTATAAAAGTTGACTTGTTAGATGATAATAAGAAGTTAGTTCAGCATTGCTAGAACTTTTGGAGGTATTGAGAGGAGTATTAATACAACTTTTTTTTCTTTTGTGAGACAAACACTCAAGCTATATATTATGTTCAAATATCGGACAGATGGTTACATGAAATTTTTTTTTCTTTTGTCATACTTTAATTTATAATTGGCCAATTCACACGACTTTGTATCGTGTATGTTGAATTGAATACACTTGGTTGTATTGTATTGTGTATTTCGTTTTCCAGATGTCTTCTCCTTATTCTTCTTCATAATTTTTGGCATTCAAATAATTTGATAGCCCGAATCCACACAACTTTTTAAAAACATAGGAAAACATATACAAATTTTTTTCATTCATACAATTTGATAGCATTAAACCAATACAACTTTTAAAAACATATGAAAAAATTGTGTATAAGTGTATCGGATTTTTAAATTAAAATTATCAACAGCAAGCATACACTGTTGTATATTCGTCCAATAATACACTTAATACAACGATACAACGGCTTGTTTGAATTGACCAAATATAATGTCAGACAAATTAATTAATTAATCAACTAACCCCCAGAGTTTATGATGGGAGTAGAACTCACAACCTGAACGCTAGCAACTTAGCACACTACCAACTAGAGAATCGTGCAGCAACTAGACTATGGAGAACCAGTTGTGTTTCTTCAGGATTCAGCTAAGATCCACTTACTTCAGCAACTGCTTAGTAGTCGCTGTGAATTTAGGAAGAGACAGTTTTAAAGCTTATTAAGTTTTAAGAGAATATTATCGTTTCTGTAAAAACAAAACAAAAAGAATTTTAGTGTGTGAAACACACAAAAGTTTAATAATGTCAACATTCTAAGTTAACGATACAGATTTATTTACTTTGGTAAATACTGATGTCTGCCAATGCCATTTTCATTTCCAAAAAAAATAGTTCAAGTATGCCAAATATGTTATCGTAAAGCAAACTTTATTTGCTTCCTATTTAATCCATTTTCATTACAGGGGGCGTATAAGTTTCTCCTCGTATAAGATTTCTTTGTTTATTCTTTGTGAGTGTTTGCCTTTGTTTCAGAATTACTTCCAATTGTTATTGTTTTTAAGGTTTATTTCATGAAATTCTGTGATTATCCTTTATTAGCTTTCATTGATATTCTTATTAGAATAGATTTAGGAATTATTTTCTGTTTCTGCCTTTCTATTGGATTTTTTATTGAATTTTTGTCGGTTTTCTTCTGTTCCATTTCCTCTGTTAGAAAACTAAAAAGGTTGTACCTTTTTTTTATTAATCTAATTTAAGCGCACTTTACTCCAAAAAAAAAAAAAAAAAACAAAAATGGAACACAGATTATTTTATTCGATTACTTATACAGATTTGTAGAAATGAAAGTCTGTTTGTTTGTTTGTTTTTTGGTCAATTCTATCCCTATTTTTCATTCATGTTGTGATTTTAATAAATCGACAGCATTGCGACATTTCGAGCGACATTGACCAACATTTTGGTGGCCTTCGTACTATCGTGTCTTGTTCAGAAAATAAAAATAAATGTGAAACACGCATACAAATAAAGGAATACATGAATACATACAAATAGACTCGTTTGAAGTCCACTCTTTTTGACCGTTTCAGTATAAACACTTGACTTTTTCGTAGTACAGAACCATTTATGTTTATTTCCTTTTTCCATTTAGTTTGATGTGTTGGGTTGGGGTTGGGATTGGGTTAGCTTTTGCTTTTGTTTTGGTTTTATTTGTGGGTCAACAAATTATGGCTGCAATTGTTGACTTTTGTTTGCCCAAACATTTCAGCTAAATAATCCAAATTATTTTTATAATATTCGTAGCTTAAGCGTGGATATTGCTTTGAGGGCGTAAACATTCCGCACGCATACTTTCAGTCACTTTAACTTCTTCTTTGGCATTCGTTTGCAAATTGGCATTAAATTTAGTCTCATTTGTAAAAGAAAATCACAACATTTCAATTGTAACGCTTTCAATTATTAAAGGATTTTTGTAATAAATTTACTACTAATTTTTGTTTTTGTTTTTTGCTTTTTCAAACAATCAACGTGATTGAAATTTGCCAACTAATATAATATTTCTCATAATATATAATAAGTATAATATTTGCTAACATGGAAAAAAATTACTTTTTCCCAGAACTCTCAATTCGCACAACCCCTTGTATCGTTGTATTGCGTGTATTGTTGGACGAATATACAATAGTGTATGCTCGTTTTTGATAATTTTCATATGTTTTTGGAAGTTTTATTGGTTTCGTGCTATCAGTTTATGTAAATGCTAGTAATCAAGAAGAAGAAGAAATGCAAAATATATTCTATGTAAATTGAGTCTACATAACTAACATATCAAAATGATAATTGTTCGTACAGATAATTAATTAATTTACTTTTTACTGTAATATTTTTCATTTTGTTGCTTGAAAATCAAATTATGAATATTGGTCTTCTTCTTTTTAACGCTTTTTGACGTTTGGAATACGAAATACACAATACAGCATTGAGCATTCACAAACAAAAAGTGTATTCAATACAACATACACGATACAAAGTCGTGTGAATTGGACAAATGTAATGTATGGCGTTCATCGTGCTACGCAGCCAATAGTGACTATTTTTGTTTTGTCTTTATTGAATAGTATCGACGTAAACTGTTGTCTTTAAGTTAATTTCAACAGAAAACACAAACAAACAGCCCTCTTAAGATCTTTTTCAACAGTTTGGATAACGTGCCTCCTTTTTCGTGATGTAAGTTTGGAGGGACGACTTTTGCCGACAGATTTAAAATAATTTTTCATTTCATGATTAAAAAACTTCTGTTTGTTAATTTAAAATTATCTGTAATAATAGATAGTTCGAAGAGTATCGTTACTTTTTATGTACGGTGACTTATTTTTTGTTTCTAAGTATTATAATTATTATCTGGTGTTTTTAACATAAAAATAAATATTTTTAATTAATCATATGGTAAGTTATGTGCTACAACAACTTAAAGATTGTGTAATTTCATGTTAATTACTTGATTTTATTATTTCGCTTCTCTGAAGTTTTTGTGAGATAAAATAATCAAAATATGAGAATTTTTTCTATAAGGTTTCATAATTTTATTTACATTTTATTGAAGTTTAGTATTGAATACCAGAGGACATCATACCACCATTTAGAAATGCGTTCCATGATCTGAAGCAAGAAGGATGTTAGTCTAATCGGACGAAAATTTTTTAGGGTCGCATAGCTGTCTTTTTCTTTGGTTTGGGTATGAATACTACTTTAAATGCTTGCATTAGTCAGCATCTTCAATAAAACTAATTGCTTTTATCGTAATAGTGAATCTCAGACGATGTTATACAAACAAGTAGGCTTTAAGGTCATATCATAGAATGGAGTTTTTAATACTCACAATTAATGATTTCAAATTTACATTTTTCAAATGTAGAAATATATAATCGGTATTAATCCATTGGAATATCAACTAATTTATTTAATACGTGTTAATATAATCGGTACTTTTCGAAAAAATTATTCCGATGTTGAGTAAGACCGAAACAACGCTATATAGATAGATCTATACAAAGATTAAGGAAATCGTCGTTTCCAATTTTAGTTAACTAATAAGGACTAAAGGATACAAACTTAAGTTCAGCATATTTTCCTGAAAAACTATTGTACACCCTCCGACATAATTTCACACCACACATTTGCCTGCTATGGCTGTATCTTCAAAGATCGAAAAATCTTTTGATAAAACTTATCGTAACGAAATACTTTGAAAAATTCTAAAACAATTCATTTCTAAAACATTTCATTTCTAAAACATTTCATTATTTCGCTTTATATATATATGAATATATGTATACATAATATAATTTAGATAATTAAAAAGTTTAAAAGTAAAAGATACTCTTAATGTTAAATAAACCTCACCTCTAAGAGATATTTTAAAAAATCTGAAGTTCCCTGTGAATACCCAAAAATCCATTTTTCTTTATTTTGGAAATAAAATGTGGCAACAATCAACGACAACTTCAAAAAATATATTTTCAAAATTATCAAAAAAAAAAAGAAGAAATTTTGCATAAATATTACAATTAAATCAATAATTAATATTAACAATATTAACAATATTTTCCTTTCTTATTCTTAAATACTAAGTTTCTCTTACAAATCATTTGCGTGCAAGACATTTTTCTGCAATAAAAATATGGTGAAATATTGTAAGTACATATATTAAATAGAATTTATACAATATTTTATGAGTACTGAATAGTATTCCAAAGATATTTTCTATACCATGTGCATTTAAATTAATTCGAATAAGTCTGTAATTCTACAACGTAACGTTGTAACGAAATTATCAATGGACGTTCCTCAGATAACGATAACAATGCCTGCAACAAGTGGGAACATGATTATTGTATCCATTTAGAGGCCATAAGGATATCGACATCTTACTATCGATAACTATGGTCTAAAAATTTCGTTCAAACATCTTTTTATGATATCTTAACGTAATAAATTTCAATGTACTACTCATACTTCCCCTATCCCTATTACTCTAAATTGATTAGTTTGATTATTCGAATCTTCATTGTGACCGCGATTAGTTGTTTCCTATATCATAAAAAGAAAAAGTTGTACAAATACTATCGAGATGTTTGAAATACTTTGTTCATAAATGTGCATTATTTTTAATAATTTTGATTAATATTAGTTTAATCAGACCAGAGGTCAGCAATGAATCGTTTTTTGCTACTCGTAAGTACTCATGAAATTTTCAGTATGAGTGAGTCAACAGTATTGAAATTCAACTACTCTGATTCATTCATACTCACTACATCATTAATTTATAAGTAGAGGTTGCAATGAGTATGAGTACAACGTTGACATTCAACTCATAATATTCCTACTCTTAAAAATACTTATAAATGATTCGAGTGATCCGAATCATTCCTCAAATTTTACAGTCTTAGTTGTTGCTGCATTTACAAAAAAAGAAGAAAGAAAAAGACAAAGACAGCAAGCAGAGCAAACATACAACCTTCTAGTGAGTATTGTAGTATTCGTACGCGAATCATACTTATTTTGTGATTCGTGTATATTTTGAGTTATGTAGAGTCGAAATCAACAACTTCATGCGTATTGTTAAGTATGAGTACGATGAGTACTTCAAACTTTGAATATGAATCGCAGTGTTGAAAAATTCAGTACTTTTGTACGTTTTTCAGTACTTTATCATTTCAAAAATACCTCAGTACCCCCGCTACAGTTTCAGTACTTTTTTTATTATTACATATTTTATGTCTTGCGCTTTTCAACTATTAATGTATTATTAGCAACACGTTCAACGCAATGCTAAAGTAGAACGAGGCTTTAGCTCCGGTTAGCCAAACGTCCGCGGAACGTACGTTCGTTTTTAGAATACGAAAAGCAATGAAAACGCTTGCCGAACCATAATGTAATTTCGGCAAGCAATTTTATTGCTCTTCAAACTAACGTATGTTACATTACGTATGTTACGTACGTTTTTCAAAAATCTGTCGTTCGGAGTCGACTTGGAGAAGTTAGGTCGTAATCCTGATTGAGTGGATATAATGACCAATTGTGTATGTATGTATGTATATCTTACAAAAGTATTATTTGCTGCAAAAAAGTACTTTATATTCCAGTATCTTTTCAAAATTTCGGTTTTGCAATACTGATGACTGCGTTCACCCGTGGCATCACAACGGGCCGCTATGCGTGCTCAAGTGAGCTTTGTGATATCCGACCTAAACCTAATACTGATGAATAATATAAGTATGATATTCAAATAAGAACGAATACGTACAAGTATCAGAAATTATGAGTATGATTCGAATCTACTCATCGTTTTGAATACTCATTGCTGATCTCTGATTCAGACCCTAAACAGGAATTACTATATACTTTAAAATCAATTAAAGTAAATACACTTTTCGGCTGGCTGTTAGTCTATAAATTATTTAGAAATATTTGAATTATTTCGAGAGCGCCCATATTTCCGTCGGCTATAATTTTTTACTTGTCATTATTGTTGCCCTGATCTATGATCTGAAAATCTAAATCTGATGTTGGAAAACCAAAAAACTTTTATGCATTATCGTATTGTGTGTTTGTGGGCTTGTGAAGTTGTGGTCTTGAGTGGCGTAAAATTGTTGAAACAATAATTATTTTTTTCTTAAATTGTAACGCATGACTTTAAATTGTTGTATTTGAAAGCAAAATGTTATTTTTAAGAATTTTTAAAATCTTTAATTCGATGTGAATGATTTACAACATTTGTTTTTCTCCCCAAATAAGCATAAGTGTGTGTGTATTGAAAAGGCTGTGCGTCAAGTGCGTTTTGAATAAGAAAAAAAGGTAGAGTGTTTTTTTTTTTTTTTATAGCTTTACGAGCTAAAGGTTGGGAATCTTCAAAAGACATTGGTAGCCCGGCCTACCAATGTGCACGATTCGCCGCAAGACTTACTCTCGGCTTGCTAAGCGCCTGCGTACTAAACCCAACCTCGTTCGTCACACTTTCAACCATTTGCCCCCCCCGGGACCACAATCAAGTATTACTTCGGGGGGGTGGAGATTCAGCGAGTGCTGCCTTCTGATTCTGCTGATCTTGCTCTCTCAGCCAATCTTTGCCGCTTCAAAACCCTCCTCGCGAAAACACATACTGCGTTCCAGTTATCACTTGAGGTTAGCATTAGCCTAACCACATTATCGGGTGTTACCTGGGATCCTAATGTCCTCACCAGGCAAATTCGTTGATCGTCGTACCGCGGGCAGGTAAAGAAAACATGCTCCGCCGTCTCCTTCTCATTACGGCATTCTGGGCATGCTTCATCTACGTCGTGTCCATACTTATAGAGATATGCTCTATAACATCCGTGGCCCGTTAGCAACTGTGTCAGGTGGAAGTTCACCTGGCCGTGTTTCCTTTTGGTCCATTCGCCTATACTTGGGATGAGTCTGTAGGTCCATCTTCCTTTGCTGGAATTGGACCAGTCTTGTTGCCATCTATCCATGGCATCGTCAACTATTTGCACGGGGTTTAAAAGATTCGTCCCCCTCCTTGCATCCTGTTTCCTCTTCTCTACGTCTACTACTAGTTTCAGGGGCATCATTCCCGCTATCACTAGTGCTGCATCAGTAGACACCGTCCGGAAGGCGGAGATTACCCTGAGAGCTGACCTCCTGTGGGCCGTTTCAATTCCTGCTCTATAGGTCCTCCTATCCATAGCCTCGGCCCATATAGGGGCTGCATATATGGCGACCGATGTCACTACCTTCATCAGTAGCCGTCTTCTCTCCTGTTTCGGGCCTCCTAGGTTAGGCATTAATCGGGCAAGTGCACATGTCGTCGCCGCACATTTCTCACCGATGTACGTCAAGTGTTCCTTAAACGTGAGCCTGTTATCAATCATCACTCCCAAGTATTTAATCGCCTGCTTTGATGTTATGCGCTGGTCACCCACCGTTATGGTAATAAACTCAATCCTCTTTCTACTGCTTACAAGTAGGACATCTGTTTTGTGGTCAGCAAGTTTGAGACCTTTTTCTGTTATCCAGCTTCTGACCGTGCCCACCGCAGTGTTACACGTTCTCACCAATTCGTCTAGATGTTTTCCTCTTATCACCAGGGCAATATCGTCCGCAAATCCAATGATCTGTGCACCTCTAGGGAGTCTAAGCCTCAGTACACCGTCATACATGACGTTCCACAATATAGGGCCCAGGACGGAACCCTGTGGGACGCCCGCAGTCACCGCGTATGACTTTCTGCCGTCGTTCGTGTCGTATATGAGTACTCTATCCTTAAAATAGTCCTTAATTAGTTCCACTAAGTAGTTCGGTACGCCCTTTTCATCCAGGGCAGCTAACGTGGCATCCCAATCCGCAGAGTTGAATGCATTCTTGACGTCCAAGGTGATGATAGCGCAATACTCCTTATCGCCCTCCAGCCAACGCTCACCGCTGATGGCGTCCTTTGCCACTGTCACTACTGTTTCTATTGCATCCAAAGTGGAACGTGCTTTCCGGAAGCCAAATTGGCGATCCGACAGGCCTTCTCCCCCTAGAAATGCTTCTAGTCTCCTACAGATTATCCTCTCCAAAAGTTTCCCGGCTGTGTCTATCATACAGAGCGGGCGGTATCCCGAGGCATCCTGTGCGTTGTTACCCTTCGGAATGAGAACCAGCCTCTGCCTTTTCCATATCCTAGGGAACGTTCTCTCCTGGATACAAGCATTAAAAACTTGCCTAAACAACTCAGTATTACTCTCAATGGCTGCTTTAAGAGCGATGTTTGGGATCCCGTCAATCCCCGGTGCCTTATTTAGTTTCATCTCCTTGCAGGCCGCCTCAAATTCCTGGCTGCTGACTTCGGTGATTTCCTCTGGAGACCTCATGTCTCGCACGGAGTACGTAATCTCGGCCTTCTGCGGAAAAAGGCTCCTGACGATTGATTGCAGCTCAAGAGCACACGTCGTTGCTGGTGGTCGGAAGCAGTTCAGCTTTCTCATCACCACCTTATATCCAGTTCCCCAGGGATTCTCGTCCACATCGGCGCACATTTCCTTGTAGCATCTTCTCTTGCTGTATGCAATGGCCCCATTAAGGCTGGCCCTACACCTTCTATACATTTCCCGTAGTTCAGCAAAATCATCACGGCCTCTGGCCCTTTGGAATAGCCGCCGTGCGCGATTACATTTACGCCTTAGATCCGCTATATCCGCGTTCCACCAGTAGACGTGTTTCTTTCCAGACATATGGCGCCTCCTTGCCATAGAAACGTTGCAAGCCTCCGTTATGGAGCGCATAAGTCCCGTCGCCTTGTCATTCGCGTTCCCGAATAACCGAATGTCCTCCAATGCGAGGACGAAGGTTTCCCTGTCAAAGGTGGAGTCCTTCCAAAGAGGGTTCGGCGGTGCGGCAGGAACGTTGTGTCCCGTAGAGCGTTCCCGAATTTCGAAAATGATTGCCTGGTGATCACTATGTGTGTAGATGTCAGACACCGACCAGGTAGATGAGGACGCCAGGGAGTCGCTGACAAATGTCAGGTCAATTTTTGAGCAGCGTCCATTCCTCGAGAATGTATCCTTGTCACCACTATTAAGTAACACAACCTCCAACGTTGCAAATGCGTCGAGTAAGCATTCTCCTCTTGTGTTAGTGCACGCCGAGCCCCATTCAACAGCCCAAGCATTGAAATCCCCGGCAATTACCACAGGTCTCACGTTCCTTGCTTCCTTAACGATGTCATCTATTCTGCGTCTAAAGTCTTCTATTGAAAGGCTAGGGGGAAGATAACAGCTGAAGAAATGTACCCCATTAACGGTGCATTTCACAAAGCTCTCCCACCTGTCGTCGACATTTCCCACTGGGAATTTACCACAGGACCATATCGAAGCCTTGTTGCATTTGCTGGTTATCCAACGTTGGTTTCCAGATGTTCTGTAGTGCTCGCTCAGTATTGACAAGTCTATTCTCTGCTCCCGTACAGTCTGCTTAAGCAGCTCCTGCGCCGCTTCGCAATGGTTCAAGTTCAACTGCAGAACTCTCATTTACCCGCGCCTGTTAACTTCCGTCGTGCCGCCAGATAGTGTGCGCACTTATGTCCTCCGGTGATATGTTTCGCGTCCGCATCTGGATCGCCTCTACAGAGAAGGCAGTGGGGGTCACGCCCACAAGCCTTGGCAAGGTGACCCTGCGAACCGCACTTGAAGCAGTGTTTGGACCAGTCGCTATTGCTGCGACACTTTCCAGCTACATGCCCGAAATCTAAGCACTTGTAACATCTCCTTGGGGTCAGCTTCCTCAACAAACGGCAAACTGTCCACCCTACACGCAGTTTGCCAACTTCCTCGGCCCTGCATGCCATCTTCGTGGGGATTGCAATTATCGCCGTCCTAGTGCCTCCTGGAACGCTTCTGATCGTCTTGAGAGCCGACGGTTGTATTTCGCCGATTTGGTCCTTCCATGCGGCGATTATTTCCTCCTCAGTTGTAACCTCGTCCAGGTATCTCAATTCGAAAGTGGCCTCCTCTGTTATCGTTCTGACCTCTATCTCTTCTGCCAGTAAGTTCTTCAGCTTAGCACGGTGCGTCTCCGTAGCCACCTCGGCTGATCTTCTAAATTCCAAAAGGATTTCGCCCTTTTGTGTCTTCTTCACGAGCTGAACATCCTCCCCGACTGATTTAAGTTCCGGGGCGTTTCTTACCTTCCTTAGAATGTCCGCAAAGGATAGCTTCTCAGTTGGCTTTATAATAACTGCATCCGGTCTTGGAGGTTTTCTGCGCTTCCTAGTTTTCAAGATCCACTCATTTTGCTCCTGAGTGTCTTTCTCTGTCGCTGCAGGCACTACCACAGTCTGGTTCGAAGCCGTTGCTGGTCTCCCTGCCGAGTCGCTACTTCTAGCCTCAGCGGCAGGCTTGACTTGTCCACGAGGACGGATTGTCCTGGTCTTCTTTGATGGTGTTCCCCTTGGTTTCTCCAATTCTTCTCTCTGCCTCTTCGGACCACAAGGTGTCTGCTGTTGTGGGATCGTCTGAGTGCTCCTATCATTGGTTCTGATCTTTTTCTCTTGTTCCGCTACTTTATCCTTAGCGGCTTGTTGGTAAAGTGACGATATAGAGGCCACTAAATCACGCATTGCTTGGTGTATGGACCTTCTTCCTCCGCCCATCATCTCCACGAGTTCGGAAATTCTATCGCCTAGTTTGGTGAATTCATCCACCTCTTTTTCAGGAACTTTGTTCCTCTGCAGTTCCGGTGGTGACGAGTGCGATCGCTCGCCATTCTGCTTCAGCGGTGGTGAGTGGAGCAGCCTCGAAGCCCTCCGGAAAGGGTTCAGGAAAGGGCTGTCCTGCTGGGTCTCCTTTGCACCTTCGGTGCCGGCTGGAGAAGTAGCGCCTGTAAAATTACTTAGATTGTTGTTTTTTGTGTTAAATTCCATTCTGTTGGGTCCCAACTTGGAGCCGTTATCTTGGATTCGTTGTGTAGTTACCCTTATTGTGGTCCCATGGTTATCTTTGCAATGCAGGGAGGCCATGCGAGGGTTGACACAAGTCCTCATGAGAGCTTGTGTTCAGAGCCAGACCGGGAGCTAAACAGAAGAGATTCTTAACTGCCCCTACACCCCAACTCAACGGGACGAGTCCAAGATCGTTCCCCAAGGCTTGCCAGGTTTTAACGGGACGGAGACGGATGGTGCATTAGCCTGAAAGCCGTCTGGACCAGATGTCACTCCAGCCCATATTGGTAACAGAATACCCCATCCGCCAGCCCATGTCATCAAATCAAAATATTGCAGTGTAGTCCAGTATACCATAATCAGAATCTTACTGGTATCAATTCTGATGCCTATACGACTAGGCTCCGATCGTCACATCCGTTAGAAGCATGCATGATTCCCACGGTGCTATCGTGTTACCACGGTAGTTCAACACTTTGAGCGGCATTGTTTCGCTTTAAAGCATCAGTGTCATTGGGTATATGCCAGACTTTTCATCCGCACCCTCTACCTCTGCCCTCCCATTTAGTCGCCTTTTACGACAAGCAGGGAACCACTGTGGTAGAATTCTAATCCGCTACCACACGGTAAAAAAGGTAGAGTGTGTGTAAGTGTGTGTGTGTGTACCAACAGAAATAAAAGTCAATCAATTGGGAATAATTCGCAACATTTGTTAATAAAATCTTTTCACATTTCGCTTCACAACACCTCTGATAAACAACAATTCAATATTATTTCTTACGATTAAATTTATTTCAATCACTTCACGAATACTTATGTATGTATGTGCACAGAATCGGAAAAATAATGTGTGCTCAACACAATTTCTCATATTCGGTAGAGGATTTAGTGTATAAACATTTGGTTTATCGGATCTTTCAATAAGCGCTTATTCTCTTTAAATTTAAATAAAATATTTTTTGTGTTAGAAAGATCTATGTATTAATGCCATTTTGTGTGAAATATAAGTTTGAGAGTCGCTATAGTGACTGTGACTTATTCGCATACACATGTGACTTAAGAAAATCTCACAAATAAATGTTTAACGGGGTCAAATCGCATGACATTTCACATAATCTCCACGTGAGATGACCATGTACTCAAATCGCTAAAGCAGATTATCCAAGGCTCCATGAGCTGTGGGCACGTAACGATATCATGTTGAAATGAAATATGTCGTTGGAGTCAAGATCATTCAATTTAGGCCAAAATAAGTTGATAATCATCGACAATTGTGCTCGCCGCTTAAAGTGATGGCCTAGCTAATGTCGTTCACATAGAAGTAAGTATCTGTAACGACACCAGCCCAAAATCCATATCAAACAGTGACTTTTTTTGGTGTGTGTTGGACGCTTTTGTAAATTGTTATCGTCGCAAATTCTAAAATTTTAATTGCACTCGTAACAATTCAATGGAAATTCGGATCAGTTGCCAACTGCTTCAGAACAGATTCATCGTACAGACGTCGTTGTTTATGGTCATGCATCATGATTTGGCCAAACAGACTGAATAAATGACAATTAATTTGACAGATATTGCTTCAATAAGATGACTTTTATCAACTATTAAAGTTCGGAAGTCCCTGTTGGAAAACCTGATACATTTGTTTTAGCATATTGATTTATTCCACGAAATTAATTTAATAAATTCAAAGAAAAGCCATCAGTAGCGATTTCTAGTACATATTCTTACGGCTTATGACTTTGAAAAGTTTTTATTAAAAATTGATGAAGTCTGTTGGTCATCGTGTATTATTGATTTTTAATCTGAAATCGCATATGCTCTAAGTAGAAGTATAATAAATATTCTAGTTCAAGAAGTTCTTGCTTTAAAAAAATTATCGAAAATATTCATGTAATTCTGATATAAAAACAATTCTCATTGTAGTGCAAAAAAAAAAAAATAAATCGCAGACTTCTGCTTTTATATAATGCATCTCTGGAACATTTGAGGTTCTTAAACACGATTTTGAAAAACCGATTTTGTGTGTTAAATATTTGCGAACTATGTATAGGCCGAACGTTTCCGGCAGATCTTCTGAAATGCTGCCTGTTGACTGACGTGAGAGCTTCGATAGATTCAGAAGTTAATTGATGTGTTGTACTCCAAAAATCTCCTGTTGTTTAAAATTTTTTTTCGTAAGATACATATGGAGATATTTTAAATACGAAAACTACTGCACTACTTTATTGGTGAATTTGTGGGAGACATACACATACATATTTATGAAGTCGCCGTGGTCTAGTAGTCCTGTATAAAATTAACGCACACAACACGAGTGGTGTGAGAAGCTAGGACGTTGTACAATGGGTCAATTCGACCTCCGGGTACTGTACTTCTCACAGTTGACAAATACACGTCCTCTAACCTAACCTAACCTACACATACATAATTGGCTATTACAACCCTTCAGTTAGGATTATCGCCTAGCTTCTCACACCACTCATGTTGTGTGTGTTAATTTTATACTTGCGTGGCGGGACCTACAGTTTAACGTCGACTCCGAACGACAGATTTTTGAGAAACTGTTCATGGCAATTTTATTTCCCTTCAGAGTTTTTGCTGAGAGGAAGTCGCCGAAGAAATATTATTTTTTCATACTTCGTTTTTGATGTCTGACCTGGGATACGAACCCGGGCTTTACGTCTAATAAGCAAACACACTACCTACTAGACTACGGCGATTACTATTCAGACTACAAAGATTGAAACTGTTGGAATGCGCTATAAGAGTCCAAGAAAAGGATGTCCTGGTGTCTCTAGCGACGATGCATTCGACGAGCAGAGAGACGAGACTGATCTATCCCGATATGTATGTATGCCATATTAGAAACTTCATAGCAGTTGTATTGAGACACTGAGTTCACAAACCCAGAGTCTAGAAAGCTGTAATTACAAGAAGAAAGAAAAGACCACAAAATATTTTGAATGGCATTTCCGGTGCTTCGGAACTTGAGAAAAAGGATTATTGGGCAAACATAATTTATTGACAGAACTTGTCTAGCCAAAAGCGATTTGAATAAATTTCATATCTTTATAAAACTTTTGGGATGGCCGAAAGATGCCTACCAGGAGTTGTAAATATAAGACGGAATATGTAATTTTGGTATTATAACATGATCGTATAGGATCCCTTTGAATAGACTGCCAACTTAGCTTAATATCAACACAAACTAAAAATAAAAGAAAAATATATCGGACTTAACAACCGATAATATTTTAAAGAATGCAAAAAGGATCGAAAGATTAGATTGAATTGACATTTTTAAATATTAAAGTAACCGATGATGTCTGAATCTGAAATATATGTATTAAGGAGGAGTATCTAATCTTCATGATATTTTCACACTGTTATTGGAAATATTGTTTAAAGATATTTAATTTAACTTTTTTTACCGATTTAATTACATTGTTGAAAACTTACACTGATTCAGTTCATTATCCTTGTGACATTCGAGAATATTACACATGAGAGGTGAAAACAATTTTAGAAAATTTATTAAATTGTTAAATTTGCAACATATGTACTTATGTACCGTGTCGTTTGTTGTGTGCATACACTTTGTAAGAAATAGATTCTACTTAAGTACATACTTACTCTACAATGTGTTATAAATATACTATGTACATATGTATGTATGTACAATGTTACAATATGCACTATAGCTTTTATTACTGTTACGTGTTTGACTTGCAACAAGCGCACTTCAATTTCAATACAATTGCATGTGTAAAGCTGCATCTGTAGGATAAATGAGCATCAGGTTAGATACCATATCCATAACCGAATATTACCTAGTGGATAATCATGTTAGGAATTAAAAGATAACCGTATAGAAATTGAAATAATTGTATTATTCGGTGTTCAGATATGCACCTTTATTGCGTAAATCAAAATAAACGCCATTATTGAACTCAATATTTCATATAAAGTTTCAATTAATTACACCAATACCCCGATTTGCGTCGCTTCGAAGTTGCGTCTTTTTTTAAGTTTCTGGAATTTCAATGTTGCGTCGTTTTTGTTTCAGTTTGCGTCGCATGGCTTCGAAGTTGCGTCGTAAATGCTTCGATTTGCGTCGTTGATATGAAAATGTTTTTACAAAGCTAAAGCAGAAAAAGGGGATTTCCCGTTTAGTAGAATGCAAATTTGCAGGTGTGGGTTGTTTACATGTTAAGCGTAGTTATTAGTTTCGAATTATATGTCGTGGAGTGAAGTTCAGTCTGAAAGTTGAAATTGAAAATTCTGCTTCAGTTTGCGTCGTTTCGGTTTGCGTCTCATTTTTTCAGTCCCAATTAGCGACACAAACCGGGGTATTGGTGTATTCCGCAATAAATACGCAAATTGTTATAATATTGAGTAAAACTTAAAATGCAGCACTGTCATAAGTCATGTTCAGTGGGCATATGAACACTTTCTGTCGATATTTGACAACTCTAACGTCAACAATGACAAAAAAAAAATAAAATAAAAACAATGTTGTTGAAATAACCAGCTGTTTTGTTTACCAGCTGTCAAACGAATATTGATAACCAGCTGAACTGCGTATGTTTTTATGTCCGAACACTTAAAATATTGTACTCAATAACCCGAATATTGACTCAATGAAAGTGCATATCTGAACATAGTATTAGTTACCAGCAACAACAACAAAAAGTGGAAGCATGTTTATTGGAATCCGATTGCGATTACTTATTTTGTTAAAGTCT
Source organism: Sarcophaga rosellei (assembly GCA_930367235.1). NCBI lineage: Eukaryota > Metazoa > Arthropoda > Insecta > Diptera > Sarcophagidae > Sarcophaga > Sarcophaga rosellei. The sequence continues at coordinate 47,762,042 of OV884021.1, read as the reverse complement.
TAAAATATCTCTTGCAAAACCGTGCAAAGAAGAAAAATTTGAGATAACCGAGCACAATTCTTTTTTTTTCTTCTATGCCATTGATTGAGATGGCGCCATTGAATTGAATCATCAACTATGCATTTGATCCTGTGTTGAGCGGACAAATACCACACATTTTAGGATTCATCAGTTATGATTTTAATAACATTTAGTATAACTCATTAACGTAAAATGTCAATGACAAATTTGAAATCTTTTAATTCTGGAAAGTTTTAAAAAATTCTGTTGTTTATAGCTCAGACATTTAATTTTTAAAAATATATATTATAAATATTTACGCTCTAAATTTAAATCAAAATATTTCAAAAGACAAGACATCTTTTTGATTTTTCTTCCTATAAGGTAAATCGGTACCACAAAGATATATGCTTAAATTTCTTCGACAAATTTTTAACATCGATTTTAACAATTCTGGAATGCTATTTTTTGCTACTTCTTATTTCCCTTGGTGATCACATTTCTATCCATGTCTGAACATCCACTTCATATGGAGGTTCTAATAAATTTAAACGCCTTTTTCACGTGATTGAATGCGTACTACTCAGGCCCGTTCATCTGAATCATATGGACAACGGAAAACAAAATCAATAATATGATTCAAAATTAATTGGATATTTGTGTAATGTCTTTCTTTCAAATATATTTTAGTTGGTGGCGCAGCATCGCGCGCAATCTACAGATAGTTTTGAGTAAAAAATAAATCATATATTATATATTTTAATTAAAAACTTTGATTAAAAAGTTTTTGTAGGCAAGCACCGATTTAAAAATGGGCGTCAACGTTTTAATTGGCCTCACCACTAGAGGCCATTTCACGATTTACAATCATTTATTTCACTTCGACAATTTGCTGACTTGGGGATCTCTTATTCGATATTCGACCATCTTGCAACACCGCAAACTGCTACAGCATACTTTTCTACACTGAGTAAACTCACCATGTATCACGTCAAACATTTATAACTTTTAAGCCTGTGTAAGAAATAGTGAATAAAAGTTGAGCAAAACGTCAGCCGTCAACTCAAATGTCAGTTATTATTTCCCTAAACATTTTTCACCTTTTTGCAGCAATTTAAGTAAACATATCGCGCGGAAAATAGCAAAGGAGGAGAGGGTTCATTTAAGGTGTTATAATAGTATGAAAAAAAACTAAAACTACGGAATTTTAGTTTGACATACTTTTTATAACACATTAAAGGACTGACTGGCAATGATATTAAATGTGTGAAACGTTTCCATATTTCATAATGGAAATCAGTGACCTTTCTTTAGTGCTTTTTTATCGTTATCAACGTTGCAATTTTAATACCTAAAATCTGTATTCTTTTTTATGCAACAAAGGGAAATTACAATATTGCGTCGACGTCATTTTTAGTGAATCTATTACAGGCCGTTTATAATTTAATACTTTTTTCGTCTTAGTAGGAAGCATATGCACATGTTATACACAAAAATGTGGCTTCGTATTTAAGATAAATAAAGGGTGATTTTTTAAGAGCTATAGGAAAATTAAAAAAAAAACACATTCAATTCAGAAAAATGCATGAAATCTTTATTTGAATCGATAGTACGGTCCATATAATTTAATGTTTGAAGATTATTTCATGCAAATGTTGACCGCGACTGCGCCTCAAATGGTCCATCCGCTTAGTCCAATTTTGGCATACTCTTTCCAACATTTCGGCCGGTTCTCACGAATAAATGCTTCAATGTTGTCTTCCAATGCGTCAATTGAAGCGGGCTTGTCTGTGTAGATCGCACGATCTAGGCGATCAATTGACCCGTCCCGAACGTGAAATAAAATGTTCACCGAACTCATCTCTCAATAAGTCCATTGTTACGCGTGCTGTGTGGCATGTGGCATGTTGAAACCACATGTCATGCAAGTCAAGCTCTTGCATTTTGAGCAAAAAAAGTTGAATATTATCTCACGGTAGCGCTCACCATTCACAGTTACGTTACGATTCGCAGTATCTTTAAAGAAGTACGGTCCAATGATGCCACCAGCCCATAAACCGCTTTTGCAATGCTTCTGGCTGATCTTCGCTCCATAACCGACAATTCTGCTTATTTACGTATCCATTGAGCCAAAAATGAGCTTCGTCGCTGAACACAACTTTTCGATAAAGAAGTGGATCTTCGGCCAACTTTCCAAGAGCCCATTCACCAAAAATTCTGTGTTGCGGTAGGTCGTTCAGCTTCAATTCTTGCACCAGCTGTATTTTGATAGGCTTCACACCAAAATCCTTCCGCAAAATTTTCCGCGTTGTTGAGTAACAGAGGCCCAAATGCTGCGAACGGCGACGAATCGATAATTGATGGTCATCATTAACACTGGCCGATACAGCTGCGATATTTTCTTCAGTTCGCACTCTACGTAAGCGTGTCGGTGGTTTAATGTTCAACAATGTAAATTTGGTCCGAAATTTAGTCACAATAGCCCGAATAGCCGCTTCAGTGGGTCGATTAAACTGACCATAAAATGGAAGAAGCGGGCGATGAACTTTCTTAACAGAGCACGCATTTTGATAATAAAATTCAATGATTTGCAAGCGTTGTTCGTTTGTAAGACGATTCATGGTTAAATTATAGACCAAACTGAAGATGTTTGACAGTGAAACAAAACACGAAACGTGCGTGAGCTGTTTAAACCAGTGTTGCCAAAAAGATAATAGCTAAAGAATCACCCGTTACATACATACATATTTATTTGTAAAATTTTTAAATTTTTTTCCTTTTTCTTCAAAAGGTTTTCGAATCGTGATACGAAATAATTTCCATTCTGAATTTGTTAAAATATAATGTCAATTCGAAAAATCATTCGAATTTCTTTCAAACCATAATATATAGTAAATCCGAAAATTGTAACTCCTGATTGGCATATCTCAGCCATCCCATTAGTTTCATGAAGGTGTGATGTCAGTGTAGGGTAGGGGATCTATCTTCGTCTGTAACTCCGCTAGTATTATACCGTATTATACCATCAGAATCTTGTGCTGTAAATAAATGGATGATTTCCACTGCCCATATAATGCGATGCCGGAATTTTTATACAACAAAGATTCTTGATACATATGGCTGAAAATATTCGGCATGGCGGCGGTAATATTGTTGTTTAGAGATCATTTTCCTGTTATGGTGTTAGGTCATAATTTGGTGTACAGGGGATTTAGAAAGTAGCGAATTATATTCTAATCCTTCAAATTTCATGCTAAATTATGTCGAAGTAAAATATGCCACTTCGAAACGTGTACTAGCAGCACAATGACGTGATATGTACTACAAAATGGAATAGCAAATGGTTACAATATTAATATCAATGCATTAGACTGATCCAAATCCGATCGATAACTTGTGGAATTTGGGAAAAAAAAAAACAATCAGAAAAGTGTCCCACAAATTGTGATAAAATTTGTAAATTAATTCAATCGTCTGCCAACTGATCCAAAAATATTAAATAGAATCTTGTAAATATTTACCTAGGAAATATATTTTGTGGCATAATCTAAACGCAACTTCATATCCTTGCTAATACGTGGCAAACATGCCTCAAATTCTCTCATAAGTGGAACATTCTTTCACAAGGAAGCATCTTTCACTTCTGCTCGAACTCTTCCTAGGTAAATTAAAAGCAAACGCGTTATTTTGTCTTAGGTTCCTATCACATATTGAACTTATGATCTTGGTCTAATTTGCCGCAAACTTTTGCCATCATTACGCATTTTTACAGTCAACCGTTTGACGTCACTATGAATTTTTTTCTATTATTGTTATTTGCATTATCTTTGACGTTAATTTTTCTGTTCCATCAAACAGTGTAGATTTTGCGAAAACATTTATCTTTACCTAATCTGTTAGAATTTTGGTTTGTTTTTGAGTTTTTTTATATAAATAAATTATACTTTTTAAACAAAATTTCTATATTTAGATATGTATTTTAAGCACAAATTGAGCTTTTAAAGCAATTTCATTTTTCCCAAAATTTGATAAGTAGTTTTTGATATATTCTGAAAATTGTCTTCGTATCCTTGGTGTACTGAGACTTATTTGAGTCAGTGTATGAACGAGAAAATATTGATACTTAATCGCAAGTAATTAAATTAAACTGTATTTATTAAAATACAATAATTTTTTTCAATAAGAATTCCTTGTTTTCATCATTGAATTTCAATATTTTTATATATTTTTCAATTAAACTAATATATTAATACATAACAACTATGTATGTATGTAAAAAATAAGTAATAAATTATTGTTTTTATGTCGTTGATAATTTTTTTTTGAATTACTTCTTCTTGCAATTCTCTTACCACTGAAGATTTGACGTAATCTATTATCTCTGTTATAATTCGAGTTCGTAATCTTTTTCCAGCAATTTTCTAAATTTCATTTCTTTACTTTCTTTAATGCTAGATTAATTATATTCACAACCTAATATAAACTCAGGGCTTTTAAAAAGTCGACCACCTTTTTAGCCTTGAAGAGCAAATGTATAGAACCCATTTTAACTACGCGAATAATATTTTGGTCCATTGTTTGTATCAAGAACACAACGTTAGTTGGTAAATAAAGACTTCATATCTTTGCACCTTTTATTATTTTAATAATTCTTTTTTACTCATTTCAAATAAGATTTCTTAGCAATCGATTTTTAAACTAAAGTGCAAATCACCAAAAGTGTTCTTGAAATCAATATTTTTTTGTATAAATACGGCTGGTATTTATTATCATTTTATTATAACTTTATTTTTTTTTTTCTTCTTTTATAAATCGTAAAGAAATTTCAACATCTATATTATAAGACAATAGGTCTTGTTGTACATAAATAGAATAAAAAAAAATATTTTACACCTGATATCACCGTTGTATAAATTCGAATAATCGAATATTCCCAGCCAGCATTTTTGGAAATTTTTAATCAAATTCGAGGCTTTTTTGATTCTTCTGAGCGATTGAAAAGCTAGAATATGCGCTCATTTTCTAATCATAAAAGACTCTTTTGTCGGGAGAAAAAAGTGACTACGGGCGACTCTTCTAAAAAAGTCATTTATGAGTCATTTTCTATATTAGTGTAGAGTAATTTTCGACTCTTTTTCTAGTAGTCTTATAATCATTTTCGAATCGCTTTCTGATCATTTATTAGTCTTATTTATCGTCATTTGTGATTCTTTTTCGAGTCGTCTTTCAGTCATCGTTTAATCGCATACGAGTCTTTTATGAGTAATTTATCAGTATGTTTAGGAGTCCTTTTATTGTCATTTATCAGTCATGTTTGTATTAATTTGGATTCATTTTTGGGTCATTTATGATTATAATTTGAGTGATTTATTACTCGTATTTCAGAATGTGTTTTTAATCGGTTTTCTAAGACCTACGTTTACTCTGCCGCGATTACAAAAATCACGTTCGTATGAACATCGAGTAACAGAGGAAGCATACATGCATACATACATAATTGGCCATTACAACCTTTCAGTCAGGTTACGGCCTAGCTTTACACACCACTCATATTGTGTACGTTAATTTTATACGCGAGTGGCGGGATCTAGAGTTAACGTTGACTCCGAACGACAGATTTTTGAGATATTTGGAATTCTTGCCAGAAATCTGCTGAAAGGAAGTCGGCGTCTACCAAAGAAAGAATATTATATTTATATTTAAAAACAAACTGTATTTTATTTCATAGCCATCTTTTACACAAATGAAAATTTATACAGAGAGGGTGTAAAAAAGCAGTGTTTAATCATCTATCTGCTCAAAATATGATCATAAAATACGTAATTACAATCACTTTTCAAACACCTGCCTGATCTGTTTTTGATTAAGCGTTTTTCAATCTTCCGTATAAGTAGAATATAATAATAAATAACGGAAATAATAGTCACATTTTAAACGTCTGGATGATTAATTTCCGCTTGCTATACATTTTTTTATTGTATTTTAAATCGAACTCATTTTACTCATTGGCGCGAATCATTTTTGAGTCCTTTTTTAATGGTATAACTGACTAATAAGTTTTTGATCACCAAAAGTACTCTAAAAAGACTCAGCAAGGTGATTTTTTTAAAAACAATCTTCCAAATGCTAGCTGGGTTATATCACATCATAATTTTGATTGTGTATTTCGCACTGCTGTAGTCTGTTAAATAATTTTTAATTTATTTCATATTTTTTGTTTACAAAATAATATTTTTTTTCTGTTGAAGTCATTCATTTAAATTGGAAAAAAAACAAAATGTACGAAAAATTTAATTTTTTTTAATTAAACGTAAACATGTATGTATACTTAACTTATATGTATGTACATATATGATATATTTGGTAAATTAATTGTTAAACAATCGTACACATTTTTTTATTATTTCCCATTTTCTTTGCAGATTCGCAAATATTTTTCTTAAATACACCGATATTTGAACCGGAAACATTAGGTAAGTCCACGTGTTGCTTGTCATTTAAAATGAAATAAATACAGTTTTCCATTTATTGTTGTAGTAATAGTAGTTTTTTCATGTTTTTATGATTAAACCCAGCCAGCATTTTTGGAAATTTTTAATCAAATTCGAGTCTTTTTTGATTCTTCTGCGCGATTGAAAAGCTAGAATTTGCGCTCATTTTCGAATCATAAAAGACTCTTTTGTCGGGAGAAAAAAGTGACTACGGGCGACTCTTCTAAAAAAGTCATTTACGAGTCATTTTAGGTATTAGTGTAGAGTAATTTTCGACTCTTTTTCTAGTAGTCTTATAATCATTTTCGAATCGCTTTCTGATAATTTATTAGTCTTATTTATAGTCATTTGTGATTCTTTTTCGAGTCGTCTTTCAGTCATCGTTTAATCGCATACGAGTCTTTTATGAGTAGTTTATCAGTATGTTTAAGAGTCTTTTTATTGTCATTTATCAGTCATATTTGTATTAATTTAGACTCCTTTTTGGGTCATTTATGATTATAATTTGAGCCATTTATTAGTCGTATTTCAAAATGTGTTTTTAGTCGGTTTTCTAATACCTACGTTTACTCTGCCGCGATTTCAAAAACCACGTTTGTATGAACATTGAGTAACAAAGGAAGCATACATGCATACATACATAATTGGCCATTACAACCTTTCAGTCAGATTACGGCCTAGCTTCACACACCGCTCATATTGTGTACGTTAATTTTATACGTGAGTGCCGGGACGTAGAGTTAACGTTGACTCCGAACGACAGAGTTTTGAGATATTTGGAGTTTTTGCTAGAAATCTGCTGAAAGGAAGTCGGCGTCTACCAAAGAAAGAATATTATAATAAATTAATATTATAAAAAAATATAAAATTGTACTTTATTTCATAGCCATCTTTTACATAAATGACAATTCATATAGAGAGGGTGTAAAAAAGCAGTGTTTAATCATCTATCTGCTTAAAATATGATCATAAAATACGTAATTACAATCACTTTTCAAACACCTGCCTGATCTGTTTTTGATTAAGCGTTTTTCAATCTTCAGTATAAGTAGAATATAATAATAAATTACGGAAATAATAGTCACATTTTAAACGTCTGGATGATTTATTTCCGATTGCTATAACATTTTTTATTGTATTTTAAATCGAACTCATTTTACTCATTGGCGCGAATCATTTTTGAGTCGTTTTGTAATCGCGTAACTGACTAATAACTTTTTGATCACCAAAAGTACTCTAAAAAGACTCAGCAAGGTGATTTTTTTAAAAACAATCTTCCAAATGCTAGCTGGGAAATATAATTTATTGTTTTAAAAATCATCCTCGATGACATTCAATACAATGTTCTCTTTGACTGTGAGATTGAAAAAAACATTCAATTTTAATAGCGGAATTCATTTTTGTTAAGCGTTAGTAAAAACGAAATTATTGGCTGTCAAATCTGTTCTATGCGTCTGGTCCTCTTTGTTCAATTGTTTATTTTTTTTTTATTAGAAAAGTCTATGGGGAATACCCACATTATAAAGAGTTGTTGAGTTTTTTAAAAATAATTTAATAATTTTTGAATTAATTGTATACAGACATTATCGGCAACGATTTATAAGGTGAACTACAACATTGGGTATAGAAATCAAATACATGGACTTCTGTAAAATTAACTTTTGCAGCATCTTTAAAGTTTCAGTTAATTTTCTAAATGTAAGCAAAACATTCATTTTGAATCAGTGTTCGAAAAAATACTGTACACTAACCATTATGTACGTAACAGATAAAATACTTTTAACTTTCATTTAAATGCTTGTGAACTCGTACGCAATCACATTACGTACACAACATGTACACAACATATGAACGCAAACTCTAACAATACGTACTGAACTGAGTTCACAGATACTATTTTTTACTGTTTGTGTTCAAAGTACACTAAAAAGATCAGTACACAACAAAAAAATTTGATTTTAGTAAACTTTTTTGAGTACACTAACATTTTTAGTGTACGCGAGAGCTTATGTTCTCATTCAGTAAGAGAGAGAGAGAGAGACAGAAAAATGGACAGTTTTTATTTGTATTTTTAAGCGAAATACATACATACATATGTCTATTATTCCTAAAGAATAATAAATGGCATCAAAACCACAACGCGATCTCTAAAAATACGCAATGAGAATACAAATTCTCTCGTACACTAAAAATGTTATTGTACTAAACAAAGTTCACTAAAACCCATTTTTTTCGTTGTGTACTGATCTTTTTAGCGTACTTTGTACACAAACACTAAGAGATAGTGTTTGTGAACTCTGTTCAGTATGTTATGTTACAGTTTGCGTACATGTTCACAAACATTAAAATAGAAACGAAGAGTTTTGCTCTCGTTGTAGTATTCTTTACCCACGACATTCAGTACAGTATATAAAATTTGCGTACTTTAGAGTATTTTTTCGAACACTGTTTTGAATACAAATTTAATATGTATTTACATTTATGTACACATGCATTAGAAGATCGACTTTTCCACCAATTTTACTTTCGGTGTCGTCTATCAAATATTATCGGGTTATTGTTACAAACTGTCAAACTCTTAACAAGACAATTGTCTATTGCTGTCATATTCATTTGGAATTTGATCGAAAGCAAAGATCAGCAATGAATCGTTTTTTCGCTACTCATAAGTACTCATGAAATTTCGAATATGAGTGAGTCAACAATATTGAAATTCAACTTCTCTGATTCATTCGTACTCACTACAACATTGATTTATAAGTACTGGTTGCAATGAGTATGACTACAAGGTTGACATTAAACTCATAACATCCGAAATATGTTGGATTCATACAAATACTCATTCAGATTCATACATTTAGAAAAATACTTATAATACTCATAAATGATTAGAGTGATTCGAATCATTCATCCAAATTTACAGTCTTTGTTGTTTTTGCATTTATAGAAGAAGAAAAAAGAAAAAAACAAAGGCAGCAAGCACAGAACCTTCTAGTGAGTATTGTATCGTTCGTACGCGAATCATACTTATTTTGTGATTCTTGTATATGTTGAGTCATGGAGAGTCGAAAACAACATCATGTGTATTGTTAAGTATGAGTACGATGAGTACTTCAAACTTTGAATATGAGTAGTAGGAGTATGATAATAAAATAAGTATGAATGCGTATAAGTATGAGAAATTATGAGTATGATTCGAATCTACTTATCTTTTTGAATACACATTGCTGATCTCTGATCGAAAGACATCACCAGATCAGAATAAACGTCAAACAGGGACATTAAGGAACTGCACATATTGCTTAACATATTAGTGTTGATTTTCCAATTTCGAAATGCATCAGCTTCGTTAGTTAACGTACCCATTGGTAATAGGTTCACTTAATGACTGTACAACTGTATTTTGTAAAGCTTGTAACTCCTATCTATGCGTATGATATGTACATACATATGTGCATGTAGACTCAATTGCTGTGAATATCGTCTTTGAAGCCTTTTTAGTGTTTCCTCGTACAGCAGCAGTATTTTTAGTTGCACTGGTCATATTCACATTCACTGGAAATATTCACAATTTGGAGAAATGTATGTAGCTTTCACGGATCCATTTATTTGGTAGAGAATTTTGATTGGTTTTACCTGTCAACCGCAAACAAATAAAGTAAGTATTTTAAAAGAAATAAAACGTTATTGAAAATACAAACGCTTTAAGTTATTCTCTTCCATTTCGTTATTAATTTTTAATAGTCTCTTTGATCTGCGAGATCGTACAGCAGTGTATACATATTAACTGTTTATTCTTGTTCTTCTTCTTTATTTCATTTGTACAATCGCTTGTAGCTGATATTCTGCTTTTGTTAGTTTCCGTTTTATTTTTAATCTCTTACTCATACTTGCGTGTCAAGTCTTTGTATATATGTATGTACATATCGTGTGTGGATGTATATATGTATGTATTTGTTAAAGTTTTCTGAGTGTATAGCAAACTACAGCAAATGTCATTATACATACGTACATACATACATACATACAAATACATGTTTGGATTTTGTTTTTTTTTTAGGAAACTATACCTTTGGGTTATTTTAATCCACGTTATGGGTGGCTCTATTTGTTTCCTTTGCATTTGTACATCAACACGGACTAAAACAACAAAGAAACACACACACACATACATTTTATGCTAACCTTTTTACATTTTTCATTTTTTTGTTTAGTTTTCCTTTTTTTTTTAACATTTTACTATCCATTGATAATTGGGGCGTTACTAACACATAGAAAAGTTGAGATTTTTATCTGTTGATGACAATTGTTAGTGTTGATATGAACAGACACAAGCTCACATGAAAAATAAAAAAGAAATCCTTAAAAAAAAAAATGAAAACAATGAGAGATTCTTTACGGTGTACGGTGGTCTACTTACATATGATTAACTAATGTTATGGAAACCGAATGAGTATATACGGTACATTATGTCTGAGAGAGTGCGTGTGTGTTTTTTAACTCGATATTATACAATATTTTGCGTCTCTTTGAACAAAATTCGTTTTTCTTCCGTTTTCTGGTAAATTAATTTCAATGAAAATGAAAAGTTGAGAATAAATGAAAAATGCGACCTTTTTTCTGTTAAGTATGAAATTTAATAAAATTAAATTTATATAGTTTTATGTATGTATATAAGAAACTCTATATACATTTGTACATGTGTATGTATATACATACATGCATTTAGTCTCATTTATCCAAAAATAATTGTTTGGAGGCATTAAGAAATGTTGTTCGTGCAGCTGCTTTCAAGTGCATTAAATAAAATCATTTCCTCTTCAGCCTTCGGCCAAATACATATGTACACAGATTCGAACGATGAATAACACGGTATTAAACATGGTCTGCATAACATTTCTTTCTGTATGTCTCGTCTTCTCTTTAAAAATCACAACAACAGTATGGGATAAAATTAAGTAAAATTAAAAATGAAATAAAATGAATTGATTACCAATTTAATAATTAATGAAATGTAGGTATGGATATAAAATGTAAAATTATTCTATTTTACTCCTCGTATATGTATAAACAGTATTGTCAACCAACGTTTAGGCACAATGTGTTAATCGAACTCTGTTGTAACATGCCCTCTATCAAATGACTTGCAAATTTCTAGTAGTAAAAATTTTGACTTCAGATATTTTACAAGATGCTAGTTTTTAACCTTGCTTTTCATGTGCTTGAAGAAATGTGGAACTAACCTTGCTAAATTGAAGAAAGTTCTCGGAGTTATTGCTTCACACATTTTAGTGATTGATAATGTAAGTGAAGTCTAAAGAATATTATTTCAGTAAAACTACCCCATTGTAGAACTCTGTAATTGCCGTGAATGTCACCCAATTAGGAAATTGTTGTCATCATATGTAGCGTCGTAAATTTTATTTGAACTTTCAAAATGATATGGCCATATGTATGTGTTTCTTGAAATGTGATTTTCTTCATATTTGTAAAATGTAGCAGAGAGTTTTAGTAAATTATAAGACAGAGCATTTGTCATTCGATAATAATTGCATAGCATAGCAGGTGGTGCTAATAAAGATGATGTAATTTTAACAGAGTTCAAAACACTAACTTTTAGATTTTCTTATTGAAGTTATTATCCTGTCTTAAATACCTCATTTTGATTCATGATTAACGTGTAGATTCACAACTCAACTCAACTCACAACGGTTAATATTAACGCACATATCATGAGTGGTGTGAGATGACAGGTCGTCATATGTTGTAATGGTCTAAATAAAAAAAAGACTTGAGAAACTTTCATGGCGATTTTATTTTAATTTTTTTACCAGAACTCTTCTGAGTGGTAGTGGTAAAATATAAAGTGAGAATTATTACAAAGTAATTCTTGAGGAAAAAAGTGACGAAGGCGCCTCAAGATTGTTATTGTATCTCTTTCCAATACCTACTATTCACATATCTGCCTGAAATGTAAGGCTTGGTATTAATTCTTTAGTCATTTAAATCATACATACATATGTATGTACATAATTGGACATTACAACCCTTCAGTCAGGAATACGGCCTAGCTTCTCAACACCACTCATGTTGTGTGTGTTAATTTTACAAATGAGTGGCGGGACCTACAGTGTAAAGTCAACTCCGAACGACACATTTTTGAGGAACTTTTCATGGCAATTTTATTTACTCTCAAAGTGATTGCCAGAAATCTGCTGAGAGGAAGTCCCCGAAGAAATATTTTTTCATATTTCATTTTGATGTCTGACCGGGAATTTGAACCGTGGCTGCGCTTCTAATAAGCCAGCACATTACCTACTAGACTACGGCGACGTCAATCATCGCTATACCTATGTTATAAGCAAGTTTAATTAATTTTTTCGTCCTTTTATTTGGAATACCTTTTAAATCTTGTTATTCTTTTTTTTAAATGGAATATGTAATCGTGCCGTTAAATATTGTACAAGTAACACCACTTGGAGGCTTATGTATTCATGTAAATATTTTGCCCTTAAATATAAGCAATGGAAGATAACTATTTTTCGAAATTTAATTTTAAATAAGGAAGTTTCAGTTTCAGCTCATTTATAGCAGTCCAACACTGTCAAGAACTTCAGAGTCACAAAGAAAAATAGTCAATGGTGTCTACAAGAAGTTCTGTCTATTGAAGGTGATGTTTAATTACCATTTGCGTTCATGTCCTAAAGAAAAAGAAATTAAAAGTTCGGTTTACGATATATTTCAGAAGAACAAAAAGGGAAGAATACAAAATTTCGAAAACAAATGCTTGTAACTCATAGTCTGTGTGTGTGTGTTAGTTTTGAAATTGCATACTTAGTCAATATTGTCTGTATGGAACTTATTATTGCTTTTTATTTCATGCACGTAGAATAGAATAGAGTCAGTTGAAGTACAAAAAACAATAGGCTTCATTCGTCAGGATACGTTAACCTTATTTCCCATTGGCTATTGCTTTGCAACTTCTGTTCTTCTTCAAGGCTAACAATGTATTGGCGGCAATAGAAAATTTCTATTGCAATAATTCCTTCCGTGAATGATGGAATTGCATTTTGTGTTTTGTCCGACAGTGTTTTTGTTGTTGCTGTTTTATTATTGTGTCATTGTCACCAACATTTGGTCTCTCTACAGTGGTTGGCAAATGTTCAAAATCAATATTTATAACAACACACATTTATGTACATACTATGTACATACACGTAGACACGATGTACACACATACATTCATAAATATGTGAAAATAGATACAGACTAATACGGAGGCAAATGGATTTTATTTGCAGTAGTTTTTCTTGCTCTTGGCTCTGTGGGCCAATTGTGGAAAATTCAAGTAAAGCGTTATTCAAACAAGAATTAGAAACAGGATTCCCTGTCCTTGTCTCTCTCTCTCTCTCGTTATGTTTTGTGTGTGTATTTAAAAATATATTTTTTGTTTAGGAAATTATTTATTTTTTTAATTTCTTATTAAATATATTTATAAGTGAAACTGATTTAAATAAAAATCAAAATAAAAACTTTAAAAATACGATAAGAACGATAAAAAAGCGATTTTGTTTCATAAAATATTACGTTTCAATTGATATAATTTACATTCAATCTTGTTTTATAAGAATATATGTACTTGGATTCAAATAGATATTATACTACTCAACTAACGTATTTTAATTATTTAATTTTTTTTATTAATTTAAACATTAATTTCATAAAAGAAATTCCAGACAGAATCGGTTGGAAACAGATGATTTTTTGAACATTATGACACCGAAGTTGTTAAATATCAATTATCGCCATTACTGTACTGTGCAACTCTATCTAAATTATTATCTAAATTATTGTTACGATCTTACCTTTTTAAAAACGTTTAGAGTATGAGTTTGTTGATTGCAAACAAAATAAAAACAAATTTGTGTTTAGTTTCATTTAAACTCTTAATTGTTCGCATTACTTCTGTGTGCCACCGTTTACAACTTGATGAATACGACAATAGATGCTTGTTCGCTATTCTTCTTTGCTCACAACGCAGATCTTTTCAACGGCGATCTTCAAACCACGACTGTTCTCTTCACACGCACCGCGTCTTCACACAAGACTGGCTGAATTCTTACTACTCGTTGCTTGTTTTGTCTTGCTGTTTTTTATGATCACGTAAACAGTCTGATGAAGGTTTTTGAAGTAGAAATTTCGTGTTTTCGTCTTCTCGAGAACTCTATCGCGACTTCATTGTTGTTTGTGTATTTTGTTCACATTCACAACAACAAGTTGGGTTCTAGTTTATCGATGTTGTTGCTTTATTTGTAACAAGTTCATTGTATTTGTTAGTGTAGCCTTTGTTAATCATGTTAATGTTAAACGATATTTCCATTTTCGTAACATTATTGTAAAATAATTTAATTTTATAAGTTGGAGGAGCTTTTTGTGCACGAAGGTTGTTAACAGCTTATGATTGTATTAACAGTATGGGTACTGTACAAGTCAAATGTAGGCTATAGACGCATCTCGGCTGGTCAACACACAAATAAACTTTCTCTACAAAATTTTGCTCCGCTGTAGCAGCAATACCGTCCAAGTTCTAAATACAAGTTCTTGGAAGGTGATACAGAGCACTGAGTTATTTTTTAAATTATAGCCAACATATTCATTCTCATATACATATGTATGTACAAGTAGGTGTGAGCTTAGTGATCTGAAGACCAATCCATTTTCAATTCGAACCCATTCTTCGTCACACAATTACTAAAATAAATGATATTTAAATCTTGACAGTTAATTAAGTTTTCGGCACATTTTCCAATTTCCCATTTAGATTTTATGGAAGAAATCATGTGGATGAGCCTGTAAATTTATGTACATAGAGTGGACAGCAAAAGTCTTAGTACCCCCAATACATTTTTAGCAATTTCATGAATTTGAAACAAAAATTTGTATAAATAATTAAAGTTTATTATATAACTAAAATTTATTATATACATTTATTTTATTATAAAACAAAAACATTTTCAATGTTTTTCACAAAACAAGAGAAAAATTAGGAAAAGTTTCTGATGAATCCTTATGTTTGCACCGCACAAAAGTAGGTACCAGAGATCAGCAATGAATCGTTTTTTCGCTACTCATAAGTACTCATGAAATTTTGAGTATGAGTGAGTCAACAATATTGAAATTCAACTACTCTAATTCATTCGTACTCACTACATCATTGATTTATAAGTAGAGGTTGCAATGAGTATGAGTACAATGTTGACATCAAACTTACAACATTCGAAATATGTTTGATTTATACGCCTACTCATTCTGATTCATAAATTTAGAAAAATACTTATAATACTCATAAATGATTCGAGTGATTGGAATCATTCATCAAAATTTACAGTCTTAGTTGTTGGTGCATTTACAAAAAAAGAAGAACAAAAAAGACAAAGACAGCAATCAAAGCAAACACACAACCTTCTAGTGAGTATTGTAGTGTTCTTATAAATGTTGAGTAAAGGAGAGTCGAAATCTACAACATCGTATGCGTATTGTTAAGTATGAGTACAATGAGTACTTCAAACTTTGAATATGAGTAGTATGAGTATGATGTTGAAATAAGTCTGAATGCGTATCAGAAATTATGAGTATCTACTCATCTTTTTGAATACTCATTGCTCATCTCTGGTAGATACCCCCAAGAAGTAAATTTAAAATTCCAAGGCCTAATATGTATAGGAAAATATTATCCCATATATTTAATAGGATATCCCTAAAGGTCAAGCACATAATTTAACCTATTTAGCATTGAATATACCAGTTTTGTTTAGTGTTTTCTGGTGTTGTTTGCCGCCATGCACTCATAAGCAAGTTTTTCAATAGACTTTTGTTTGAGGTTTAGCGACTGCGTAAACGTTATTTAAATTATCTCCTAAATAGTCTCTTTGAGTCATATCAGGACTTTGCGCTAAAGTATTAAGCCTGTTGGGACTGTCGTAGGCAAATCACATGTTCACATTAGCATCCGTAGAATTTTGTTCATAGACATTTTGGAAGTAATAGCCATCACGAATTCTTAATTCTTCTGCTCTTTAGGTGAATTTGTTCTTTAGAATGTTTAAATACTCTTTCTTGCATTCCCACAGTATTGTACTACGGAGGCCAAGCTTAACCGTTTCACACAGGTTCTTTGGATTGAGCTCCTTATTTTTCTTCCTCCATACTAAACCATATCAAATGAGATTTGGAATAATGTGTTTTCTTCAGACGGATGTACTTTAGTATGGAGGAAAAAGAAATTAAGATCTCGATCTCAAGTAACGATTAAACATAGTGGCGGTACTATAATGTGTATCGACATCAGGCAGTTTGGAAATAATTTTCTTTTTTAAATTTTTTAAATAATTTTCAAATTTTTTTATTCATTGTTCTTTGCAATAGTAGTCGCCGTAGTCTAGTAGGTAGTGTGTTCGCTTATTAGACGTAAAAGCCCGGGTTCGAGCCAGACATCAAAACGAAATACGAAAAAAAAAATGTATTTTTTCGGCGACTTCCTCTCAGCAGTTTTCTGGCAAAAACTCTGAGAGTAAATAAACCTGCCATGAAAAGTTTCTCAAAACCTGTCGTTCGGAGTCGACGTTAAACTGTAGGTTCCGCCACTCAAATATAAAATTAAGGCACACAACATGAGTGGTGTGAGAAGTGAGAAGCTAGGCCGTAATCCTGACTGAAGGGTTGTAATGGCCTGACTGAAGGGTTACGTACGTCTTTGCAATAGAAAAGTTTTTATGGCATTAAGTTATACATTCCTATGCCTTCAATAAAGTTTTTTTTGCCGTTTTCAAATTGCTTTTTTGATTTTTTTTTCAAGATTCTTATTAAAAATATTACGTTATAAAATCTCTTACAGGTAATTTGTAAAATTTATTTAATTTGAAACATTTAATTTTTTTTAAGAAGAAAAAAAAAAAATTAAAATAAAATAAAAAATATTTTTAATAAAGTTGCGGTGATACAGTTTGTTTTTTTATTGTCCCTTAAGCGTATGACGGCAAAGGCAACGCCAACGGCAACATGTGTGCGTTACAATGATTGGTAAACGGATATGAACTGTGTTCACTTGGTTACATTAAGTGCCGTTAAATTGTTAAATAAAGTTTATGACGGCATTAATGGCATATTGCACCTTAGCGGAGATGATGATAAATGCTCGCAATTCTTTACACCTTCCTTCGCCAATCTATGGCAAATCACCTTGAACATGTCTCTGAAGAAATTTAAAAACAGTTGAGGATAGGAATTCTGAAAAGAGAGAGAGAGACAGAGAGGAAATGCAACATTTCTAATAAAATGATTCAATTTTCTTATTTGACATGCATTCTCTTAAGGGAAAGTAAGAAAGAAAGGTGAAGAGAGAGTATAAATAATCGAAATAGTGCCAATATTAACCAACTTGAAACCAAACAGGCACCAAGGTATTGACAGCAAAAAGAAAAGAAAAAAATTACATCAATAAAGAAGTTATTGTTGTTATTGGAGTTGATATGGAATATAAAGTCGCAGTTTTTCTTATTTTTGTTTCTTCTTGTGAAACTCTGAGAAGGGATGAAAAAAAGAAGAGGCAGGCGACTATATAAGTTGCATAGCAATTTTACATTCACTTATCTCTACATAACCGCACCGTACAACAAATGCTATACCACTGGCAACACTATCGTGAGTACATGTAACCACAACTAAACCGTCGACACCGTTCCGCGCCACCGTAACCAGCAATACATCCTCGGTAGTAGGAATAGCAATTTTGAGTAGAAGACATTTGCATTGACATCATTTGCAAGTAATTGACAGCTTCAGGATGTGTTTTGTATGCAATTTGTTCTTGTTGTTGCTACTGTTGACATTGTTGTTTTCTAAGGATCATATTCACATTTTCCAATCTTTTTCCTCTTCGTGCACATGGATAAAAGTGAAAGTTTTTTTTTCTGGTCTTTCTTTGTTTTGTCGTATAATGGAATATGCACATGCAGATATCCTCGGTTATCGCGGAGGAAAAAAAATATGTTGAGGTAAATAAAAGTACAAGAAAACCATCCCCATCTCTGGTTTAGCTTTGTGAAAATTCTCATCGTAAAAATTAATGATTATGAAAATTGACTCTGGGGTAAATTGTAAGATTTCCTCATATCACACCAAGAAAAAAATAAATAAAAAAACCGAATAAAAATATTCTTTACAGATGTGACCAGTAAAGGGATTAAGAACTTAAACCAAAGAGAATTGTGTGGCCTTTACAAATTGTTTATTTGTAGTTTTTATTAATAATAAAATAAATTTGATAAAAGTCAAATCACTTCTGTCAACAATCATGAAAAGAAAAGAATTACATTTTCTTATTTTTGAATTAAATATTGAAATGTTTCTTACAATCAATTTCAAATTCTGTGGTCCTTTTTATATTTACACGTGGATCATCTGTGTATGACTACCCAAATTCCAATTACTGTTTTATGTAGAGTATATCGTTATTATTACTTAAAATGTTATCAATCTGTGCAATTAGATTGAGCCAAATTAGAGCGAAAGAGAAATAAGGCAGTAAAAATTATAAGTCAAAACCAGAAAAAAAACTGATTATTATTCTAATTTTTCTTTTGAATATTTTGCTTGAAAACTATTATCGGTGGTGATGGTTAAATAAACAAATTTGTTTAAATAAATTTTTTTAATATTATATTTTTCCTAAAAGGGGTTCTTACTAAAACTATGTGCATGAGAACCAGAGATCAGCAATGAGTGTTCAAAAGATGATACTCATAATTTCTAATACTTATACGCATTCATACTTATTTTAATATCATACTTATACTACTCATATTCAAAGTTTAAAGTACTCATCGTACTCATACTTAAATATACGCATGATGTTGTTGATTTCGACACTCCATGACTCAACACTATTGTACAATATTCACTAAAAGGTTGTGTGTGTGTGTGTGTGTGTCACTCGAATCATTTATGAGTATTATAAGTATTTTTCTAAATATATGAATTCATGAAATTTTGAATATGAGTGAGTCAACAGTATTGAAACTCAACTACTCTGATTCCTTCGTACTCACTACAATATTGATTCATAAGTACAGGTTGCAATGAGTATGAGTACAACGTTGACATCAAACTCATAACATTCGAAATATGTTTGATTCATATGCCTACTCATTCAGCTTCATAAATTTAGAAAAATACTTATAATACTCATAAATGATTCGAGTGATTCAAATTATTCATCAAAATTTACAGTCTTAGTTGTTGTTGGATTTACAAAAAAAGAAGAACGAAAAAGACAAAGATTGGAAGCAAGGCAAACACACAACCTTTTAGTGAGTATTGTACAATAGTGTTGAGTCATGGAGAGTCGAAATCAACAACATCATGCGTATATTTAAGTATAAGTACGATGGTACTTTAAACTTTGAATATGAGTAGTATGAGTATGATGGATGTCATTTTTAGGGTGCAATTCATTTGAAATCAGTGCATCACCTTAGAACCTGCTATTAATCCGTCAGTAGATCACCCGCTAAACTAGAAAACATTGATAAATAAAACTGAAACAAAATAAAAAGATGGTGGAAATATTTTGTGTCAACCCTGTGATCATTAAAGGAAAGAAGAGCAATGAAAAAACCAACATTTAAATAAATGATTATCATTTGTTGAAAATTAGTACGTTGACGTAGTTTTAAAAATAAAATTCTAGCAAATTTCCACCTACAAAGTTTACATATTGTTGGGCAATAATACATTCTATTGTTTCTTTAAATTTGAATTATTATCTTATCTTATCACAGCATCGTTTTTATCTGTATCTTTGGATATTTATCTTGTTCAACTGAATATTGCTGACATTGACATTACTATGTACTCTTATATTGTGTATGATGTGATGCACTCGTAAATCAAAAAAAAAAAAATTTTTTTTTGTTTTTATTTGATTATTTGATAATAATCATCTTAAGCAAATTTTGGTAACAGACACCATCGTCAGTATTTTTTAATTTTTTTTTTTATTTGGTTCTCATATAATTGGATTATTTCTTAATAACAGTCCTCAACCACATTTAATCGCTGGCTGTTATGACGTAAGCATTGTGCATTTAATTGGGGGTTATAAAAGTTTTTATGTGGGTGATTTCAAACTTCAAATATTTTGAAACTCTCATATTATTTGTTTATGATAAATACGGTTTAAGGTCCTTTAAATGCGTACAGATTTATTTATTTTTGTTAGAATTTCATAGTAAGTTATATTTTATTTGCAAAAAGTCACAAAATTCATCAGAAGAAAAGTTTTTTCTTCAAAAGAAATGCGAAATTCATTCAGTGCAATTTAAAATTTCAGTTCAACAGTTCAGTATTTCCATTCTATTCTTAAAGACAGGAATAGTTTGTCGCAAATATAAAATTTTTTGTTAGGCAGATATTAATGATGGCCTCATTAGAATTGTAAAGGTTTTATAGTCTAACTTTTAATGTTTTAGTTTGGACTTTATTAAATCCAACATTAAAAACTTCATGACATTTGCTTGCTTAGAAGTTTTCAACTGTGTGGAACGATAATCAACCAACAATGGAATGCATTACCAACAGAGTTGAGAGCCATTTATAGGAGATACACACATACATACACATGTACATTAAGTGGAGTTGATTACAAAGTTAGAATGCATTTTATTGACAGACAGTATCTACAACAAACATTATTAGCCATTAATGTTGAAAGACCATTACACCATACGGCTTATGTATGTATGTATGTGGATGATTATCAGCTAACAGTGGTGGTCGAAAGAAAGGTTAATAGAAGGCATTTGAAAAGTAAATCATATTAATTATTGTAATCCAGTTGGAAAATGTTTTTAAATAAAATTACAAATAAAATCACGTAATTAAATAGAAATTGTCGTTGTTTTTTTAATATCCGAAAATTTTTTGCTTTTACTGTTCTTGCAACGTCTCAAATTTCGTAGGACGATAATCAGCTTAGTTCATAGTACTTAAAGGGCAATTCAAGTTTTGTGGCTCTTGTGGAAGATCTAATACGATGAAATATTTTCAAGAGGCCCAGTCTTATATACAGGGAAACTATAAAACAGTAAAAGTGAAAAATAAAACAATTTTATGTGATCCATTTCTGGTCAAATATGGACAAACTGTTTGATACCTTATGGCCAATTCTTAATTCCTTTTTTTGGAAAACCTGGTAGATCTGATTTTTATGAAGTACTATTCTATTCACCACAGGCAGAAACAGTTAGGAATCACTTGAAGTCAAGACCGTATTATCACTGTAATCCTGTAGTCGACTCAATATTGGATTGTAGTAAGCAATTTACAGTGGCGCATTAAGAATCTTATTAGAAATAGCAAAAGAAATAAACATTATGAAATAAACATATTATTATAATTATGAATATTAATTATACTGTTATTTCCCAACACTAATTTCCATCAAAATTCGATGAATTTATAAATCATTCCGAAAATGAGTTTGTAATACGACTAATTTTAATTATACATTAACTTTCATGAAATTTGTATGTTCTTTCTACATTATGATTTGACTTAGTTCTCATACCCCCGTTAAGTTCTGATTTAAAACTTTATTGTAATTTCCTATTATGCTCTTTATATCAATCCGTTGGGTGCCGATGTTATTTAAAAATTAGCATACATGTGTATTAGAGATCAGCAATGAGTATTCAAAAAGATGACTAGATTCGAATTGTACTCATAATTTCTGATACTTATGTGATGTTTTTGTAAGGCAAGCTATTTCACTTGCTTGTCTGTTTGCGTTCATAAATACTTATTTTAATATCATACTCATACTACTCATATACAAAGTTTGAAGTACTCATCGTACTCATACTTAACAATACGCGTGATATTGTTGATTTTGACTCTGCTTTATTCAACATTTACAAGAATCACAAAATAAGTACTATACTCACTAGAAGGTTGTTTGTTTTCTTTGCTTGCTGTCTTTTTCTTTCTTCTTTTTTTGTAAATGCAATAATGATTCGAATCACTCGAATCATTTATGAGTATTATAACTATTTTTCTAAATATGTATATGAATCTGAATGAGTAGGCGTATGAATCAAACATATTTCAAATGTTATGAGTTTGATGTCAACGTTGTACTCAACCTGTACTTATATCTCAATGTTGTAGTGAGTACGAAGTTGAGGTTCAATACTCTTGACTCACTCATACTCAAAATTTCATGAGTACTTACGAGTAGTGAAAAAACGATTCATTGCTGATCTCTGGTAGTCAATGCCGCAGTTGCCGATTCTCATTATCAGCGTTGAAGCGTTAGAAGCTACAACAAAAGAGGAGCTGGTAAAGCCATGAATAGGCTTTTTCGGATTCATTGATAGAATAAAGATACATATGTATATCAGATTTCTATAGGTTATGTGAAGTAGCAGAAGTAAATGGTGGATATCACTAACTTCGTCTACAAATACTGAGGTGGAGATGGCTAAGTAATCGGTTTGTTGAAGAGCTCGTAGATCTAAATGTCTGCAAGTTTAAGGATCTAATAGGATTAGTAAACGAGACCGGCTGGCTAGCGAATGTCGTTAGAGAGATAACTTTATCTATAGGACATTATGTCACTTGGGGCATAATTGTTAGTTGGTATTTTCGTTTTAATATATTTTTTTTTTAATTTCTGTTTGTACTATTTTTTTTTTGCTTTTTTATTCTTTTTTGTTATTTATGAAGGTCGCAATCAGAGATCAGCAATGAGTATTCAAAAAGATGAGTAGGTTCGAATCATAATCAAAATTTCTGGTACTTAATATCATATTCATACTACTCATATTCAAAGTTTGAAGTACTCATCGTACTCATACTTAACAATACGCATACTCAACATTTACAAGAATCACAAAATAAGTATGATTCGTACGAATGAGTCAGAAGGTGGCATGACATAATGTCCATTGACATAATGTCCATGGACATAATGTCATTGACACTGTTCATAGTGTCATAATGTCCACATATTTTAGTTACTTTAAAAGAATATATAAACTCATTAGTATTTCATTTTTTATAGAAAAATATTAAATTTATCATTAACAATCTATCTGCAGTAAGGACAAAGTAATGGCGATTTAGTGTTTTTTAATTTTTTGTCCAAAGTCCTGAAGCAGCTAGAGCAAATTTTAAAATGCGTACATGGCGTCAATAGTGCATCTTGTGGATTTAGAAAATAATATATTTTTTTAAATCTATTCTTTTAAATCTCTGCATGTGATAAATGTTTGTCCAGCTTATGTGAAATGTAAAGTGATTCTAATGAATTGCATATTAGAATAATCGGCGCCGATTTTTATTGAAAATATTTTTTTTTTTCGAATCTTTTCTTTTAAATCTCTGCATGTGATAAATGTTTGTCCAGCTTATGTGAAATGTAAAGTGATGCTAATAAATTGCAGAGAGTTAGAAGAAAAGATTCGAAAAAAAAATATTTTTCAATATAAAATCGGCGCCTTTTAAATCTCTGCATGTGATAAATGTTTGTCCAGATTATGTGAAATGTAAAATGATTCAAATAAGTTGCAGAGATTTAAAAGAAAAGATTTGAAAACAAAAATATTTTAAAATAAAAAACTTTTACACTTCTTCACAAAGTTCTGATAAGATTCTGAATAAAAAGACAAAAACTGCTCACGTTAGCTGAAAGAAAATTCGAAGTCGATGAACGAGAAAATTCTTGGGTGCCATTTAGACAGCAATTTCAAAGCGTTAGTGTGATTTCAGAATCATAGCAATCTTTTTATAATTTTATTAAAATATAAATACCTAAAATTGATTTTTGAATATTATGGACCTTATGTCACTCTAAAAGTGACATAATGTCCATGGACTTTACGACACATTATACATGGACATTAAGACACCACGCGAAGTGACATAAGGTCCATGGACATAATGTCACTTTTTATAGTGACATAATGTCCATGGACATTATGTCAATGGACATTATGTCATGCCACCAATCAGAATAGTTGAATTTCAATACTGTTGACATATTCGAAATTTCATGAGTCCTAACTTATATGAGGCGATTTTAAATCTGAAAAAGTGTTGTATTCACTGTTGGACAACCAAAAATTGACTTCATTTGGTTGGGAATTTTTTTTGAGTTCACAATAGTTTTGCAATGATTGATTTATTAAGGTGCCGTTTATACTGGGGCATTATTGATGTGCATTAAAAGGGGGTTTTTTTAAGTGCATTTGGATTTATAAAGGTCCACATAAACTGTTTCGAATTATATATGAATTTAACTAACGATCGTCAATATTATCATGTGCTTAGCACGCAAATGTATTATCTATCATTGCATTTACCAACGTACATACTCTTTAATAAGAGAGCTTCATCGACCTATTGACGGCTGTCTCTTTCATAATTATGAATTTTTAAACAGGAGCAAATATCCGATTTAATGTAGGAATACCGCATTAATGAAAATTTCATTAAAACCGTGAAGGATTAAATTTAAATTCAAAAACCCTGTTAACAGATGGTACATGAAATTGAAATTAAAATAGAAACAATAACGTGCAATTAGCTTTTATTGTTGGCGTTTACATTATTATTTCCATTACAAGAAATTGCGTGACTTTGCGGAATTTATATACACAGTTTTAGAATTTGGCCTTGAATTTTGAATTTCACCATATCGTATATATTTCTTACTTACAGAGCAAATCATGGAAAGTATACTACTCATGTATAAGTATTTATTAATCGTAAATATATTCTATCAACATTTTCAGAGTCCGATAAAATGGGATCGATTTCAGAGAAATCTGATTTGATATTTGAATGTGTTCTAAAAATGGCTGTGATTTTTTTTTTTACAATTCCACACAGTTTTCTTTTTTTATCTAATTTTACTCCCTGTCGCATGGCTATTTTTTCCGCAATATTAGTTACATATGTTTTTTTTTTTGTTTCACTTTTTTGTGATTGAGTTCTATAAATTTATTTGAATAAAAAATCAGTTTGATCATCAATATCGAAGAATTAAAAAAACAAAAAAAAAATTATTTACAATGATTCTTATTTGTTTTTTTTTTATTTAAATAAATCTTCATTTATTATGTAAACAACAGCCCTCTTTAACTGATAACACTGCGCTATCGATATTATGCGCGCAAGCCTTTTTAATAAAGTTCAAACGTTTCAGTGGTATTCAATGCCACTGTGCTAACACGTATTTTTTAATACAACTATCGGTTACAGACTTACTTGTCAACACAGACTGACTAATTACGACTGCATGTTACATATTGTAACAAAGAGACTAGTGATGGACATTGAAAAAAATATTGATGTATTTTAAAAGCTATGCATTGCAGAATATGTCGTAGTTTCTGTGCATTGGTTTTTGATTTTGTAACAAAAAGCGAAGTATGGAGGCACTAAGTACCAGATGAGTTTTTATACTGCCCTCAACCAATATAGGGTATCCATGTAGTGTTTCCTCCAATTCCATTGTCAGTGAGAAAAACTCCCTGTTATAACATTATAATGAAGTCGCCGTGGTCTAGTAGGTAGTGTGTTGGCTTA
This sequence comes from Sarcophaga rosellei, assembly GCA_930367235.1. Classification (NCBI taxonomy): domain Eukaryota; kingdom Metazoa; phylum Arthropoda; class Insecta; order Diptera; family Sarcophagidae; genus Sarcophaga; species Sarcophaga rosellei. The sequence goes on along the minus strand of OV884021.1, from coordinate 47,735,904 downwards.
TTAGACGAAAGGCCCGAGTTCGAATCCCAGGTCAGACATCAAAATGAAATATGAAAAAAATATTTCTTCTGCGACTTCCTCTCATCAGATTTCTGGCAATCACTTTGAGAGTAAATAAAAGTGCCACGAAGGGCTTCTCACAAATCTGTCGTTAGGAGTTGACTGTAAACTGTAGGTCCCGCCACTCATGTATAAAATTAACGCACACAACATGAGTGGTGTTGAGAAGCTAGGCCGTATTCCTGACTGAAGGGTTGTAATGGCCAATTATGTATGTATGTATGTATCACATTATAAACAGTCACAATGTTTTCTCCTTAGACTCCTTGACTTGACATAGGCTCCTGGTATGTATTCGTTCTCCTCATCATCAAGTCTTCATATTGGGCTTGAATCGATTCCTATTATAAAGTACTTACCTGATACTTCGTAGGTCTACAATGCGCGTTCAGTTGGACCGGCTACTGTGCAGTGCCTACTCATGGATAGTCTAATCTATTCTCATTGTTATTATCTGACAAAAGTTTATATTGCCTCAAACCTGTTAAGATTGGGAAGACTCTCCTTCTCTTTTCATCTTGCCTTAAAGGAATATATTATTATAAATTCCTCTTCCTACTCCACAGATAGATTCCGCCATTATCAGCGTACAATTTACCAGCCTCGCAAGTTAATCTGCCTACTTATTACCGCAAGTTTCCTCATGACCAGGTATCCAAGAAATCCTACTTCCCTTGTCTATCTGATTTAATTTTTTTAGACAGTGCCATTCTAGTTTCGAATCAACCTAGTGAGAATTAAGCGCTCGATGGTGCCCTGACTGTTGGCATTGTTATGTCCCGTGCTCTGTACGGTTCCAATTGAATTTAAATAAATTTACATATTATTTGATAATGTGAACTTTTTTTTAGAAAACCATAAATTTTAAAACTTTTACCTTAGAACCGAACACCGTCACTCCTATCCCACTCTCTTTCTTAAAATAATATGTAACAACAAAATTGTTCATTTCACTCTTATTCATAATATTTACGCAAATCTATCTTTTTGCATTTTCCTTTCTTGAATTAGTTGACGATTATGGGCCATTATTATAACTTGCCTTTAACTAAAGGGAGGATTTTAATGGCCAGGTAAATTGTTTTCCATTATTATGAGTACCCAATAAGATAGAAGTGAGCGTTAAGCTAAAAGGAGTATCATCATACCTTTAACTTTTAAAGTTAAGTTTACGTTTGCGCTTGCCATATCGAGCCATAACCGCAAAAATATCTCAAGCGACAAAAACAAAATTTTACAGGGGAAGGTTTTTATTATTTATTTCTTAAGCAAATTAGGTTAGAAAATGAAACTTTTTCCTGTTATAAATTCATAACGGTACAGAGTGGGACCCTGAAATTTTTATAGATGATGCAAATGATGCCAATGAATTTATTTATTACAAAAAACGATATTTGAAAAATATGTCGCTTGAGATATTTTTGCGGTTATGGCTCGATATATTATTTTCAATGTGGAAACTTCAAATATAAACAAAATAAACAAATACAACAAAAAAAAGAAGCCCGTGGTTGCCAATGAGTTTAGAAATCAAACTTGTTTAATTGAGCACTGTTATCGACATTCCTCCGGCACTGCCACATTTTTGAAAAAGGTAACATTACAGTTCCCTTTAGCTAAAGGTACCTTTAACTAAATCCAAGTTTAACGGCATGTTGAAATAATGACCCTAAATAACATTAAACTGTCGACGAAACAAAAGAAAAAATAGACCCACGTAAAATTAAAGACTTTTAAATAATATTGCGACAAGATGAACTTCATAAAATTTGTTGTCTAAAGTTTTGCCTCTTTATGGTGTTTATCATGTGAACATTTGTTATTAATGTCATTGCATACCTTAAGGCGGGAAAATTTTGTGAAATTATGTATAATGTCAGTTGCTGGGTATGTTTTCCAGTTATTTCCTTTTAAATTATTTATTTATTTATTATTTATTATTACGATTTTACAATCTAGATACTTAAATATATATATATATAATACTTTATTAACAATTTTTCTTGCAAAAATCTCTAAGAAGTTTACTAAAGAAAGTCATATTTTCACAATTTTTTATATTACTCGGTAACTCATTATATTTTCTCAAACCCTTATATTCTAAGCAATTCATATCTCTACAAGTTCTCATATATGGTAGTCTGTAATCCTCTCTTCTCCTTGTATTATAATTATGGATATTATTATTATATTGCAATTTCTCATTCAAATATGTAGGACAAAGTCCAAACTTTATGTTATGTATAAATTTCATTGTATGTAACATTATAGTCTGTCCAACACTAAGCCAGTTTAATTCATTCAACATGCTTCTAATGCTAGTATAATAATCCTTATGTAGAATAAAACGCATTGCCCTATTTTGCAGTTTCTGTAATGTGTCCATCTGGGACGTGCTTAATAGAAATAGTATTGAGGGACAATAAAGAAAGTGTGGTAAAATTATACTATTGTACACTTTAATTTTATAATTCTTATGTAATAGTCTAGTTGATCTAGACATAATTCCAATCTTTTTAGCAATTTTAATTCGAATATAATTTAAATGTTCATCAAATTTCAATTTATCATCTATCATTACACCTAAATATTTAATTACATTAACCCTCTCAATATTATCATTTTTTATTTTCAATACACAATTATCAACATTTACATGGTTTCTAGTCAATATCATAAATTTTGTTTTAGTTATATTCAATTTGAACTTATTCTGGCATGACCATACATATAAATTGTCCATATCCTCCTGCATCATTTTCATTGCATTATTTATGTTTCCATCAGAAACCATCAATAGTTCATCGTCAGCAAATAGTCTTATCTTACAATATTTTAAGCAAGACTTAATGTCGTGTATATATAAAATAAAAAGCAATGGTGCCAATATAGTTCCTTGTGGTAGTCCTATGTTTATATTTATCTTACTCGACACTGCATCACACATAACTACCCGTTGCTTTCGATCAGTCAGATAGCTGGTCATCCATTTGTTCTCCATACCAACAATACCTATGCCACGTAATTTCGCCAACAATATATTTCTGTCAACCGTTTCAAAAGCTCTTTTTAGATCAAGAAATGTTGCAACTATGTTTAACCATTGGTTCAGATCATTTTTCCAATCAGACAATACCAGATTCAATGCTGTTTCACATGAATGATTACTTCTAAAACCCGACTGTTCATCAATTAAAATACGATTCCTGCTCAGGTGATTATCCAGTTGTTTCTTCACTATTAATTCTATAAGTTTGGTGTCACTAGTAATAGTATTTATTGGTCTTAGTTCCTCAGCAATCATTGTATTTGCAACTTTTTTTTATTGGGAAAATAGTTGTCAACTTCCATTTGTCTGGAACTACACCTGTTATAAAAAAATGAGTCCATTATATATTGCAACTATATTAAAACCCCTCTTAACACTGTTTCAATATTACGCGGTAGTATTGGGATAGACATTCAAACAGGAGAGAGAAAAAACAGAGAGACGACTTTATATGACTTCGTCACAAAAAAGCAAAGAATATCAAATGAAGAAGAACCTTCCTCATCATAAACATGAGATCCTTATCCGAACTTCTTGTTATCTACATGAATTACTTATGAATAAAAATCGATATTAAAAATAAATAAGTCTATACTCAATGTGCTAAAAAGTATTAAACAACAAATGTTACAAAATATTTTTACGTTCTTCTTTCGAATATGAGTTCGTTGATTGCAAACAAAATTAAAAGAAATATGTGTTTAGTTTCAATTAAACTCTTTATTGTTTGCCAATGTTCAAACTTGACGAATACAAAAACATTTGCTTGTTCGCTATTCTTCTTTGCTTACAACGCAGATCTTTTCAACGGAGATCTCCAAACCACGACTGTTCTCTTCACACGCAACGCGTCTTCACACAAGGCTGACTTGTCTTGCCTCTTTTATATGCTCACATAAACAGTCTGGTTCTTGAAGTAGAATGTTCGTAGTTTCGCCTTCTCGAGTACTCTATCGTGGTTTCATTGTTGTGCGTGTATTTTATTTACATTCTTTGTTGTTGCGTTCTCGCTTACTTGTCTATCCCCTTTTCTTTCATACTCATGGTTTTTTTGTTTTTGTTAATAATTTTAATGATAAACGATATTACACCGTTTCCATTTTCGTAACAATATAAGTATGTACAACACCAAAACAAAAATTGACTGCAGTAGTAGTGGACGAATATGGTGGAGATATTGAGTGCAATAGAAATTTCTTTTAATCGTTTTCTGTTTTGACCGCTAGTTAGAATGCTTGAAGGTAATGCTCAAAACAGAATCCTTAACTGTTAAGTAACTGTTTAAACATATTGTTATAGATCGTTGTTAAGAAGGCAATCGGCCAAGCCAGCAATTTCCCGGGATTTTAAATAAAATTCCTGTGTAATAATATTAAACAAATATGTTATATAAAATGAGATTTTAATTAGTTAATTACAACATACTTTTTAGTAGGAAACTACTGGGATTGAATTGCAAGATAAACTCAATGTAGATGACTTAAGCACGTCTGAGGCAAGTTATAGAAAATCTTATAATAAAAATGGCGAAAGTTCTAGATTTTCTTAATAGCTTAATCTTCGTTAAAAAAATGTATGTATTCAGTATTGGAAAGTTAAAAATTTATCATGGCGTATTGCCAGACCACTAAATAAATTATGGCGATTTTGGGAGTAGTTTTAACAATCGTATTATTGGGTTGAATTGGGAAAAAGTTTTACGAATCTTTCACAACTTAAGTGTAAGGAATACAAATATAGCAACAGAATTTGTCAAATTGCACGATTTTTTGTATGAATATGGTGAGAGAACGGTTCCTAAATGACCATATGAACACATTACTATACTGTATATAAATTACTGTATCAAAATTAAATATGTTTCAATCAAAATGCTTACATACAACGTTGAATTTTGCACTATTCGATTTAAAATTTTGGATTTACGGGGATCACATATTTATGTGAATAATGCTAAAAAGTGAACACCAATTTCAGTTTGTTCGTATTTGAGTGATTGTACTGTATACATTTATTTAATGTTTTTTTCTTTTTTTAATTTTTAAATCTCTTAGGAAAACAATTGGCGATGGATAAAATTTGTTTGTCTTCTACGACCACAACAACAAAAATTTAAAACCAAACACAGTGCCGTTGACATTTTAATTTGACAAATTGTTTCTTTTGTGTCACAATTCGAACAATTTGTGAAATTTATACATACCTTTGTATCTCCGCCTTCTCATTTTCATTTGCTTATGTTCTTGGCTGACGTATGTACATTCAATGTGGTCTTTGCAAAAACACACATTATCGTTGTCGTTGGTTGTTCGGAAGAATTCGGTTAGAATTTTGACCAAAAATTAAACGCCATTTTGTTATATTTGAAACTAGCAAATACTGGGCCTAATACTTTACAAACGCTCATCCTCCGCGTGCTTCTTTAAGGCGCAGGGGCATGGACCCTGTTAAGCACTGATGCAGCAGCCTTGAAAGTATTAGCGAGAAAAGTCCTACGTAAGATCTTCAAGCCAGCGCGAGTTGGTGATGATGACGATCTTGTCTGCGTTGGAAGGACCAAATCGAGGAAGACCTGACATCGATTGGTGTGACCAACTGGTGTAGGCGCGCAAGAAGCAAGGCGCCTGGAAGGATATATTACAGCAGGCTGAAATCCGTTAATCGGGTTGTAAGTAGCCGCCGTAGTCTAGTAGGTAGTATGTTGGCTTATTAGACGAAAAGGCCGGGTTCGTATCCCAGGTCAGGCATCAAAACGAAATATGAAAAAAAATATTTCTTCGGCGACTGTCTCTCAGCAGATTTCTGGCAAAAACTCTGATAGTAAATAAAATTGCCACGAAGGGCTTCTCACAAATCTGTCGTTTGGAGTCGACTTTAAACTGTAGGTCCCGTCACTCATGTATAAAATTAACGCACACAACATGATTGGTGTGAGAAGCTAGGTCGAAATCCTGACTGAAGGGTTATAATGACCAATTATGTATGTATGTAATGGCCAATTAAGTAAGTAAATATGTGCCGCGTTATCAGTCCTCTAGGAAGGTAGAAGGCCATAACGAACAATTTCCCTTTAACCTCACCAGACATACGTTTTTGTCTATTTTCGTTTCTTTCTGGCTTTCTAACAGTCTACGAATTCCAAGTTAGTGATGAATGCCTAGCTCTTTAAATATGTTTACCATGCTTATGAGCTGGTCCTTCTAATTTTTTCCACGATTCGATAGCTTTTTTTAGTCTTTACATGACCTTAAAGACATTTACCAATCAAAATATCAAATCAAATTTTACTACAGCTTTTCTAATTACAACAAAACACTAAAGTTTTCAGCAGCTTACGACGCATTCCTTCTGTTTCTGTAAAAGAAAAGAAAAAAATTGTCAGTAATATTCCGAATTTGGATCCATTTTTAAAGGTACATAACTTTTTACAGAATATTGTGGGATTTTTACAGATCAATGGATTCCACAAGCTTACCTTACCAAATATATTTTATCGTAGAGGCATTTACAAACGAATTGTAACCGAACTTTTTTGAACACCCAATATGTAATACATAATATTTATGCCTAGAATATATACAGGCAATATACATATGTATGCAAACGCTTTATATACATATGTAAAGTGAATTCTTAAATAAATTCACAGCTTTCTCCTACGTTTAAGCGCTCTGTTACAGTAAGGGCAATTATTACAACTTGCTGTTAACTAAAGGGAGGATTTTAACGGGCAGATAAATTGTTTTTCATTATTATGAGTGGACAATAAGATAGAAGTGAGCGTTAAGCTAAAGGGAGGATCATCCTATCTTTAACTTTTAAAGCTAAGTTTACGTTTGAACTTTGATATGATATAATATGACTATTATATATTATTTTCAATATGACAACTTCAAATTTAAACAAAATGAACATATAAAACCCAAAAAAAGAAGCCCGTCGTTGCCACCGCGTTAAACAACTTATTTAATTGAGCAGTTTCATCGACATTGCTCCGGCACTGAATATAGTTGATTAAGTCCCACTTCTTTCTCAAAACTGAACTACTTATGGTTGTCTCATAGTCTTGTTGCTGTTATTCTATGTGATATGAAATTGTCGGTAAAAAATTCAAAATTTAGTAGTCTGGACACAAATTTCATGTGTCATGACATGACATCACAAAATTTGTGACTTGTATTAAAGGGATTATTGAGAGATCAAAATCTAACATCTATAATGGAAAATTGTTCCAAAAATATGCAAAAATGTATGAAAAATACTACTAAAAAATAATCTTGAATATTGTTTTAATTTTATTAAATTTGTTTGCTAATGTGTTGAAGTACAATTTTTGCTGATTACTTTGAGTAACAAATTGCTTTTTGCTCGCCTGTAATTCTAGCAAATTCTTTGTTTCGTTACATTTTCATAGAAAAGGAGTGTAATGAAATGCACAAATTTAAAGAATTTGTCCAATTATTTCTAATTAATTCCTAGATATCCGAATGCAAAGTCAAGTACTATGTTCTGTCGTGTTTTGAAGATTGCCGTTGAAAAGATCTGCGTTGTAAGCAAAGAAGAATAGCGAACAAGCAATTATTGTTGTATTCGTCAAATTGTATACGATGGCACACAAAAGTAGTGCAAACAATAAAGAGTTTAATTGAAACTAAACACATATTTGTTTTTATTATGTTTGCAATCAACGAACTCATATTCTAAACGATTTTAAAAAGATAAAAACGTAACAATATAATTGTATATTTTTACTTTGCATTACGGCAATTTCAATATTGCATAAAACAATATTTGTTAATTGAATGTTTGCTAAACATACATACATGCAATAATTTCATCACATTTTGACTTTAAACAGTTTTTTTTGCAAAATTAAAAAAAGATCTCATTGGAAAATAATAAATTTTATATCTTCGCGCACATATACAATTTGTCCTGTGCGGCATTTTAAATGTGTAATGATACAAATTTACAATTTTATTTTTCCTAATCGATTTATTTATTTAAATTCAGTTAAATGTTAATTGACTGGAATAATTGAAATTATAAAAAAACGAGAAGAAACGTCCATTGCAAATGATGGGGCAGTGAAGGTAGATTGAAGGTCAAATAGAATTACTAAACGGTAATCAAAATACAAATAAGAATACGAAATACATACATTCATATATAATTGGTCATTACAACCATTCAGTCAGGATTACAGCCGCCCACTCATGATGTGTGCGTCAATTTTATACGTTAGTGGCGGGACCCAGAAACTTTTTCATGGCAGTTTCTGTTGCTCTCAGAGTTCTTGCCAGAAATCTGCTGAGGAAGTCGTAGAAGAAATATTTTTTTTTTCATATTTCGTTTTGATGTCTAGCCTGGAGCTCGAACTATGGTTTTAAGTCTAATAAGCGAACACACTACCTACTAGACTATGGCGACTAAGTATTAAATTATTACATTTTATTATTAGGCTTCTAGTGTGTATTTATTATGAGAATGTTTTAGTAAATTCTGGACATTTTGTATTTGGCACAACAGGCATCTGACAGTTGAGAGTGTGTCTTGGAGAGCCATTGAGAACTGATTACCACGTGATTTGAGAAGAGAATTGAAAAAAGGAGCCCATCCAAACTATTTTTCGATCATAGCCTTGATTGTGTATTCGGAATCAATAGTAACGTCTCTACTGAAAGATATTTGTGTGCATTGATGAAATCTTCACCACAGATTTGTAGGAAATAATGTTTAAGTATTTGTGTTCCGATCTGTGCGAAAACGAAAGTAAGAGAAATTAGAAGACATTTACATATATGTAATACGAATATTTGTTAAAAAAAAAAGAAAAATAGCAATATTTTTTGATCCTTATTGAACGTTTTACCTTTCACTCCAATCATATGTGACCCAAGATTATTCATATTGCAAACAAATTTAAATTTTAATGAAATCTGTGCAGAACAATGCATTTTTGCATTACAAAAATCGTTTCATATTGTTAGGAGTTTTTAAAATTTAATTTAAGTAATTTCATTAAATTGATTGTCTTAAGGGAAACCAAACTACATATTGCAATCATGCACTTCAAGCAGCCTGCATTATTACTCAATAAGTTCAATTAAATTGATTTACCTTATAAGCAGAACAGCTCTCACACCTATGTGAGAGGCAAGTGACAAGCGAGGATAAACACAAATCAAACTAGAAAAGTTTTCTAAAAAGAATAATTTTTAAAAAATTCGATGTTAAGCTGTAGGTCCCGCCACTCACGTATAAAATTAAGGCACACAACATGAGTGGTATGGGAAGCTAGTCCGTAATCCTGACTGAAGGGTTGTAATGGCCAATTATGTATGTATGAGGATACACTTTTCATTGAAATATTTTCTTTTTTTTTCAAATTCAATTTTAAATAATTCAGCCTGGTATAAATACAATTCCAAATTCGTAGAATTGATATTGAATTTTTATGAAATTTTTAAAGACATATGTATGTAAGACGTTGAATCTAAATATTAAGCGCTTAAAAATATTTAAATTTCTAAGCTTCGTATCAAGTAGTCTGATATTATCATCAATTAACTAAATTTAACATTATACGACAACACGCTTAATACAATATTCAATTCAGCAAATGATAAAGTCATTCATTTTTAGTACAAAACAAATTTACGCAATCCAGGAGTCTTCTGAAAACATATAAAAAAAATGTGTTTGTAGAGTGATAATAACGCTTTCCATCGTCGACATGCAACAGTTTAATCGAAAATTTCTTTCTATAATAATAATAATAACAAAATAAAAAAACCAAAAGATAATGGCTTAATACATTCAAAAGTTGTTCCAATCGATGTGGGTCAGAACACATTTCCTGTAAATAACAAAAATTACCGCAACTTTTTACTTTAATCTTACATCCGGCTGCTGAGCAATAATGTTGGTGTAGTATTCGTCTAAGAAAAATTCTATTCATTCGTTCATTCATTCATTGATGTTACATGCATACATATGTACATACTTATATACGCATAGAATGTAACAAAAGATTCTCTAACTTTTTTTTTGTTTTCTATTCATTCGTCTATTCATTCTTAATACGATATATTATACGTACATTAGTCGTATTTTCTTTCCATTTTTTCTTCTTCTTATTTTTCTAAATTTTGTCCTTTTGTTAAAGATTTTTGCCATCGAAATGAGTCAGCAGCCATCCCTTCCGAAATGGTAAACGGAAAAACGTAAATTCGTCCATATAAGAATGAAGAAAAAAACCCCGAATAAAACCGTATTCAATTTTATTGAAACACAATTTTTTCAGGGTTCACGTGGGTTTTCATTTTTAAATATTTTGTTCTTTTTTTTTTTTTGTTATACGCATTTGATTCTATAAATTTTTAAAAGAAAAGCATTTTAAGAATTTATCAGAAGCAACAAGCGATAAAAACGAAGCAAAAACTTCAACAAATTGTTAAAGTCATAAGAAAATCCTGTGCAATGGAAGAAAGGCGGGTGTAAGTTTACAAAAGAATTCTTAGAGAAATTCATTCATAGGGCATCCTAAAGAAAACTACGATGTTTTTCTTTTATTCTATTGGGCTTTCATGATGTGCTGTAATGGGACTTTAGTAAAGAAAGTTGTTTGTTGATTAAACTTTTCTTCTTGGAAAAAATTCGGAAAGCATTTCATATGAATGATTTTATTTTAAAGTAATTTAAAAGACAAACAAACAAGAAATTGAATTCAAGATATTTGTTTGATCCTTGTAATGTATGTAGTTTACGTTGCACTATTAAAGTGTAATTTACTTATCTATCGCAAATATTCTGTCTTATTTCCCCTCTGCTTTTCACACTTTCATCATTTTAATATCAATTCAGTTCAACATTGAATTAGCCTTTCACCATATTATTATCTTAAGTTCGGATCTACAATTGTCTGTACACCAGGCAGGCGGAAACAATTTTCAGAATATTTCATAAACTACTTACCAAAATTGAATATAATTAAATTACACGGTGCGACAGTCAAAATACATCCAGCTAATCTCCTTGTTCTATTTCTGATTGTAATATTCTAATGTATGCTGATGACGTTAAATTATTTTATACTTTTGATGATAATCATGGTCAGGCTGTTCTTCAGCGGAATATTGATTTGTTTGAAACTTATCTTAATCTTATGGATCTTAACTTGAAAAAATGTAAATGCATGGTTTTCTCTCGTGGGGGCGTGATTTCGCCCACTTATGTAATTAATTCTTGCCGTTTGGAAACTGTGACTACATTTCTTGATTTGGGAGTATTATTGGATATGAAACTCTCTTTTGTTGACCATATTAGTATGATGATTGGCAAGGCTCGGGCTGTTCTCGGTTTTGTGAAAAGATGGGCTAGGGAATTCATTGATCCTTATATAACTAGACTGCTATACATTTCACTTGTTAGACCTATTTTGTAGTATGCGTCTATTGTTTGGAATCCATACTATCGTTGTCATAGTGATTCAATAGAGTCTGTGAGTTCTGTTTACGTGGCTTAGGATGGGATTATGCCAATGGGTTTCCGTCATATGAGGCCAGATTAGGTTTGATTAAACTTCCAACTTTGGAACGTAGAAGGACAGTTTTAGGTGTTTGTTTTGTTTTTAATCTGGTTAAAGGTGATATCGATTCTGAGTTTTTGCTTTGTAACCTGAATTTCAGTATTCCTGCAAGATTTTCACGGCACTAGATTTTCACGGCACTTTCTCTAGATTTCTATAGAACGAACTATGGATGTAATTTTCCTTTTCGTAGATTATGTAATGATTTTAATTTATATTATTATTTTATTGATTTTAATTGTAGTGTTTGTAATATAAAACGTAGCTTAGATGTTGGCATTAATTTGTAAATTGTTATATAAGGATGTATTTTCGTTCTAGTTATAGGTAGTTCCTGTTAATTGTTAGTTTATTCAGCTTGTGATTAAGTTCTGTAGCTGATTTATGTTCTTGTTGCCATTACTTTTCCCTCACCCGCTACAGTCCGGACTGCGGTGTGTACGTGTCCCTACGTTATGGGGACGAGCCCTCCGCGGTCGGGTGAGGGTGGGTTAGTGTGTGGTCGGGGATATTAAAAAAAAAAAAAATGTTGGTACATATGTTTGTTATATGTATATGTTGACAATATCAGCCATTTTGGTGTGTCAGTTTGTTATTGACAGATAAAAAGGTTAGTCGTGTTTTGGCGTGCTCATTTTGCGGTAAACAATCAAGATCCATCCAAACTTTTGAAAATTTTGGAACTGAAAGTTCATTAAAAAAAAAATATATATATGAAAAATATAACTCGATTGTTAGATTCTTTATATAATAACTACTGTAATATTTGTCCGATTTGATCAAACGAAGTGTCAATTTCTTCACAAGATAATGAACTTTCAGAATGTCATCACTTATTTGATATTTTTTAATTAAAGTTTGCTACTGTGAACGGACAAACTTGAAAAAATATGAAAAAAAATCGCATTTGTCAAGTTTACCTCATCAAACCCCATAGCATATTAAGTCAAATAATATATGTATATATGTACATCATTTTAAAGGCTCGTCCCTTTCCTTTCTAATAAGTTTTAAACTTTAGACATCGGTTCAGAAATGTTTGTGTAATCAATAAATTTGTATGTAATGTCTAAAAAACAGTTTCTGTCAAATAAAACGAGCTTTTAGGGTTCAAGAAAAATAAAAAAAAAATATTTTTGTGTTCTACTCAACAAAACTCCCAACCTACACTGTGTAATTAGCTGGGTGTATTTAATTTTTTTTATTTTGTCGCATCGGGTTATTATTGAGGATCACATAGTTTATTCGATTAGAGAATATAATGATAGTGTATATTTTAGTTGTCTGTTTCTGATTTTTTTCGAAGTAAAAAATTTGCAGAATTGTTATTTCCGGTGCTAAAGTCTCTTATGAAAGACTATTTATTCAATGATAATATGACACACCATATGACCTCAACCTTTTCCACATGATTTCATTAAAAATATTTTTATTACGTCTTCTGCTCCAGGCCAAGTTTGCGGCCATTTTAAATTATTTTACATTCAAGAATAACAGACATATTCATGTACAAAATAACATCTCAGCATCATGCTGCCATCCTTGACAGTGTTCGAAAAATGCATTGAAGTAATATATTTTAAATGAACGTTGACTGTATGAATAGGATAACCCATAGAGTGGGTTATTGTGGCATACATGTGTTCGTTAGCAAATGTTCTAGGTTAGACAAATATTTACGGACATACGTATGTGTAGTGTATGAGTAACAATATTGTTACTGTAAATATTCAAGAAACATACACAGAAAAAATTATGTCTAAAATCCGTGTAACAACTTTAGTTGTTAATTATCAATTTCTATATTGAAACATGCTTAATTAATACAATTAAGCACGATGTTAATATAACAATTATCCAAAAAAAATTCAATAAATTGAATTGAATATCAGTTTTGTCAAATTTATGTTAAAATTTCAATATTTTGCATAAGAATTTTGATTGTTACATTTTTTTTAAGATTTAAAAATTTTTTTTATTAATAAAGCCAAAATATTTGTAAATTTTACAAATTTTACAAAAATAAAAAAACATTTGTTAAAATATAGAAATGTAGAAGCTACAATTTTTTCATTTGTTAAAATATAATTTTTATTAAATAAAACTTTTATTAATAACACCACCAACATTGTTAATATAACAATCTGCAACCTTTTTTTTCAATTAAAAATGTTGACAAATCGTTTTGTTAAATATCGCAATGAATTTCTAACGGAATTCAAGAGATGTATGAAAAATGTAAAAAATAAAAACAATGTCACTAATTTGCGTTTTATATACATGATAATTGAAAAAAAAGGAAAACACATTTGATCCATATATGTGCCTAATTTTCAAGATCATATTCTGTTTTACTTTTTCAGCGATTATTTTAAATATGAAATTTAGCAACATTTTTTATTTGTTTTTTTTATCATTTAAATTCGTTTCAAAAACACATCTTAACGAACTTAGCAACAAAATGTTGGACAAATATAATATTTGCTCTATATGCAGTGTCCATAAATTGTGAAACATACACACACATACACATACTTAGAAGAAGTAATTTTTAACTGACATTATAACGGCACAAAACAAAACACGAATAGAAAAAAAGAACAAAACGAAACAAGATTTGAAAAACAAACAAAAAAGAAGGAACACATCTTCAGTTTTGTTTGATCTATGCGACAGTAAAGAAGTCAAGTGTCTTGTAAAAAATTAAAATGTTTATTATAAAAAGTGATTATTTACATTAAATTGGTGTTAAAACAATAATTTACATAAAATATATTAAAAAACATGCAACGAAGGTAAATGTATAATTTATATAATATTAATTATTTTACTTTTATTCAGCTCCGTTTCCTTTTAATTTTAGACACAAAAATATTTGGAACGTTTTGGCTTCTTCATTATATATTTCCACCACCATTAAGTGTAATAACGGAGCCTAATGGGACCAAACAAAGAAAAAAAATTTCTGGAAACAAAATTGGAAACAAAATTGAATTTGCTGAAGCTGCAGTCAATAAGTATACAGCCATTACTTTTAGTGTTAGGTGATTTAGAAGATATCAAAAATATTTCGATATATTTTGATGGAATAAGGTATCCCATGATGACTTCCTTAACTGCTGTAGATATTTTATATAAAATAATGTTTGTTTTTAATCTAATATATATTTATACATATATATATATATATATATATATATATATATATATATATATATATATATATATATATATATATATATATATATATTTATTATATATATACATATATTTTTTTTTAATAATAAAAAATACCAAAATTTTATGGCAAAAACAGCGTTTTTTTTATTAAAAATAGAACAAAAAAATCAACAAATTTGATTGTTAAAAAGTGACATTTTTTTTGTTAATAAATTTCGTTGAAAACATCAGCTAAATTAACAAATAATTTTGTTAAATTTGTTTGTAATAGTAACAATATTATTTGTTACCATAATAACCAATTTAATTAAATAATTGTCATTATTGTGAGAATATATTTAATTCAAATGTGCGTGAAATTTAACTAAATATTTTGTTACTATAACAACCAATTTTATTAAAAATATATTTCAGATTTTACAATAGGTTTTTTCAAAAAAACAATAATTTTAATTAAAATATATTTTAATTCGACAATCGCATTTGTTAAAAATATATCTTGTTTTTAACAATTTCTTCAGTTAATAAAGCAAAAATATTAATTGAAAAAAAATAAATTCATTTTTTATAAAACTACAAATCCCGTGTTTGTATTCACAAAAAACTGTTGTTGGCTGAAAAACAAACAAATTTTTAATTGTATATGCAAAAAATTAATTGTATTTACAATCCATTTTTTTCTGTGTATGATGGCACAAGGTTTTATAAGAATAAACAAAGGGAAGGAATATGTATGTAACATCACAATACTTCATTTATTAAAACATTCATTCACCTCCGTCTGTCCCTCATAATGTCAGACAGTCATTAATTCATTGATTCATTTCATTCATTTACACATATTTAAATAAACGAATGCCAATTCATAAATTGACATCAGAACTCCTGAGTAAATTTTAACACACATTTACACTTTTACGAGGTCTCTTCAGGTCGTAACAGATGGGTGTCACAAGTATAATGGGTTGATGGGACTACAATAGAGCTGGTTTGATTTCATTCATATTTTTTAGTGCAACAATTCTTTTCCACATTGTTGTTGTCCACAGTCTTGTTTTTCCTATTTTACATTTCCATATTGTAATACAATATGTTCCTTTTGTTTTTTTTTCTGCAATTCCAATAGAAGTGTTACAAACATACATACATAATTGGTCATTACAAGCCTTCAGTCAGGATTACAACCCAGGTTCTCACACCATTTATGCTGTGCGTGTTAATTTTATATATGAGTGGCGGGACCTACAGTTTAACGTCGACTTCAAACGACAAATTTTTGAGAAACTTTTCATGGCAATTTTATTTGCTCTCACTGTTTTTGTCAGAAATCTGTAAAGAATAAATCGCCAAAGAAATACTTCTTCGTATTTAATTTTTCGTCTGACCTGGAATGCAAACAATATAAAAACAAATATGTGTTTAGTCAATTAAATTCTTTATTGTTCGCACTACTTTTGTGTGCCACCGTATACAACTTGACGAATACAACAATAATTGCTTGTTCGCTATTCTTCTTTGCTTACAACGCAGATCTTTTTAACGGCAATCTTCAAACCACGCTTGTTTTTTCACACGCAATGCGTCATCACACAAGACTGAATTCTTACTACTCGTTGCCTGCTTTGTCTTGCCTTTTATATGCTCGCGTAAACAGTCTGATGAAGGTTCTTGAAGAAGAATGTTTGTGTTTTCGCCTTCTCGAGATCTCTATCTCGACTTTATTGTTGTTTGTGTATGTTGTTCACATTGCTTGTTGTTGCTTTCTCACCTAGTGCGCAACACATTTATAAAGTTATTTCTATTTTCAAAATATCTCTTAAAATTTAACTTTAATTGTTCCTACGCCTCCCATTCTCTCTTCCCTACTTCCTCTCCTTTTTCTTATCCCCTCCATTATCCTTCCATTTTTAAGGACGTTCCGTATAATGGGTCAAATCGACCTCCGGTTACTGTACTTGTCTCAAATCACAAGTACACATCCTCTAACCTAAAACCTAAAGTCTAATCGATTAAAGTTAAATTTTAAGAGATATTGCAAAAATAGAAGCGACCTTATAAATGTGGGGGCACTATATGCCTAAACTTTTTTGTCATACTTTTTATATAATTGCCTAAATTTGATAAGACCGCCATATTTTGGGTGTATACCATGCATAACTCGTCTTAGAGGACCGAGCTGGAACAACAAATAAATTAATTTTGCAAAATTTCAAACTGTTTTCGTATTATTTTTAAATTTAGGGCCATTATTACAACTTACTACATTAAAGTTGGGGTTAGTTACAGGTTACTTTAGCTAAAGGGAACTGTAAAGTTGTCTTAAATTTATTTTCGTTATTACAGCTTACAGATAAAATAAAGTTAACTTTTTTCAAAAATATGGCAGTGCAGGAGCAATGTCGATAAAACTGCTCAATTAAATTAAAAGTTTTTTTAACGCAGTGGCAACGGAGGGCCTCTTTTTTTGTTGTTGTGTTTCCTCATTTTGTTTATATTTGAAGTTGCCATATTGAAAATAATATATAATATGGCAAGTTCTAACAAAAAACTTAACTTTAAAAGTTACAGGATGATCTTCCCTTTAGCTTAACGCTCACTTCTACCTTATTGTCCACTTATAATAATGAAAAACAATTTATCTGCCCATTAGTTAACGGCAAGTTGTAATAATGGCCCTTAAACTTTTAAATTTTCCACCCTATATACATACATACATATATATATGTGCCGATAGGCAATAGACCCTTGGTTGGTCACTACACATCCAAATTACCTACCTGGTTAACCGATTTGCAGGCTCATACCTTCACTTAAGAATCCCACGTCCTGGTGTAAAACATCTTAAAAAGGTCGAGGTCGAGTTATTTATTAATAGCGCTATTAATATAAGCTAAGCTACGACTTATGCGTACTTCATCCTTGATTTCTTGTTTAAGTTCAGATATTGTCGAGTTACAATAAATATTCTACTAATTAAAGTCATAAATTTTGTTCAGAATATAAAAAAACCTGCATATGGAAAATGCGTACAGAAATTTATTTCCAAAGTTTTCACTTGTTGTTGTTGTATTTGTTTTTCTCTTTAAATGGTTTACCGTCTGTAGAAGTATTTTACAATTTCATTTTGTAGAATAAAAATATCGTGATTTTTTTCGTTTTACATGATGTTCAGATATTTACTTGTAACGAATCGATTTAGTACTGTTGTATCCTTTTAATATTGTTCAACAGAATTTTATTGTTGTAAATAAAGAGATAATTGTTTGTTTTTAATAAATTTTATCGTATATTTATTTTTTTTTTATTATTCGAATACTGCTGTTCTATTGAACGCCCGGGTATTGTTTTTCTGTAATAGTCTATGAAAATGAAAAAAAAAAATGAATCGTTATGTTATGATTGCCTGTTTGTAATATTAATGGACTCTAAAATGGTTTTAAGGAAAAACGAAAACAAAAGTTCCTGTTAATCATTCGCAGCATATGCAAAAGTAAAATTTAAATATGTACTTAATGTTAATCAGATTTAATAAAAGGTCCGCCAAATAACTTTTTTTTTTTGAAAATGCTTTAAAAAAAAACTACTGAATATTTTCTCAAATTTATTTTTTTATTTGAAAGTACAATCCTTCCGGTTAATAATTGAAAATAATTTCATTCAAATGGCTGCCTGGGCTATATGCAGTAGCCTACACGAGTAGCCTATAGAAGATGCCGATTTTGGCAAAAAAAAATCATCTTTTCAGATGAAGCTCATTTTGATCTTGGCGGGTATATAAGCAAGCAAAATTGCCGCATTTGGGGCACAGAAAACCCGCACGCATACATTGAAAAGCCGACGCACCCAAAACGAGTCACTGTTTGGTGCGGATTTTGGTCCAGAGGCATACTTGGGCCATTATTCTTCGAAAATGAGCAAGGAGTGGCCGTTACAGTCAATGGCGGACCCTTTACATACACACATAATTGGCCATTACAACCCTGCAGTCAGGATTAACGGGACCTGCAGTTTAACGTCGACTCCGAACGATTGATTTTTTGAGAAACTTTTTCATGGCAGGTTTATTTACTTTCAGAGTTTGTGCCAGCAATCTGCTGACAGGAACTCGCCGAAGAAATATTTTTTTCATATTTCGTTTTGATGTCGCCACTCATATATAAAATTAAGGCACACAACATGAGTGGTGTGAGAAGTGAGAAGCTCTACCGTAATCCTGATTGAAGGGTTGTAATGACCAATTATGTATGTATATTTTTTTTAAAGTGCTATTTGATGCGAAAAAGTACTCTTTCTTTTTAGTACCTTTTTAAATTTCAATTTTGCAACGTTGATATGACGGCTTCCGAGTTTATGTGACTTTGCTGTCTGTCTTTGTATTTAGTAACTAACGTTTTTACTCTTCATGACCACAAAAGCTCTCTGAGTATTATTGATTCTTTACGATGTTTTAAATTTTTTGGCCTTGCAAGCGTTGGATTATTTCAATTTAATTTCCAGCTGCACATCTCCTGCTTTGAACTCTTTACTCTATACATAGCTTAAGTATACCCCATAGAACATTTAATTTAAATAAATACTGAAAAATATTTCATCGTTGTTTGTAATTAGAAAAAGGTCATATAGATTGGTGTGCTAATTATAAGACCACCGTTGTATTTTTTGACTTCCTCAATTTTCTGTGATTATCGAGGCTTTTTCAGTGAAATTTCGGATTATTCAAAGGTCGTATACGTTGTTGAACACAGGTATCACTAACTTACTTAATTGTTCATTATAGCACAATAGCAATTTTCAATCGTCACTGTGCTTTTGGTAGTAATGCAGAAAGACTTGGCATTCCGACCAATGACTTTTGCAGGAGTTTTGGGTCTGAGGATAAAGAAGACACAATCTTTCACTTCATCTGTGAGTGCCGTACTCTTGCCATAAAAGGACGAATGTTTTTGTTCTCTTAGTTTCTGACATTCTTGACTGAGGTCTCCAATATAAAGATTGCCGCAATAGCAAGAATGTTTGATCCCTGGGTTGAATACTTAGTTTGTCGTATCGCAATAAGCCAAAATGGTACTTCTTCCTTCAAGGATGTTCCGGCACCTTTCGTAAACTAACTTAACCTCCTCTATACGAGGGTTATGAGATTTTTGAATAACATTTTATTGTCACACATACACAAATAAAATCTTATAATTTAAGAAAATGCATTACTGATTGTAATAGAAACAGAGTAGAAGTGAATAAAACACACTAACACCTACGCACATAGTTTTCCTTCCAGCGTTGTCTGAAAGAGAAACGAATAAAACAAACCTTTATGCAATAAAAAAAAAAATAAAATAAAAATAAATAAATTAAAGAATGAATTGAAACTCTTTCTTAATTCAGAAAAGAAAATGAAAAATTCCAAAGATAAGTGAAATGTTTTCAAGTCCATTTATACGCTGACATACATACCAATGGTATTAATGCGAGCATATGAGTGCACGTGTGTATACATCAGTTATACGTGATTGAAATATTTTGTTGAAATACATCATTTACAGTGCAAGCAGAATTTATGAACACCTTAAGAGTATGAACACCTAAATGCAATCTTCTAACAACTAGATTACTATCACATTTTGCTTTGAATAAGACACAGTTTTCTTTATAATCTAGGTTCTTATATTTTTATGTTTTGAAGTAAAAAGTCTTTCATTTCATTGCTTTCAAAAATATTATTACCGATTTGAACACAATTTTTTCATTTACAATACTGCTTGGATAGTGGGTTGCTTAATGTTCTAAAGTAACGCGTGCGCTAGAGGAAAGCTCAGACTCAGAATAAACTCAATTTACCTTCCAAATAGAATTCTAACATATGACGCTAGTTAGGCCAAGAGACAGACACAAATCCCATCCATGGTAATGAGTACACTGGAAGAAAACTTCAACATACAAAGTTATCTGATGAAGACAACAGGAATATACATTCCGAAATAGGATTCTAACATACATATGTCACCTGCTAGGCCACGATACAGTCAACTCACATTCGTGACTGTTGCCTCTGAAAGTCAGCCATGTGGTATGTTAAAATAAATGTCAGAAAGAACTTTTCTAGTTGGTTATTCAGATGATATTGCAGCTGTAATACAAGCTAGGAAAATAGAAAATTTTCATTTTTTTTTTATTTTTTAATTTTTAATTTTATTTATTATTACAACTTGCCGTTAACTAAAGGGAAGATTTTAACGGGCAGATAAATTGTATTTCATTATTATGAGTACCCAATAAGATAGAAGTGAGCGTTAAGTTAAAGGGAGAATCAAACTTTTAATGTTAAGTTTTTGTTAGAACTTGCCATATTATATATCATTTTTAATATGCCAACTTCAAATATAAACAAAATGAGCAAATACATCAAAAAACGAAGCCCGTCGTTGCCACTGCGTTAAAAAACTTATTTAATTGAGAAGTTTTATCGACATTCCTCGGGCACTGCCATATTTTTGAAAACAGTTAACTTAATTTTATCTGTAAGTTATAATAACGAAAATAAATTAAAGTTAACTTTACAGTTTCTTTTAGCTAAAGGTACCTTTAACTAAACCCAAGTTTAACGACAATTTGTAATAATGGCCCTTAGCCTAAGTGCCAGAAAAGCACATGATATTAAATAGTTAATAAGAAAATCATTAATACGTTGTTAATAAAAATATCGCGGCCAGTAATTCATAATAATTATTATTATCGTTTTCGATAAGATCCAGACTGGAATTCACTTTTATTAACGTATTTTCAACGGTTATTTGACGACGATTGTTTGATCTAAAATTTAAGCAAAATCCCAAAACTGTCACCATCATAGATACTGACTTAAATTTCCCTGCTTATTTCAAAAATCAAAAAACTCAAAATATTGCCTACTTTAAAGAGCCTACAGGGGTACTTTAATTAGCTGGCAAATAGTAAAAATAAGAGTTTACCGTTACTCGTTGCTGAAGTGATCTTTTACGTGATGGATTAAAAAATTTTTACAAAGAAGAAAATTGGAGTAGAAAGTTAGAAGTCTACTAACTAGTATCACTGATTTTCACTTATAATAATATAATTTGTAGTTGTAAGTTATCAATAGAGATAGAGTAAAAAATGCTGTCAAAATCTATTTGGTGACTGCATTTACCGTCAACTGTCAATTTGTCTTTTTCCGTTCTCACACAAAAAGTTAAAAATGTAATATGTTTGAAAGCGACGATGTATGTATGCATGTGTGCATCCTTCCTCAGTGTTTGGTTTGAAAATTCTGTCACTGTACCATTCTTGAATATCTTCTTAAGTTGTTGCAATTTTTTCACTAAGTGCTTCCTTCATGTGCTAAGTGCTATCCATCTTTGTATGCTTTTGTGTATGTATGTATATGTGTGACTACTATGTTCATAATTACATATGTATGTATGTGTGCAATTAGGAATTTTATTTTCTTTTTATTATGCGAGGGTTAGTGAGCTTGGGAACGCATTTCTATTCGCTGACTTGTTTGTTGATTTTAACCTCTTTATTAAGTCGTCTGTGCAATTAAAGTTCAGACAAGGTCGTTATAATGAAGGAAACGCTTATATGAAATGGAATGTAGCAAAATCCTCCACAACGGCAACGGCAATGACAACGACAGCAACAACAACAGCAACAAGTCAATAAATAAATTAAAGTAGAAGAAGCAGATGAAAAATGAAAAGAGTCAACAAATTATAAAATTCTGAACGTTCTTAGACACAATTTTCTATTCACAATTTTCCTTATTTTAACATTTTGTTTTTATTAAAAGAAGATAAAGACGCTATTCATACCTTATGACACGTTGTTCTGTATTCGTAATGAATTTTTTCATTTAATTTATGGAATCTTTTTTTGTTTTTTCATTAATTTCCCCTTTTCCTTCTCGATTGAGAATCTTTTCTGTGCTGCATTGAAATGAAATGGAAAAAAAATAAGTTCGATAATTGAAAACATCTATACCTGTAGTAGGTATTTAGTTATAATAAATTCTTATTAACACTTCTGTTTTCTGGCGGATATGATAGTTAGTCAATTAAATTTTAATTGTACTAAATTATTTATCAACATTTTTTGTTTAAAATTTAAAAAAAATAGTTCTTTTTATCTCAAAACTCATAATAATCATTTTATCGCTGATGTTGTTCTAAATTTTGGAAACATTTTTTACAAAAATTCGTAAAATAAAAACGACTTTTTTTTAGCATGTAACATATTTAAACACATTAAATCCACACGATATCATTTTAAGTCTTCATATATTGATTATTATTGAATTTTATTTAATTGGCGATCCATTTTTTTGTTTGTTTGTTTGTTTAATTATGTTATTATTATTGTTATGAAGAGGTGCTATAGCACTGCGTTTATTAGGGACGCAACATGGTTAATAAAAACATCGATGTTGTTTCTTAACATCGATGTTTTCACAAAAAATATCGATCGATTACTTATCGTTAATTAACTAAATACAAAGCCTAAAGTATTTTAACACATTTAAAAACATAGGAATAATACTTTAAAGCAACGGCACAAATATACGCTGCAATTTGGTCGCACCCAGATTCATATCGTCATATGATTTTGAAAACGTCCTAACAAAATTCAAAATCGATTTTTAGATTGACTACGATGCGTAGAATCAAAATACATGTTGAAATGTTGAACAAATTACAACTTTAAAGCAAAATTTAGATTTAATATGAAAGAATTGCTCATT
The DNA here is from genome assembly GCA_930367235.1 of Sarcophaga rosellei. Lineage (NCBI taxonomy): Eukaryota > Metazoa > Arthropoda > Insecta > Diptera > Sarcophagidae > Sarcophaga > Sarcophaga rosellei. The sequence continues at coordinate 47,712,273 of OV884021.1, read as the reverse complement.
AAAATATTTTTTGCTTCTCCTATAACACATTTCTAATGTAACTTAGAGCTTTTGTGAATTCATATAACGATAAACACTACAAAAATATTGTTCACAATAAAAACTTCGCTTTTTACCAAAGATTATTAAATTATGTATGCAGAAAATCGTTAATTGAAACGATATCTTTATCGATAATTTTATCGTCGTCAATTACAACTAGTACAAATTAAAAAACTGAAATAAACTTAAACCCTAAAACACGTAAACATGCCTTTTATGATAAGCGATTTAAAAGTTTTTCAATTTGAAGGCCGATGTATTGCCGATGCATCGCCCACTAAATCATCGATGTTTAGAATTAACATCGTTTGCATCCCTAGCGACTATACGGTTTATTGTACGGCACTCAATCTATATAGTGTCCCTATAATGTCCCTTACAAGCCTATTGGTCTAATTAACTTCAGGATGTTGGTCGGTGTTAATAGAGACAATTGTTTGACCTGGTTACTATGTAATCCCAGGTTTTCCTTCTGTGATATATTATTGCCTCTTCATCTTCACTTTCGTGGAATATACCTTTCCAAGTAGCTGCTCCTGCTCCACAGAAAATATCCGCGAGTTTATCCATGGTAATTTGACTAATTTCTGTCACTTTTTGCACTTTCAAGAATATGATTTTTTTTTTGGTAGATTTGATAAACAAAAAAAGAAAACATTAAAGCTAATAGCGACATATTTTGTTTTTGTAAAAAATTAACAAAAAAAAATCATTGTTTGTGAGCAAAGTGTTGGACACAGTATATATACAATGCGATTTAGTCAAATTTTTAAATTTCTTTAAATAATTAAAAAACAAACACAAATTTAATTTAAATATAGAAAACAAAAGTGCTAGTAAGTGCTTAATGGCGAAAGAGAAAGATTTTGTTAAAAAAAATTGTTTTTAGACTAAAAAATCTTCCTCTTGACAATAACCTTTAATTTAGTTCATTAATTCCTACAGAATTTTACACTTATTTTTTTATTTTTTCTTCGACTTTTGGACGAAAAAAAGTTTGCATTATTCACTATTAACAGTTTTACCCATTCAAATTGGAAGAAATTTTAAAACTGCATGTCACTTTTTGTATTTATAGAATTTTACCTAAGATTCGAAATCAGCAACCTCAAAAAACTCCCGTATACTGATTTTCATGTAAATCTGATGAAATTTTACGACATTTTCCGCCATATGCCATGTCGCCGTAGTCTAGTATGTAGTATGTTGGCTTATTATACCTGAGGGGCTACGATTCAAACCCCAGGTCAGACGTCATAAAGAAAATATGAAAAAATATTTCTTCGGCGATTTCCTCTCCGCAGATTTCTGGCAATCACTTTGAGAGTAAATAAAATTGCCATGAAAAGTTTCTCAAAAATCTGTCGTTCGGAGTCGACTTTAAACTGTAGATCCCGCCATTGATGTATAAAATTAACGCATACAACATGAGTGGTGTTGAGAAGCTAGTCCGTAATCCTGACTAATGACCAATTATGTACGTATGTATGTATGCCATCTCAAAACCCCGTATACCGATTTTCATTCTTATTGATTTGGGCAGAAAAAGTGGTTATTTTACGTATACTGCGCGGAATATATTATTCCCGGACCAAAGCCTATCACTCCTGTCCCCAGATCTGCTTCTCACTAATCTGTATACTCTCTTTTAAAAGAGTATGTAGCCTCTAGATTGCTTTATTCACTTCTATTACTGAGTTTTGATGCGAAGCATTTCACAAATAAATGGTGTCTACCCTTTAGGTCTATTCCTTTTGGCTACTTTCCGTTCACAATTACGTAAATTATTGCATTCTTATTGTTTTTAAAACTTTCTGAATGTGGCCTTTTTCCGCAAGTGGCATTGTTGACCCTAAAAAATTCTATACTATAGTGTGGTATACATACATACATACATATATATTTTATTTTTCTTTTTAATATTTTTCTTTTATTTTGCGCATTCATCCACGAGTTAGACGACCTTCATTTATTATTGCGAAGATTTAATTTAATATTTATGATTTTGGTTTTGTTTTGGTTTGTACTCTTATTAAATATTTTTTTAATATTCGGGTTTTGTAATTAGGTATGTATTTATTTATATGTCTAAAGGGCTCTTTTTTGAATAGGTTAGGGTAGTTAATTGAATTTATCCCAAGGGAAATAAAATTATTTGTTTACTGTTTGCGAACCCAACTAAACCAATTAAAGATTTAATATGTTTTTACTTTACTTTCTACTTATTTTTCAATGGGGAGTAACGCTCTATCCTTAAGGGAAATATTTTACAGTAGATTCGCTTGTTTAATTTTATATACATATATAGGCTCAGTTCTTACTGCACTCTTGTGCATTTTTTTAATTTATGTTTTTTTTTTCTGAAATTGACAGCTGCCACATATGTATGTTTATTCCGATTATTATAAATAAACCAATTGGCGAAAGGACAACGCTTAATAATTGTGTATCCTTGTTACAAAAATGTGAATTTTTAGTTGAAAAACTTTAAATATATTTAAAAAAAACTGGTTCGGTTATGGAAAATAAGACCGCTGTGCCTCATGAAATAGTGCGCAGGAGGTTTTGGAAACATCATACAATTCTCAACAACTTCAAATTTTACGCAACATTACTCAGCAAAATCTTACAAACAATCCACATTTATAAATATAAAATTCAGTTTACTCAGGAACTTAAACTGGCGAACAATGGATAGGCCAGGCAATTTGTTTACTGAGTGAAGGAGCAAAGAAATTCTTCGAAAAGAGTAATTTTCTCCGATGAAGTGAATTTGCAAACAAAATAGTCGTATTTGATGCTTAGAAAACCCTCATGCAATACATGAGAAATAAATGCAACCGCAACGAATAACTGCCTGATAAGGTTTTTCGTCAGGCGGCGTGATCGCACCATACATTTTTAAACATGAGGCTGCAACGATAGTGAGTGTCATTCGTTGCAGAAATATGATACATGGTTAAGCAACATGGCGCCACAAGCCACACTGCGCGTGCTGCAATCGTTTGTTGTGAACAACGTTCTCTATAAAGCTGGATTCACCCATTGTTTCGGAACAAAATGCTTGTTCTGAAGCAAATTCAGTTCCAAAACGATTCACACACTTCGAACAATTGTTCTGTAAAAACATGGTTACCATATGAAAGATTTTTGTAAACGATGCGCGTTAGTTTTACAATTAGACAGCACAGTAGCAGATGATTGCAATTCGTTTGTTTTCTTGACTTGAGTCTGATCATATCTTTTTTTGTGTTACAAAGAAATTGTAAATTAAAACAAATCTTAATGAAAAAAATGGATAAACGTAAAGTGCTTCTTTTAGTAGCCATACATACAAATGTACATATAATATGATGTGGCAGCTCAGTTCAACTTTACTTAAAAAATTAAATTAGCTGGCAGCACAGTTCGATTGTTTCGGAACAAAAATTATAATTAAACCAATTCGAGCTGAAATTGTTCCGACGCAAACTTACACTCTTTCGCTCAATTCGCAAATTTTGTTCTGAAACGATTGGTGAATCCAGCTTAACAGATTATATCGAGGAATTGTGATGCCATGATCCACGCCATACGATTATTTCTTTAAAATCTCGAAGTGATGAGTCCCTTAGCTTAAATTCGAGATCCAAAACGTCATCGGTGGGAGACAGCCACATTTCTAGGTCAAATTTTGTTGACATTTCTTTATTCTAGATAATAACTACGACTGATGTACATATAAACAAACATAATTATAATATGGATTATTTTTTTTTTTTTAATTATTGATCATTCTCAGTTTACATTTATAATTTAAAGGAATGAGTTCAAGAATTATTCCAATGCCTTATTGGTAAAGCCTAGATAGCCACTAAAGACGAAAGAAGTTGGATCGTGCTTTTTTATTAAAGCCTTAATTGAACATTCAAATACCTATGGTTTTGAGGTTTCTTTTGCGAACAAACTATTCCCTTCTCATAAGCAATTACTTCAAAATACATATTTGAGTCGTCTTCAACTCAAAAATTATCTGTTTTATTAGAAAATAAACAATATTTTGAAGTTGTTGAAATTGCTTCTTTATGAATAATAATATCTTAATTAATTAAACATACATATAATATCAATGTCTAATGACACATGAATGTAATGCGTAATTGTAAATTCTTTAGTTTTATATATGTACTTGTCTGCTACTCATTGCCAAACATCAGTCATCTCCACCAGAAGAATTTATGTTGACGGATGATAGATTTTTTATCCTCTTGTCAACTTTTATGCAATTGATGCAACATTATAATGCTCATCAGTATTATTATCATCATTTTGCAAATGATGAATTCATATTCAGCTATCATCTGTTTATTTTGAACACAACACTACTCACTTTAGTTATTCTCCTTTATACGAATGATGATGATGATGATGATGATGTGGAAGAGATGAGATGGCAGTAATTGTTCTTCGTTTATTCATTGTTTGGAAATTGAAATAATAATTCTTTTGTTTTCTTTGTCTTTGTTTCTTTTAGCCTTTCAAAGAGATTTGACTAATTTACTATTGAGACGTTCGTTATACAATAATAAGAAGGAGAGTGAATTCATTTAAAAATCTTCTCCATGTTGGGCAAATTTACATCGAACCACGTTCAAGTCTATCATCAGTATTCACGCACTGTTTCATTGAAGAAGCCGAAAAAGGTAAGAAACTCCGATTTACTTTACTTTGCTTGCTTTTATTCGCTTTTTTTAATTCTTTATTTGCTTTTCGTTATTGTTATGCTTCATTTGTTTGGCTTGTATGTACATACGTACGTATGTGTATGGGTATGTGTTATTATCATGGTTGTATTTTTCTTTATGTTTTCCGGCTTTGTAATCATAGAACGATTAACATTCATATTGGTATGCATGGTTCTGTAATTTTAAATCAAAATTTTCTTTTTCTTGCTATTTTTTGGCATTAACTTTATTCTTAAATTTATTAAATGTTCACCAATGATTTAACAATTAACACATTCAGATTACGGACTACTAACACACTATTATATTTATTTATTTATTTATTTATTTATTATTAATTAATTTCATAATTATATGCAAGCAATATAACATTTTATTTCTTTTTGTTAAATGAATAAATGCTGAAAAAGTAAAGGATTTCACCACCCACCCCATTAGTTATACTTTTTCTTATGTTGCGTTCGTATAAATGGTGATGGTAAATGTATTCGTCAACACCGGAAATTATTATAAAAAGTAGAATCTCGAACTGAAAGTTCATTCACTTTTCTTTCTTTCTTACCTTTCTTTGTAACAGACCTTTGTGAGCAAATTGACAAGGTTTGCCTCGACAAAAGACCCTTCATTATTATTACTAGAAATGATTATATTATTGTTATTGTAGAAAATGTATTGTTTTATGCGTCATCTCATGCAACCAATTTAAAGAGCGCACCCTCGCTACACAGCGGCAGAGGTTTCTTACCGTTTACATTACGGTTGCTTGTTCTGGTCGTTTTTCAGCCAATGCCCGCTTCAAACGAATTAATTGTTGCCTGTACAGATCTCCCGTGATAGTCCAGCTCAGTTTTAGCAGCTCAAAATAAATGACATCCTTATAATCTAGTGTAATCCTTCTAATCTAGTTTGATACCATTCTTGATCGGGGTGTAATGTTCTAAATTTATAGTTTTGAAACTTGTTTGGCTGTCTCGGATGCTCTGTGTCTTTTATGTCAAAATCACCATTTTTGAAACAGACAAAGCATTCGATGCGCTGCTCTCCATATAATTCTACATACAAACAATGACCCACACGTGCAGATTTCTTCGTAAGCAAGACTTCCTGCAAATGCTGTCTTTTTCCGCTGAATTGACGTATAAATCATTGATATATAGCAATGCATAAAAAAATGGTGCCCTCTAAGGTAAATGGCCGGGGTTTAAGTTATACTACTTATGTGTTATTCTTCTAGTGTGCATATGTCATTCAACGTGTGGCAGTTCTCAAATCAGGTTGCTTGAATGAGTGCTTAGTTTCTAAACTTCTTTCATAACCTGGATTACGTTAATGTCCTTGGAATAATAATTTAATGGCATTATTAAAAGGCGACAGGATGATTTATTATATTAGTACCGCATGCAGTTACCAAAGCTCAATATCATGCTCAAATATGATTTGATGATTTTTTATGATATAAAAGTTTGGAGTCTAATTATTCGATAAAACTACGAACTAATAAGTCTTTCAGCTTTATTTGTAGTAATTATGCATATAAGTACTGTGACCAAGTTAGACAGCGGCATCAAATGAATTCCAAAAATATTTTTTTAGCTTTTTAGGAACGATAGTGTTAATTATTTTTATAGGGAGATATAAGTCACTTCAGAATGTCGAAGTTTTTTGTGCATTTACGATCGTCAGCAGTGTAAATGATACACATTAAGGGACTGATTTTACTTTCAACGGTCGCCTTGACAAGTATATTTGATATTTTGCTTTATAAAATGCTTGATGGAATCCTAGTCACATAGAGTCCGTCATACCTACGTTTATTTTTACATGTTCAACTAACAGGAAAGCAACAACGTATGAGTTTAGCACTGTCAGTACTCTGGCATATATTAAATTTATCTGAACACAACAAAAGTAGTTAAAGGCATAACATAAATAGAAAACAAATCGGCCGATTTGTAGGCAGGCACCATCAAAAAAAAAAAAAAAAAAATTCTTTAAAACAAAAACTATTTGAAACCATCGAATGTTAAACATTGCCCAACTTTAGAAGTATCTAAGGAGTCTAAGCACATGTGTTTCAAATCTGCTGTCAGTTACATAATTAAAAGTTTAACGAATGACAGATTTTTGTATGGCCTTTAGCGGCCGTTAACAATATGTATAGCAACTACTTCTTAAGCTTATTGAGCAACTGCAAGCTCATCACTTAAGCGATTTACTCAATAATAATAATACAAGTGATTTGACTTCATTGGGCAATTCAGTCTCAATTGACTTTATTGTTTTTATAAAGAACAATTTATAAATTAACAGTTATAACAGAGAATTTACGAAATTTTTAATTATTGATACTATCGATGTAGTAGAATGTTCTTTAGTAGTAGTAATTGACCTTCTATAACATTCCAGGTATTATTGGGTATTATTTATCTAAAACAAACCAGCTATGTACATGTGTATGTATGTAGACGATCATTTTATTTATTGTCAACACTTCTGTTGGCGTATACGCATTAATAACTTTGAATATTTCAGATTCATTAATCATTTAATGCAACAGACGCTTTCACAGTAGATGGTATTAAAATGGTTTATTGTATTATAAAAATGCGTATTGTTGTGTATTACTGTATACATATGTACATATAAGTGTGTCTATGAAGACTTTAAGTCGATTTGGACACATTTAAAACTCACCCATTTATATGAATGAAACCATTTGCGATGCAGAAATTCTGATACGGTATGCAAGTGTGGGTAAATCTTAATTATTGTCGCCATTAGTTCATTTGATATGAGAATTTAAAATATTATATGATTCTTACTATCTAAAACGAAAACCGATTTAAATCTCGAAACTATAGAAGACGATTAGTGAAAATAAATGGATTATGTACTTTGGCATTCACTACTTCCCCTGTAGATGTGTGTGTGCAATAAACAACAAATTCTGAAAAGCTAATTTTCTATAAACGAAATATAATTTGAAAAATACTCAAAACTAAATGTAACGTAGTATGGTGGACATTAGGTTAGGACGGTTCACTACGCTCGAAGCGTATTTTAGGTCAATATCATGTATAAAGCACCATTCAAGTAGTATGTTTTACTCTGTATGGCATAATTGTGTTTAAAAGCGTAGTTCTTGTTTAAGAGAAAACACTGTCCAAACCTTCAGAATTCTGGTACCATACTTTACTTTCTTTGCTGTGTTCTCCGGATTGTGCTGCATGTTTAGAACAAGCGAAATATTACATTTGTGGTATAATCTAAATGGGGCTCTTTTGGCTCTTCTTCATTCTCATATAGTCTCCATCTTTTGGAATATCATTTCCTGTAACTTAAGGGAATTCTCCAAATGCGACTTTTCTAGATCTTATGTATTGTGTAACATTATTGTACATAATACCGCTTTATTCCCAGGCCTGAGATTAAAGCAATTAGGAAATATACGACATTTGAAAGCAAGGAGGTAAAGTTGAGAATAAGTTTGAACTGAATAAAATTTGTTCATTTCTATTGTACATATTTTTTTAAATTCATCATTAACTTCTCAAAAAGAGAATTCTGTTTCAGTTTATCGATACAGAAGCGTGTTTCCAGAATTTTCTGAGGGGTTAGTGTCAGTTGGTGGTGTTGGCCAATACAAATCAAGCTAATCATTTCAGTATAGGCATTCTAAGCGATATCCGCACTTTTTTGGGTGGCTACACATTTTAACAAATATTGCCCACATTAACAAATAAATTCAATCTGTTTTCAAAATTCCGCTTGACTTCGGCCTACTATTGATATGTCTAAAGACCATATCGTTTTGTTAGATCATATATCCCGGCCCTGTTTTGACGAATTTTACCATCTTGCACAAGTATTCCTTATCTTTCATCTACATCCTTATCTTCCATGCCTCATCGCTGAAGAGGATTTTTCGATGAAAATTAGTTTCCGTTGTTCAGTCACATGTCGATGTCTATGTTCGATAACTTTCAGTTCTTTAGTCAATTAAATTTTGTAAAAATGGAGGGTCAAGTCACGATGCAAAATTCGACAATTTGTGGTCTTCAAAAGGCCGAATTCTTATGTGGTAGCACGATTATGGCGATCGTAAAAAGAGCTGAGCGCCCGATACGAACACACATATTGTTGTTAAAAACGGACTGAATAAATGACAACTTCAACTGGATGGCCGTTATCTGCTGTCAATGTTCGGAAGTCCCTGTTTTATTTTCTTATTTAAGGATGTAAGGATGTACTACGTACTAATTACTTACAGTGTAAATATTATAAAATTGTAAACCATCTACTCCAAATGAGTGATTTTTTTTTAACCGTTTGACTGCTAAGCGATTCTGGTGAGAACGTTCGAAAACTGCGGGACATATTTTGAATAAAATACTCTCATTTAGACAGATGTCAATCAATTTTAGTAATTCTTTTCGTATTATAAAGAAACAATATTAACCGTTTGACTGCTATGCGGCGCAAAAGCGCTGCGTTCATTTGTTACGAAAATTGCGAGTTTCAGTGTATCTAAATTTAAATTTTCAAGGAATAAATAATTTAATGTTTATCATAACCATATCAGTCCTTTAGTCTGGATTAGGACCTACTTTCTCACACCACTCATGATGTGTGCCTTAATTTTATGCTTGAGTGGCGGGACCTACAGATTAACGTCGACTCCGAACGACAGATTTTGAGAAACTTTTTCATGGCAGGTTTATTTATTCTCAGAGTTTTTGCCAGAAATCGGCTGAGAGAAAGTCGCCGAAGAAATATTCTTTTTTTTCATATTTCGTTTTTCGTTTTGATGTCTGACCTGGGGTACAAACCCGGGCTTTACGTCTAATAAGCTAACACACTACCAACTAGACTACGGCGACTACACAATTTAATGTTTATTTTTTCTTATTCACATTCACAATTAAATTACATCAATACTAGCATTTAACGGAGTGTCTATTTATTTAACTAATTCAGCTGTAACATTTTTTTTTATTCAATTAATGATTATAAAATCAAGTGTTCGTTTTGATTCAGTTGAGTACTCTTCAATTTCAAAAATTAATTCATTCTTATTGGATTTTTCGCTCAATTTGCAATTACATACACTCTTATGAATAAGTGTGCGATTTTCTACTGCAGCAGTTAAGGGCCGTTTTTGTTATTGTACGTCAATTGGCTAATTAGAAAAAGAAAAAGAGATATTCTGAAATAAAAGATAAATTTTTTCAGTTTGTAAAAGGATTCGCTATGCGGTAACAGTTTAAAATTCAAATTTATCACGCTAACTAACACACTTACATATGTAGTATAGGAGATTTAAATCTTAACAAATATATCGGATTGTACCTTTTCACATGTTGATTCTAATGTTAAAGTTTTCATTTCTAAATTTCATGTTATTTTATATGCTGTATAGTGTTGGACATTAACTCGTTGGATATTTATTCGAATGTAGGTGAATATTTATGTACGTATCGTAAATATTATATTGCAACACAATTTTGTTCGTTTATTTTCATTGTCCATAGCTTTAGCTGCTTGTCTAGCTGGAAAACATGTTTCCTGTACCGAAATGTTTCGTTGAAGTTCTCATGCGTTATAATAAAACAAGTGCCACATAAAAGATGGTAATGAAAATAGAATGTCCTTATTATCCTATGGCATATTGAAAGCAATGGGTTGGAGAACGAACACTCATAAAGTCCCCGTGATTAATTACAAACTTTCAAGTTTTGTATTAGCCCTTCGTGCCATATTAAAACAAAATGTCGGTACAACGAAATAAGAAGTATTTCTTTTCTTCGAATGCCATTGTTAATGCTGGCACTAGTCCGTAGATTTGTTCAGTAATGCTTTGTTTTGGAATAATTTTTCATAATCAGTAGTTTTCATAAAACCTTGATCCTGTTGGTAATCGATTAAATTAATTCTTCATATAATTTTTGCCAGTTTTCATTTAAAGTATTACAACTGGATGGTACACAAAATATTATTATTATAGTATTATTATTCTTCCTTTTGTCTACACGGTCATCTTATAAAAGTTTTTTAACAGATTTTTTCAGTTCTGATAGCATTCTGCTTTTTAATGTTATCAATAGTGGCTTTAAACTGACTAAAATGCAAAGCCAGTTCTTTTGCCGGTTTTAATCATTTAAGAAGTTCTCAAACTGTGATATTTCGATTTGAGAAGAATCTCAGATTGTGTATTGGCTATCTTTCATTCTTGTTTAACTTGATGTCTCTCTCAAAATCCAGTTCCACATTAATCAGAAGTTTTAAATCCCAATTGAAATCTCAGTTAAAAACACAAATTTCACCTCTTTCATAACGTTTCGTTAGCCTTTAACACTTTTCAATTATGTACAGAAACTTTACGAATTTGAAAACTATTTGGTAGTAGTATTTAGTTGTCCTATTTACTTGGTATACAATGATTTGACGAAGAATGAGGATACCTATGTAACACTGAGAGATTTGATGAAAGAGTTATTAAAATTAAACAAATAGAGTCGTGTGTAGCAGTCAAAAAGCTTGTCTACAAGCCGAGAAGCCCAAGGAAAAAAAACCCAAAAAAAAAACAGGTTCAATCCCACTGGAGAAAAAAAATCCTCCTTTATGGTTTTCAAATTTAAATTAAGTGCTTTTAAAATCCCAAATCCAATACAATTCACTTAAGTAGTCCTAGAAATGGAAAAAGGATAACATTACAGGAATGTCAGTAAATGCCGCCACTTATTGGGAAAAAGATAGGAATCAACGAATAGTTAGGTTCTTCACCACTACACCAAATACTCGGAGGGCTTTCTTTCTAAGCAATAATAGATGACAGCTCCATTATCCTGCGAATTGATACAGCAGACCAATCACCTGTTAAGATGGAGCAACAAAAAAGTTAACGAAACAAAAACAAGGCAGGAATGGCTTTGTGGAACCCATATGCTCCCAAGAGGGGTAATGAAAAAAAAAATATATATTAACATATAATATAAGGTAATACAGTATTCTATTTAAAGTATTTGACATTGAATGTTACAGTTTTTTTGTATTTTCTGTTGTTCGCAATAATTCCCTAACTAACACACACTGGAAGTCATATTGGGATTTTATGGAAGGGTATTAAGCCTGTGGAAAGTTTGGTATACAAATCATATCTTTACACTACCAGTGCTATGTTTTGAATCATTGATCCATCCGAATTCCTAATTCGTCTGCACATTGGTCGAGGTTATTCTTTATAAAATTGAAACTAAAACTGTCATATTCGTGGTTTCCCCAATAAATTTCAAATTGCTCACACTTGGTGCCGACATACATCCACTGCATTATACTGCCACAGTGCTTAATTATTTCACGCAACTTCTTTGGATGGAAGTCTTTATTTTTCTTAATCCATACAAATTTTAAATTGAAATAAAATATACATATGTATATTTTATGAAGTCGCCGTAGTCTAGTAGGTAGTGTGTATTAGACGTAAAGCCTAGGTTCAAACCCCAGGTCAGACGTCAAAACGAAACAGGAAAAAATATTTCTTCGGTGACTTCCTCTCAGCAGATTTCTGGCAAAAACTCTGAGAGTAAATGAAGTTGCTATGAAAATTTTCTCAAAAATGTGTCAATCGGAATGGGTTCCGCCCCTCATGGATAAAATTAACACAAACAACATGATGTGAAACTAGGTTGTAATCCTAAAATCGCTATTGATTTCCACTAGGTTTCAAAAGAATTTCTTTGAGAATCCACAACTCATTTAAAATCTCTTTTTGTCATTTTATTCTTTCCCTGAAATTTTCTTTTATGAATTAATAGTGGTGGCATCATTTTATATTATTTTAAAACTTTCTTTTTTTCTGGAAATATTTGAGAAATAAAACCTTCAACAGAAGAGTATTTTGTTCATTTAAACAAAAAAAAGCAACATGTTATTTTAATACACATTTTTTCTTTTTTTTTGGTTATTTTAATAAAGCAGAAATGAGCAAGAAAGACACAATAAAATCAAACAAAAGCCAAACTTCTCCAATTTGCCATCTCGAAACAAAAATTGCGAAAGTTTTTGGTTTTATGATTTTCATTTTTTTTTTACTCATTCTTTAGGCAACACCTGACGCATCAAGGGACACGAAACAATAATAAAACTGACAAAAAGACGAGTAAAATATTTCAACAGCGCAATGACACGAAAAATAAAAATAAATTTTCTTACAATTTCATTTTGCGAAAACGACTTTAACATTTTCACTGAAATATTATCTACGTACGAATGTTTATAATACGTTTCCTTCTTTTTTTTTTAAGAAATGAAGAGTATGTCAGACTATTTGACAAAATATGTGTATCTAACTCATTGACACAAGATTGTTGTTGTAATTAAACTTTAGTTATTTGCTTAGTTTTTAGTTTCGAGTGTGAATAGCAATTAATTTTTGGTGAACATTTGTATTAAATATTATACAATTGCAATTGTTGTTTTTCTTATAATTAATAAATTATTAATTAAGGCCGCAAAAACAAAAGGATTACATTTTAAAATATAAAAAAAATGGCATATTTTTTATAAATTTTCTTTTTATCTCTCTCGGCTTAAAATAATTTTAATTTTGCATAAATACTATGTAGATTGTAGAGTGCATGCATGCATGAGTATGTATAGAGATTGAAATGAATTGCAATATCAATTTAAACAAAAAATATATATTTTTTCTCTTTTTTATATTGAAAAACAAAACCAAAAAAAAAGCAGAACAAATAATACAACCATTTAGGCCTATAAATAACAAGTGTTGTCAAGTGCAATATAAATAAATTAAGCAAAAACAAAAAACAAGAAGAATATACTCCACAGCATAAGTATACATATAAAAATATAAAAACAGAAAAGAAGAAAACTACATATATCTCCATTTAAATGATTGGAAACTGAGAAACGGAAAAGGAAGTTGAAATAAATATAACTTTGAAACGGTATTTAGAAGAAAATTAAATGAAAAAAGCAAAAGCAATAACAAAAAGCTACAAAATCATAAAAAGATAACGGCTAAAAGACAACACGAATCATAAGAGAAGCAATCGCTACAATTCATATACTGTGTCTAGACATCAATGAGAGGAGTTTTTGTGTAAACACCGGCTGGAACATATTCGACGCCTTCTCTGAAATTATATCAACAATAAGAACAACAACTTTGTATTCAACAATTTATAACATCAGTTTTAAAAATTTTTGCACATTTAAGGGAGTAAAGTAAAGTGCGTGTGTGTGTATATATCCTTTAAAGAGAAAAACATCAAGAAGTGGAGTTCATTGAAAGCAAAAAAAATTACGAAAATTCCGCAATTCCGGAATATGTTGAAGCCAAAACGACAAGCCAAACAGAAACCTAAAGCCAAACCGGTAAGCAGAAAAAACAAGATTACGTAGAAGAATCCAATCAAACTCCCATTATTTCCTTATTTATTTTTTTTTTTTGGTATCCTTTTATTCCCACCTCTCACCACTTTGCCATACAATTGAAAATACTTGAAAATTATTTCAAACCATTTTTGTTTTCATTCTCTTAATCTACTTACTATTCCTCTACTAAATCTCTCTCTATTTAGTAGAGTTCTCTTACTCGCTTTACTTTATAACTTAAAAGCTTAAAACTTTTTCCTTTACTGACTCAATCTCATTGCTTCTCCTTCAAGTTTTCCTAACTATTCTACAATGGGATGTTTTTCCTTTCTTTTATTATTAAAATATTTCACATTTATTAAATTAAATTTACTGATTTTAATATTTCAAAAAAAAAGTTAGTTGAGTACTTGAACTCCAATACTCTAACGATTTTATAATACCTATTCAATATGATGGAGTTTCTTTCTTTTTTATTTGATTTTTATATTCTTTTTCGATGTGCAGCTTGACTAACTGCCAATTCGCTTTTATTCATTTATTTATTTATTGATTTATTTTTTTTATCTTAGTTTAGCAAATGGTAATATTAAGAATGAAGAAACAAAAAAAAAAAGTGGGAAAAATAGAGAAAATTTTGAAAGTAAATATCAGCAATAGAGAAAGTAAAATAATAATCATTGTGTCTGTCTGTGTGCTTTTAAACAATCATTGGTTGTATTTTAGTAGAATTAATTCAATTCGGTCTATATGTAGTATATGTATGTATGTTATATAGTATATATATTCGTTTATCTTTATATGTATGTATGTATGTATGTATGTATCGTTATTAGTTTTGGTTCAATCGTTTTTGTTTCTTTACGTCAATAAATTTACGTGTGTATTGTAGTTGTGTAAAATAAATTTCGAAATCTTTTTGTTTTTTTTCTTTTTTTTGTATTTGAAACGAATCAAATAGAAGTTTAAGTTTACTTTATATCTACGCCCGTCTTAACCAACCTTTGCTATAATAAACTCGATTTTACACGAGATCTTAGGGAATCATACATTGTTAATAATTCACTATGTTTTATTTTAACGGATCTATTAACAGCATTATAATACTAATTGGTATACGATTTTATTTTTATGTTCATCTTATCGATTTTGTTCATGTTTCCGATTTAATTCTATTTATTATTTATCTATAAGTATTTAAAATTCAATTTTATTAAACATTTGTTACTATTCAACGTCATTTGAACAGACTTTGATTTTTATAGATTACAGGCCAGACAAAATATTTAATTCTGGAATTCTGAGATGAAAGAAATCTCATAGTTTTTACCCTTACGGTGTAAGTTGCTAGATTAGGTTTTATTTTCGCATACAGGCCATACCAGCAATCGATATTTTTTTTAATATTAACCGGTTTATAGTTTGTTCCTCTTCAAATTATTATATCATCCGGAGAAATCTCATGTTCTGGTATGTAAAGTTATTAACATTTTGGAAGAAAAAAAAAATGGTTAAAGAATGGTGCATTTTAAAAAAATATATAAGCAAAGTACACACACTAGAACCATATTATTCGATAACAATTTTTTGAAAATAAAAATCTTGTTTCCTGATAATTAGGTTTTTTTTTTAAGAAAACTCTTGTTTATCGACGCATATGTGTTAACTTTATGTGTACCTGTTGCATTCAACTATTTCATAAAGATGGTTTGAATAGAGTATATCACGATGTTCCTCCACAATGAAAACAAATCGATTTTTGAATAGATTCGTCATATTCATAGACTTAACTGGAAAGTCGAGTCTAAAAAGGATAAAGCAGACGAGATCATGGTGTCTATTGAGATATCTTTGATTATCTTTAAAGAGAATAAAAGTCGCACACTATGGTAATTAATTTCGGCGTTAGACTGATAAGATTATTTTTATTTTATATACACAATACGAAAAAACAGAAATAAAGTTTGATATGTTTAATCATCTCCTGACTGGTCTATAGTGAGGTATCTATGTTGAGTAAAATAGAAAATTATTCTTAAATTTGGTGTGGTTCATTTGACAGATGAGACATTTTTGAATTTTGAAATAAAATATATATTGAAATCTTAACGAAAGCACTTATTGAGCTATAGAAAATTATTATTTACATACGGAAATATATTTTTCTTCTGAAATCCAAATCGTGCTTGTAGTGAATGAACGAACGATTATTTACATTAAATTGCTTAAAGGTGCGACAGTACGGGCTAATAAAAAATTCGTCTGCGCGTTAGTCTGCATTAATGCATGCACACGAGCATAACATCAAAATAATAAAATTTCAGTACAATTGCCTATGTTAAGGCTTAACTACAAAGTCAAATACAATTTATCCTCTAATCGAAATGTAATTTTTCCATAAAACGTATAAAAAAAGTTAATAAAAGTAAAACGTTCGCATACAACTTTTCAAAAAAAGTAATTTTGTTCTGTGGATTTATAAGCCATCCTACAATAATAATTTGCAACACGTTCGTTGAATACTTTCATTTTCATTCATTTCAGATTCATTCAATTGTTCGTAGCCATTAGTATGAAATATTTAATAGGCCTAAAAGTATACTTATAATTGATAATAGTAATATTGTATTGTATTTATTATTTTTAATTAAGTATACTTAAAGAATAGTTAGTTATTCATTTATGTAATTACATATGTTTATTATTCAAAGTACTTCAGCGTTTTATTTCATTTATTAATTATATAAATATATACATATTTACATACATATGCATATGTTTTAAAATGTGTGAAGTTTAAAATATATTTTTATAAGAAATATAAACATGAAAACAAATTTAATTTATTGGCATTATAAATATAATCCAATAATAAGAATAATTTTGTTTTTCGAAAGTCAATAGAAACAAAGCCATTACAGCATTTACAGTGTGCCTACTCGGAATGGGTCTTATGGTTGTCAGTAAAGACCAGACATCAGCAATGAATCGTTTTTTCGCTACTCATAAGTACTCGTGAAATTTTGAATATGAATGAGTCAACAGTATTGAAATTCAACTACTCTGATTTATTCGTACTCACTACAACATTGATTTATAAGTACAGGTTGCAATGAGTATGAGTACAATGTTGACATCAAACTCATTACATTCGAAATATGTTTGATTCATACGCCTACTCATTCAGATTCATAAATTTAAAAAAATACTTATAATACTCATAAATGATTCAAGTGAATCATTTATCAAAATTTACAGTCTTAGTTGTTGTTGTATTTACAAAAAAAAGAAGAAAGAAAAGGACAACAAGCAAAGCAAACACACAATGTTTTAGTGAGTATTGTAGTGTTTGTATGCGAATCTTACTTATTTTGTGGTTCTTGTAAATGTTGAGTCATTGAGAATCCAAATCAACAACAACATGCGTATTGTTAAGTATGAGTGCGATGAATACTTCAAACTTTTAATATGAGTATGATATTAAAATAAGTATGAAGGCGTATAAGTATCAGAAATTATGAGTATGATTCGAATTTACTCATCTTTTTGAATACTCATTGCTGATCTCTGGTGCCTACTCAGAATGGGTCCTATGGTTGTCAGTAGAGACGTACCAACTAAAAATTTGCTTTTGCTACTGTTTCGAAATTTTATCCAAGTCGAGACTGTTTTCGCATTACTTTCGAGTGGGTTTCATGTTTCGTTAAACGCATGTTATTGTGGTTGATCGGCTACATCCAGATCAGATTTTCGCATTCATAAGTTCCATTCGATCGGCAAATTCATTGTAGGTGATCCAATTAAAATCTCAAGATCTTTGATGAATTCAGCGCAATGATGAGTATTGGAGAAAAGTGTGCTCAGCATTCTCAACAACATCCCAATTTTCATATCAGAAATAGTGTGCAATTTGAGATTAACGATGTTCTCCACATACCTTTCGAAGCTGTTTTCCATTTTTATTTCCAATTTTTAATCGTGACCAGTCTTATTATGAGTTCCAGTACGTGTCTAGTTAGTTTTGACAGTTCGCCTATTTGACGAGCGGAAGTATTTTTACTAATTCATTGATTCGTTTTGGTCATTGATCTTTAGGGATATGTAGGATATATGTACATAAAGAGTATCTCAAGTTTTTTAATTGATTTGTTAACTAAAATCCGATTTATTGAAAATCTATACCAGCGAACATAAATATTTAACTGAATTATCTATTGACCTTCCGCAAACTTCATAATTCCATTGCTATGGAAGCAATGTGGTTTATAGACAAAGCTCTTGGCCAATTAATTTTTAGGGTCGTTTCGGATGGTAAATTTTTTTTTACCATAAAGACGTTTTGTAAACTTAGATATTAATGTAATAAATTTTTTTGGACCATGAAGGATATGTTTGATCTAAAATTATCATATATTGCACACAGTAATAGGTCTAAACTGCTCATAATGGATAATAGACCATAATAGACTGCTCATAAATGGATAATTCCACCGGACTTCCATTTAATTCAATTTATCTGAGTAGATTCATGGGCATTCAAACATGATTTGTTTTCGAATAATTTTCGCTTCAAGGCATTTAAAATTGCGTTGAGTTTAAATACCAGCAATTGTGGTGATTCAATTTTTGTTGACGTAATTCATTCAAACAGAAATTGTTATACGGTTATTGATTAGTGAAAGCGCCATCTCTTGGCAGTTTGTATGCTGGTAGCGTATATCAGTTGCAAAATTTTTGGCCTACCTCTGTTGAGTATTCCGCATTCTAACTAAATTTTTTACAGATTTTTGGTCGTCTTTTTCTCTTATTTTAGGAAAAACAAACAACTATCCTTGAGATATCTTGCTCATTTTCAAATCAAATAACCTTCTACACCAGCAACTAATTAAAGCACTCACCTCACCAAAAGTTTGCAATTTCAAATGCTAATTAGTTTGAAAGGATCGAATAAGTATAGTCCGATAAGTGTTGCCCGAGTTTTGTATACTTCGGCTTAGAACTTCTTGCCTTCTTCTTTTCTTTTAAAGCTCTTTTTTTTATTGTGTTTAAACTCAGTATCATATATGTATGTAGGGTACTCCATCAATTAAATTTCCGTAATTAGTTCTAAAACCATTTGTGCATAGTTTGGATGGAGGCTTACTTTAGAAACGTACTTAAGTTCAGACACACAAAACTATAAAACGATGAACAATTGAAGAAACTCATCTAATATTTGAACTGAAGATTAGCGAAATATTCTGTTGATACTAAGCCCCTGTTTCTATAAATCGAACGACTTCAGATGATTGACAATTTGTATGAAAATATCTCAAAAATGTTCATGTTTATCGCTTTTCAGCGCCCAGAAGCTCTATAGCGTTAGGATTTTTTTTTTGCATTTCACGTGAAAGTGATCATGTTAGAGTGCTTGTGAGTATTTATTTTACAATGGGCTCTTCAGCGCAACTACCAATTAGTGGATTGAAATTTAAGAGAATTATAAAAAATAAAAAGTGAGAAAAAGAGTTGTGAGAGTATTACATACAATTGTGAACATTGATCATGATAAGAGTTGCCAAATCAATTAATATTAATAATGAGTTTGTGAAATGTTACTTTAAGATTATTAAGAGCAGCATAGCAACATAGGTCAATATCACCAAATCTCATAACCATCACGTTTCCATTAAAAACAACAATTTTAATTGATAGTGTGAAACGTGTATCAATTTTTGTTTGTTTTTTTTTTTGATATTTTTTATGTGTAAAGACTATTCTGTTTACATTTATTTGTTATTTTATTAAATATTAAATCAGTTTGCTTTAAATTATTTTGCTTGGCTGCATGTTTAAAACATATCAGTAGAATGATCCCGATTTCTAAAATTAAAATAAATAAATTTTAAATATTTCTACCTCAGAATAACTAACTCTTAGAATTTTTTTTTAACTTTAAACAGGTTTTAATCATAATTGTGGTCACTGAAAAGCATACACAGCATCAGATATATGTAACTAAAGAACTTTTTTAAAACATATTTTCATAAATTACATTATTTTCTATTTAAAAATTAAAATCTTTAACCACATTATTTCCATGATATAAGCACTTTCAAATATGCCTGCAAGACAGAGCTTATAAGCGGAGAATTCTTGTATCGAAATCAAGTATATTAGACATCAAGTGCATTTTAACAAATCCATGTTAAATTATCATTTTTTTTTAAATAAAAAAACAAAAATTTTAACGCCGTTAAATAATTTTATTGCCATTCAAAATATTTTTAAGCGGGAAAATTTAAACCCATTTTCAGTAAATTTATAAGCATGAAGTATAATTTATCGCGTTTATAAGCGAGAAATGCTTAAAAGCGGCGTACATACATATCGAAATAATTTCGATCAAAGATTGCATCAGTTACAGAGCTACTAAGCGGAGAATTATTATAATCGGGGAATACTGTACTTAAAATAATTTGATATTTAGAGGCGTAACTAGCTCGATAGAATTTTTGCATACAACTCTTCGATTTACAACTTCCCACATAATTTCCATGAGATTAGAATCAGGCTACTGCTGTGGCTCATTTACGACTTTGATTTTATTTTTAACTAAGCACTCCTTCATACATTTAAATGTTTCTTTAGTTCTATATAGTTCACCAATATCACATATAGCAAAATATTCAGGGATTTCTTTCATGTCTTGGAGTAAGTGATTGTACTTTAGTGACCTCATTTTATCAGATTATTTCAGATGAAATTTGGATTTGTCACAGAAAAGTTTACATTTTGGCCCTGGGCGGTAGTCCAGTCAATGTATTTCTCTATTTATTGTATAATTTTATTCGTTTTTGCTCTTCTGTATGGGTTTATGACGAGTAAAATTAAAATTTAGTAAAATTTGAAGGCAATTCGGAAGCTTATGAATTATGACCTAGCTCTCACGTTGCGGCCAACTACCTCTATGTATAGTAGATATTGAGGTCAATGTTTTGAAACAGCTCAACTGTTTGTCTTTTAGCTGCCCTGAACCTAAACTGAGAAAATAATTAACAATGTAGTGGCTTAAACGTATAATTGTATGAGATTACTAAAATGCCAATTTTTCCAGTTCAGTGGAAATATTTCAAAAAAATGTTGATACGGATTTACAGATAATTGAAAAAGGTTTAAAACAACGTATGTAGTCGCCGTAGTCTAGTAGGTAGTGTGTTCGCTTATTAGACGTAAAGTCCGGGTTCGTATCTTAGGTCAGACATCAAAACGAAATATGGAAAAAAATATTTCTACGGCGACTTCCTCTCACCAGATTTCTGGAAAAAGCTCTGAGAGTAAATAAACCTGCCATGAAAAAGTTTCTTAAAAATCTGTCGATTGGAGTCGACGTTAAACTGTAGGTTCCGCCAATCAAGTATAAAATTAAGGCAAACAACATGAGTGGTGTGAGAAGTTAGGCCGTAATCCTGACTGAAGGGTTGTAATGGCCAATTAGGTATGTATATGTAAACAACGTATACTAATTAGCGAAATATTTTTAAAACAAAAAAGGAAAACAATATTAACGACTTTCAAATTAAACGCATAATTGGACAGTCAAATAAAAGGCATTGTTTTAACTCTCGTAATCAAAACCTTTTGCTTTTATAACTGCTTATAAACGTCGAGGCATCGACTGCACGAGATTGGCGTATAATTCCTAGGTTATGTTGTCCCATCTCGCCTAATTTCTTGCTTCAACTGCTCCACTGTTCTGATACTAGGTATATAGGGCTTACGGGCAAGTTTTTCGCAAACATGCTTTATAATGATGTGCTGCTGTTTGGAATAGTTTTGATCAATTATAGATAAGCCACAGTTTCGCAACGTCCTTTGGATCGTTGTTCCTGTAGAAACAAATGTGTCCAATATATTTAATTTATCGGGACTTTGCTTCATATTTTGTTTTAAAATGCCCAAATATTGGAATAGATCCATTTTATTCTCTATATTATGAACATATCTTACTACCAACGCTCCGCTGAGAACACCTTTGTCTACATTTTTCACAGCCCTCATCAAAATTATTTGTGGCTAGATACATATATATATAGTTTGGTTTGAAAGACACCAGTGCAGTGGTACAGAAAAATTCTACTTTATTTGACTTAACCTTTTAAACTTTAAAATTTTGCTCGGGTTTATGTATTACGTATTATTTTGGTGTGCTTATAACATCTTACATTATTTTTTTAAAATCGTAGGGGTATTCATCTGTAGGGGTATTAAATATTCTATTATTTGAAAAGTAATATTATGATCAGGGGTCTAATTCTCGCATTCGTGATCGAAATTGCGTTCGAATAGAAAATAATTTCGATAGTGAGAAATTTTCTGATGATGTTACTCGATACGAAACGAATCGATTTGTTGCTTAGGTGTTGTGAAACGAGTTAATTATTTCGTTTTAGAGCACTGACTAAAATTCAAAAATTGTAAACAAAAACATATGTTTTCTCACAAAAATAAAAGAAATTTAATTAATTCAAGGAAGAAAATTTTATTAAAGTTGTAATGTTTCGTATAATGGATAGTATATTTTGGTTTTATTCGCCTTCTTTTGATTCTGAGGAAAAAGAAAGCGTATACTTAAACACATAAATATATTTATACATTTATTATGTAAACTAAAACAAGACTTTGCTAAACTACCTTGCGCCACAATTTTGCATCTTTGATTGGTGGACCGGAAGCATTGAGCTTATCTGTGAGCTGTTCCCATAGCTGATTAGCTCTCTTGTCTTCCCCTGAGGAGTATTTGGTAAAATACTCTTTGCCAATTCTGAATGCTTAACCATGAAATTAAGTCGCCGTGGTCGGTAGTGTTTTACCTTATTAGACGAAAGGCCCGAGCTTAAATCCCAGGTCAGACATCAAAACGAAAATATGAAAATATTTCTTCGGCGACTTCCTCTCAGCAGATTCCTGGCAAAAACTCTGAGAGTAAAAATTGCCATGAAAAACTTCTCAAAAATCTGTCGTTCGGAGTTGACTTTAAACTGTAGATCCCGCTACTCATGTATAAAATTAACGCACACAACACGAGTGGTGTGAGAAGCTAGGACGTTGTACAATGGATCAATTCGACCTCTGTTGTCACAGTTGACAAGTACACGTCCTCTAACCTAACTTAACCATGAAATTTTCAAGAATTTTCTTCTGGGTGTAATTAGTTTTTGAAACTTTTGACCTACAAATACTGGAATTAATTTTTTTTTTTTCATAAATTATTATAAATTTGTTACATTTTTTTATATTATCCTTTACAGCAGAAAAACATGAATTCGAAAGCTTTAGTGCCTACGAGTAAAAACTCGAAAGGTTGCTTTCGAATAATCACACGTTATCGAATGCCATCATTAGAAATTTCTATACACTTTACTCGATAACGAATAAGGGAATCCCAAAACTAAAAAAACTCGCACGTTCGAGTAAAAATTCGTTCGTATACGAATGCTAGAATTAGCCCCCAGAAAAGGAAAAACTTAAATGTATTTCAAAATTTTCCAAAGAATATCGATTTTTCTTTAAATCTTTTAGGGCCATTATTACAACTTCCCGTTAACTAAAGGGAGGACTTTAATGGGCAGATAAATTGTATTTCATTATTATAAGTGGATAATAAGGCAGAAGTGAGCGTTAAGCTAAAGAGAGTATCATTCTACCTTTAACTTTTAAAGTTAAGTTTATGTTAGAACTTGTCAATATGGCAACTTCAAATATAAACAAAATGAGGAAATACAACGACAAAAAACGCTCTTCATTGCTAGTGTGTTAAAAAAACTTGTTTAATTGAGCAGTTTTATCGACATCGATCCGGCGCTGCCATATTTTTGAAAACAGTTAACTTTATTACAGATAAAATAAAGTTAACTGTTGTTGTAATAAAGTTAAAGGTAACTTTACAGTTCCCTTTAGCTAAAGGTGCCTTTAACTAAACCCAAGCTTAACGGCAAGTTGTAATAATGGCCCTTAGTGTGTACAACATGAGTTTAATGTAATTTTATTGTGGTGTGTTTAGATAAAACATTAGATATTCTACAATTTAATAGTTTTCCATGTGAAATATAATCGTAATCGTTCATTTCATTTATTTCAAATTATTAGTATCAAACATATGTGTATACATATTTGCATAATAAATAAAAGTTCATTCGATTGTTCGTTTCTAGATAATTCAATAAATGTTAACTTTACATGATACATGGCAACCTTAGCGTACGTATACTGCGTACGTACAATACTGAGAGTATTGTTTGTTTGATTAATCAGTTCGTTTTTGTTTTTATCTACACCGTCGGTCGTACTTAATGCTCGATATCTGTTTATTTGTTTTAACTTTTTCGTCGTTGAGAATGGCAGAATCGATTAGAAGAGATACAAAACAAAAAACAAATCGAAACAGTCAGTCACATTTATTTACTCATATTCATTAATTGTATTTCGTATTTGTAGTTTTTTTTCCTTCTTTTTACCAGTATAAGTAGTACAACTTGAATTGAGTTAAAGTCGCGACGGCTAA
This sequence comes from Sarcophaga rosellei, assembly GCA_930367235.1. Classification (NCBI taxonomy): domain Eukaryota; kingdom Metazoa; phylum Arthropoda; class Insecta; order Diptera; family Sarcophagidae; genus Sarcophaga; species Sarcophaga rosellei. The sequence goes on along the minus strand of OV884021.1, from coordinate 47,687,565 downwards.
ATTTTACGCCGCGTATTTCGTTTATTATTATTTTTCTGGAATGTAAACGCGGTGAAATTTTAAAATTAAACAACAAAACAAAGTAACGTAACGTAATTAAAAAATATTAATGAAATGTTTATTTCAATGTGATCGATTTAATGATATATCTATGAAAACAGCAACAAAACGAATACAAAATTAAAAAATAAACAAAAACAAGAAAATATTTTCAATTGGGAAAGAAAAACAAAAACACCTCCACCAATTATCGTAAGAAGAGTGTATGTTTCTTTCATTCAGTCCATTAATGCGAAATGTATTACCACACCAATTGGGTATTTGTAAGTTTTCAATAATAATTTCCTTTAATGTAAGAAATATTTATTATTTTAACACTTCATAAATAATTTATTAACGATTTTGAACAATGTCTTCGATCGCTTTTTTCTATATTCTGAAGAGCGTCTCAATTCTCTTACATCAAATAATATCGAACAAAAAGAGCGCAAGTGTGTATTTGAGTGCAAAAAAATAATACAAAATAAAACAACACAATCAAACAAACTTGAATTGCATTCTGATACGAGTATTGACTCTGTTTTTTTTTGTGCTGAGAATTTCATTGGTCTCTTAGCTGTTTTGTACTTAGTGTTGCCAATTTAGCGCCTTTCGCACTATATTTAGCGCGTTTCAACCACCATAAAGTCGAATTTTTCTCGCTTTTTCTCGCTTTTCTATAAAAATTTTTTGGTTTCACATTAATTGAATTTAGTTATTTGGGATATAATTTTGAAAAGGCTTGTGGTGATAATAATATGGAAGGTTGTGAAAAAGAATTAATACAGAAAAATTTAATTAAATTTACTAAAGCTTTAGTGCATGAAATAAGATCAAGATTACCAACTAATATTACAATTAAAAAAATATCATTATTAGATAGTGTCGAAAATATTTTTTCAAATAAGACAAAAGATATCATTGAATTTTTAAAAGAAGTCGATATTGACGAAATGGCAAATTGTCTTAATAATTTAAAATTATGTCAGTGAAAAGTATATGTAATAAAAATTCACTAGATGAAAATCCGTTTACAAAATTGTCAACACTTGAAATTAATTTAAGTATTAAGTTTTCCTTTCTCGAACGCGGAAGTAGAATTTAAATTACTTTAAAGCAAATATCGACGCCTCCGTTCTATAACATTCTTAGTCGAAAAAGTGTGTTTTGAGTTATGAGCTCTCAAATTTTTCACGCGACACACGACTATATGTGTATTCTAATTAGATTTTTCCCTATAACTTCGGAACGGATCGACGCATCTTACCCATATTTTGACAGTATTTAAGTTATAGAACGTAGAATTTAAAAACGTTCTAAGTATACTTATATAGAATGGAGGCGTCGATATAAGAAATAGAATGTCACTCAATACAATAAACCCATTAATTCATATAAAATACGGCCGTAAACTGGAAAAGACATGCTGCGAAAATTATATTATTCCAGATTAGGTTTGTTCAAAAATTAACCAAAATTGCACCTATGAGAGTTCTAAATATTATATAAAAGCTGTTTGTATGTATGTATATACATAATAAAAATATTTTTTTAATAATTTCATTACATTTTTATATTTATTTTACTATTTAACGCTCTTTTACAGCGCGTTTTGATTATAGTTAGTTACTAAAATTATTACTTAGCGCTTTTTAACGCTATTTGAGTACTATGACTGCGCGTTTTGACCATAAAAAAATTGGCAACACTGTCTGTACTGTAGGTATATTGGCAGTTTACAATAAAAGATCTCTTACGAGTGAATGTTTCTCTTTTTTTATTCCACTCGTATGTGAATGAACTGTTTCTTACTCACAGTATTTTTCTATTTTCTGGTATCGATCAGCTGTAGCGATCACATGAAGTGACGTGAAACTTCTGTAAATATCGAAAACAGCTGTGGAAAGTGCTGCCAGCGAGATGGTAAACGTTCACTCTTATTCTAGTCACTGCCGTCGTTTTTGGCACTAGTTTGGTGTTCTGTAAAACACATACAGTCAAATACACGGATAGCTTCCTCAAGCAATTGAACTCAAAAAACCGTCTCAAGGGCTAATTGTTCATGTTTTCCATAATTTTCGATAACGGCACATGTCATAACAAATATGTTGATTTGTTGTTGTAAATAAAAGTCCAATAAGCAAATAGACCAAATATTAAATTGATTGAGTCTATGGTTTTGTTGTTGTACTCTTATTTGTTAACACTAGATAAACACTGAGACAATTGTTTAAGTGAATGTAATTCGCTAATTTTGATAGCGGCTCACCCAAATTCGACTTCTTCAATTCTGATTATCGTGTTTATTACTAAATAAATAAATATGATCTCTAAATTTAATCGGATTTGTGTACCGTCAGCTGTCGAGCATAAACTTATGCATGAAACGACTGGAGTTAAAAATAATGCTATGTTCGCACGAGCCTTCGAATTACTTCGCTCTCTGTATTGAATTACTTATTTGAATTACTTATTTGAATTACCATGTTCACACGGCAGTTTTGTAATTCTTTTTGGCAGTTCTTCTTTTTATTACTAAGTTATTATTAATATTTTTAAATTAAGTTAAAGTTCATACAGTTTCTTCAAAAGCTGCAAATACTTTTCCTGTAGATTCAACAGGTTTTCGCGAATAACTTTCCTCTAAATAATACGTTTTTAAAATATTATTTTTGGATTCCATTATTGTTTATTGTTTACAATATTTTTATTTATATTTTTTGTGCTTTGACAGCTGGTGATGGCAAAAATACGATAAAATTTAGAGATTACATTGGTTTTTAAGTAATTCATAGGGTAATAGAAATAGAATTACACACAATTTGGGTAATTCACTCACAAAATTTTCTATTGCGAATTACATAATTAGCACATAATTGGATGTTGAAATGAGAGAGCGAATTACGAAAAATTGCTGCCATGCGAACATAGCATAAAATATAACAAAAAAATTAGATAAAAAAATATGAATAACTTTTCTTGATCATTCGGGGTTTTATTCATTATACAACCCCTAACACTGAGCTGAGTAATAAAATTTTCAAATATAAAATTTTTTTACGAGCAAATCTAAATAATAATTTTGTGCAACATATTTTTGTTAAATAATTCTTTTTTATACTTATTCATTCCATTCTTAATATAATTTCAATTCAAAAGTAATTTATACAATTGAAAAATTAGTAAAAGGGAAAAATTTAGTAACTGTCTCATGTGAACTTAGTAGAGCAATCTTGTTACTACCTCGACTAATTATCGGAACATTAAATAAATGAATAAGCTTATCTTTAGTTTATTTATTACAATATAATTACAAATTATATTTAATTATTTAGAAGCTTAATCTCGATATTATGCGCTATCTAGTGTAACATACCAGAGTCCCTGGTAGAAATCGAGCCCTCACGCTAATAGTCTTAACACTCTTCCTACTAGACTACCAGTGCACCGATCTTTAACTTTAGAGGAAGAGTATTTATTTTTTCTTTAGTTTGTAACAAAAATTGTTTAATCAAGTTTTAAATACTAGTGGTCGACTAAATAAACAGTATATAATTATGGGAAGACGATTACTTAGGCAAAACCCCTATATCTTCCAATACAAACAGACAACAACAAAATACATACATCATACGGTACCCAACAACTATTCTTAAAGAAGGGTCACGAAGTTGCCAGATAAGAAATAATACAGAAAGTATAGGGCGATGAACAGTGCTGCTAGTACGTCATGAACTGCTATTCAGTGTAGAGACGTGAGTTCTATTAAAAAGTGAGTGTTAAGTAAAATGCTATTGAACACCAAAAGTTTGATCTTTGCTAATAAGGACTGTGAATAAAATTGATAGCGCACTGTTATCAGTTGAAACGTGTTGTTATATAAATAAATCCGCAGAACGATCAAAAATAATTAAATTTCTTTTATTTTAATTGCAAATATCTGTATCGTTTTGAGAAATATAAAAACGTAACAGACAGTATGTACATTACATACATATGGTATAAATATGTATGTATGTTGGTATAATAAAAATAATGGTCCTTACATAACAAAAATAATAAATGCCGGATATTACTGACACGATTAAAGAAAACATAAGTCCATTAGAAACTAATTTTTCACCTCAGCAGCTAAAAGTTTATTTTTTATAGAAATTTATATCACTTGTCATAAGAGGTTGTGACTTTTACTTAAAATGTTTAGCAAAGTTTTTCTTTAGAATATTTACTTTAAAAATATTAATTTGGATTTCATGAAAATATGAATTGAATTCCATAAAAAGGAAAAGTTTCTTAAATCCTGAAGGAAATGCAAACTTTTAAGTTTATTTCATTATTTTGTCTTTTTTGTATTCTGCCTCGATGTGTATGTTTTCAGAAGCAATATATCCTTGAGTTCCATAACCTTAAATTTACATTTGTTTAGTGAAGTTACAAGTTTTCCGCTTCGAAAAGAAAATTATTTTCAGCAGCATAAAAGTATACTCATAATGCAGTTGCATGAATGAATGCATTCTAAACAATTTGTACTGATTAACAGACACACAGTCTTACGTTCTTATCTTTAAATTAATTTAATTAAATTATTATTAATGGCTTAAAATGCTCAATTATTTATAAATTTCGTGTGTTAAAAAATGATCGAAATTCAATAAATAAGCATTGAATCTTATATATAAAAATGAATGTGTGTTTGATTGTATGTTTGTATGTTTGAAGTTTATAGACGATTAAACGGCTGAACCGATTTTCTTGAAATTTTCACAGTATCTTCCTGTATGTCTGGAAGGAGTTATAGGCTACTTTTTATGTTGATATTCCAAATGAGCGAGGGGCCATGCCCACGTATGCTACATACTACATACTTAATATTTAATTGCATTTGAAATATATTACTCATACGCATAGTAGTTACCCCTACAAGTAAGCTATCTGTGATTCTTGATGTATAAAACCAAAGAAAATAAAGTGTAAAGAACGACGCGGGGGGAAAGATAGAAGTTGAAGAAAAAAATTTTGTAACCAACATTTGTGAAAAAATTCACCAAATAATTAAAAATATAACCAAAATTAAATTCGTAGACTTTTGTTTTATTTATTTTTTTTTCAAGTTTAAATTATCTATATATATAAAAATGAATGTACTTTATGGAATCGTAAACTATGCATTTAATCTTTAGCAAAGTTGTTGCGCATGAGCCGACGAAGGTTTCTAAGTTGGTATAACCAATTTCCGACAGGTGGCGCCACTGAAAATTCTTCGAAATTAATTAAATCGTAAACTGTGCATTTGATCCTGTGTTGAAAAGAAAAGAGCATTACTAGCCTCAGAATCAGCATTGAGACTGAAAAATCTTCGAGTACATGCCGCACAGATCCGTTCGCATGAATCACTTGAACAATGAATCACTTGATCGAATGCGTACTACTCAGGCCCGTTCGTCTGAATCATCTGGACAACGGGAAACAAAATCAATAAAATGATTCAAACTTAATTGGATATTTGTGTAATGTCTTTCCTTCAAATTTATTTTAGTTTGTAGTGCAGCAAAGCGCGCAGGGTACAGCTAGTATAAAATAATAGACAATTGACCATCTTTTAACAATCGCATGAATCAAAATAATTGTGAGAATCGAATACCCACCCATCTGTATAATCTGGTTATAAATTATAGCATTAAAAAACTTGTTTGAAATGAGATCAGTTATCAATCGGCGGATTATCGAAATTATAGGCGGATTATCGTACTAATAACATGTTTTATAGTATAACTAGCTAATACCCGGTGTGCTTCGCTACCCCCCATCGGAATTAAATACATATCTCGTGATGCAACTGGATCGCCCACCATCAAAATTGTTACGCCATTGTTGGGGCATTGTATCGTCCTTGGTGTTGTTCAGCTGGAGTTCTATCAGCATGAATTGCGATTATGTGGGCATCTGAACTTAATCGTGAACTTAAAGATCCTTACCAATTCGTTGATTTCATGAAACATCACTTGTAAATCGGCAACAATCCATTGTTTTGTGTCAGGGTTATAATGCTGGCGGTGGTGCACTTGGTCATTGTTATCCGCTTCTCCTATGAAATAAATTTGTAAGAACTGAGGATCTTCATTTGGAATTGGCAACAATGATCCCATTTTATGATAAATTTGACCTTGAACACGAAACGTTGACATAAAGTTGTCTCGAAATACTTTGGTATCACCAAAAGAGGTCATTTTGAAGCACGAATTATATTTTCTTATATTTTTAAGAAAATGTTGTGAATCCACATTAGTTCCTAAATGAAAAAAATATTTTCTATTAATATTTTGTTAAATTAAAAAAAGTATATATTTCGAAAAACTTACCTGAAATCACCGATTGTAGTGGTTCTGGAGGTAGAAGTAAATCAGACAAAACGATTTTACCATTAGAGCATTGCCACTAATTCGTCTTCGGTATAATCTATATCAGATCTATAGTTAAATGCAATACCTGAGTATCCATGAAAAACATTACGTCGATTCACCACCATTCGATTACGATTTTGTTCTCGACGCAAATAATATTGCTCTATCCTCTCTGCTGCTCTTCTTGCTGATGTTCGAATCCGCTGACTTTCTACTCGTGATTCATGTTGGACTTCTGTTTCATTAGTTCGTGATGTTATGGTACGATTTCGCTGGCTTTGTAGCCGACCTTCATGTTCCAACGGTGTCTCGGTAGCTCGTGCGATTGTCGCATGTTGTCGAAGACCTTCAAGACGTCTTTCACGCTCTGAAGGCGTTTCTGTGCCTCGTGATGTTTCGATACGATTTCGCTGGCTTTGTAGCCGACCTTCATGTTCCAACGGTGTCTCGGTAGCTCGTGCGATTGTCGCATGTTGTCGAAGACCTTCAAGACGTCTTTCACGCTCTGAAGGCGTTTCTGTGCCTCGTGATGTTTCGATACGATTTCGCTGGCTTTGTAGCCGACCTTCATGTTCCAACGGTGTCTCGGTACCTCGTGCGGTTGTCGCATGTTGTCGAAGACCTTCAAGACGTCGTTCGTGTTCTGACAGCGTTTTAGAAGCTCGTGCGTTTTGGCGGCTCTAGAGGTCGAAGATCGACTCCTTTCAGTCCTGAGACGAATTTAACGCTCTTCCGAACTTTCATTTGCTCTCTGGGATTGCAAATGCAATGCATTTTTAGTGCTTCTGGAAAGCGATGCTTTTTTGGGGGCATTTTTATAAATTGTTGCAAAATAAATGTCACTCAACGTTTAACTCGTTTAGAATCAAAGATTCAACTGAATTCCAAAACCGAATGCGTGTTATATTTATTCCTTTATATTTTACCTAATATGAAATAGGTTCAGGTCAAAAAACTTTTTAAAAAAATTAAGGCTATTTAAATTTGACAAATAATTATGTTTGTGCCGGTCGCAGGTAATTTTTTTTTTTGATGAGTTTTGTAACTTCTTATTTTATTTGGAAAAAATATTGAGAGTTTACATTTTATTACTTAGGTAATCGAAAGTAATGAATGAAAATTTTACTGCCTATTGTTACATGCCCATTCATCACCCAATAAAATGCTGATTATTAAACTTACCTGATCTATTTTTCAAGATATGCAACAAATAAATAATATTTTTAGTAATTACCCATTGTTAGAAGTAAACAATAACATAACTATTACATATGTACATATATGTTTTTCAAATAAATATTTAAATAGTATGAATTTCAGTACTTACTATGTATATGAGTTGAAAATTTCAAACTCAACCATTTAAGGGTCATATGTTTGAGCAGCTCAAACATTCTAGAATTCAAATGTATGTTGATGATATTCAACTCTACATTGATAGCTCTATAGCTTCCATCAACACTGGAGTTAAAGATCTTAACACTGACCTTAATAATATTTCTCTTTGGGCGACTGCAAATGGTTTAAGGATTAACTCTAAAAAGTCGAAATGTATTGTAATTTGCAAAAAATCCGCAAAGATTGAATCTAGTAATGATGTTGCCTTTTTTGATTATTTCTGAAAAAAAAAATAAAACAAAAGTCTACGAATTTAATTTTAATTATATTTTTTCTTATTTGGTGATTTTTTTCACAAATGTTGGTTACAAAATTTTTTTCCTTTTTTATATCTTTCCCTCGCGTCGTGAAATATTTTTGAAAAATATTCCAAAATATCCCAAATTGCACATTCTTTATACTTTATTTTCTTTGGTTTTATACATCAAGAATCATAGATAGCATAATTTAGGGGTAACTATGCGTATGAGTAATATATTTCAAATTCAATTAAATATTAAGTATGTAGTATATAGTATACATGGGCATGGCCCCTCGCTCATTTGGAATATCAACATAAAAAGTAGCCTATAACTCCTTCCAGACATACAGGAAGATACTGTGAAAATTTCAAGAAAATCGGTTCAGCCGTTTAATCGTCTATAAACTTCAAACATACAAACATACAATCAAACACACATTCATTTTTATATAAGATTATGTGTCAATTTGTTCTTTTTTATTTGACCAAGATCGATCTTTTCTGGCTTTTACTAATAAAAATAACGCTGTAAAGATCCTTACAAGCTTGAGTTTATTCTTGAAATTGAAATTAAATGGATATACAGCCGGTTAATTATGTACATACATATGTACACTATGAAGCAAAAGTGAATACATAAAACTTTAAAATAGACGTTTTTATAAACAACACCAAGTAACTTCGGTATACCTATAGTTTTTATTATTATTATTCTGCTTTTAATAGGCCATAATTAGTATTTTTTAAGGCTACTTTGTATTGATGTATCGCTCCAAATATTCTGTTTTTCACAATCGACCAAAGTTTTTTAATTGTATTGAAATCTGGCCTTTGAGCTTCCTTTCTATTTTCTTCTAGTCAACTTCCCACAACATTCGAAGTGGCTTCGGGTCATTATGATCTCCAAAAATAATATTTTCCTTAAAAAATTCCATTGACGCATCACAACTGGAAAATTTTTGTTTAGAATATTTAGGAATATTTCTCTATTTATGAAATCTTCGAACAAAACTGGTAGATCAACGACAAATTCTGCGAACAGCCCCTAATCATTATTGAATCTCCATCACGTTTTTACTGTCTCGATCACCTTATGTGTTTTCGAAGCTTTGCCCGTATTGTTAAAAAAAATTAGGCCGCCTGAATTAAATGAGTTATTTTAGATTTATCTGATCACAAGACATGCGTCTAGTCGTACGTGGTACAGTATTGATGACGGCGGCCAAATGGTAGTCTTGTCTTTTACTACGCTGCCTTATATTAACAAAAGTTAAAAAATTAACTGCTCAGTGAGGCTATTCAAATAGGACAGACATAATTTACGATTTCATGACTGTTCATGGTATGTGGTAAAAAAAATGTTCTCAAGTGCAAAAATGATAATCAATTCTCACTAAACAAATGATTACACAGCCCTGAAAATTTGGACTTTTTTTGTGCAAATAAGATGGCTCCAGGTGTTTCCGAAAGCATTTTGCGCGCTGAACACGAATCTGGGTTTAAAATCTGGAGATTTTGGCCATTGTTGCAAAATTGTAGAGCTAAACACTGACGTACTAGAACCATCGCTATTGTCAGCAATTAACAATTGATCTTTGCTCTTTAAAATAAGCCCAAAGCCAAATTGATTGCATGCACCCTTAAAGTAGGGGATGGGTTTATGTCAAGGGGTGCAAGAGAAAAAGAAACACATTACGTAAAAATTAATCAGATTTACTTAAAAATTCTTTCTCAGGGGTTTTTGAGGTCGCTGATTGCAGATCTTCATTTAGATTTAAAAAAATTCAAAACCCAAAAAACCCCCTAGTAACAATTTTCAAGTAAATCTGATTAATTTTTATAAACCTCGACCGCCGTATTGGATACGCCATTTTGAATTTTTTAAATCTGAATGACGATCTGTAATCAGCGATTCCAAAAACCCTGGAGTAACAATTTTTGAACCCAGATTCGTGTTCAGCGCGCAAAATGCCTTCGGAAACACCTGGAGCCATCTTATTTACAAAACCCATGCAGGGCGGTGTTATTTTACTTAAGTAACAAAAAAATAGGGCGATCGGGTGAACTGGTAGTCTAGTGGGTAGCGTACTAGACTATTAGCGTGAGGGTCGTGGGTTCGATTCCCACCAGAGACTGTGGTATGTGACACTACACCGAGCATATAGTCAAAGTTACTTAACTCGTATATAATTAAATATAATTTGTAATTGGATTGTAAATAATAAATAAATAAATAAAATATAAATAAAAATAGGGCGATGATTTTAAAGTGTTCTCTTGCTCCATAGTCTATATACACAGATGTGGTAGTGGATTTATAATTTGATAAGCCCACTATCCGGCAAATATTTTCCATATACATGCTTACGCAGATGTGGACTCTTTTGGTGATATCTGTGATGGTCGTTTTGGAATTTATTTTGGTTGTTAGCTCAGGCAGTTTTGCTTAACTGTAAACCACTATATTTGGCTTATTATTTAAAAAAAATTTCACAATATATAGCTAGCACTTCAAACAGTACAGCTTTTTCCCCTCGTGGCGTTAAATGAAACGTAACATATTTTTGAGTCCTTAGCGACAAAACTTTTCAAACTCAATTAGATTGAATTATTTTTACTAATAATCTATGCTTTCTATTGTTCTTCTCGCTAATGAAAATAGTAACTAACTAACGACTCACACTTGCATAATCTATGGCATGTGCATAAACAGATTATGGAATTATGTATTGAATAATCTGTGCGTTTTATAAGGCCAAATTTCCTCCGGATAATGTGTAAGCAACAAAAATTCATTGTTGCATCGTAGTAATAGAAAGGAATTTAGTTGAAATATTGTTCTGGATATGTATTTCGTGACTAAATTGAAGGCATATTTGTTTTTGTCATCTTTAAAAATTTATTTAAATAATTGTTTTCTATTGTTGTTAATACTTGTATTAACAATGGCACTTATGTATGTATATGATAACAATATACGATATGAATAAATCTTTATTACTACACTCGAGTGCGCTCTTGCTGTTATGTTTTGTTGAAATATAAAATGAAAAATACACGCTTCAAACAACTGTGCACGTTCAGTATGCGAAATAAAATATAGGACAGTGAGTATTTTTTTCATTCGAATGAATTACTGAAGTAGTCATTAATAAATATATTTTTGTAACACACAAATCTCTTTGATCAGCAAATTATTAAAGCAATTGTAAGTCCTTCCAAGTTGAAGCATATTCAGTAAAGAAAGGAAAAATTCATGATAAAAAGGACTTTATTGTCCAATAAATATTTCAATCCATATCAAATATATTAACAATTAAATTTTTAAATAATTACCCGATAAACCCATCATCGAGCATCTAAAATATCAAAAGTGTATTGTAAAGCGTACCTTGAAGAATTGCTTACGCAATGAAAATTACACTTTAGAAACAAGCCTGGATTGCAGAGAAATGTTTTGCGTAAAACCGCCATTTAGGGATGCGACTGTGGACTTGTACATAATAAGTGTCATAACAACTGCAATCCCTTACATACACAATACAATCGATACATTATTTTGACTGTTGATACTTGTCAATCTGAGTTGCAACAAAAAATGTAATATCAGCCAGTGCCAAATACTTCAGATATAAAAATACGAACTGTATGCATTGTAAATATGTTTTGTAACTTGGGTTTAGGAAGTCGGCCATATCGTCATTACAACGTCAGATGACATGCCTGACCTTTGCAAAAATTATTAATTTTGGGGCATATCTGCATATCTGCAGTGGAGAAAAAGAAAATCTGAGGAATGTTATGAATATCATTGGAAATGAATAAGATAGTCTATATGCCAGACATTTAAATGGAGATATCTAATGCTGCGGAATGGGCTGAACTGAAAATCTATGCCAATAATGAGAAATGAGAATTGATTTTGGAGATGATCTATGAAGTTCGTAGCGAACACGAATATTTCATTGAATATTTCTTAAATCCAAAAACATAAGTGGCATGCTGGCAGTCCTAGTCTTACCCCCATTGACAATCTGTGAGATGTACTATCCGGGCGAGTTTATTCAAGTATAAATGAAATTCATAATTCCCTTCCACAAAGTCATTTTCTATTATTTCATAAACAATAAATACAACTTGTTTCATTTGGTAAAAAATATATTAAATGCCAATTTAATCATGTCGCGTCTTCTTCATAATCAATTGATTAAATTTACTTTCCAATAATAATATTGTCCATATTTTTAACTGGAGAGTAAGAAGGGAATGAATAAACGAATCTAATGTTAATAAATTCGAAAAACGATTCTTTACTATTTAGAAACAATCGGGAATATACAATCTTCATTAGAAATCGTTTCTAAGGAGCTTAATTCTAATATGTACTTTTAAAATATTCAGTTTTTCTTGATTATCTCGAACTACTAACAACTCAAAAAATAAGCTACTCACCAGAGGTTAGCAATGAATCATTTTTTCGCTACTCATAGGTACTCATAAAAGAATAATATCCATATGTTTAAGCACACAGCCATGCATGTACATATCAGAGATCAGCAATGAATCGTTTTTTCGCTACTCATAAGTACTCATGAAATTTTGAGTATGAGTGAGTCAACAGTATTGAAATTCAACTACTCTAATTCATTCGTACTCACTTCAACATTGATTTATAAGTACAGGTTGCAATAAGTATGAGTACAACGTTGACATTAAACTCATAACATTCGAAATATGTTTGATTCATACGCCTACTCATTAAGATTCATAAATTTAGAAAAATACTTGTAATACTCATAAATGATTTGAGTGATTTGAAACATTTATCAAAATTTATAGTCTTAGTTGTTGTTGCATTTACAAAAAAAGGAGAAAGAAAAAGACAAAGACAGCAAGCAAAGCAAACACATATTGTGGTACTCGTACGCGAATCATATTTATTTTGTGCTTCTTGCAAATGTTGAGTAAAGGAGAATCGAAATCATCATGCGTAGTGTTAAGTATGAGTACGATGAGTAACTTTAAACTTTGAATATGAGTAATATGAGTATGATATTAAAATAAGTATGAATGCGTTTAAGTATCAGAAATTATGAGTATGATTCGAATCTACTTATCTTTTTTAATACTCATTGCTGATCTCTGCTCCTCACTCAGTAGATAATATACATTTTCGTCCCCTGTAAAATGAAATAAGAAACATTATTTACTTATTTCTGTCATTTGTTTATATTTTTAATTTTGTTTATATTTTCAAATTGTGAATACATATATATGTATGCAAATATGTATATGTAGCTATGCTTTCAGTTTATGGTATATACTATACATACGTACACATACGTGTATGTATAATATTGTAAATAAATAAAAATTGTGCAAAATTCTAATTAGAATATGATTTTCAATTTGTGTTTGTTTTTATGTTTAATTAGTGGTATTTGTCAATCAATTATTTTCATATTTGAGAATAATAAAATGAAAATGTTGACGTAAGCCTTGTTAATAATTTGAATGATTTTAAGAGATAAATTATATATTTTAAGTTCAAAAGAGAAATTATGAAATTATATTCCATCGCATTAAACAAACTGATTTAGATTTGAAATATTTTATTTATTCATAAGATTAATAAAATAATGACAGCAATTATCGTTTTGTTACGCAAAAGCAAAGTTTATTGGCTACAATACGATTAAGGTAATAAAATAAGAACAAACAAAAAAAAATATTAAATAAATATAAAATAAAAAAAAAATACAAAATATTTCTTTAATTAATGCTATTGAGTGTGTTGCTACAGCAAAATTAGAATTGATACAGAACCACAGGTGAGAACGTAATCCATGTTAATCATGTCTCTATTTCTCTATTTAAGATATTATCAATGTTGTTTCATGCGTATGAAGATAAATCCCAACTTGAGCTGTTTAACATTAACAGGGCACTGTTAGGAGTTAAACAAAATCTGAAATATGTCGCTGTAGATATGTTTGAAAATCAATCTAATAGAAAAAAAACTTTTATTTGATATGGCTTATCCCGAAATACTTATACGTACAGTCGTGTTATGTGGAATGGGAAGGAATTTTTTTCGAAATGATAATGAAATGACAAATCATTCATAATATTTGAATATTAAATATTTTTTAAATATTTTTCTTATTGAATCTGTCGTTTTAGCAGTTATAGGACTTATTATTAATGATTATCGATTAAGTTGCTATTTAAGTAATTTTTTAGGATATGTGACGTGACCTTCGAATAAGATGTAAGGCTCTTTAGAATTCAAATAAATTGTGAAGTTCACGACGTAGTTTGTGCTTATCATCTTGATTTCCTCTCGAATTAAGGGTACAACTTATTACACGTAATTATACTCAGAACTTTAGATCACCACCTTTAAATGTTTTCAGCATTACATTATCAGACTGTTACTCTAGGCTGTCATATAACCCAATTAGTTTTAATACTTCCTTGTATAAAAGCGGTCTAAAATCTAATTTATAAGTTAGTATAGTTGATCGGTTTAATGTTTTGTGTTGTTTTTGTTGTTAGGCGGTAAATCTACTTAAGGCAGTATAAACCGATACACGTTTGATGTGCTGATTAATGAGTGATAATAAGTATATTTATATTGTATATAAAGATTCCAACATCGGCCTATAATTTCTACAGTCATTATTGTATCCTTGTACTATATTAACTTTTGTATTGACAATCCTTTACAAAATATTGGACCAAGTTATACAGGTGTATAAGTCGCCGTAGTCTAGTCGGTAGTGTGTAGTAGTATTAGACGTACTAGACGAAAGGCCCGAGTTCAAACCCCAGGTCAGACATCATTACGAAAAAAAAAAAATATTTTTTCGGCGACTTCCTCTCAGCAGATTTCTGGCAAAAACTCAGAGTAAATAAACCTGCCATGAAAAAGCTTCTCAAAAGTTTGTCGTTCGGAGTCGACATTAAACTGCAGGTCCCACCACTCAAGTATAAAATTAAGGGACACAACATGAGTGGTGTGAGAAGCTAGGCCGTAATCCTGACTGAAGGGTTGTAATGGTCAATTATGTATGTACATATGTATATAGGTGTATACTTATTGATAATACATTATTACAGATAAAGTTTAATTTCGATAACGTTAATTACAATATAAGGAAGAAATAAATTAAGATTTTCTAAAATTTATTCAAGGATTGTTATTCAAGTGAGTTTTGTTGGGATATGCAGCTTAAAACTGTAAGGATACATTCATTACAGACAAATTCTCAAATTCAGGCTGATACTCGTATTCTTGCTCATGCATAAAATAAATAGAATTTCTTTATCTGATCGCATGATGTTGGTACATGGCAACTATATTATGACCCTGTATAAATTGTGTTCTATTTATATTGTGTGCAACTCATGAACATATATGTGTGTAACACATGTACACAAGTATTCATATGTAAAATGTGAATACCCAAAAGGAACAGCTCCACAATATTTCAAAATAATATTCAATGTTAACTTATAAAAATAAGAAATAAAAAAAAAGTCAATCAAAGAGTATTGCCAATATAAAAGATATGAAGATATATGTAATGAAGTTAAATGATTGTCTTCATCTACATACATGTACATATACATTTGTAATACATGCATACAGTCGAGTTGTTTTACGTCGAAATTGTTTTTTGTTCCATTTAATATAAAATTTTAACAAATGCCTGCATTAAAATTGTTCCAGATTTATGAATGTATTCTGTATTTATTCATTAAATACATTAGGTTGTAAACAAGAATGTAATTCTTTACTTTTTTTGCAAAATACAACAACAAAAATGTTTGAATTAAAATTTTTTTACTAAAGTACAGTAACGTTAGCATTCATATTATGAATACGGTAAAATACTTATGTGAATGAAGTATTTATTGTGTAATGATAATGAACAGTTTTTAAATGCAGTAAGGGCCATTATTACAACTTGCCGTTAAACTTGGGTTTATTTACAGGTAACTTTAACTAGAGGGAACTGTAAAGTTACCTTTAACTTATTTTCGTTATTACAACCTACAGATAAAATAAAGTTAACTTTTATAAAAGTACGACAGTGCCGGAGCAATGTCGATAAAACTTCTCAATTAAACAAGTTTTTTTAAACGCAGTGGCAACGAAGGGCCTCTTTTTTATTGTTGTGTTTCCTCATGTTGTCTATATTTGAAGTTGCCATATTGAAAATAATACATAATATGGCAAGTTCTAACATAAACTTAACTTTAAAAGTTAAAGGTAGGATGATCCTCCCTTTAACTTAACGCTCGCTTCTATTTTATTGGGTACTCATAATAATGAAAAACAATTTATCTGCCCGTTAAAACCCTCTCTTAAGTTAACGGCAAGTTGTAATAATGGCCCTAATTCTATTTATTCATACGAATCGACATAAGATTGCAGATGTTATAGATTTTAGAGTGGTCAAGTTTGTATCCATATTCTCATATTCCGTAGTATTGTTTTTGTTTTTTTTTTTTGTTTTTAAATTTTAATGAAGAAATTTAAATTTTTTAAACACATTTTTGGCATAATAAATAGCATCATTTGAATATTCCAACTGAAATTATCGAAATTCATAATATGCACATGTAATTGGAAAAGCATTGCACAGTTTTAAGCAATTAAAAAAAAATATTTGCATTAAAATATAAAATTCATTTGATTATAATAGTGATACCAATTGGTTAAATAGAAACCAGCTTTTCTGTGGTAAAATCATTGAAATATAATAATAGATAATTGTGATATTTTTACATTAAACATACCATATATGATCTGTACGGGCGGGATCAACTTATGTACTATAGGCGCGGCGCGTTTGAGATCGTTATCCTGCTGGTATACAAATGACTTTCTAATCCCAAGTTTTGTAGCGCTTTTATGGAAATTATTTCTTTAAATTTTTAAATGAACAAACCGACTCATTGCACCATCTATGAAATTTTACAGCCTTACACCCCAGACGAGATTTAATCCACCAACGTTTTGTGGCTCAAATTTAGAATTTACGCATACCTTGGCTGGCCTATCTTTTTCGTGGATATTGAATTTGTTTACGTCCGTAAAAAAACGGTATTCTAAAAGCTTTCTTTGGCAGTTTCGTACTGTATTACGAACATGAGTCACTTTTTGTTACAAATGGGTTTTTGCGCATTTGGAGGCCTTGATATCCAGCTGATTGGTCTATTTTGCAAACTGTTTCTGTTCTACAGAAATTTCTAACAAAGAAACAACAAAATAGAGAAATAAATACGGCATAGAAGTAAAAGGCGTGCGAACAATTTGAATTTTAATCCCGTTTTGAGCTTTGCATACAAACTTCATTGGTTGATAATTTGAAAAATAAAAAAAAAATCCGAATTGAAACACATTAGTTTAATGGTATTACTTTATTCCTCTGCAAGCGTTGATTGAATATTCGAACAAAAATAAAACTGGACCTGCTTTGGAAATCAAGTAATTGAACGTGTTCTTTATTCGGAAGCTTATTTAAAATTGACACATCCAAATTGTTTAATACAACAATTCAAGCAGATTTGTTACAATCAATCAATTCAAATATTTATTTCTTAAAACTTAATCTTTTTAAAATATATTATTCTTCTATGTTTGTATATAAGTATTTAATGACATGCATTTAAGTTAAGGCCGTCGTAGTCTAATCGGTAGTGAGTTGGCTTATTAGACGGAAGACCAGGCCACGGTTGAAACCCCAGGTTAGACATCAAAATGAAAAAATATTTCTTCGGCGACTTCCTCTCAGCAGATTTCTGGAAAATACTCTGTGAGTAAATAAATATAAATAAATAAATAAGAGACTTTAAACTGTAGGTCTCGCCACTCATGTATAAAATTAACACACACAACATAAGTGGTGTGAGAAGCTAGGTCGTAATCCTGACTGGAGTATTGTAATGACCAATTATGAATGTATGTATGTATGCATGTATGTATGTAATTCTTGACGACGAACTAGCATAATGCATATTTTGCGTGAGGTTTAAATGCTTTGAAAATAATTTATCACTTATTGCCGTAAAAGACTTCTGTTGTTTGTCTTATTGAAAGCAACTTAGTAATTAGCAAATTTTTTTGATTCCAAATCCAACTGCGTTCTACCAGTCTGATCTCATTCTTCAGTTGTTTTGTGCATTTATGAGTAGATCTTCGGGATTGAATTAAAAAATCTAATATTTGTGTCACAAGTGAGTAGAAATATGTATATTCTTTGCTTTTACTTTTTTTACTCCAAAATTTACAAAATGTGCCACACTATCTATATTGTCGTTAAACAAATTTATTAAACCGGGGGTGCAATGGAACTTCTAATGCAAAATTCATCACATGTCGATCTATTTCAAAATTTGTAATGTATAGATAGTGAAGACTGGAGTAAAAATAAATTCGTTGCTTGTTGTTACTACAAAATAGTTATACTCTACTAACGACAGGCCTTGCTGAAGGCCCTGAGTCAGATGTTTAATTCGGTCATAAATTATCGGTTATAAACTAGCATTTGGAAAAGGCAATCATACAAAACGGACCACAGTCAATAAGTAAGGAATTATATTCCATCATGACAACGTCACTTCGTCTGTGCATCCACCTAATAATCCGAATGTGGCACTAAATTATTAGCTCCTGTCCCTTTCTATGGTGTTTTATTGCGTTTTTTGTATCAGAAGTTTTTGAAATTTGATTGTCACGATTGTTTGTCAATTGCGATGAGGGTTCTATGTATATGGCAAAACCATAATTGAACTATGTACCTTTAAAACAGGCAACAGGTTATCAAATAAAACGGCGCATATTTGAGATGAATGGAATCGTTCCAACCAACTAGTAAATGAACGTTTCAATTTCATATGAAAGTATTGAATTTCTTTTTACAAATTTTTTTACATGTAGACTGTATATATAGTTGGTCTCATGTAGAAAGGCCCTAACTCAAATTTTTTTCGATATTGATTTTTTTGTGATGCCAATCTGTATTTGTGTTAAATGCATTGGAATCAAAAATGCAAAAAAATCAGTTTCGAAAAAAATGTGAGTTAGGGCCTTTCTACATGAGACCAACGATATGTATGTATGTATATATGTACATGTACATCAATTCAAACTTATATCCGTATCTATTTGTTTGTACGAAATGGTAAATTTACTCGTTCATATACTCTGCAAAATCCTCAGTAACTGCACATTTGTTCTTGTATGAGTTGAATAGAATGAAAAAAAAGACACCAAGACAAGTAGTCTAGTGCACATGAGAAAGATTGAATGAACAATTTCATATGAACAGTGAGTAAAGACATGAGAGAGTAAAAAATATGAAAGAATAAAATCTATATTGTGTACGTACATATTTCCTTTTGGAATTGTAAATCATTAAAAATATATTTGAATATCTCTTTAAATTTCTTTTCAATTTAGTAAATATATTTGACTATGAGGACATTTTTAAGAAAATTATAAATCAATGTCATTTTTTATTATGAGCAATTTTAGATAAAATATATGAAGAAGAAACATCAAGAGTGAGTTCTAAAAAAGATGACTAGAATAAGAATTCCATTGCCTAAAATCATAGCTAAATAATAAGGATCTGAACTAATGTGTTTATATTTCTCAAATGTAAATGTTTAAGATCGATATTTTGTTTTGACGGTTTTAGTTATTTCAGAGTCATAGAATTTAAATTGGAATCTTCTTTTCCCTCAAATGATAAGAAAAGAACGAGCAAAACGCGAAATAGGGGCGCATTTTAAAGGGGGTTTTCCCGAAATTACTTTTTTCGAACTGCCGACGCCGATTTAGCGAAATACATGACCTAATTTACTGAAATTTTTGGAATATTCCTAGAGTGAATAATATTAACGCAAAATAGGATATTTTTGATCGGTAAATAATTCATAATTATATTAAAGATTTATGATAGGCGAAAACAGTAAAACAAATT
Organism: Sarcophaga rosellei; assembly: GCA_930367235.1. NCBI lineage: Eukaryota > Metazoa > Arthropoda > Insecta > Diptera > Sarcophagidae > Sarcophaga > Sarcophaga rosellei. The sequence goes on along the minus strand of OV884021.1, from coordinate 47,667,487 downwards.
CAGATCACTGCCTTATTTTGACCTTTTCAAAATATCCTAGTTCGGGCTATAGCCAGTAACATAATTTATAGGAATCGACTTCGAGTATTGTTTTTAGACGTTCCTAACTCCTCAAATTCTTCTCAGGCTGCCGTACCTCATTCATTTATAAACATTCAAATGTTCTCTTTATCTTATAAAAAGTTTAAAAATATTCGTTTGTAGTCGTAGTAGTCATATTCCAGGTCAGACATCAAAGCGAAAATATAAAAAAATATTTCTTCGGCGACTTCCTCTCAGCAGATTTCTGGCAAAAACTCTGAGAGTAAATAAAATTGCCATGAAAAGTTTCTAAAAAATCTGTCGTTTGGAGACGACTTTAAACTATAGGTCCCACAACTCATGTATAAAATTAACACATACAACATACATAAGTGCTGTGAAAAGCTAGGTCGTAATCCTAGCTGAAGGGTTGTAATGACCAATTATGGAATTTAAATAAATTTATCTTAAAAAAATTGAAAGAAGACTCCTAGGAAGTTTATTACTTACTCCATTCCTTTCATTAATTTCTGAATATGTTACGTGTGTTATACAAATAAAATGTAAAAAATAGAAAACTTAACATCCGTTTTCTTACTAACGTTCTTATTAGTTTCTATTTTTTTATTTTATTTTAGTTATAAAATATGAATTTATTTTACTAATCATATATGGAAGACGTAATTGTAATTTTCTTACCAACAATCTTAAGTGGACAAGTTTTCTTCAATTTATTATTATAAGTATACATAAGTACGTGTACACTGACTCAAACAATTGTCCATACACCAAGCAGGCGAGGACTAGTCCCACAATATTTCGAAAAATTCATACCAGACTTGAATTTAATTAAACTTTTTAAACTAAATTTTATATAAAACACCTTAATAATGCTAACTCAAGTAATAATCCATATAGCAGTGAACATTTAAATTGATTTATTAAAAATTTACTTTTAAAAGCGAGATGGACGCCATTGGGGGCAAAAACTTTTTAAATGATTTTTCACAGAATAGGCCTGATTTCGTGTGATTGCTGTCCAAATATTCTAGAATTTTGTCATAATTTTCTTTTTTAATATGCTTTATTGAGTTTAAATCCGTAGTTAGGTATTTCTTCTTTAACATTGTATACAAATCATTCTTCCACAATATCTGATGATTGATTCGGATTATTACTCGTATCTTGAATGAATCGAAAATGATATTGTATGTCTAAGTTTTTAGCGCTCATTTTAAAATAGTCTTTTAAAACATTAATATAATGAAATTTGTTCTTAATTATTTGCACAAACATCACTAAACCACAGTGTTGCAAAAATTTTGAAATGATACTGAACAATAACTGAGAGTACTTTTAAGCATCAAATGGTAGTTTTGTGAAAAATATTTATTTATTCTCAATGCACGGACGGAATGGAATAGAGAAACTAATGTTATATAACGACTAATTCGGAACGTAACAGAACCGTTTAGTCAAATGTCAACGGAACGTAACGCAATGTGCGGTTATTTTAGCACATGAGCAATTTAAATACTTACGGAAATTACATTACAGTTCGTCAAGCGTTCTCATTGCTTTTCGTACTCTAAAAACGAACGTACGTTGCGTGGCCGTTGGACTAACCGGGGTTAAAGACCAATTCTACCTTTATCATAGTTGAAAAGCGGAAACCATAAAATATGTAATAATAGGAAAGTACTAAAAGTGTATCAGGGGTAACGTGGTAATTTTGAAATGAAACAGTACTGAAAAAGTACTAAAGTACTGAATTTTTCAACGCTGCTCAACCACCAGCGAATTCAACGGTTGCTGTTAAGTTTTTTTAACTGTAACGCAGAGTTCCTGCTCCGTCTCACAAATCTAAATCTGAAATGTTTTAATATATTTTGTGCCATTATTCAAACGTAGTTTTATACCCTTGTCTGACATAAAATTCTTAAATTTTTGCGAGAACAATACAAATTCAAAAATCGTTATTTGGCTCTATCTAAACTGTACGCCATACAATTACGTACATATGTTTGAGCTTATTTTGGTATTAATCGGGGATGTCATAGAATCCAATAATGTCGGAATTGGATTTGAAAACGACACAAAAATCAATTTGGTGTCATACAATCCAATTTCGAACTTGAATAAGTATCGGTTTTAGGTGTCACAGAATGTCTTGTTATCGGTTTTGTTATTGGAAATAAACCAAGCAGCTAACAGCTGTCTGTTTATTATATGAAATAAAAACAATTTTAATTTTACTTTATAAATAGCTTTTATTTTACCAATCTTTTATAAGGTTGTGGCTATTTGGTTTTTGTCCCAACCTTTTGTTTTCCCTTATTTACAGTTTTTTTTTTCATCTTTTGAAATAATTTTAGTTGACTAAAGTCGACCTGGTATGTTTTGATATACAATGGAGTACATTGTAAGTAGCACGGTATACGGACAATTATTTTAGTCAGTGTATCCATATGTTTATATGTACATATATGTATACAGTATAAGTGTAAACTTTTCAATCATTATTTTAGTAAACACCTTAACTCCGAATGATGATGGGCTCATACAGGTTATTTATTTATAATTGTTTTATGTTCCAAAAGTACCCGTTTATGTGAAGAAGTATTAATTTTTCCTCATTCTAAGTGAATATTATTACAGTTATTTTGAAATATCGTGTACTTTATTGTGTTTTAATTTTTATTTATCCCTTTTTATAGTCATAAGCTTATGAGTATTATTATATTTAAATTATAAAGAAAATAACATTTTAACGTATTGTAAGTATTTTTTAAGTTTGTGTAAAAGTATTTGTAAATATTTCTAAAAATTTGTAAATATTTTAATTAATATTTTGAAAATAATTGAATAAAAGTGAAAAAAATAACTGTTAGTCAAGGCGCCATCAAAAGTTCAATGTTACATACATAATAGAAATGGCAAACGTCTGATTTTCCCTTACGATTTTCCCATACGTATGAAAATTCTTTTTGTGTAGAATGAAGAGAATGATTATTCAAACCTTAATTTATAATGAATATTTTAAATAATTTCTTTCTATATTTTTCTTCTTCTTCTTTTTCTTGTTTTTTCTTCCTTTTTTCCTTCTACTCAAAACTCTGTATCAAATTTTACTTTGCACTACTGTTTACTGTCTACTCTTATTTATAACTCACCATTAATACTACTGCTATGACATTAATCATTTCAATTAATTGTTTAATTGACTTCTCATCACAATTAATTAATTAATTAAATTCTTTACAATTCGACATGTTAACATATATTTTTTTTTCTTTTTTTATTTTGAAAATATTTAATTTTTGTTTGTCATCGATTTCATTAAACAAACAAAAATACAAATTAAATAAATAAAACCCGTGAACAAAAATGTCCTTGTTTTATGAACACAAAATTCCACAAAAAAAAAAACAATTCAAACGAAATGAAATCTTTAATTAATGATGATGGTGTGCACTTGTTGCTTGAGTCTGTTTGTTTTTGCGATGTTTGCGTTTGTGAAAATAAATTCAAACATGAAACAACTTCTCTTGCACGTTGCAAAAATAAAAAAAAAATGTATTTGAATAAACATCCTTTCGTTTAACTCATCCGTTAAAATGCACCACCCCTCAAATAATGTGAAAAAATTTTTAATGTTTAATCTTTTTATTCAAATATAATGTTCCCCCCCACCCATATAAACACTTATTTTTTAAATGTAAAAAAAAACAAAAAAATATTAAAATTTGTCTAATATTTGTCTATTATTCACCATAAAAACATACGTCACACTCACGTCCATTAATATAAAAAACAAAAAAAAAAAAAAATCTTCTACAACCACCTCAACTTCTACCACCAACCATCGTTCTTCCACGTTCACAATCATCTCAACCACGAACAACTTTTAAATATTCGTTGAATACATCCATTGTATGAAACGTATGAATGAATGAATCAATAAAATGAAATCAAATCAAATCAAATGATTAGATACCATGGGGATTGAAAAAAATCTGTTGGGGACTGATAAATATAACTGTACCCAGGGTAAGCTATTTTATAATATGAATAATCGAAAATCAATCATCAATTTACACTTATTATTGTCCTTTGTTAATTACGTACATATTTATTTATTGTTTTTGTGTTTTGTTGTATTGTTGTTTATTTTTTGTTTTCGTTTTGTACTTGTGTTGTTGTTATTTATTAATATTTATTTATGAATTTTATAAATTTTTTTTTATTTTTTTTTTTCAATTATAACATTTTAATCCTTATGTTGTTGCATTCCAAATACTTCACAATCGTATACGACATTATATTCTCATGTTAATTCGAATGATAATTAAATGAACAATTAAATGAAAAAAAACTACTGAATGAATACGCTGCATTAGTTTAAGTAAAAGTATCAAAGAAATTTATAAAAAGCGCACAATTAATTGTAACTTAAACACGTTGACTGCCGACTACGAGATAACTTGTAGATTGCGTTCCCTTCTAGGGTGCCAACTGCGAGTTATCTCGTACCCACTAAACCTGCCATTTTTGTGTAGCTAAGAATAAAATCGTATTGTATCAGTGCTAGTATCGATAAATGGCTTTTGGGAAAAGAACAAAAAGTCAATGTTGGCGTGCGTGACCAGTTTTCTGAAAATTGCCGCAGCAGTCAACGTGTTAACTTCAAAGCATAATAATTCGGAAAGAAATGTTGTTAAACTGTTGACGTTTAATTAGAAACGTACTTTTATGGTACATACCATAGTTACATTACACAGTTTAATTTTGGTATTTCTCAACTCCTGTTTACACTTTTAGGATCGCTCATATTCTAGGAATTTTTGAATAGGCATACCAAATATTTTAGACTGTCTTCGTAAAGCGATAACGACCACACGAAAAAGAATATGAAACGAATTTAACTGATTTTAAAAATATTATTGCTAACGCTAACGAAATTAACTTTAAGACAATATGTAAATACTTTAAATGTAAATTCATGCTGTTGTAATGAAATCTGTGAAGAAATAATTGTACGAGTATAAGCTCTTCATTTGACTAATTTGTTTTACATCGCAAGTCATTTATTATTGCGATGGCCAGTTTAATAATACGACTTTACCCACTTCAATTCAGCGAGAAAGTTTTACAGCATTCCATGCATATTTTTAAAATGAGAGTAAAATCTTAAGATCGATTTTTCTTTGCATTTACGCGATTGCCAAGCACAAATAAACAATGAAATAGTTGTTCATATATTTTCGAGGCCTTTTTTATTTTATCTTTTCACTGATATATTCCTTTTAAAAATTTTAACAAATTTTGCAAGTCGTACGACTTACGGCCCACATGAGCAGTGAGACTCATGTTATGTGACTCTTGAAAAAAGTTTCTTGAGAAACCAGAAAACGGTTTTTTTGGTTGGAGGGTATCCGAAATGTCCACTTTTTCCATGACTATGGCGCTTATATCAGGCTAAATTTGACCGATGGTATAATCATATTGGCTTTGAACACTGCTCTGCTTTGTGAATTATTCGCATACATCTGGGACTAAATAAAATCCCACAAGAAAAAGTTTCTTAAAATTGTACGATCTCGTTGGCCACTTTATATCACACCAACGTGTGATAATCATGCCCTTAAATCTCTCGTGCAGAATATGCAATGTGGGATGAACTGTGGTATTAAGTGCCGTTCTTTTAAAAACAAATGTCATCCAATTCAGGCCTATAGTAGTTGGTAATCATCGGTATATAGTGCTCGCAGTTGACAGTGACGGCCTGGCCAAAGTCGTTTTCAAAGGCATGGGGACCGATAGCATCGCCAGCCAAAGATATTCATGATTTTTTATCTAATCGTCCCAAATTCGACAATTCACGTACCTGTTTACCCAGAAATAAGATTCGTTGGTGATAATTTTCCAATGAAAATTAGGATAGGTCCCAACTGCTCCAGAGCAATATTTCAGAGAACACACGCCGTTGTCTAAGGCCATTCATGATGATTTGTCAAAACAGACAAAATAAATGGCAACTAATTTGACAGGTTTAGCTTCAAAAAGATGGTTGTTATTACCTGTAAAACTTCTGACTGTTACTGTTGGGTAACCCACGTAATACATGGAATTCTAGACTCTCTAAAGTCAAATGCGTGAAATTTAAAATTGAAAATTATATGTTCTTTAGTGAACATGTTTTTCTTGTTCGATCTTTTTAGGACTATAGTCACAGATCATTCTTCATTTATTATTCCTGTTTGCTTAGTTTCAGTTTCATAAATCAAGTGTTTTTTCCAGATAAGTTGTGGGTTTACTGTTGTCGGTATTAAGACGATATGGGGCAATCCATCTGTCGTACTCTGAAAAGCGAACTTTTGCCAAAATATGTATATGGAGTGGAGAGGAATATTGCTTACTGGAAAAGTCGTATTTTTTATTAATGATCTTTCGAATGTTATCAATATTTCTAATATATCGAAGTATGCTGACAACATAAAAGTTTTCACCTACATGGTCAATGATCTTCAAAGTAATCTCAATGAGTGCTTCTTAAGGTGAATATGTGTGAGACTTTCGATAAATAATATTATTGGCGTTAATTATTCATTTGATTGTCATCAATTGGTTTTGGCTGTGAATAAGACTGAAAGCGGTGGGTAAAATAGTTTTCTGATCCATATACTACAAAATAGCTCTTTGTCTCATTAGTTCGTCCTATTCTGGAGTATGGATCAATAAATTGGATCCCCTTTACAGTATTCAAAGCCACTGCGTTGAATAAATGCAAAAAAAAATTGTTAATATTTTGTTTGAATGACCTTACATTAATAAAACTGTCAACCCTTAAATGTCGTCGTACCATTTTAAATGTATCATTAATGATTACCTAATCAATGGAAATATTTGTTGTAAATTTCTGTTAAGATCTGTTATATTTAATATTCCTTGTCGTCGTCATTAAATCGTTACAATAGTAGACGAGTGGTGCGACGACAAATCTAGTAAAGTCTAAAATTGGACACGCACTTTTGACCACTCCAATTTCATTTGCAAGTATATTTCTGTATATTTGTTAGCCAGTAAGTTCAGTGCTCTTTCGGAATCCAAACATCACTCAGATAATCATCATCCTAAATAAATTATCAGATTCCAGAAAACGTTGTCCTAGAGTCGTACTGAAATTTCGATATTCGTATATTAGATATTAATTCCAGCGTTATGTAGACTTGTATTTTAACAAGGAAGTTTTCATGCAGGATAGAAAATAAATGTGAATTAAATAACGGTGTGTATTAGTCTTATAATGATTTGTATTAGTCTTATAATGATTTGTATTAGTCTTATAATGATTTCTTATTGCAATCTTCTAGTACAGCAACACCCTCCATCAACTTTTGGTCGTAAAGATCAAAGTCACACAGCGTTTAAGAATTTAAATTAAGGTGAAACTTAAAAACGATTAAAAATAAATAAATTTAAACTCCATTCAATCCATAGGAGATAATCTTTCGACAATTTCTATTGTTTTTCTATTATTAGTATCTATTATTTCTATATATTTTGATATTTAAGTTTATGTTCGTTGTATTATATTAATAATAATACGTTATTTTGTATATATTAAAATTAATTATTTTCTTTACACTTCAATGTCTTAATGATGGTATTATTAACGATTAACTAGCGTGATATTATGTGTAACACCGGGAAGTAGTATCGACTTCCTCCCTTAATTGCCATTTACAATAAACCAACACACTGACTAGATCGATTTATAAGACTACAAGTTATTTTCCATTTTAGTTTAACCGCATAAAGTAAAAAGAATTTGATTAATGTTGTAGAACAATATTCGGTCTCATCACTAACAAAGTGTTAAAAGTGCTAGAGAGTGTTAAATTATACTGACACCAATTTGTGTGTACAACTTGTAATTGATTTTCTCTTTGGTGTACCTAACAACATCGTTAATATATGTATACTTAGTAAAGTAACGTTGCAACCGCAACCAGTAGTTGTCCTTGTTTGTAGTTTTTCGTTGTTTATTCCGTTATTTATCTAGGAAAATACGTACATTTCATTCAGCATAATTTAGTTGCAATTATTACTGTTATGCTGTTACCTTCCACATCGTACAGAAGACGATGGGAATTGAATTAATGTGTTGCAAGTTGATTGTGAAACATGAATTTATTTCACATTCTGTCCACAATAATGGCTTGTAATCTGCATTAAGTGAATAAATTCAATTACAATGGGTAGCAAAAGTGTTGATGCTAAAAATTAGTTGCAATTACATTTTCCACACTCACTCTATAATTACATTAGAAAATAATACATTTAATTTATTGTCAATATTTAGATTTACTGCTCTCTCTCTCTCTCTCTCTCTCTCTCTCTCTCTAAATCCATAACTAATTTTATTATTTAATTATTTAGTCTTTGGTTGGCCTTTGATTAGCAATACATATGTATGTGATTAGCAATATTGTTAGTAAATGTTTTGCATTTCAATTTAAATTAATTACTTATGATTTCGTGTGCATTTAGATTTCATGCGATTTAGTTTAATTAATATTGATATTTTTCGTATAGAGTGATGATGTTCTATCATCAGACATAAAAAGCAAATAGACTGTTTGCATTTTATTTTTGCATAATTTATTGAAAATTTAAAACTTTTTAAACATGAGTAATTAAAACTTTAAAAGGACCTTTACTGTAGATCTAAATGAAATATAATTGAATTTGTATATACAATTGTATACTATTTAGCCTTATAAAGAAATGGTGTTCGATTTACATTACAATGTAATTGTAATTGGCTTTAATTTGTTTCAGACTCTGAAAGTTGATATGTTTGTAGTTTGCAACATTGTATAGGCGTAGCATATTTATATTTGTAGTTAAACTTTATTTTATTTTATACTATTACCCTTATACTACCGATTAGCATTAAATTGTACGTCAATAGCATGCGTGACTTTCTTAAGATACAACACTGTTACTAGTTTAATACAACACTGCAACAACACTGAAAAGTATTCTTTCGTTGAGTTTGAAAGTTAATTTGAATTAGCAGCTCTTGCTTAGATTAATATGAAAAAAGCCCGTATTGAAAAGGGTATAAAAGCAGTGCACTCAACGTAATCAGTCTCTTTTCGATTCTTGCAGATTAGTGACGGAGGTCACACAGCTAATTGCAAGTGCATTCGTGACAGGGATAGTTGTCGTTGCTTATTTTTGTACATGCAATTGGTTGACAAATCCTATGTAGATGTTGGTCACGATGTTGGCCGTAATAATTGTTAATTACTTAATTGGTTATTACAATTTCTAAGAGTAGTATTTCTGCCAGTAGACTGCTGAGAGAAAGTCCTTTTTTCATATTTCGTTTCGTTTCGTTCGAGATGTCTGAGAACCGTCTAATAAGCCAGCACACTATCTACTACACTTCGACGTTTTTGGTTTTCTTAATATATTATTTATTATTATTCTTATAATAATGCTTTCATATTACACCCATAGCAAAACATTAAAAATGTTTTCTATCCCCTGTATCGATTTGCTTATCGTTTCTAATGATTGTCACAATATTTATTCGAACATGCTCACGTAATCATCGTCGAATTCTCATGATATCAGATATCCTTATCAAATTTTTATTGTAATTTTATCATTGGGGTGTTCGATATAAAATTGAATTCATTAAAATTTAAATTAGTTTTATTCAAGAGATTGTACATCCATGTTGTAACATACATAAGTTCTTCATCTCCTTAAGTAAACACGAATACTCTTACGTAATTACATGTACTCAAATGTAATTTGTCGATGAAGCGTTTTGTTTAAAAGTTGTATTAAAATGTAAAACATGAGGGTGGTTTATAACCTCAAATTTTACAAGAAAGATTTTAAATTCGATTTAAAAATACTTTAATACTTTGAAGTTTCGTCTATTAAAACGAAACTTGATTTTGATTGGTTTCAGTTTAATAATGAGCTTAGCTAAAAAAAAGTGCACATATTACATCAGATAATATAATTTTTGGAAAATGTTAAAAATTATAATAAAAAATTATAAAAATATAAAGACCTGCTCAACATTCTGTTCCTAATTCGTTTTAAGCAATAGTTGTAGTGAAACAAGGTCAGACATCAAAACGAAATATGAAAAAAAAATATTTCCTCACCGACTGTCTCTCAGCAGATTTCTGGCAAAAACTCTGAGAGCAAATAAATCTACCACGAAAAAGTTTCTCAAAAAACTGTCGTTCGGAGTCCACTTTTAACTGTACGTCCCGCCACTCATGAATAAAATTAACTCACACGACATAAGAGGTGTGAGAAGCTAGGTCATAATCCAGACTGAAGGGTTGTAATGACCAATTATATATGTATGTACTTATGTATATAGTGAAACAATATTGCATTAAAAACTCGTGAACTATATGACCGAACTTTTACCGTTAGTTTTCAAGATAGAAATATGACAGCAAATTTATCAAATAAAGCCAGACTTTTTCTAAATATAACACAAAAGAACTCTTGAGGAAATGTTTTTCAAACAGCAAATCAAAGTTTGACTAGTTTATTTATTTGACTATTTATTCACATTTTTATAAATCTTCATTTATGAGTTTTATAAGCCATAAAAAAACGTATAAAATGTTAATAATAAGAACAGAAGATAATTTTTCGTCACATGGCTTTTATAAACTGCTGACATGTAAGACTTATTTTTTTGGTGATCGACCCTTTTAATACATTTTCATGTAGTGATCGTCACATTGTGCTGCTACGTACGGCAGCACCTAATAGACTTAAAATTTTGCCGGATATTAACTTTTTCTTTTTCGAATAATTGATCGCACTTGAGCGCTATTGAAAGTTTCCGATTGGCGCAATTTTCTAGTTTTTCGCCACATTTGTATTTTTCAAGATGTTCTATTTCTTTAAGATGTTTTGGATTCTGTTAGTAATACAATCCAATTCCCGCAGACTTTTTACTCTAGGTTTTAGTATTCTTTTTCTGAAGTACTAATGATTTCAGGCAATTATCTGTTTGTATGGAAAATCACTCAATTTTTTTCTTCATTTTTTTCCATTGAAACAGACGTTCGTCTGAAATCATTTGTCTTACAGGAACAGACATTAAGATAAAGAAAGGGAATTACAAACTTGAAATTGATTGCATCATTAATACGAAACTACTGGAAATAACAAAATAAAGTGACATTTTTTACTGTATACAATTATTGATATGTTGCAGTGGCACTTTGGGTGCGTAAACTGCCTTTGCTTAACAACTTTTCCTGTTGTAAGTATTTTTTATTGTATTTGAGGTGTTTTATAGACCACACATTCTTGGTAAAACTTAAACTATTTTATTTTGTTTAAAATGATTGAAATTAATAAAAGTTTTATAAATTAAGCAATGTTGCATTTACACATAGAATTAGAGATTATTTTCGGATTGCTTTAATTGGGATACTTTACATAAGCTTCCGTGTACATAAGAAATATAGTCAATTTAATATATGCAAGCGATTAACATGAACAGACAACCTAGTATGACAGAGTGTATATTAAGAATAAAACAAACAATTTTATAACTTGTACGGACGTATGGGACTCAATCAGCGAAATGCTTGGGAACGGTCTTGAGATTTATTACTAAATGATCCACAAGTTTCTACAATAAAAGAAGATCTAAGAAATATTAACATAAAAATAGTTTCGCTATCAATTTGTTAAAATAAAATTATTAAAAAGACGTCATATATGTATGTATTATTGTTTTAATTTAATATTGTTGCGTTATTTTCAATTAATTTTATCAAATTTCAAAAACGTTTTAAACAAACTAATCAAATGTTACCTGTAAATTATTTTCTATAATATTTGTTGAACTGATATGATATTTATTGCAAAAATATTCCAAAAAAAAATATTTTATTTAAAAAAGAAGAAAATAAACTGACATGTCTTTTAAATATATATACAGCCTTTCGTATTTACCAATAATCTGATTGTGTAGACTGCTTGAATTTTTAAATTTTATTATTGAGTTTCAGACTCAATTTTCCTGTTGAATTCATGAATCACAGAAGCCGAGTGTATTTGTGTGTTGAACTTCCAATCATAATAACATGACTACATCAGCTCAATAAATTTTGGTTTTACATAATGAAGCATTTCGCCTGCAGAATAATAGCTTCTCTCATGTTTCATCTTAGTGTAGTGTAGGGATGGAGAATTTAAACGTTTTTTTTTTTAGTTTTTAATTCCATACATACTACATACATACAAATATAGTAACAAAAATGAAAGTTTTAAGAAATAAGTTCCAAAATCCTAAAGAAGAGAAAAATTAATTTGAATTAGTTATTTGAGAACTCTTTTTCGATCACAATAATTTGGCAAATGTTGTGTATTGTAAATTCTTGTCCTGGATATCTTAACGAATTATGCAATTGAATGTGTGTGAAGTTAGCTACGAAAGTTATATTCTTTTTTTACAGTGAATGTTATGTTAACATAATGTTATGTTCACTAAATGTTATGTTAACAGACACTGTTAAGTTAGCATAATTATTAAATTTGGAAAAGAAAGGGAAGAAAATCGATTAAAATCGCAAAAATAGTGATAATTTGAATTTTACAAAAAAAAAATATATATATATGAAAATAACAATTTGCTTATTGGAGATAATAAAGTTGAAAAATAAGGTATTTTTCACAAAATATAGCCTCCATTAAAAAATCTATAAAACAGTTTTCGTTACGGTCGGGCGAACCTTGGGATCGGAGAAATAGCCCAATAGGGCAGAAAACCGCACCATTTTAAATTTTATCGAATTTTTCACGATTTATATAGATCATTTTATTTCCTCGTATTAAAAAGTTGGCTACGTCGGCAGTATCACCGATCCCAAGGTTCGCCCGACCATTACGAAAACTGTTTTGGAATTCTTGATTCAATAGATATCCAGCCCAATTGGTCAGAAAACCGCGCCTTTTTAAATTTCATCGATTTTTTCCCCAATTTATGGAGGGTATATTTTGTAAAAAATATGATTCTGCCACGGCCACGTATCGAACAAAATTTTCTTCAGCGATTAAGCACATTTCACACTCGGTGGGTATGTTAATAAACAAAATTGTCGTATTTGGGGTTCTGAGAATCCTCAAGTAATTGAAGAGAGGCCATTACATCCAGAAAAAGTCACTGTTTGGTGCGCTCTTTGGTCCGAAGGTGTGATTGGACCTTACTTCTTCGAAAAAGACGATGGAACGACTGTCACCGTCAATTCGGAGCGTTATGGTCATATGATAACCGACTTTTTTTGCTTGCTATTGAAGAATACGACTTGGAGAATATGTGGTTTCAACAAGACGGTGCCACATGCCACACAACTCGAGCGAATATGGCTTAATTGCAAGAGACATTTCCTGGCCGCGTAATTTCTCGTCGTGGCGATATCAACTGGCCACCAAGATCATGCGATTTGACACCATTAGACTTTTTTTTTTGTGGGGCTACGCGAAAGACCGTGTTTATGCAGATAAACCTTCAACTCTTGAGCACTTAAAGACCAACATTCGTCAAGTTATGGCTGAGATACCGCCTAATATGTGTCAAAAAGTGGTCGAAAATTACCTCAAAAGAATCAATGCTTGCAACACTTCGCGTGGAGGTCATTTAAATGCTTAACAGAGTCTGTTAACATAACATTCACTGTAAAAAAAGAATATAACTTTCGTAGCTAACTTCACACATATTGCAATTGATCAGAAAATTGTTCGTAAATACATGATCCTTGTAACTTAATTTTATTTAAGGAATTTTATATGATCAATTCTAATAAAAAAAAAATTATCCATTTGTGTGCAACCTTAACGTCACTTAACTTACCAGACCGAAGGCGATTGACTATTTTTATTTTTAGGTTTAAATTTAATTTTAGTTCACTTAACTTTATAAAACGCAGAACGCAGAGACGTTGCAATGTGTGTTTTTCAAAAGGCAAAACGAGAAATACAATTTTAATCTGCCACAATAGAACATTTGTCTAAATGTTTCATATTGCGTCTGTGGCAGACATTCTGTCGGGAAATGTTGCAAAAAAGTTTTAATTGATCTATTTCTTCATTCTTGATTATTTCACATGAGTTAAGAGAAAACCAAAGGCAGAGTTTGAAAATAATACGAGTACATCTTTAAATTTAAAAATCGATAGAATGATTTTTATTTCCATCTGATTTATTTACAAAGAAGTCTATAAATACACAAGAGACACTCTATCCTCTTCCGTTTTATTTTTTTCTTTGTATTTGCTAAAGCCGATAGAAGAAGACAGTGTTTCCCAAATTATGAATATTTTTGTGGCCATATTATGAATATTTTTAATGATTATGAAACTACGTCAGTGAGTGGGGCAAGTATTACGGCAGACACTTGTTGCTAAAGATAAAACATGTTTCAATGTATTCGTGAGATGCTCATGTACGCTTCGAAATGCTTGGTGTGCGAATGAAAATTTATCTAAATATTCCATGCTACAGTCTATGTATATGTATGTATGTACATAGATTCACTATCTCAATGAAAGTGTGTGAAAATTACAAAAATGAAAAACAACAACAATTATGATAATATTCAGTACGGTTGTTGCTGAATTAAAATATCATCTACGTTTGTTAAAATATTTTGGAATAATTCATGTTTTTTTTTTAAGAGAAGACAGATTTGAAAGATTTTTCAACTGATCTTGTTATTTAGTCGGTATTAACATTTTTAATTTAGCATAAGATTTGGTACTAAAGTAATTTACAATACCATAATTCAGAAAGAAAGATACCTTAAGCTCTAACACCATGCCAATGTGTAAGAGTGAGAGTGTAGGGTGTTAAATAAATAAAAAATGAATAAAAAATAGATATTAAAAATAATATTTAAAAAAAAAATAACTTGAATTTGACATTGCGAACGAGCCAGCCAACCAGCCAACAGACAACATCATCAGCAATGTAGGAGATGGGAAAACGGTAGCATCAGTGCAATCACTTCTTGGCCATAACGCGTGTTGGTTGAAAAAAAACGTTACTGTTGCGGTCTATTATTTTAGGAAAATAAAAAAAATACAAAAAAAAAAATACAAAAAGAATAAAAAGAAATAATCTTAAATAATACACAACCATTTCGAAGAGATTTAATTTAAAGTGTTTGAAAATATATTATAAAAAATAAGAGGATAAAAAAGAAAACAAAAAAGAAGTGCAAAAATAAATTCAACAGTTCAGTTTTTCTGTTTTCCTCGTCCTTGCATTCGATTGTAAAAAAATGCTTCTTGTGAAATAAATTTTAAACTGTTAACAACACTGATAAGCGCTTTTTAATGCAATTGCTACTGTTGCACACACACACATCCTCTGTAATTTGTGTGGCAGCACCGCGGTTTATAATCCGGAAGTGAGAATTGAGTGCAATTTTTTTTTTTTGGAAATCAAAAAGAGAATCAAAGAATTTAATTTTGAAATTATATCGTTTAATTAATTTTGGTTTTTGTTTGTAAAACTTTATTCCGCCATGGTTTTAGAATCACCTCAATTAGCCCAACGTTATATACGAAGTGTTTCGAAAGATTATTCGACAGTACGGCGCTTTAGTACATCTCCGATTGATGTTTTAAATTCTTCGCCCCTTTCGCGTAAACCATCCTCAGTAAGAGGTGTACATGTACGTTCGCGTAAACATGCTCGTAAACGTTCATCGATATCATCGACTCTAACAAAAGTATTGATACTCAATGTTCGGGATTTGTTGCGTGTACCTGATCCAAACGATAACAATGATGAGGTATGTTTCCTTTCTCCATTCTCAACTCTATCTTCCTGTTCTATTTGTAGTTTGCTTGTTTATGGCCATGTTGATATTGATGTTTCTCATTTCGAGAGGTGAAGAGAACAAAGAAGAGAACAATTAAAATGTTACTCCCTTAGAATTGTTCTTGTTATTGCTGATGTTGTTGTTATTGTTTTTTTTTGTTTTGTTTGGAAATAAAAATTCTTTCACTCTGTAATTTATTTTATTTTGCCCTCCATAGTTTTACAATTTATTTCGTTTTAATTTCTCCTTCTTTCTTTTGCCTCGATTCGTTCCATTTCATTTCATTCCGTTTAGTTTAGTTGTGTTTTGTTTTGTTATCTTTACTTTATTAAGAGTTTATTTTTCTTTTGAGTTCATGTTAATTGACTAGATTTTACAAATAGTCTTAAAAGTTACACGAATAGCTTTGTTTAAGCACACCACCCCCCTTCCACCACCTCTTCCACCTGGAGCACATTAACAGTGAAGTGAAACAAAAATTTCTTTAAATGAAAAATTGATTAAAAAAATAAGTTAATAACCTGTAATGTTCACGCTTAAGATGAATGTTTCAATAAAATTAGTTAGAAAAATTAAAAAATATATTCAAACATATTCAAACTATCAGATCATTTAATAAGCGCTTTCTATTTTGAAAATTATATAAAATCAAGTGTGTGAGTAGATATCATCAACATTTTTTGTTCGTTTGGAACATTAAATGCTGCCAGCTGCTCTAAGTTAAAACAGTTAATCAGATATCAGTTAAATTTTATACGCCTGTCGGGCCAAGTCCCTGTGCAAAATTCGTCAAATTGCGGTCTGAGAAAGGACGAGTGCTTGTGTATAATACGAAATACACTTCCTCAGATTCCCCTATACACTCTAACGGACAGCGGCGATATTTTCGGCAAATGTTGCGTTTCGTCAACGTACCGATATTGGTCGATCGTTTACTGAAGTGGACTCGAATTTATCCACCATATTGCTAATAGTGTAGTAATATAATAAAATCGCTTCCTTTCACGTCTCGTCTACAACTTCCAAAATAATGCTCTTTGACTTTCTTACATATTTTCTTGTTTAGAGTTACCAAGGAAAAAGGCAACTAAAGCTAGGAATTTCAACAATGGCAAATGAATCGGCATTGTTAACATAAATATAGTAACTTTTAAAAATATGAAGAAAGAGATAAGGTATATGTATATGTACTTATATGCATATTATGATGTTACGATCAGAGATCAGCAATGAATCATATTTTAGCTACTCATAGGTACTCATACAATTTTGAGTATGAGTGAGTCAAAAGTATTGAAATTCAACTACTCTGATTCATTCGTACTCACTACAATATTGATTCATAAGTACAGGTTGCAATGAGTATGAGTACAATGTTGGCATCAAACTCATAACATTCGAAATATGTTTTATTCATACGCCTACTCATTTAAATTCATAAATTTAGAAAAATACTTGTTTCGAATCATTTATCAAAATTTACAGTCTTAGTTGCTGTTGCATTTACAGTAAAGCAAACGCACAACCTTCTAGTGAGTATTGTAGTGCTCGCACGCGAATCATACTTATTTTGTGATTCTTGTAAATGTTGAGTAAAGGAGAGTCGAAATCAACAACATCATGCGCATTGTTAAATATAAGTACGATGAGTCTTCAAGCTTTGAATATGAGTGGTATGAGTATGATATTCAAATAAGTATGAATGTGTATAAGTATCAAAAATTATGAGTATGCTTCGAGTCTACTCATGTTCTTGAATACACATATCTGACCTCTGGTTACGATGCAGATTTAGGGATACCATATGCATGGAAAATACTCAGTAATGTGGCCATACTGAGATTCTTAATTTATAAACCTGTGAATATTTAGTGAATTTGGGATTGTTATGAAGATGTAATGTCAAATATTCTCCTTAATACTGAAACAATATGGTATTAATACTTGACATATCATTTCAAATATTTTGTTAAGATAAGTAAGTATGTTGGAACAAACATCTGTCAATTTTAATTATTTGAAATCAAAAGTAAATTTGTAGAAATTTTCGTCTTCAATTTCCTAAAATGCCTCACTGCTAACTTTTCTACCAAATTATTATTATGTATTTTTTTTTTGCTACAGAAGTATTTACAATTTGTCCAAACATATTTTCCTTCATCCAAACCTAGTTTCGATTATCCACCCAAGCTTTAACGTCCGAAAGTCTGTTTGACCGAATTTCCATTTCCGAGTCTCTTCTAAATGACAACGTAATTGTGCCACTTGTAAACAGTGAAGACAACCATAAACGTCCTCACTGGCGGTCGAATCTTGGCGAACTAACGCTATCGTTGACTAAGCCAGAATTGGCAACAACTGAATTATCTGAATCACGAACCCCTCTCAACTGCCAAATTGGCGAATTAGAATCGAAGAGTGTTATATCAATACAAATCCAGATTGATTCTGGATTGCTTAAAACTGTGAAGTTCAATTGAACAACCCTGTACATCCATTCAACAATCTGAACATAATCTATCCCTGAAGAATAAAAACGAGCATATGCGAATTGTTTGTTCCATAAGTATAAGGATAGAGGCAAGTGTTTTTACATACATAATTTCAAAGTGAATTGCCTTCAAAAGGCAATTTGGAACATATTAATAAATAATAACCTCCCTTAGATGGTTTTATTAAGATAACCTCGATGTTTAATCTTAAAAACAATAGTAAAATTTCGTGAGTCTGACAAGTTTTTCCTAAATTTATCACAAATATATTGAAATTTAAATAAATCGGTTCATAAATCTTCGGAGTTCGAATACAGAATGAGAATTCATTAGAATTTTTCACTCTCAAATAATTTATAGTGAAATTTTAATTTTATTAGAATAATTTTTCTTGTTTATTTCACCAATTAATTTTACATCAATTATATCGTACGCCATACAATTAACAAGTGAGTACAATTTACCACAAAATTTACTTTGAAAACATTTAAACACCAACAATTACAATGTATGCGTTGAGTTCGAACCAATTTGAATCGATTATTTGCCTGCCTATTGCTTCTGGAAATTCGTGACAAATAACTCATCGAATTTGTACAATTAATGAACATGTCAATTAGGGTTTATCAATTATTTAATGTTACTACCACCCTACCACCTGCTAATTACGACGGTATTGAATACTTTTTCTTCAAATCAGACATAAATACTTCACTGTTCCTGACTGATAAGAAACCTGCCTTAAAAATTTGAATCAAAGGCATACGATTATTTTATGCGGTAAATTAAAATTACTACCAAGAATTTATTTACAGTTGGGAGTGTTAATTGTGTTGTTTTTCCATATAAATTTCATACAATTGGGCAATTCACACAAGCCATTGTATTGTTGTATTGAGTGTGTTGTTGGGCGAATATACAACAGTGTATGCTTGTTGTTGATAATTTTAATATAAAAATCCGATACACTTATACACATTTTTTTCATATACATATTTTTAAAAGTTGTATTGATTTCGTGCTATCACTAATACAAAATGTTTTCTATGTAACTTGAGTCAACAATTAACATCTCAAAATTATAATTGTTCACATAGATAATTAATTAATTTACTTTTTTCCGTAATATTTTTTTAATCAAATTATGAATACCGGTCTTCTTCTTTTTATCGTTTTTTGACGTTTTGAATACGAAATACACAATACAGCATAGCATTGAGCGTTCACAAACAAAAAGTGTATTCAATACAACATACATCATACAAAGTGGTGTGAATTGGCCAAATGTTTTATGAATATATATAAGAAGAATTGATAGGAACGAAAATTGTAAAAATTGTCGTTCGCATTCAACTAGCAATAATAGACAATCGAAGTTTAAACAAACTTCAGGCTTGACCTAAAGAAATAAGCTGGAGTGCTTGTGTTTGCAGTAGTTTCTAAATAAAGTTCAGAAATTTTATTCGTTGTTTGTCTGTTGTAAGTTTATTATTGTATTACTCTTAAGCATCTTATTAATAAAAAGATTTTTAAATTTGAATCTGTTGATATTTTACGTGAATTTCATATTGATTATGATTGTAAATGATTTAAAAATTAAATATTTCTTAAGTTCTTCAGTTTGATATTAAATTCGTATTTTTATTTACGTCTATCTGTGCACTGGATTGTGTTTCTAAGACGACCATTCTTTTAAATGTAAAAAAGTTTTCGCATTAATTTTTCTAATTTTAATTTAATTTTTTTTTGTCTTCATTGTTTCGTTTGTGTACAGATGTTTGATATGTAAAATCATAATTGTTCACTATGCTCAAACGTTTTAAGCACAATATAAATATTTTTTCTTTCTTATTTTGAAATCGTGTCATTGTAAATATTTTATAATTCTACAATTAAATCTTGACAAAGTTTATATTTTGATAATGAGATGGATGGATGAAGATGGGTGAAGATTCTCTATTGCTGTCAGTCGAGGAATGAAAGTCAAAAATCCCAAAAACAAAAACAATAAATTTTAATTGTTTTAGCGATTCGAAAGACGTCATTTTTGTTTAGCGTTAGAATAAAACTAAAATTTGAGAGATACAGTCGAAATACATTTTAAGTCTAGTGGGCTTATTCATGATTATTTTTTAAGATTATAGTTGTAAAATAAAAGCAAACGAATATAAAAGTGTGATAAATAAATTCATAATATAATATAATATAATACACATTTTTTTAGATATAAAAATGACGTAAAATAAGTTTTATTTTCATTAAAACGCAATATTTCTTATCATAGTTTAATTGTATATATAAGTCTGAATGTATTATTCTTTTTTTTTAAAGTGTTTTTTTTTTGTTTGAGAGCAACAACAGTACATTTCTTGAGTCTCTGATTTAAATGTAAAATCCTTCGTAAATTTATTTGTTTTTCTTTTTAATTTTCTAACAATTGTTTGTTTAAAGTGTTCAATGTTGCGAAAAGCGCTTTCTTTAAAAACTTAAAAAATATTAACAATAATGCAAATATAATTAAACAAATTAAGCTTTAAATAGAGCAAAAGCTTAATTACAATATAAAAAAATATCTCTTATCCTTTTTGCCTGCCAGCATTTAATATTAACTTGTATATTTTATTTCTTTTTCCATATTCACGTTTTACGCCTGTTGAAAATGCAACGTTCATAATAAAACAAAATTTTCTCCTCAACGTTCTTCTATGCAACAAACAGCATCAGCCTCGCAGTTGGATTGAAACAAATTTTCAAAAGCGTGAATGCATCAAATTTATACCATGTCCCAAAGACGACACAAAGTAAGTATAAAATCTAACCATTAAAACACAAACAAACTAACAAACCACCCACAACTTTATGCAACAGATTCATTTGAAACAAAAAAAATCTTTTATGTTTTAATTTTAAGAAAACAACAGCAATTTCGAATTGTCCAACTTTTGAAACTTTTTTATTTTTATTATTCATTCTTTTTTTTTTCTTGTGTTGTCATACAACCATTTAATCGTAAACAAATTAAATCTAAAAGTACGAAACAGATGTAAAGAAATGAAATACAGAATGTTACCGAAATAAAATTTTCATACATTTTTGTTTTCTGCAGTCAAAGTTTGAATTATTTTAATTTAAAATAAACGAAAAATATAAAATACAATCTGTTTTACGGTCAATAACTTGTAAACTGATAGTTCTTAGAACTCAGTTTTTTTTTATATTTTTATTCTAACGAAAAGACATGCTAAGGGAATGGTCATTTATATCACTGGAAAACTATAATTTATTATAATGCCAATTTATTTCCTAATGTCCTTAAATTACACTTTTAAAATACCGTAAATTCTTATGCAATAACAATTGTTTTATGTTTGAGTTCATCTGCTTAAAAGTATCAATTACGTAATTTGATTGGGAGATTATTTTTCAAATTTTATTGTACTTGAATAATTCGACTGAAAGTATGAAAATCTTAGCTATACTTATGGTTCATTAAGACGTTATTTTTCCTTCGAAATTGTAATATGTTTAAAGAAAGTTATATTATTATTATTAATAATATCAGGACAAAATTTAAATCTTAACCCTTACCTTACCTGCCAGCAACTCGACGCCACTTTTTAACGAAAACGTACATCCTGTAAACGTGATATTATACAGTCTATTGTAAAGTTAGAACCAAGTAAGAAATTGTAATGAAATTTGTTTTATATGAATTTGTGGACATTGAGGAACACATATTTACAAAAAAAATATCAACATTTTTTTCTATTCGACGCTTCAGTACGAACTGAACATTTCTTCTCTCGGTTATCGGATTTCTTTATTATCGTATCAAGTTTAACACTTCATTGAGCCATACCCTTGTAGCTTTGCACGCCTAATCCACTATATCTACAATTTGCTCAACGGATCAGAGAAGTGTACAGTCCGTCGTGAACGCACTTCGCACGATCTTTTTCGGCATGTAAAACGGTTGATTTATTTATCATGTATCTTGTTAATTTTATCACATTTCGATTAGTTTTTTCTTGTGTCATTTTAACAAAAAACTAACCGCTAACAAACTATCACGTCCCCTCAGAGGAGAGAACCGAGTGATATGCTATACTTACATTGTTCCTTCAGAGGAGACAACCGAGTGCAAAGTGTTAAAATTTGTTTAGAGTGGAAATTCTTAAAAAATGTAAATTAAATTGAGTACCACCCTCAATTTTTAACAACGTCTTTGATTGTTTATTTTAAAATTTAATTTGAACTATAAAAAAATACAAAATTTAAGCATCGAGCTATGCTTTATTGTGAAATGAAATGTCAGATACTACATCCGTTTATACCTGAAATACCTTTTATTTAATTATTGCATCCAATGTGTGTCACTTCTTTCATATTCCGCAAATGTTTTATCTTTTCTTCTTTACTTAAATTGAAAAATGCTTTTTTTGTTAATTTGAATATTTAATCAAAATAAAGGAAAAAAAATAGGATTGTAAAGAATAATTTCATAAAAAAAATTGGAGGGTTTTCAAACTACTCCAGCTAGAAATTTAATTATTTTACTCCACAATAATTGAAGCCGCAAACCCTTGTTACAAAAAAAAAATTTAAAAAAAAAAAAAATAAAAAATGTCAACAAAAACAAATGTCTATTACAAACGTACTCCCACTTCCTTCCACCCACTTTATCTTTCTGTCCCTCTATCTCTATTCTAAACTCTCTTTTAACTCTGTGCCACATTGGCTGTTACTGTTTTAACCCAATAAATAGAATTTGTTTAAAATTTAAATAAACAGCATCCGAAGACAGTATCATAACGACCGCTGCCACTTTCAAAAGCCCTCATCGTCAAAATTCTTATTATCACTTGAGTCGTAAAACCAACAGTTATTTTTTTTTCTAATACACTCGTATTTTGTGTTATAACAGTCGAAACAGCATTCCCACTCGTCTGTTTATTATCTTTGGATCACTAACACATACACCAACATATACACGGTGCAATGACTGAAACCATTAGAGGATATGTATGTATATAGTGGTACAATAAAGTCAGTAGTAATATGTTTTTAAGAAGTAAATGATGAAGCATCACACGTACACGAATCAAAGTCTGGCCATTTGTCAGTCAGTTAAAAATACATGAATTCAATATGTACAGTTAAAGAGAAAACTCTTCATACACCGTCTTATTTTCATTGTATGACATATGACAGGGAAAGTGAGTACAGAAATGCCACAAAGACGTATTCTCCGGCTCTTGCTGTGGAATATCGTTGTATAGAAGACAAAGGTTTAAAGTTCTATGATTATGCCAATGATGCGGTCAATATTGTATCAGGTTTTAAACCATACACTCTCTCTTTTAAATGCAACCAGATCCTAAAGTTTACGACTGAGTGGTGATTATCGCGTGGTTTAAATGTCATTCCTCGCAAAACGATATTAATGCTTGAATTTACCGATTCTTAATGGGTTTCAATTTTCCTTAACCAAGATGGTAAAGTACCTTGGGGTTATTCTGGATCGCGAGCCCTCATGGAAGGACAGGTTATTTGAGAGGGCTAAGAAAGCGCCAATTGTGATTTACACCTGCAAATAGACCTTAGATAAGATCTGGGGTTTTAGACCAACCATTACATACTATCTCTATTGAATCGTGGTGAATCCAATCTTGGTTCATGGTGTGGTACGTGCTTGGTGGACGATGTGGAAAATCGGATCTGCCGACTGATGAACTAAGTACACAGGCAGCAAGGTGTACTGATCGCCAATGTATTCTCCTTCACTCCAACCATCGCATTATTTGCTATACTCAATTGGCTTCCTTCTGCACACACAACATAATTATTTTTAGAACAGGAAACTAAATTTCAGCAATTAAATTAACAAATCTTTTAATTAAAATGAAATTAACATTCAGGGATTTTTGTTTTAAAGATCCGGAGATCCCCAATAGGTCTCAACGATGACTTTAAGATAAATGATAGGACGAAATTTTTGTTAAGGTTTCTCGTAGTGGTTGCCTAACTACTGAAGTGTTTTCCAGGCTGAGGTCATGACCATTTTTAAAGCGACACAATGCTTGTTGGCTTGTGGCAATTTCACTGCAAATCTGCGATTAAGCCTTTAACAAACGTATTTGCGAAGTCCGTTCTCCGTGAAAGCAGAGGAACTGGCCAGGCTTGGTATGGAGCGTGCAATCTATACCATATTAAAGGACATATGTATCCTGATTGTCTCAGTTAAGTTTAATCTCGCAAACGCCACATGCAACATTGCTACTCCATTCATTTCTATCCATAAATCGCATGGCCATCAATCGCAAAATAATAATGCTCACGGGCTACTATCCTTGTGGTAAATATGCCGCAATATTTGGCATTCTGTCAATTGACTTCTGTAGGAGCTGTGTGTAAAAGGGGAGCGACAGATTGTCTTTCACCTCAAGTGTCAGTGCCCCGCTTTTGTCATAAGAAGACGAATGTTTTTGACTTCTCACCTTCTGACACCTTTTAAAATCAGTAGCAGTAAATACAAAATATAATATAATTTTAGGTAATAAGTTTGAAATAAAAAAATAGATCAAAACACATTGATATCAGCAAATTGCCCTTAGCATCGGGTATTGTTATCTTCCAATCACTATATAATTTTAGGGATTCACTATTTGTTGTGTGAGAGTAGTTAGAAGGCTGTCTACTCAATTGAATAGATCCGCTTAGGCCACATAAGGCCCTTTTGTAATACCACAGTTTAACACTTCCCCAGTCTCTAAACCACTCGGAACTTTTGATGGAGCGACTTAGATTACCATCATCGATAGTTCGCTTAAACTCTCCATGAAGTAGGTACTCTTTCTTCTTTGACATAGTGCTGGGCATATTTTTCATTTCTGGAGCTCCTGCAGAAGTCATTTTCTATGTGTCTTTGGATTTAAGCAGATTTCCCATACGCTTTGGCCAAATTTTTTGCGACATTCTGCCCGTATGTGCTTAAAGAGATTTCCAAGAAGTAAAGAATTCATCGAAGATTTGGATGGTTGTGCCACATCTGGCCAGTCCTTCAGCTCGATATTTGACCGGCTATCATAGTGCCCGGTAACCGTCTTGGTAAGATTCTTTACTATTGCCTTGATAGCCGCCCGATAGATCTTTGTATTCGCCGTATCAGGTTCCAGTTAGTTGTATTATCAAGGAATAGCAACATACAATGCATCTGTCGGTCAAGATAGGTCTAACTACTGCCGTATAAATCCTGTGAGTCATCTGAGGTCCCAGACTCCACATCCTATCTATAAAGGTGGGTGTGTTACCTACGTCATATAGCGTTCAATGAAAGAAAGACTCATCCCTTTCATTGACGTCCGTGAGATTTAGCGCATTTGGTTTCAGTATTCAGTCTCTTCGCTGTATCTAGTAGCGGATGACCGGTTAGATTTTATTGTGGTTAGGTCTTCATTACCGGAAGAATGATGTCATTAAGTTAGTCTTGATAAGTATACAGAATCCGGCCCTACCTACAAATGAACCAGCCAGTAGCTTTAGAGCCCTGATCCACTAGCATTATTGCATACAGACTATTTTTCTTAGATTAGAGCTATGTATTGTCCACTGCTTGATAGCGAGAGAAATAGTGAATCTGACGCTGCCTTATATTGCTGAAAACTTATCTGGATTACTCGGCCAACTTCGTCTTGGTCAGAGTTCAGAATCCCTTAGCTACATCAAAAAAAATGTCATGTCGGGTCCAGTAGAAGAAAGAGTCTCTAGAACGGGCTTGGATCCGAGTCGAGATTGTAGGTAAGTCTGTTTCATCCATGTGTTTGTCTAGTGACGATTCCCTCTGTGGGTTTAGTCATTAGCTTTTATGGGTCGATTACATACATAATTGGCCATTGCAACCCTTCAGTCAGGATTACGGCCTATCTTTTCACACCACTCATGTTGTGTGAGTTAATATTATACATGAGTGGCAGGACATACAGTTTAAAGTCGACTCCGAACGACAGATTTTTGAGGAACTTTTTCATGGCAGGTTTATTACTCTCAGAGTTTTTGCCAGAAATCTGTTGAGAGGAATTCGCCGAAGAAATATTTTTTTCATATTTCGTTTTGATGTTTGAACTGGGATTTGAACCCTGGCTTTGCGTCTTTTTATATACGTTAAGGATGATGAGTTCAATTTCAAAGGCCAACATATCATTGGAATTCGTCAAGTGCTTCATGGACTCTTGATTGACTATAATGACCGCACAACGAGATCTATGGCACTTCTCCAACTTAGCGGTTTTCCAATTGTGTCTTGTTAAATTTGGATTGCAAATCTTGATTATCCTAAGTACTTTTTCAGGCTTCTTTGGTTTTGAAGGTATCCAACGACGCGTTCATGATCGGCTTAGAATGGCACATTTCGACTTCAAACTCCTCCAACTTTGCGCCCTATCAGATTTCTCCTATCCAAGAGATAGCAATGGAGAAGAAGTCCAAGTCTATTTTACCGGCACACGTTACCACCTCAACGTCTCCCTGGTCCAGCCACGCATTTGTTAACTAGTACAGGCTCCGCATTAATAATAATAATTTTATAATATTTTTAGTTGATCTAAGTTATGTATTAAACGACCTTAATATTAACAGCCCAGTTGTACGTGTTTACGTTTTCTGACAATTGATAGTTGAGCGCGGGACGCTTACTATTACGGCATAGTGTATCGGCACGGTTTTTTTGTATCGCTTTTAGAGAATGAAGTAGTAGCTTGGTAAACCCATTCTTAGTCATTATTTCTACAAAATTAATTGGAATGCCTTTGAATGTACCAGGAAACAATTTGTTGAGAATAATTTATTTCTGGTAGTTCTTTCGTCAACTGAGGAGTCATTATTGTTGTTGTGCAATTTCTTTAATTTCCATTGCATTTGTAATTACTACAGACCTCGAATGCAATTTAATTGTCAAACGTTGGATGGATTATCGTTGAAAATCATTGGCTATTACAGTCAGGATTACGGCCAAGCTTCTCACACCACTCATGTTGTGTGCCTTAATTTTATACGTGAGTGGCGGGACCTACAGTTTAACGCCGACTCAGAACGACAGTTTTTTGAAAACTTTTTCATGGCAGGTTTATTTACTCTCAGAGTTTTTGCCAGAAATCTGCTGAAAGAATCCCAAAGAAATATTCTTTTTTTTCATATTTCGTTTTGATGTCGGGGTTGGGGCTCGAATCGGGGCTTTACGTCTAATAAGCGAACACACTACCTACTAGACTACGGCGATTATCTATTATTCTAACTTGGAAAGCTTAAATTTGTAGTTGAACATTATTTTTTAATCATACACTATATACTTACATACATATGTAAGTATATACAACTGTACATACATGCATACGTACATATAATAGCTGGAAAAATTTTAATAAATGATACAAAAAATTAAAGGTTTAAGTAAACTTAAAGAAGTTTTTATCGATTTATTTGAAGAGTCATTTACAGAGGAATAATCTTTTAAATGTGTTCAAAAATGTTTTTTATTTGTGACCAATTATTAATTTCGTATCATGAAATATCCTTTAATTTAAAAATAAAAAGAAATATTAGATTTTGGTATTGATGTTTAGCGTGGAGTGTAGATAAAATCGAAATGAATTGAATGAAAACAGCAAGAAGGTCTTGTCAATGTAGTCTAAAATGTCTACTACTTTGCGTTAGAATTTTCTTTTAAACTTCATGAGAGAAGACAGACAAAAAGTCTCGAGGAGATTTCCTTTATTATTTTACTTTCAACTTCAATAAACTTTTACGTTTCTAATAGGCAATTACGTAATTTATCATACATACATAATTGGCCATTACAACCCTTCAGTCAGGATTACGGCCTAGCTTCTCAACACCACTCATGTTGTGTGCGTTAATTTTATACATGAGTGGCGGGACCTACAGTTTAAAGTCGACTCCGAACGAGAGATTTTTTTGAGAAGCTTTTCATCGCAATTTTTACTCTCAGAGTTTTTGCCAGAAATCTGCTGAGAGGAAGTCGCCGAAGAAATATTTTTTTATATTTCGTTTTGATGTCTGACCTGGGATTCGAACTCGGGTCTTTCCTCTAATAAGCCAACACACTACCTACTAGACCACGTAATATATCACGTAATTAATTATATTTCATGTAATTTTCATTCATATTTGCCAATGTCGGTCAATAAATCTTATCAAAATATAACCTTATTTTGTCGTGGATTTAGTTAATAATTAAAATGACCTATTTTTATCCTACATGTAAAGCGGGTGAATGTTATCTGCTTTATATTTACCTGAGTTTATTTAAAGGCCATATTCTAATATTAAACAATTAATTAATCACTTTTTAAAATGTTTTCTAAAAATAATGATAAAAATAATTGAAGTTCATTATCTTCCATTAACATAAAAGCTGTCAGTTGCAAATTTATACACCTTTTTGAGCAGTCATTAATTACAGTTCCGCTACAGTAAAGTACAAAATATTTGACATTAATTTTATAATTAATATACATACATATATAATATGTATTTGGTATTAGAATTAAAATTCAAACTGTATAAAGTCAAATAAAGCATATATTTTCGTAAAAATCAATTGGTAGAGTCACTAAATCAAGGGAAAATTTTTCCATTTCATTCGCTAGATGAAATGTCATTAAACTTGAATTTTACTTTATTGGTTCATCTCAATACATACTTCTAAGTATTCATTATATTACTGTAACGCTGTACATATATTGTCGTTATATAATAGTCTCTGAATTACTGTCTCTATCAGAAATCAGAAATGAGTATTCAAAAAGATGAATTGATTCGAATCATACTCATAATTTCTGATACTTATACGCATTCATACTCATTTAAATATCATACTCATACTACTCATATTTAAAGTTTGAAGAACTCATCGTACTCATACTTAACAATATGCAAGATGTTGTTGATTTCGACTCTCCTTTACTCAACATTTACACGAATCACAAAATAAGTATTATTCGCTAACGAACACTACAATACTCACTAGAAGGTTGTGTGTATGCTTTGCTTTTGTCTTTTCCTTTCTTCTTTTTTTGTAAATGCAACAACAACAACTAAGACTGAAAATTTTGATGAATAATTCGGATCACTCGAATCATTTATGAGTATTATAAGTATTTTTCTGAATTTACGAATCTGAATGAGTAGGCGTATGAATCAAACATATTTGGAATATTATGAGTTTGAGTCAACGTTGTACTCATACTCATTGCAACCTGTACTTATAAATCAATATTGTAGTGAGTACGAATGAATCAGAGTAGTTAAATTTCAATACTGTTGGCTCACTCATACCCGAAATTTCATGAGTACTTATGAGTAGTGAGAAAACGATTCATTTCTGATCTCTGGTCACTATAACTGGAAAAATTACTCATACCACCCTTTGTAAATTATTGCCCAAAAAGAAGTTGAAAAAAATGAATTTTCTTAAGTTACGCATTACGCTCTGAGTTTAGATTAAATATTTTTTGAAAATTGTTTTGTTAATACACTTTTATTCCGTACTGTACCAGGCCATATAGAATATAAAAGAGTTCACAACAAAACAGCATCCTAAACTGGTATGAACAATTGTCCTCAAATTTCTATTGAAAATTCTGCAAATGGAAGTATAAAAAAAGGAAAAGAGTACTGTGTACATATGTATATACATATATATACTACACATACAATATGCGTATGTTTAAAATTTTTCATGTAATGTAGATATAGATATATCAATGTTAGTAATGATTCTATACAAATTTTAAACTGACACAAGCATATAGATTTACGTATTTTTTAAATTCTAACTGAATGTAAAGATTTAATTTTCGTGTAACTATATATGTGTGAGGAAAACGTTTTAAATTGATTGAATTTCTTTTACAACATGTTTTCTCTCTCTCTGAATGTAGTTTACAAAGTAATTCTTTGTTTGTCACAATTGAAAATGATCCTGATAAGGTGAAATAGTAAAATTTTTTGTAAAATATACATAAAATTTGGCAACTCTTTGTCAATTATATTCTTAAATCAGTCGGTATAATATTTTTTAATAGGTAGTGTGTTGGCTTATTAGGCGTAAAGCCCGGGTTCGTATCCGGGGTCAAACATCAAAACGAAATATGAAAAAAAAATATTTCATCGGCGACTTCCTCTCAACAGATTTCTGGTAAAAACTCTGAGAGTAATAAACCTGCCATGAAAAAATTTCTCAAAAATCTGTCGTTCGGAGTCGACGTTAAACTGCAGGTCCCGCGCCACTCACGTACACAAATAAAGCACACAGCATGATTGGTGTGAAAAGCTAGGCCGTAATTCTGACTGCAGGGTTGTAATGGCCAATTATGTATGTATGTATGTATAAATTTTTTTTTAGGCAATTTTCGTCTATATTTACCACTAAGCGCCTTTAGTGAAAAATAGCCGTTCCTAGCGAAAAATTATTTCCTCAAAAATTTTTTTTAAAATTTCCTTTATTTGATAATTGAAATATTTTTCGAAATACTTTTTCTAAATTCTATATAAAATTCTTTCATAAAATTTCTTTTTAACGAATTCTTCAAAAGGTAAATTATTTACCACAGACATATATGGTAGTCACTTCATATCATGAAGTAGCGTCAGGTAAATCACTATCAATGTTTGTTCTGACGACAAAAGCAGAACATTTTTCGTGTAAATACCAAAGCTAGCACCTTGTGAGCGTAACTTTCTTTAAGTGAAATTAGATATTGGTCGTAGAGGGACAGTTCATGAAGACGGGCAGTCTCGATTTTTTTACGATGTCAAAATTAAACCTTATTTATTTCATCCTCAACTGATGAGTAGATTTGATTGCAATTATACAGGTGCTAGAAATACGATAAATTAATATATTTATGCGATATATAGCATTTTCTTCTCTTTTGACGTGCACTTAAACTCGACCGCTTAACTAGGAAATCTCACTGTGTAGCATAATTAGCAAAAATTAAATTAAAAATCTTCGAATATAAATGGTAGGAATTTGTATCTGTGGCTAACTGTAAACTTCTATTGTACAATTCACTTTAAAATTCAATTTTGTGTGATGCTCTTAATTTGTATGGAATTACTTTTGCTTCATTCATAGAAAAGACCAGTTTTTGCACCAGATTACTCCAACGCTGTGGTATATATTATAAATTGGAAAACAAATGCTTGCTAAAGCTCCTATTCCACCGAAATCCACCATGACTGGTGATCTTAATATATCCCACGAAATTGTCATCTACAGTGCTAACGGTGAATAACAGCTTACTGGTCTGCGTCGTTTATTTTTTATTACGAACATTGATGAAGAAGTAAAGTTCGTTGTATTCACTTAAAAAAAACACTGATCCGTAGGTCATATCTCTGCTTAATACATTTATTTGTTTTTAAATATAAACAATTACGATAGATGAATTTATTCCTCAAAAGAAGGATCGCTGACGTCACCAGCCCAAAATCCACACCAAACAGTGACTCTATGACATGTATTGGACACACTTAGATCTCATATCGTCCTATATTCTACAATTGTGTTCGTTCACTTTCACGTAGACATTCAGTCTCATCATTGAAGATGACTTTTCTATGAAAATTATATTCAATTGCCAACTGCTCTAGAGGCCATTCAGCCATACTTGCGATATATGGTTGTTGTTCGATCGTTTATTGAAATTTATTTTAAATAAAATTGTTTAAAATTTTTGAAGATTTATAGATCAGAACTGAAAATGTTGAGAATTTATTTGTATGTGTATATGTATGTTGTATATATGACTCTGAGAAGCATTATCATAAAAAAAATGTTTTTTACAACAACTTTTCATTGATAATTTTTTAATTTTTTATTAATGTATTGATTGGACGATTTTACTAAATTTTTTTATTACTTACAGATGTTGTTGTGGACAAGCACGACAAACACATCAAACTATAGCCGGCATCGAAAGCGGTTCACCCGGTGACTTATGGCTGCCCACAAAACATACGAGAGCTCAACCTACCGATGCCTATGGAACAATTGAATTTCAAGGCGGTGCTCATCCAACAAAAGCCCAGGTGAGTGATAATCATTCGAAGTCATTAGTCCATATTATTCGTTGATAATTTGCTAGATATCATTTAAACATAAAAAATCCACTGTGATTTTACTTTTGTAATGCTTCTTCAAACAGTAGAAAATTCTTGAAAAAAAATCGATCACCTCAATCTTGGAAAAACTTGACGTAAAACTTTTAATTAATGTCAAACTGACAAACATTCTTAATAAACCACCAGTAGTTATATTGAATAATCCCCTTAAGTCGCTACTGACCGGCGATTTCACATTTTAAAATCTTTCGACTGATTATAGTTAATAATATTGCAGTGTTATCATATAGGAATTAAATATGTATTGACGAATTTATTAAAAGAAACAAAAATTTCTTTAAAATTCATAAAATAAATGTTCATAAACAATGTCTTCCAGTATGTTCGTCTATCATTTGACACCCGCCCCGAATTGTTGGTACAACTTTTCACCAAAGAATGGAACTTAGAATTACCAAAACTCCTGATAACAGTACAAGGCGGTAAAGCAAATTTTGAATTGCAGCCCAAATTAAAAAAGGTAAGTAAAGTGATAGGAAACTTCTATAGTACAAGAAAATTAAAATTTGATACAATAATCTTTGACAATCAATTGCAGGAAATTCGTAAAGGTTTGTTAAAAGCGGCGAAAACAACGGGTGCTTGGATTTTTACCGGCGGCACAAATACAGGTGAATACTTTTAATATCTTTAAAAAATATATACATACATATGAACGTATTTATTCAATTGCATTTTATTTGTGTTCAAAATAAATTTTTTATCCTTTATTTCGTTTTAAAGTTTAAACAACAATAACATACACTACACCGTGATGGGTATGCAAATATTCATTATTGTTTCCACGTATTGAACAACGTTCTATCATATCAAATAGTTTTGGAAATTGGAAATTTGTTTATTTTCGATACTTTGTTTGCTTAAAAGAAGTAGAATTTCAACGACATGCAACTATTTTTATTATTTTTTCTTTTCATTTTTTATAAAAAATAAACGTATTGTGTGGCATCAGTCTACAAAAAAGAAAACAATTTAAATTCTTCGCGGAAAACCTGTCTTTGAAATTTCTGCATTTTAGAAATATGAGGACATTTTAAATGCTCTGACAACATTTGTTTAAAGTATTTTAAAACTTTCATTAGTTCAAAAATTTAGATATCAGACAGGACAAGTTCGGCTATATCACATGAATGCGTGCTCTAAAAAAGACATGTGCTGCTTCATATGACGATCCCTATAGGTCAGAAAGTTATCATTTTAATAAAAGAACGTACAAACTGGATTAACCAATAGAAAATATAGTGAATTATGTAATCAATAGCATCAAATCGCCAGAAATTTGCTATAGTTTTCAGGGAAGTTTTGATGCACCCACCTCGATGGTTAAAAATTTGTTAACTGAAGAGCTATTGAAAATTACTTCATTTTTTTTGAGAATAAACTACCCAAAAATTATAAATAATAATAGAGAATATAGGCAACTGATTGATTATAATTATTGGTCAATTTCCACGACTTTATATCGTGTATGTTGTATTGAATACACTTTTGGTTTGTGAACGCTCAATGCTATGCTGTATTGTGTATTTCGTATTCCAAACGTCAAAAAACGATAAGAAGAATACACTCAATACAACGATATAAGGGCTTGTGTGAATTGCCCATATTTTTCAGTACAAAGATTTTGATTAAAACATTTCTTCAGCAAAATGAGCTGAATTCCAAATTAAATCGAAATAAGTACCACACAATTAGACTCGTATGATGTTAAACATTCATAAATTTCTTGTGATCAAATTGACAAATATATATGATAATCGTTTGAATTAATTTTTCGACCAACTAAATCGTGTAATGGTACAGACACATTTAAACGCGAAAAATCTGTAGTGGCACCATTGATAAAGAAGTAATCAGCTGTTAATTATTTTACTTATACTTTGACGCTGCCGTCTTTAAAGTAATTAAAGTCCATACTGCTCGGATAAGGAAACAATTGCAAATTTGTTTTGTACTACTTGGTGCCTCTTACGTGTTTATATCGTTAAGCCTGAGATTCTAGTTCTTATACTTAGATCTCCATCTTACTGTTCATTGCAACATAATACATTTTCATCCCTTTAATACGATCCATATAGCAGCTATATTTTAAGTTCAAGACTCCGTCCCTTATCGAGTAAATTACACTAATAAAAGATTAAAGCAAGAAAGTAAGTGCGAATTTGCAAAACAAATTTAATTAAACACGGCACTCGAAAGGTTAATAGAAAAAAGGCAAAATAGAAATTTAATATTTTTTGCTTATACCGATAACGAAGCCAAGTAATTAAACGTTTACATAACGTTAAGTTAGATAATGTAACCTGGTATTTTCCTTTACTCTAATATTTCTTTTATGATAGCAATTCTGGTTACTAAAGGATGAAATATAATATTTTGTGATTAATTTTATGGCGTTGCTTCGACAAAAGGATTCTTATTACATTCTGTTTGCCTTATGGGGGAGAAAAAG
This sequence comes from Sarcophaga rosellei, assembly GCA_930367235.1. Classification (NCBI taxonomy): domain Eukaryota; kingdom Metazoa; phylum Arthropoda; class Insecta; order Diptera; family Sarcophagidae; genus Sarcophaga; species Sarcophaga rosellei. Next base: position 47,632,422 of record OV884021.1, on the reverse strand, counting down.
TTACTTAGAGGAAAAAAACTATGTATATATCAGAGATCAGCAATGAACCGTTTTTTCGCTACTCATAACTACTTATTTGTACAATGGGTCAATTCGACCTCCGGGTACTGTACTTGTCTTAATTGACAAGTACACGTCCTCTAACCTAACTACTTATGAAATTTTGAGTATGAGTAAGTCAGCAGTATTTAAATTCAACTACTCTGATTCATTCGTACTCACTACAACATTGATTTATAAGTAAAGGTTGCAATGAGTAGGAGTACAACGTTGACATCAAACTCATAACATTCGAAATATGTTTGATTTATACGCCTACTCATTTAGATTCATAAATTTAGAAAAATATTTAAAATACTCATAAATGATTCGAGTGATTCGAATCCTTCATCTTAGTTGCTGTTGCATTTACAAAAAAAGAAATAAGAAAAAGACAAAGACAGCAAGCAAAGCAAACACACAACCTTCTAGTGAGTATTGTAGTGTTCGTACGCGAATCATACTTATTTTGTGATTCTTGTAAATGTTGAGTAAAGGAGAGTTGAAATCAATAATATCATGCGTATTGTTAAGTATGAGTACGATGAGTACTTCAAACTTTGAATGTGAGCAGTATAAGTATGATATTTAAATAAGTATGAATGCGTATAAGTATCAAAAATTATGAGTATGATTCGAATCTACTTATTTTTTTTAAAACTCATTGCTGATCTCTGGTACATATGTATATGGCAATTATTATATCAAACATTTTTGAACTAATCATAATCAAACATGCAACAGTTGTAAATTCAGATTAAAAACAAATACAAGATGGTGTCTAACGCAGGAATCCATAAATAAGTTATTTATTCCTGAATTAATCATTCAAATCAATGAATCAAAATGAAAACATGGAAAATGAGTTCGCTTTGTGAAATAACCTGTACAACAAAATGTAAATTAGAACAGATTTAAATCTATTATTATATATACATATAATTGTTTGATTTGGCCACCTAAAATTTTCATCCATTTTTTTACATGTTATACAACGTATCTAATATAGATATGCGTTTCTAGATATCGGTTTATAATTTTTTTTCTCTGTAATTGAAGTACTATTGTCAAAAAATTAACTTATAATAATACTACTAACTCTACGCTATAATACTCCTAATCCATTACATTTGTTTGCAATTCAATTATAAAGATTTTATCACTTAAACGAAGTATTTATTCTGAATGAAATACGGAAATAAATGCGTATGTATGTATGTGTGTGAGACAGTAGATAATTTTTCATCAGCATTTAAAGGATAAAAAATGTCGGATGACTGACTGACTGTCTATGTGCTCATCACAATGGTTATTTTACTCAGTGATGGTTATAAATGAATTTGTTTGTTTATACAGGAGTGTGTTTGAGATCTTTGCCCGTTTGCTCCTTTCTTTTCTTTTTTTTTTAATTTGTTTAACATCAAATAATTCCTTTTTTTCCTTTTTTCTTTTGTTTGTGTTGTTTTTAGGTGTAACCAAACAAGTCGGCGATGCTTTGCTTTTGGAAGGTCAACAACGTACCGGCCGTGTTGTCAGTATTGGTATTGCACCCTGGGGTATTGTTGAACGTAATCATGAACTTTTGGGTCACAATCGTGAGGTACCTTGTCACAGCATCAGTTCACCCAGGTGAGTCATAGAATTACATGACTGTGATTTGTTTTTTAAGGCATTGTTTATAGTTTTAAATTAAATATTAGTTAGTTATTTAAAATCAAAACCTTTTGATATATTAACTATGTATGTGATGTTTATTTCTCCATCGTAAAGTATAAAAGCCAATGTTCTTTAATTAGGAAACTCAGACAATAGAGAACCTTGGCACCAACTAATATAGAGATTAAGAATGATAGCAAAGACCATAAATATATAAAGATGTTGCACTGCCATACATTGTACTTGTATATATTTATAGTCTTTGATGATAGTTATATTTCAGATTCTTTGACATTTATTCGTTTGTGGTTTATGAAGAAGAATCAAAACGAATTCTTTTGTAGCATTTTATTAATATTATTAAAGAAAACTATTAGTATCTTTTTTTTGTTGTATTATTTTAATTTTTAAATTCGGGTTTTGAATTTCTAGTTGCTTCAGAGCTTGCAGTTGTGTGGAGAATATAAAATTAAATCTGTTATTTCTGTCAATTTTAACTAAAAATATGTATAGATTTTTAATTACTAAAGATGCATCATGAAGTGTCTTGTTTAATAGACATTAATAAAAGAAATATTTTTATTTTATTTCTTATTTCTTTTCGTTTCTGTAAGGAATATTGGCCTGCTATAAAATGTCTCCCACACTTTCTTTGTTAGTTCTTTAAATTGCTTTCTGTTTCATTAATCAACTTTCTCCATCTAAGCAGGTGGTTGGCCTGCTAAAGAAGGCCCCAAAATGATAAATGTGCCATCTGTTGTTGCCTAAAAAGCAACGTCCCTTGCGAACACATTTTTACGAAAAAGAATACACATTGTAAAGAATAACAATTATAAGAAAAGAAATAACTAGAATAGGGAGAACCAAAGATAATTACAATAACAAAATTACATAGAAAAATCACATAAGTTAGGAATAAAAGACAATTTATCAACAGTAACTTCTCGAAGTTAACAGGCCAAAACAAAAGAAGTGGAAATAGGACAAGTATTTACCAATTAATAAACAGTGAATTGTAATAAATAGCAGGACCTATAAACACTGTTGTATTATACACTGAGAAATTTGACCTTTGTAATGCAAATGCAAAAGTAATAGCTTGATGTTACCAATAAAAGTTTGTTGTTTGTTGAATAAAAGATTTTATTTATTAATAATTTAAATAAATAAAGAATATTCATACATAATTGGTCATTACAACCCTTCAGTCAGGATTACGACCTAGCTTCTCACACCACTTATGTTGTATGTGTTAATTTTTATCCATGAGTGGCGGGACCTACAGTTTTAAAGTCGACTCCGTACGACAGATTTTTTTTAGAAACTTTTCGTGACAATGTTATTTACTCTCAGAGTTTTTGACAGAAATCTGCTGGGAGAGGAAATCTGTGAAGAAATTTTTTTTCATATTTTCGTTTTAATGTCTGATCTGGGGTTTGAACCCTGGCCTTACGTCTAATAAGCCAATACACTACCTACTAGAGTACGGCGGCTTCAAATAAAGAATTTATTGAAATAAATTACGAGAGAGAAAATGAAATGAAAATTTCTTTCTTAGATTTGCAGTCCCAAATTCATAGAAAATAATCTTAACGAAAATAAGTAAACATGAAAAACAGACCTCAACAAAACATATTCATCGTACAGTATACAGAATTACATAAACAACTATAAAATGTTAGGTATGAGAATATAGGAGAAGGAGGCGTCACAAGGATCAAAAATCGAACAACGAAACTTAATAGAAAGAACGCAAAGTTATCAGGCAAAAATAAAGCAAAAAAATAGAGGTAAGAACGATGTTATCATTGTGAATTAGTTATGAGACGTGTGTTTGTGCTTATAAGCACATTGGTATTGAATATCGAAAATTTTTGTCTTGGTGGTTAATAAGGATCTTCAAAATAATTTATAGCACAACGTTACCAGTTAAAGTGTGTTGTTAATTAAATAAATGCCGGATTTATAAATTAAGAATTTATTTAAATAAATTAAGGATTTATTTAAGAAAATAAATCACGAACAGAAGTAAATAATTTGTTTTACTTTAACTGCAATCACAGAATCCACGATAAATTAATTTTTGAGGAACTTTCTCTTCCTGAAAAGATGGTGATATTCTATCCTCCTATGGTGTTCGTTCTTAATGTTGCCCTCCCTGGATCACAAGCGGTTATGAGCTTATTAGTTCGATTTTTAAGACGAATTACATTTTTTTAACAGTCTCCGATGTTCTCACATACATTACTTGGGTTGTAGCCAGTGGTGTTGTGCTAATTTTTTTTTTACCGGAACGCGTTCCGGACTTCGGTTCACGGTTCGCAAAAACAAGCCGGTTCGTTCCGGATCGGGTTCGGTTCAAACCCTTGTTTATAAAAATACATATAAAAACACGTCAAAAATTAGAAAAAAATCAGCAATCCTTTTTAATTTTTTTTTTTTTTCAAAACGTCAGCCAATTCTCGTTATCAGAAATCATCTTTAGTTCCGGAACGCGTTCCTGTCCAAAAAGGAAGTACCGGAACGGCGTTCCGGAGCGTTCCGGCTCGACAACACCCCTGGTTGTAGCAGAGCAATTTAATCTCTGCTCCCTAGACTCCTAATAACGATACTTATACCGACTAACTCATTTTAATAAAAAAACACATATGCAACAGTAATTCCTTTAAATTATGAGTGAAGCTGTATTTAACATTGAATGCGGAAGAATTCATTATCGAAAAAAATATTAATGTATTTAAATCTTATGTCGTAAAATAATCATTGCAGCGTAGATTTAAGTATGTTTGTAATGGTGTGATACATATATATATGAATTATATCACTGTTTCCAGCAGAAAAAAATGGCGTTTATAATATTTCACCAAAGCTTGTCGTATGATAATATAGTTTTCTGATAGAAATTCGCGCGAAAAGTAAAATAACGTATCTTGCTTTTGAAACTAATAATTTAAAAAAAACATTTCGATAACAAATATTTTGGAAATCCTTTAACAATATCCAATAAATTTAAAATTAAATTTTGATGAAATTCCTTAAACAACAAAAGTTTACTTTGGGTAAAAAAAAAACAAATTATTAAAATGAAAACCTTTGTCATAAATTGAAAATTACAATATCCCTTATCTGGTTATTTCTTTTGTTTTCTGTTTTAAATGACACAAGACCACAGTAGTATGAGATGAGATGTTAACGTAGGAGTTTATCTTTTTTCCTTTCAATTTTTATAATGGGTCGATAACCAGCACGAGACAGCATTGTTAATCATTATACGCCCCGAGACATCAAGAAAATTGAATACAAAATTACAAACTAAACTGTGTGCCTTCTTAAACGTTAAAAAAATTCAATTTACTTGTAAGAGAAAAAATCCTTTCGCTTTAATTAACATACGACAGTACATTTCTTTTCTTTCTCGTTAATGGTTTGAATATAAAAGAAATCGATGCTCATTTTTTAATTGTATTTATTTTTTTAAATTTTTATATTCTTTTATATTTCTTTGTTTTAAGGTCTAAATTGGCTGTGCTAAATAATCGACATGCGTATTTTCTTTTGGTCGATAACGGAACTCAGGCTAAATATGGTGCCGAATTGATATTGAGAAGAAAATTGGAAAAATTTATTTCAAATTTAAAACTTCATCCCTGTAAGTATAATCAATTCCAAGTAATATTATCTTGCTTATCTGTCACGTCAATGGCATGATGTTGCCAATGAACCCATGTAGTCAATTATTTGTTTAATTAAAATTGTAAAAAAAATCATTAATTTCTGATAAATAAATGGACAATGAATGCGAAATTCAAATATTGTTGGTATTGGGTTAAATCGTTTAAAATTTATCATCAATTAAAGAAATAAAACTAGACGAACGGAAAAAATTCGAAAACGACACCAGAAAACTTCTTCAATAAAACATGATTCATGAATAGACATAACAGAGGATAGTGTACAAATCGTCTAGTAATTGTCTGCTTTAAGTGTGAAACTGTTACATGCAACACTTACTGATGTTTACTGTTGAAATAATACACATACATACAAATGTGCTTAGTTTCAGACAATCATTGTGTATGAAGTGAAATGACATGTACAATCCTTGTTTCCATTTCCAACGAAATTTTTTTTACTATACACACGCACACACACACACTCGCACTGTTATATACCAAAAGATCTATCTCAGAAAAAGATTTCCGCGTGAGTATGTGTCTCTCATTTCCGGCTTGTCTAATTTCCATCACCGTTTTCATAGATATACAATGTTTTTTTTTTAATTTTTTCAATGTAGATTTGTTTTTTATTTCAGTTTTCTTTTCTATACACTCTCTTTATTCAATGGGAATTTTTTACAAAATTTTTTTTTGTTTCAGTTACACATTCCAGTACACCCGTAGTTTGCCTTGTTATCGAAGGCGGTACAAACACAATACGTGCAGTTTTGGAGTACGTGACGGATACGCCACCCGTGCCAGTGGTAGTTTGCGATGGCTCTGGGCGTGCCGCCGATTTAATAGCCTTTGTTCACAAGTAAGTTTAATCGCCAAATAAACGCTTATTTTACATACATGGCAACGATTGCAGTTGTACACCAAGTATGCACAAATATTTCTTTACCTATTTAAGCCCCCTTCACACTATCACACAAGTAATATGTAAAGTCTGATAAAAAAGTAAAATGAAATTCCATCCGTATTTCAAAAAAGAGAATAGTAGTCGTATGATTATTTTTTTTGTGTTTACACGATTGGTATACGACAATAATAAAGTAAGACGAAAACAGCTGTTAAAAAACATAAACAAAGTGAAAAAATTTGCTTAAAGTTTCTATTGAAATTAAAATGCCGGGAATACCTACTACGGCGTAAAATTGGAGACAAATCAACAAATTTTTCTAAATCCATTAAATTATTAATTAAATATTGAATACAATTCTAAAAATATTTTCACAAAATAGGAATAATTGTTTGTGCCAAAAATGTTTTTTGTTTTTGCACATGTGTTTTACATTTTTTTGTTTTGTTTACATAAAAATACATCCCTGATCTAATGAAATCTTGTTTTTTGAAACATTTCAAAAAATGGAGAGAGCCATACGACTGTCAAATTTTCATCCGTATTTTCTCTCAATGTGTGATAGTTTCATTACATATTATGTTTAGACGATCCCATCCGTGCTCTTCTACATAAAATTTTGACAGATCATATTACTTGTGTGATAGTGTGAAGGGGGCTTTATTAGCATATTAAAGCATATATTTTGTTTCATACCGTTGTCTCTTGTTATCGTTATTCTCAGCTAATTAAAGTACATTACAGCACAATTACTATGTTGGAGAATGGTCTAAAATGGTAGTTTCAACAAACATTTCATTAAATTTCTGATAAGTTTACTACTCAGCTAATGTTGAAAAAGTTAAATAAGTACTGACTTTATTAAAGATAAATCTTATATCGAAAATATTACTTCCACTTTGTCAGTATGGAATATGAGTTCGTCTTGGATCATCTCTTTCCTTACGACTGTTAAATTTTTAAAGATACCATGATACCAAACATATGTAACTACTATTAACAGAGTTGAGTAACAGTAAAATCCGTCAACTAATTTTGTTCATATAAATGATTTTTAGAATCGCAATTTATTCTAACACTTCTTTAAATTCGCTGAAAGAGCAATTATACAAGTCCTTGAATCGATTTTAAACAAGGCGAATTTATTCTATCAGGTGACCGTAACAATAAATACAATGCAAAAACAACAGGCATTTTTAGGCACCTAGTTGGAGAGATCGAATACTTTTATTTTTGGTAATTCATCACTATCGTCTAAATAAATATAAATATAGTAAATCTAGATTGTAGCTTAAAAGATATATCGATGGCTTAATATAGAAAGGTCGTATCTCGTTTTTTTCAAAATCGGGGTTTTTACATATTCTGGTAGACAAAACCCCCATACACAGCCTTTGAAAAATTCAGGGTCCTATGTTGACGAATAGTTGAATTACAGTAATAAAAAGAAACATAACATAACATTTTTATTTTAGGTTTTATTAAGTTTTCTCCTTCTCCTGTAAAGTACTGCAAAAGGTAAGATACGACCTTTCTATATTAAGCCATCGATATGTATTTAGTATTAAAGGCTTAAATATTGTTAATCATCTTGCAAAAATTTTAATACATGTAATTGGATTTAAAATAGTAATCCTGAAGAATTTCTAAAGTGTGTATCGTTTAGGATACATACGGTACATATAAGAGTTTATGACTAATATAAATACGTAATTGATTATCGAAACAGAATACACAAACATTTTTTGACAAAGACGATGCTCAACAGCTGGTAACTTAAGGCCACCTTATGTGAATTCGCCTTGATTTTAACTTCTTTTTGCTCGTGTAATTTTTTTCTTTTATAATTTTATGGCATTAAAAGCGAAACTAGTCATTGTCAAAAATGTCGAGGACACATACAAAGTCTGGCCAGTATAATATTGAAATCACAATTGCTTCAGCGTATTTATATCGACAACTAGAATACCAATTTAGATTCAAATGAAATAACAGGAAAGGTGAGGGAGGGTGTATTCTCAGGCGAATAGAAAAAATAGTGCTTAGTTCTCATAAAGAAGAGAAAAGATAATTCCGAATCGTCACCAGCATACGGAGAACTCTGCTTGCTGGATATTGCAGGAAAAGGAAACTACTGAACGTTATCATGAGGCTACATCTAATTAAGCTGAATATGCTGGAGACTCTTCAGGCCTAGTGAAGGTAGTAGAAACAGTACAATTAGATGTATAGAATGGTTATTACAGTATCAGATGTCTTAAAACCACAAGAGTAAGATTTATGTATACCAAGGACTGCACAGACATTTATACGCGGTTCAAATTTGTGAATTATCAACTGAAATGATAATAGAAATGTCTCAAAAATGTCGATATTGTAGCCAAAAGTGAACGGAAAGACTGACTTTCAAAATGTATCAATACAAAGTTTGTATGCAGTTCTACTACGGTATATAAATTATGTATGTAGATATGCAAAGTTACCAAACAATGCATCAACTATAAATCCGATACCTGATTGCTTTTTGACTGCGTTAAAAATACACATTGACGACGTTTTGAAATTGTATACATTGTAAACATTTTGTATAGCGGCTTTATGAAACACCATCATTTCTTCAAACACAAAACAACAAACATTTTAGAAGTCAGCCAAACTGAAACAGTATACGTCTAGGTGATCTAGGTCAGCCAAATAACTTTTTCAGTTTTCATCATTTGTATGAATTCTTAAGCACTTCGCTATCCATTTATATACATGGCAAACGTTCACTTTTTAATTTTCTAGAAATGTTACAAATAACATACCTACAACAATTATTAATTCGCTTTATGTAAGTAAAGTCGATTTTAAATACTACATCTCTCCACTCATGGGTAAAACGAACACACACAATATATGTGATATGGGAAACTATTCCTTAAAGCCGAGTCACATAGAAATCGTCACTCGTCAAACTTTGATTTTTCCAACTGACAGCAAAGTTGAAAAAACATGTTTTCTTATGTGCCTTTCTCCATTCGGTACATCTACCAAAACGCAACGGATAAAGTTGGTCAATCGTTAACTTTTGACTTCCATCGAGTATTTTGACAGTAATCAGCGGGTTTGTTTCAATTTTTTCTTTAGATTTTTTTTTGTTGTTGTGTGAAGGCAAATTCGATACATGTCAAAGTACTGCCAGTATGTTGTATGGCGGATTCTATGTGAATGGGTCTTTAGTCGTTAATAAGGTATACATGCTTATAGAATAAATGAATGTTAATCTGAGGAATGAATGAAATCGGTTCAATCATGGTGAGATTTAAAAGTTGACAACACCCTTTGGGATCGAAACGTAAAAAACTAGCCGAACGATATTCTTAATTTAAAAATTCATATTTTTTTAAATAAACATTGAAACAAACGCATTGAATATCATTTTCTTGTAATGAACCTTGCACATCTTTCTGTGGTTGGCAGAGCACGTAAAACTTCAAATAATAAAAACGAAGTAAAATGACAAAAATTTAGAAAAGAAATATTGGCAACTGATGAGCTCACTTCTGGAATGTGATGATTGGAAAATGCACATGCACTTCTTTTTATTACATGCACTCTGTAGCCACCAAATAAATTAAAAGCAATACGATGAAATAATAAAACATTTGAGTTTGAATGCAAATTTTATGTGCCAACTGAGAATGTTTGTGCCAAAAACTTAGAAAGAAATCAAAACCAAATTAAATCAATCGAATGAAATAAGAGTGACGATTCATTTCATGTCATCAGATTGAAAACCAAACAAAAGTCTTAAAGAAAAGCAAAACAAGAAAGAGAAAGAGTAAGTAAAGACATGGAAATCAACAAAATTTTAAATGACAAAGCAGAGTACAAGCAGACTATAGTAAACTTTAGTAATGAATTAAAAACTGAAAATAATTTGAGTGCAGATAATGCTGTTTTAGACAGCAATTGTAAACAAAACGGAAACAAGTCTATTATTGCTAAATTTGCGTATAAAATTAAATCCAAAGAATTGTTTATGCGTGAAAAGCCTAAATTAATAAAAGTTCCTGAACAAAACAAGAGTTATTGTAAACGACTTCCATGCAAAGGATTACGCCAAGTCGTGGGTTTTAAATTTGTTTATACTAAACGTTGTAATATTTTTGACAAAAACCAAAACAGATATCTTTAGAATCTATGGAAATAAAATAACTAAATATAGCATGGTTTGGAAAGTTTTTAAAAGTTTAAAGGCTGGATTTAAACGGGCTGATAATTTGATTTTCATTATTATGAGTAGACAATAAGATAAAAGTGAGCGTTAAGCTAAAGGGAAGATCGTCCAACCGTTAACTTTTAAAGTTCACTTTATCTTTGAACTTGCCATATTATATTATATTATTTTCAATATCGCAATTTCAAACATAAACTTGAAAAATAAAAAATTAAATAAAATAAAATTAATATATTAATAGTTTTTTTCAAATCAAAATGGATATTGACGTATTCATTACACTAAAAAAAAAAGAAGTTAAAACGTCAACACACAAATTTTATAAACAAAATGAATATAAATAACAAAAAGAAGGCACACCGTTGCCACTGAGTTTTTAAAACACTTGTTTAGTTGAACAGTGCTATTGCTCCGGCACTGCCATATTTTTGACATATTTTGTAATAACGAAAAGAAGTTAAAGGTGACTTTACAGTTCTTGTTAATACTTGATTGAGCTGGTGGTGGTTTAATATTCAGGAAACGTGGTTCAATATTAACTGTATTGATTTGTTGGGCACTGCTGCTGAAGTGATAACTATTGAAGAACTAAAAACTTCGTGCCTCAACATGTACGATAAAATGTACTTTATTTCTCAAATCAAAGATTATTTGGATTTAATTAACATACTATTGCCGAATATTAAAATGGATAATAAGCCATTGGTAATAACGTCGCTATACAGGCACTATGCAATAGTGCGATACAAATGTTTGCAGATTTATTACAAAATTGACTATTGTTGGAAATTTTAATGTTGGCTTGCTATTTAACGTTGTTTTTTATTCTTATTAATAACTATTCCCGATAAAATCTTAGTGAATTCAATCCAAGATTATAAGCTCATAAAATTATAGTTTTTGTCGGTAAGAAAGTATAATTAATTAAAAGTATATGAAAATTTAAAGATACAAAATATAATTTAAATTTATAGAATTATTTAATTACTTAATAAATAAGAAACGTTTTTAGTTTACCTTTAAATAATACAAAAAATAAAGTTTAACATCATAAATTGTATGTGTGTTCTACTAGTATACAATTTAGTTTAATTAAAAGTTTATTAAACAACAAAAACTAGTTAAATAAAATGGAGAATAAATAAACGAAAGTGCATTCAACGAACGCAAAAGCTGAACAGAAAAATGTCTCTGTGTCTCAAATTTATAACTTGCCAACTGAATGGTAACATGAGAATGAAATTTTAATGAATGCAAATATTTACGTGAAATTGTTGGTGCGAAATAAATTTTTTATATTTTCTTAAATTTTTTAACTATTAGATGTGTTACAATTGAAATGTGTAGCGTCAACTGAATCCAACACGAGAATTTCTCTCTGAGTTCTAAATTGGTTTATAGTTTTGTATATGAATGATACAAACTTCAAGTCAGTGGTGCCAGGTACATTTGTATTAATATCTCCAAATAAAAAAATTTCTCATCTAAATTTACACTAATGCCAAATATATTTGCCAAATATTGACAATTTAGTAAGGTGTTCCCGAATTTGACGAAAATCAATCAGTTGATCAAAATTTTCCATAAGCGTTAGAGTCATAATTGAAGTCGCCGTAATCTAATAGGCAGTGGTGTGTGGCGTATTAGACGTAAGGACCGAGTTTAAACCCCAGATAAAAAATACCTCTTCGGCGACTTTTTCTCAGCAGATTTCTAGCAAAAAACTCTGAGAGTAAATCAAATTGCCATGAATAGTTTCTTAAAAGTCTGTCGTTGGGAGTCGACGTTAAACTGTAGGTCCCGCTACTCACGCATAACACACAACATGGGTGGTGTGAGAAGCTAGGCCGTAATACTGATTGAAGAGTTGTAATTGCCAATTATGCTATAATATTCGTAAATTATAATTTCAAAAAGATTTGCTTCAAATGAAATCAAGTATTGAATAAAAAAATACTGTCATATTAATAATGCGATGTGGTCTAGGTAACATCATGTGTTTTAAGAGCAATTGGTATGCCAGTAATGGTTTATGGTTCAAGAATTAATTAAATTGTACAACTTTTCCCCTTTTTAAGTCTCTAGGTTTCCTTTTTTTTTTTTGTACTTTTCCTCGTAAGTGCTTTGCTTCTTTTACAATTTTGATTCCAATTCCTTCCAAGTGATAACAATTTTCGTGTAACCGCTTAAAACTTTTTATAAAGAATATACAATTTTGTTTTTAATTCTTCAGTTAATATTATGAAATGTTTGCAGCAGTTTCCATTTGTTTATCTTTGGGGTGGGAAAAGTAAGAAGCCCTAGTAAAAGGATAATGCTGCTGATGTTTAAACATACATATGTATATAAACATATATTAGATAGTCACTTATAATGAACTAAAGAAATATAAAAACAAATTTTTATGTGTTAAAATATTTTTAGATACGCATCGGATGGAGATGAGCAGCCTGTTTTGGAATCCATGCGGGACTATTTAATAAGTACAATACAAAAAACTTTCGAAGTTGGTTCAGATCAGTCGGAAAAACTTTACCAGGAACTTTTGCAGTGTACACGTAATAAAAATTTGGTATGTACCCATGGTTAAAATTTAATTTTTTCATTTTTTCTAAAACACATTAAATTTTTAAATATTTTGAAATGGAATCCATTCATTTAATTTCATAATTAAAAACGAATTCATCTGAGTTTACATAAATTGATGGTGTGTCAAACAACCTGTGTGGGCAATTGTTTTCAAAATTAATTGCTAAATTGTTCTTTTATGTTTAAATTTGAAAAAAAAAAAAATTAATTTATAACATGTTCAACATGTCAAAAAACAAAACAGATCATACAAGAATGTTTAAGTTTGCTTGAGGGTGTTATGGAGGCTTTCAATTAAAAAAAGACAAAGTATTAGAAACCTAAATGATTTGTATGTGAGGTATTTAATAATTGTATGGCCAAATACCAAAGTCGAGTCTTGTGTGTATGAATAAAAATTACTTGTAATTAAAATGCGATAAAGAAAAATATTTTTATTATTATTTATCTGTTGTTTATTATGTTATAATTGTTACGAACTAATAAACTAATTCTATGTTTAGATATGCACTTTTAATGAGTCAATATTCGGTTTATTGAGTACAATATTTTAAGTGTTCAGACATAACGATATAAGCAGTTCAGCTGTTTAATCAGTGTTCGTTTGACAGCTGGTAAACAAAACAGCTGGTTATTTCAACAACATTGTTTTTATTTTGTTTTATTGTTTGTCGTTGTTGACATTTGAGTTGTCAAATATTAACAGAAAGTGTTCGAATAATTGTAATATGCGCTTTCAACATACTTATGACAGTGCTTCATTTTAAGTTTTACTCAATATTATAACAATTTGAGTATTTATTGCGTAATAATTAATTGAAACTTTATATGAAATATTGAGTTCAATAATAGCGTTTATTGCGATTTACATAATAAAGGTGCATATCTGGACACCGTTCGGTGTGGAGTAACAGCAAAGAAAAAAAAAATTAACCTATTGGAAAGGATGATTAGGTTTTTTTTAGTTACAAAAACTATTTGTTTTCATATCCTGTTATTGAATACTTCATGGCTGGGCCCTTAGTTTTCTAAATTAAAATTAGATATTGAGTGCGTAACAATATTCAATTGTTTAATACAAGAAGTTTAATGAAGTGCGTAAAACCTGCGTTCTTTAAACGAAACCAGAAAAGTTATTAATAGGACTATAAAATGTATTACAGATTAGTCTTAATCAGCAGTCTATGAAAAGTTTATGTAACCTGTCGTTTGGAGTCGGAGTAAAATTAAACTACGAGTTATCTCGTACTCACTAAACCTGCCATTTTTGTGTAGCTACGAATAAAATCGTATTATATCAGTGCTAATTTCGATAAATGGCTTCTGGGAAAAGAACAAAAAGTCAATGTTGGCTTGCGTGGCCAGTTTTCTGAAAATTGCCGCGGCAGTCGACGTGTTAAACGTCAAAAAAGACATCAAAGTATATGTACTTTTCTCCAAATTATCTCCCTTGTGTTCGTCTATTCGAGCGTACATTGTATACGCCATATAAACTCAGAACAATTAAGTTCAAAGAAAAAGTTCGTAAAAGATTTGGGTTAATAATGGATTTTAAAACACAAATGACGGTTAAAATGAATAAAGTTGTTTATAATTTGATTTTCTCGGAGTATAATATCAAGAGGATATAAAATCCATTTGTTCGAATTTGAAGATTTTTTTCATGGCACTGGAAAACCTTATTTAACTGTGTATCCGATGCGATATACTGTACATGATTATAGTACGTGGACCACTGGGTGTGTGATCTTTGCAGAGAATAATTGTAGGATCAAATGTTAATCATTTGAAATAAATGAAGGATTTCTTTAAATAAATAATAACTCCTCCTATTATTAAATCCATAAGGAAGAATAATTTTCATCTTACTTAACAGATAACAATATTTCGTATACAAGAAAAGCCCGAAGGCGAGGCTCAGGAATTGGATCAAACTATTTTAACTGCATTATTTAAGTCACAACATTTAAGTCCGCCCGAACAGTTGAGCTTGGCTCTCACATGGAATCGTGTTGATATTGCACGCAGTGAAATTTTCGTCTATGGTCAGGAATGGCCACTCGGTAAGTACACATCCCATGCAGATTACATCTCATTTCCAAGACTAAAACTATTTTAATTATCTTCGATTGTTATTTAATGCTGTTTTATTCCTTTCAATCACTTGCGTTAAAATAAAACATCGCATTAAAATTCAATCATTTTTTATTTGTTTTCTTCTTTGGTCCTTCCTTCTCTTTACAACTTTTTTTTATCTTCTTTATCTTTTTGGTATTAAATTTATGAATTGGATTTCTTTGCTATTCTTGTTGTCTATGAAGGAGCTTTGGATGAGGCAATGATGCAAGCTCTTGAGCATGATAGAATTGATTTTGTGAAATTACTTTTAGAAAATGGTGTTTCAATGAAAAAATTTTTGACAATACCACGCCTTGAGGAACTCTATAATACAAAACATGGTCCAGCAAATACTTTAGGGTGAGTAAAAAACCATTTTCAAATAAATATTTATTCTCATTTATTTTCGATTTATTTTTTATTTGTGTTCTCTGTTTTCTTTATTATTTTATGTTTTCATTGGTTTCATTGACGAAGCAAAACATTATTTTTTCTTTTTTCATTCGTCAATAAAAGTTTTAAGTGAAATGGATTGAAAACCTCATTCTTCTAAACGATTGATTTGTTTATTTTCAGTTATATTTTACGCGATGTACGTCCTCATATACCGAAGGGTTACGTTTACACCCTACACGATATTGGTTTAGTTATTAATAAATTAATGGGAGGTGCCTACAGGTATGGAAATGAAAAATAAAACAATTTAAATAAAACAAATAATACAAATATATTCAAAACACAATATATATATGTACATATATACATAACTTATGCATATTAATACAGTATATGTACGTATATATATTGCAAATGAACATGTAAGTGATAGTCATATTAAGTGTGTTATATGTTAAAAGTCCAAGATTAAGTCAAAAGTCTATGACCCAATCTAACACCAGTAATAGCAAACGAAAAATTCCAGTTTGTATGAATCAAAATACTTATCATCTTACCTTTTAAGTGTTCTTTGAGAAATTACTTGCTAAAGTCAATTTTGCATGACTTCCATCACGGACTCTATTATTCTGTATAAATTTTATGTTAGGTTAGGTTAGGTTAGGTTAGAGGACGTGTACTTGTCAACTGTGACAAGTACAGTACCCGGAGGTCGAATTGACCCATTGTACAACGTCATAGCTTCTCACACTACTCGTGTTGTGTGCGTTAATTTTATACATGAGTAGCGGGACCTACAGTTTAACGTCGAATCCGAACGACAGATTTTTGAGAAGCTTTTCATGGCAATTTTTACTCTCAGAGTTTTTTGCCAGAAATCTGCTGAGAGGAAGTCGCCGAAGAAATATTTTTATGTTTTCGTTTTGATGTCTGACCTGGGATTTGAACTCGGGCCTTTCGTCTAATAAGCCAACACACTACCTAATAGACCACGGCGACGTCTATTTTATGTTAAATTCTTCATTAATCTACATTAATTTTAATGTGGTCCATGTAGGATCATTCGCTGTTCTGTACTCGAGATGAATGGCCCCATTTCGTAAAAGATTGTAACAATTATTCATTAAGAAATAAAAACACTTTTTTTTTTATCAGATTGTGCATCGCAATATGTACCATCGCTGATAAAGGGTATGTTTGCTCACCTCCTTAAGGAAATGTATAATAACAGCATTAACTTTGAATATCTAACATAATTTTTGGAGAAGTGCAAAGAGTACATGTGACGTTCAAGGCAGACAATGCTGACCATGCTAAATTTTATTGCGATACCTGAACTGACAAAATATTAGTATGTAGTAGAGTCAACAAATGTAAATTATTTTGAAGATAATATTGACAATGTGTTGGATGAAGTTTGTTATTTGGGATAAAGTTTCCGAAAGACCTGTAAGGATTTCAGAAAATAGGAAGAAAGAGCTAAAAGTTAATTGTGTTCGTTTTACAAAAAGTTACTCTTTTGAGTGTAAAAATGATCCTATGAGTTTCATAAAACATTTCATTAAAGATGTTGACATTGTTTCCCAAATAGAAAATAATTTAGAAAACTTTAAATGGGAAAACCCTCTTCTGGATAGAGGTCAACGAATTTATGTATTCAGTTGGAGAAAATTTTTCAGAATTATCTAATTTTGTATTCAGAATTTTGAGTTTACTTTACTCAAATTCGGAGGTTGAATGCTACATATATATGTATATATATACATATGTACATTAGGGTGGCCCCAAAATAAAAGTTGCGAATGTTCCCAACTAAAATGAAAGTTTGATTCATTCTAAGACCACGTTTCTCAAAATTTTTGTCCTGGGGTCAATATTTGGTGAGCTGGATCAAAGGATAAAAAGGCTCACCAAATATTGAGCCCAGGACAAACATTTTGAGAAACGTGGTCTTAGAATGAATCAAACTTTCATTTTAGTCGGGAACATCTATACCTTATTTTTTCTCCATACAAACGGGGCCACCCTAATGTACATATATGTATATATATATATACACACAAGTATATATATATATATACAGCGAGCGCCAAAAGTGAGTAAACACCACTGAAATAATTCATTTTCTTAGGAAAGCGAGAAAAGTAAATGAGAATAGTCGAATAAATTTCCAAAAATAAAAACGTTTATTTATTACTTATAAAATGTTAAAACAAAAACAACAATTCATGATAAAGGAATTTTTTTATACTTAAGAACATAATAGAAAATTTAAAATTATAGTGGGTGTTGACTCACTTATGGCGCTCACTGTATATGAAGATCGGACATCCCCAACTAAACGAAATATGAAAAAAATCCACGACCTCAACTTTGAGAGTAAATAAAATTTCCATGAAAATGTTTCTCAAAATTCTATCGTTCCGAGTCGACTTTAAACTGTATGTCCCGCCACTTATGGTAAAATTATATAAGTGGCAATATAATTGGCATAAAAGCTAAATTGTAATCATGCCTGAATTGTAATAACCAATTATGTATATACATATGTATATAAGTACATATATATAAGTTCCCCCAATTGTCTCACGACCACTCTATGCTCTATAGTACATCTCAAAAGTAATTCCCTTGAAGATGATGAGTTGTTATGCAATCAATTTATATTTTTTGTGAAAATAATTAATTTCTTATATCCTACAACGTCTCAGAAAATTTTATAAGTTTTAATTAATTTTCGGATGAACATTTTTTAAAACTATTCTAGAAAATGTTTACATTTTTTTTTTTTGTAATCATGTTATGAATTATTTTTTCTCTTTCCATATACAAATAATGTATCTGTATAAACCGTCATTCATGTGCATAAGAAGTGCATTAGAAGTCGCCGTGGTCTAGTAGGTAGTGTGTTGGCTTATTAGACGAAAGGTCCGAGTTCGAATCCCAGGTCAGACATCAAAACGAAAATATGAAAATATTTCCTCGGTGACTTCCTCTCAGCAGATTTCTGCCAAAAACTCTGAGAGTAAAAATTGCCATGAAAACCTTCTCAAAAAATCTGTCGTTCGGAGTCGACTTTAAACTGTATGTCCCGCCACTCATGTATGAAATTAACGCACACAACATGAGTGGTGTTGAGAAGCTAGGCCGTAATCCTGACTGAAGAGTTGTAATGGCCAATTATGTATGTATGTATGTATTTTCTCTTGATTGAAGTTTTATTCTCTCCTAAAAGTGGACCCATCTATTTTACAGATTTCGTTTGTATGAAATGCATTTTCCTTGTGGTGTTACCGATCAAAGTAGGCAATTAAAAGCTTATTTCTAATTTATTTCCTCTCTTTTCTCCTTTACATGTTGTACTTATTGGTTTTAAGGATATTTCAGTAGGTTTATGAGTATTTTTTTCTTTTTATGGGTACGCAAACCACTTATTTTTTCCCTCTGTTCTTCCGTTTTGTTGTTATTGCAAACGATTTACGGGTCCTTTTAAAAATTTAAATTTTATATTTCCTTGTGCGTACAGAGATGTTTTAGCTAAGCTCGTAATTGAAATTGAATTTTTTGTGACCCTTCCTCTTTCTATCTTCTATTCTACTTGAATAGAATAAATTAGACAATGATGTTTAGGAAAGAAAATGTTTTTGAAAAAAATATAAAATTACAAATTTTTTCTTTTTTTTTTTATTAAGGGCAACTGCCTACAGTTTCCTTAAAATATTAAACAAACCCGAATGTATGTATGTATGTATAAGTATGTACACATTTACAGAGCGCTCTATATCTATAGTAAGCATAAAATGTTGTTTAAAGCATTTGCTACAATTATAATTGTGAATGAACATTCATGTGCAACAGATTTGATGAAGTTTACCCAGATGTGTTTCATGCTGACTTCTTTGGAAATGATAACTTAATTCTTGGAAAAGGTGTAATACATACATAAGTACAAACCTTTACAAGATCATATGATTTTAATATGTATTACTGTTCTTATCTATACTTTGATCGAAGCTTATTAACGCAATTAAATCCAAAATATTTTCAAACTTTCTTATTCCCATTGCAAATTAAATACTTCCCGGCTTCGGACCAAATTGAGCTCATTAAATTATATACCCTAAAAACCCACTATATTTTTACTCAAAACGTGTACAACCCATTCGCTATTGAATTAATATCCATAAGGGTCTTTTGTATTAATAATAAGTTCATCGCTTCGAGAAACTAAGCTAGGGATTTTTGAACAGTGTAGACATCGAACAGCTAATTTCTTAATATTACTATTGTAAATTGCGGACCATTTGGACCGAACCTAATCATACATACATACATAACATACATAATTGGCCATTACAACACTTCAGTCAGGATGACGACCAAGCTTTTATACGTGAGTGGCGGGACCTACAGTTTAACGTCGACTCCGAACGACAGATCGTTAGTATAATTCGCAAAGACGTCAAGTCCACTTTTTCAAAATTGAGATTTTAATGCAAAACGGTAACACTATACAAAATACATATTTTACGACAACAAAAAACGTCGTTATGTAGTTTAAAGTTGTTTTAATTTTGTGGTTTGAAAAAACGCTAAGTCCACAAAACTACGAAAAAAAAAAAATTAAAAGCATGTGCTAACTCCACGAATATTATTTATTAATTGTTATTAATTTTTGATCTAGGTCATTTAAACAGACCTATTTTGTAAAAATAATTGTGTTTAAAAAGTTTACAAATTTTAAAAACTGAAAAAGTTACAACGTTTTTTGTGTCTCCTGCAAAATTATAAAAAAGGAACTTAACACATTTGCGAATTAGACTAACGAGATCTTTGAGAAACTTTTTCATGGCAGGTTTATTTACGCTCAGAGTTTTTGCCAGAAATCTGCTGAGAGGAAGCCGCCCAAGAAATATATATTTTTTTTCATATCTCGTTCTGATATCTGACCTGGGATAAGAATCCGGGCCTTACGTCTGATAAGCCAACACACTACCTACTAGACTACGGCGACTTGACCGAACATAATCATTATTGTGAAAAATCTAAAATGCGCAAATAGTTTACGAGAATAATTAAAATTGTTGTTCTATGGTTTAATTATAAAATTTATAGTGGAGTTTTCCGTTTCAGTCTATATGCTATTAGACAATATCAATATAATAAATCATAATTCAAATTTATTTCTGTTTATTAAAAAGCCTCATAATGTCGGCAACAGATCCTTGTTTGACTTTTTTTTATGATTTGATGGTAGCTTTCAAAAGCATACTCTGAAACTGAATTCCCACTCGCTAAAGGCAAGGAAGAAAAAAGAAATTTAATTACCAATGAACTCAGGGTAAATTTTAAATACAAATTCTTTTTACCTTTTTTTGTTTTTTGGCATGTTTTCGACATTTATTTAATTTTCTATTTTGTATCGTCGTCGCTTTTTTAACGTTCTAGCCAAAAACGAACGAAGTACATTATTTATTCATGAATCATTTGTGAGATGTTTAAACGGATTTTAACTTTCATTGTACATTGTTTCAGCAGAAATTTAATGACAGTAATTTTCAGCAGTGGAATCCACACTTAAAGAGCAATTAAATTTTTAATGGCAGATTTTGGGCATTAATTTTTTGTTATTTTTCTTAAATTTTTGTTCACTACTTGCTACACGCTGCTGCAAATGCTAAAACAACGATAAAACAGCGTAATTTCAACACGTTGCTCATTTATGATAAATGATTAATAAACAGAAACCAACAACAACAATTACGACCATATACAAAGTAATTAAAACACTTGCTTTACGTCAAAAGAACTCGGTAAAGTACTATATTCTCTCGGCTATGAGTTTTCAAACTTCCATACAAAAAAATCCAAAAATGTGAATGCAAAGAGATTATCATCACGTTCAGATTGTGGTCAAAGGCGTTTTGTTTTTCTTTGTGTTCTTAAAAGGAATGGAAATATTTTCAACATTATTGTTAATTAAAGGAAAATGTAATTCAAGTGCCACTGCCACTGCCCCTTAAAAAGGAATTTCATTTATTATCTGTAATTAATTAAATTCCATATTATTAACTTGTAATTAAAATCATTGCAAATTTACTACAAAAGGTATTAAAAATTTCAAACATCAAAAACAAAAACAAAAAACATTGGTGAACTGAAGAGATTAAAATAATGATTTAGGTTAGAGGACGTGTACTTGACAAATGAGACAAGTACAGTACCCGGAGGTCAAATTGGAAGGATAATAAAGGATAATAAAAGGAGAGGAAGTAGGAAAAGGAGAATGGGAGGCAGAGGAATTACACAAACCAAACAAAACACAAGGGAGAGCGCGACTATAATAATAACGCCACCAGCTCAAGCTACTAATGAATCTGTGTCGCCTCTCGACACAGGAGTCAAACCCTCAAAGAAGCCCCTACCAAGGATCCCCAACCTCAACCTACTAAGGACTGGGCAGTTACAGAGATGGTACTCGACAACCTCCAACTCCTTCTGTTCACAACATACCCTGCAATAGTTCGGCTGGGTCAGTCAGAAACCTAATCTCGCAGTGCCCCGTAATAAACCCGAGAATTAACTTTAAACTGGCCTTATCCAAGCCCATCAGCCAACCTGTTGTAACAATGTCTATAGCAGTCCATTCCCCCAACGCCTCTGCTCTACCCCTCTGACCCATCCATTAATGAGGTTGTAGAGATGGCAGATTGGGGGATCAGGACCAACTATTAAATCGTCCCCAGAAAGCTTACCTAACGTAGCGAGAGAATCCGCCGTCTCATTGCCGAGTATTTTGCTATGACCCGGAACTCAGCATAGACGGATTCGGTCTGGTCCAAAAGTCCTTAACGAGGCCGACGCAATGGCCCTTAGGCCAGCCTGACTGTCAGCGAAGAGCATGTAAGTTTCGGAATCCGAAGCGGGCCTACCAGCTATGGCTTCAATAGCATTCAAGATTGTGAAAATCTCTGCGTGAAACACACTACAGTCACATTTTAACCTGAAGTGAAGTTCAAGACTTGATTGGAAAACCTCTATTCTCTAGAACTCCAGCACATCACTTGGCATAGTCTTCCATTCATCCTGTATTAATTGCCAGAAAATGGTTTTGTTTTTGGGTTTAAGTAAAGCTTCAACTCTTTTCATAATCCTATATTGAATTTCTATTGTTCTTAAATCAGAACTTTGTGCTAGACAACAAAAAGTCGTGATTTTATTTTCAGCAATCCAAATTTGCACAATACGTGATCAGTGCTTGATATCGTTATCTTGTTGAAACATCCAAGATGTGGACCTTCTAAATGATGCTCTAATATATCCTTGTAGACTTCACCTGTCATTCTGCCTTCAATTTTGATAATTAGACCAAGTTCTGATGAAGTAAAACATCCGCACACCATCCGCCATGCTTTACTGTTTTTTCAGTGTATTTTTGATTGACTTTTAAAAAAATAGCCGTGTGACATATTGTTTCTCGTCATTACCGAACACGTGATTAATCACTCCAAGTCACCGCCATTTTTCAGTATTTAAGCAAATGTTCTTTGGCAAACGGTTTTGTTTTTTTTTATTCCTTCCACTCATAGAATTCTATTGTAAACGACATCGAACAATTAGTTTCGTCCTAGTTTTACTGGAAGGTAAGAAAGGATTTAATGTAATTTGTTTCATTTCGTTCATGACATATTATCAAAATTCTTATGTTTTTTTATGTCAAAACACAGAAAACCAAAATTACCAAGCGGAGAAAATTTCGATTCGAATCAAAACCTTGTAAACCGAGAAAATCATAAATTTTTTTGACATTTTTTTTATTAAGAATGTTATTGAACATGATAAATGATAAATATTTGTAAACTCTTATTTATAATTTCACTTTTAAAAGTTTTTTCGTGATCTCAATATTATTTATTGTTTTTAATGTCCGCACATTAATTCTAAATCGTAATTTAAAATCCCACTTGTATTAACTTAAACCGAATTTGGAAACATTTTATACATCAAACAAAATTTCTTTTGATATCTTCCTCTTTTTAAGTAATGGATTACGAAATATATCCTTTTTTATACTTAGGGCCATTATTATTACAACTTGCTGTTAACTAAAGGGAGAATTTTAAGGGGCAGATAAATTGTTTTTCATTATTATACCGTTCGGCAAGCGATCGAATTACTTTGCGTAATAACCGGGGCTAAAGACTAATTCTAGCTTTAACATTACATTACTAATGCATTAAGAGTTGAAAATCTCAAACATAACGTATGTAATAACAAAAAATTACTGAAAGCGACGAGGGGGTACTGCGGTATTTTTACAATTTAAAAGCCCTGAAAAAAGTACTAAAGTACTGAAGTTTTCAATACTGCCCTTCACGTTGTTTTGAGCGGGACGCTTACAGTAAACACATGTTACCAAAGGTCCTCCCTCACCTCTACCCTTATATTAAAAAAAAAAAAACAAGACAAGAGAGTTGCTTCATAATATATCTATTTTCTCTTAAAGAAACGAAAATAAATAAATAATAATAATAAAAGAGTACGTACTACCAAGCCAAGAAAAAAGAAACAAATTAGAAAATGTACAAATGCGATAGAACTACTGTTAAAAGGTTAAATGTTTGCCTATAGGTATCCAAATTGTTTTCAATTTAAGATTTGTGGGAAGAATTTATTACTTTTTTTCTCGCTTTTGTATTATTATACGTTAAATGTACATATATTTTATTTTACAGCCTGACTTAAAATGGGTTTTTGTTGGCCTTTTATCTTTTTCTATTTAGATCTTATTATACACGCCGAAAATTTCGTCCTATTTATGCAAAAGTAATGAACAGTTATGCAAATGCACATCGAAAATCGTCCACTTATCAACGCTATGCGGGAGCAAATTCATTAAGTCTGGTAACGGGCCTTTTGCCCTTCACATCGGAAATGGCACTTTTCGAATTTCCGTTCAATGAACTTTTGGTAAGTTTTGCTTCTTCATGTCATTAATTTAAATTTGGTCCATCATGAACAAAATTGAAATTTAAATTTAAATTCAAATTGAATTCTATTGAATTGAATTAAGTTATTCTTTTCACAAATCAATTCAATTGTTCCATTAAATGTGTGTATCGTAGGCGTTTTATATTGTGAAATTAATGTTTGTCTGGTATTGATTGGTATTTTTTAATAGATTTGGGCAGTGTTAACGAAACGACAACAAATGGCATTACTTATGTGGACACATGGTGAGGAAGCTTTAGCTAAATCTTTAGTAGCCTGCAAGTTATATAAGGCCATGGCTCATGAGGCAGCCGAAGATGATTTAGATACAGAAATTTACGAAGAATTACGCTCCTATGCTAAAGAGTTCGAAAGTAAAGGTAAGAGTTTAATAAATTTTCATTTAATTAATTTTTATTTATGTATTTTCGGTATCTATTACAACAACTGAAGTTATCTTTTATATTAGAACAAGAACAACATGTATTTTCTGTCAAAAATGTCATGGATGTTTTCGAGGTAGTATCGATGTTGTATCGATTTATCCCATTAAAATTTATGATATTTCGATAAATCTTTGTAACAAAATTAAAATAAAACACAGAATTTACTTATTATTGCGTAAAGGTAGTGAACTAAAGCGACTAGACGATTTATTATACCATATGGGGCATCCTGTTCGGCGTCAGTAAAGATATCTCTCTGTATATTACTTGGTAAATACACATTAACACGTCCATGTACCTGCAATAACGCCGCACAAATTCGTAGTGTATCCGGGTTGTCCGTTCTCATCATCATGGAGTCTTCATATTCGTCTTTAATCTATCCCTGTTCTAAAAGCAATATACTTTGAATCTAAAATGTCCAGTAAAATGTTGCCTACTGCCCTCAAGCCTCTTCTGGGTAGCCTTCTTTTTTACATTAAATCACTTCTCATTGTAAGTATCCAACAAATATTTAGATCGCCGCAAACACCTTTATCCTTCTTTTCGCCGGAAATTTCCACAAGCTGAATTTTTCGAAGCTCAAAAAGCGGCCTGACTTCCCGATAGTATTACTATGTACCTCCGTCTGTAATTAATGTCCAAATTTAATTGAGCACATCTTTTGATGTCACAAACTTTCGCTTGGTGGGAGTTGGCGAGTTTCCCCATGGACTCTGAGTATTTCACTCCGGGATCTAATATCCCGATTCTATTTCAATATACACCGACCCATCTGTATACCATAGAATGGTCTCTTTCTCACGGATTTTAAGAAATCTTAGAGTTGACCTGTACCCTCTAGAGGGCAATTAAGTGTTGAACTGTCAGCCATTCAACTTGTCAGGTCACGATGCACCTTGATGCATCTCGCGTTAGCTTTTTTTTTCAGTACCCTTGTTGCCATGAATCTGGTTCTCGGTACCGTATGTAATTGGCTTAAATCGGTGTAGTAGTAGTACCGGTACTTTCTTTCTGGAAACACCTTAACTAATCTATGTGAACATTGTGGTCCTTGCAATTTTTTTTTTTTGTTCATGTTAATATCACCCAATACCGCTGCAGTTTGATTTCCTCCATATTTGTTTATGTATTGTCAAATGGCCTAACTTATGGCCTAGCTTATCATTGAAATTTTAAAAAAATCTCTTGCCTGTTTAAATTACATTCTGCTCCAGTTTATGTCATGCTCATGTCCTGTTTTAGAAAAAAAATATATTTTTGGATGAAATATTTTTTTGTTGTAATTTGAATAATCAGTTATTTCAAATCAATATCGATGTCACTCTATTCTGTCACAGAAATTCACTATATTATCTCCACTGAACGCAGTGAATCGATTTACGCTTGAACAACTTTGGAATTTATTAGAAGTAGTCGGAAATTGCACGAAAATATCCGACAAAAATTGGTAGCAGAGAAGGACAAACCGTGGTATACGCAAGTTTATTGCTAAAGTTCGTAAAACTGGTTTCATTGTTGATGCGCCAAGACGTGATCGTGCTTGTACAGTGCATTCAACCGAAAAAATTGAAGCTGTGGCTGGCGTGTGCTTGAGAATCAATCAACATCAACTTGTCATCGTTCTCAAGGATAGAACATTTTACGCACCAGTTTATATCGAATTTTGAGAAAGGATCTCGGTATGACGCCTTACAAAGTTTAATTTGTTAAAGAATTGAAGACGCGTGAACATCCGCTTCGTTTTCGCTTAATTAGCCGAAATGGTGATGTTAATTGGCCACCAAGAACCTGCAATTTGACACCGTTGGACTATTTTCTGTGTTGCGACGTTAAAGAAGAGTGTTATGCCGACTAACCAAGGACAATTGAGTATTTGAAGAACAACATTCGTTATGCCATTGCCAAGATAAGACTTGAAAAAGTGCACGAAAATTGAATCGATCGAATGAGATACTGTGAGGCCAGCCGCGACAGATGTGTGTGAAGATAAATTCAAATTTAACTAGCAAAGACAAAACCAAAAATTTTAACAGAGCTAATGTTAGAGTTAACGGAACAATGTTAAGTGGTTAACAAAAAATACGAAAAATAACCAAGGAAGAAATAACCCAAATATACGACTTGCTACAGATATCTGACTACATACAAATTGTAGCCTAACGTGTCCCTAATAAAACCCAATAATTGGAATGTCCCAAATAATTTTGGAACTTGAGTTATTGGGCTTCAAATATTCCCTATGTTAACAGTGACTGGATAGGATGACGGATGATGGTTATTGTGCAAAAATGGGACTTGCTGTATATATCCTACATACAAGTTGTAGCCTAAGGTATCCCTAATAAAACCCAATAGGTGGTATATCCCAAATAATTTTGGAACTGCAGATATTAGGCTTCAAACAGTGTCTGGGTGGGACCCCGGATGATGGATATTGTGAAAAAATGGGATTTGCTGTAGATATCTGACTACATACAAATTGTATCCTAAGGTGTCCTTAATAAAACCCAATAAGTGGTATAAAGACATCGAATATGGAAAAGAATGTGATAAACATTAAAAATGTTTAAAATTTATTTTCTCAATTGTATTTTTTGAATTTAAAGAAGAGTGGTATTTATTTATTTATGTTAACAGTGTCCCACCCAAACACTGTTAACATAGGGTATATTTAAAGCCCAATATTTCCGGTTCCAAAATTATTTGGGATATTCCACTTATTGGGTTTTATTAGAGACACGTTAGGCTACAATTTATATATAGTCAGATATCTACAGCAAATTCGTGATATCGTATATTTCGATGATTTCTTCCTTGACTATTTTTCGTATTTTCTGTTAACCACTTAACATTGCTCTGTCAACTTTAACATTAGCTCTGTTAAAATTTTTGGGTTTTGCCTCTGCTAGTTAAATTTGAATTTATAGCATTTTCAGTTTAAATTAAACCTTTTTCAAAATAAATGAAACCTTTTTCAAAATGAACGAAACCTTTTTCAGAATAAACGAAACTGTTTTTAAATTAAACGAAACCTTTTTCAAAATAAATGAAACTCTTTTCAGTATAAATAAAACCTTATTCAAATTCAATTAAACATTTTTCAAATTAAATTAAACCAGTTATAGAATTTAATAGAAAACAAACATATTCATTTTTATATAATACTTGTTAAACTTAATGAAGAATTTGGCCACTGACCGCTTTAGGAATTCTCATGACCATATCCATAACATAGTTCGCACAATCATTTTGACTAATTTGTGCGAGACTTTCCTCAATTACACTTACTATGTTATGCTCTGTGGTAATGCCACTTAATAATGATCGGGCGTGGAATTTTATCTTAGAAAATCGGGTTCAACTTAGGAGAATAAAGTGGTAAAAATTTAAGTGTACAGTCACTATTATTCACCATATTTCGAATTTCCTGGGTTTTATGGATTCTGACATTATCCATAATTAAAAATTAATTTTGTAACTCTGGGCTGCTTTCAATTTTATCCAGGAGCCCCCTCAAAAATATTTGGAAACGGGCTGAATTTACAGTGGAAAGGGAAAAAACGTTATGGTAAACAACACCAGCATTATTTATCGCAGCAATTAAAGTAACGTTCCTTCCCCTTACGGTTGGCACAACAACATGAGCTCTTTCACCTACCTTAGCACGTGCTTGTGAACGCCGTAAATCTATAAAAATCATTTTTTCTTTTTGTTGAGGAGACCAAACTGCAAATTCTGAGGCATACTGTCGACGGTTTTCAATAGTAGATGCGCTATTCATACGGTCTTTTAATCCGTTGAAAATTGTAGACAATGCAAGCGTTACATTAAGTTGTTCAAATAACTTTTTGCGAATATTTCTTAAAAAAAAAAAAAAATACAACAGAATATGATAAACCTACAAATTCTATAACTGGTTTAATTTAATTTGAAAAATGTTTAATTGAATTTGAATAAAGTTTTATTTATTCTGAAAAGAGTTTCATTTATTTTGAAAAAGGTTTCGTTTAATTTAAAAAAAGTTTCGTTTAATCTGAAAAAGGTTTCGTTCATTTTGAAAAAGGTTTCATTTATTTTGAAAAAGGTTTAATTTAAACTGAAAATGCTATATCTTCACACACATGTACTTCACAACAAGAAAATTAAGTTGGCAAAATTTCAAACCGTTTTTGTTTTATTGTAATTTTAAATTTAAACTTTTAAATGGCCCATAAGATTATTATTATTTATTGTCTTATTGCATAAGATTATGAATTAGCGGCATAAGTGCATTTAAAAAATTTTTTCATGTTTTTTTTTGCAGGCATCAAATTATTAGATTTCAGCTATAGAACGGATGGCGAAAAGGCTCAGCGTTTACTAACCTGTGAACTTCACTCATGGTCTAACCAGAGTTGTCTCTCACTAGCCGTAGCGGCGAATCATAGAGCACTGCTGGCACATCCCTGTAGTCAAGTTATTTTAGCTGACCTGTGGATGGGTGGTTTACGTACTCGCAAAAATACAAATTTTAAGGTAAATTTAATATATATTCTGTAGCAGTGTGTTTGATTGAAATTAAAAAAAAAATTTGTAACAAATTTTTAGGTTATACTTGGACTGATTTTACCATTTTACATTAAGCATTTGGATTTTAAATCGAAAGAAGAACTTCAACAGATGCCTCAAACGGAAGAAGAACATTTGGAAAACCAAAACCTGGATAACGATGACTCAGATCGTTCTCATCCTGATGCCGAGGTTAGTATGTCTATTGGCAACAATTGTTAATTGTAATGGTAATTACTATATTCATTTAAAATACGATTGAATTTCGTTTTTATTTTTTGAATTATAATATCCTTTTATTCTTAGTATCTCTCTTTTAATTTTAATTGCTGTTTAATAATTAGTTTCAAGTGTTTTTAGAGTGATGACAGCATAATTTCGATAAAACAAAATATTTTTTCATGAAATTTTCAGTACTAAAGAAGTCTAAATCGGTATTTTATATGATCGAAATTTGTTGTTTTACTTTAACTATTACAAGTTTTCTCTATTTTAGAAAATGAAAGAATATGTATTTAAATTAAAATGTCCCTGTATAAATAATATGAAAAATTTCGATTTTCATTTTTGCGTTTAAAGTTTTGATTGATTTTCTCGTATTAAATTTTTCGTATTGTATTGTATTAATATTGTTTTTTTAATAACTTCTTATCTATTACGTATTATAAGTATAGTATATTATAATCGAAGTCATTACGTACTTATCAGTCATCTATTTTATAACTTTAAAAAGAAAAAATAACTAAACATGTGTATTTCTTCTTCCTTCGTATTGCCAAAATTTGTTTTATTTTTTGTTTTTTATTATTATTGTCGTCTCGTCTCATTACCACTACTACCGGTCGCTAATACTTTTTCTCTAGAATCCTCTTGCTAAAGCGAAAAGATCAATATCTTTGAAATATAGGATGGGGAGTAATAACAATAACGCTGAAAAGGTAGTAAATCTAAATCAAATTCGTTAATCGTAAATGTTATTATTTATTTCAATAATTTCTATACTCAGTATTCAATTAATTCATCATTAAAATTCTTTATAAGAATTAATATACATATTATTTTTTATCTTTTCCTCTTGTCTTGAAGTTAGTTAGTATTTGTAAATGTGTGTGTGTGTTAAAGATTCTATAATTAATCTGTATTAATTACAAAAATAAATGTTGTCTTTTATTTTTTAAATTATTTTTTAGTACAAGTTATAGTTGTTTAAATAACACACATACTCACATACATACAAACATAATATACCATACATACATACATAATTTTACTTATTTTCGGTCGTTATTATTCGCTAATAAAGGGTATTTTTTATAGAGGTATAGAACTTTAAGTTGGCATTACTTTTCAAGATGGCGACCGATTTAACAGCTGTCAAGTGATTTATTCTCAGTTTGGTTTGGCAATTCATCATGAATAGACTCACGCCTGAACAACGCTTGCAAATAGTGCAATTTTATTTCGAAAATAATGGTTCTGTGCGGAAAACGTATCGCGCACTACGTCCATTGTATCGTACAGAAGAAGCTATTGCTGCTGTAGAGCGTAGCATTGAGGAAGACCCGAATGAGTCCTTCCGCGGTATAGAGCCATGATTACTAACTTTTTCATTCCTGAATTGAATAACCATGATGTCCAGGAGATGTGGTTTCAACAAGACGGCGCAACATGTCACACAGCTCGTGCCACAATAGATTTATTGAAAGACACGTTTGGTGACCGCCTGATTTCACGTTTTGGACCTGTGAATTGGCCTCCAAGATCTTGTGATTTAACACTGCTAGACTACTTTCTGTGGGGCTATGTAGTCATTGGTCTATGCGGTAAAGCCACAAACGCTTGACCATTTGGAAGACAACATTCGCCGTGTTATTGCCGATATACGTCCACAAATGTTGGAAAAAGTCATCGAAAATTGGACGTCCAGATTGGACTACATCCGCGCCAGCCGTGGCGGTCATATGCCAGAAATCATATTTAAAATGTAATGCCACAAGATTATCTTTCGGATAAATAAAATTCATGTCAATCGAATAATCGATCGTTGTTTTATTGCAACTTAAAGTTCTATACCTCTATAAAAAACAAACTATACTAATACTGTATACATCATAAAGATTATTAAAAACTATACATACATATTTATATATGTTTATACATACAAACTAAGAATTTGTTGTTTTGTTATTAACAGAAAAACTTTACAATTTCTCACAACCCTTATTTGGGCAATTCACACAAGCCCTTGTATCGTTGTATTGAGTGTATTGTTGGACGAATATACAACAGTGTATGCTTGTTGTTGATAATTTCCATATAAAAATCCGATACACTTATACACATTCTTTTCATATGTTTTTTGAAGGTTGTACTGGTTTCGTGCTATCAGTTTATTTAAATGCCAGTAATCAACAGCTGATATTTCAAAATTATATTATTCGCAGAGATAATTAATTAATTAACTTTTTACCGTAATATTTTTCATTTTATTACATGAAAATCAAATTATGAATATGTACTGGTCTTCTTCTTTTTATCGTTTTTTGACGTTTGAAATACGAAATACACAATACAGCATAGCATTGAGCGTTCACAAATAAAAAGTGTATTCAATACAACATACACGATACAAAGTCGTGTGAATTAATTGGCCAATGTAATCTTATATGATTACAAACAAATTTGTTTGTGAGTTGTAAATACTATAACTCAAGACAATTAAAATTGTGCCGTTAAAATGTGCATAAAGCTACATGTTCAAAACTGTTTATTTTCAAGAATGACAGCAAATATAAAATTGAAACATTTGCTATATGTATACAGTGAATACTTCTATAAGATTTGAAGAAGGTAAAATTGTTTTTAAAGTTCAATGTGCGCTTATAGTACATTAAAAAATTCAGAATGGTAATTCAGAAACTTCTTCTAAACGAATTTCCATAGAAAAAGGCCAACTTTTCTAAGATTTCTGTCATAATAATCCATCTTTATGCAAAAAGCCTGTGATTGGCATTTACTTATTAGTTACTATGTGCTGTCAAATTTTTGTTTTCCGAAATACCCCATAAATGTTTTAATATTGGACTCAAATTAATAGCGCTCTTTTTAAATGTTCTTTAAATTATTCAAATAATGAAATTTCTCCACCATTATTTTCAAAAACATAAGTTATGTAGCACTCGCAGTGTCCATTAAAAAATGTCATTATAAATTTTAACAATCAATTCTTTTACGTCAATACGAATTTATTTGACATTTTTATTATACGCACTCACTTTGACGTTAAATTTTATGTTTTACCTTTCCGAATAAGTAGTGGTGGATTATACACATCGATGTTTCGATAACACTCGATGAAACTTATCGAAACAATTTGATATTTGTTGTTATTGATCTTAGAATAGCGATTGATTCAAGCCAGCATGTAGACTCCATGATGAGGAGAACGAGAGAGAAGGGAACACCTGAGCAATAGACATGGAGTTTCAAGATAACTTGAAATTGGCTTGTCAGGCCAATAGAATTCGAATAATACAACGTATTTGTCACTTTAGATAATATCTAGAGAACTAGTCTCTAATTCCCTATTAAAGAATTTAATAAGACTGTACCATTTTAATAAATGGCAGTAACATTGAAGAGTAAACAGCTCAAATGTAATTAGTATACAAGTGATCATTGAGTTTATACCAGATTAGGATATGGATGGACAAAATTGAATTCGTTTATGACCATAAAAAATTAGAAAAAGAAAAGAATTAAATATATTGTACATCGACAAAGCTTGAGTTTAATATTTAAAAATTATTTTTAGATTTATAAAGGGAAGGCGAAAGTTTTTTTTATTAATTTTTTTTTTTATTATCTTTAATGTTTGTTTTTTCTATCGACTTAAAAACTTAATTTCATATTTATAATACAATGTTGGCGATTTAATCACAAAATATTAATGGACCGATAATGGATGGCAATCCAAAACTTGTACATACTTGCTAAAGCAAAATTAAAGTCAAAATTGAATCAATTTAAACAAAAAAGAATACAAGTGACAACTGAACCAAACGTATTGTATTCCTCAAATTTATTTAAAATCGTTTTTAAATCGCTTATAATTTGCAATCAAACGACCTTTAATAGAAATATATATAAAAGACCTTGACTCTTCAACAATTAATTTTTAAGAATGTTGACGTGCATGGTTATTTAATTTATTTATCAAATTTTAAAAAATAAACAGTTTAAATGTATGTACATGCGGTCCATAATTTATAAATGGGCACCATCCTCTTGTAACTACATATTCCCACAGTTAATAATTGATACAAAAAAGTCACTACGTCACGAAATTGCAATCCTTTTTCAGCAGGCGTGTATCCAGTTACGTTTCGAAACTGTAAGAGTAAGTGTATATGTTAACGGCCATTTTGTTCATTTACGTACATAGATGTGTCAATACTACTGATGTGAGTTTAAATTCAATTTTGAACCATCCGCACCTTGTAAGATCTTTAAGATATTCTTACTGGCTGTTATCAGACATGGCCTGGTACCTTAGTCAGCCTCCGATTGAAAACTTGTTGATTTTGAGTGGTTTTTCTTTGCAGTATTTGTGGTACAATACTATCAGCTACGTGAAAATCTTCTTCTATACTTTTTATCGTTATTAAAAAAGTTATTTTTAAAAATATTCGGAAGTTGTTCTTAGTTCTTAGTTCTAAGATATCATTCTTATTGATTGTATTAATTACAAATGATTTTGAGTTGAACTGACGTTGGATCTTTATAATCCTTTTGCAAGTAAGATTTTCTTTGTGTATTTTTTTATGATTTTTATTTTTAACACAAAAGAACAATAACAATACGATAATACATCTAACCTATGCTGTTTTATTATGTTTTAAGTTACCGCCGATATTGGTCATTTTAATTTTAAATATTTGTGACTATGTGTTGTTGAATAGACTTGAGATTGAATTATTGAAATTTCATTTTAGTCGTAACAATTTGTTTTGGTTTCAAACTGCTTTAATTGGTAATTGAAGCGTATGATTATGCACGAATGTATTTACATATATCTTTGAGAATATTGTAAAATAATTAGCATTCTACTATTATTTGTATGTTTTATTCAAGTATTGATATTATTATTTTCAAATTTGATCAAACAGGCCTTAAAGTAGCAAAAAACTTTATCCTTTATACTTAAGTCGAAAGAAATGAATAATTACATGTGTTTTTAATAATAAAAAAAGAAGTATTTGTGATATTTAAAAACAGTTAAAATTGTTTTTATTTATTTTTTCTTGTTATACTTATTGAGATAAAATATTATTCTTTTTTTTTTTTTGAAAATTAAAATTTCAATTTAATGTTTTATTTAATATATGTATGTATTATACGAATAGAATACTGTTTCATAAAATATGTACGTATATTGCTGTATTTATTTAATAAACATAAACAGTTTTATTATATCTAGATATAAATATTGTGTATTAGTTTTGTTTTTTTTTTTTTTTTGTTTTGTTTTATTTCTTATTTATAACAAATAATTTATTATTATGTATTTTGTTTTATTGTTTCTACTTTGTATGTTTTAAAAATAATGTAAAAAACGAACGTAAAGAATTTATAATCTAAAGCATTCTCTCTTGAAATTTTTACATTTTTGTTCTGTTTGTTTAATTGTTTTTCTTCGCAAAAGTACAAATTGTTACAAATCGAAACAAAAATTGAAAAATCGTCACCATCTCCCAATAATAGTTACACAAATTCTACAAATGTAAGTTAAAATATTAAAGGTCTAATGGTATTAGTATGTTAACTATTACATACGTAATGACATATTTTAAAGACTCATTTCTATTCATTTATTATACAAATTTTAATTTTTTAAAGTACGTTACGTCCACAGAAAATCAGACACTGAAAATATTCATAATAATGCTGTGTAAAATTAATTTTTTTTTCTTTTAAATCACATATAAAAAAGAAAGCTAAAAGAGCATTTAATTCAATTAAATTATTATTTGTATATTAAATTAATAATATGAAACAAAAAATTTATGAACGAGATATGTACGTACATACCAGAGATCAGCAATGAGTATTCAAAAAGATGAATAGATTCGAATCATACTCATAATTTCTGATACTTATACGCATTCATACTTACTTCAAAGTTTGAAGTACTCATCGTACACGTACTTAACAATACGTATGATGTTGTTGACTTTAATTTTTCTTTACTCAACATTTCCAAGAATCACAAAATAAGTATTATTCGCATACGAACACTACAATACTCACTAGAAGGTTGTGTGTTTGCTTTGCTCGCTGTATTTGTCTTTTTCTTTCTTCTTTTTTTGTAAATGCAACAACAACTAAGACTTTAAATTTTAATGAATGATTCGAATCACTCGAATCATTTATGAGTATTATAAATATTTGTCTAAATTTATGAATCTGAATGAGTAGGCGTATGAATCAAACATATTTTGAATGTAATGAGTTTGATTTAAACATTGTACTCATACTCATTGCAAACTGTACTTATAAATCAATGTTGTAGTGAGTACGAAAGAATCAGAATCAGAGTTGAACTCAATCATACTCAAAATTTCGTAAATACTTATGAGTAGCGAAAAAACGATTCATTGCTGATTTCTGGTGCATACATACATATATAAACCACACCAAAACATAACAGATTCCTACTTCTTTCGTTTGTGAAGTTGAAGTAGTTTTGATTGTAAGCAAACATATCTCGTGTGATTTTATTATTCTTTGCAATTATTTTATGAATTAATAAATTATATTAACTACAATTGATTAAGGAACTTAATTTTATATTTGCATTATGTTTGAAAATAAGGTGAAAACATTTCATTTCATTGAATCCATTAAACTTCTTTATTTTAAATGTTTTTCGGAAAAAAAAGAAAGAAAAATTTTTTCGTTTAAATTGATCGATTATATTTCAGGATTTACAATTTTGTTCAAGTGAACTTAGAATTTTACGGATGAACTTTAAATATTCAATGTAATTTAAATAATATTTCAATCACATTTTTGGAAAGAAAATATTCCACATGAAATAAAGAATATGAATTCAGCTAAAGATTCAAAGGCGATAGTGTCTAATAAAATTTTATGAAATAAATAGGCATGTAGACCAAATTTTAATTAAAAAAGAAAATTAATCTTTACGATAAGTTCCAATAAAAATAAAAGAAAGGCATACATTAACTAGGTTAGATGCATTTATACCAGCGATTTTCATTTGCCAGAACAATAATCAAACTTTTCTAAATTATTTTGGTTTGTGTTCTTCCATACACAGGTCTACCAAAAGTTATTCACAGGCTTCATTATAAACTGAATTTCAATTTCAATTCAATCGATAAATAAGTTACAAAATCTGTCGCATTTTTTCTCTAAATAATGATGATTTTTGTTAATCCAAATACATTCTAATCAATTTTCTACTATTGCCCAACCAAAATATTTTCATACATTTTTACAATTTAGTTTGGTTTAGCATTTGATTATAATATTATATAATTATTTGGTTTTTTTCTGTTGTTTTTGTAATTTAATATAAAGTTAAAATTTATTTTAAATTTAAATGATTTATTTTGTTTTAAATTGATTTATTGTGAGATACCGCATTGAAACCTTTGCAGGCACTATTGGCGGATACATATTCACTGCGTGATACCAAAGTTCATGAAAACGGAAAAGTGAGTAAATATTTTTTGAGATTCTGAAAAGAAAAACAAATTTTCGTATATGTACGTACATAATCAAACTAAAAAGATACTAAGATATACTGATTCAACCTTAATTTATATTGTATAAATTTTTGTTTTGTTTTTTATTTCTCATTTTATTGGCAATTTCAAAAAAGTTTTCATGAATTAGTTAAAAATCAAATTTTGAAGTGAAAACTACAAAGATCCATACATATATATTTCTATTTACAAAATCCAAGTTTAACTTTGTTGAGCACACAATTACACCTGTTTTCAAAACATAAATACTCGTACTCTCGTTGTATATCTATCTCTCTTTCTCTCTCTATATATATATCCATATCGTATACATCTATATGTACCTCTGTCTGTAGAATTCTGTAGATCAATTGAACTAAATGAGCAGAAAGCATCAAATGCAATTGAATCTGGTAGAAAATAGTTCCAACACGAAAATCACCACAACCACAAATAGTATATAAATTTTAGGTTCAAATTCACCTCAGTTATTACAATATATTCGAGATTTTTATCATTTACAAAGAGAAGATAGATTTATTGTCTTTAAGAATTTATAAATTAATTTTTTTTTTGGTTTTTGTTTTTAAATAAAACTTATTTATTACAATTTATTTTGAATTTTCATTCACCTACTCGTGGTAGAAGTTACCCGAAATTAATTATCGTACATTAAAAGAATTCATTTATATCCTTTAAGATAATAATACTCCTTTATTGAATGTTTTTATTGATTATTTACTTTTGTATGCATTTGTATCCACCAATGACTAATTTCAGGTTAATATCACTGCCGGAGCGGAAGAACCACCCTCCAAAGTTAGTTTCCGATAAATAAACTCCTACTGAATATGTACATACGCTTGATTTACTATTTTCTGAAATTCTTATATTTCCTATTTCTCTTGTTGCATCTTTATCGATTTCGAAAACATTCAGAATTTCAGCTGGCGCCATGAAAATACGCTTCCATTTTTTATTTTTGTAGTTTTTAGACAATTTCCTTTACTTTAAATTTTTTTTTTGTTGCTTTTCATTGTGCTATGCAAGTTTTTTTTAATGTTGGAATGTTCAATATCATTATAAATATGGAAACGGTTAAAAAAAATTCTGTACGCATTCACTGTTATTAAGTTCTAACGTTAACAGTGACTACGATAGATTTAGAATCTATCAGTCTTAATGCTGAAGTTCTTCGGATATAATTTTCCATGTCTAAATTTACTCCTCCAAATATTATTATTTTCATTTTGACTTTTCATTTAAATTCCAAATAATGTACTTACATGCAGTAGCGAGCATAAGTGAATACATAATGTTGACTTATTGAGTTAATATTTAATATATGGATTGTTTTTATTTTAATAAATAATGTATAAATATAAAATTCATATTTTTAAATGTTATGTATCCATTTAGCTCGCCAGTATAAGTAGAATACAATAATAATCTAAAATTGATTAATTCTAGGAAATTATTGATTACAATTAATTTATACAAAAAGGATATGTACTCTTCAATTACGTTGTCGTATCAAAGTGATTATCCCGTGTTAAATTAAAATCACTTTTAAAGCGTCGCTTTAGTTATAGTGAAATTAAAAAAAAAATTTAAAAATGCAGAACATTCAAGTTCTACATTTATCCTACAATATTTTCTTGGGATAACATACAAGTTCTGTATTTATTTAGAAAACTATCTTCTGATTGAATGTTTAAAAATAATTGTAGTATTTCAAATTTTTTAAATTAAAATTAAATGTACAAAATTTGGTATTAATCCAGTCGCGTTGGGTGTTCCCAAACAAATATGCCAACATTTGTTTTTTTACACATTTTTGGAAAAGTCGTTAACATGAAAAAAGGTAAAGTTGTCCACATTGAATTGATTAAACAGAGACTTTTTATCGCCATGCGACATATGAATTCAGGGTAGATTTCAACTTTGATCCCGTGCTAGAAACGTCTTTTGTACCAGGGATGGCATTACGAATTTTAAAATTGTACAAATTAGTTTCAAAAAAATTTACTTACAGTACTTTTCGAGTTGGAATATTTACCAAAAATGGTACAGTTGTAGCTAGTTTGCCATCTCTGATTTGTACACATTGAATTATAATGATGATATGCTATTATAATCAATTAATTTGTTTATACATATATCGTATATATTTGCGCACGTTTTAACATCAATGACTTGAGCACATATTCATTTCCATTTCACTGCTACTGGATAGTTTTTACACGTTCGATCACATATGTAATTGCCTAAATCTTCTTACTCTCTATCGACTTACCATTAATCGGTAATACATACGAATGTCTTTGAAATTATTTTCATTTAAATTAGTTTTCCACTAAAAATAGTAAATTGCTAGCAATAATATCTTTGAAAATTTAACACTCACATGAGTTGCATTTCTTTCCACATACATATCAACGGTTCTCTTAATATGTATTTGAATATTTTAATTAATTAGTTCTTATTGTTAAATTATCCCCTTCTTTATTTTAATAAATTTAATATTTTATTCACACTCACATGCTGCAGAAGCAAATAAACCTTTTAATTTAGATTCACAGGAATGCTCGAACATAAAAAAAATGTATTAAACATTTCAATTAATAAATATGATTAATTTTATTATCGTAAATATGAAAGAAAAAAAACGTTTATCATTTGTATTTAATATAGCAATTGCAAAATCAATCATAATTTCATTTATTAACTCTTTAAATCATTATCTGTATTGACAATATTTATTTATGGGACAATGGTTATATATACATACATACATATATAATATATATTCTTTATTATTGTTTTCTTCTAATATTGTAGATGTCATTTATCTATGTAAATAGTTGTATATTCTATACGTCTTGTAAATAATTAAAAGTTCAGTTTATTTAATTTGTCTGTAGTTGAAGCAGTAATAATCACACATTGAATGTGATAATCTATGAAACTACAACGATACTAATGCCAGTTTTATAATATTTTTTGATCTTTTGTTTTTTTCTGCTATTTGCGTATTGGGAATCAACACATATATACGCTATTAGGTTTCTCTAACGGACTCAGATCCATCACAGTTTCGAGAATTTTTCCACACAACAGACTACGAAGTGAAACAACATCAACCCCTCAGACTAAAAAAGAAAGTGTATGAATTTTATACAGCGCCAATAACAAAATTTTGGGCCGATTCGGTAAGTGTATCAAATTAAACCTAAAAAATGTATTTATTTTATTTAATATTACAATACAATACAATTGGAAATTATATTATAATTCTACGATCAGAATACCGTATAGACCATATGCTCGGTTTAGGGTACTACTCCAGAGTAGGAATCGAACCCAAGACGCTCACACTAATACACTTGACCACCACCCATTAGAGTACTCACAAATATGTATGCTCATACTCACAAATATGTCTTTATTAAAATTTTCAAATATAATATATGTCGGCTTATTATTAAGGCCCGAGTTCAAACCCCAGGTCAGACACCAAAACGAAATATGAAAAAATATATATTCCTTTGGCGACTTCCTCTCAGCAGATTTCTGGCAAAAACTCTAGGAGTAAATAAAATTGCCATGAAAAGTTTCTCAAAATCTGTCGTTCGGAGTCGACCTTAAACTGTAGGTCCCGCCACTCACGCATAAAATTAACGCACACAACATGAGTGGTGTGAGAAGCTATGCCGTAATCCTGATTGAAGGATTGTAATGGCCAATTACGTATGTAGTTATAATAGTTTCTAATTATTATTAAGAATATACATACATATATGGTGTTTTTTAAGAGCTGGAAAACTTAAATAAAAATACAAGGCAGACATTTTTGGCGGATGATCGAATCGCTACTAGTTAACTGATCAATTCGATCACTCCAACTTTTGACTACTTTTTCCAATAAATATGGTCGCACGACTTCAATGGTGTTTTGAATATTAGTTTCAAATGCGCCATCGAAGCGTTAAATCATACGAACGATGGGACCAGTGTACAGAACCTATTCTGGAAAGAAAGTTGGGTTAAATTAATTTTGTAATTAAAATCATCAGTATGACTCGATAGCAATCGCCTTTTTCCGTAATGGAAACTTCCTGTGTATTTCCAACGGAAATTTCGTCGTCAACACGCGAACCGCACCAAACAGTAAATTTTAAAGGTTGTATTAGAGATTCGTTAACGGCTGGAAAATTGTCTTTTTTCCAAATATTAGTATATTGCTTACTGATTGTCTTTTAACCAGAGATGAGTTTTATCATTAAACACAATTTCTTGATAAAAAAAAAATACTCATCTACGGTCAGTTTCACATAAGTCCAATCAGCCAAAGCCCGATGCAACCGATTGTCATTTGGCTGCAATTCTTGTACCAGCTGTAATTTTATAGACACGTAAGTAAGGATCCTGAGTAAAATTTTCCACATAGTCAAAGGACGAAGGCTAATAATCGAAATTCCCTTCGGTATTCCGTAGTGTTGTTCATGGTTTTACAGCAAGGATAGTATAAAGAATGGGGATTCCTCGCTCGATAGGTCGATTACGTTGACCGTAAAATAAGACCACATTTGCCGGAGAAAACTTTTTTACAATGTTAGAGATAAACGTATGCAATAAGGACATGAAATGAGCCCGAATACTTATTTTAAAATTGAAACTAATAATCTTGTGAAATTACTTAAGAGTCATACAATTTACTTATGCGTTCTTGCATAGGAACTCCACTACTGTTCACTTGTTATCAGTTTAGAGAGATGAAGTTAAGTTTTTAGCTTAAGGTATAAGTTTTATGTGGTTAGATTATCCAAAAAACAAATTTAAATCTTCCAATAAACTCCATTTATTTTTAATTTTCTTCTAATTTATATCCAGTTCTCTAAGTGATAACACTATTTTAATTTTTTTTAAGTGTAAAATTCATGGACTGAACTTTCGTTATTTTGAGTAAGTGTCTGCACACGCCAAATTTTTCAAAGACTCTAAAACACTAGCGCAATAGGGATATTTCAACATATTATAAAATAAATTCTTTATATTCTTCTATACTACTTGCAACAAATTTTAATTTAGATTCTGCCCATGCTATCAGGCATAATGCAATAATATTATGAAACTTAAAGACTTGGTTTTTTATTTACAAATATTTTCGATTCTGATCGTCAGTAATAGGCTCGGGCGAAGAGTAATAAGAAATGTATTACAATATGTAGTGGTGTGAAAGCTTGCTTAATTCATTCGATTCATTTGTAAACTCTTTGGATTAATA
This sequence comes from Sarcophaga rosellei, assembly GCA_930367235.1. Classification (NCBI taxonomy): domain Eukaryota; kingdom Metazoa; phylum Arthropoda; class Insecta; order Diptera; family Sarcophagidae; genus Sarcophaga; species Sarcophaga rosellei. The sequence continues at coordinate 47,589,777 of OV884021.1, read as the reverse complement.
ATCGAATCGAATATCACTACCATATACAAATCAAGTCCCATATATAATCAATTCAATCCAATGTCATGTTTACCATAAATATATATAAAGTTATAATTCAATACGATTTAAAAAAAATGTAATCTTATTTTACTAGATGGCCTACATGTTTTTTCTTGTGATGTTTACGTTTACGGTTCTGGTTAAGATGGAGCAGAAGCCACGTTGGCAGGAAATGTATTCAATAGCTTATATTGCAACACTAGGATTTGAAAAAATCCGCGAAATTATTTCCTCTGAACCAGTGGCTATTACGTAAGTTACACTTGCATTAAAAAAATTAAATATTAATTTGTGTTTGGTTTGGCTTCTCTTTATTTATTCTTCGTATCAGTCATAAATTCTCGGTTTGGGCTTGGAACATGTGGAATCCTTGTGATGGAGCTGCAATTATATTATTTTTTATAGGACTGTCCTTACGTTTTCGTCCTAATACTATGGATATTGGAAGAGTTATTTATTGTGTAGACAGCATCTATTGGTACTTAAGGATACTGAATATCTTGGGTGTTAATAAATACTTGGGTATGTTAAACTTATTGTTATCTTCTTTGATCTAAGAATACATATATTTTTATATTAAAATTATAGGTCCCCTTGTAACAATGATGGGAAAAATGGTTAAAAATATGATTTATTTTGTGGTTCTCTTGGCTGTGGTATTGATGAGTTTTGGTGTTAGTCGCCAAGCAATATTATTTCCGAATATGGAGCCCACCTGGCGTCTAATACGTGAGGTAAGTTAAAAAACTCGTTTGTTTCGTTGAATCTAAATCTTAATTATTGTCAATAATATTTCCATGTGTGCGTGTGTGTATATAAAACAAATGTGTAATAAACATTAACAAATTCTAAATGAAATATTTTTCTTTCTAAAACTTAAATATGAATAAATCCAAAAGTTTTCATTTGATTTCATATTTTGGCACAAATATTCTATAAATTATTTGATTCCATTTGGAATTAATCTGTAATATAATGTATTTAAGGTGTACATACATACATATATGATGAAACGAACAAATGTTATAAACTTTAAATATAGTCATTGTACATACATAATCATTCCATCATATTCTGATGGAACAATTAAATCCATATTTCAACCTATAAATTCCAATTAGAATATTTCTTCATTGTTTTGACAAATATATACATACTATGTACCACATTAGTTTTAAGAAAAACAATTACAACAGAAAGAAAATGTTTTCCGTCTTTTACCAGCATAAAATTGATATTTATTTTATATCGCAAAAGGTCTTATTTATGGTGATATACTACTTATCTTTCAATTTAAATATTGTTACAATTACAGTTTACTTTTCAAGATGTAAACGATTTAGGGCCGTTATTACCACTTGCCGTTAAACTTAGGTTTAGTTAGAGGTACCTTTAGCTAAACGGAACTGTAAAGTTACCTTAGCAATGTTAGCCGGAGCAATGCCGATAAAACTGCTCGAATAAACAAGTTTTTTCTAACGCCGTGGCAACGACGGGATTGGGTTTTTTGTTGTATATGCTCATTTTGTTGCCATATTCAAAATAATATATAATAAGGCAAGTTCCAACATAAACTTAATTTTAAAATTTACCGGCAGGATAATCCTCTCTTTAGCTTAACGCTCACTTCTATCTTATTGGGTACTCAATGGGTACTACCTTTAGTTAACGGCAAGTTGGTAATAATAGCCCTTATTATTTATATTTAATGAAGCATTTTTATTCTTAGTTTGATTCTTTATTACGCCACAGTTAATTTATGGGTTGTTTTGTGAATATTACTACTTCAAATGTAGAATAAGTACCGATAATATTGTAAACCTTATTTGTTTTCGGATTGCAAAATTTTTAGTTTTTACCTGATTAAAATAAAAAATAATCACATATGAGCCGTTCAGTGCACAAAGTGATTAACTCCACTTTTTGAAAAATCTTAAATTTAAGTGTCAAAATACTTGGGATAGCCATAAAAATATATATGTAATATAAGAAGATATTTATAATAAATTTCCTGAACAGTAAAGATTAACACCATTAAACGACAAATTTTTTTTGGGCCATTGCATAATAAGTAAATTATTTCAGAAGACATTTTGATTAACTCCATACTTTTATGTAAATCGTTTAACCCTCACACTTGCAAATAAAAATTCTATTCTATTTTATCGGCAAAAATTGAAAATGAAACCCACTTAAAAGAGGCAGAACGGGCTCGCAGTCAAATGGCTGCCGATCGAATGGCGGCATCAGAAAAAGTTCTCGTATTTTCTTTCGACTTAGAAAAAGCTTTAGCCTTTCCTAAACTGACCATATCTTTCGTTTATTATAAGCGAAATTTATATGTTTATAATTTCGGATGTCACAGCTATTTACCTAATGACTCAGATTTTGCCATTATTGAGTCACATGAAAAAAAAAATTCAAAACACTTATTCACCAAATGATTGGTACAATATATAGTAATCAAAACGTGCGAAAACAAAGCACCATTTAATCTAATCCAAATGACCCACCAAGATTTTTTTTCAACATAACCTTTAAACTCCATCAATCATTAATGTAAAAGCAACCGTTACAGGGTTTACAGTAGATTGGCTTAAAATACGCTGCATAAAGTTAGAAAGGTCAAAACCCCATCTCATACAATTCAAATATGACTAGAATGTAGATTTAGAATTTAACGAAATTAATATAAGGAAATCTGTAGCAGGTAGGCCACAAAGTGTGAAAAATTTAGAGCAGCCTGTGACAAGGGAAAAAAGGAGAGACATGATGGATTTGCTTAAATTCATTTTCATAACCATAATTACTTTAAAAACTTGAGAACAAATCGAAATGACAATTCCTTACATACATCTGACGAAGAAGACATTATTTATACTGCTGATAAATTAATCACAAATAATATATTGTTACGAAAATGGAAATGGTGTTATTAAAATAATAAACAAAAGCTCCAAAAACAAAACAACGGACTTGATCATGTATAAAGTGATAAACAAAACCTCCAAAAACAACATAAGGCAGTTGTTTACATGATCAACAAAGAAGTAAACATATAGCAACAAAAACAATGGGCTTGATCGCGTGATCAAAGAACAAACGAGAATATAACAACAACATCAGTAAACAAGGGGACAAAGTAAACAAGCAGCAATAACATCAGGTATAAGAAGAGAAAAGGGACGAAGTAAACAAACAACAACAACGCTACAAGGATAGATGTAAACAAGATCCACTAACAACAATAAGGGAAGCGAGTTGTTTACATTTTTAGATTGTTCCCGAAGGCAGTCATTCTCTGCCAAGGGCATGCAATAGACTGATGATCCAGCGATATAAAAGGCAAGACAAAACGAGCAACGATGAGTGAGTGATACTTCAGTCAGTCTTGTGAGAAGACACGGTTGCGTTCGAAGTAAGCAGTTGTTAGTGTTTACGCGAGCAGAAAGTTTGTTGCTTACAAAAAGGGTTGTAAGCAGAAGAGTGATAATTCAATCAAACACGTTGCGTTGCGTGTGAAGAGAATCGAAGTTCGAAGTGCTAACGAACGAGTGTACCAAGGAGAACAACAAAGGGAATTGTTGTTGTGTACGAGAAGAATAACAATTAAAGGAAATTGTTATTGTGTACAAGAAGAATAACAATTTAAAGGAAATTGTTATTGTGTGAATAAATTTCAACACAGGGTGCACACAGATTTGTGCAGACAATAAAGAATTGATTTTGAAATTAAACACTAATTTACTTTTATTTCATTTGCAATCCACGAACTCATATTTTTAACGTTTTTAAAGGGTAAAAACGTAACAATTGGTGTCAGAAGTGGGATTGCAAAATCCAAAAATAAAAGTAAAAGTAATAAAGAGAAATCACAACCAAAATGAAGCTCTCCGATCTGAAAGTGGAACGGCTTAAACGTGAGTTGGATAAACTCAAGCTGCCAACAACGGGCACTAAAAATGAACTACAAAGGCGGTTAAGGGAACAACTGCAGTTTGAGGGTATCGACATCGATTTCTATGAGTTCGAGGATGACGAGGAACGAGAGCTCAAGGCACCTGCATCCCCTAGCTGTATCGACATAAATTCGTTGCTAGCATCCATGATGGAAAAAATGGAACTAGCAAATCAAAAAATGCTAGAAGCTACTAGAGCCGAAAATCTAAAACTTCTGGCTGAGTTTCGAAAAGAGAGTGAACAACGGATGGAAAAAATGCAAGCAACATCTAGAGTCGAAACCCAGAAACTTCTGGCCGAAGTTCAAGCAACATCTGGAAAGCTGGATGACATACTCGAGTCATTCAGCAAAAGGGTAACTAGTGACGAAGGAAAGGTGGCAAGCTTAGAAAAGATAGAAGACACGACAGGAATCAATTTAGAAAAGTCCGGCGAGGGAAAACTCATTAGGGAGGAGGAGAAGATCAACAACCTCCAGAGCCAGCGACAGGAACCAGTGCGAATCTCATCAGAAGTAGCCAGCAGTAACGGATGGGACGACGAAGAGAAGGCTTTGGAGCCAAACTTGGCGTTAAAAGGTCCCGCAGCCGAGATTCGAGAAAACATGCCAGACAGCTGCAGAAACAACTACAACGACATAATGGTGACGCTACAGCGTAGGCTTGGCAACGAACACAAGCGCGAACGGTACAGTATGGAGTTAAGGTGCTGTGCGCAAAAGGCTAATGAGCCGCTTCCAGCCTCTGCAGTGGATGTCGGGAGGTTAGTGCAGCTCACATACCCGGGAGAAATCCATCCCCTGGTAGTAGATTTTAAAACCGAGGCCCTGGTAAATGGTATACGCTACCCTGACGTCAAACTAGCGGTATGTTCTACACAAAAGACGACCTTTGCAGTAGCCCAGGAGACCGCTCAAACGATTTCTAGACCAGAAGTAAGCGGTGTGCGAAGAATGGAAGTCGTGGGGGAAAAAGGATGCCTTGTGAGGAAATTTAAGATGTCGTTAAAGCAAGTCTTTGAAGAAACCGGACGAAAGGCCAAGCTTAGATGTTGCAGCGGTGGAAATGGTGGTCATCTTCCTAGAAAACTGGAAAGGGCCACGAGGAAAGTCAAGATCCGTCTCATCAAGGGAATAACACACCGGCGAGTTACCAGCACTACACCAGAGTCCCCGTTACAGTAAGGAAAAATAAAGCGAGCTATCACTGAGGAGGAAGTGCTGGCTCCCACAAACGAGGTCCCCACAAGTCCGAGTAAAAAGACCCGAACGACGCCGCTTCACCCACAGACAGAATGATAGAACGGTTTAATCAAGCCCTGGAAAGATACTGGCGGAAAGTAGTGAGCGAGCAGCAGAAGGATTGGGAAGAACATATTCCGAGGCTATTACTGACGTATCGAGCTGCGATATATGGTGCAAAGTCTGAACCACCTGCCAAGGCTATTTATAGGAGAAGAGATAATGAGCCTATTCGGGACGAACAGGCTTAAGTGGGCGGCAGTGTTACGAAAATGGAAATGGTGTTATTAAAATAATAAACAAAAGCTCCAAAAACAAAACAACGGACTTGATCATGTATAAAGTGATAAACAAAACCTCCAAAAACAACATAAGGCAGTTGTTTACATGATCAACAAAGAAGTAAACATATAGCAACAAAAACAATGGGCTTGATCGCGTGATCAAAGAACAAACGAGAATATAACAACAACATCAGTAAACAAGGGGACAAAGTAAACAAGCAGCAATAACATCAGGTATAAGAAGAGAAAAGGGACGAAGTAAACAAACAACAACAACGCTACAAGGATAGATGTAAACAAGATCCACTAACAACAATAAGGGAAGCGAGTTGTTTACATTTTTAGATTGTTCCCGAAGGCAGTCATTCTCTGCCAAGGGCATGCAATAGACTGATGATCCAGCGATATAAAAGGCAAGACAAAACGAGCAACGATGAGTGAGTGATACTTCAGTCAGTCTTGTGAGAAGACACGGTTGCGTTCGAAGTAAGCAGTTGTTAGTGTTTACGCGAGCAGAAAGTTTGTTGCTTACAAAAAGGGTTGTAAGCAGAAGAGTGATAATTCAATCAAACACGTTGCGTTGCGTGTGAAGAGAATCGAAGTTCGAAGTGCTAACGAACGAGTGTACCAAGGAGAACAACAAAGGGAATTGTTGTTGTGTACGAGAAGAATAACAATTAAAGGAAATTGTTATTGTGTACAAGAAGAATAACAATTTAAAGGAAATTGTTATTGTGTGAATAAATTTCAACACAGGGTGCACACAGATTTGTGCAGACAATAAAGAATTGATTTTGAAATTAAACACTAATTTACTTTTATTTCATTTGCAATCCACGAACTCATATTTTTAACGTTTTTAAAGGGTAAAAACGTAACAATATTATAACAGCACTGTAAACACTCATTTTTATAGAAAATTTTATTTTAGCTATTCTTTCTTATTAATTTTATGTACCATTAGATGAAAGCTATACATATATGTATTTATGTATTCTACAATATATATTTGAATTATACAGGGGTGTCATAGAATCCAAGTCGGTTTTGCCTTTTGTCGTTTTTGAAAACCAATATTGGATTCATTTGGTGTCACAAAACCAAGTCGGTTTTGTTTTTTTCGAATTGAAGTAAAACCGATGTTCGAGACAGCTGTTGTTTACATTTGTGTATTTATTTCCAATTTCTATAATTTTTTTTTTGTCAAAATATATATTTATTTATTTATTTAAAATGCGTATTTTAAAAAATAACTTTGTAAAATACAATTCCAAAATAGTGTGGACTACATGGTCATTACACTGTATGTGTTGAATCTAGATTTCATGTAAAACATTTGCAGATTGAAGAATATTTTTAATTTTTCTTGCTGAGTTTATGTTGCTGCAATTTAGGATTTCTTTTAGTGGTTCGTTTGTTGAGCTTATCGGGCAATCTTTAAAGACTTATGGTTAGTTCTTGTTGTTCCCACTCTTGTTCTGGCTACTATAATACAGTGTTTCCTGGATAGAAGTAAAGCTGCTTTGCAGATTTATAGCATATTGCCGGTTGAACAAAAACGCTTTTTGTATGATCATAGACACAGTAAAAGAACACCTTTCCCATTCTAAGATCGCACCATTGCTACAACTTGCAGCTACGTTGCGATTTTTAGCTGAAGGGTCACACCAAGTATCTTTTGGAAATGACTCTAGCATATCGCTGGGTAGAAGCACAGTTTCTACAATTTTAGACAATGTTCTCAATGCTATGGAGCGGTTCATTTGCCGTCAATGGGTGCAACTAGAAATGAACTCTAACGATAAGCAAAGAGCAAGGGGCTATTTCTTTAATACATTTAAAATCCCTTCAATAATTGGTTGCATAGACGGGACTCATATAAAGATAATAAAGCCTAGCTTTAACGAGTATTTGTACTTTAATCAAAAAAGAATATGAATAGGAGGGTTGAATATGGAATATGTTGAGTGCTTAATGAGCACGTTACACTACCATCCAGAAGAGGCAGTAGAATTATAAACTCCTGCTGCACTCTGCATAACATTTGCAGGAGCTATAATGTGCAAACCAGTGAGGATGAGCTGACTTTATTCACCTGAAAGTGAAGACAATGCTATTTTGTCATCAAGCACGACTCTGCAAAGTGAAGGTCAGAGAATCAGAGACGAAATAGCCACAACCTTGTAAAAGATTGGTAAAATAAAAGCTATTTATAAAGTAAAATTAAAGTTGTTTTTATTTCATATAACAAACAGACAGCTGTTAACTGCTTGGTTTATTTCCAATAACAAAACCGATAACAAGACATTCTGTGACACCTAAAACCGATACTTATTCAAGTTCGAAAACAAAACCGATACTCTTGGATTGTATGACACCAAATTGATTTTTGTGTCGTTTTCAAATCCAATTCCGACATTATTGGATTCTATGACACCCCTGATATTGTAAAGGGAATTTTAAAAAACAATTTACATTATTTCATCGCATTTCTCAACTTTTTGTTTTATGGAGCTAATCGATTCGTGCACAGAGCGGCTCATATATGCCACTTTCGTTACACTCACATTTTCAGAGATATTTTAGATTAAAGCGATTTAAAAAATGTGCAGGCAATGCTGTATATCATATAAACTCAATGTGGTATAGTATACTCTACCTATACATTTCCATCTCATAGTTTTCTTTGTATACAGTGACTTTTTCCAATAAATTAAATCTTAAGCCATTTCAAATAAATGTCACGACTTTTGCGAACCTTCTTCTTTTCTACATTAAAAACGATCACAAGGGTTCAAAAATCTTCGAGTGAATTTCTACTTGCCTTTATGGCAATACACGTCCTTCAACTTACCTACATTTATATTCTTCTTCGGGTATATTAAGAAGCTCTAGAGAAACCACGGCCATGGTTTGAACTTGCCCTATCTTGTCGGCTTTCTAAAACTTAAAACATTTCTTTGACGAGTAATAAAGTCCTTTGATAAATAAATTCCAGCATTCTTTCAACACAGAAAGGAGCTTCATTTATTGTTGAAAACATAACGAAAATACATATTCTCGTGTTAGCCCCTTAGATCACGACTCTTTAAATATGTATGTAGGTGACCAATTTATTTTCCATATGGGCACTTAATCTTCAACGACTATATCGCTTCTTGCATTTCGCTGTAAAGTTCTGTTGGATGCGCCATATGTAAATGTTTTTGATGCCAAGAGAACCTTCTCGAATCCTCTGCTACCTATTTCCTTACTTCATCTTATTTCGGTGTTCTGCTTTTCTGAAGGTAAAGTGTTACACTATACAAAATTAGCTGACTTATTATATACCACAATAGCTTAACTTGTGTTTTATGTTTAAAAGAAGTCCTGAATATATGCTGTAATTGCATTCTCACATTCTGTGCCTATTAAATCCTTACCAATTATTTTCATATTTAACTTGAAGGTTATAATATACCATACGATTAACACCAACTGAAAGAAATGGATCACACCTAAAATTTAAATTTTTCTGCTGACTCCAAGAATGAGTATCAAAAACTATTCTACTTGTCTTTCTTATTCTTAAATACAATGGTACATTTCCAACCTATACCATATTACCCACAGTTACTGTAAGGGTTGTGACGAGTATAAGCAATAATTGATTCGTATAAGTCGTTCTATGAGAGAAACAAACGCATCAGATTAACAATTATTTGTTCTTTTCTTTGAGCAAAATGACAAACGCTTTCCGGAAGAAAATAGAAAATTTGTAAATTAATTTGTTGTGTTGATAACTGCATTCTTGCCTCCTTAGGTTTAGGTTAGCGGACGTGTACTTGCCATTGGGACAAGTTCAATACTCAGAGGTCAAATTAACCCATTGTAATACATCCTTAAGGAGAGAGAGAGAGAGAAAGCGAGAGGATAATAAAGGAGATAGGGAAAAAGAAAGGAAGTAGGAAAGGAAGGATGCATTCCTTAACTATGGCGACAAAAACAATATTTTTAAACTATGCCAGTAAAGAAAATTGTATTCCTTTAAATCAGTGCGTATATTATAAATAGAAGTCTAAAAGCATTTTCAGTACTCTAATTTAGAAAATTAATTAATGCTTAAAATTAAACATGCAATCAGAAAATACAATAACTTTTTAATGAATACTAATTTTTAACCGATTTTTACTAAAACCATACAGGCCGTAGATTAACTTGCTTGAAAAAAAGATTTATGTTTACGATTTGTTTTTAATATGAATATGACTATGATAAACAATTAAAATAAGTAATTGAGTACATACACATCATCACGAAAGGGTTAAATATAGAATGGCATTTATACATACAATTTACTTAATGTTCGTATTAACCTACTTATTATGTATTATTTAACATAACTAAACTAAGTCATTGAATATTTGAATGATTTTAATAATTAATTAATATCACATACATACATATGAGTATACTTGATTATTAATATTGCAATCGCATTTTTGTCTTTTGAATTTCTCTTTCTTTTTTGTATATTTTCTCATTTCAAATATATTCAAAAACATTTGAATCCTTCTAATTGTACTGGATATTTTCATGGTTGTGCCCACCGTTAAACGTTTCGAATTCTGTATTTGAACAAATAACTTGAATAATTTGAACGGGAAATTAAAAAAAAAAAATATAAATTTATTTCAACGCACACGCACACACATTATAAATTGTGTACATATGAATTAGGTTATTGCCGGCTCCATAGTCGCACCAGGATTTTTGGGTGCTTTAAGACACAATAGCCCATCGCACGGTTCACGTGATTCAACCGGTGGCATTAGCGGTTACATGTCATCTCATCATCGTGTCCACTCAACGATGTCACATCAAATGCCAACGGTTTCATCTTCAGCATCACCGCATCATGCCACAACATCAGGACAAATTTTACAAAGATCTGAGCTCTTTAATGTTTTAAGTGGCAATATGACCAATAATGTAAACGAGTTGCAATGCACAAAATAATTTCTAGTTTGAGTTAAAAAATAAAATAAAAAAAAAATTAAAAAATAATGTGAAATATTTGATGTTGTAAAAGCATCTTGATACCTCATAATTTTGCTCCTTATTTATAGTCTTCTATTACTTCCTGTGACTGTCCCTTCAGTTTCATTTTTTTTTCTCTTAATATATTAAACTGATTCTACTATATGGTATAATTATAGACATTTTTGTTTGCCCAGCCATTCTTCAATAACTTGCCTAACTCACTAACTCTTTTATAATAATTTGCCTCTTTATTTAAGGAAATTTTTAAATGAAATAAATGTCTTATCCTTATTATTTAATTTATTTTAATGCATGAATATTAAAACGATGATAATTTGTAAATAGATGTGAATCTATGTGTATGTACTCTCTTATTTAAAAGTTTATAAATGATGCTTTTGTTGGATAAAAAAAAAATAATAATCTCTTGAAAATCCTTATCCTCGACTACATTTAAGCTCAATTAAATTTAGTTTATTTCTGCCTATCTATCTATCTCAAAGATTGTTATGATTTAAATTCAATAAATTTATTCAATTGAATTTTTTCGTTCAGAGTCGATTTCAAACTGTAGGTCCCGCCACTTATGAATAAAATTAACACACACAACATAAATGGTGTAAGGTCGTAATCCTGACTGAAGGGTTGTTATGACTACTTATGTATGTACATATGTTATCAATATACCATATAGAGCAGAGTCACACATTTAGATATTGATATAAGGTGTTCTAAATGCTATCGTGCAGTGGTTTTATTTTACGATATTTCAACATCGTTTTAGTTTAAATTCTATTCCTTAGATGCACAGCATAGTTCATTCGATTACTGTTGTATTGAATAAAATACAGTATGCAGTTCCAGGCAAAGTCCAATAGGATTCAGAATTTTAATACGGAAAATATTTCTTCAAGTTCTTTACGGATCAGCTGCTGCTTTAAGCCGCTGCAATCTAAGCCTAATAGAAGATGTAATTCCTGGATCTATGCCAAGAGAAAACTGAATAAATCATTAAAATGGAGAAATTTTTCAATTTTCAATTTCATTTGTGATGATAAAATAGAAAGCCTAGTAAACTCAAGAACAGCTCGTAAAATTTCAGAATATATTTAATTACTGGTGAATAATTTATTGCTTTTAATTGAATATGAATTTTTTTCGCGGCCCAACAACAAATTAAGACAAAATTAAGAAAAGAGTTGAGTAGTTTCAGGCTTGAAATGCGTTTTTGGTTTCCAGTAACTTTTGTTAAATTATTATATGACAGAGAAGTCATGGGATATTTATTAAGTATTTTAAGTAAAAAACACAGACTCGGTCTTAATATGGTTCTTGTTTAGGGCGATGGCGATGGCGATGGCGATGGCGATCATTGAAGTACTCCCATCTGCAGTAAAACTTTTGAATATTTTATTGATTTTATTTCCTTCAATTATTTCTTAAAAACAATACTTTTAAAGTTTAAACTGTGCTATCAATTTTAGTTTAAATCTATATACATATGTATTCATCAATGTAAATGTAAATCTATTTCGATGGAATCATGCAGTTTAATTTAATTTAAATTTTATTTATATACATACTTACATACATACATATTATATGTTATATTTCAGCTTATTTGAATCCTAAACACACTGTACTATAAAAATGTAAAAATTATTTTATAAATTTACATACATCGCCTGAAAAGATGTGGATAATTGTTAACTTTATTAATACTGTACATATTAATAAAATAATAATTATAAAGAAAATGACAATAAAAATAAATGAAATGAAATAAAGTGAATTGAAATAAATAGATTTATAATGCCTGTCAACTAAACGAACTCTGTGTATTTGATGTTGTATCATAATGTATGTGCTAAAAGTTTTAAATACATATGCATAAGAAAATATTTACAAATAAATCATAATGAAAATTATATTTAAATATTTATTTTCAGGTTACTTATCAGCCCTATTTCATGTTATATGGTGAAGTGTTTGCCGATGATATTGACCCTCCTTGCGGGGAAAATCCAAGTCAACCCGCCTGTGTTACAGGTTAGTAAAAATTCACAATTTTATATTGCGTACATTTATTCAATGATACACTTATTGAAGTAGAATTAAAAATAAAATAAAATACAATTAATGGTAAAATACTAAAAGTAAAGGAAAGGACATACGGCCAAAAGTTACATTCAACAGAAAAAATGCCTACACATCTTGAAAAAAAAAATTATCGTGGAATAAAGTTTATTTTGAATAGTTTTGATATACGTTGTTATTGATTGGAGATGCACCGAAACTTATAGAAGGCGCTGGATTTGGAAAAAATAAATTTATAAAAGATTCTCTCTCCTCTCAAATAATTAATTTCAAGAATTTACTCTGGTAGATGTTTTTTTATTGCTGAATATGTGTTGATGTTAACGTGAATGATAAATATCAATACATAATAAGTAATAAATGTGAACCATAAGTAACCAATAATAAGTAACCAATAATGAAGCCAAGTCATAATCAAATTCCATGTGCAAATGTTTTAAAATTTAACACTGCTCCAATACCAAAATGCACATAGAACAGACAGAATAATTCGACCACGTCCAATTTCACAATTGATTGACTGCTCACCAATTTTACGAAATCTATGAGTAAATGAAGAAAGAAGTGATGAAAATTCAGTCCATATCGTTGCAGACTGTATTGATTAAGCTTGTCTAAGAATATATTCGTAGAACGTAGACGTTATCCATTAATATAAAAATAAACACTCTTATACGCTCTTCTACACTCTTCTAAGAAACTCGAATATATAGTAATGAACCAAAGATTATGATAAGGATTATCTTGATTTTTAATTATTTGCCTTGAAGAATTCAAGCATAGTTTTGTAGTATCTTCAATTGTCTTCAATACTTTCGATCACAAAAAAAAAAAAAATACGACATGAATTTTGTAAAGCATTTAGGCCACGCTATCCAGCAGCCGTCGATTTTGTGGTTCTAATTTAATTTCGTTTTAAGGCAAGATGAAATGTAATTCTATTAGGTAATTTCTATGGGACTACGGATAGGCAAAAATATTTAACATCATTGATCTCCCAGTAACAATGGAGACTTAATGTGTGTACATATATATAAATTATGTATAAATTATACCTATAACCCTTATGTACCCAACTTTTTGTTTCGTAAAATTATGAATTTTTTGTATTTATTGGAATCTTTATGGTATACCACACAGCTGATTAATATCTTACCCTTTTAAAAATGGGGCGATAAGCACATATGGGTTAAGGTCCACTGGCAAACTAGATCAATTTGCTACTCAATCAAAATTAAGGAAAAATTTCTTGCCGTCCATAAAAACTATTAAAATCCCCATAAGAATGCTAGCTTCTAGAAAATCTTATGAAGACCATATGAAGTTCTAAAACAAACCAGAGTCACAATTGCCATCCTAAAAGTCAAGGACCACTTGAGTCTTATAAAGTCCATTGTAATATCTCTTCTATCTACTCCGCCATTTATCTGTTCTTCTTGAGTAGCATTTCTCAGTCATTATGATAGCTTTATGAAACTTGCTTTATTTAGATTTGCTTTGGCTAAAGGCATCTCGTCTCAGGTTCCCAATAGTCTGAGAATAATAAAAGGCATTTTGTGGCTTTCTTTTCTTTTCAACCAGCTTCTGCAGAATTATTTTCAGCCTCTGAACGTGAGCATATATCCGTAGCGGGCCAGATTTTTCTAGTCTCTGTGCCATACATCCATTTTTCCTTTGCAACTGAGTAAAGTTTGTGTAAAAAAGAGAAATGCCGTTCAAATAATCTGTTGTTACAGGTTTAACGCACTTGCGAGCATCAGCTGTATTATCTTGACTGCTTTACTGTCAGTCAATATGGGTATATTTCTACTCCATATACTTTAAAACTGGCTTTGCACAGAAATACTCTTTACAACTTGAATAACTAACCAGTCTAAGATTCTACAACCGCGTTTAACTTGATCCGGATCCGTTCGTGAATACATACATACATACATAATTGGCCATTACAACATTTCAGTCAGGATTACGGCCTAGCTTCTCACACCACTCATGTTGTTTGCCTTAATTTTATACTTCAGTGGCGGGACCTACAGTTTAACGTCGACTCTGAACGACAGGTTTTTAGAAATATTTTCATGGCAATTTTATTTACTCTCAGAGTTTTTGTCAGGAATCTGCTGAGAGGAAGTCGACGAAGAAATAATGTTTTTTCCTTCAATTCAGAAGAGTACTATTTTTAATAGAGGCTCTTATTTCTTTATTGAATCTTGTCTTTAATAATCTGATATTTTATGGGCAGAATTTTATAAATATTATGTATGTAATTTTTAACGTAATATTTAATTAATTATTATTATAAATAAAATAATTAATATTTAATTATTTATATTATATTACTAATGTATTTTAATTATTCATTATATGTACTATATTTTGGACAAACGTTATTATAAATATCAACGAAATTTATAATTTTATTACAGGTCACTGGGTTACACCGATTACAATGTCAATGTATTTGTTGATTGCAAATATTTTATTAATTAATTTATTAATTGCGGTTTTCAATAACATATTCAATGAAGTCAATTCGGTTTCACATCAGGTAAGATTTTAATACATCATAACAAAAAAAAAACTTATATTTGCTACGACACCATATACATTTAATTTATAAAATAAACAATCCTTCATTTATTAATAATATGGTATAACTAAAAATCAATCTTGAAGTCCAATTATTATGGACGAACATTTTTTTTTCGCAGCACAAAGACGTTAAAAGAATCCTTAAATAGAAACTTGAAATTTTTTAAGGGCAAACTTTTAAATTATATTCAAAACATGACTGATGGTTTAATGCTTTTAATTGCATTGTGTTCATGGAGTCTAAAAATAAGACAAATGTTGTATGTGTAGTACATTGTTTAATTAATAGGGAAATAAATATATTTACATATATGACGCGTGGAGTCACATTTTGATGATTGAATAGTATGGGATTAAAAATTTAAGCCCGTTCAAAAAAAGTTATCAAACCTACAATAAATCCTCTTAATCAAATCACTTTCATACTCAAATTCAGTATTTTACGTTATTAGTCAAAAGCTAGAATGTTTATGTCCGTTCGAAGTATATTACCGCGAATATTAGGAGTCGCCTTTTCCGAAAAATGTTGTCTTGTGTTGAAAATGCTTAGGCGGGTGTAATCTCTCTTCCGTTTTTTTTCCAAAGTTCTCCTTTTACTAAAACTTTCTGTATTGCAGCAATAAAATACAACTAAAGTTTATAGTTTATCATAATTAACCCGATGTTTACCGGTGTCCATATACATTTTTTGGTTTCTTCGATTTTTCCTTTACTTTTGTTTCTTTGGTTCTCATAAGCACCATACATATCATGTAGTAGTGTCCGAAGAGTGGAAATGTTTACAGTTATAAATATTTTTACAAGACTAATGTGGGTTTATTAACGTTTATGTTGTCATTTCTGTAGGTATGGATGTTCCAACGCTTTACAGTGGTCATGGAATATCAACAGAAACCTGTACTGCCACCTCCGTTTATAGCATTTTGCCATTTTTATTCGCTGCTCAAGTACTGCATACGTAAAGCCAAAGGTGAGAGAGGAATGGGAAAGTTAAATTTTATTCCCTGTGAGTTTTTATTTATAAGCTCGTAAATATATTTTAACCAATAATGTTGTTCTATTCACTTTTATTTATATTCTTACTCGAATTGATTCAATTTTATTATTCTTATTCTTCTTTTATTTTTCATTATTATTATTACTATACACAAACACAACGATATATATGTATATATATATTTTTTTCTGATTTTGTTGTTTTCTATGCACACTCACACATCTAAATTGATATCTGAGAAATTATTTTTAAATTTATTTTAAAATCAAAATCATTTGTCAAAAATTAAATCTTAAAAATAAATATGTATATAAATGTGTGTGTGTGTGTGCGTGTGTGAAATCGGAAATTGCTGAAATGAAAAATACAATATTTTTTGTATATTTTGACAATCGCTTATTCAACAATAAAAATAAAAAATAATTAAATTATGTTTACGCTTCGATCATTTACTTAATCGTTCATAATTAACTGTTTAATCCAACTAACGCTTTTGTACCATTTGCCATTATAATGTTTTTTATTCGTTACAAAAATAAAAAAAAAATTCATCATTGAATTATTCATTTAAATTTCCATTAAATAAAATATTTTATTAATTAATTCTGCTCTCTTTTTGTGTTTGATCCTAAAATTATTGTTTTTTAATGTATTTAATATTTTTTTAATGTTTGTGCGTATGTATGCACCATACGTTTTGTGTTCCGATTCTCTCTAAACAATTTTTTTTTTAAATTCAATTTCAATTTAATTTTTTTTTTTTATCATTGTGGACGATATGGATTTGAATCATTTGTAAATATGTTACAACACCGTACATTATTATTCTGTATCTTTGCATTTATTTTATAACAATTAACATTAATTTATATTGAATCGAATAAATGCTCAGGATTGGAAGTGCAACGGGACAATGGTTTAAAACTATTCTTGGAGAAGGACGATCTGGAACGATTGTACGATTTTGAAGAGGAGTGTGTCGAAGGTTTTTTCCATGAACAGGAAATCATTCTTAATCAGTCGACTGAGGAACGGGTAAAAAATACCACTGAACGCGTTGAGATTATGGCCCAAAAAATCGAAGACATTAATCAAAAAGAGAATTTACAAACTGCTACCGTACAGGTAAATAATGTACATTATTTAACATTCATTCTAACTTCATTGGAAATTCAAAATTTAAACTTTAACTTTTATTTTATACATATATATTATTTATTATTGACTATCACTTTTTCCTCCTACATACAATATACTATATATCAATATACAATACATGTACATTAGAGCGACTCACACAAAAAAGTACTCGATGTACCCTCCTAAAAATGAACCTTGGACTTTTTTAAGATGACATCTAAAATATTTCGGCTCTAGCTTTGACCTCCCGTGAGCTGGACCATTTTGAAAAAGGGTATATTTTTGTATGTTTTGTTAATTTGAGAATCTGTTTCCTTGGCAACATATACAATATGGGTATCGTAAGAAAGGGTTTTTTAAGGGGCGTCCAACTGTATATACAATTTGTCCAAGGACGATCATACATGTCCTTTTTTAAGGATATTCTGTAAAAAAAATGGTTTTTGAATTTTTTGTTCGGGGTTGTTTGTTATAAAAATGCCAAATTAACATATTTTAACCTTTAGTCGATTTGATTAAATACGGGTCTCAGCTTTTTTTGAAATTCGCCCTAGTTCGCGTTTTTTGAGGACATTTTTATAAATATAAACAATAAAATATAATAACTTTTTTTAATTGACGAAATACAATATGCAGCGAAAAAGTCTTGGATCATTTCTTTTTTTCTTTCTATTGTCCTATTTTCATTCATACATGATCTAGAAACTAAATCCGCTATCATATTAGAGTTACCACAAAATTGCTTTTATATACATTCCAGAGCACCATGGAAAACACATCTAATTTGCAAAAATCTAAATTTTTTATATACAAAGTCGATGTACTTGGCGAAAGTAAAAATTGGATACCCATTTGCCCGACTTGAAACGAAGTCGGGCAACCCATTGCATTTTTGTCAAAACGCGAACTAGGGCGAATTTCAAAAAAAGCTGAGACCCGTATTTAATCAAATCGACTAAAGGTTAAAATATGTTAATTTGGCATTTTTATAACAAACAACCCCGAACAAAAAATTCAAAAACCATTTTTTTTACAGAATATCCTTAAAAAAAGGACATGGATGATCGTCCTTGGACAAATTGTATATACAGTTGGACGCCCCTTAAAAAACCCTTTCTTATGATACCCATATTGTATATGTTGGTAAGGAAACAGGTTCTCAAATTAGCAAAACATACAAAAATATACCCTTTTTCAAAATGGTCCAGCTCACGGGAGGTCAAAGCTAGAGCCGAAATATTTTAGATGTCATCTTAAAAAAGTCCAAGGTTCATTTTGAGGGGGGTACATCGAGCACAAATTTTGCTTCCATACAACTTGAGTCGCTCTAATGTACATATATCAATACCGAGTTTTAGGTTATTCAAAATTTCAACACAATAATATCTTAGCAACGTGCATAGATCGCTGGATGGTCTTTTAAGAATTGATTTGATTTTCAACAAAATTCTTCTATTATTATTAGAACAAGAAAATTCCTAGGCGGGACATTATGTGATAAAGTTTTCATTTCGTACCAGTGCGTTTGGTACGCTGTCCTAGGCGTGATATTAACATTTTTCCAATTATTCTATGTGATAAAGTTTTTATTTCGTGATAGTACGTTTGGTACGCTGCATCTGTATTTTATTTTGAACTTGTTGCTGCCATGCTTAATATGCTAGTTGTATGACATTTCCTGCATTTGATTGATTTCACTACATGTTAGCTATGGGTTCTCTCATACATGTAGGTGTTCGTTTGATATTATGTGTTAATATCATTCATTACTTACTTAGTTACTTACGACACAGTTATAACAGGCCCAAATATGCTGAAACTCGTCGTACTATACGAAATCGCTTATTCTCCTTACGGCCTAATTTACAATTAAGACCCTATAATTAATTAGTATTTCAAATTTCATTTATTTGACTAAATACCCCATTTTTTCTGGTTAAAATCGATTTTTGTTTTCAAATCTTCATTTTTAATTCCTGCTTCTTCAATTCAATTCTAATTTCTAATTTATTCTAATGATTGTGTCGTGTCTGGTTCTCAAAACCAGGAACAAAACTTTTCAAAGTTTCATATTTCCCGATTTATTGTAGATCCATCAAAGTTATTATTATTTCATTCATAAATTAAAAATTTATTCTATAAAATTATTATTAATGTCGAATAACAACATTTCCTCATTATTTTACAGAATATCGAGTTTCGATTGCGGAAAATGGAAGAATCATCGGAACAAATTTTAAACCATTTGGCGGTCATTCATCGTTTTATGGCTATGCATACAATAGGTCAAGATGAATTCAGTTCGTCCAATATAAACATACCAGGTGACTTGCAACGAATACGAACAGTATCGATGTCAGACAATGAGGCCGGAGGTGGCGGCAGTGGCAATGGTGGCGGTGAGGGTGGCACCGGAGGTCTTGGTGGGCTATCGAATAGCTTGCAGGTAAGTTAATATAAAAAACAACAACATAAGAAATGCAATTTTGAAGACATTTAATTTTAAGGTTACAAACCGTCGACGATTTAATCGTTCGTTGACCGAAGTTCGACCTGATGCATATATTTTTGATGATGGTGCTCACTTTGAAGTGGTACCTGTGCCAGAGGAGGACCCAGATGAAGTGGCTAAATCTAGAGAGGTTCTCAATGAGCAGTCTGTGCGTAAAATATCCGTACAATCGGAATCCGATTCTGATGTTTATGTACCTCTATCCCAACGCCCCTCAACGTGTGAAACAGTTAAGCGTACACCGTATGTGACAGTCCGCCAGGATACGGGTGCAAGCACCGAAAGTAAAGATACCCTGACACCTCTTGGTAATGAGGATGACCAAACACTTGTTGGAGAAAACTCTGATGAAACGGGACCAGACATAACTTTTGAAGGTAGCTTTTCATTTCATTGCATATATTAACAACAACTAATAACGCTAGTATTTGCCTATTTGCATAGCTGCCAGACACCGTGCTATGCGCCAACGTACTGTATCCTTGTGTCGCAGGAATTCTGAGACCTGTTCCATTGTTGGCGACATTAGCCGTTCCCATATAAGTCTGAATCAATTACATTTAACACGGCGCCAAATGAGTCTTACGCAATCTGAGCCAGATAGCGATAAAGAAGCTCAAACAGGTAATGTTATATTGTATATATTCTCATCCATTTCCTGGCTACGAGTATTGTATTGGCGTTGTTGTCTCTGATATTGTTGCAGTAACAATCTCTGTTGTATTCTATACCTTTAAAGAAATTTATCCATTATGTATTTCTCTATTTCTTGTTTATTATTTTATTTTTGTTTTCATTTCCTTTAAATATTTTATTTCCTCCAAAACAAACACAACAAACAAAAAATGTAAACATATAAATACATATATAATTTAGGAAAATCTGTACTGCATGCTAAACCCTCGAGAAATATTCTCTTGAAATTGCACAGTGAATATACTTCCATCACTGATGAATTAGAGAGTGTCTGTCATATGATAACCTCTCCAACAGTATCGCTTCAGAGTCACAAAAGTAAGTATTTTCATTTACTATTGATTTTATTTTTATTTCATCAACATTTTCAAAAATATTCATAAAATGTCTTTTTATTACAATGATCTTATAAATGATTTTCGCGAATAATCGTCGTCCCACAATCATACTATCAAGAATAGAAAAACAGATGAAAATAATTTGTTTAATTGTTTTCACGTAGAAGAATAATTTAAAATTGACACAACCTTAAATGTAAAATGATTATTAAGTTTATAATTTACATATATAACGGTACATGAAATTATCGAAAATAATTTCGAATATAAAATTTTGCCATCGAAGATAATTTTGTTGGAAAATTTATAATCTTTGCTCTTAATTCTTCTTTCGCTGTTGAAAGACACATACATATGCACAGATACAATGTAAATAATGTAGAAATTTTGAATATAAAAAATTCTATATGTACATATAGGCGTATGTGGCCGTGTAGCTCAGTGTAACGCTTAATGATCAAACTCTTATGTACACAACTCAATTGCAATTTTCTTTGTATTTCAGAAGATCAAAATCATTTTAGCCATGCATTGCTCATAAATTTTTCAGAAATTTAATTAATGTATTCTAATACCTAATTGAAGCCTCACTGGACCGACCAAAAACGGAAATGTCGATAGCTGAGAGAGCGGCCCTATTAGAGAAGCAACATTTGAAAGAGTGTGAAGAGAATGATTATCAAATGCTTGAAGGCTTATTTCAAGCACGTGCCTCCGTAGATGATACCGATGATTCGTATGAGGTAAAATATTTATTTTTTGTTTCGTTTTTAAATATTTTCGAAATGTCAATAAAATACCAAACTGTTCGCTTGTATAGGCTGGAGCATCAGTCGACTTCAGTCATCGGCATCCTTTACGACGTGAAACCGCTATAGAGTTGTCACCGTCCAAGCCTCCGGCAGGAGGCGGCGTTGTAGGTGCATGCGATAGTAGTGATACGAGTGGCCCGGCTACTGGGGTTTTCCAAGTGAAAAATGAACGCCCCTGGCAACGTAATGCATCAATGGAGCAACAACAAACATATCATTCACCAGTAGTACCACAACGGGCTACTAGTGAGTTCTTAAATCCACCGTATGAAAATACTGGACGACTGTTTAAAAAGTCCAGCGAAAGTTTACAGAAGAATTCCAGCACAGATACTGATTACTCAGCTCATCCATATCGATTTATTAAGCAAAGTTCAAATGATACCACCACTTCTATGACCGGTTCGTACAACATAGATACTCCATCATTGACAGCAGAACCATCACTGGACGCCGTCGATATACAATCGCAGTCTCAATCACATACATTGCAGACAACTGTGCTCGAGGGTGGCGCCAGTTTAAGTGGAGGTAGTAGCTTGAGCATCTCTGCACGTTATCAACCGTTGCGTACTTCATCCGTTGGAGCATCAGATCTTAAGCGACCAGCGGCTGAAGGATCGTCTTCCCTTGATTTTGGAACAACGAATATAACGGCGCAGGTACAGCCACCACCTCGAGCTATGCAATTGAAGAAACAGTTTAGCTTGGACCAAGGCAAACAGCAGCATCCACCGCCGATACCACCAACTTCACGTTTATCATCATCCGAAACACCCACCACTACCACCTCAGATTATACATCCTCATTATCAACCTCAACGTCCACCTCAGTATCAGTATCAACGCCTACATCAACATCAGTATCGGCAAAGTTACAAACACCTCTGAAACATGCTATTCCAACAGCTACCGCCGCAGTAACTGCTGCATTGCCTTCGTCGGTTCCCGCCAAATTGATTTCCTCACTTAAACCACCGCTCACCAGCAAACTTGGCATGAACATTCTCAAGGAGAGTAGCTCGAGCACAGAAGAATCGAAAGATGGCGACCAGACTGCTTCCACATCAGGCGTCATCATACCGAAAATAAGCACTGATCTCGTCCAGGATGAAATTGCTAAACTGTCATCCAATATAAAAAGCAGTACCGAATCTGAAAAGGATCCACCTTACAATGAAACAATGTGCTGATTTTTATTGAAACTCGGTATGATTATCACAATAACATCATTATCCAAAGAATACCCACAAAATCAGCTGCACCCCAGACATCTCAATTTTCATGATGATGGTCATCAACATCACCATCATCATCACACAAACAAATGGGACGACTGGCAGATTAATTAGACGATTGTAAATACAGTAGAATAATTAAAAATGAAATTTAATTAATTAATTTTGTAAATACAAACGAAACAATGTAATGTGCATATACAATACGTACTGGTTGTTTTAGCATCTCGCCACACAATGTTAAACAGGGCCTTCTCTATTACATTTGGTGGCGTATCCCTCCTCTGTGTATGTATGTCTGCCTGCCTGCCATCAGATTTAATTTCGAAAATAAGCTAACTTTTATTAGAATATTTAACAAATTATAGATTAAATGAAATTATGTATATTCATAATATATATAAACTTGTACACGTACTATGTATTGATTGATTGATAATGATAATGTAATTGATTACATGCAAAAAGACCATTTATTTATACTATACATACATAAATATTTAGCCATATTATTTAGTATATAAAAATATGTTTTAAAAATTTTGTAAATCATGTACGATTGTATATATGTGTGTATGATTTTTATGGATGTGTGTGCATGTGCTTGTCTAACTAACTGTCTTTTTAAACTATTTCAATTTTTAACCATTTACTATTTGTGTCTGTTGCTTTAATTTATAATTTTAATGTACTTAATTGCTATAAGAATTGCCATTTTTATAAATATTAAAAAATAAATTAAGAAAAACCAACTATTTTATTTATAGAGCCTAAAATTTAGACAAATACATACATATGTAATTAAAGCAAAATAAAAGAAAAAAATCTACATTTTATTTATTTGCCTCTGCAATGGATTTTAAAAATCAACAATCCAATCAATCAATAATTGATTATTCGAAAAAAAAATATATGTTATATCGCACATGCAAATATGATGTTTATTTAAATGCTACATTATTTATTTATTGTGGTTAAAAAATATTGCAAAATCAAGAATCAGTATTTAATTAGCTTTCCTAAATTAAAACAAAAAAATTACAAAATCGTTGATGTTACCGTCTGTTGGCATTTTGTTAATTTACTTGTGTTCACATGCGTACTTTCACTGTTTTTGTTTTTATAAGAAATCTATACGACAACAGAAATCGTTAAAAGCCTTCTCAATAACCTGGCTACTGCAATGTTATATATTGTTTTGGCGACCTTGATTGCTTTCTAAATAAGAAGCAAAAGCAGCTCTTGATCTTTAATCAAATAAAATAACGTCATATTGATTTTAAAAGGAAATTGTAGAAGTAGGAGTTTAGAATTCAATTATATGTATGTATATCTGTAAGCTAATTATTTTTGTGTCCAGACTCTAATCCCTCCTAATTTTCTTCAACTAAATACTAACTTATTACTGGTGAACATGATTGTGGATTTGAATCAAAGTGTTTAATTTGGCTACCATTATTATTGTCTGCCCAAACGTAATAAAAGTTAAAATGTTTAATAACCCCGCGATAGATCGCACTCAAATACTTACTTAAGCTTAGTTTTTTTCCAAACTAACATCTCGCTGCGGTGGACCAAGTGAAACCAAATCTGTTCTTAGTTTCTGCCACAGATTATTAGATTTGTTTCTTGCATCCGGCACTTTTAGATGTCCCTTGGCCAAATCTAGATGCGTCATCATAAAGTCCACAACAGTTTCGTATTGTTTTTGGTTGGAGTATACAATTCTTTTTGACTCACTCCATTGAGATTGTTTAAAATATATTATTTTATGTTTATTTTGCAATGTATTTGTATTAATTTACTTACATTTTATATTTATTATTAGTTGTCACCAACACAATTGCTAACGAAGAATTTTTCGAATATTTACTAAGTTGTTTATGCTCGTTTTCGTAATACAGAGTAACAGAATTTTTTGTTCGTACGAAAAAAAAAGAAAACATTGGTAGCACTTTCGAAAATTTTCCGTACTTTCGTACTAAAGAGTACAATTGGTTCGAATACGTACATTTTAATTTTCGTATCGATTTACAGAGTAACCCCCCTGCTGTTTATTGGCTCAATCAACTCAATTCGTATGTATAGACCAGAGTATTCAAAAAGATAAGTATGTAGATTCGAATCATACTCATAATTTCTGATACTTATCCGCATTCGTACTTATTTTAATATCACACTCATACTACTCATATTCAACGTTTGAATATGTACTCATACTTAACAATACGCATGATGTTGTTGATTTCGACTCTCCTTTACTCAACATTTACAAGACTCACAAAATAAGTATGTTTCGCTTACGAACACTACAATACTCACTAGAAGGTTGCGTCTTTGCTTTGATTGCTGTCTTTGCTGTTTCTTTCTTCTTTTTTTTTTTGTAAATGCAACAACAAAGAAGACTGTAAATTTTGATGAATGATTCGAATCACTCGGAATCATTTATAAGTATTTTTCAAAATTTTTTAATTTGAATGAGTATTTCTATGAATCAAACATATTTCGAATGTTACGACTGTTGACTCACTCATACTTGAAATTTCATGAGTACTTATGAGTAGCGAAAAAACGATTAATTTTTGATCTCTGGTGTAGACATTGCTAATGATAATTGATGTAAGTAGCATTGCACTGCTATTAGAAAGGATCAGACTTTTTTTCGTTACAGTATTTCCGCATATTCATTAAATATCTGTACTATTTTACATTTCCTGAAGAGCATATCAAGCGTTCTAACATGCTTTAAAGTGAACCAAAATTTGTGCAAAATGCTATCAGACAATCCAAGTAAAAAAAACTACAAAATAATTCTGTTAAACACTCGATCAGAAAATGAATTTAAAATTCATTTTGATTTTCTACATAAATCGTATTAATATCAGATAACCATACATCAGCCATACGAAAACTGAATTAAAACAAAGAAATCAAAACTAATACAACAACAAAAATTGTAATATAAAATCAAACCATAAAATGTACAAAAAAAAATTGTATGCAAATTTATTCACTCGTTGATAATTTTACAAAAGAAAGAGGAAATATATATGTATGTATGTATGTAGTTATTTTAATTAGACAATACAAAATACACCAATAAAGTAAAATACATAAAAAAGAAAAAATTTTGATAAACATTTTTAGATTAAATTGCAATGCAATTGACACAATATTAAATGAATTGTTATTATTTTATTTGAAAATGACTTTTAAATGTCACCCATGTTACAGTGTTAATAATGTTGCATTTTTTAAATACTTAAATGATGACATACAAGTATTAATAATGTCCATGTGAATACATACATATATACTATATACATAAGAGCATTCAAATAATTTAAATAATTTTAATTTATGAACTGAATATAACTCAATTAATTTGTACCTACTAATAACTGAAACAATTCTGAAAATTCGTCAGACCCCAAGAAACAACATGAGAATAAATATTTAACTACGGGAATTAGAAAACACAATTTACTATTTAGTTATCTAAAATTATAAAGCGAATATCAATTTTCATTTCCCAAGCCAAGTAGCATCATTTAAAGTACGAAAGGAAGCAACGTCCTTCTAAGTTCCAAGTTCTGCAGTAAGTGGACGACACATGCTTGCTGTCTCATATTATGGATAGTATGCCGTAGAAACTGAGGAAGGGGAAAGTTTAAGCGTTACTATGTGCCTTGATATACTAAAAAATTCACACTACAACAACAGTAAATTCAAAATGTTTGGCCACTTTGCTATCGAAGGACATTATTGCAAGAGATAACGCTGACAACTGAGCTATAAATACATCAAATGTAAAAATTTGGGCAAGTTTATAGCACACTACACTAAAGATTTTTTAAAGCTGTGAGAAGTGAGGTGTCTTATACGGAATACGAAATACAGGAGATTTTCAACTCTGAGGTGATCAGAAAACAAATCTTTATCACAAATTATTGTAAACAAATAATATTTAAAGACTTTGCTTTGTTTAACCGATTTCCCCTATTTTAAGAATATTTTGATTAATGATAGAAAAAATCCCATTTTTTTTTCTTTTTTTTTCCATTACCCCTCTAGGGAGCATATGGCTTCCACAAAGCATCTCCATCTGATACGATTCTTCGCTGATGTTTTCATTAAGATCATTAGTTATCAAAATTAAGAGTCTTATGTGATGTTTCTGTAACACAGGCTATTTCTCTTGCTTGTCTGTTGGCATTGAAAACACAAACAAAAGCACTCAATTTTGATGAATGATTCAAATTACTCAAATCATTTATGCGTATTAGAAGTATTTTTTTTTTCAAATTTATGAATCTGAATGAGTAGACGTTTGAATCAAACATATTTCGAATGTTATGAGTTTGATGTCAACGTTGTACTCATACTCATTGCAACCTGTACTTATAAATTAACGTTGTAGTGAGTACGAATGAATCAGAGTAGTTGAATTTCAATACTGTTGACTCACTTATACTCAAAATTTCATGAGTAAAAAAGATTCATTGCTGATCTCTAGTGCCTGCGGTGGTAAAAGTTGAAAGCATAGAGACAGCGATTGCCGAAAGTTTTTCATCAATTTGTATAAGTTACAAGTCGTACAATTGTTCGGACGAAAGCTCAAAATATATGATTTTTTATTTTTTCAGCTGTAAGGGGCAGTGGCGTAGTGCCGGTTGATAAAGACTTCGATAATACTATTTCAGACCGAGCCATACAGCAACGGCATTCAAGATAGTTGGCCAATTCACACGACTTTGAATCGTGTATGTTGTATTGAATACACTTTTTGTTTGTGAATGCTCAATGCTATGCTGTATTGTGTTTTTCGTATTCCAAACGTTAAAAAACGATAAGAAGAAGAATACCAGTATTCATAATTTGATTTTCAAGCAACAAAATGAAAAATATTACGGAAAAAAGTAAATTAATTAATTATCTGTGCGAACAATTATAATTTTGAAATATTAATTGTTGACTCAAGTTACATAGAAAACATTTTGTATTTTTATTCTTCTTCTTGATTACTGGCAATTACATAAACTGATAGCACGAAACCAATACAACTTCCAAAAATATATGAAAAAATGTGTATAAGTGTATCAGATTTTCATATGAAAATTATCAACAACAAGCATACACTGTTGTATATTTGTCCAACAATACACTCAATTCTACGATACAAGGGCTTGCGTGAATTGTCCAGTTAAAAAACAAGAAATAGGCCTTTAACATTTCGAATGCTCACGTGAATATGATTCTGGCAAACATTCCACTTTACAGAAAACAAAATATTCAGAAGTGGGAGTTGTTTGTCAATATAACTTTGGGTCTAGTTATCGCAAAAGTTCTGTTTGATTTGATGTGAAAATCGAAATAGAAAACAACAACAACTGCAAATAAAAAAATAGCACAGATAAATTATAAAATCCATGCCGTCTATATTCCCAATAAAATATATTGTTGTGTCCGAAATTCTAGTTGCTAATCCCTTTCATTTCTAGAAACAAACGGTTATATTTATAGCCTATAATTTATAGGCCAATATAAATTTAAGTACAATTTTGTTAAGAGCTGATATTATTTTTGACAAATTTCAGAATTGTTTTGCATTAATTTTATAAACAACTTACTGAGTTACGACTATTTGAATATCATATTTTACAATACGAAAATTGTTGTTATTGCTTTGAAAGCAAGAAAGAAACTGTAAATATAAATTTGTATTAGGAAGACCTCACTATACAGATAGAATAGAATAAGAATTGTAGTTTCGGTCTGAAATTCTTCTTATCATAATAAATTTTTTTTGTTTGTTTTTAAAATGACTACATCTACTACAACTAACTTTCATCATTTCTAAACATATCTGCAATTAAGTTATTTTATAGTGATATTAAACCTCATGAATTACCATAACAATATATGAGTATGTATATGTAATATATCTATGCATATACATACATATATGTATCTCTATTAGATGTATGTTTTAGATATATAGTAAATATTTTAAAACTATTTTAAATCATACATATATATGTATGTATTAAGGGCTTATCTTAGAAGACAAAATCTATCTACATTTTAGTATTTTTATTATTAAAAATCGACTACAAATTAATAATATTTAATTAAACAAAGACTTCATACCTGAGTAAAACACACATTTGAAGAGAACACAATAAATACTGTGCATACTTGTAGGCTGTTATTACACAAAATATCTTTAATCCATAAAGTAGTCCAATTAATTTTATCGTTTACTTACAAACATTGTATAATTTTCTGTTTTTTTTATTTATTTTTAATCTGTATTTATATATGTATATCGATGGCTTAATATAGAAAGGTCGTATCTTACATTTTCAGTACTTTATAGGAGAAGGAAAAAACTTAATAAAATCTAATACAAAAGTGTTATGTTATGTCTCTTTTAATTACTGTAAATCAACTATTCGTCAACATAGGAACCTGAATTTTTCAGAGGATGTGTATGGGGGTTTTGTCTACCAGAATATGTAAAAAACCCGATTTTGAAAAAAAAATTAGATACGACCTTTCTATATTAAGCCATCGATATTATTTATAATTAATTTATTTATAATTAATACCTGTAACCTGTATAAACAAATGCGTTAATTTAGTAATTTAATGGTAAAAATTGTATTCCCAAAATATGAAAATAAAATTTACTTTATTTTTGTGGATACTTTTGAATAAAACGAATATTAAAATTTCAAAAAAAAAAACTACTTTTTATTCAAAGTTTTAACAAAACTCATCGTAGCTATTTGTGTAAAAATATTACACATTAAATACAGTCGAATCGGTTGAAAATTGGATGATCATCGTAACGAAAGTGTTTGACGGCATATTCGAATGTATGAGTGGACTCTAGATTAGAGAACTGCCTGTATAAATGAGTTACGTAAATATATATGTATTACAAAATAGAACGGATATACATTTTAAGATTTTTAATATTCTTACCATAATATTCCTAATAACAAAGCAACAATAAACTTGAAACAAAAACATTCCCATCCAAAATCGATATGCGTCTCCGGGCGGGCTGCTATTTAAATCCAAAAATATTTGCTATTTTATTGCTTCTGAAGCCAATATTCTATGAATGTTACATTGCCTATATTAAACACAAATGCAAGGGCCATTATTACAACTTGCCGTTAAAGGTAAATTTAGCTAAAGTGAACTTTAAAGTCATCTTTAACTTCTTTTCGTTATTATAACCTACAGATAAAATAAAGTTAACTTTTTCAAAAATATGGCAGTGCCGGAGCAATGCCGATAACACTACTCAATTAAAAAATTTTTTAAACGCAGTGGAAACGACGGTCTTCGTTTTATTGTTGTACATATATGCTCATTTTGTTTAAATTTAAAGTTGCCGTATTGAAAATAATATATAATATGGCAAGTTCAAACATAAACTTAACTTTAAGTTACTGGCAGGATGATCCTCCCTTTAACTTAACCTTCACTTCTACCTTATTGTCCACTTATGATAATGTAAAATTTATTCTGCCCGTTAAAATCCTCCTTTTAGTTAACTGCAAGTTGTAATAATGGCCGTAAGTGTATGATCCACCATTTGATATTTTTTCGAAATAAATTACAAATACATTACTTTTTTACACGTTGGATGATTTTTAATGGAAAAATGGTAAACATTTGACATTTTAATGAAAATTACGTTTTAACTACAAATTAAAACTATTTAGCACCACTGCTACAATACTTCAAAGCAATGGCATTAATTGTTTCAATTTCAATTTATTTAATATTTTATTTTACCCATTATATCCTTTGGCCGTAATATCTAAACTCCATGAGAAAATATTGCTAGACCGCGTTAAATCATACAGCAATTTGGCTTTAGAAGCTCGTAGAATACATAGAATAGAATAGAATAGAATAGAATAGACCAAGTTCATCGTATTACAGGCGTGATTGAAGAAGCAGTAGAACAGAAAGCAATTTGTTCTGCTGTATTTTTAGATATTCCTCAGACATTGAATAAAGTATGCCATACTGGACTTATAAGGAAATTTTCATCCCAACTTCCGCAAATTAATTAAATCATACCTCGATTTTATTCTGCATACATACATAATTGGCCATTACAACCCTTCAATTAGGATTACAACATAGCTTCTCCCATCACTTATTTTGTTAATTTTAGGCATGAATGACGGGACATACAGTTTAAAGTCGACTTCAAACGCCAGATTTTTTGAGAACTTTTCATGGCAATTTTATTTGCTCTTAGTGTTTTAACAAGAAATCTGCATAGAGGAAGTCGCCGAAGAAATATTTTTGCATATTTCGATTTGAAATGTGACCTGGGGCTTAAACTGTGGCCTTATGTCCAATAAGCCAACACACTACCTACTATACTACGGCGACCACAATTATTCCGCATAAAATAGGAAAAAGAACACTCCAAACTGAAAAAAATAATAGCTGGTATTCCTCAGGGCTGTATTCTTGTACCGTTTTTGTATTTACTTTACACAAGTGATATACCGGTGTTTCCTAAAACAACTTCGGTAATATTTGCTAATCAATAAATATTTGCTGCAATCCTATCTGGAGCACCGACAAAGAATAATGCAATGAAGCACTATAATGCACTAAAAAGTGGCATATATGTGTAACTAAACACATCAAAGTCAGAACACAGGGAATTCACAAACAGGAATATGTCGTGTACTCCGGAATACATGGACAGTGTGCTAGTACCATATTCGAATACAGCCAAATATCTAGGCAAGACCCTTGATGCAAAATTGCAATGGAACGAAACGTTAAAATAAAAATTGTAGAATTGCGGCTAAGATGGAAGAAACTATCTTGGCTATTCGGAAAAAAAATTCAACCTCCGTATACAACTAAATGTTAAGATCTGTATGGACGTATGATGCACAATTATGGGGATAAAAAATAAAATCAATAAAAATATAGCTACATACTATTATTCAAAATTTTCAAAACAAAGTGATTCGCAGCACTTTGTAAACGCTCCATGGTACATAAGAAATATAGATTTGAAACGTGATCTAGGCATAAATAATGTAGCTCATCAAATCGGTACTAATGCAACCAAACATTATGACCGATTGAGAGTCCATGCTTCCTTATTCTCCCCTTTCCTACTTCCTCTCCTTTTACCCCATCCCCTCTATTATCCTCTCACTTAAAGGGCGTTTTTATACAATAGCTCAACTTGACCTTCGGGTACTGTACTTGTCAAGTACACGTCCTCTAACCTAACCTAACCTAACCTTGAGAGCCCATGTAAATCCTAAAGCATTTTCTCTTGCTGATGCGGATGTAGAGCGTAGACTGGGAACGTGGAAGCCTTCTGACCTTCTTCGGTTAAGTTAAATTCATACACTTTTGAATTTTAAAAATTTCAAAAAATTGCTAGTTAGTTATATATCGATGGCTTAATATAGAAATCACGTTTTCTTTTCAAAATCAAGTTTTTTACATATTCTGGTAAATAAAAATCCCATACACATGCTATGAAAAATCAGGAATAGTTGATTTACAGTAATTAAAAGAAAAAGACCTAACTCATTTCAAAAATTTTTTTTAATAAAAATCCCTATCTCATACAATATTGAATAAATATTTTTGGCTTGTTGTTCAAAATTTTTACGATTTTTGTATTCTTCATAAGAGAAAAATCCAATGGAAACCAAAAGCCAGGTTATAAGGTCTATGGATTATTAAAGACTCTCCATAATGGGAGTAAAACCCATTGAGCTGATTGCTTAAAAGTTGAACAGCACTTCGTGAAGTAATACCTTACGGCAGTCCCGCGGGGGGAAAGTGGTCGAAGAATATAGGGCGTGGGTTTAGTACGTAGGCACCAGTGGTGGTGATTCCTGATTTTGTTGGAACAAAAGTGTCTTTCGAAGATTCCCACCTCCGGCTCTAGACAAAAAAAATCTGTACAGGTACTCTCTGTACTCTCTTAATGTCTTTAAATTACCACCCAGTTAACTTATTTACTTTAGGTGACTTCAGAGCTTGTCAATG
The DNA here is from genome assembly GCA_930367235.1 of Sarcophaga rosellei. Lineage (NCBI taxonomy): Eukaryota > Metazoa > Arthropoda > Insecta > Diptera > Sarcophagidae > Sarcophaga > Sarcophaga rosellei. The sequence continues at coordinate 47,556,739 of OV884021.1, read as the reverse complement.
ATACAAATTAGGTTTCAGAGTTCATGTTAATACCACAAAAGGGCTCTCATGATTAATATTATCATTTAAGGGACTCTTATCTCCCTAGTCCGTCTGCAATTCCATTGCCTCAGAATCGGTAAAACCCAACTTTGTTAGCCTCACTCAGCTGTTCAAGATGTTCAAAAGAACTCGAAGAAATGCTTCCTACATTAAGGCGCAAGCTGATAGAACCAAGATGAACTGTGTTGGATCGGGAGCTTTCTCTGTCGACTGTAATTATAGTCACCAATACTGTCTCTCCTTCTGGCTCTAGAGTCTTTTACATCTACATTTGCGTGGCAGTCATCCATAAGATCAAATCTCGTGCTTCTAGCTCTCAGTTGATAGGAAAGAACATGAATTAATTAAGCAAATCATGCCTCTTGTCTAGAACGATTTATGTTTGGATTCCTGAATATCGTAATTTATGTAGGTACGCACTGGCGAATGTGGCCTTAGTATCGTCTTAGTGGCCTTAGTGGCGTCTCAATTGGGTTTAATTAAAATTGCAATCAATATTCGTATTTCAAAGATAAATTCCTCATGGAGACTAATGACCTCCTATAGAATCTTAATTAAAATACGTTTCAAATATGGTTGCAGACTTACTAAGTCATTCATTGCCTGTATTTTTATGATAATATGCCACATAAAGATTAATTTTAATTAGAACTCACACTAATGCAATTACCTGATGTTTGTTTATTGCATATATTTACAATTTTACATTAAACATTTATTATTACCTTCGTTTCTTCTCACTTTAAATTAATAAAAATAAGACCTATCTCTACATTAATTTTCAACAATTTGAATACCAAAAAGCCCTAAGTTGAATACTCCTTAAAATCAACCGAAATTTAAACTTTTATTTATTGATTGAATTCTTCATTTATTTTTAATAAAAACTGCATTTAAACTTTTTAAAACGTTTTAGTTTTAGATTTCATTCAGTTTTTTCCTTCCCCTGTAAAGTACTGAACATTTAAGATACGACCTTTCTGTAAATCAACTATTTGTCAACATAGGAACTTGATTTTTCATAGGATGTGTATGGGATTTTTATTTACCAGAATATGTAAAAAAACTCGATTTTGAAAAAAAACGAGATTTCTATATTAAGCCATCGGTATATAACTAACTAGCAATTTTTTGAAATTTTTAAAATTCAAAAGTGTATGAATTTAACTTAACCGAAGAAGGTCAGAAGGCTTCCACGTTCCCAGTCTACGCTCTACATCCGCATCAGCAAGAGAAAATGATTTAGGATTTACATGGGCTCTCAAGGTTAGGTTAGGTTAGAGGACGTGTACTTGACAAGTACAGTACCCGAAGGTCAAGTTGAGCTATTGTATGAAAACGCCCTTTAAGTGAGAGGATAATAGAGGGGATGGGGTAAAAGGAGAGGAAGTAGGAAAGGGGAGAATAAGGAAGCATGGACTCTCAATCGGTCATAATGTTTGGTTGCATTAGTACCGATTTGATGAGCTACATTATTTATGCCTAGATCACGTTTCAAATCTATATTTCTTATGTACCATGGAGCGTTTACAATGTGCTGCGAATCACTTTGTTTTGAAAATTTTGAATAATAGTATGTAGCTATATTGTTATTGATAGTGCATCCCCATAATTGTGCATCATACGTCCATTCAGATCTTCTTTCTATATTAAGCCATCGATATGTTAAAAATGGAATTGTAGGATTACATAGTTTGAAAACTAATTTTTATTTTAAAGTATAAGCAAAAAATCATGTCTAATACTGTTACCGCCAACTCCAGAGTGACAGTATCCGTTAGAAAATATATGTAAAAATAAGGTGCACCCAGGACAAAAAAATCGTTTTTTTTGTTCTTCTGGAATACCCATAATGAATATAAGCAAAATTTGTATTGTAAGTAGAGGCTAAAAATAATTGTAGTATAATATGGATTTGTTATTAATTTGTATTTTATTGATATTTTTTTACGTTATTTCGTCATTTCATATAAAAAATATTTTTTAAATACTTCGGTATATAATTATTATTCTTAAATCAAAATATACAATTTATTTTAAAATCACTTATAGTCACTCCAAAGAAAATGCAATTCGTCCCTTAAGATACAACTTAAGATTAATTTTTTACAAAAATTATGTCGTTACTTTTTTATATTATTATACAATAATGTACGTATGTACATGGCAGCTAAAATAGTTATACATACATATACATATAAACTATTTCTAATACTATAATAAACAAACAAAACCTAAAAGAAATAAATTAACTTAAAAACTAGAATTATGCTTATGTTCACAAAAAAAAAAAATATTTGTTTCAGTGTGAGAAAAATACACAATATACAGTATATATATATATGTACACTAAATTGAAATTAGGAAGTAATTACATTTGGTATCGAAATTATTTCAAATTGATTATCAATTTAAAACAATTGTCTTTTCTGTATCATTAATGCACGTAAATGTGTTTTTTTTTCTGAGTGATGTATTCGTTAATAAACTGTTTAAAACAAATTAGAAATGAAAATTCATAATTAACAAGCAAAAATTTCATAAATTAATAATTACAATATTTTCTATTTATCAGAACGTTAATAATAAAAAAATATATATAAAAGCGCAATTTGTGTAAAGCACAAATAGCGAAGGAGGTGTATTCACAGCTTTTGGACACTTGTCAAGATCACAATGATTCATCCATCCATTAATTCATTCACACGATCACTTTTACCTTTGATGGCGACAATGATAATGAAGTTTCGATTTCTGATGAAAAACCGATCATTATGTGTTTTAGTTTAATTATGATCATCGTTAAGGTTTGAGGCTTCGGTCACGCCATCACTGGATATTTGTGCTTGATGTACTAATTTGTCCATTTCTTCTTTGGTGGCACGTTTAAAGAAACCAGCCTAAAGAGTAGATGAAGAGATTTAAATAAATTGAAACACTGTCGATTTCATATAATTTGTTTACACTTACCCTATACATGCCGTACGTTATTAAAGCCAATACTAAAATACCCCCCAATACGGCAAGAATTATGGCCCAAATGGGTGTACCGTATAGTTGATGTTTCGAAATGATATTATATTCAATCCTCTTATTAACGGCCAATGTAGAGGCTAAACCATTCGTCTTAATCACATCTACGCCAATTAGAACTACAAAGAATTCCCAAGGTTCTATAAGAATCTGATTGACTTCGTTGAGATCGACAGTATATGACATTGAAACAACTATTGGCGTCTCAGGCTTAAAGTTGTAGACTTCCGTTACGGCTTGAACACAAACAGTCATTTCGGGATCGTTACAATTAAACACAATAGTACGATTGACTGGTAAAGTACCCTTCAGATCGTCACTTAATAGATCGTATGATTTGGCTTGTGAGATACGGGCATATTGATCTTTGTTGGCAGTAAGAGCAGCTGCTTCACGTCGTCGACGACTATGGTCCATAGAAGCCGACAATACAGTATCTGTAAGAAAGATTAAAATTTTAATCACGCATAACTGGCTTAATGAATGACTTGATTTATTTACCACCAAGATCATTTGTGGAAGATGTTTTGAAAGAAATCTCATTGACGTGGCCCATATTAATCGCATCGTAGTTCATTCCATTGCTACTTTGAACAATCGTTTTGGTGGTAAATGACGACGAACTGGACATGGTAGAAATAGCATTTCTCACAAGTGTAACATTGTTCTGATAGTAATCAAAGACCATCAGTTGAGAATTATATGTGGCTTGCATGGTTATATTATCCATATTTATAATTGGTATTGTGGCTGCAGATCCGGGAATTCTATAGGCAACCGGAATATTGAATACAATTTTCATTGCTCCCACATTACTCGGACCATTACTTTTAATCTAAAAATGAATGAACGGGTATTACAAAACGCTCCAAACATGATTTGCATGATTAAGAACACTAACCTCATAATAGTTAATAACTTCTGCTGAGTTAGAAACCTTCTCCAAATTGATGTGTGGCGTTTTGGGTGCACTAAATCAATAAAAATGTTATTTTTTTGAAGGTCTAAATCACGTACACGTATCGCATAGCTTACCCAATTGCTTCAATTTCTGTAAATTCGCTTAACGTTATAACATCTTTGAGAATATTGTTTTTGGGATTCAATTCCTTGCCGGTACTGAATACTTCGGCTGTTAAAATCATAGCAGTACCCGATAGATTGCTAACATCATAAATCACTGTTACTGTGTCCTTAGTACCCTTTGCCATAGCTTGACCGTGATTGAGATCACATAACATGACAGCGTCATGAACTTTGCAGTTGGACGGGTATTTGGCAAACGGCAAACGATTCGATGATGTTATATTAATCTGTGGCAAATAAGCTGTTTCTCCTACATTAGAGACTTCATAAGTTATTTTCAATGTCCGGCTACTGCCTAAAATATATGAATTACTGTGCAAGACAATGGGGTTAATCTAGATGATTGGAAGCAAGAGATTCTAATGAAACTTACTCAAAACCACTGCTCTTGACCTGCATATCGGCAATACAGATTTCGGTAGCACATCCTGTACTGAAAATAATTTTTTCGGTAAAAATTTTTGGTTCAGCAGGATCAACGGCAGCACAGGTATCACAGAAGACTGAATTAAAAGCAATAGTATTATGAAAAATCTCAATTCGTATGTTATTTACGTTGTAAAATTACCTTCAGAATCTGGTATTTGATTTACCAGGCTATAGTGCAGTTCCAGTTCAATAGGTTTGAATATGTCCGATTCGACGAATTTCACGTTACAGTCTAAATTCCTACACTGCATTTGTGTTTGGGCGGCAGCATTAAATTTCATTTCATTGGAACTGGTAGAAGCGATTTGTACTCGCTTTACTTGTGGATCAACGACTATGTGCATTGCTATTTCTTGAGAACGAATTTGTGTTGATGTTGTCGAAATACTGTAGCAGACCGTTAAGGGGAATGTGGTTTGTCCAGGTTTTATTTCACGTGTATCCGATTTTAGTGTCGCAAGAATCTTAACAACTGGATAGGCTTTGTACAATAAAACAGTTTCGGCATTTGGTGCACCTATGGCCAAATCATTGAAACCATTGCCATCAATATCTGAACCTCTCGATAGGCCATGACCGAACATATGTCCTCCATATGATGTTTTAATAAATTCCTTTGGGGAATCTAAACGTTGACTATGGTGATCACGCAGTCCCCTTTCAGTGCCCAAATAAACGAAAACTGAACCATTACCAGCAAATGGGGCACCAACAGCTATGTCGTTATACCCATCATGGTTCAAATCACCTAATCGTGTTAAAGTAGTTCCAAAACGTGCTTTTCCATGCACTGGAGAAGTCAGCAATTTGCGTTCAAAGTTAAACTGTAAAAGTATATGACCTCAATAATGAAATATTCAATCGAATGTGACTAATAACTAGTGAAACTTACCCTGCCTTGATTAACAAAAACGTAAATGGCGCCATCATCATATAATCCAGAAATTCTGTGTTGAGGTGCTGATACAATAACGTCAGTTAAACCATCACCATTAATATCTTCAGCCAGTACAGCATAGCCGAAATATTCACCAAACTGTTCGCCTCTAAATACATAATGCTTTATTACAGTGCCCTTACTAAAATCGAATATGTAAGCCTGTCGAATAAAATCGAAAAAAATGAATTATTATCATAGAAAAGTCATGATTAGAAACTAAAACTCACCTCGCCAGACTGTTCATGAGCCTGGGGAGCAGATGCCAAATATAATATTTTATTCTTATCATTGGAATCGAAATAACCCGAACTGACTGAATAGCCGAAGTAAGAGTCATTCTGTTCAATAAACAGTTGTGGGTTTGGTATATCAGATTCATAGTATACTTCGGGACTAATCTCTGATTGCCGTGGAACACGTAATGCTCTTTCAGTATCACGGCGACTTAAGCCGGGATCTTCAAATGTAACACGCTTACGATGTCTAATAACAGAACCTTTCCATGTGTGTATACCGGGAGCGCCAATTAGAAATTCCTCATTGTCTGGTGTAACATGAACACTCAGACCCTGCTCAGCCAACATGTAGTAATAGAATTTTGAACTGCCTTCCTCTCGAATTTGATCTTTTCTTAAACGCAATGGTGATATTTTGCGAACATTCATAGGCTTATCCGTTAATGTGTCATTAATCCAATAGCATATGCCGTGCATGAGGTAATCACTACTACCAACGGGTGCTATAAACCGAGGCGCACACACGACTAACTTTTCGTTATCTGTTAATCCACCGTCCATGGACGCGCCTAACCATTGGAAATCTCGCTTTTCTGAATCGTATGTGTACTCACTTTGTTCGATATTACGGTTTCCCTTATCATCAAATATATACGGATAACAAGTTGTCGGCCTATCCAACGGACAACGATATACAGCGCCGGTTTCATTTATATTTCTCTGTGATTCCAATGTGGATTGCGCTCTGGGAGCACCAATTATTAAGCTAGAAAAATATAAGGAAATTAGTTTCATATCATTAAAATTAAAATGATTTAATTCTAATTTAAATAATAATATCACGTAATGCTAAATGAGTTCATTGAGTGCCTATTACTACGAAAGTTACTTTCTTACACTTTCATGTCCATTTTTCTGCACCTGAAGTTAAAGGAGTGTTAGCTAATTTTGAGATTAAAGCTCTAACTGAAAAACAATCTTTGTTTATTTTTCTTTTTAAACCCAAGAAATAAATCAGAGTTTTAGTGTAAGCCTATTTAAGCCTACTTAATCCTTTCACGCATGCAACTGATATGCAAAAATTTCTAAAAATCTGAGTATACTTTATGATATTGCATTAATTACAATACAATTACAAATTATAATATAATTATTATAATATTATTATAGTCTAGCACACTACCTATTAGGCTACCAGGGCACCCAATTAAAAAGGAAAAAGAAAAATGTTAACAGATTGGTTGAAGGGTCGTCAATCTCTGAGTTGAGAAATTAGTATTAGGAGCTAATTCAACAATCTATTTATTGAACACAATTATCCACTTTGACAAAAATATTCACCCAAAATAAAATAGCTTAAGTCGGTTTAAATGCAGTTGATTTCATGCATTGACGTAAAATGTAATGCACCTTAAGATGGGCATAAGTATTACATAACGTAGTTAATACCTCTTATTCAGGATTACAACCTAGTATATCATACCGCTCAGGTCGTGTGTGCTAATGTTATCCATGCATCCTCACAAAATTGTTGAGTGGTGAGATTTTACGTTGTTTTTGTGAAATAACTTGATAGTGATTGTTCACCAACTTTAGCTAAAGTGAACTTTAAAGTCACCTTTAACTTCTTTTCGTTATTACAGTCGACAGATGAAATGAAGTTAACCTTTTCAAAAATATGGCAGTGCCGTAGCAATGTCGATAACACTGCTCAATTAAAAAAGGTTTTTTTTTTTTTTTTTGAAATTAGTAGTTAAAATTTAATTAATTAAAAGACAGGGTGCCCTGGTAGTCTAGTGGGTAGTGTGCTAGACTATTAGTGTGAGGGTCGTGGGTTCGATTCCTACCAGAGACTCTGGTCTGTGACACTACGCCGAGCATATGGTCAAGTTACTCCGCTCGTATAAAATTAGAATATAATTTGTAATTGTATTGTAATTAATAAATAAATAAATAAATAATTAAAAAACATTTAACAGTATAAAAATAAAAGAAACGCTTAAATTATTAATCAATTAAAATTAACAGTACAAAATCATTTACTATTACTGATTCACTAAGAAGTTTCTGATATTATTTGCCTTATCGAATTATTTTTTAAAATATTTCTTTTTGCCCTACAAAGGATTTGTACGACGTTTCATCGTAGGAGTATAACTTTTTATTTATTCATTTATTGCAATACAATTACAAATTATGTTTAACAATATTACTCAGTGTAGTGTAATGGACCAGAGACTGCGGCGGAAATCTAATCCACAACTCTCGTGCTAATAGTCCAGAAGGGCGCCAATTCATTTTTTATTTGTCTTGATAATAATTTTATTTCTTTAGTCTACTTTGAGCTAAATAAACTCAAAAGGCTTGAGTTAGCTAACTTTGAGGGCAAAAATTGTCCTTTAATCAAATTTTGTTTGCAGATTTATATACTCTATACATTGCTAAACTTAATAATTTAATATGTTGTTACGTTTTTAACTTTTTAATAACGTTTAAAATATGAGTCGAACGTTCGTGGTTTCACCTTCTCGAGAACTCTATCGGGACTACATTGTTGTTTGTGTATTTCTTCTTAATACATTTCAGAGAAGAAATGTTTAGGAACACAGAACTTTAACAAGAATATCCCCCATGGCGTTTTAGTGGAATTTTGAAAAAGGTATACAAAATAAAAATTCAGAGGCTTTGAATGCAATGTGGTTACTGCGTAATAAAAATAAAAGTTCCTTGGCAATAGTGAAATCATTTACAAAGCTCTCTTCAACATTCTTAACAAGTCGATTTCCAAAATTTTGTTTTCTTTTCGAGAAGAAAAAAATCCGAATTTACACGAATACCAATAATGATATTTAAAAGAAGAATGTAAACTATCGAGAATGATAACAAAATCAATATGTTCATTACTATATCAAGTCTTAGAAATAGCAAATAATCAGCAACACAATATGATATAAATACATACATAACATATGTACATAATTGGCCATTACAACACTTTAGTCAGGATTACGGCCTAGCTTCTCACACCACTCGTGTTGTGTGCCTTAATTTTATACTTGAGTGGCAGGACCTACAATTTAACGTCGACTCCGAACAGATTTTGAGAAACTTTTTCATGGCCGGCTTATTTATTCTCAAAGTTTTTGCCAGAAATCTGCTGAGAGAAGTTGCCGAAGAAATATTTTTTTTTATTTTTCGTTTAGATGTCGAGCCTGGGACTTGAACCCGGGCTTTACGTCTAATAAGCTAACACACAACCTACTAGACTACGGCGATATATAAATATATATAGAACGCTCCCATATATTTTATTTACTTGGAGATACAATGCCAAGAATTAAAATACTAGGCTTGAAAAGTATATAATTTTCCTATTGACAAATAAGACAAATACGTGAAAATAAAAATTATATGTAATGGAGGCAGACATCGGTCCCTACACGTTTCGATTTGTTGTCCAACTTCATCAAGTTGCATTACAATTTGTAACGTTCATTACAATTGAACAACCAAATTGGTACGTGTGAGAGCAATTTTTTATTTCGTTCGTCATTTCCATTTTGATCCCGCAAGTGAAGCATAACTGGTAGACAACATTTGAAATAAAAAATTAGTCAAAATGGATAAATAATTGTGTAAATTCATTCAGGCATACAAAAATACATACATATATAGGAGTTATCGAAAATCAATCATTATCAAAAAGCAATCTTCAGAAAAATAAAAATATATGACAATTAATGCAAACACTCGGAACTCATTTTGAATGTTGATGCAACAAGAAAATTTTGAAAATTAAATTGGATAAAACAGAGACCAGTTGGTTTGAAAAATCGAAACGCGTAAAGAAAACGACCAATTGGTTTATTCAACTGGTTTGGACAACGAATAGCAACGTGTAATTTGAGTTTGTCTAACAAATTAAAAAGAAACAAATAATTCTTTTGAAAAGTAATTCGATAAGGTGTAATCATATTAGTAAAGTGGATAGGAATTATATTATATACGAGTCCCCTCTCTATTACGGTAACCTTTAAATTAGATTAAGTTCTTCGATATTGATGGGAATTCGTACTCCGATTGAAAATTATTTTTTATTTAAACAAGAATAATAAACAAATTTTTATATGTTTCACACAATGTGTTACTCTTCTAACTCCATAGTTAGCTAAAACCCTTCAAGGACATCAATCCACGAAGAAATATCTGTACAAACATATCCATTCTTCTGAAGTAAAGAAAATTAAATGAAATTACTATTACGAAGAAATTTCTTATTATATACATGTGTACAAGTATAAAAATGCACATACGTATGTATATACACATAATTGGTCATTACAACCTTTCCGTCAGGCTCAAGACTTTGTCTCTCACACCTCTTTATGTTGTGTGTGTTATTTGTATACAAGAGTGGAAGGACCTACAGTTTAAAGTCAAATCTGAACGACAGATTTTTGAGAAACTTTGCATGGCAATTTTATTTACTCTCAAAGTGATTACCAGAAATCTGCTGAGAGGAAGTCGCCGAATTTTTCATATTTTCGTTTTGATTTGATATTCACCAAAAGTCTTAAATGAGCTACGTTTTAATAAAATGTAACAAATTGTTATTTATTCGTACTCTTATTATTAGTTAAAAATATAAGTTTGGTGTGAGTCATCAGATTCATTTCTTATTGTTCGAAGAACGTCTCTTAATTTTTTGTTAAACACTTTAAACCAAAAATTAGTTTAAGGGTATAAAATTTGGTTCGAATTGTTGTGCATGTTTATTTAAAAGAGTGGAAGTTGTATATTTGTTTGAAAATAATGTGTAGAACCTATTAGATTATATTAAACTATAAATAAAATTAAAGCCCTCGCATGCTACATACATATGTATATTCTATAATCACAGTTTTAAAATTTGAAATTTCTCTTTTTAAATTCATTGTTAGTACAATAAATTTTATGGAATATGTTTAACGAATGAAATCTTATTACAAGAGTAATTATTAAAGTAACAACAACAATTACATAGTTAATCCTTAATGCTCAGAATTACAACCTAGCTTCTAACACCATTCATGTTGTGTGTGTCAAGTTGATCCATGACTGGTAAAACCTACTGTTTAGTGTTGACTGCTAACGACATATTTGAGAAACTTTTCGTAGCAATTTTATTTTACTCTCAGAGTTTTTAACAGAAGCATACCGGCAGGAAGTTGCCAAAAGAAATTTTCGTATTTTATATTTAAATTTCAAGTTCTTGTGTCGACGCACCAAGTATTGATATCAACAAAAATTAAAAACAGTCGTGTTAAAAACAATTTAAATATTTGCAATTTTTTTTTTTTTTTTTTTTTTATTATTATTGAATCTTTCTTAATGAAATTTACAATAGATTTCAAATCTTACAACTAGTTATGAAGGTTAATAGTTAACACCAGCGTGATAACTTTAAATTGTATTCAAATCTTAAATATTAAATCTTAAATATTAAAAGTTGGGGTTAGTGCAGCCGTCGAGCGAGGCACAATGTGTTGCAATTAAACAATAAATTTCAAATAACCCTTAATGACCAATCGTAAATTGAAATAAATTTCTTAAGAAATACACTCAGTATACGCACACACACACACACATACATTCTTTGATTCATTAATTTGTAAAGTATAACGTCTGGTATTTGCTTAAGATTTTTTTTTTTTTTTTGTAAATGCTAAGAATGAATGTTTTTCATTATAATTCTCGATAAATTTTCATAAGAAGCTAAATTTGAAGGTGACTAGTTGTGCTTGAGCTTTAAAAGAAATGAAATCAGTTAAGCATATATACCTACTTTGACTGAAATAATAAAAAAAAAAAATAAAAATAGAAGAAACAATCTTATCAATTTAGAAACCGAAGAAATTAAACTTATCGGCCTTGATAAAAATGTTTATTTATTTGGTTTTGTATTGGTATTGGAGTTTTACTCCGCAGTGTTTCTGTAAAGTTCTTATTGAACGTGATGAATCGTAAGTCAATAATGATTTTAGAAACAATACACAGGTATTAATTGAAAATTCATATACAGAGATAAAAAAATAAAGACAACTTCATTGAAAATATCTATGTATGTACATACATACATACATATACAAACATATGTGTTTATGAGAATTTTATTTTCAATATTTGTTGACAACTTTTGCAAAAACAAATGTTGTGTTTATATTAGTCGGGGCTGACAATTGAAGTGTGTATGGTAGAGTGAGTACTTTAACGTTGAATTTATTATTATATTATATGCTTGAACTATATATGTACATGTATGCATATATATACATACATATAAACAGAGATAAAAATATTATTTTTACTTTTAGTATGAATGACTTCATTCGAATAAAACTGAGATATTTATTCATTTATGCTCGAAAGAAAGAAAGAATAAAAAGCAATAACAAAAAGAATATATAGTTTTTGTAGCCGTAACCACGTATTAAAAATCAAATTAAATGCGAAAGAAAAATGATATTCAATGATGATGATGATGACGACGATGATGATTCATTCAGACCTTTACGACTCATCATCATCAATGTTGGAAACATGTAATAGAAACTCACCCCTTAGATCTTAAATTTAAACTGTATCCGAAATATGAACTTTCATATTTGGACATTGGCGTTGGAAATTGAGGATCTTTCAGCACCATATTTGGTTTTGGCGATAAATTGTAACCATTTACACATTGTGCTATTAAAACAACCACGTACAGGACTTTAAATAGCCGTAATATTGATATTGACTTTTGCCACATTTTTTTTTCTATTTGATTTAATATCATACAACACTCACTAAATTTAAAACTTTTTTCACTTTTTTTTATATTGGAGGTCTGAATTTAACTTTGATTTTTTTTTTTTAGTAAAATCTACCTTCTTTTAAACACGCTCGTTTCTTGATCCCGTTTTCGAACAACCCAACCCATGGATAGCGTTAAATAGACTGAATTGTTGTTTTGATTTCTTAACGGCCGTACGCTTTGAAAGCTTTAGATGAGCGCAAACAACTAACAACTCAACGTGCTTAAAAACTCATTTCTTGTAGTTGTTGTTGTTGGGAAAATCGTTTCTCTGAGTAATAATTATACAAGATATTGTATTATTTACCAAAGATACCTATTATTTAGCATACGTTAACGAACGTACGAATACGAACCTCATTGGGTATGAGTAATCCACACGATCAGTGAGGTCAATTATTTTGAAATACTCAAAGTAGCCTTTTTAGGTTTTCTTAAACATTATTTGCTAAAAAGAATGGGCAATTCATCTTGAATCGAAAAGTGTGGTAAATAATTAATTAAATGTTAATATTCTTTATAACTTTTAACCAAAACAAGACAATTTTTAATACCAGAAATAGTAATGATCTACGAATTTCTTTAAACATCTAGTTAAATTGGTAATAACAGTTTTAACAGTTTATTTGTGTTTTTTTTAATAATGCGTTAAATGCCATTATTGCAGTAAAATCTCAATTCTTCTAAAATTGCTAAAAATTTTGTTTCTCATGAAAAACGTGTATTAGTTCATCCATCAGGGATTAGATCATCTATCAGGGATTTGCGAACATTCACAGTTCATAACGGCCATCTTGTTGTAGCTATGTATATATCGCGAATTAGTTTTCATATAATTCTTTTACGGATAGGACCATCGACGCCGACGTGTGTTCGCTGGTTTATGCAGCAGTTGGCAATTGACCAAAATTTGAATCGAAAAATTAATAGGCACATGAGCCAACAAAATTGTCGAACAATTTTGGACGACACCATTCCACATGAGATCCAAAAGTGTCCAGTGCATGCCGAAAAAGTCATTGTTTGGTATGGATTTCGGACTGGCGGCGTATTTCTTTGGGGATGACGTTTGCCAGGCCATCACTGTCAACAACGAGTACTACAGGTCAATGATTATCATCTTCTTCTGGCCTGAATCAGAAAAGTTAGCTATTTGAGCACGTGGTCTTCTTACATGAAAGTGATATGTAATAGCCAATGATATTGTGCAGCTTGACACCGTCTTGTGAGGTTTCCTCAAAGTCAAAATAACCCATGTAATCGAACAAATTTAGAATGATTTAAGTCCCAGAGATATGGACATTTGGGATGTCCTCCATTCAAAGAAGCTGCAGTGATCATTGGAACGATGTTATATTTCACAGTTAATATAATATAATTTATGTCTTTCGAACAAACAAAAAAAATAAAATAAATAAAATTCGGTGATATCTTCCACACATTTTATTTACATTTCAAGCCTGGAAGCGCTTAAAACTAGATTTTCACTTATTGTTGTGCAAAGTTGGTCCTAATCTTCTGTATTATAGCAACACTCTCTCTCTACGGAAATCATTATTCAATGTATCTCTTCATCGGCAACTGTAGCATCAGCTGTATGCTCAGAAATAATTTGCTCGATTTCAAAATAAGTCATTTGCTACATTGGTTATTTTAAGTTAAGTTTTAATATTCTGTACATTAGGACCATCATAATATCTAAAAGTGGCCACATTTTCATCATCTCACACAATAGAGTTTCGAAATTTTTTTTATGAAAACCCAAATTAAAGTGAGAAGAATATTTCGTTTTTAAAATTAATATTTAGTCACCACTTCAGGTTAGTTGTTTATTGTTTTGCAGTCGTCTTGAAAATAATTAAATCGCTGACTACTCGGCGACATTTATTGTGAGTGTTTAATGCCTCAGAAATGATATTACGCGAATACGTGAATAGGCGTAAAATATGCTAAATTAGCCACACAGCTCATAGTAATTGAACTTTGACGATTCACAAACTACCACAACAATATGCGTTAGCTACCGAATCGGACGATAGAGTCTCTTTAATTATTAAACCGGTATATTTTACAGAATTTTATTCTCTTTCTCTCTTTTAGCTCAGAAATGAAAACAGTTAAATATAATAAAACATTTCTTTGTCTCTTAAATATTGGCATTTAACCAAGTTTATATTGTTCCCAAACAGAGTTTGGTTGAACACATTTACTTTGTTTTGATTTTCAAATTCTCTGCTTTTGTGTGCTGCTTTTAATGTTGTTCGAATGTTTACATGTTGCCTTTTGTTTTGAATTTACTTTTTGTTGTGATTTATCATACATGTGCACTCGGAATCTTGAATGATTCATATTCGTCAGTTGCTGTCGTCGATTCTTCCGTTCAACTGTATGTTACGTTTGTTTTCGATTTAAGGCCAACATGACAACAAAAGAAACAGCTTTTTTTTAGTGTTATTGATGACGTACTATATTTAGATTGCATTACAAATACAAATACAAATAAATTTCTACAGAAATTGTCTGTGACATCGTACAACATTTTCAAATATTACAACAACAATTATAGAGGCTTGTTTTTAAACTACATATGTGATATTGTGTGCATAAAGACGAAACTTTTCCGTTTTTCTTATTAGAAATAAATCTTTAGAAAGAATTACAAATTATTTTATTGTCATTTATAAGTAAAATTACTATAGAAATACATACATTTTTATGTAAGCATGTGTGAATGCAGCATGTGTGTAAGTATGTATGATTTTTGGAATTAACCAGTATAGTGCGCTGGCCCCGTTGAAATTAAATAATACGAAAAGTCGTGTATACATTATCATCATAGACCCTGAGGTTAAAGCTTATATGTAGCTTTAACAGATGAGAAGTACATGATTTGTAGGGAATATGTCTTCTGGCAATTATTATAGTTCTAAAATAGGGCGACTTTCTCTGCTCAATAGATCAGATTAATAATATAATGGTGCTCATAAAATGTAAAATCTCTTCAGTAGATATTTAAATATTAAGTATTTACGTTGAATAGGAGAAAAATCTGCTCGCGGTTCTACGTATTTTAAAACTTGCAATAATGTCTACAAAACTTAAAAGATTATAGGTTTTATGGGTTTCTAAATAAATATTTTACAGTGCGTAATTAGTTACTTTACAAAACTTAAAAATAAAATATATAGACAACCATGGTCCCGTGCTTTCGTAGTACACGGTAGAGATGAGCGATATTTTCAAAACTGTGATTTAATCACGGTGATTGATAATTCCAAATAACAATAACAATAACAGTGACTAATAATGTCGTTCTTTCAAAATTGTTACATACTCAAATTTATTTCATTTTATTTTGAGCGAGGCAGAATTACTATTAGATGATGCTGATTGTTTACTTTTGTCTTTTATACATGAACTTTCTGCGAAACTTAATTTTCAAACTTCATATAAAAAAAAAAATACATTAAAAATAATAACATTGATGACACCACTTTGATTTTGTTTAGTAGTCTTTTCATAGTATGTATCTAGTTGTCTCTTTCTTACAACTTAATAAAAATACGTTATTGTCATTATTGTTTTCCTTTGGAATACTGTGATCACAATCACTGTTTTAAAGAACAGTGATTAACAAATCACGTTCACTGAGAACAACGTTCTTCAAAAATCACTGGATCGCTCATCTCTAGTACACGGTGTACAATTCATATTATAATTTTTTGTACGAGCTCTTCTAAACTATACAAGTACATACATGTATATTTATAACTTTAATAATTCCTACGCTGTAGTATATACTTCAATTCAATGATTAACACGACAAACGTATGTAAAACACATCAAGTGGGCATATTTTTGGAAATCACTCTTGTATCAATTTTGGTTATGCAGCCATAGCCCGGGTTGATTTTCTAAATAAGTTGACGATGCTTCACTGTAGACCTTTTACTTTTACTAGTGTAAACTATAACGTTGTGTGGCATGTTTGAAAAGTAATGCAATAAAAATTATTTCACAAGTTCTAAATTAGTCAACAAATCAGATTACTTATTAGAAAAAAATAATGGAAATTAACTTCATTTGAATAATTAGAATAGATATACGTTTTTGTACGCCATATATATGTAAATTATGTACTTATGTAGTATGTTAAAGGTGAAATTAACATAGATTCTTTATGTTATTTGCTTATAGACAAATAGACATTTGTTGTTACTTCCAGAAGTAATTATTTCTTTATGCTGTTTTCACTTTTTTCGCTCGCTTTGTTTCACCATTTTCAGCATGTTTCCACTATATTTTCTGTTCATAGGATTTGCTCTGTGTACAACCGCCTTTAGATTTTCTTTGGACAATGAGCATAAGAACGCTATACTGAGATGAGATATGTAGATGCATACTTGGCAGAGGTTTAGTTGCTTTGCAGTTTATTTCCGTTTCCATATTCAGTATCCATATATATGGACACATAACTGCTTGTTTTTTCCACTATTTTAATGTGGAAATGTGGTAATGTTGTTTATTTGCTTGGAATTTTTCCAATTACTTTCTCATTTTGTTAACAAATTTACTGGAGTTTTCTTCAATACTCTGTTTGGTATACCATCTATCCCTTGAACTTTTCCATCCAATTGAATTCCTGGTTGTTGATCAGAAAATGCGCCAATTTCACGTTTGAACAACTAGCAAAAGTTGGTTAATATTTGCATTTTTTGCAATTACAACTTCTGATAATCGCTCAAATGGGAAAATGGAACATTTTAAAATAAACAAGATCCATCAAAAATTTTGAAATTTTTTAATCTGATTGATAAATTAACATATACTCGTACATACATACATATGTGCATATAAAAAATATGCTTCGACTGTTATCCTCTTTAAATAATAAGTACGGTAATTTCATTCCGATTTGATGAAACAAAATGTCAATCTCCTCACAAGAGAATACAATTTAAGAACGTCAGCTATTATTTTATATTTTTTAATTAAATTTTGCAATTAAAAATGATCAAACTTAAAAAATGTAAGAAAAAAAATCATATTTTCAAAGTTTACCCGATCAAAACTCTTAACAAAGAAGTTTGTTTATGTAGACCGTTCTAAAGTCATATCTGTCCCCTTTCCAAAAAAAACTTTCACTTTATGAAAATCTGTTCAAAAACATATCAACAACGTCAAATACAAATGGCGAGTGAGGTGGAAGGTAAGTTTATTTATATTAACACTAAATCTACCGATACTTCTTGTATTTCTATTCCTATTCCATTCTCTTTCTACTAAACGTATATTATTTACTGACAGTCGCCGTAGTCTAGTAGGTAGTGTGTTCGCTTATTATACGTAAAGCCCGGGTTCGAAGCCCAGGCCAGACATCAAAACGAAAATATAAACAAAATATTTCTTCGGCAGGTTTCTGGCAAGAACTCTGAGAGTAAATGCCATGAAAACGTTTCTCAAAATCTGTCATTCGGAGTCGACGTTAAACTTTAGGTCTCGCCACTCAAGTATAAAATTAAGGCACACAACATGAGTGGTGTGAGAAGCTGGGCCGTAATCCTGACTGAAGGGTTGTAATGGCCAATTATATTATATATATTTA
Organism: Sarcophaga rosellei; assembly: GCA_930367235.1. Classification (NCBI taxonomy): domain Eukaryota; kingdom Metazoa; phylum Arthropoda; class Insecta; order Diptera; family Sarcophagidae; genus Sarcophaga; species Sarcophaga rosellei. The sequence continues at coordinate 47,538,533 of OV884021.1, read as the reverse complement.
AAATTCCTAATGATTTAAAATATTTTAAATGTTTCGAAATTCTGGGGATAAGGATTACAACAAAACAATGAAATAAAAATTTTAATTAACAAAATAGCACTAGAAGAAATTTTTACTGTAATACTCGCTTGGAGTAGAGTGAATATCCATCTGCCAGAAAACAAACAATATACCAAATCATACCAGGCAATGCCAAAAATGTCCAAAACAGTGGTTTTATATCACAAAATATGCAAATCAAGATATAGGACCATTGCTCAGGGCAAATAACTTCCCGCAATAGTTAGGGCAGATGCCATGCATTCCTTATTAAAAAAAATACATGATATGAGTAAATCTTCAAAAATATATTCGATGTATGTTTTAATACAGTAGTTTTGACTTACCTGCACAACTAACTTTTGTAAGCATTTTTGTGCAGATAAGTCAAAAATGCAGCTAAATTCAATTTTTTACTCTAATTATAGATTACACTCTTAAAATTTTTGTACAGGTAAAGGCAATGCGCCAGTAAATAAAAGGCATCTAAAACAAAACTACTGTAGATGTCGTAAAGGCAAATGGCGGTGTTATAATGTTATATTCAAGAAATTCTGATAAAAAAAATCCTAAAAGAGTAATTTTTCCCGTAACACTAAAATTTATGAATTGTTATAAACAAAATGAAATTAATATTTTAATATGTAAATAATTAAAAAATAAAGAAAATCAGAATGGAATGGATGCCAGTGAGCTAGTTCCACTTGACATGTGGTAAAGTAAACTGTTGTTTTTTAGTTTCACGTAAATTTTTACGACGAAAATAAAAAAGGTGTTGTTTTCCACCTATCAAATGATAATAAGCTGATTTGTGTATGCCTGAACACTTAAAATATTATACTCCATTAACCGAATATTGAATCAATAAAAGTGCATATCTTGTATATTTTCACTGTCGTATAATGGAACCTATTTGCATGCAGTTGATAAATGGATTAATTATATTGGTTGTTTAGTTAAACTATTGTCTGGAATCGTTTCTAAATTGCAATTTATTTCTAAATATGGACATTTGGCGTGTTAAAATACTTCCTGCTTTTTGTGCATTAAAATCGAAGCTTGGGTGTGTGTTTCTCAAGTTGTGTTGAGTCTGTTTTTTTTTTTAATTGTTATGAATTATTGAATGAATATTTTCAATCGCTTTAACAATTGAAAAATAAAATTGGACAGGGTTTAATTATGTATGTATGTCTAGCTGATCAGAGAAAAAGACCCTCCAATGGAATGATAAAGAATAAAAGAAGTGAATAAAGCAATTAATAAAGCAATAATTAAAAATTCTCATTTCACTTGTCCGCATAGCTTTTTGCAATAATTTTCAAAGTCAGCAACAATTCAAAGAAATTGTTAAAAAGACATAAATAACGATTACCAACTATGAAATGTCAAAACACAAATAGACCATAAATCATTGTTGGAATAATTTAATGAGTTTTTAAATATTGACAGCTACTGGCGGAATCTAATTATGTATAACCGAATATATATATGTACATATGTTTGTTGTATTTATGTTGAAAAAATTTGTGAAGAACTTTCATTAAGAAAAACAAACACTTCCTTAATATGATTTTGAATTTATTGAAATGCTAAATTAAAATTAAAACCATCGTATAATGATAAAATCTTCAAATTTCAATTAAAGTCGTTTATTTCACAGAGGTAAAGTAAAGTAAAAGTAATTTCACAAACAAAAAACAACAAAATAAAAGAATGAATAAATAAAAGGAGAAAAAAGAAAATTAATTTTAAAAAAATTGTCTAATTTTTTTGCTTGTAAGGGAGAAAGTTTCAAAATAATTTTGTTTTATAAGATTCGGTTTTTTTTTTTTTGTAAAATACGACGTCCGAAAACAAAGCAAACTGGCGGCTGCGGAATACACAGATTGGTGTCTGGAAAAAAACCAAAACCAAAAACCACATGTGAAACTAAAAATTTTAATCAATTTTAATAAACGACGTTTAAAGATGTTTTTCTTTAAATAACAGTAAATTTGATGTTTTGAATCAAAATTTTGACTTTCAGATCATTCGTAAACCATATCAGATTGTATATGCTCATAATATGCGGTGCTCATATTTGTTAATCCCAAAGCCGAGCTATATTTTCCTCTACGGTTTGAAGATAGACGCTATATGAGACCGCATGAAAATTTCCAAATTTATTGGCAAAAAAATCAAAAAGATGGTCGCAAAACTGATACCACAATTCCTCAATAGAAGGTTGTGTGATAATTCACACTTAATAAAGCCTAGGTTGACTTATTTTTTGTTATTTTACACGTAACCAGAAGTTGTATTGATACGTTGCATTTATAAATTCTCTGAAATTTTTCTGAACAATTTTACTGCGCTTTTATGCGAAGAAATTGATTTGAACTGTGTAGGCAGTGGAAGAAGGGCGTGGCAAGTTTATATTGCACATATATTTTGTTTGTTCTGAAAAGTATACATACCAAGTTTGAAGTCTCTTAGTTGGGTATGAATATTTTTTACACAAAACTATATGAAGTCATACCGATATGCGTTTCTTTGAGTAAGTGATTCACAAAGTTAGATGACTTAAACGGTCGAATTATTTTAATACTGTAAGAGGTAAACATATGTAAATAGAGATATAAAAAATGAATTAAAAATACCAATACAAATAATAAAAATAATATATAAACATGTATGTATCTATATAGGACTTTTGGGGGAGAGCATGGGGTTTTACACAACAATGGTCTTTGGCAGTGTGGAAAAATGCAGAACTTTGGTACTTTTTCGGTACTCCCGCTACACTTTTAGTACTTTCTTAATATTACATATTTTATGGTTTGCGCTTTTCAACTATTAATGTGTTAGCAACATATTCAACGTAATAATAAAGATAGAATTAGTCTTTAGCCCCGGTTAGTCCAATGTACGTACGTTCGCTTTTAGAGTACGAAATGCAATGAGAAAGCTTGCCGAACTATAATGTAATTTCAGTAGGTATTTAATTTGCTCTTCATGGCTAAAATAAACATACAATCCGTTATGTTCCGTAGACATTTAACTAAACGGTGATTTTACGTTCTGTTACTTTCCGAATCAGTCGTTATATAACATTAGTTTCTCTATTCCATTTCCACTTCTATTTCTATTCCATACCGTACGTACTCAATACATGTAAATAAATATTTTTCACAAAAGTACCATTTGATGCAAAAAAGTACTCTTTCAGTTACTGTTCAGTACCATTTCAAAATTTTAATTTTGCAACACTGGTCTTTGGACTAAATATTAAAAATACTCATATTCCCTAAAATTTTGGAACGGTGCAAAATTGAGTATATCCGAGTAATTTTCCTCTTGATTTTATTTTTATTTGTTTAGTTTCAAATTTTATATTATTTTGTTAAGTACTAAATACTAAGTAAAAATTGCGCAGAGTACAAACATGTACTCATTTTTGCACCCCACTCTATGTGCATATAATAATAATACAGAAAAACATACGAATACATTTAATCTATAGTATATTTCCCTTGTTTTTGTAATTAAATTCTCTCATTAAATATGTATTTCTCTTCCTTTTGCTTCTGCACATTTCAATTATTTCATGAACAAAATTTTTAAATTTAAAAAATTCCAATTACTCTCGTATGCTGAAGAAGATTGCTTTGATGATAATTAAAGAAACACTGAAAGGTATGATGTCTTCTTTTAACCCGCAATTGACACAGATTCGTATTCGTATTACATACGTATGTATACAACTAGTCGTGAAGAAATTATTTCATAATGATAAACGAACACAACTCAATCTGTGTTATTTTAAACTTTTCTTGTTTTCTTTTTTTTATATTTTGAATTCATTCTTAAACAAAACCATGAAATCTTTAACAATATTTGGGAAGCTGATGTCATAAAAGTTCATTTCAAAGAATAATAAGTATACATTTTATTCAATTATATTTATTACCTCGAAGACTTCAAGTATATGAAAATATTTGTATGTAAAGGAATTGAAGACAAAATCAAAGTACTTTAAATCAAATCAAATACATACAGTGATGTGAAAAATAATAAGGACACCAATGTTACACTTGGGAAATGAGAAAAATGATTCTTGAGATGCAGTCTTAGGCCTCCTTTGACTTTTGGAATTGCAGAAAGGCTCTATTCACATAATATAATATTTCCTGTTTCTTTCTATTATCCTTTACAATAAATTTATTTTATAAATAAATTCGTATTTTTACTCATTATCATATTTTATTTAAATACTTATATTTTTTGCATTTCTGTTTTCACGGTAAAAATTGCCAAAATCCCATGAAAGTTAACAATTTCAGAAAATTGTTTACCAATCTTATAATCATCCGATCATGAACTTTCATTCAGAATTTACCGTAAAGTTAATTAATTTGTATCTTTCCGTATTTTCATAGCTTTAAAGGCAAGTGGTTTTTTTTTTTTTTTTTTTTAATTCACTAAGGAAAGATTATTTAACCATGAGGCAAGAAGAAATAAAGATTCTGTCGTATGCTCTAATTGGAAATAACTCAGGGTGAGAGAGAGAGAGTCGAGGTACTATTTTGTTAATTGATTGCCTAAGCCGGCCTTGCGCATACAGTGGCTCAAATGTTTAATTGTGCAGTAGATATTAGATTATTCAAATGCCGATATTTCCACTTCAATGCAAATGTATTGAAAACATTTTGATGCGGATTATTAAGAGTGCTTTTAAACAATGTATAATATTTAGGGCCATTATTACAACCTGCCGTTAATTAAATGGAGGATATTAACGGGCAGATAACTTGATTTTTATTATTATGAGTACAAAATAAGATAAAAGTGACCGTTAAGCTAAAGGGAAGATCATTCTACCTTTAACTTTTAAAGTTCACTTTATCTTTGAACTTGCCATATTATTTATATTATTTTCAATATGGCAACTTCAAATACAAACATGACAAGTAAACGTTAATATATGTATGTATTAATAGTTATTCAAATCGAAAACAAAAAAAAAAAACAAAAGTAAAAAAGCTAAAACCTCAACAAACAAATTATATAAACAAAATTAATTAACATAACAAATAAGGAATCCCGCCGTTGTCACTGCGTTTAAAAAAAATTGTTTAATTCAGTAGCGTTATCGACATTGCTCTGGCACTACCATATTTTTGAGTTAGTTAACTTTATTTTATCTGTAGGTTGTAATAACCAAAAGAAGTTAAAGGTTACTTTAAAGTTCACTTTAGCTAAAGTTACCTTTAACTAAAACCAACTATAACGGCAAGTTGTAATAATGGCCATTAATATTTTCTTTAAATAATATACTGAATCAATAAAACAAAAAAGAATTGGAGAGTCAAATAAAAGGCGCTGATTTAAATCTTGCAACCAAAATCGTTTGCTTTTATTAATGCTTCCAAACATTGAGGCACGAGATTAACGTAAAATTTCAAAGTTGTGTTGGTTCATTATCGCCTAAATTCTTTTTTCAACTGCTCCTCTATGCTGATACTGGATTTATAGAGTTAACGGGCGAATTTTTTTTAAACATGCTCTATGATATTGAAATCTGGGGTATGTGCCGGTGTTTGAAGTATTTCTGAACAATTATGGATAAGCCAGAGCTTCACAACATAGTATGGAGTGTGCTTCGTAGAAACGAACGGTAGCATTCAAAGTACGAATGTAAAACATCTCTTATGTAAACACGACAAAATTTGTTTACGACGGTAAAGGATTTTATAAACAAATTATTTGAATAAAAGTTTAGTTTTTATAACGGAAGCAGGAATGATTCGTCCGCAAAGGGTTAAGAATTTTATATCACTATTCGTGTTACAGCTTTTTAGTAGTCAAATCAAAATATGAGTCACTGTAAGACAATAAAAAGTCCATCCTTTCTTTAAGCTGTTTAGACTAGAATGCCAATAAATTAAAAGGAAAATGGATATCCTATGTCCATTGTTAAATTCCAGAATTTTGTGCTCAGACCGATAATAATTATTTTTTCATCTGAGTGCGAAGAATCACAGCTTTAACTGCGAGCTCGTCTTTAACGTATTAAGAATCTGTACAAGCAATCGAAGAAAAGTAAACAATAAAATACAAAAACAAAATATAAAAAATAAATTATAATAATAAATAACATGTGTTTTTATAGAAATAAACGTATGTATGTATCCAAAATAACGTTGTGTCGTCTATACAATACCCTAAATTATTGAATTGACTCATACAAGTTTTATGAAAAAAAAAGAAGAAGAATTTAAACTGAAAGCGTTTATTTTCTGTTTTTTTTTACAATTCATGGAATCAGTTGACTCTTAATGTCAGCTTACTATAGCATACGCATACGCACATACTTACATATGTATGTATGAGAAGTATACACATCCATGAGACACTCACTCCTGGTATTATTTTATTTAATTTCTGTATTTCGTATACATATGTATACAAGTACTTTTTAATATCTTTTAATGCTTTTAAATATGCGGGACGGTAAGATTTCCATGGCGGATTTTTAATAATTTCTCTTTTGATTATAATTTATTTTTTTCTTCTTCTTTTTTTCATTCACTAAATGAATCATAAATCTTAAAAAAAAGACGGCGAACGCATTTTCTGACATACGACAACAACGAACTAAACAACCAGGAACAACACAAAGAGTCTGAAGCTAATTAATACAGTATTTAATGATTGCAGTTACATACCATACCATGTATATACATATATACGCAAATACATACATACGTACAATATTTGAAATTAATATTTTTATATTTGGGGTAATTTACCTCTTGGCGAAAGAATGCAAATATAAAAATATGAACGAATGAATGTCGTCAATAATTATATTGAAGCGTACACTTCTAAAATTAATTGCGTGTGTTTCTTTCACGTTTCTCTTTTAATTTCTTATTTAATTTTTTGTTAAATCTTTTTGCAAAATATCTCTGATAATCGATCTTTAAATTGTTGATATAATTTTTAAGGTCATTAACCGTTTGGCAAGGCTGTGTATGCCAAAAAATACGTCACTATTTTGACATTGGTATAACGAATACGGAAAGTTGAACAAAAAAAAGGGGGAAGCGACAAAATCAAGCCCACAAAAATATACATTTTCAAAAATAAAATCCAATAATGAAATGTATTATTCTGTTTATAAAGAATTGAAAAATATGTGATAATATCATGCTAGTCTTTTGAAACATATCGAATTAAAAAATTTTTTTGTTCTAACATGAAAATATTTTTCAATGGCCGTGGAAAAAATTGTATCAGAAAAAAGGGGTGAAAGAGTTGAATTATATATGTAATGTAGTGTGCAATTAGGACCCTTAAAAAATCTGTTATATTAAAATTACTTTTATGAAAATACACTGGCGTTTGTGTAATAACTGATTATGTGTTGCAGGTTAATCTACCGGACATCCCCATACATCGTTTTATTTCAAAAATAAAAAAGGGTGGCACAGATTAGTGCCAGAGATATGAAGGAGATTCGAGAAAGTAGCTGTCCTGCTCTTTTTGAGCCATTTCTCAAGTTCAAATAAGCATTGATACATACAGTTCTTATCCGAAGTGCACTGATCCTAACAAAAATATATTTTCCAGCTAGGGAAATGGCTCAATCTCTAAAGAATAAACAAATGAGCACAAATGTATTGATATACATAACGCAACATGTTCTTCCATTCGAATAAATAACCAAGTAGTGCCTCACTCAACATAACACTTACATCTGAAGTTGGATTGGAAACTTTTATTGTAACAATCACTTCTAAACCCCATGCGACGTATCTACTTATTGTGCCATAGAAAAGAATACAAAATGCTAAAAAAAATATTTTTCGTACGTTTACACTGTAAATTTTACAGATCAGTGTTGAAAAACTGAAATTTTGAAATGGTACTGTACTATAACTGAAAAAGTACTTTTTGCATCAAATGGTACTTTTGTAAAAGATACTTACATAAATATGTAGATAATTGATCATTATAACCCTTCAATCAGTATTATGACCTAACTTCTCATACCACTCATTTTGTGTGTGTTAATTTTATACATGCGTGGGGCGGGACCTATTGTTTAAAGTCGACAACGAATGACAGATTTTTGAGAAACTTTATCGTGGGAATTTTTTTTACTCAGAGTTTTTGCCAGAAGGAAGTCTCTGGAGAAATATTTTTTTCATATTTCGTTTTGATGGAGATGTCTGCCATGGTGTTTGAATCGTGGCCTCACGTCTAGTAAGCCAACACAGACTATTTATTTATTTATATTTAATACAGATATAGGCCAAAAACAGCTGATTTGGAACGTAACAAAACGTAAAAGCGCCGTTTAGTCAAACGTCGATTGAACGACATGTTCCGTCGATGTAACATACGTTCCGTGGACGTTTAGCTAACCGAGGCTAAAGCCTAATTCTACCTTTAGTATTGCGTTGATGATGTTGCTAATGCATTAATATTTGAAAAGCGCAAGACATAAAATATGTAACGATAAAAACGTACTGATAGCGTCGCTGGGGTACTGCAGTATTTTTGAAATAATAAAGTACTGAAAAAAGTACAAAAATACTGAATTTTTCAATACTGTTACAGATACACTGTGGCTCAGCAAAATCTCGAATATACATTAGAATCTCAAAGCAGAGTGCGAAAAATATTGCCAAAACTATAAAAAAAACTTCTTTTCCACCCAATTTCACTGGCTATACGATAATTGATTTTATTTTTGATGTTGGACATGCATAAACACATATATTTTTTTATATTTTGAATATAAGATTTGAAAATATTCTTGTTAACTGAGTATCATTTAACATTGAATAAATGTATAATGTTTATAGTAATTTTATTAAATATTTAACTAATCATTAATGTTAACAGAATATAATAGAATTAATAGTAAATGAGGGAAAATTATTTGTTGTGTCTAATGGTTGACCCATTAAATAAAAATAAACCGGAAACAGAAAACCAAAATTATTAAAAAAAAAAAATATTTAAATAATGTAATACAGTGCTTTAAATTATCATCATTATTATTATGCTTATGCAGTAAAAGCATTAACTTTCTCCAAAAATTTTAATCAAAAGAATTTGATATTTGAGCTCTTATGTGTTTATCACTAGAATAAACAATATTTGACCTTCTTAACTGATTTATACAAGACTTTAATGTATTAAATGTAGTTTAAATAAATTAAGAAAATAACTTGTTCTCGACAAAACGAAATAGTAGTCTTATATTCAGAGTAAACAGTTCATAGCCTGTATCTTGTAATAAAAATTCAAATTCCAAACAATCGAATTGCTCTTCTCAATATGTCAATACGACCTTCTAGCCATAAATCTTATGTTGTGAACTGACGATACATATGTACTACTCTTATACTGTATAAGCTAAAGCAATCTGCAATCTTATGTATATTTATAGAAAAACAAAAAAATTGACGGCTACATAGTCTGACCGTACCTTTCCTCTGACTGTCACAAATTCTATTTCTATTTTGGAGGTCGATGACTCTTTGCAAAATATGAATTTCAAGCTTTACACCATTATACAGTGACATTTAATTTTATTTTATTTTTATTTTTGACTGTTTTAGTTCTTTTTGAACTTCCACTACACATAATAAGAGATTCAAAATGTTATCATGTTTGTCTGTAAATTATGTATGTTTGGGCATAAATAAATACAAATTAGAGTTTTTTTTTTTTAATTTCATAAACAAATTGTTATTAATTCATTTATAATTTATATTTTGAATTGTATGAACGGAAAAAATTATAATAAAAATGAACCCCAAATCGACTAACAATCGGACCGCCTATACGCATTCAGAATAAATTCAATCGAAGACAGCATAACAAGGGACACACTACGTCATTAAAATATAATTAAATTTAAAAGCAATTAATTCTCGGGCTATTAAAATAAACGCTGATGGACAAATATGCAGAAAACTTTATTTAAAATGAAAAAGAAATAAAAAAATAAAAATAATTTTCTTAATAATAAATAAATAAATAAATAATAAAAATATATTTTCTAAAAGAGATCGAGTCTGGTTGTTGTTGTTGTTTTTAAACGAGTGTTGAAAGAATTTGAATTTTTTTGTGAAGCAAAATAAATGCCAGTATAGGAGCACTTGGAATCACAAAAGACTTAAAGACAACGACCAAATGGACAAACATTTGCGGTCTGAATGTGATTTGTCGACAATTTATACAAAAGAAATGAGGATTTTTTATTTTTGCCATGGTAATGGATTTTTTTGCTTCCTTTATTATTCTTTTGTTTAAAGTTATTGACTTTTAAGGAGCGAACAAACAAATAAACAAACACCCATGTACACGAATAATATTGCTGGCAGGTGAACAAAAAAATTTTAAACCTTGGTAACCCTTGTCTGCACGAAATACGTACTAGTAAAGCATCAAAATTTGGCAAGGGTGGTAAAATAATGATTTCTTTTATTAAACGAAAGGAATTTTTTTATACATACATATGTACACATATATAAATATGGATATAATTTTTCCAATACTTATTTATGAAAATTTTAATTTAATTAATTTCAGTTGATAATACCACTTTCTAATGCTATCTATGTATATCAATAGGAAAATTTCGCTTCTATTTATGTAACCGGTCTTCGTGCCAAACTCTATTCAATTCAGATGTTTTTCTTATGATCTACAGTGTAGATGAGCAATGAATCGTTTTTTCGCTACTCATAAGTACCCATGAAGTTTCGAGTATGAGTGAGGCAACAGTATTGAAATTCAACTACTCTGCTTCATTCGTAGTCACTACAACATTGATTTATAAGTACAAGTTGCAACGAGTATGAGTACAACATTGACACTAAATTCATAACATACTCATTCAGATTCATAAATTTAGAAAAATACTTATAATCATAATCCTCGAATCATTCATCACAGTTTACGGTCTTATTTGTTGTTGCATTTACCAAAGAGAAGAAAGACAAAGACAAAACCAGCAAGAAATTGCAAACACACAGCCTTCTAGTGAGTATTTTATTGTTTGTACACGAATCATACTTATTTTGAGATTCTTGTAAATGTTGAGTAAGGAGAGTCGAAATCAACAACGTCATGCGTATTGTTAAGTATGAGTATGATGAGTACTTCAAACTTTGAATATGAATAGTATGAATATGATATTGAAATAAGTATGAATGCGTATAAGTATCAGAAATTATGAGTATGATTCGAATCTACTCAAATTTTTGAATATTCATTGCTTGTCTCTGATATTAAAAATTATGTGTGTGTTTGCTTTGCTTGCTGTCTTTGTCTTTTGCTTTCTTCTTTTTTTGTAAGTTTTTATGAATGATTCGAGTGACTCGATGTATGGTATTATAAGTTTATTTTTTTTAAATTTATGAATCTGAATGAGCAGGTGTATGAATCAAACATATTTAGAATATTATGAGTTCGATGTCAACGTTGTACTCATACTCATTGCAACGTGCAAGATTGAATCAGATTAGCTAAATTGCAATACTGTTGACTCACTCATACTCGAAATTGCATAAGTACTTATGAGTAGCGGCATTATTTGCAAATTCGTCTTAAAAGAAAAAACTTCCATTATTATAGACAGTGAAAAGTTTCCAGAAGTCGCCGTAGTCCAGTAGATAGTGTGTTCGCTTATTAGACGTAAAGCTCGGGCTCGAGCCCCAGGCTAGACATCAAAACGTAATATGAAAAAAAAAAAAAATATTTTTTCGGCGACTTCCTCTCAGCAGATTTTTGGCAAAAACTTTGAGAGTAAATAAACCTGCCATGAAAAAGTTTCTCAAAAATCTGTCGTTCTGAGTCGACGTAGCTCCCATCACTCAAGTATAAAATTAAGGCAAACAACATGAGTGGTGTGAGAAGTGAGAAGCTAGGCCGTAATCCTGACTGAAGGGAAGTAATGGCCAATTATGTATGAAAAGTTTCCGTGATATGATATTTGACCTTTTTTTTTGGAGAAGTTCCAATTTTCCTGAAATAATTTTTAAAACCTAATGGGCATTTCATTTCGTGTAGCAACTATATTCTGTATTATTTTTTTAATTTTCGAATGCAAAACGGCTAAAAAGTCATTCGTTTTTACTTCACTTCATAACTTGAATTTTAATTCCATTCCCATTTACATGCACATGCATATTTACATATGTATATGTATAGACATACATATGTATGTAAATATCTTCTATTGTTAACTATTTTGTAAATCGTAAATTTAGCCATAAAATGCCTAGAATGCCTAAATTGTTGAATTCAAAATCTGTTACTATTCATGGCATGACATGATCAAAATTGTTTCATTCCTTTACATGCACTTCTATCACATATATACGAGTTTTTTTATTGATTTCACTATTTTAGAGACTGGTTATGGACTGTGAGGTGGACGTGTTAATTATCGTTATGGTTTCAAAGTTTCAAACTTGAAAGGTAAAGATTTTATTATTTGTCTTACTGGTTTTCAATTTTCATTTGTTTTTTTTTTCAATTTTCTTCAATAACACGTTAAATACATATTTATAAATGATAACATTTTATCATATTTTCTATTTTTTATTATTATTTTTATTTTATTTTTTTTTTCTGTTCACTTTTCATATAGTTGTTGTTATTAAAAATGCATTTGATAATGTATGTATGATATTTGGTCGGTTTTTTGGTGGTGACAACTTACCTCGAGGTACGCATGACAATTGTGTATCCAAAATATGAGCTACGAACTTGAGGTTGGAAAATTTTCAACTGGGGTCCAGTTATGACTATTTGTGGCTTTGGTGCATAGTTAAAGGTGTGCGTTGAGGTTAATAAACTTGTGAAATATAGACCACAGAATATAAAGCATTGCACTTGGCATATTTGATTAGAATACATTTTTCACTTTGTGTTGTTCACTTTTTCTCTCTATGTATGTATGTACGTATGTATGTATGTATTTACAAATATTTTCTATTTACTTTTGATTTATTTACACTTACAATTATTTCCAATTACAATTGATTATAATTTAACTGAATAAAGGAATATAAATCGTTGATACTATACGTATGCACTCTCGCTTATCTTGGTACTTAAGAAATGGGGGAAGACTAACTTTCCAATCAGTAATTGATTATCGTTTATGGAAAACTAAATTGATTTCTATAACTTGTGATGATTTCTCTTGGTTTCATTTTATCATACAGTATCTAACTGTACTTAATTAACTTAATTACACAATATTTTGGAAGCACATTTATCCACCTTCCAAGTATTACTACTCTTATTTTATTTTATCTCACTCAGTGAATATTTTTATTATTATTTTTTTGATTTAATATTTTCAATTTGTGTTCTTTCACGCACTAAATTGTTATTTAAAAATAAATTAACAGATTTTTATTATAAATATTTTTTATTATTACTGGTACTATACTATTGACCAGGCAGTGGTGGTATCGTTCTTTGTTTTTGTTTATTTTGGTTCTTTTTTTTTCCTTCAATTTCTTAATTACAATAAGAAATGCTGTTGTTGTAGTTTGTACTATTTTTATTCTATTCAGCCGCTGTTGTTTTTATTGCTTAACCAATGCAAAACAACAAATATATAGACAATCTGTCGGATCCAATTCATTTCTTAATATACAATTTATCTTATATATGTACATATACACACATATGTAGTATTTTTCATAGTTGCTTGTCCACACAATACATCCAATGCGCATCTATTTCGATCTATTTGGAAATAATTCTCTTAATTTATTTTTTATCACACTCAAGACTCGCGTATATTCAAATGTTATGTTATGTTGTACTGTGCTGTGCAGAACAACTTACTTCGCCGGCTACCGAAATCAAAATAAACATCATTTGCTTTTTCTGATACGCTTCAAGCTCCGCTTTTAGTGCTGCTCAGTTTATTTTGGTTCAGTTTGTATTCATTGTGTATTGTATTGTTCGCTGCTCTGCCTTGCAGTATTCTGCTCTTTAATAGTTGGGTAGTGGCTCCGTGGTTGTGCTCTTGCAATATGTGGTGATAGTTGTCGCTTTCGTTGTTTTTGTAATTTTTGTACTTAGTGGTAGTAGTAGTTATACTATAATTGGTGTGATTGTTCGCTTGTGTTTACAAATATGGGACACTCTATAATTTATTATAAAATGTGGATGATCTCAAAAGAAGATACAAAAATTTTAGAAAAACATAAAACAAAAGACTGAATAATTTCAAATATATTTAATGCGCTAATTACAGTAGCAAAAAATTAACCAAGAAAAATAAGAATCATACACTTTCTAAAAATAGTTTGTACATGTGCCTGCTTTTACATTCATTTAATTAATTGAGTCGACTCCTTTCTGATCAGAACGCATAAAAATTTCACGGTGCTCACTGTTAAACTAATTTCAGACGAACTTCTCGAACTGATTTTTCACTGAAGTTTTAATAAAATTATACCAAAAAGTGGTAGGTCAATATTACACAAATATCTGAAATCTATTAATGGAAATCATAGACCGGGAGTAACACGCTGTAATCTGCGTAAAAAATGTATTATCTATTGCAGCGTATACCATCATATTGACGTTCCTATAGTTACACACTGCAACATATTATTGAACACACGATATATCGGGTTATCCATTTCGTGGTTTCAAAAGTAAACGTAAATAAAACACATATAAAATATTTTTTCATGATATTTCTTTTTTATTGCAAAGTTTGAACGTTGACATTATGTGTGAAACACTACATCATTTAAATGACCTCCACGCGAAGTGTTGCAAGCATTGATTCTTTTGAGGTAATTTTCGTCCACTTTTTGACACATATTGGGCGGTATCTCAGCCATAACTTGACGAATGTTGGTTTTTAAGTGCTCAAGAGTTGAAGGTTTATCTGTATAAACACGGTCTTCCCCGTAGCCCTACAAAAAAAAGTCTAATGGTGTCAAATCGCATGAAAAAGTCGCTGAAGAAAATTTTATTCGAAAAATTGCCGTCCACCGCCTGTTGTTCAAGCACCCATTCCACGTATCTACGACGTTGTGAATGGTCAGCTGGCTTCAGTTTTTGCGTGATCTGGACTTTATATGGATGTAGGTGTAGATCTAAATGCGAAATACGCCATAATGTGCCGTAAGACAGTAGTAATTCCTGAGAACGACGAGGAATCCACATATTCGGGTCTTCGGCAACACTTTCACTTACAATAGCGATATTTTCAGCGGAACGAGCGAAACGATGATGCACAGGCCTTTCAATATTTGTAACCACTCCAGTCTCTTCAAATTTCTTCACAATTTTGCCAATTGCTTGCGTAGTTGGACGATTATGTAAACCATAATCTCCTCTTAAAGCACGATACGTGGCTGGGGCAGAATCCCCATTTTTGTAGTAGGTTTTGATAATTTTTATGCGTTGTGTGATAGTTAAGCGATCCATTTTCGTCAATGTCAGACTTTCAACTGAAAAGAAAAAAATTCGCTTCACAACTTAGTTTGACAGATGTAGAATTCCAGTCCCATACTTTTGAAACCACGAAATGGATAGCCCTTAATTTTCTAAACAAACAAAATGGACTTTGTGTTGATCACAATTTACTTCATAGAGACATGTACATTTGAGTCTGAAAGTAAATGTCCACAATTCAGCCAAAAATACGCAATCTGTGCCAAAATGACGTGATTTATCTAAACTAGGATCGAGACTATACGGGTAATATTTTTCAAATTGGATCCAGTGTATGTACATTCCAAACTATGACGGGACTTACAGAATTCGTAGTGTACTGTGAATTTTTCAACCGACGGCAAAGTAACAACGTTTGAGGTTGGCACAGTTTAAAAATACAAAATATTACGTTTGACAGACGGCAATACTGTTAAGATTGAAAATAAATGGTATTTATATTACAAGTTGGAAAAACCATTATACTCGTGTGTCCAATTACATTACTGAATGTAACTTCTTACACGGTATAATTGAATTTTAACAATATAAGGTTCCAGAATAGTCAATTTAATAATAATTGTAGATTATTTCACGGAATTCAACTCTTTGTCTTGCTGTTCGAACGTTAGGCCATAAGACCGCAACTTATTCATTAAATCACAGGTTTTTTTCAAATAAATAATCAATTTCAAATTTCGTTTATCCTTTAAAAAGTAAGTCATTCGAATTCATTAAAATAGATTTGTATATGCGAGGATTTAATCGTTGGAATCATATCACTTTCCGCCGAGATATTTTTCCGAAACGGGTTAAAAATTTGTCCATTTTAAGGTTTAACCAAGTGAAACACTCCTGATTGTGAATTTTTCCAATTTCTTTGGAATGTAGACACATCAACTGAACTTTTAAAATGTTTTTTTTTTTTTTAACCATTTAAACTAATCTCTCCATAGCACTTATGTGTGCACCTAACTATGACTCGAGTGACAACTTTTCTAAAAAAAAAGTACTACTTATGACAAATACCTGTTATCGTGTGCAGTTTTGACCTCTCTGCAAAGAAACGAAAATTTTAAAAAGTAAAGGACCGTCCGCCATACTTACGGTGACCATATTTTTTCCAGCAAAATACAGAACAGGAGAAAATAAAATACACTAACCACCATTTTCTAAATCAGGTTATTTTTAACCATCAAAATTTCAATTGTCAATAAAATTTGAAACATTATTATATTGATTACTAGAAAAATAAAAATTTATTAATTCAATTTAATAAAGTACAAAAAGAAAGCAAATAATAAATAAAGGGTCCGCCAAATAACTTTTTTTTGAAAATGCTTAAAAAAAAACTACTGAATATTTTGTCAAATTTCTTTTTTTATTTGAAAGTACAATCCTTCCGGTTAATAATGGAAATGGCTGCCTCGGCTGGCCATGCAGTAGCCTACACGATCGGTCCAATTTTTAAGCACATTATCGATTGTGTGCAGCTGTATTTCACCACTGGCTTCACGAATATTGTCCTTTAAAGCGTCAATTGTCTCTGGCTTGTCGGCGTAACACTTATCTTTGACGGCACCCCACAAATAATAATCCAACGGTGTCAAATCGCAGCTCCGAGGTGGCCAAACGATAACGATCGCTATTGACTGTAACGGCCACTCCTTGCTCATTTTCGAAGAAAAATGGCTCAATTATGCCTCTAGACCAAAATACGCACCAAACAGTGACTCGTATTGGGTGCGTCGGCTTTTCAACGTATGCGTGCGGGTTTTCTGTGCCCAAATGCGACAATTTTGCTTGTTTACATACGGAGCTGACGCTGCTTCTCTTCTTCCAAAGTTCGTACGCAATTTTCGCACACATTCTGCAACATTACCATGATTTTCAAAGTAATGTCGCAATATTTCCCAGCGTTGTTCAAGCGTATACACAACCATATTCGTTTAGCGGAAGGATAAAACTAATTATCTGTCAAATCAGATATGAGCTAAGTGTTACCATTCACGAAATAAGCTCTAGTTGAAGAAAAAAAACGTTAGATGGCCGACCCTTTAGTATTTTTACTTGCACACCTTTCAGTGGTATAAAAAAACGAACAAGTATTGGATATATTTTTATGTTGTTATGATTTGAACAATCAAAAATATCGACACTACTTATCATTTTTGGTAAATGTTTATAGTTGAAAAAAATTTATTATCTACATTTGTGTCAGAATTTTTTAATATTTATGTATTTCTTATTTGTTTTTCTATGCATTTCTTATGTAAAACTGAAAAAATAACTAAATACTGAACAAATACAGAACACTAAATAAAATACAGAACATTATCACGTTTTTTAGCAAAGAATAATTTATACAGAACAGGGCTCTAAAATACAGTACTGTTCTGTATAATACAGAACGTCTGGTCACCGTAGCCATACTTAGCATATCTTAAATCGTTTGTTGTTCCGCAGTCAAGGCAATTGTTCTCTTCCTTCTTTCTAATATAAGCTATTTATTAATGGTGTAATTTTTAATAGTACATTAACATCATTAGTATCAAATGGGCATAATATTTAATAAAAGCTACTCGATTTATGAGATTTATTTTCGTATTTATGTTTACCCAGTAACACAATTTCCATGTAGAGCTCCTCTGAGGCGTACCATTTTAACTTCTCTTTCAGTCTGTTGGTTGTTACTGCAAAGGGATACAACAAATTAACGTATATTTGATGGACTGATTATTATAAACTCGTTATTTTGTGTATTTAGTTTTAGAACAAACTTGTTGTCACTTTTGGAGCATTACGATGTAATTACGCCTGTTATAATCGACCAACTGCACCACGAATTGGTTAAATAATAAAGAGTATTTGAGACACTGGAAGCGTTATAGATGTAATCAAACCTGGGTTAATCGTAATATAAGGATTGCTTGTTATCGATTTCACAGTGTTAGCTAATTATGACATATTTTACAAAAGAACTCATGCAATAATTAAAACTGAGTAATTATTCGAGTGTATTCGGAAAAGTCATTGACTACGTATTGCATCGTTTTGCTAAATATTATGTTCTGGAGCTATCATTGGGCTGTATTGCTTCGAAAATAACCATATTTTCTCTGTTTCTTTTATAACTGAATCAACACTTGGATATCAACCATATTATCCGCCAAAATGGTTTCATCACCGGCATAATGTGTATTGCTGATGAATTTTATATGTAATCATGCTGATGAAAACTTCAAATATTTCTTCTGAGGGTACGTTGAAATGAACAGCAGCCTATGCGTTAAGCTCTTTCTTGAAATAAATTCAGAAAATTTTAATTCCTTAAAAATAACAAGTCATCCAATTATATGACCTGTTGAATACTTAAAATTTTTTTAGGTTATTTATGGTAAACTGTTGTCATATAAATTGTTAATGAAATTCATTGCAGCCGAACTACTTATATAGTGTACATATACATATATTTATTTTAGTGGGTTCGATTCTCACCAGAGGCTCTGGTTTGTTATACTACACCGCGCACATGGTCTAAGTTACTCAGATCGTAATTATAATTAGATATAATTTGTAATTGTATTATAATACATAAATAAATAAATAAAAAATATTTTCTCTTTGTAGAAACATATATAACAGTTTAAAGTTTTGTAAGAATTTATGCTGAATTTGATTTATGAATAAACTTTTCCCAAAAGATTTCTTACTCAACGCCAAAGAAACGACTGTAAATGATTTTTACACCTGCTGTACACAATCTCTAGATCATGACAGTTCTCTTAAACATTTTACAATAAATATGCTAGCGATATAATGGAAACACCCATATGATTAAGTCGCGACGGCGCCCACAAACTTTGACAGTATGTATATGTTAGTATAACAACAACACGCTACAATGGTGTTCGTTAGTGCAACGCACAATTTTTATCGACACATACAAAAAACAGAAATAGAGAGCGTATGCAAGTCTCTTCAGTGTTTGTCTTGAATTTTAAGAAGAAAAAATTTTATATTCAAAAATCGTTTCGTTTCTGATTGGAATTAAATAAAATAAAATAAAAAAAAATTAAAAAAATAAGAAATAATATAAAATGAGTATGTATGAAGTTAAAACAAAACATGAATATTTTTATAAAATTCTTATTTTGTTGTTTTCTTACAAAATGACATTTTTTGTTTTTAATATTCTACAAAATTCGAAACAAGAAACACCAGTCAGTCCCCTCTTGCACAATGCACATCAAAATGTCATCGTTCTCAATAAGGGAAACGGAATGTTCTCAAATCCACCCTGATTTGTAAGGCAAGACGTTAAACGTTAATATAGAAATTAATTTGGGTGAACTAAACTGATGATATTGTATAAAATCCTACAAAAACAAAAAGAAAAAAATCAATCAATACGAACGGAAGACACAATCATAACCAAGAAAAAACATACAAAATATCAACTGAATTTAACAACTAAAATTATGTATAATAAAAAAAAACAAGAAATTATTTAAAAAGCATTCTTATCAACTGCGGTTTTCAGTTTTTTTTTTATTTTTTTTGTGCTGCTGTCCGTGAACATTGCCTACCTCAACAAGGCAGTTTCGTCGTCATCATCATCGCGTAGATTTCAACCCACAATTTTATTGTCCAATAATTTCATAAATGAAAGCGAGTAAAAATATAATTTCATTGTTTCTGAATGAATTTAAAAATGTTCTTTCCTACAACAAAAACAGATAATAAATAGTATGTATGTATGTATGTATATGCATATATGTATACATATGTATAACGTGCTATTTATACAATTGAAGAGTACAATTTTATTATTATTTTTTTCATTAAATCTTATTACGCTTAATGGATGTATGGATGGATGGATGGATTATGGTGATACTGTTTTGATAATAGGGGTCATTAGCTCACTTAATATCATCAACTTTTTAAAAGACAATAATATATATTATATCCTTACATACATATATGTATATGTACAAATTTTAAGTATGTATATATAAAGGCATGTAAACACCTTATAACGGAGAGAACACAATATTTAGAGACAGTCAGTAGAATTAAAACGACTGTTTATAACCCTAAATTAAAACTTTAACACTATAGTGACATTGTGTACCTACAAATACCGACCGACTAAGCCAGCAAACCAGTGATCAATATCAATGACTTTAAATTTGACAGAAAAAAAAAACCATTTTTTTTTTCATTTAATTACCGTTGTTGTAGGGGTATGAGCAATTAAATAATGGCTTTATGTATCTCAACATTAAACGAAAGCGAAACAAATATTGTATACGGTTTTTATTAGGGTTCATGTGCCATGCATGTACATACAACATTATTGAATGAAGTTGCACTCACGCATGCCACAACTGACTTTTGCTTTATAGTGGTTGGAAAAAATTAATTCAACTTTTTTTTCACTTCTTTTCAAATACAATACAATATTAATTTCAGTGTGCATCCTATGTATGTATATATGTATGCATGTATTTAAACATATGTATAAATATGTATGTGTGTATTTAAAATTGGATTCTCAAAAATATTCGTACGATCAGCAATGAGATCATCATCAATCAGAATTCAAAAAGATGAGTAGTTTCGAATCATACTCATAATTTCTGATACTTATACGCATTCATTGTTATTTTAATATCATATTCATACTACTCATGTTCAAAATTTGAAGTACTCATCGTACTCATACTTAACAATACGCATGATGTTGTTGATTTCGACTCTCCTTTACTCAACATATACATGGAGCACAAAATAAGTATGATTTGCGTACGAACACTACAATGATCACTAGAAGGTTGTGTGTTTGCTTTGCTTGCTGTCTTAACCTTTTTCGTTCTTCTTTTTTTGTAGATACAACAACAGCTAAGACTGTAAATTTTGTGGAATGATTCGAATCACTCGAATCATTTATGAGTTATTATAAGTATTTTTTTAAATTTATGAATCTGAATGAGTAGGCGTATGAATTAAACATATTTCGAATTTTATGAGTTTGATGTCAATGTTGTACTCATACTCATTGCAACCTGTACTTATAAATCAATGTTGTAGTGAGTACGAATGAATCAAAGTAGTTGAATTTCAATACTGTTGACTTACTCATAAAACGATTCTTTCTAACACAAACTTACTTATTTAATTGGCCATTACAAACATTTAGACGGGATTACAACTTAGCTGCTCATTTAGTTATATTAATAATATTTGTTAATTGTAATATTTATATCAAATACTTATTAACTCTTATGAAATAAGTTCTTTACTACGATATGGTGAATTATACTTCTTTCTTTAATCGTTTTTTCCTATAAATACTGCTGTTCTGCGGTTAAATTTCTTTATGAAGTTCTAATATTAAAGTATATTTCAAAGCAATTACTAACAACCAACCAATCAACTAAAATTAGAATTTAAAATTAGTATATTGGCTGCGAGTAAATTAATTTTGCAGACGTATTTTTTTATTTATTTTTTCTGCTTTAACTAAACTTCTTATAAGAATGACAATTCTTGGATGTACCCTAATAAGTATTACCATCATTGCACTTATGTTATACGAGCATATGTATGCACATGTGTACACACCCATACAATATATCAACATACATATACAAAATAAATGTGCGACAATGCGATTCAACATACATACTAGTTTCGCATAGTAATAGCACATGTCCACATACAATTTTACACAGTTTTCAAGAACATTTCATTATACTGAGTGCATATGAATTCATTTATGTACACACTTTCATTCTTAAGTGTGCGTACGTTATTCCTATGTAATTTAGGCATAATTATGGTTATACGGATACAAATAATGCCTCAACATATGGCGGATGGTTATCATACGAGTAATTGGAATCATGAAAGTCATACCAGAACTCAATCAGACGCCTACAGAACGTAAACAAACTTCAAGTGGTAATAAAATGAAGACAGTCGGAAAATAAAATTGAATACATACATACTAACAACAATACATTCATTTGAATGATTGTAAATGTATTGTCCATAGTTCACAAGCAATTGCAAATCAACTGTTTAATTAATCATGAACTGACGTTGCCTATTTAAGCAGTTTATCACAGAAGTAAACGAATTATAATGCTCGCATAGTGAATAGAAATAAAAACCGAATTTATATCACTATTAGGTCCGCATCTATTAGCAGAGCCCATGTAATATTGTCAATAAAATTTGGATAGGTCGCTTATACTAAGTTTTCTAATTTTATACTCTTCTGACACTAAATTTTTTGTTGCTGTAGTCAAATTAGGCACAAAAAAACGTGATTCATTTAATATTACACGAGATAAGAGCACGACAAAATTTTTAATGTCACTACTAATAAAATGTATGAAAATACGAAAATTATTGATCATCTGATTATTTGTCGTTGCCGACTTTTAAATAAATAAGTAACTGACTACTTAACGACATTCGCTGTTAGCGGCATTGGAGCCACGTTTTTGGAGTCACCGTAGTCTAGGTAGGTAGCTAGTGTGTTGGCTTATTAGACGTAAGGCCCGTGTTCAATCCCCAGGTCAGGCATCAAAATGAAAATATGAAAAACAAATATTTCTTCGGCGACTTCCTCTCAGCAGATTTCTGGCAAAAACCCTAAGGGCCATTATTACAAGTTGTCGTTAAACTAGGGTTTAGTTAAAGGTACCTTTTGCTAAAGGGTAAAGTTACCTTTAACTTATTTTCGTTATTATAACCTACAGATAAAATAAAGTTAACTGTTTTCAAAATTATGGCCGTGCCGGAGCAATGTCGATAAAAACAGTGGCAATGACTGGCTTCGTTTTTTTTTTGTTGTATATGCTCATTTTGTTTAAATTTGGAGTTGCCATATTGAAACTAATATGGCAAATTCAAACATAAACTTTAGTTTAAAAGTTACCGACAGGATGATCCTCCCTTTAGTTTAACGCTCACTCCTATCTTATTGGGTACTCATAATAATGAAAAACAATTCATCTGCCCGCTAAAATGCTTCACTTAGTTAACGGCAAGTTGTAATAATGGCCCTAAGAATAAATGAAACTGCCGTGAAAAGTATCTCAAAAATCTGTCGTTCGGAGTCGACTTTAAACTGTAGATCCCGCCGCCCATGTATAAAATTAACACACACAACATAAGTGGTGTGAGAAACTAGGTTCATAATCCCGACTGAAGGATTGTAATGACCAATTGTGTATAGGTGAAGTCGCCGTAGTCTAGTAGGTAGTATGTTGACTTATTAGTCAGACATCAAAACGAAAATATGAAAAAATATTTCTTCGGCGACTTCCTCTCAGCAGATTTCTGGCAAAAACTCTGAGAGTAAATAAACGTGCCATGAAAAAGTTTCTCAGAAATCTGTCGTTCGGAGTCGACATTAAACTGTAAAATTAAATGCACGCAACATGAGTGGTGTGAGAAGCTAGGCCGTAATCCTGACTGAAGGGTTGTAATGGCCAATTATGTATGTATGTAATTATGTATATGTATATTGTTGTTGTCTTCTTCAAAATAATTATGTTATTAAAATTTTGTGAATTTAATTGTTTTTGTTATACAAATAATTATAATTTCGATTTTTATATTCTGCTGACAGTAGCTGAGACAGTGTTTGTAATTATGTAACACAGAAGAACAACAGCGTCTGGGCACTTACGAGTACATATAGGAGTACAATTTCGAAATAGAGATGCAGGGCTACAACATTTGCACAGATAATATATCGTCTAAGCGCGATAAGAGGCTTCAGGGCTGGGTCTGATGAAGCGGTACTTTGTATTGGCAAAGACAATACCGATAAACATATTGGCGGATGAGATGAGGCGGATATACTTTCGTCGTCTCGAGCTTCCAGGACGAACTGCAGCTATAAAAGTGGAGGAACGAAAGACTTCCATGCACAAATGGCAGTCACGATTGGAGAACATTTTAAAGGGAAGATGGACATTTTACCTTGTCCCTGATATAACCCCTTGGATGGAGAACGAACATTGCGAGCTGAACTACTGCCTGACGCAGTTCCTAACTGGTCGTGGATGCCCGGAGAAACGAGATTAGGACCAAACCGGCTAATGGAAGAGGTATTGAGTTCTAGGATTTTTTGGAGCCAATACAGCCAGAAAATGGCTGAAGTAATGCTGGAACTCCGCAGGTTAGAGGAACGAAAGTGTCTTTCGAAGATTCCCACCTCCGGCCCAAGACAACAAAAAAAAAACGTCATAAGTCACAGCGATGATTGAAATATATTCTGAGAAATATTCCTGCTCATACACAATATAAACAATTAAATAAACTGCATTTATTTCTATCATTATAGCGAGCTATAATAATAATTTTTCTACTTTTTTCAAATACCAAATTTGGTCAATAATATTGAGTTCAATGTTTCTGATTGTGCTTCCGATCACTTTGATAGAGTGGGATGTGTGTAGGGTATTGAAATTTGTGATAAGAAAGTAAAGGAGACAAATTTTATATGAAAACAAATGTACGTTTTTCTTTATGTTTTAACGCATACATATGTATGTATATTGTATATATGTACGAGATATCTGTATCTGTGAGTATTTGTTTTATTTCTCTCAATACATTTGTGTTTTTGCATTTTTAGTATGTATAATAATGTGCTATTAAAGAGCAGAAAACATGAATAAATTGGATTAAATTGTAATCAAAGTAAGACTGCTTGTACTCATTAAATATTTTCATTACTATTATTGTAATAGTACCCCCACTACTACTGTAAACTCCTTTGTTTTCATTATTGTTGTTTAGTTACTTTATCAATAATATTGAATTAAAACAAAGAAATTAAGTTGGAAACTTTCCCATTTAAAGTGGAGTGCGAAACTGACCAATATTTCCTTCATCAATGTTATGTCTTTGAATTCGGTCAACCCATCGAATCCATTTTTCCAAATTGTAATTTTTTTCTTTGTGTAAAGCCGACGCAGTTTCCAATTACGGAATACACCTGTTTGCAATACAATTACAAACTATACTACAATAATTACGATCTGAGCAACTTAGGCTGTAGTGAAAATCAAACCCACGAACGCCACACTCTTATCGAATTTAGGTATCATCTTAGCTAACGCAACCTTCCATTTGCCCAAAAGCCCATTGGTTGCCCGTTCATCGTCGTTTGAAGAATACGAACTGCATTATACTGGTCATGTTAGTCATAATACTACTCATTAACTTTGAAAATTTACAAATTGTGGTTATAAGGCGGATAAAAAATTATAATCGGGTTCCCCAGAAAGTAGTGGCCTATTATATCAGCATAACATTCCTCACTGTTCATCTTACTGTTCATCTTACCAATAGAAGTAGCGCAGTCTCCAGTGTTCTGAAATGTTTGGCAAATGCGTACACCAGAGGTCAGCAACGAGTATTCAAAAAGATGTGTACATTCGAATCATACTCAGAATTTCTGACATTTATACGCATTCATACTTATTTTAATTTCATACTTATACTACTCATTATCAAAGTTCGAAGTACTCATCGTACTCATACTTAACAATACGCATGATGTTGTTGATTTCGACTCTCCTTTACTCAACATTTACAAGAATCACAAAATGATTCGCGTACGAACACTACAATACTTACTAGAAGGTTGTGTGTTTGCTTTGCTTGCTGTCTTCGGCTTTGTCTTTTTCTTTCTTCTTTTTCTGTAACAACAACTAAGACTGTAAATTTTGATAAATGATTCAAATCACTCGAATCATTTATGAGTATTATAAATATTTTTCTAAATTTATGAAACTGAATGAGTATCTCGAATGTTATGAGTTTGATGCCAACGTTGTACTTACTCATACTCATTGCAACCTATATTTATAAATCAATGTTGTAGTGAGTACGAATGAATCAGAGTAGTTGAATTTCAATGCTGTTGACTCACTCATACTCAAAATTTCATGAGTACTTATGAGTAGAAAAATAACGATTCATTGCTGATCTCTGGCGTACACTCGACAATCTCTATAATTGCGATGTGATTACAAACAACCTTTTTATATCGATATTAAGCTTATAAGATTTATGTACTCCTAACCATAGATGGGCACTTTGCAGTACCAGTAACATTTCAGTAAAAATTGATTTTTACTGATTACTGAAAAAAATTTCAGTATTCAGTAAAATTTTACTGTTAATGCAATCTAAATTTGAATGAAACTTAAATAAAATTTAAATGAAAAAAAGTAAAATTTTACTGTTAATGCAATCTAAATTTAAATGACATTTAAATGAAATTTAAATGAAATTTAGATTGCATTACCAGTAAAATTTTACTGAATACTGAAATTTTTTTCAGTAATCAGTAAAAATCAATTTTTACTGAAATTTTACTGGTACTGCAAAGTGCCCATCTATGCTCCTAACCAGTTCTTTGAACTAGCCAGTAAATCTTTTACACTAATCTGCCAAAGGCATAGAAATTCTTTTTACGTTATTTGAAAACAATAATTTGGAATTTTATTTTTGTTTATTGAAGTTTTTGTTTAATCAACATTTATTAACAGGTTTCATTAGAGTGCCGTAGAAAGAATATTAGCTAATGACAGAAATTAATTTTCTTTTCTGAACATTTTAATTTGTTGTCCTCAGATAAATTGTCATCAACTAAATTGAAAACGACTTCGTCAATTTTATCTATTGGCAATGAATACATATTTTGGTGAACAGAATACTCGTCTCTAGGCTGACTTTGGGAATCGCTAATGTAATGTGAATGAATTTTTAATTCTACGATCACTTTTATTGTCATCCTTTCCGCTTTTTCTTGTCTTCATTTTCGCAGATAAAGTATTCTTAAATTCTGGATCCGCGATATTTTAATTGCTGATATATGGTGAAATATAATACATAATCCATATTACTCACCCACCTCGAACTCACCACATTCCTCGTACTCCTGCTATATAGTGCGTCATTTTAAAGTTCGGCTCGTTTTCCTGAAAAGTACCAGAACCAGAGATGAGTGAGCTTTGCATTATCACATTCGAGATAGCCATCCATGTCCAGGTTATGATGGCTATTACTGGGCTATAATTGAACAGACATTCTAAAGTCGCGTGACTGGCATTCGGTTGTCGAATACTGAGTGCGTTGAATGTTCAGAATGCATTTTGGGGGATACCAAGCAAGTTTCTTGTTTCTTCTGAACACATTCACGGCTCTTCTTCCATCCTTCTCATAGACGCTTAAACCAAGACTGCTACCAATAGATTAACAAAAATGTATTATTGTCGGTGAGAAGTTGCCGTAGTCTAGTCTAGTCTTATTAGGTCAGACATCAAAATGAAAAATTATTTCTTCGGCGACTTCCTCTCAGCAGATTTCCGACAAAAACTCTGAGAGTAAATAAACCTGCTATGAAAAAGTTTCTCAAAAATCTGTCGTTCGGAGTCGACGTTAAACTGTAGGTCCCGCCACTCACGTATAAAATTAACGCACACAACATAAGTGGTGTGAGAAGCTAGAAGCCGTAATCCTGACTGAAGGGTTGTAATGGCCAATTATGTATGTATGTATGTATTATTGTCGATGGATCTAGACGATTGCAATCTTTCTAGCTAATGGCTTTATGACTCTCTGCACCTTAATAAAATTATGTTGAAATTTAATTTTAATTTAATTAATTTCGAATTGTTTCATTTCAGTGCATTCTAACATAGCAATCTGATATCGGTTAAGAAATTGTTAATTCGCTCTTGCCATCCATGTAACTTCTACGTAAATATTCGTTCGATTCATTCATTAATGAATGTGTTCCAAGCATATAATATGGAAGCTTTACACCGAAAGTTCAATGCAGTATTTACAGTTATAAAAAATAAACGTTATCAAATCACGTCCCGCTTATTTGCGAGTAAAATTAACAATTATAATCGAAATTACTAAAATGTAATTATAATACATTTTAATGAATGCTAATTGTGTGTCGAAACACCTGCCTGTCTCTTCTTTACAAATATATATGTATGTATGTACAGTTTGAAGAGGTAACAGGCACTTTTACGTTTGTCAATTGAAAAACTATTGACTGCAATGAATTAACGTGCATACGTGACCGACAAAAACGGAAGCATTTAACACTGTTATGACGAAAAACTTTGTCTCAATTGTGTTGAACACTTTCAATCACACACCCATTTAAAAGCAGTTAGTCGCAGTCACTTTTGTACGGGAATTACCCAACAAATATTATTTCATATTCGGGTATCATTTATTTATTACAATACAATTATGTGTTATTTATTACGAGCTAAGTACCTATGGTCCTAGTCTCGGCGTTATAGACTCTGGTAGAACAAACAAGACAAACAGACAAGTTATCAGACATGGAAATAAATAAAGGGGCATAAAGAGAGCGAAGAACGATTTTACGTAAAGTTAAAAAGCTTTATAACCCGAGGGCAATACGGGGACAAGTTCTCAATTTATTCTGATGGCAAAAATGTGCCTGTTCGGTTCGGTACGGTATTTTGTTAATATTTGTACTCACTACAACATTGATTTATAAGTACAGGTTGCAAGGACTATGAGTATAAGATTGACATCAAACTCATAACATTCGAAATATTGTTTGATTCATACGCCTACTCATTCAGATTCATAAATTTAGAAAAAATACTTATAATACTCATAAATTTTAATCACTCGAATCATTTATAAAAATTTACAGTCTTAGTTGTTGTTGCATTTACAAAAAAAGAGGAAAGAAAAAGACAAAGCCGAAGACAGCAAGCAAAGCAAACACACAGCCTTCCAGTGAGTATTGTAGTGTTCGTACGCGAATCATACTTATTTTGTGATTCTTGTAAATGTTGAGAAAAGGGGGAGTCGAGATCAACAACATCATGCGTATTGTTATGTAGTTAGGTATGAGTACGATGAGTACTTCAAACCTTAAATATGATTAGTATGAGTATGATTCGAATACTTGAATACTCATTGTTGATCTCTGTACTGATTCTTTAAAATAACAGTACTTAATTGTACTTAAATTACAAATTGATGAACACAAATGTTTGTTGGGTATTTTATGTTAGTCATAGCTTTATGTATTCTTCATTAGATTACAATAGTAATTAAAAACGAATGTTAATGACAAAATAAACACAAATTTGGTACAATTAAAAAATCCTTTCTCTATCTATTTGAAACAGAAAGTTTTGTCTTCTACGCCAAAATAGTTACCATATCAGTATCTATCGAAATTCGACCAGATCATATCGTGAATTTTTTTTTATTATACATGACAGTTTCAATATTTTTAGGCATCCATTTAAAATACTGCACTCTATAGCTGTAACTTTTAAATAACAAAAAAAAAAAAATACTAAATTCAGTTGGCAAAATATAGAACAGTGGCAGTGATTCGTTATCAAAAAACGGGAGCGACTGCCGATTTTTTATTATGTTTTAAATTTGTAAAAATTTATTTTTAACTGGCGTTTGTTTTTACTTCTTTTTAGTAGAAGAATAAAGGAAGATGTTTTAATGTAATGAATCATTTAATTTCCGGTTACTACTCACTAGTTGTAATTCACAAATAAATACATAAATAAGTATGAAAATAAAATACAAAAAAAAAAAATTAAAAAAATGAAATAAAAAGTGAAATAAAATAATTAAGATTGAAAAGCAACAAATAAACTTAAAAAAATAATGAGAAAACTTTATATTCCTTTTATGTATGTTTGCTTCGAATGGAGTCATTAGGCCACTTCTCTCCAAATGTTTCGGAATTTTGGGGATAAGGACTATAATAAAACAATGAAATAAGAACTTTTATTAAAAAAATAGCACTACAACACTTACTGTAATAACGGCTTGGAGTAGAGTGAATATCCATCTCTCAGAAAACAAACAATATGCCGAATCACATACCGAATTTTATATCACAAAATATGCAAATTAGAACCATTGCCCAGGATAAATAATTTTCCGCAGTAGTTAGGGCAGATTACATGCATTTCTCAGTAAAAAATAAATAAGAGATATGAGTAAATCTTCAAAAATATATTCGATGTATTTTTTAATAAGAATCAAAAAGACAAATGGCGATGTTATAATGTTGAATTCAAGAAGTTCTGAAAAAAAATCTTAAAATGTGTAATTTTTCCCGTTACGGTAGGTTTAGTGTTAAATTTATGAATTGTTTTAAAAAAATATATATAAAAATTTTGTTGTTTTCCAGCTGTCAAATGATGATGATTGCGTATGCCTGAACACTTAAAATAATTTTGTCAATTAAACGAATATTGACTCAATTAAAATTCATACCTGAACATATTATGTATAAGAATCAGCAGGTGCAGTAGAGCACAAAGAGATCATTTATTATATCGAGCATTGATTTATAAATTCTTGAATAATGTGAAGTACATTTGTACAAGTGGGCTTAATTTCCATTTAAATTTTAAAATATAAATTCGAACTTGACATACACAGTACATATGCATTAGACTGGTCGTAAAATTGTTTTCTTTAATTGATATACGCCTCCGTTCTATAAGTACACTTAGAATGTTTTGTAATGTTCTTCTACGTTCTCTAACTTAAATACTGCCAAAATTTGGTTAAGATGCACCGATCTGTTTCGAAGTTATGGGGAAAAATCTACTAAGAATACACATATAGTCGTATGGCGCGTGAAAACTTTGAGAGCTCATAACTCAAGACACACTTTTTCGACTTAGAATGTTATAGAACGGAGGCGTCGATATGTATGTGCTTTTTAAAATATGGGCTTTGTTATCATAAACGCTGCCTTCATTTTTTAGCTCGATTCGACGGTATCTTTTGATGCCTAGCGGACTCCAAGGACCCCAATATTAGAAAAAAATACAATTTAAGTTAACTGACAATTATTTTTTTACTGAAATTACTATCAATACTTTTAGTCTACCTTTACACGGGAAAAGTTTACTTTGCAAAAATCTGCATTAATCCTGTAAGAAAAATTCGTTGGCAAATAATTTTTGCTGAACTAGGCACAATAATTGCTGATGAGTGAGAAACCCTTGATGTTTAAGGTAAGTTACGCAACGGTTTCCCAAAAAAATATGAATAAAAGCCAGACTTAATACCGAGGTTCTATTAAGACTACAGATGTGCTATACATACATACATTATTGCTCATTACTACCCTTTAGTCAGGATTACAACTTAAAGTTTTTTGAGAAACTTTTCATGGCAATTATATTTTCTCTCAGAGTTTTAGCCAGAAATCTGCTGAGAGGAAGAAATATTTTTCATATTTCGTTGAGTTGGAGGTATCTGACCTGGGTTTTGAACCGAGGCCTCACGTCTAATGAGCCAACACACTACTTACTAAACCACGGCGACCAGACGTGCTATGCAGATTGGTATTGCAACCGTTGTCGCCATTCAAAATAAATTAAAAAAGGTTTCTGTTACTTCTACAGTAATAAAGTTGGAGGATCTGTTGTTAATTTTAACTACAATGCCTAGGGACCAGTCTAAAAGGCAGGCTGAGTGCATTGCCGGTGAATTAATGATTAATGCTTTTTAATTACTACAATACAGATATTTAGAAATAAGTGGAGCATCCCCAATAACAACATTGGAAATAATACTCTATATCGAACCAATAGAGATACGGTTTCGATATGAGGCGTCTCTTACGGCTTATCGTTTTCAGTCTTTGGGGGATTGGATAGATCAACGTGAGCCACAAATCGTATCACTAGAGTATAATTGGGACACTGGATGGTCTCTCTCTCTCTCTCTCTGACACACAGTTGTCCGACAGGGTGCCCAACATATAAATATGTAATAGCCAATTGTATATCTGTAGAAGTCGCCGTAGTCTAGTATATAGTGTTTTGGCTTATTACACATGAGGCCTGAGTTCAAACATCAGATCAGATGAATCCAACGAAAAATGAAAAAATATTTCTAATGCAGATTTCTGGCAAAAACTCTTAGAGAATATAAAATAGGCATGGAAAAGGTTCGCAAAAATCTGTCGTTCGGAATCGACTTTAAATGTAGGTTTCGCCACTCATGTATAAAATTAATACCCACAAAGAAAGTGATGTGAGAAGCTAGGTCGTAATCCTGACTTAATGGTTGTAATGACCAATTATGTGTTTATGTATCGCTCTAATACCAGATCGAATCCAATACCAAAGAAGCCCGCGAAGCTAGTTGCTACACGGATGATTCTAAACATGGACGTAGGATGAGACTGGATACTCAGGCAATAGTCCGCCTTACATGTGCTCCTCAACCGTATTGACTTGGTGGACTTTTGGGCCCCACTAGGAACCTAGAAGACTTCGTCGGATAGCGCCAAAAATTTAAAGCTTAACATTTTCGATAGCGGACATACATATTAAGAATAAACAAACAAGAAAAATATATAAAATTATGAAAACAATGAACAAAATCAAAAATGTTTATTAAATTCTGCATACTTGTACTTCTTTAAATTGTATGAAGGAATGTATTTAAATTTCATTATCATTCGTATTGTATCATACGCATGCAGCATCGGCAAGCATCTTATTTTAAAATAACAACACAAGCATTGTGTATGTTGATTTTAAATTGGGGGGATTGCATTGCCTTAAGTGATTTCAAAATTAAAGAAAAAAACACAGAAAAAAAGGAGGGGAAAAATACAAGCAACTACCTACCCCATGGACGAAACGAGAACAATTCATAAACAATTCCAAGTAAAACACATCGTAAAAAAACAAATTTAATGAAAGTCTTAATTGTTGTCCCTATGCAATCTCAAGAAAAAACATCTTGCGTATGAGTATGTATGTATGTATTAGCGTATATGAGGATTGTATTTGTATATGAAGTTTTTTTCTTTGAACGAAATCCATATGAATGTGTACTAAAAATAGTAACAAAATAAAGGAAAAAACCACAATTATATCAAGAGCATCCGAAAAAATCATTTGGGGTATTACTAAATCAAACATTTTGTTACAATTACATTCCCATGCTATATTTATGTATGTATGTCTATTTACATAAAGATTTTCTTCTTGCTCACATACATATATATGTACATAGTTTTATGATTTTAAAATTTTTTGAAATCTACATGTCTATGAACATTCTTACATTCACGAATAATAATAAAGTTACCATACAGACTGAAATATAAAATTAAATTTTCCTCTAAATCTTTGGAATTAAACTAAAAAGTAGACTCAGCTATAAAGTTAGAAAAAAGTACAGTCGGATGTAGGGTGAGCAGTTTTGCAAAATTGAAATTTTGAAATGGTACTGAACTACATATAACTAAAAAAGTACTTTTTTGCAACAAATGGTACTTTTGTAAAAGACACCCTTCACTCAGGATTAATACTTCGTTTTGATGGGGTCATGTGGTTTGAACCGTGGGCTCAAGTCTAGTAAGCCCGCGCAATACCTACTAGACTATTTATTTATTTATATTTAATACAGATATAGGACAAAAACAGCTGATTCGGAACGTAATAAAACGTAAAAGCCCTGTTTAGTCAAACGTCGATGGAATGTAATGTAACATACGTTCGTTTTTTGCATATGAAGACCTATGCAAATGCTTACCGACATTACATTACCGTTCGGCAAGCGTTTTCATTGCTTTTCGTATTCTAAAAACGAACGTGGACGTTTGGATAATCGTGGTTAAATAATCGTGGCTAATAGTTGAAAAACGCAAGACATAAAATATGCAATAATAAAAAAGTACTGAAAGTGTAGCGGGGGTACTGCGGTATTTTTTAAAATGGTAAAGTATTGAAAAAAGCACAAAAGTACTAAATTTTTAAACACTGCGGGCAAAGCATACTGAAAACGCAGTTGTTGTACATAACGTGACGGATCGAGAGGAAGAATAACTATTTCTTCTAAGGCTCTTGATTTTTATTTGATCGATCAAAATATTACTTAAGAAGTATACTAAAGATGCTACGAGATAATAATATTACCCACAGTAGCAAACAGAACCGAATAATTATCCAATGGAGATGCAACAAATGCTATTGTGGCCTTAAAAAATCATATCCAACATTATTTGCTAAGACACTCCATTCATCATGCTTGATCCTTTATATTTCATTGTATAAATTACCTGACAAATAGCCTCCATATTTAATTATTGGAGGGATTACACTAGCCTGTACTCGGCTTATAAATTTCTTTCTGAAGCAAGCATGTCATCAGAAAGTTGGGCCCAATAAGCAAAAGTGATACGGAAAATATTCCATTCATTCATGTAGATACGGTTGTATTTATTAAGCCCAAACGGAAAATGTAGAACTTAAAAGAGTTTCATATACCCTGTGCTGACATTAATTACTTAATTGATCAGTAAAAGCTTTTAGACAGTATCACAATCTAACTTCTCACACCACCCTTGTTGCATGTATTCACTTTATCCATGAGTACCGGTATCTACAGTTTAACTTTGAGAAAATGTTTATGGCAATTTTATTTACTCTCTTAGGTATTGCCAGAAGACTGCTGAGAAGAAGTCACCGAAAGAAATATTTGTTCAATATTTCTGGTTTGAACTACGGCTACTTTAATTATCACCGTTACAGCTTCTTGAATGGGGAATTACTTGCTCCAATACACGACATAACACGCTAGATAATGCAGATAACAAGATGAGAATTATATTAAAAGCGTTGTGCTACTCCAACCAACTAGATCATCTTTCTCAGGAGTCCAACAAATTTGGTTGAAGTATTAATGCCTCTGACATTAAGGCAAGACATATAAAACCCAGACTATCTGATTGTTTCCCACTTTTGCAAAACATCTCAATATCTGTGTAGAATGAGACATACGAAAAGTCGAAACTCTAAAAGATATTGAATTAATTAGATTCAAAAGATATGGAACTCGAACGCTGGAAGCATTTAGACGAAAATCTTCTGAATTGGTTTCTAAAGGGATACGAATCGAAGTTAATAATAATTGTTTTCTCCGAAGAGATTCTAGAAATTACCGAATTAAATCATAAGCATGATGTTGAAAATATTTCATAAATACAACATAAACGGGTCACCTTAAAATATTAATTTAAAAAATTTTGTTAATTTTACATACCAATTCTCCTCAAAACTTTTTCTCGTTCAGTTATTTTAATATGCGACCATAAAGGCCGTGTCAGATAAAACTTTGTTGCTTTGCGTGACGTTTATAACTTTGAGAGAAAAGCGTAAAGCAAAAGGTATATGACACAACCAAAACTTTGACAACACTCGCGTTGTTTGTTTCTCTTTTAAAAGTGGTTGGCGCGAAAGTTTTTTTTACTAAGTAAAATTATGAAAATTATATTAAATACTCCTTCCAAAAAATAAAATTCACTTACCTCTTTTTTTTAATATAATAAAAACAAAACAATAACAAAAAACTTTAAATTTAAAGAAAAATATTGAAACAATAAAATTTGCGCTCAAATTTGCCAAAAATATTTACTGAATAATCAACAGCTGATTGTCAAAGCGAGCAAAAAGATGAGAGATGCCCAACTTTTCGCTTTGCGTTGCGTTAAAGCAGTTTATGTGACAAGTGCCATATAAACATGTACATTTATCTTAAATGTCAAAGCGTATATGCAACGCAACGCGAAGCAAAAGTTGTATCTGACACGGCCTTAAGGAACAACGATCAAGTTCAGCGCATCAATGTTTCCCTCCCTACTCTCTATCTCTGGCTGTCTTATTGTATTAAAAAATTTTTGTATCAACATCATCATTATAGAGTTGAACTCGTTGTGGAATTAGGAAATTTAATAATTATTCTTACATACATTTGAATGTATGTATGTATGTATTGAATTAAGAATTTATAAAACATGGCATTTTCATTGCCATTGAAATCAACATGAACGACCGACAGCAATCAATAGACATTGTCGTCAGAGTGGTGACACTCAATTAGAGTTGTAATGGAGTAAATTCAATTGTAATACAAAATAATAGAATGTTGACTTTTACTCTCCATTTCTCTGGCATTTTGTATAATTTGTATATGCATTGTATTGTTAATTTAATTGAATTATTCTTTATAATTCTATTAAAGTTGGCGGATGGTATTCACAGGGAGTCAGAAACTGATACGTTGTAAACGTTCTCATATCACTGCATTATGTATATATTTAAGTGCTTTATCAATCATTACTTATTAGAAAGGTCACGCTAAAGATGACATTTGTTAGTGCTGATTTCAAACATTGGATTTTATGTACAAAACCTAGAAATGTTCTCAGCAAGTATGATAATGATGATGTATTCTAATCGAAGTATTTTTCAATTTGAAAACTTCAATTTTCAAAATTTTTAAAAAGGTCAAAGGTCTTGGGAAGGGGAATAAATGCTTTCAATAACAAACTTTCTAATTTTTTATTAACTCACAGCATAGATTACAAAATAAGCGATAAATATTTAAAACAAAACCTCTAGACTTTCAGCGTTTAATGTTGATATCGACCGAATTTTTATTACTTGAATTGACTGTATATTTTGCAAAAGACGTTCAAGTCTTGCAATTCTACAATGCATTGCAAGTGAATCAGCAAAGTACTCATACCATATTTAATTGTGTAAACAATATGAGTGTGCGTGTTTTGTTTGAAGGATTGGCACGAACGTGTCTTGTTAACATAATTGTAGCAAAAATGCTCAATTGTTCATCGTCTGCCTTATTTAATTATATGAAATTGATTTATTTTCAGATTAAATATTGTAAAATTATTATTGAAATAATTGTAACATTTTTATTTATTTTTATCGCGCATTTGTGATGAATTGGAACAATGCATTTTCATTTAATGATGAATTACTGTTGCGTCTACCACGCCTTCAGTTAAGACAGTAATATTTTATATCTATACATATACATACATACATGTGTAATGTAATAAAGAACATTACTAAGGGCCATCATTACAACTTGCCGTTTACTAAAATCAGAATTTCAACAAGCAGATAACCTGAATTTCATTATTATGAGTACACAATAAAATTAAAGTGACCGTTAAGCTAAAGAGAAGATGATCCTACCTTTAACTTTTAAAGTTCGCTTTATCTTCGAGCTTGCCATATAAAACTTCAGTACACAAATTTTATAAACAAAATGAATAAACATAACATATAAGAAGACACATCGTTGCCACTGCGTTTTTAAAGCACTTGTTTAATTGAGGAGTTTTATCGACATTGGTCTTGCACTTTCATATTTTTGAAAAATTTAACTTTATTTTATCTGTAGGTTATAATACCAAAAAGAAGTTAAAGGTGACTTTAAAGTTCACTTTAGCTAAAGTTAGCTTTAACTAAACCCAACTTTAACGACAAGTAGTAATAATGGCCCAAAACCTTATAATACTGAGTCGTTAAACTTTTAAATTAATATTACAAAAATTGCTGAATGCAATCTGAATAAATTTGTCGAAAAAGCAAACATTTATCCAGAACTCTTTTTATAGGTAGAAAAGATACGAAGAAACAATTTCATTGCGGTTAGCTTTATAATGTTTGTGAACAGTCTAGGCAATTTACTTAATTTTAAGCAATATATTGTAAAAATAATTGATATTTTTTATATTTATTTCTGTTTTATCATAAAACAAAAACATTTTTAAACCACAAACCATAAGAAAATTATGGAAACTTTCTGGTGACTACATATTTTTGCACCGCAAAAGTATAGGTACCCCCAAGAAGAACTCAGAGAAGACTTAAAATGCAAAGGCCCAATATATTGAAATGTTATCCCTTATATTTTGTAGGATATTCCTAAAGGTCAATCAGTCCATTTCAAATATTGAACAAAAATATCTCAAGTTTTGAGATGCTACTCAATGAAATTATTTTCTTTGTTTCATACAGAGCTTCTGAAAAAGTTAGGTACATTAAATGCTTGAAAGCACCTCCAATTTCAGACCAAATAACCAATTTCAGTAATAGTGGGAGACATGTTTTCCTATGTCAATTTTAAAAACATCAATGAAATAAAAAAATTAAATAAATTTTTATACAAACTAAGGTATAAGGTGCTAAAGACTTACTTGCGTAAAGTCAGATGTAACCAGAGTTTCAAAGTAAAGACTTCTTGAGAAAGACGAGTGAAGCTGACGTCTTCTGTTTACTGATGCCCGCTGACGTCAAACAGAAAAGAATATACAATGTGAAATAGCTACAACATGCATACATAACTCTTCAGTTACTTTTACGACCTAGCTTCTCACACCATTGCTATCAGTACTCAAATTGCAGCACATCCACAAATAATCTTCTCAAGTTTATTACATTTCATATAAGATCACTTTAAATAAGAAATACTATTCCTTAATTAGAACTTCGATAAAATATACCATATTTTACTGTTATTTAAATAAACTGAACAAAATTCACTTATACTTATAAATAGAAGACAATGAGTATTGTTCGGAATTTAATGACCAAAAATATTTTTGTCACATAATGAGCCTGTCAAGTTCGTTAGTGACATTCCACATTCTCTTTGACAAAGATGATAAGCTGTTCTCACTATTAAAACTTGATTTAAATGTTTTTAAATAAATTTTGTGACCCAAATTTAATTGATTTAATTTACAAAGCTTTATAATGTACATACTCTTGTATTGGAGAAATCTAATACTCTTTTCCAATAGAGTTAATAAATATTTCAATTAAAAACGTTGACATGTTCATCGACCCACATTATAAAACGGAAGCAATTCTGTCTATCTGTAATGGAATTCTAATAACTGAATACATCCTCTAACTCTACCAATCAGACAAATGACTAATGGTGCCATTAATTCCCAAGTTTAACTTATTAAGATTGGATAGCACGTATCAATCAAATGTTCCTGTAATGTGTAAAGAATAACATGTTTTAATGCTGTTGAAAGAAAGAAAATAAATTGTTTTTTTATTCTTTAGACCCAGTATGCTTCATTTGGGACTTTACCTTACGGCTGACCAAGTCCTAAAATATATTTATACATATATATGTTCCTTTTACTCCTCTAGGGAGCATAAGGCCGCTTGGTTTCGGTAATAATAGTTATTTAAGACGTACAGCTTATTAGGCTATAGCGTCCGATCATGGTGTTGGGGTTGCCAACATCGCCACCAGACATGCAAAGCGCTTTGATTTAGCCATGTTTGTAATAAGGTTATACAGCTCATAGCCGGTTGGCATTGGTTGAGGTTGAGTTTTGCCGCACTTTGTTTTAAATTATTTCTTTATATGTTTAGGTGTCCATATTTATTCATGGCGGACTCAATAAATTCAAGTTGACCTACCCCCGAAGCCGCCATGCATCCCTATACCATAACTCCACCACCACCGTGTTTTACTGTGCCAACCAGATTTCCTTTATCGTTGAAATTCCCTTTACAGTGTATATTTGTCGTATGATAAATTTAAAAAATTTGAAATTGAGTACAAGTACAACTACGTTGTTCTGTTGACACCAATTTGAATTACTGTTTTTTAACTTTTGACGGCATACAGCGCTACTTGTTACAGCGACTATTCTGTTCCCCACTTAAGTCCGGGTACCCTAATTAATTTAAACAATTAATGATTTTTATATTTATTTTTCTAATTGTTTTATTTCATGTGTAATTTATTTTATATTTACACTTTATGTAAGATGTTGTAGTCATTGCTCAAGGCAAAAATTTAGTAGAATTAAATATGTTTTAGGGCGCTTGACATTGCCGATATATTTCATTCAGTTTTCGTAACAGTTTGAAGAAGACACAATTTTATATATCATTGCTTTAAAGGATCCCTTTTGCTCTCAATAATCAATTTAAATATAAATTTCACAAAGTAGGGACAACTTGCTTTACTTCTTACTTAAGTCTTACTTCATGTTTTAAAATGATTTATTTTAATAGACAGGTAGCTACACTTAATTATCTGTCAGGCTGTCAGATACCTTTTTCGAGTTTTTCACTGTCGTGATTATTATGTAAAACTAAATTCCCTTCATAAAAATGCAACTGAAAATCATAAAAACAAGTTCAGTATGTATTAAAGAAATAGTCAATGACGGCCGGTCCACTTCATTAAGCAAACAAAAATTTTGACAATCAAATAACTCATCCATTCAATGCTTTCACTGTCAGTGATACTGGCCATCGCTCTTACTCTAATCTTTTTATAATTCTGACAACAGTTCTCGGAAAATTTTGCAACATACTTACGGAATAACTATCACTTTAAGAACAATGAGGACATATTCATAAATTTGAAGAAGAAAGAGTTAAAATGAGTTTCCTTTCCGTTCCATTTTGAACTAAAATTGCGTTCATTTATGTTAGAGTTACGTATGCTATTGTTGTTGTTTTATTATTATTTTTATTCAATTCAACTGAAAAGTAAAAGTGCCGCCGCCTTAATGGATTTAAAATGACTACTATGTACTTGGTAATTTCGTAATGTTCATATTTCTGTACAGTAACAAGTGGTTTAGAGCCAGCGGCTACTACTGAAATATATTTTTTCTTCTTTTTTTGACATAGAAACTATTTATTTGTAGGTGTTGAAAACTACTGAATCATTTAGCAATTATCTAAAAATGTTTTAAAATATTAAAAAAAAACCAAAACAAATACCCCAAATTATGACAAATGTGTAGAAGAGCAATTTATTTTCCATAATAATTTAAATGTGACGAATAATATAAAATAATAGTATTCGAACCATTATTATGTATCTTTTCATTGTTAATTGTCGCTTTCAAAAGAAATTTGCAAATAGTATTCCATGACTATATTTGGCGTATTTACAAATAATTTCTCAAGTATGAATTATGCAATTAAAAAATACGCCAACAAATATTTTTTATTTTATTTTTCTACTATTTTTTAATTTTTATTAACTGAAGGTACAGTGAATTTTTATTGTACTTGAAAATGAAGTTGAATTTGGTTGGTTTCCATCATGGTGAGTATAAAATAAAAATCATTTTTTGGTATTCTAATACTGAAACATAGCTTTTCATTCAAGGTAACTATAGAAACTTATGGTTAACATACATATAATAATAATTAACAATCATTAAATTTTTAAAATTTTATTTTGCAGGAGAAACTAAAATTGCGTCTTTAGCAACGTGCATCTGATTACATTGAAAATATTT
Organism: Sarcophaga rosellei; assembly: GCA_930367235.1. Lineage (NCBI taxonomy): Eukaryota > Metazoa > Arthropoda > Insecta > Diptera > Sarcophagidae > Sarcophaga > Sarcophaga rosellei. Next base: position 47,496,790 of record OV884021.1, on the reverse strand, counting down.
TGTATGTTAAAAACATATTGTTACAAATATGGAAACGGTGTAACATCGTTTAACACTAAAATGATAAACAAAAGCTACAAAAACATAAACCATGAGTATGAAAGAAAAGGGTATAGACAAGTAAGCGAGAACGCAACAAAAACCAACGTGAACAAAATACACAAACAACAATGAAATTGCGATGGAGTTCTCGAGAAGGCGAAACTACAAACATTCGACTTCAAGAACCTTCATCAGACTGTTTACATAGGGATATAAAAAGGCTATACAAATCAGGCAACGAGTAGTAAGAATTCAGTCAGTCTTGTGTGAAGATGCGCTGCATATGAAGAAAACCGTCGTGGTTTGAAGATCGCCGTTGTAAAGACCTGCCGAACAATTGTTAGTATTAACGCAAGCAGAAGTGTAAATAAGAATAACGAACTAAGCAAACGAATAACGAACAATAAAGAATTTATCTAAAACTAAACACAAATTTCTTTTTATTTTGTTTGCAATCAACGAACTCATATTTTAAACGGTTTTAAAGAGGTAGAAACGTAACAATATTTTAATTTTATTTCATATAATTGTATATAGAAATATTTGGGCAATTCACACAACTTTGTATCGTGTATGTTGTATTGAATACATTTGTTTGTATGTGAACGCTTAATGCTATGCTGCATTGTGTATTTCATGGCATTCAAACAATTTGATAACCCGAAACCAACGCACATTTTGAAAAGCATATGAAAACATATACACATTTTTTTTTCATTCGCACAATTTGATAACACGAAACCAATACAACTTTTATATTTTTGTATGAAAATTATCAACAACAATCATACACTATTGTATGTTCTTCCAACAATACAATGAATACAACGATACAACGGGTTGTGTGAATTGACCAATTAACAAAGTTAAAGATCATTGCAGCCGGTATACTATCGGATAATAATTTCATCCTTTTTTATTTTTACCTTAACCGCTGTCATCAGTGTGCAAAGAATCCCCAGCTTGAGTGTGTTGGCTTATTAGACGTGAGGCCTCGGTTCAAACCTCAGGTCAGGAATCTCCATCTCCTGTAATCCTGACTAAAGGGTTTTTATGGCAAATTATGTATGTAGGTATGGATTTGGAGGATAAAGGTGAATGAACTAATGCCATGTTCGCACGGCAGCAATTTTTCGTAATTCGTTCTCTCATTCGCAATTCAACACCCAATTATGTGCTAAATTACGTCATTCGCCATACAAAATTTTGTGAGCGAATTACCCAAATTGTATGTAATCCAATTTCTATTACCCTGTGGATTACTTAAAAATCAATGTAATCTCTAAATTTTATCGTATTTTTGCCATCACCAGATGTCAAAGCACAAAAAATATAAACAAAAAATATTGTAAACAATAAACAATACATACATACATAATTGGCCATTACAACCCTTCGTCAGGATTACGGCCTAGCTTCTCAACAATAAACAATAATGGAATCCAAAAATAATATTTTAAAAAAGTATTATTTATAAGAAAGTTATTCGCGAAATTAGCGGAGGAAGCCACTATGTGTGTAGAAAACCTTTTGAAAAGTATTTGCAGCTTTTGACGAAGCTGTATGAAAAATATTAATAATAATTTAGTAATAAAAAGAAGAACTGTAAAAAAGAATTACAAAACTACCGTGTGAACATGATAATTCAAATAAGTAATTCAAACAGAGAGCGAAGTAATTCGAAGGCTTGTGCGAACATAGCATAAAATGTGTACGTATAACATTTACACTACGAAAGGAAACATGTTCATGAATTCGAATAAACAACCAAGCATTTTTGAATACGCCTGATAGATCCATATTGAAAAAATTGGCACAAATAAAGTTGAAAGTGAAGTTGCCAATAATGAAAATTGTGATTGCAAAAGCTATAGTTAAAAAGTTTAAAAGAAGAGATAGTGCAGCTGTCATCTCCATATAAAATATTATTTTACGTTTGCTAGTAGAATTATACACAAACACGCATTATTATATTCCTGGTGCTGATTTAAATGGTTTTAATTCATGAGTTTTTAAGATTTATATTCCAATTTTTTAATTGAATATTCAGTAAACAAATAAATTGCTGTAAAATAAATATTCGATCTGTTTTTCCAAATTCTAACATTCAAATAGAATTGTTTTATCGACGTTTCATCGTTACTTACTTACTTAATTGGCCATAACAACCCGTTTACCGGATTTCGGCCTGCCGCAACACATCCTTCCAGGCGCCTCTGCTTCTTGCGCGCCTACGCCAGTTGGTCACACCAATCGATGACAGGGCTTCCTCGATTTGGTCCTTCCAACGGATACAAGGTCGTCCTCTTCGCCGACTTCCGCAGATACCCGCATCAAATACTCGTCTCGCCGGAGCATCCTCATCCATTCGAACGACATGGCCGAGCCAGCGCAGCCGCTGGATGGTAATACGCTGCACAACGTCAATGTCGTTGAGGAGCTCATACAGCTCACTGTTGAATCGGATACGGAAATCATCGCCAACTCGCACTGGACCGAAGATCTTACGTAGGACTTTTCTCTCGAACACTCTCAAGGCCGCTGCATCAGAACTTAATAGGGTCCATGCCTCAGCGCCATAAAGAAGCACGGGTAGGATGAGTGTCTTGAAGAGTGTTAGTTTGGTCGCTCGAGAGAGGTCTCTGCTACTCAATTGCCTATTGAGACCATAGTAGCACCTGTTGGCAAGAGTGATCCTACGCTTGATCTCCAGACTGACATCATTTTTGGTGGTAACGGCGGAGCCAAGGTAAATAAATTCCTTGACTGTTTCAAAAGTATAGTTATCGGCCGTAATCTGTGAATCAATACGCCGCACGTCTCTACTTGTCGATAACATATACTTTGTTTTGCCCTCATTTACTGCCATACCCATCTTGGTAGACTCCCGTTCAATAGCACTAAAGGCAGCAGTAACATCTCGCTTGGTACGCCCTATGATGTCAATGTCGTCAGCGTACGCAAGCAGCTGGACACTCTTTTGAAAAATAGTGCCATTGCGATGCACTCCCGCCTTTCGCAGAACACTCTCCATGACGAAGTTGAAGAGGTCGCATGATAAGGGATCGCCTTGTCTGAAACCTCGCACGGTATCAAAAGGTTCGGAGAGGTCCATTCCTACCTTGACGGAGCTGGAGGAATTGCTCAACGTCATTCTGCATAGCCTTATCAGCTTCGCAGGTATACCGAGCTCAGACATTGCGGCAAAAACACGATCCCTTATGGGGCTATCAAAGGCTGCCTTATAGTCGACAAAAAGATGGTGTGTGTCGACTTGTTGTTCATGGGTCTTTTCCAGGATTTGGCGTAGTGTGAAGATCTGGTCGATGGTGGACTTGCCAGGTCTGAAGCCGCACTGATAAGGTCCAATCAGTGTTTTGACGAGTGGCTACAGTCGTTCACACAATACGCCTGTAAGAACCTTATATGCGATAGGGAGAAGGCTTATACCCCTGTAGTTGGCGCATATCGTAGGGTCTCCCTTTTTCAGGACAGGACAGAGGACACTGAGGTTCCAATCGTTGGGCATGCTTTCCTCTAGCCATATTTTGTAAATAAGCTGGTGCATGCGCCCTACCAACTCATTACACCCGGTCTTAAACAATTCAGCAGGAAGGCCATCAGGACCCGCCGCTTTATTGTTTTTAAGACGCATTATCGCGTCTTTGACCTCTTCATGGCTAGGCGGCGGAATCTCCACGCCGTCATCATCGATCGGGTTCGGAACATCATCTCTAAAGGCGGAATTGGTGTCGTCATCGCCTTGTAGCAGAGAAGAGAAGTGCTTCCTCCATAACCTCAGCACCCCTTGCGGATCTGTTACCAAGTTTCCGTTTTCGTCTTTGCAGGAAGACGCTCCGGGCTTATAACCCTCGGTTAGACGCTTAACCTTTTGATAGAATTTTCGAGCGTCATTCCTGCATTTATACACCTCGATTTCCTCACGCTCACGCCTTTCCTGCTCCCTCTTTTTGCGTCTGAAAAGGCGTCTCTCTTCCCTTCTCCTCTCTCTATAGTCCTCGACAATGGCTCGCGTAGCGGCAGACTGCAGAGTTTTTCTGTATGCGGCGTTTTTCGCTGCAGCTGCCACGCGACACTCCTCATCGTACCATTGATTTCGTTGGGGTGGGCGCTCGAAACCAAGGACTGTTTCCGCAGTAGTGCGCAAGGAGTGGGAGATGTTGGCCCACAGTCCTCCAATGTCGTTGAGATTAGAGAGGGAATGACGGAGCTTGTCGGAGAGTTGAGCGGAGAACGCCTCAGCTGTCCTTTGTGATCGCAGCTTCTTGACGTCCAGCTTTCGCAATGTACTAGAGCGCGCAGACCTCGATGCGCTAATGCGCAATCGAAACTTGGCTGCGACAAGGTAGTGGTCAGAGTCGATGTTAGGACCTCTGAACGTACGCACATCTAGTACACTGGATACGTGCCTTCCGTCAATCACAATATGATCGATTTGGTTGGACGTAGATCGATCAGGGGACATCCAAGTGGCCTTGTGGATATCGAGGTGTTGAAACCTGGTGCTACATACTACCATGTTACGTGCCGCGGCGAAATCGATCAGCCTCATACCATTGGGGGTAGTGTTCTCGTGGAGGCTGAACTGTCCGACAGTGGGGCCAAAGATACCTTCCCGCCCGACCTTCGCATTAAAATCCCCGAGGACGATTTTGGCGTCATGGGCCGGGCACTTATCGTATACGTCCTCGAGTTTAGCATAGAAGGCATCTTTAGTCACATCGTCCTTTTCTTCCGTCGGGGCATGAGCACAAATAAGGCTGATGTTATAAAATTTTGCCTTGATGCGGATTGTGGCTATCCTTTCGTTCACAGGTGTGAACCCAGAGACAAGGTGGCGAAGTCTCTTATTAACCACAAATCCGCATCCGAATTCGTGCTTATCAACCTGGCAGCTGTAATACACATCGCAGGATGCTAGCCTTTTGCATCCTTGCCCTATCCATCGCATTTCCTGGATGGCAGTGATGTCCGTCCTACATTTCATGAGGGCATCCGCCAGCTGGGCGGAAGCGCCTGCCCTGTAAAGGGTTCGGACGTTCCATGTGCCTATTCGTAAATCATAGTCCTTTAAACGTTTGCCGTGGTCGTCAACTTTTGAGGGGATCTTTATAGAGGCTATTGTTTTGGTTTTCATTGGATAATGTTTTTACGTGGTGGGTTCCAAGCCCTACGCACAACCCAAATTTAACGTCCAGGGGATTGGACTTCGCTGCACGCATTAGTTAACATCTAGCGGGTGCTAGAATGTCATCCAGGAGGGGCCACGAGGAGGCTGCGTGTCAACTTGAATACAGCAAGACAAGGATCGTCCTGGTGGTCGCCACGTTGGCCACAGTCAGAAACTTTACCTTGTTTGCATGCATCCCATCCCTCCCACCGTCATCGTTACATTTACGAACAAATTTCAGATTTGAAATTTTTTCGAAAGAAAATACATTGGAATTACCGTATCAAATAGAATGAATGGGACGGTCATTATGTGAATTAATTTGTGAGCGTTGTTTGGCTATTAATAAAATGAAAAGCTATTCTTTTAAAATCATGAGACTTTAAACACAAAAAAAACTTATTGAAGAAGTGGAAGATCTCGAAAAAAGCGTATTTACAGTTTGAGCAATAATAGCTCACACAAAAATAAAAAAACAATCATCTTTGAAACTGTAAAGCAGTTATAACGGGACAGCGAAATGTTACTGCTGCCTTTAGTGCTATTGAACGGGAGTCTGCTAAGATGGGTCTGGCAGAAATGAGGGCAAAACGAAGTATATGTTATCGAGTAGAGACGTGCGGTATACTTTCGATTTAGTCAAGGAATTTATTTATCTTAGCTCCGCCGTTACTGCCAAAAATGATGTCAGTCTGGAGATAAAGCGCAAGATAACTCTTGCGCTGTAAGGTTAAAATCAGGATTGGTACGATTGGCGCGCAAGAAGAGGCCGAAATCCGTTAATCGGGTTGTTAATGGCCAATTAAGTAAGTAATATACCTCACTTTGCGTTGTGGTTACGTTCCAAAAAAGCCCGATGCAAAGTGAATTATGATTTCCTGTAACAAACCATGTAAAAATTGAAGATATGTTCCAGGGTTACGAAAATACTAACAATACTAATACAAGCAAAGCAAACATTTAACATAATATAATTGGTCATTACAACCCTTTAGCCAGGATTACGACCTATTTTCTCAAATCACTCATGTTGTGTTAGTTAATTTTATACATGAGTGCCGGGACCTAGAGTTTAAAGAAACTTTTCATGGCAATTTTATTTACTCTCAAAGTGATTGCCAGCAATCTGTTAAGACGAACTAGCCAAAGAAATATTTTTTCATACATCGTTTTTAGGTTGGAGATATCTGACCTGGGCTTTAAACCATGTTCTTACGTCTAATAAGCCAACACTACGGCTACTTTACACATTTAAAAAACAGAAATAATATAAAATTTTATTACATACATAAACAAATTCAATTAAATCAAAATAAAAAATTCAATTAATTTATAATGCACTAATTGAAACTGAACTCTAAAATTACAAAAAGTAGGTGAAAATAAAACATTATTTTCAGTTAGAAAAGGAATCGCCAAGTTTTGATAGCGTGGCGCAATTAGAAACAAAAGTCGTGCTATCCTTTAGGTAAAAAGGAAACTTCAAAAAATTTCAAAAATAAAAGAAATTAAAGACTCGAATCCAAAATAAATCAACTTTGAAAATCTAACGACGCACAGTGAAATATAGTACTAATTCAGCAGCGACACAAAACGCAAAACGAACGACGCAAAACGTGGTACGGGTGTATTAATTTTATTGTGTATGTATGTATTCTTTTGAAAATAATTTTTGTTAAATAAATGTACGAATGTATTATTTTATAAATTATTTATTGAATATCTCTAAAATGTTTTCGAGAATATGTATTAAAGTTCCCATAAATATTTTCATTATAATTGATTTTAATTATGCATTAATTCAATCAATTGAATGAATAAAGATGAATTTAATGTTAATTTTTACGATCTCCATTGTACTGCACATTGTATGTATGTATATATGTATGTGTACAATATATTATATTTTATATGGACTTTTGATTGTCTTAAATAAATTTAATAAATTCACTCAAAAGTAATTATTATTAATCAATCAAATCTTTTATTTACACAAGTATTCATATTTATTTATTATCTGTTCGTTTTTTTTACCGGCAAGAGAGTAACATATAAAAATAAAATATTTCATGTATTCTCTTTCTACAAATACGCTATTGTTGTTGCATTATTTTATTATACATACTATGTATAAACGACAAAGGTTTTCATGCTGATTGTAGTATGAAACGGACTGTAATTAATGCATAAATGATTGAAAAGTGTTTAAAAGTATATTTAAGTTTCAATAGGATGTTGTTGTTTTAACTTATTTTCTTAAGATATTCTGGTAATCGGGGGAATGCAAAAGTTTAAACCAGAGGTCGGCACCAGAGATCAGCAATGAATTGTTTTTTCGCTAGTCATAAGTACTCATGAAATTTTGAATATGAGTGAGTCAACAGTATTGAAATACAACTATTCTGATTCATTCGTACTCAACACTGATTTATAACAACATTTTATATATTTTATATATATATATACAGTGGTGGCCACGAATTTAAGACACGACATATGACTGACTTATTTGTGATAATTTTGACAACCCTGTAATATCAAATTAGATATTCTTTATTTTTCTATGTACCCTGTAATGTTAAGAAAAAGTACCGTTATTTTCTTTTTACATTTTGTTGCTTTTTAATCATATTAATGTAAAAACGAGTATTTGAAACTGGCCACGAATTTAAGACATTTCAGAATTTTCTGATTTTTAAGCCTTTTTTTTTTGTGTTTTTTGAAGCTAAACGGTAAGTAACGAATGTTTTTATTATTTTATGTTGAAATACATCGAAATATTTAATTAGAAATGGCCAGAGGTACTTGGAGTTCCGATGCCGAGCGAAAACTGATCCAACAACTAAAATCTACTGGAAAAACAGGAGTAGAGATATCCGTGCTGCTTAAATGTTCTAGATGGAAGATCTACAACGCGACATGGTACCACCAAAAATGTCAAACAGCAACCTAGAGCCCGAAAAACTACACCCAGGGAGGACATTTTAATTTATAGAGTAGCTGCTAGTAATCCTTTCACGAGCTCAACTAAAATAAAAAATAACATTGCATCGGATTTTCGCATTAATATTTCGTCTAGGACAATAAGAAGACGATTAAATGAAAAAAACTTGCGTGGGTGTATTGCACAACGTAAACCACTTGTGTCAAAAAAAATATCAAAGCCCGACTAGCGTTTTCGAGAGAACATCTCAAGAAACCCATGATATTTTGGAAAAATATTCTTTGGAGCGACGAGTAGAAGTTTTGCCGCTTCGGCTCTGATGGAAAGCGGTACGTATGGCGCCCTCCAAACCTAGAGCATCATCCAAAGTACACCCTAAAAACGGTCAGACATGGTGGTGGAAATGTGATGGTGTGGGCAGCATTTTCCTGGCATGGTGTAGGTCCCATTTACAATATAAATTCTAAAATGGACCACCATGTTTACAAAAATATTGTAACAGACACAATGATACCATTCGCTGAAGACAACATGCCTCTAATATAGAAATTTATGCATGATAATGACCCTAAGCACATTTCACGTCTAGTGAAGAGTTGCTTAGAGGAAAACGATATCATAAATGGCCAGCTCAATCCCCGGACCTCAATCCAATTGAGAACCTGTGAAATGATGTTGAGGAATATGTACGAACAGTTAAACCAAAGAATTCAAGCGATTTGTGGGAAGAAATCCGAAGGGCTTGGTATGCAATTCCAAAGCAACGTTATGTGGCATTAGTCGAAAGTTTACCCGGGAGATGTGCTGTTGTGATGAAAAATAAAGGATTTCCCACTAAATACTAGAATTTTTTTTTATTAAGCTACGCTTAATTTAGAGAATAGTGTTATATTATGCCTATGTCTTAAATTCGTGACCAGGATACAACTTGTGTTTATGCATATAATATGCAAATAAAAATTTTTAACCGAATATAGGTAAGAAAATATTATTAATTTTTCTTCATAACATTACAAAAGTCTTAAAAAAATATCATGGACCCATAATTTTTTCGATAAAATGTAAAAATTATCACAAATAAGTCAGTCATATGTCGTGTCTTAAATTCGTGGCCACCACTGTATATATATATATATATATATATATATATATTTATACAACATTGATAAGTACAGGTTGCAATGAGTATGACATCCAACTCAAAACATTCGAAATATGTTTGATTATGGGTATTAATCATTCAAATTCATAAATTTAGAGAAATACTTATAATACTCATAAATTATTCAAGTGATTCGAATCAATCATCAAAATTTACAGTCTTAGTTGTTGTTGCATTTACAAAAAAAAGAAGAAAGAAATAGACAAAGACAGCAAGCAAAGCAAACACACAACCTTCTAGTGAGTATAGAAGTATTCGTATGCGAATCATACTTATTTTGTGATTCTTGTAAATGTTGAGTCATGGAGAGTCGAAATCAACAACATCATGCGTATTGTTAAGTATGAGTACGATGAGTACTTTAAACTTTGAATATGAGTAGTATGAGTACGATATTAAAATAAGTATCAGAAATTATAAATATGATTCGAATTTACTCATCTTCTTGAATACTCATTGCCGATCTCTGATCTACACCCGTTCCATTGTTACCAGTGTAGAAACGTTTTAAAAAGTTTCTGATGTCTAAATTAAAACCAATACTAAATGGAAACAGGTCTATTCCGGACCATTAATTAGGTTTCAGAAAAAAGTATAACACTTTTGAACAAACTCACAGATTGTTGGCGCAAGTCATAAGAAAACTATTTAAAGAGAAAAAATACTGTTCCTCTGCGAATGCTTTAGAGTTTGGCACGGAGAACTGATACAGTAGTAAAAACTAAATTCTTCCAAAAATATTGCGAAACTAGAAAGTTATTTTATCGGTCACAAATTTGAAGTTAATGAAGGTGGCTTCTTGAGTGTTCCTCATCACATTGAATGAATCCAATATGGCGGTAACAATTTTCAAGTAAATCTGATTAATTTTTATAAACCTCGACCGCCATATTGAGTCCGCCATTTTGAATTTTTTAAATCTGAATGAAGATCTGTAATCAGCCCAAAAACCCATGAGTAACAATTTTCAAGTAAATCTGATTAATTTTTAAGGGCCTCCGTAATGTGTTTCTTTTTCTCTTGCACCCCTTGACATAAACCCACTCCCTACTTTAAGCTCATTTTAAAGAGCAAAGATCAATTGTTAATTTCTGACAATAGCGATGGTTCTAGTACGTCAGTGTTTAGCTCTACAATTTTTCAAAAATGGCCAAAAACGCTATTTTTAGGGGTTTCAACCCCCTTTTTCTCAAAAACCTGGAGCCATCTTATTTGCAAAAAAAAGTCCAAATTTGCAGGGTTGTGTAATCCACCATGTGAACATTGCATTGTCGAAAGCTCTGTGAAATGACTTGTTAATTTTGGAAATTCTTTTAAAAGCTGATTCGTTATATAATTTGGAGTTCATTGGCATGTAAAGTGCCAAGTGGATACTGCTCTTGGTTGTTAGCGCTATAGAATAAGTGATAAAAGCAGTTCAACAAGAATCTCTAAGGTTGCCGATTTTAGTTAAAACTGTGGTGAGTTTTTACAAACGGTGGTGAATTTGTCCGGCATGTTAAATAAAGTTTCAATTAGGCAATTTTCTGTTATTTGAAATATGTACTGTATTACCGTAGTTCACTGTACTATCGGTGGGGAATTTAACAGTGTGTGTGTGTGTCTAGACTACATAACTTTCACCTCTATTAGAGTAGCATTTGGGTTAAAACAAACCCACCAAACATAAATTGTGGTGCGAAACGGGTATGGACGGACTCACAGCCACTGAATAAAAGCAGTACACTCAACGAACGTAGTGTTGCCATAGTGTCAGATTCTATTTATTACGCATTAACAAAAAAATTAAAAAATACTTGCAAAAAAGTTAATAAAATTTAAATTATTTATTTTTGAATAATTTTTTTTCTTTTAAATTTGTGGATATAATTAATTGGGGATGAAAACAGAAATTTTTCTTTACGACTAACTAAATTTAACGTGGCTGCAAACAATAAAAAGACGAATGATATGCAAGCAAACACGTCTTTCTCATCTGCATTTGCTAAAATGGCTGCAAAAATGCTACAAATTGAAATTTCTTTGTCGAAATTAGTTATAATTTTGTGTGCTTTGTTTGAAAATTTTAAATTTAACATCAGAAAAATAATTAATGAAAAAACTAAGAATTAAATGAATTTGGATATGTATTATATTTCCCTCTTTGACAGTGTTGAAAAATTCAGTACCTTTGTACTTTTTTCAGTACTTGTTCATACCAAACATACCGCACCCGCGACGCTTACAGTACTTTTTTATTGATACATATTTTATGTCTTGCGCTTTTCAACTATCAATGCATTAGCATTCTTCACACTTCAACGCAATGCTAAAGGTAGAATTAGGTTTTGGCCCCGGTTAGCTAAACGTCCACGGAACATATCGTTAGTATAATTCGCAAAGACGCTAAGTCCACTTTTTTCCAAAATTCAGATTTTAATGCAAAACGATAACATTATGCAAAATACATATTTTACAACAACAAAAAATGTCATTATGTAGTTTAAAGTTGTTGTAATTTTATGGTTGGCAAAAACGCTAAGTCCACAAAATTACGAAAAATATTAAAAACACGTGCTAATTTTTTGATTTAATTTGATTTTTTTGAGTTGATTTTTGATCTAGGTCAATTAAAGAGAGCTATTTTGTAAAAATAATTGCGTTTAAAAAGTTTACAAATTTTATAAACTGGAAATGTTACAATGTTTTTTGTGTCTCCTGTAAAATTTGAAAAAAGGGACTTAACACATTTGCGAATTAGACTAACGATATGTTACATTACGATCAATCGACGTTTGACTAAACGGGGCTTTTACGGTTTGTTACGTTCCAAATCAACTATTTTTGTCCTATGTGTGTATTAAATAGAAATAAATAAATAGACTGTGCTGGTTTACTAAACATGAACCCACGATTCAAACCCCATGGCAGACATCTCCATCAAAACGAAATATTAAAAAATACTTCTCCGGGGACTTCCTTCTGGCAAAAAATCTGCGAGTAAATAAAATTGCCATGAAGAGCTTCTCAAAATCCGTCGTTCGGAGTCGACTTTAAACTGTATGTCCCGCCACACACAAAATAAGTGGTGAGATATATTAGGTCATAATCCTGATTGAAGGGTAATCATGACCAATTATGTACATGTGTATGTACATATGTATCTTTTACAAAAGTACCATTTGATGCAAAAAAGGGCTTTTTCAGTTATACTTAGTTCAGTATCATTACAAAATTTCAGTTTTGCAATACTCCTCTTTGGTGATTCTTTTTCAGAAGTTTGCTACAAAATTTTTTATATCCTGCCAACTATTGCTGGTAAATTAAAGATTGAAAAATGTAATTCGAAATTGTATATAATGAATGTATGAATATTGTTTATCTATATATTGTGTATAAAAGAGAAGCATTATAATAATCTGACATTTTCTCCACTGAAAACGTTTTTGGTTGTGATAATAGCTTATATACGTGAAAAGAGGTTCAAATAGTTGTTTAGTTCTGACATAAACCTTCAATACTTTCGTTATCAAAAACATAGAAAACATTGCTTCCCTCTCATCCGAGACACTTTTTTGCATCCAAAGTTGCGTTACTGTTTATCCGGTTTTTTGCGATGCCAAATAGTTTTTAATTTTCTAATTTCGAATGTTTACTGTTATAAAATAACAAAAACTTTATTGCAACACATTTTAAATTCAATATTTAGAATTGCGGAGCATTTTTCCCTTCATAAAGTAAAAGTTATGTGAACACAGTTTTGTTCATTCACTTTTATCATTCATATATTTAAGCAAATATGCTAGAAATATCTAGCTGGAAAATGTCATCCTATAGGCATCGAAACTTTTGGAAGAGTTCTACTTTATGCTGAGAAAAGCAATGTAATTGCCAAAGGTAGAAGAGTGAATGTGATTATTTATTGGCATTTCTGAAGTAATAATTAAATACAGAATGAGGAAACAAGATTGGAAAGCACTTACAAGACTGCTTTTATTATTAATAATAAACCGTCTGCAAGTTACGTGACTTTTCAATGGAGGTAGAGTATCAGGAGGATCAAAATTAGTCGTTATATAACGTAGTGATGAGGATGATTCTCGGGTGGTTAACAGTACAATTTCAGCATTCTGTTTATCTATTCCAAATTGATGTCATCCAATTAATCCTATTTATGTCAACTTACTTATTTAATTGGCCATTAACAACCCAATTAACGGATTTCGGCCTGCTTTAACACATATTTCCAGGCGCCTCTGCTTCTTGCGTGCCTACGCCAATTAGTCACACCAATCAATGACAGCGCTTCCTCGATTTGGTCCTTTCATCGCAAACAAGGTCGTCCTCTTCGCCGACTTCCGCAGATCCCCTCATCAAATACCCGCCTTGCCGGAGCATAGTCCTCCATTCAAACGACATGGCCGAGCCAGAGCAACTGCTGGATGTTAATACGCTCCACAACGTCTATGTCGTTGAGGAGCTCATACAGGTCACTGTTGGGTTGGATGCGGAAATCATAGCCAACTCTCACTAGACCGAAGATCTTACGTAGGACTTCTCTCTCGAATACTCTCAAGGCTGCTGCATCAGTGCTTAATGGAGTCCATGCCTCTGCGCCATAAAGAAAAAGGGAGGATGAGCATCTTGTAAAGTATTAGTTTTGTCGTTTGAGAGAGGTCTCTGCTGCTCTATTGCCTATTGAGATCTTAGTAGCACCTGTTGGCAAAAGTGATCCTGCGCTTGATCTCCAGACTGACATCATTTTTGGTGCAAACGGCGGAGCCAAGATAAATAAATTCCTTGACTATATCGAAAGTATAGTTATCGGCCATAATCTAAGATCTAATATTTATGTCAACAGGAATAGGAAATTTGGACTATCAAACATAAACATTCCGGTACACTTGCTCCACTGAAATTAAGAACGCACCTGCTGCAAAAGCTTACGCTATAGTAGAGTAAATCAAAGAGAATAAAAGAAGGCCTCACACATTAATTCAGGGGCAATGTAATTATTTTATACCTATAAAAAGAACAATAAACTGTTTAGTTTTCTTGTTTAGCCCAGAAAGCAAATGGTATATGATGAATTACAATAATTAAATTAAAAATACAAACAAAAAATTAAAATTAATTTATGAGTTAAAAGAAATTCATAAATAAGTTGCTAAAATTATTCTCATCGAATTATCATTTAAAACCTTTTTTCTTAGTTATACCAGAAATTCATAAAAGTTGTTTGTGACTTCACTGTAAAATAATTTATTTTTAATTTTTCAAGCCGATGTGCTTTCATACAGCGTTGTTTTTCATTCAATCAAACTTACAATTTGCTGACTGAATAAATGCATCAACTAGTCGACCAATTACAGTCCACTTTGAAGGTCATGTTTTAACAGTACGGGGAACGTCAGTTGAACGAAATAGAAAACAGATTGAATATGGCGAAAACTGAGGTGGGCAATTTAACGGGGCGGGTGGCTCAATTGGAATCTTGAGTTAGTGATATTAAAAATAATAACACTAAGAAGGTCATTGATCTTACCTCATTCGTCATGTTTTCTACTCTGTGGTGCTTAGAACACATGGTGCGTAAACAACACAAGTTACAACGGACGTGACAAAACAAAATCGTTGAATTTTGACAGTAGGATTAGCATATTGTAGTTATGCCACAAGAGAAAACTTGAGTAAATTAAGTCAACATTAATTGTTCGTACAGAATAGCACACAGATAATTAATTAATTTAGTTTTTTCCTTAATATATTCCAATTTTTTTTTTTTTGCTTGGAAATAAAATTTTGAATACTGGTATTCTTCTTCTTATCGCTTTTTGACGTTTGGAATACGAAATACACAATCCAGCATAGCACTTAGCATTCACAAACAGAAATTGTATTCAATACAACATACACGATATCGTTTTTTCGCTACTCATAAGCACTCATAAAATCTTGAATATATGTAAGTGAGCCAAAAATATTTAAATTTAATTACATACTTTGATTCATTCGTACTCACTACAACATTGATTTATAAGTACAGGTTGCGATGAGTATGCGTTCAACGTTGACATACAATTCGAAATATGTTTGATTCATAAGCCTACTCATTCAGATTCATAAATGTAGAAAAATACTTATAATAATACTCATAAATAATTCGAGTGCTTCGAATCATTTATCAAAATTTACAGTATTAGTTGTTGTTGCATTTGCAAAAAAAGGAAAAAGACACATAAGCAAAAAAGACAGAGCAGCAAGCAGAGCAAACACACAACATTTTAGTGACTATTTTAGTATTCGTACGCTAATCATACTTATTTTGTGATTGTAAATGTTGAGTCATGGAGAGTAGAAATCAACAACATCATGTGTTGTTAAGTATGAATATGATGAGTACTTTAAACTTCAAATATGAGTAGTATGAGTATAAAATTAAAATAAGTATGAATGCGTATAAGTATCAGAAATTATGGGTATGATTCGAATCTACTCATCTTTTTGAATACTCATTGTTGACCTCTAAGTTCAAACCCCAGTTTAGATATCAAAACGGAAATATGAAAAAATATTTCTTCGGCGGCTTCGTCTCAGCAGATTTCTGGCTAAAACTCTGACAGTAAATAAGATTGCCATGAAAAATTTCACAACAAGAAATCTATCGCTCAAAGTCGACTTTAAAGTGTAGGTCCTGCCACCCATGTATAAAATTAACACACACACAACATAAGTGCTGTGGGAAGTAACGACCAGTTATGTATGTTATGTACTTTATTCATTCTCACCGTGTATCGCTGATAAGTGCCTTTTTATACTAAATTTTTTCCTTTAGTTCTTAATTTTTTTAGTTTAATTTTAAATAAACGTAAGCAAATTAACAAAAAAAGTTATTAAAATATTTATTTATGAAGTGACATTGTAATAATGAATAATATAAATATGGATTTTGTAATGTTAGACACAAAACAACAATAAAAAAGGCACATAAATATAGTACATGAAAAGATTAATAAATCTTCAAAAGGATCTTAATCGATTAAAGTTAAATTTTAATAGATATTTGGAACATATAAGTGATCTTATTAATGTGAGACGTACTATAGTATGGCATAGCGGCCATTCTGACGCCACAGTCTCTGTACTATACCTGCACCTCGCAAGAGATGGGCATTGACAAAGAAAATTGTCCATTCATTCCTCAGCGGATCTGCAACCCACGGCAGAAGTCGTTAAAGCTTTAGCTATTACTCCACCCTAAAATAGCAGCCAGGGAGGCGGTGAGAAATCCTAAGGTAAAGTCATTTGAAGAAAATTCCACTAATCTCTCTGAGATAATCTAGTTCCTGAAATGTTTCTGCAAAAAAGTAATAAGTTCGGTTGAATTAATTTAATTCAAGTTAGCTGTATCTTGCGCGCGTTGCTACGCCACCAACTAAAATAAATTTCAAGGAAAGAAACATTTTATTGATTTTGTTTCCCAATGTCCAGATGATTCAGACGAGCGGGCCTGAGTAGTACGCATTCAATCAGTTTCTAATCTCATTTCTCGTTGTTCAAGTGAGTCATGCGAACGGGTCTCAGCGGCATGTACTCGTTGCTCGTCTGATGCTAAGGCTCGTAATGTTATTTTCTTCCGTGCTTGAGGTGTAGGTTGAGCAATTGCTTGTCATTCATTTTGAATAATTTCCAGTGACGCTTTCTATCGGAAATTGGTCATACCAACTTAGAAACCTGCCACGGCTCATGCGCAACAACTTTGCTAAAGATCATAACGAGATCAAATGCATAGTTTACTATTCTACAACGGACATACATACATATATGTATGTATATAGACTATTCAATTTATCATATATTACTTTAAAATATATGTACCGTTAAGTGTTCTCTTATTATTTTAACACATATTGGGGCGAGTATTAATAAAAAATTACTGACAAGGTTAAAAACATTGCACACACACACTCATTCTTATTTAAAGTCTTCTTTTGTTCTACTCAAAATTGGTTGCACTGTACTGGCAAATTAAGTGTTTTTAGAATGGAACTGTTGCAGTGCAAGAATGTCTATTTATTTACATAGATGGGTGTGTATGCATATGTACGTTCATGAGAGTGTATGTGCGTGTGTAGTTGTTCATAGGCGAGTGCGGTTGGTATCGAATATCAAATAAAATGGATGACCAAACAAACCCGATTATTGTACAAACATCAAAGTGACAACTTACTTGTTTTGTTATGAACAATTACAAGGTAAAATTATGTATGTGTGTAGGACTTAAATTGAGAAACTCTTATACGTTGCCATCTACTACATATATAGTATATTAAGCACAATGACGACTCATTGTCTTGAAGTCATACAATGAAAGTGTGATGAAAAATTATCAATTACTTTTAGTATGAAATATACATATACATACATACATACTTATGTATATGTATATAGATTCGTATTTAAGTGTTATAGGTATATTTAGTAGATCGATTTAGTTTTATTGCCATTGATTGATTCACAGAGTCCAATAATGTCGATCAAATTAATTGCTTGACAAAATTTAATTAAATCAATTAATTTGGTTGTTTGCCTTTTTATTTATGGTATGGCATATTCATCCACTGTCATAACAAATAAACAATTTCTGAATTGTCAACTTTTCGTAAAAACATCATTGGAGCTATTTAATAAATACATTTTTTTTGTGTTGTTTTGTTTTTGTGTTTGAATATTTTCTTTTATTTAGTTTATCTATTCATGTAAATAGTTATGTGTCGGTGCCTTTTAATTTGCGGAACTTACAATGAATGTTACCCAATACTGTCTGGCTTTTTACAGGGAACTTTTTTTTGTATCTTTTTGTTCAGTCCGTTTGCAACCAGTCAAGGAGATCATTTACCCTTAGCCGTCAGACAGTTAAAGCCTTCTTAATATTTATTTAATCCACCTCAAAGCAAATGTTCTACAAATTCACAAACGTACTGTTCATTGTTCATCAATATAGTGATGGTAGAGTGTGGTAGTTAGAGGGAAACAAGGAGAAAGGGCCACGTCAAGTACAAAAATGTCTTGTGGCTGAGTGCATGTATATATGTATGAGCGGAAGAGTACATATATTTGACAATATGTATGAACATTAGAATCCAATTCAAAACAATGCCGACCAACCGTTACTTATTCTAAAGATGGTCTTACACTGTTAATCCTTTATAATATTTTTATTGTAAAAAAGAAAAACAAAAAATCAAACGAACGAACGCACTTTGTAGAAGAAGAATTAAATTAAAAGTAGTCATTGCAGTCCCTATGATTGAATTTCACCATGAGCTATTAAATAACTTTTAAGGAGGGTACGCTAATACTGAAAATAGCACAGAAAGGTCATTTCCCCCTTTCCAAATGATTTCTATCATTTGGTATTATGACACGCAATTTCTGATAAAAATCGCTATTACGAATCATAAAAGTAAAGTTCTTGCAGATAACGGTTAAATTTCCCGTTACATATTCAGAAATTGAAAAAATGCCTGCTTTGGATTTGTTGTTAATGTGATTACATGTGAATAGAAAACAATTGACTTTGACAGAGACTTGTGCTTTGGTTTTCATTCGACAATGTTTTTAGGTAGTTTATTGCAATTCTTACGCAAAGCCATAATTTAACAACTTGGAAGGTGTTAGCGTGCTATCATAGAGAAGCGACTGGGAGGCTGCGTATCAAATTCATACAGGAAGACCGTTCAGGAGGCCTCCGTGTTGACTACAATTAAAAACTATACCTTGCCAGCAACGATGTTGGTTCTCAACGAAATAGGCTTTGTTCAGTGCATTAACATTCAGCGGGCACGCTGGTTAGGCCATTTCGTTCTGATGGAAGAACTTGGATGAATGGAAGTCGTCGTAGAGGACAACATTTCTGCATTGGAAGGACCAAATTGAGGAAGACCTGCATTTGACTTGTGAGACTAACTCGCCCGAAGGGCCCGAAAGGAAGGATTTAAGCAAACCGAAATACGCCAAAAAGAAACAAAATAAGCAAACAAAACATACAGCCAAAAAAGTAAGTGTACATGTAATACTGTAAATAGAATCTAGGTCATTATCCTGATTGGTGGTGGGTTGAATGAACAATTATGTATGTCATGTATGTATATTGTGAATAGAAGTTACACAAACAAATATTTAGGAAATTACGAGAAACAACTAAACTTAAAGAAAGATCGGAAAATAAATCCCATTACCCAAGCATAGAAAACATCTGGAAGAAGAACATCCGGAATGCTCTTTCCCACTTCGTTCCAAAAGCCTCCGTTTGTAAACACACTCTTAACAAACATAGAAATTAAACAGGAGTATATATAGACAGAAGAACGATGCTTCCACGCAGTCCTGATAAGCCACTTAGTGTTACGACTTGACTCTGTAACCGAGAGTTGTATCAGTAGTAGCAGTGAATACCGAAAACTCGAGATAGCGGTGTTATCAGTAAAATTGTGACATTATGGTTACTTACTTATTTACTTAATTGGCCATTAACAACCCGATCAACGGATTTCGGCCTGCCTTAACACATCCTTCCAGACACCTCAGCTTCTAGCGCGCCTACGACTGGGCTTCCTCGGTTCGGCCCTTTAAGCGCATACTAGGTTAGGTCCCCGCATGAAATACCCGTCTCGCAGGAGCATCCTGCTCCATTCGACCGACATGACCAAACCAGCACAGTCGCTAGATATTAATACGCTGCACAACGTCTATGTCATAAGACTTTTATGCAAGATTTTTCTCTCGAATACTCTCAAGGCTGCTGCACCGCAAATGGCACTAGTGCTTAATAGGGTCCATGCCTTTGCGCCATAAAGAAGCACGGGAAGGAGGAGCGTCTAGTAGAGTATAAGTTTTGACGTACGAGAGAGGTCTCTGCTACTCAATTGCCTATTGGGACCATAGTAGCACCTGTTGGCAAGAGTGATAATGCGCTTGATCTCCAGACTGACATCATTTTTGATGGTAACGGTGGAGCCAAGATAAATAAATTCTCTGACTATATCGAAAGTATAGTTATCGGCCGTAATTTGAGTCTAATACGCCATACGTCTCTACTTGTCGATAACATATACCTCGTTTTGCCTTCATTTACTGCCAGATCCATCTTCGTAGATTCCAGTTTAATAGCACTAAAGGCAGCAGTAACATCTCGCTAGGTACGTCCAACGATGACAATGCCGTCAGAATACGCAAGCAACTGGATACATTTTTAAAAAATAGTGCCATTTGCGATGCACTCCCTCCTTCCGCTGAATACTCTCTATGAGGAAGTTGAAGAGGTCGCCTTGTCTGAAACCTCGCACGGTATCAAAAGGTTCGGGGAGGTCAACTCCTACCTTGACGAAGCTGCGGGAATTATTCAATGCATGGTCGAAGGTATACCGAGCTCAGACATTGCGGAAAAAACACGATCCCTTATGGGGCTATCGAAGAATGCCTTATAGTCGACAAAAAGATGGTGTATGTCGACTTGTTTTTGTGGGTCTTGTCCAGGATTTGAAGATCTGGTCGATGGTGGATTAGCCAGGTCTGAAGCCGCACTCATAAGGTCCAATTGGTGTTTTGACGAGTAACTTCAGTCGTTCACACAATACTCCCATAAGAACCTTATATGCGATAGGGTTCAATTCCTTTTTCAGGATAGGACAGAAGACACTGAGGTTCCAATCGTTAGACCTACTTTTCTCTAGCCATATTTTGTAAATAAGTTGCGCCGTGCGCCTTACCATCTCATTACATTCGCTCTTAAACAATTCAGCGGGAGGTCATCAGGACCTGCAGCTTTGGCCTCTTCATTGCTAGGCCGAGGAATCTCCATGCCGTCATCAACGATCGGGTTCGGTACATCATCTCTAAAGGCGATATTGACGTCGTCATCGCCTTGTAGCAAAGTTTCCTCCACAACCTCAGCACCTTCTGTGAATCTGTTACCAAGTTTCTACTCTCATCCTTGCAGGAAGACGCTCCGGGCTTAAAACCTTCGGTTTGACGCTTAACCATTTGATAGAATTTTCGAGCGTCATTCCTATATCCATACATGTCGACTTTTTCATACTCTCACCTTTTCTGCTCCCTTTTCTTACGTCTCAAAAGGCGTCCCTCATCTCTTCTCCTCCGTTTATAGTTCCGTCTTTTTGCATGCGACGTTTTTCGCTACATCTGTCTCGGGGCACTCCTCATCGTATCATTGATTTCGTTAGGTTGGGAACCCAGAACTGTTTCCGCAATAGTGCGCAAGGAGCGGAAGATGTTGGCCCACAGCCCACCAATGTCGCTGAGATTAGATAAAGAACGACGGAGCTTATCCGAGAGTTGAGCCGAGAACGCCTCACTGTCCTTTGTGATCGCAGCTTCTTACCGTCCAGCCTTTACAAAGCAGTAGAGCGCGCAGACCTCGAGGAGCTAATGCGCAATCGATACTTGGCTACGACAAGGTTGTGGTCCGAGTCGACACTCTGATTTAAAATTTTTATCATTTGCATCTGTTGTCGAATGATATATTTGTTCATGGAAATTTAGCAAAATAGACTGAATAAATGGCAACTAAACAAACAAAGTTCGGAAGTCCACGTTGGATGACCCGGTATATAGGGTGTCGAAGTAATATCTGTTCCGTGGCTAAATATGACATGGAGGAACACATGAACTTAAGCCAAATATCTGGACTGGTAGTTACTAGCTGTTAGCATTCAACGGGGTCAGCCAGAAAACAACACATTTCTCTCTCTATCCATTGAGGGTAAAGAACGAAATTGTATTTTAAGCAGGAAGCAAATTGCCGAACGACAAATTTCCAGGGCTTCTCCGATAATAGAAACCGGTTACCAATCCATAGTACATTAGGATCACTAGCTGTAGCGTAGAGGTTTAGAATATTGTTACGAAGATGGAAACGGTGTACCATCGTTTAACATTAAAACGATAAACAAAAGCCACACAAACACATACAACGAACTTGTTACGAGTAAACCAACAACATCAGTATGAAAGAAAAGGTGATAGACAATTAAGTGAATGCAACAACAAGCAATGTGAACGAAATACACAAACAACAATGAAGTCGAGATAGAACCCTCGAGAAAGGGAAAACTTGAACCTTCATCAGACTGTTTGCGTGGGCATATAAAAAGGCAAAACAAAGCAGACAACGAGTTGTAAGAATTCAGTCAGGCTTGTGGGAAGACGCGTTGCGTGCGAAGAAAACAGTCGCCGTTAAAAAGATCGCACTTGTTAGTGCTAACGCGAATAGAAGTGTAAGGAAGAGTAACGAACAATCAAATTATTGTTGGATACATCAAGTTTTAAATAGCGGCACACAAAAGTAGAGCGAACAATAAAGAGTTTAATTGAAAGTTAACGCAAATTTATTTTTATTTTGTTTGCAATCAACGAACTCATATTCTAAACGTAACAATATCTATAAGGAATAAGGGGAGAGCAATATTTAACCCTCACGTTAAAGAGACGAACTATGATATCAGAAATGGTTATAAATCAATTACTTGTTTTTAGTTGTCATTGTTTTTACTGAAAGCATTGAAGAGATTTAATTGATGCTGTGCAGCTTGGATGAAGTCGCCGTGGTCTAGTAGGTAGTGTGTTGGCTTATTTGACGAAAGGCCCGAGTTCGAATCTCAGGTCAGACATCAAAACGAAAATATGAAAATATTTCCTCGGCGACTTCCTCTCAGCAGATTTCTGGCAAAAACTCTGACAGTTAATAATATTGCCAGGAAAAATTTCACAACAAGAAATCTATCGCTCGAAGTCGACTTTAAACTGTAGTTCCCGCCACTCATGCCGTAATCCTGACTGAAGGGTTGTAATGGCCAATTATGTATGTATGTGCAGCTTGGATGTTGGCCGGAGAATTATAAACGGAATGTAGAATCTGGCCAGAGTTGGAGGAAATGTGTTTCGCAATGGTTTCTAATGATCATGGGATGTTAATGTTCCTTCCCAATGTAGATAATTGGCACTAGAATCCGATAGAAGTTGCCGGACCTGACAAATGTATCCCGGTACTCGCTGTATCCCATATGGTGTAAATGTTGTACAACTTTGCAATCGCCTTACGATACTCGCGGTTCTATAGGTACTATGTGAAAACCCAGAACACTGGTAACTACTTGACAATCGGGGAGTATGCTAGCATTTCTTCTAAAGTCCTCATTTACATCTTGACCTTATCTGATGAGCCGTATCTACCGACTCCTCCACCTACAGCTCCATTGAGTCTCGAAATACCTAAGGAGATCAATATAGAGTCATTAAAGAGGTGCGGTATACCATTTTGCTATTTCTCTCTATCCGGAATTAATTTTCTGACAATCCACCAGAAGTAATAATGAGGTATCGTATTGTCATGGTTCCCGATAGTTAATTCCATTAGGATACGCGACCAATATTCGATTCAATCACTGTCTTGTCCTCCAAAAGCCTTTACTAATATTAGCTGCTGAGTCGTTTCCATAATAACGAAATAACAGATATGCAAAATTGGTCATAGTGACCATCTAGGTGTAATGATAATGTCAAGGATTCGTTCTAAACCGCAAAACCGTTGATCGAAACAGGTTATCTATTAACTAAAACCGCACATCCTTCCCAACACTTTATTGCAGCCAAAGAGAGTAATTCAGGAATTTCTCCTCCTATTGAATATATTGTATTTACAGCACATCAAAATAATTCAAATAAGACGAAAGATGGCCGCTACATCACTGAGTTCAAGATATGCTCCATGCAACCGCAAAGGTTAGAAAACTGTTGCTTTGTACATTTTATTTTGACGCTCACAGTAAAACTTTCCGTGATTAAATAGGGTATAATGACAATTATATTATCGATTTGGTGATTGTGTACGATCTTTCAACTTGTACTCCGAGAAACTGAAATTCTCTTCATTTGTGCAGTTCGCTTTACGGACATGAAGCATGCAACATGTTCTGATGATTAAAATAGTTGACCCCTCATCAGGCTAGAATAGAGTCGACTAATTAATTTCTTATTCGGAATAATGGGAGTAGCGAAACCTTAAACAAACCTGGTCACAATAAAATCGTGAGGAAACATAAGCTCTAAAGCATAAATAACGTCGAACGTAAACGGACCATGGCATTGGGAGAGAGGCTAAAGCAGTAGCGAAATTACAATGCAGCAGTAGAGGAAAAGTACTAACGAGCATACTACAGCACAGATGTTATTAAATGTGCACCGATGGCCTAATTGGAAGTGTGCTACACCGCAAATGCCGGGACCAGGGTTTGTTTCCCAACAGAGACACTGGGCGTTTGTCTAATTTTTTGTCTGGCATTATATAAAGAAAGTGACAATTATTTCTCAAAGGCAATTCTCCAAAGAAAGTTACGAAGCACTGGTCATTATAAAAAATTATCGCACATTCCCCCTCTTTCCTGCCTCCTACACAATGCACTGCAAGGATAGAGGTCATCCCGTGAATGTTGGTCTCAAAAAAAAAAAAAATCTGTACCTATTACTGAAGTGATATGCTATTCTCAAATTACCACAGTGTTAAAATTAGACGTGATCATGAAGTACATTACATGCTCTCAAAGTAATCTATCCAATCATCCGCAGTTTTTAAGTAAAAATAAATATTCTACAGAAGGCCGATCAAGTAGTCAATTTCCTGAAAACAGCTGCGTTTATTTCTCATTTTTAATATCTTAGTTTCCAGTAATTAGTTTCAATTTGCTACTCTCTATTGGTGTATTCGATGCCAGACAGAAATAAACACATTCGAATCAGACACACGTTCAAAATCGACGAGAAACATTCATTGAATGTAGCTCAAGACTGAACTGAACAATTCTTTGCTGACACACGTTTTAATTAAGTTTTAAATTCCAAATACGAACTGCAATTTCAATGCAATGCCAGGTAAGATTGAACTCACTGTTATTGTTCCATGTCTCTCTCAATATAGCCATACGTACGTACATTCATCTATTGGTCTATTCGCTGTCTGTCTGTCTACTGTATGCTTTTCTTATTGTCTGACTGACTGTCTATCAACGAAAATGCATTCATAGCTTAGCATACCAAAAAAAATGATTAGGTATGTGTGATTGCATATACAGATGGTGGCCAATTTTATATTGGCCAAATTGTAAAATGTATTAAAT
Organism: Sarcophaga rosellei; assembly: GCA_930367235.1. Taxonomy (NCBI): domain Eukaryota; kingdom Metazoa; phylum Arthropoda; class Insecta; order Diptera; family Sarcophagidae; genus Sarcophaga; species Sarcophaga rosellei. The sequence goes on along the minus strand of OV884021.1, from coordinate 47,471,279 downwards.
CGTTCTCAAAAATCTGTCGTTCGGAATCGACTTTAAACTGTAGGTCCCGCCACTCATGCATAAAATAATCAGACACAACATAAGTGGTATGAGAATCTAGGTCGTAATCCTGACTGATGGGCTGTAATTACCAATTATGTATGTATGTAATTTACCGTTAAGCCAACTTTTAATGTTTTTAAGCAGATCTTTAGAAATACTTTGTTTGCTTTTTACGTCTTACAATATGATGACAGCTCCTGTAGAATACAATCTACGACTGTATAGTAGATATGCCTGTCTACAATAAATTTGTATGTAGACTAATAACTGAAACGGTAGCTATCATAGAATAGTCTGTTATGCTGATTTTCTTATCGTATTCGTAACAACCACAAAACTATTGAGTCACTAATATAGACAGATCAGCAAAGGTGATATTCTCATTATAAACAGCTACTAAAATGAATATAATATCACCCGATCAATATACGAAGATATTTTAATTTATCACACATTGAGTTTTTTCGCTACTCATAAATACTCATGAAATTTCGAGCATGAGTGAGTCAACTCTGATTCATTCGTGCTCACTATAACATTGATTTATAAGTATAGGTTGCAATGAGTATGACGTCAAACTTATAACATTCGAAATATGTTTGATTCATACGCCCTCTCAGTTAGATTCATAAATTTAGAAACATAGTTATAATACTCATAAATGATTCCAGTGTTTCGAATCATTCATCAAAATTTACAGTCTTAGTTGTTGTTGCATTTACAAAAAAAGAAGAAAGAAAGAAAAAGACAAAGACAGCAAGTAAAGCAAACACACAACCTTCTAGTGAGTACTGTAGTGTTCGTACGCGAATCGTACTTATTTTGGGATTCTTGTAAATGTTGAGTAAAGGAGAGTCGAAATCAACAACATCATGCATATTGTTAAGTATGAGTACAATGAGTACTTCAAACTATGAATATAAGTAGTATGAGTATAATATTAAAATAAGTATGAATGCGTAGAAGTATCAGAAGTTATTAGTATGATTCGAATCTACTCATCTCTATGAGTACTCATTGCTGATCTCTGTAACACACATACATACATAGATATGGTGAGCAAATAATTAATTGCAAGATAACAAAACAAAAAATATACAAAAAAAACTTTATTGTAATTATAAATAATAATTTAAATTAAAAGTTCTTTCGTCAAAACTCCTAATGTTTCAATATTCCTACGTCAAAAAGAAAGCATATACAGAAAGCAATTTGATTTGATTACTATAAAAATAATTGATAAATGCTTCACTTTACATTACTTTGGATCATGACTTTTAATTTGTCTTACAGTTAGAAATGTTCGGGACATCATATTTCTAGTTATATCTGCGGGTACTGATCCTAATACATTGTAGTCGCCGTAGTCTAGTAGGTAGTGTGTTGGCTTATTAGACGTAAAGCCCGGGTTCGAAGCCCAGGTCAGACATCAAAACGAAATTTGAAAAAAAAAATCTGCAGATATTTGGCAAAAATTCTGAGAGCAAATTAAATTGCCATGAAAAAATTTCTCAAAAATCTATCGTTGGAGTCGACCTTATAGTGTAGGTCCCGCCTCTCATGCATAAAATTATCAGACACAACATAAGTGGTATGAGAAGCTGGGGCGTAATCCTGACTGAAGAGTTTTAATGGCCAATTATGTATGTATGTACAGCTATGGACATTAAATTAGCACAAAACTTCGTCATAAAAACAATCATATTTTTTATAGCATTTTAGGTCTACTCATAAAAAAATTTAAACATAGGAACTTAAAATACATATTCTTCTTTAAAAAGAAACAAAAATTTTGACGATATTGCCAGTCGTCTGCTCATTAAGATCTTCAACATATCAAACGCCAGATTTTAGCTGGACAGTAAAATAGCACAAATTAAAAGTTCTGGAATAAAAATAATGTGCTTTAATAAGTAGTAAAAATATTAATGTTTTCAGCTTATTTGATTAATATTTAGTAGAGCAGCTCCTATTTTTAAGCGCCGCATGGCATCAACGGGACAATGTTCTTCGGGAATCGAGTACCAAGCGTCCCGTATTCCAATGCTCAAATCGTCCAAATTTTTGTACTTTTGTTGAGCAATTGTACATTTCACATCGTTCTAGGGGGTTTTCAATCGAGTTTAAGTCAGAACTTTGCGACGGCCAGTCTAAAACGGGAATGTGCTCTTCATAAAATCAATCCTTTGCCTGCTTAGATGTGTGTTTGGGGTCACTATCTTGCATAAATATGAATAAAACTGGCATGGATTTAAAAGCTTATGGTTTCATTTTGTTCTTTATATTGTCCAAATACTGATAACAGTCCATTTTTTCATTAATTTTTACAATGGGACTTACACCGTGCCTTGAAAACGCTTCCCGCACCATTGAATTTCCTCGAACATGCGTTATGGTCCTTTGAGCATAGCGTGGATTAAATGTCTGACATTTTGGCCAATGAACAACCGCTCTACCATCCGGTCCCATACGATTTACCTTCGTTTCATCACTCCAAAATATTTTTTTCCAGAATGGGAGGTCTTTAGAATTGTAGGTGCGAGCAAACGTTAAACGCTTGAGTATATTTTTCTTTTGGTAGAAGTGGCTTCTTTCGGCAAAGAGCTTTTTGTGATTAAGACGACGCTATAGGAGCCTGTCCGACAAATTTAATCTGAATTGGGAATTAATTTCGTTCAAAATATCGCGTGACGACATGAAAATCTCCTTCTTTGACTTCCGGACAATAGCACGGTCAACGATTTCGGTTTGTTTTCTTGACACGTGGCCTGCAATTTTTGTTTTCTGCGACATTATTTTGTTTGGTTTGAAGGAAATGATGACGTTATAAATCATTTTTCGCTAACAATTCGAAATTTCGGGAATTTCAGCCAGCTTTAGCCCATCATGCCACAACTTAACGATAATGCGCTTCTCCTCCGGTGAGCAATCTTTTCCACGTACCATTTTATTCAAAAATTACTTTAAATGCCACAAAATTAAAAGAATATACGGTAAAAATAAAAATACTCGAACAAAACTTGTATCTAAAACTCTTTTAGAACGTTGTGCTAATTTACTGTCCAGCTCGAATTTAGGCACCGATACAAATCAGCAGTCAAAACAAAAAATATATACGATAATGGTAATATTTTTTGTTAAACAACAGCTAGATGTCATCGTGCAACATTGCAGACCAAAACAATTGGCCTAATTACGATACAAATGAGAAAAAAATCACAATCAAGGTATATATGGATTTTGTGCTAATTTAATGTCCATGGCTGTATGTATGATCCTAATACATTTATGAGAACATTTTTCAAATATCTGCTTGCTCAAGTAACGTGGATTCGGTAACTTCTGCTTTCATATGAGCCTACAAATATTCTATGGGATTTTAGTCTGGTCTGAAGTAGTACTTTATAATATTACAAAGCAATCTACCGAATATGCTGAATTAAATAAAAACTATTTCAGAAACTTGGTGGTTATCCTGTTTAAATGGTTATAATTATCAATTAAGTTAAATAAGTAGAGGAACTACACAAAAATCAACATGATAATGTTGTACGCGAAATGTAAACAAACTTGAGGACTACAACAACTATAGTATACAGTGTATAGAAAAATCAAATCAATCAGAAATTGGCAGACGTGAAATGAAATCCTATATTTATTTTAAAAATATTTTATTTAAATACTTTAACAATAAGTTAAATGTATGTATATACTTTATATATTTAAATAAATAAATACGATTAAGAAGAAAAAAAAATTATGTATGTTTTTTAAATTGCAAACTACGAATCCACGAAAAATAAACGTCTTACGAAAATTAAAACGTTACAACTGAAGCCAGATATGGAATACCAATAAGCAAAGTAGAATATAAGAAGTCGCCGTAGTGTAGTAGGTAGTGTGTTGGCTTATTAGACGCGAAGCCACGGTTAAAATCTCCGGTCAGACATCAAAACGAAAATATGAAAAAATATTTCTTCGGCGACTTCCTCTCAGCAGATTTCTGGCAAAAGCTCTGAGAGCAAATAAAATTGCCATGAAAAGTTTCTCAAAAATCTGTCATTCGGAGTCGACTTTAAACTGTAGGTCCCGCCACTCATGTATAAAATTAACACACACAACTTGAGTGGTGTGGAGAAGTTAGGCCGTAATCTTGACTGAAGGCCAATTATGTATGTATGTATGTAAACTAGAATATAATTTAATGATCTTAAAGCGGTGTAACTAAAAAGAGAGCGAACTAAACTAGATCTACCAGCGGCCGGTAAAAGAATCGAATAACAAAGGATATTGATGGAGACCTTCCAACAACGAAGTATCGACTTTAAGGCCTATTACTTTAAAACGAACGAGGAAATGGAAGCTTGTATCAACCCTTTAATGGCTAGATATTTAGAATCTCATAAGAGAATCTTAAGAAGAGTTTAGAAAAACTCAGGAAAAACTTTAAAAAAAAAAATACTAGAACTACAATCAAGAAATCTATAAAGAAAATAATAAAACTTTTACCGATAAACTAGAATGGAAAACAGTGCAAAATAAAGAAGCTCAAAAACGAAACAAACCATAGAAGTAGCCGTAGAAACATTCATGCGAACGAAACACTAACAAATAAAAAGAAAGTGTTAGGGGAAGTAGATACAGAAGTCGAAAGCGTTGAGAAGGCAGTTTGGCAGAGGAAACACAAGATATGTTGAAAGAAGTTCGAAACGTTACAGAGAAAGTCGAAAAAGTTGTAAATGAAATTGAAGACGTAGAATGAGTTGAAAAGTATGAGCAGGACGTTGAACGCATTGGCGTTGCGGAGTGGTAGAACGATTTAATCAGCGGAAAGTAACAATCGGTCAAGAAAAAGATTAGGACAGTCATTGGCATGCTGGCCAGCTACGTAGAATTCAATAACAAGAAAATCTGTTAAGTTTACAATCGAAAATAGTGAAAGTGTCGGATGTTTTAGAACTTGGTGTCAATCTTATGAAATCTGCCTAATTACGCAGAGAAACAGAAAACTTAAATGACCGAATTAAGATTGGCAGTTATGATTGAGCAGTCGCGTCTAAAGAATTTAAAGAACACCAACCGGTTTTACTGAGCAGGCCACAGCAGCCGCAACAAACTTTAAGGTTAAATGACGTGATTTTCAGGTTACAAGAATACTATAACCTGAGCTTCAAAATAAAATCGATTAATATGGATATTGCCAAATGAAGCTGCTTCCAATAACGTACCTGTTCGAAACGATTAATAATGATAATAAAAATAAAATAATCCACAACTAAAAATGTACAGTTGACATATGAATACATATGAAAGTATGTATATTTAAAATATGAAGGGTAACTTCGATTCAACTAAATTTAGCAATTGATGTTTTTTTTTACTTTTTTTGTAGACTTAATGCAATTCTGTTTTGTCTACAATACAAACAACAATCAGTACTACATTTGCCACAACCAACTGATTCATGCATATTGGCTTAGATTGTTTCAGATTGTAAGGTATCAATTTGGAATTATTATCAACAGAAGAAAAAAACTACAAAAAAAGCAACAAAAAAAAGAAAAAAAATACTGAACAAATTTTGCTATGAAGCTTTCTTTACGTTCTGTGTTTCTTCGAAAGAAACTGTATTTATAGGCGTTGTTTTACGTTCGTTTTAAACTTTAAAAGAATGTTTCAAAATATTTCAGAGCAAAGCGAAACCAACAATGTAAATCGGATTTTACTTTTTGTGGTTTTTTGTTGTTGTTGTAATTTTTACAAAACCCGTTAAATCAGCACAACAAATGTTAACAATTATATGGAAAGCCCAACAAAATATAGAACTTATCTGAACTTGTTCGAATACTTGTTTAAACACATTGTAAATGAAAGGAAAATATATTCTTACACAAAAAAAAAATTTAAAAAATTATCATAAATTTGTAATGAAAATCAAATCATGATTTGATAATAAAAAAAATCTATAAAAAAAGTGGTGAAAATTAAACTACTGAATCAAATCAAATCAAAATATAATAATTTGATGTTCAGCATTTGGATAATTTAATTCGGAGTCTTATATTGGGAGACTTTAGGAGACATTAGGATTAGGCAATAAAATTTTACAACTTTAGCCTTAGCACAAGTAGCTTGCAAAAATAGTTAATTTTCCTGAGTTACTCTTCGTGTAAGAATAATCGGCTCATATTGCTGGGTAAATTTTATTTCAATATTTTTCAAATAATCTGTTAAACAAATAATTTGAAATCGAGGAATAAAATATTTCACTCCTCATTTTCATGGATTCCTTTTAAGATATTTTTAAATATGTACTTTTATTCTTGACAAATTATGTCATTTTCTTTCTACATTTACCTCGCTGCAGTACTTTCCGGTTTACCGAGGAACTTACTGTGAAATGTTACATGTCAAGATGCTTGCTTCATATTGTTTACCACATATTTCACCGCATATGCTATATTCATCATTAGATTATAAGTAGTATCGAAAATGCGTATTTTCTTGACACATACATACATAAATAATTGGCCATTACAACCCTTCAGTCAGGATTACGGCCTAGCTTCTCACACCATTCATGTTGTGTGCGTTAATTTTATACGTGAGTAGCTAGACCTACAGTTTAACGTCGACTCCGAACGACAGATTTTTGAGAAGGTTTTTCATGGCAGGTTAATTTACTCTCAGGGTTTTTGTCAGAAATCTGCTGAGAGGAAATCGCCAAAGAAATATTTGTTTGCATATCCCGGGCTTTACGTCTAATAAGCCGACGCACTACCTACTAGACTACGGCGACTTCATTTTCTTGACACACAAACATTTATCAGGTCCGTGATTTTGTATATGTCAGTAGAACAGTTGAATTAATCTATCTACAAATAGAATTTTTTGGTCCACGAAAAACGAGAACTACATCTTAAAAATATGTATGTTTGTAATCCAAGTGGATTGAATTAAGTGTTAATAAAATTTGTTAAAAAGTTTTACTTGTAGTATCTATAATAGTACAGTTTTGTAAATATCTCCAGCGAAAAATCGCAAAAAAAATTACTTTTAAAAATATATTCATATGCTATTTATAAACTGTACACACTTGGAATTAAAAATTAAAATTAAAAAAAAATTACAAAAGAAAAATCCTTTAAAAAAAATATTTTAATTTTAATCGATCAAGTTTTTCTAAAATACTGATTAATAAACAGAATCAATGAACTGTTTTGATTGATTCATCGGAAAAGATCAATAAACTTTAAATCATCGGAGGTAATGAGTATAAATTTATTTATACATTATATTCTACATTTCGATGCATTACAATGCTTTATTCGGGACGCGAGTATTTAAACATCTACCTACACATGACTAAGTAAACCTGAATACTCGAACAATATTAAAAGTTTTTTGTTTGTTTAAATGATTCATTTTAGAAATTAATATGAAATATTGCATATTTCCCGTCAATTAAAATAAAAATTTCACTTTTAATTGTTTTTTTTGGAAATTAATTACCGATACGGTCAATATCGGTCAAGACTAGTGTTGTTTCTATAGCTACCATAAATATAAATATTATTACGAAAAAGTCATACATTTTTCTCCAGTTTCATTAGCAAATACTACGTATATAGTATGAAAGTGAGAATTTTCTTAAATACATACGTTGACATCATAAAACCATTCGCTAGAATTTAGACAGACATTTTTTTCCGATTTGAAAGAAATTCACGGAACGTGCAAGAGTATTGTACTTCGTCATCTGTACGCAGCAGAAGAAAATTTTATTTTTCATTTTATTTTAACTATTTAACCATAAACATTATGTTACAGAATTCAACATTAAGTGTCATTATTACAACTTGCCGTTAACTAAAGGGAGTGTTTTAAGGGGATTTTAAGGTAGAAGTGAGGGTTAAGTTAAAGGGAGGATCATCCTGCCGGTAAGTTAAAGTTAAGTTTATGTTTGAACTTGCCATATTATATATTATTTTCATTACGGCAACTTTAAATTTAAGCAAAATGAGCATATATGTACAACAATAAAACGAAGACCGTCGTTGCCACTGCGTTTAAAAAAAAACTTATTTAATTGAGCAGTGTTATCGACATTGCTCCGGCACTGCCAAATTTTTGAAAAAAGTTATCTTTATTTTATCTGTAAGCTGTAATAACGAAAATAAGTTAAAGGTAACTTTACAGTTCCCTTTTGCTAAAGGTACCTTTAACTAAACCCAAGTTTAACGGCAAGTTGTAATAATGGCCCTTAATATTTCAGCACAAAAAGTCCAAAATTGCTTTATTTATGTGCTATGCGTTTACATTAATGAATAATACTATTCGAAAAATCAAATTTTGGTTCAAATCCCGAACAAGACGAAAAATTTGTCATCAGTTTTTAAATTTTAACATCAACAACGCATGTAGACCTAGACAGGACTAATACCCACTTACGTTGTGTGTATTAATTTTATACATGAGCGGCAGGACCTGCAGTTTAAATTCGACTCCGAACGACAGATTTATTTGGGAAACTTTTCATTGCAATTTTATTTACTCTCAGAGTTTTTGCCAGAAACCTGCTGAGAGGAAGTCGCCGAAGAAATAGTTTTTCATATTTTCGTTTTGATGTCTGATCTGAGACTGAACCCTGGCCTTACGTCTACTAAGCCAACACACTACCTATTAGACTACGGAAGTGAAATGAAAGAAAAAGACTACGAGTCAATTAACAACACATATTTGTCGTGGAAATAAAACAAAGCAAGAAATAATAAGAAATTGATTTAATATGAAATTGAATTTCTTAAAGGAATAAAAAGGGAATTTACTAGAGCCAAAAAGTTATCAAAAAAAAGAAAAATATGAAACTGAAAGAATCTCAACTCCAATCAACGCATCAAAAATATTAAACCAGCTTAGCAAAACTGTACATGCGAATAATTTAGGACTAAAAATATTTCAATGAAACTAAATTATCAAGTTGATCCACACGACTTACATATATACCATATACATACATATAAATAGTTACATTTTGTTCCTGTGATCCGGTGTTAAATGTCATCACAATGATGATCCTTGAACCCTTTGGCAATTCTAGTCTGATGAATGACACAAATCTCCTCTTACTGTAATTAGCAAACAAAAGCTTAGATTGCATCAAACCAATTAGTTTTGAGAAAAGTGCCACCCTCTCTTTATCTTCCCTTTTGCTAAGTATACCAAACATCATTGGTATTTCCCCACTCGAAAGCTCATCCGCTTGTTCTTTGCCAAATATTCCCACATGATCAGGCACCATACCACAGAGTAACCCTATTTATACTGATTCAAATTCCCTAAGCAATTCCAAACTAATTATAATTTTTATAATTATAAGGTTACGTCAGTTAGTATTGCTCAGTTTTTATCTAGAAGGTATAACAGCACAGCCACCTTATCCATTCTCTAAATTTTTATCAAAGGAATACACCTTTTTTTAAAAGCGACTTTTAGAAAGGGAAATCACACTATCCAATGAAATATTTCAAAAAAATTTAGTACAATATACCGAGGGTCGCTTTTGTTGAAACTCAATGTCTTTGCTGGCCTTAGTCGTTCGACATATGTATGTTTTACTTCAATAGCATCAACGTATTGCGTAATAAACATATTTCCAGTGATCGGTTGACCAGTAGACCGCATAATTCTGTTCAGAGTGAATTCTTTTTTTAAGCAAGCGAATAACCTGTAAAACACTTGTCCTGCATAAGTATTTCTTTTGTCTTATAATGTAAATCGATTCAAATCTAAAATCCGCAACCAATATTTCTGCTTATTAACCTCTTTTCACTAAGAAGCATTCTCGGAGTGTTCGTAAGAAATTAAAAATTAACCTCCATTTTTAAGTGAATGTTCAAGAACCGTATTAGTGACTTTTTTTCAGTGATACGCTTTCGTAATTGATTTCATGGAGCAATTCTATAAACTTCCAAACACTTATATCTATACTATACATACATATACATATATAAAAATGAATGTTTGTATGTTTATAGAATAGTAAACTATGCGTTTGATCATGCTATAATCTTTAGCAAAGTTGTTGCGCACGAGCCGACGAAGGTTTCTAAGTTGGTGCGATTAATTTCCGAAATTATTTAAAATGAATAACAAACAATTGGTCGACCTACAGCTCAAGCACGGAAATAAAGAGCATTACGAGCCTCAGAATCAGACGAGCAACGAGCATTAAGACTGGAAAATCTTCGAGTACATGCCGCTGACGCCCGTTCGCATGAATCACTTGAACAACGAGAAGCGAGACTAGAAAGTGATCGAATGCGTACTACTCAGGCCCCTTCGTCTGAATCATCTGGACAACGGGAAACAAAATCAATAAAATGATTCAAAATTAATTAAATATTTTTGTAATGTCTTTCCAAAAATTTATTTTAGTTGGCGCCGCGCATCAATGAGTTTTCTATAAAAATTGAATTTGTTTATAACGATTTTTGTTTGTTTTTGTTTTTCAAATGATTTATAACAAATGCTTTGAAGCTACGAGAGCAATTCTATTTACCAACAAAATATGAGAACTTAAATATGTATGAATGTATCGTATTAAAAAGATCAAAATTCAAAATGTTTTCAAGTCCACGAGGCGTTATACTCTTGGGTAACAAATTGCTTTATAATCATTGTACAAAAATGCAATTCATTGTCTGCAACTTGCAATTTTTTCCACAGATTTCGTGTTGTTTTAAATTATTCCGACCATTTTGTTGTACAAAGAAACTATTAAACAATAAACAAACATGAATTTCTTTTATTCCAGTAAAGTAAACACGACTATTAACTAAAGCAGACACTTCAAAGTCATAGAAGTTAGGAATACGAAAAACAACCGTGGTTGAAATATTGTTGATAGTAAGTGAACTGAATTGATTACATACCTTTAAGGTTCTGGCTAATTTAATACAAATAACACAAATGGGTAACAAAATTCCAAAACATAAATAATTTTTATTTTCAAATTGCATGAGAAGCCTCGTTGTAGTCGGCTTGTTCGAAAATTGCATGCAACCACACGCTCTACTGCCAAATCACAATCCTAAATGATGATCAACACAAAAATTAAAAATAAAACAGAATAAATAATGCAGATACTTCATAATAGATTATGACATTCTACAACTTTAGAAAACAATTGTAAATAAACAAATTCGGTATGGGCAATTAACGAATATCCTCCTCCCGGTTGACATCGACAACTTTTATAAATTCTATTGACTTTGGCTTAAATGAACCCATTATTTCGGGTTTATCATACGATATATCTTATGTAACTCAAATGCCAAGTGCACTAATCATGACCATTAAGACGTGTGCGTATCAGAGATAAGCAATGAGTATTCAAAATGATGAGTAGATTCGTATCATACTCATAATTTCTGATACTGATACTACTTATATTCAAAGTTTGAAGTACTCATCGTACTCATACTTAACGATATGCAAGATTTTGTTGATTACTACTCTTCTTTACTCAACATTTACACGAATCACAAAATAAGTATGATTTGCGTACGAATACTACAATACTCACTAGAAGGTTGTGTGTTTGTTTTGCTTGTTGTCTTTGTCTTTCTTCTTTTTTTGTAAATGCAACAACAACTAGGATGAAGGATTCGAATCACTCGAATCATTTATGAGTATTATAAGTATTTTTCTAAATTTATGAATCTGAATGAGTAGGCGTATGAATCAAACATATTTCGAATGTTATGAGTTTGATGCCAATGTTGTACTCATACTCATTGCAAGCTATACTTATAAATCAATGTTGTAGTGAGTACGAATGAATCAGAATAGTTGACATATTCACATATTCAAAATTTTATGAGTACTTATAACTAGCGAAAAAACGATTCATTGTTGATCTTTGGTGCGTATATTATCGTCGAGGCAATTAAGTTTCAACTCAAAGGTCACTGATTCCATTGAAACATGTGGCCCTAATTTAATCCATAAGTAAAATATTTATAAAACAATAAACGTCTCAATGTTTAGTAACTATTGGGTTAATCATGATGATATTTGGTCATTTGTTACAATTACAATTCAACATATTTGTTGTGATATTTACCATTGTCGAGAAATGAGCCGTTAGCCTTCAGGACGGTTTTTCGGATTCACTTTATTTAATCATTTTTTTGCCTTTTTTGCCTTGATATTATGCATAACGTTAAGATAAGATAAGGATTAAGATCGAGTGACTGCGGCGGCTGATTAAGAAGTTTCTAGCAGTTTTCATAGAGATATTTTTTTTTTTTGTAATTTTATCGGTATGTTTGGGGTTATTATTAAGGTGGAAAACTATATATGACGTCTATAATTCAGATTTCACCAAATAATCTACTGCAACGAGTAAGTTAGTGCTTAAAATGTTTACATAGGATTAAGTAATTGTACCGACTATTCTGTAAACTACTCTAACTCCGTTAACCATCAAACAAAGCATATTTGTAAAGTTTATCCTGGTTTTCGCCAAACCCACTCCTTGCCATCTGACCCTAGACAATTAATTTTTGCCACAAAGATCAAATAACCTCCCAGTTCTCCGTCGTCGAAAAAGCATATTTATGTTTAAAGTCCCACTGTTGAGCTGTGGCTATTTAACTTTGTCGTGCCTCAGCTTTTCATAATGCATTTCTTACTGTGCCAAGAAAAATGTAAATATTCTCATGTTCTACAAATTACTATTGATTTTTCTGCTCTCCAAGCTCTCTTCAAAATGGCCTATTGCAGTATGGAATAATAATTTTTTTCTGGATTTTGAAATATTGAAAAGTATGGAAATTACTGTGGTCGTCGCTTACAAGCGAACCGTATTTTACATAATAAGGCATTGCAAATAAATTAAAAAATAAATCAATAGGGTGGCCTGATAGTCTAGTGGGTAGAGTGCTAGACTATTAGCGTGAGGGTCGTGAGTTCGATTTTAATAAATAAATAAATAACAATAAAAAATAAAGTCAAAAACAAAATATTAAATAAAAATTTACTTTCTAAAGCATCAGTATAATTTCCTGTTAATTGAACTCAGAAAGTCAAACCCAATGGCAAATTATTCATTATTCATTCAACAGTAATTCAATTCAATAATTAAGACTATAGATTTTTTTGTTCAACATCCATATGTTACTTACAGTTACTTTTGTAGAAAGCTCTATATCTTACTCTAAAGCCTATATCAATTCTTTTTGTCGTTATCACAAAAAGTTCACTATTTTCGACAGAATAAATTTTGATTACAACAGTATTTAATTGTAAAATCTTAAACCTTCAGAACAACTTCATATACATACATATATTAAATAAAAACAGATTTATTTTGTTCATCGATAATATGGTATATTCATAAAATTCGTTCTCATTTATTTTATTTATTTCATTCAAAAGTAAAAATAAGAGCTCCATTCAATGCAATAGAAATTCATAAGTTCTTACACCAGTAAGCAATTGTTCCAACCACTGTCATCGTAACAATCAACAGATTTAGTAAATACAGAAAAATTTTTTTATTATTATTTTTTTGTTCATCAATTCACAAATGATTTTAAATTCTGAAATTTGATCAAAATTATGACTTTGTTGGAGCTATAAAGAAATCGTTTTCGAATGAACAAAAATTTGTTATGCCTGTGTGCATGTGTTGTTTTGTTTTCTTTTCTGTTGAGGTGAAGCCATCTTAGAGATTGTAGAACGATTATGCACTCATGGTATTAGTCATTGCTGGTATGGTATGCTCATTAGTGAATCCATGCCATTACATTGCATTGCATTGCAGTTTTTTGTTTTTTTTTTTTTTTTTGTTTCTTTACTCTTTTCAATGTTGCATAAGTACATATGTACAGATAGATTCATGCATGCAACGCGCAATTTCATCGATGTCATTAGGAAGAAAAATTCGAAAAATACACAAACAATAGAAACATTAAACAGAAATTTATTTTATGGCCAAATCATGATTTTGACTTTGATCATAACAAATAGAACAAAACAAAATAGTATTTAATGGATTTTCCAATTCCATTCAAATTCAAATTCGCAGGTCATTGGGAAACAAAACTAAAAACAAAACAACTTGGCAAAATATACAATTTTTTTATTTTTATTAAATTTAATTTTCAAAATTATTAGATGTGACAAATATGTAATTTCCATAGAAAACAGAGTAGACACCCTACATCACGTTTGGTTTTTTGGCAAGAATTAGTCCCTTCCATGATCTTTGGAGTTTCAACACCGGTGCAATGATTGGGTGTCAATAAAGTTCTCTTTTATCAAAATCAAATCAAAAACTGTGTTACCCTGTGCGGGTTACCCTTAGACTTCGTAGATAAATAAATACCCATTAGGCTACGTCCATCACTTTGACTATTTCTTTTAAATTCTATTACCTAACAAAACATGTAAACCGATTTTAATATCAAAAGTTTAAAAATGAAAACTAAATATGTAATTAGCTAAACGAAGTATTTCCGAAAAGATAGAATTATCATGAGTAACTTTTATGGATCCTTTTTTTCTACATCTTAAGACAAATCTTTAAATCTGTCGAAGTCTTTCTCTCTCTGTCTCTAACAAATCAGACATTCTTTATGCATTCAAAATGCATTCCAACATTATCGAATTTCCGATGCAAATTTGTTTGCTTGGAACTAGCAAACAAAATTGGACAACTTTGTCGTGTGTTTAAATTTGAACTCGTACAAATACTTCCCGATTTATGCTAGTATATCCACTGTACAGCAGCACTCATGCTGAATTATTTCAGGCACATGAGGCGGTATTCATTTGTTAACGCAACATGTTGCTAAGCAATAATGACACGTGCTTTTTACCAATATGTTGACTCAGCACGATAATGCAATTTTAACGCAAACAACAATACATCGCTGCCGGAAGCAGTTTTCCCGCCATAAAATGTACACAGTCGATTCTACTAAAAGAAAAAATTGGATATATACTGCGGCAATAGTTGCTTTCAAGTGTTGCTAGAAAATGTTTACTTCGTTACAACTGTTGCATGCTTTGATAATGTGCATCTTGTTTGAATGTCGTTGTGTTTACATTCATATGTATATGTAGTATGTGCATACGAAATGCATAAACACGAGCACGTAGTAGATACACACACACATACATGCACATTTTTAGCTATCTTGGTCACAGTCGCAGCCATAAAGCTTAAACCGGCAATTGAACAACAACAACAGCAACAACAACAACCAAAACATCAACGATTGTATTGTTCGCTCATAGTAGTACATGGTGTTGGCTGACTGAATGACTGGCTGGCTGGTTCGCTGGATGGCTGAGTAGCTGCAGTCAATTGTAGTATGTTGTAGTTGTTGATTCGATGGATTGTTGGCTGGCTGGCTGGCTGGCTGGATGGTTGGTTGGATGGCTGGCTGGCACTAAGGCTGACTTTTTTGGTTTGCTTATTTTGTTGTTTGTTGTTGGTTAGATGGATGGAAATTTGCCTTTTTTTTCTTACGTAAATAAGAATTTTGGTTTTTAAACAAATTCAGTTCGTATCCGACTACCAAGTACAACGGTTTGCGGCATTTGAAATTTATCGCCCAGAATTTCTTTCGACGAAAACAAATGTGCATCACTTAATTACCATTTGATCCATTACCATTACAAAAATACTATTTATAATAATTTTAATTAAATCAATTAAATAAAATACAAATGCATATAGAGAGTGTGAAAAATCAAGAGAAAGTGAAAATAATTGTGTGCAAAGAGAATATTGTAAAAACAAGACAACATTTGATGAAGTAAATGAATGCATTGCAATTCTCATTTCATTTAAAAAGAAAACAAATAAAAAAAAAGCAGAAAAAAAAGAAAATAAAAATAGAAAAATAAATAAAAATTGAAAAAAAATAATAATATTTACAAACTCAACAATAACAACAACCACAAGAATAATCAGCAAGTGTTTAAAAACTTGTGGGTGTTGATAATTGTATCGTTTTAAACGTATTCACTCAGCCACTCAGTCATTCACTTATTCACTCACTCGCAAGTCTAAGATTTCTGCTAACGTATACGAAAAATAAAAATTTTACAAAAAAAAGGAAAAAAATTAAATTCGTAATAAAATAAATAAATAAATAAATAAAAATTAATAATAATTAACAAATGTGTTTGCCAGTGTATGTATGTATGTGCGTTTGTGTACTTAACAATTTAATTACACACTGAATTGTCACGAAACGGACAAAAAGAAAATTATCAGTTAAGGAATTCAACAATTGTTGTTTCAGTTGTTGCAACTTAACCAACTTTTAGCGCAAAACTGCAACACTCCCAATGGAATGAAAGGTATGAACCAAACAGTTGTGAATAAAAACATTGTAATGTGTATTGTCGTGGTTCAAGATGTTTTGTACGAACAAAAAAATGTATTTACGAACACAGTTTATGATGCTCTAAAATAGATTTTTTTGCAAATAAAAACTTAAATATTTCATATTATTTTAATAACAACCAATAATATTTTGAATGGGAAAAATGTACGATTTATATTAATAGTATATATATATATATATATAAATAATCAATATTCCGAGTGAAATCAATAATTTTTAGTTATCAAATATATGTATGCACACTTGTCGTCAAATGTTTGAATCAACAACTGTATCCCCATGTTTTGTCTTCAAAATTAATGTCGAATTATGCATATGTTAAGAAATCAAAAAACATCGTAGAGTCCCTTCAAAATAGGAAGTAAAAATTTCTCTTAAGCAAGTTACGTAGATAATGGTACTTAGCAAAAACGAGAAAAATACTTTGTGCTTTCTGTTCTGAAATGCTACCACAATGCCTTTATTGTGCTTTGGTTTTAGTTTATAGTTATCGTGCTCCTAAAATACATATGTACATACATTGTATTGTATAACATATCGAATACTCACTATTTATGTTCAGAATTAAAATTAAAAAAATTAAATTAAATGACGTATCACTTTTTCTCTAGTAGTAGTCTAGTAGGTAGTGTTTTGGCTTATCAGACACGGTTCAAATGCCCGGTCAGGCATCAAAACGAAATATGAAAAAATATTTATTCGGCGACTGCCTCTCAGCAGATTTCTGGCAAAAACTATGAGAGTAAATAAAACTGCCATGAAAAGTTTCTCAAAAATCTGTCGTCAACTTTAAACTGTAGATCCCGTCACTATGTATAAAATTAACACACACAACATGAGTGGTGTTAAGAAGCTAGGCCATAATCCTGACTGAAGGGTTGTAAAGGCCAATTATGTATGTATCGCTTTTTTCTCTATAATTTCCATTTTGTTTGTTTGATAGTTCACATTAAGAATATCGTCAAAAGCCTAATACTATCAGAAAAGGTGCAATATAATACCGAGACGTAATACTCTGCCACGCTGTCTTATTATTATCTTTGACCAAAGAGGTGGTTATTGCCTGAAGATTTCCGAGTTCGAAGTGAAATTGAGTATATCTCATTTAAGTATCTCATTTGGGGACTTTATATTAGAATTCTAAATGGGGATGAATGGCTCTATGATATGTACTCATCTCTGTTTACAAGGATAATCAAATTTGTTTCAAACGCAACTGCTAGACTAATTATACATCCAAACTTGTTTTTATTTTAAGAACTGAACTTGTGGACTTAGCACATGCCTCAGTTTGTGTGGTATTACAATAGGCTGCTGTTTCTGTCTAAGTGACCCTTTTTCAAGACCTCAAGTAATAACATTCTCTCTATAAAAATAGAAATTTATTTCATTTCAAGCTATTTAGAGGCTAAATTTAAAATGCTAAAACTCAAGAAAAATATTTTAATTGTTGATTTAAAATATACATTTTGAAATATACCATAAATATCGCTTCGAAAATACATATACAACAGTTTAATGATATCCAAAACTATCCAACACATACAATAAAACCCCAAATAAAATCTTAACTACTTCTCCTTTTTCGATGTATTCCTGTTTCATTAATTTATATTTCAATTTTAAACGTTTATATTAATTACACCTGTCAGACGTCCAAGTTTTCAGATGATGATCCACAACATTTTTCGTTACCTATTTTCAAAATCAATAAATAAATATAAAAATTAAAAATGTTTACATACATACTCAGTGTTAAAAAATACAATAAAAACGATTGCTTGTCTTACTATGGTCTGTTTTATATAGTACAGTGAACAGCAAAAGTCTTAGTATCCCCATACATTTTAGGAATTTCATGAATTTGTAGCAAAAGTTTTTATACTTATTTTATTAGTTTATTTTTGATTTATTATAAGACTATTTAAATATTCTAAAGAACAAATTCACCTAAAGTACGAAAGAATTAATAATTTCTAATGGTTATTACTGGTTGGTCGTTGCATGTCAATGAACCCAATCATACGGCTGCTAATGTGAACATGTGATTTGCCTACAAAAGTTCCCACAGACTTAATACTGTTGAACAAAGTTCCGATTTGACTCCAAGAGACTATTTAAGAGATCATCTCAAACAAAAGTTAACCGAAAAACTTGCTCATGAGTGCATCTTGGCTAATATCACCAGAAAATACTAAACAAAACTGGTACATTTAATGCCACATGTGGTAAATGTTGTGCTTGACCTTTAGGGATATCCTGTTAAATATAAGGGATAACATTTTTATATATTATACCTTTGAATTTTAAATTTACTCTGAGTTCTTCTTGGGGGGTACCTACACTTTAGCGGTGCATCAAAAACTTCTCCATATTTTTCTTTTGTTTTGTAAATAAAATATTAAAAATGTTGTTGTTTTATAATAAAACAGAAATAAATTAATAAAATAAATATAAAACCTTTAATTATTTATGCGAACTTTTGCTACAAATTCTTGAAATTGCTAAAATATATTGTGGTAGTAAGACTTTTGCTGTCCACTGTATTTCGACATGATAATTACTATTATTTTTAACAAGTAATGTTAAATTACTACACATGTGTGTAACAGTAAATCATTACCGTTAGATAGTTAGCATCATAATATTAAAGATTTATAGCTAAAATTTCGTAAGACGCTTATTATTTAACTGGAAAAACAATAAGAACGACTTCATTTGCGTAGCGATATAAATTGACAACACCTTCAAACTCAATTAACAAAAAGTAAATGCAACAAATGCAAGTGAAATGATTAGTTTTAAATACTAATTGAGGTTTGAAAAAAGTTGTAAAGAGATGTATCACTATCCATTTTCCCTTTGACAGAGATCTTATTTTAAAAAGTAGAAAACAAGGAAAATCTGTCAGCGTAAGCAAAAAATATCAACGAGACTGTAAAGAATGATGTAGGTCCCCACATGGAAAAGCATTTAAAGTAATCGCTTTTATTACATATTTCATACATAAATATTATATATGTGCATACATAAGTACGATGTTATAGTAGCCGTAGTCATTACGAAGTCGCCATAGTCTAGTAGGTAGCGTGTTGGCTTATTAGACGTGAGACCTCGGTTCAAACCCCAGGTCAGACATCAGAACGAAATATGAAACAAAAATATTTCTTTGGCAACTTCCCCTCAGCAGATTTCTGGCAAAAACCCAGAGAGTAAATAAAATTGCCATCAAAAGTATCTTAAAAATCTGTCGTTCGAAATCGACTTTAAACTGCAGGTCCCGCCACTCATGTATAAAATTACCGCACACAATATAAGTGGTGTGAGAAGCTAGGCAGTAATCCTGACTAAAGGGTTGTATTGACCAATTATGTAGGTATGGATGTCTAACTACGAAGTTATAAAGCATATGGTTGCCACATTTAGAATATAAAATATTAAATTTTAACAAAGTAAAGATAACTTTACAGTTCCCCTTAGCTAAAGTTAGCTTTAACTAAACCCAAGTTTAACGGCAAGTTGTAATAATGGCCATAAAATAAACTAATTTTCGTGGGCCCATCTCGCCGATATACTCTTATACAAACTTGTTAAATTCTTTAACTTGTTCAAAATCAAATCAAATATTTTACATTTGATTTCATAATTAGAACATTTTGGACTTTAACCAAAACGGAAGTAAATAGTTAGTATGGCAAATTCTCCATCGACATGTGGTAGTGTACACTAGGATATTCAATAAATAAATTATTTCTAATAATCATAAGAAAACTTTGGATAGATTTCTTGAACTCTTCTCAGTTCAGGTGAAGATGGAAAATATAATTCGGCAATGATATTAATAACGGTAATTTGCTGCACTATGAAGTTCGAATTACTGTGTACGATACACTGCAATATTGTATCGTTTTTAGTCTTTTGTTCAAGTTAAAATAATATTGTATTAATAATAATATTGTTGTAATAATAATATTTTATGTCAAATGTTCGTGTGGCAATTGAACTTGAAATAAATTAAAAAAAAAGCGAATTTTACTTTTATTTTTCAAAAGGTGCGATCGATCTGAGATGTTTATTACAGAACATTTATAGCGTATAAGAAAAGTAAATTAATTTTTGCTGCCAAAAACAAAAAAGAAAAGAAACGAAAGAAATTGCTATGCTGTCTTTTTTTAAGCGCTATCTTCAACATTAAATCATCAAAGTGTGTGCCAGATATCATTGAATTTTTTTATTCGTTTGAAATACCTATTGATGCCATTATGTATGTGTAGAATATAACATCGTTCCAATTTCCTCCACGGTTTCTTTGGGTGAAGCGCAATGTCCAAAAAAACTTACCCGGTGTAATGGGTTATGTTGTCTTTGCGGACCTCTTTGGTTTTTTGACTTATTCGCATGCACTTGTGACTTAAGAAGACCACACAAGAAATGGTCTAACCGAGTCAAACCACACGATCTCCTAGGCCAGTTATATCACCTCTACATGATATGATCATGATCTAACTGTTGCAACCACTTGTCGTTGTTATCCAGATCATCAAATTCAGTCCAAAAGGAGTTTATAATCATAAACACGAAACAATAAGTTTTTCGGAATGTTATGGACTCTTCGGATCTCATGTCGTCCAAAATTCGACAATTTTGTGTTTCACGTATCTATTCACTCAGCTAAAATAAAGCGTCAGCAGAACAAAATAGCTTTTGTCAATTGCCAAAGTTTGGAAGTCCCTGTTGGAAGACCTTAGGCATGGTAAACCACAAACAAACCATAAACAAATTTTTACAAACATTGTAAATAAAACAATTAAATGATTCACTTATTTATTGTAGATATGTATATTTTACATACATATGTATGTATGTATATCAATCAACTCAAACTTGTATGCATAAGCAGATACTTAAACAAACAGAATATTGTACCAAAAAAAAAAATATCAAATTGTATATAAAATAAATTTTAAAACATTTCCTGAAGACAAATTAAACACTACAATTAATTATAAATTGCAACTATTATTGTATGCTTTGGTAGTCTAGTGAGTAGTCTGCTAGACTACAAGCGTGAGGGTTGTGGGTTCGATTCCTACCAGAAACCCATTACAAAATAGCACACATCATATAGTAAGTAAATCGTTCACAAGTGTGTGGTTATACTTTCTAAAAAAAAACCATTTTTTTCAAATCTAATTTTTTTGGTTTTTAATTTATTACAAGTACGTCACATTTATTAAAAATTTCAACAGTTCTCTGTCTGAACAGACACCAACTATGCTGTTTCTAGAATATGCCTATAAAATAAAAATATGTTGGTATATATTATTTCGATTGCCAAAGAACACATAAACCGGTTGGAATAACTTGAAAATGTGAAAAGAAGTTCGACGAGTTAAAGCAATAAATACCGCAAAGGGAATGGTGGTCCAATTAAAACGATGGTAACGGACATAAAAGTGGTACTGACAGCCTGTGGTGAAAATATTACTACGAACCTGTACTGGTAACAGTTCACAATTGCCCACATGCGACTTTAGCTAATAGGAGAAGAATAGAGTTAATCTAATAAAATGACAGACTACACATATCGATAGCGACACATCTGAAACTCAGTTAAACTGGTTAAGATATTCTTTCCAATCATAAACGCCTGTTACGGTCTACGGTGAATGATTTTCACAGCCATTCATTCTATTTTATTTTCAATTAATGAAATTTCATTGTTTTGGTTTTTTATTTTTAATAGGAACGAAGTTTCCTATGCGAGTAACATAATTAAATTCTCTTTTAAATTATTGAATAATTTGATTTAAACGAAATTGTTCTCTGCTTAATAAAGTCCTCAAAATACTTACTTTATACCAAATGATATCTTAAAATTGCTTAGTATAATAATTTTTCCTTCATTCACTTAATGACTATTCTTATAAAGTCTACCAATTTTGTTATGCCAATAATTATGGTTGTATTAAGCCTAGATGCAAATATACGGACATATACTGCCTCAAACAATTGGCCATACAGCAGGAAATTGAATGAATTGCATGTACATATTACAAAGTACATACATAATTGGCCATTACAACCCTTCAATCAGTATTACGGCCTAGCTTCTCACACCACTCATATTGTGTGCCTTAATTTTTATACTTGCGTGGCGGGACCTACAGTTTAATGTCGCCTCCGAACGACAGATTTATTTACTCTCAGAGTTTTTGCCAGAAATCTGCTGAGAGGGAGTCGCAGAAGAAATATTTTTTTTTTCATATTTCGTTTTGATGTCTGGCCTGGGGCTCGAACCCGGGCCTTTATGTTTAATAAGCGAACACACTACCTACTAGACTACGGCGACTACAATTGAATGAATTAATAATACATATTTCGAGAGACATGGATAAAGTAATATTTGTGCATTAGGTTGTGTGTTCACTTAGTAGATGAGAGCCCGAGGATCAAACCCTATCTCAGGCATCTCGAACAAAAACGAAACATGAAAGAGAGACTTCTGGCTGAAACTGTGTGACTAAATAAAATTCCCATTAAAATTTTCTAAAATCTGTGATTTGAAGTCAACGTTAACAACATAAGTGGTGTGAGAAGGTAGATTATAACCTTGACTAAAGCTTAGTAATGACTTACTAAACAAAAATTATTTTTGAAGTTCATTTTATGCTTGTAAGAATTAGACACAAAAAAATAGAAAATTTTTAAGTTTAATTTATATTTTCTTTTTTAATAAAAGAATCAGAAACCGATTCAAAATGAAAAAAGTGAATATTTCTAACAGCAATGAACATTTAAATTGATTTATTGAAAGTTTATTTTTAATAAAGTTTGATGTCCTTTGGCGGCAAAAACTTCTTCTGCACGAGTTTTTATAAAGAAATGTTGAGATTTTTGTATCCAGACCTCTGCAACAACGGTATATTTTCAGTTTCCAAAATCCCACAAATACTTTATTGTATTTAAACCTGTGATCTAAGTTGACTAGGCATTACTTTTTAACATTGTGTAAAATTCGTTCTTCCACAATCTTCTATGAGTGATTCGGATCATTAGCGGGGACGAATCAAAAATGGTATTGTATGGTCAAATTTGAAGCACTCATTTGAAAATTTTCTTTTAAACCATTGAAATACATAATAAAATTTTTCGATTATAATTTCCACAAACGTAAGATTTAAGTCACTTGCAGTGACCATTGCACCTCACACCAATACTATACCATTTTCTTCTTTAACTGCAGCGCGGTGTTTTATATAACAGGAGGATTTTAACGGGCTGATAAATTGTTTTTCATTACTATAAGTGGACAATAAGTAGAAGTGAGCGATAAGCTAAAGGGAGGATCATTCTGCCGGTAACTTTTAAAGTTTAGTTTATGTTAGAACTTGCCATACATACACTGCTGTTCAATAAACTAGATTCACCATGATCGACATCTTGCAATTAATTAAAGAAGAGTTACGCTTCAAATTTTTGAAATGTATCGGAATTATATTCCATAAGAGGCCAGTAAACAAAGTTCAGTTACTTATTTACATATACTCCTTTGCATAAGAGATGTCTAGTAAACCTTTCGGAGAGCAGGTGAATCTATTTTTTTGAACAGCACTGTACATATTTATATATTATTTTCAATATGGCAACGTCAAATATAAACAAAATAAGTCAACACAACATCAAAAAAGAGGCCCATCGTAGCCACTGCGTAAAAAAAACTTGTTTAATTGAATAGTTTTGTCGACTTTGCTATCGCACTGCCATATTTTAAAAACAGTTAACTTTATTTTGTCTTTAAGTTGTAATAACAAAAATAAGTTGTTAAATGCCCTTTAGCTAAAGGTGCCTTTAACTAAACCCTAGTTTAAAGGGAAGTTGTAATAATGGCCTGTAGTTTTATATCTTCGTCCTTAGGGGGGAAAGCATGTCTCACTTTCTGTTCATAAGCAGAAAATAAGGTTTGTTCATTTCATAACACATCTTCATAAATTCGAAAGATTTTTTTGTTGGTTTTTTTTGTATTCAAACTCTCCGTTCGATTTTCCTTCATCAAGAAGCATCTTATGTTACCTTTCTGCCACACATTAAACTGATGATCTGAATCTAATATTTTTAACAATTTTGCGCAAACTTTTGCCATCGTTATGGTATGCAGTTTAACAGCCAATTTTTTTACGTCAATACGAAGGTTTTAGTGATTTTTATTATTTGAACAAAATCATTCACTTTCATGTTAATTTTGATGTTCCATCAAACTGAATCACTAGTTATTTATAGAAGAATATTTAAATTTTGCGAAAACAAATCAAGAAATTCAAAAACATATTTTGAGCTTATGCTACATCATAACTTTAGTTTAATTAAGCCAAGAACTCTTGAACAAAATTAAATATTGTGTATCCAACTGATGAATTTGTATGCATAACATAAGGTACACATATGTATGTTTGTTCAGTGTTTTTTTCCTATTCGCTATAAAGGGGGATTTATAAAGTCTAAGGGCCATTATTACAACTTGGCGTTAACTAAAGGGAGGATTTTAACAGGCAGATACATTATTTTTGATTATTATGAGTACCCAATAAGATAGAAGTGAGCCTTAATTTAAAGGGAGGATCATCCAACCTTTAGCTTTTAAAGTTAAGTTTATGTTAGAACTTGACATATTATATAATATTTTCAATATGACAACTTCAAATACAAACAAAATGAACAAATAGAACAACAACAAAATTTGTTTAATTGAGCAGTTTTATCGATATTACTCCGGCACTGCCATATTTTTGAAAAAGTTAATTTTATTTTATAACGTAATAACGAAAATAAGTTAAAGGTAACTTTACAGTTCCCTTTAGCAAAAGGTAAACTAAACCCAAGCTTAGAGTTTAATTTAAAATTTTTTTTTATATTTACTATCTATGGATTACCAAATTTCTAGTAATAAGCTGCACGTACAGTGTCGAGCAGAAGTGAGTGTATGTTCACGATTCTGAGTTTCGTCATCCACAAAAACAAAACCATACAAGCAAATAAAAAAACATTAATTTTAAATTTATTATTTTATTCTTAACAAATAGCAGTAAAGAAACAATAATTAATGAGATGAATGAATGAATGAGTTTACAAGAAAAAACGAAAATAACCCACATAAACTCAATTTTGCACGTTTCAAGAAAGTTCAAGAAACTAACCCAATTTCAATATTTCGTCCATAGACCCTTATTAGAAAGAACTTGATTTACGTGGTTTGGCATGCTTTCTACCGAATTTTCGATAACATCTTTTGGAATTCGATTCCATTCAGCATTTATACGATTTCAAAGTTTGTCCATATTTGTTGGGGCTTTTCAGCTTTGACCAAAGATTTTCAATCGAATTGAGGTCGAAACTTTGTGCTGGCCATTCCGTCAATTGAAAATTTTGTTTCCCAGTTCAATCCTTTATTGTGAAAATGAGTTTGTAGAATCCTAGATAGTCTTCTTTTCTGATTCACAAATCCCGAATACCTGGATTTTTTATCCTTTTTAATACTTTTCAGGATTTTCAAGGTATTAATCCTCGACTTCGATAATAGCATCTCAGATAAAGAGAACCCTACTTCCATTGCTAAAAAATTATTTGATGCCATCAAAGAATGAAAAAGCCCTATAAATCAATTAATAGGGGTACTGGTTTAGATATTCAACTGTCCAAAGAAATACTTTTATTTACATCAGGAGGTGTTAGAGGTGAATATTTACAAGCTGCATATAAATGTCTTAGAACTATTTTACAAACAAGTGTTAATTGTAAGAGGTGTTTTTCAATGGCAGCGTACGTTGACAACAATATTCGTTCAAGTCTATCAGATGACATGTTAGAGGCTTTAATCATTTAAAAAAAATTATTTAAAACAATAATAGACTTATTTTGGAATTCAAATAATTTTCTTAAAACTAATGTATTTTTGTATGTATGAATTATTTTTGTTTTTGTTAATTTACGCTTTTTTGTTACTTTTTGTATTGTTTTTTTTTATATTTTATTTTTATACATAAACATATAATTCTGATATAATTGGAATATAAATAAAATTGTTAATAAAATATTTTTTTTTCATATTTTTTTATTATTAAGAGAAAATCGCGAAATCCCGGGATTTTTAGGATCCCGAATTATCGCGAAATATCCCGGGATTTTTAAAAATCAATCCCGTTTGGCATCTCTAATACCTACATACCACAGTAGGTAGCGTAACACTAGCGCACAATGTCTCCTTGCAAGAAGTTCATCTAACCACTAATCACTACCATGGGAGATCGGACGTGGTTTCTGAAACAATTTTGGTGAACTTATGCTACATCATAGCTTTAATTAGGTTCTGTCCGTATTCAATTAAACCAAGAACTCTTGAACAAAATTAAAAATTGTGTATCAAACTGATGAATTTGTATGCATAAGGTGTATATGTATATGTGTACCAGTGTCTCTTTTTTTGTTTCCTATTCCCCATAAGTATAATAAAATAATTAAATAATCAACTTTACGTTAAATCGTTCTCATTTTCTGAAAAAAATCTGTTTGAAAGAAAAGTAGAAAATGATTTTCTATATTAAGAAAACTATACGTCAAATGTCACCTTAGAATCTGATATGATAAAAATAAATATATCAACTGACAGAATCATCTCATCAATGGGATTTTCTATTTTTATTGCAATAACAGCTAGTATTTCTTGAATATTCTTTCGGTCATAATCCGATTTATAAAGGTTAGGAAATAATGAAAATTCATTCAATTCGCTGAAATGACGAGGATGGCGATGACGATGACGATGTCACATAAACAAACAATAATTTTTCCATCAATAATTTGTCGAATTGAATATTGGCATCATGTGTGAAATACTCGTCAGCATGTTTTCCTGTTTATTATTGTGTGAATGAAAAGCGAATGGAAAAAGAAATCAAAAAAAAAGAAAAAATAAAAAAATATCAAAAGGGTACCGTGTGCGCTCAATGACATTCTCAATCAACCATCGCTAATAATCGTCTGTCTGTACAAGCAATCGTCATATATGGAACGTTGTACTTCTAGTAATAGTAGTATGTACACACATATATGTATGTACGTACATATTTTCATGGCAAACGGAATATTTTTCATTAAACACTAAATCAGTTTCAGTTTCAATCATCCGTATTATTTATTTATTGTGGCTATTCCAGTCACATGTTCCGCGCTACATGTCTTCATAACGCTTCTTCACACCGTATGTATTTTCTTTTACTCTCTTACGTCTTGTCTCCTCCTCCTCCTTGTTCTGTGTTCTATGTTCATTGCAAATAGAATCGGTGCAATTTAATATTTCTATACATAGTTTGTAGCCGAACGACCAGCGTAATTATTAGTACATATATGGAAGAGTTATAACCGGTATTTTTACCACTATTCAGCATTAAAATTTATGGCAGAGTGCAGTACATTTGGGGAATGGGATTTACTTCAAAGGCACATTATGGTATTAAATTTGGAAATTCTTTAATCAACAAAAGAAAGTACTAAGCTTTCTCATTTATTCAGGGACGCATTCGTAAAAGTTCAGAATGTAGATAAAAGATATTCCATTAGAACATCAAATAAAATGTATTTTTCCCTTTTATTTTCTGATAAATGATTTGTTTATTATAATTAAAAACACTATGCGACAAAATACAAAAAAATTTAATACACTCGAGTGCCTAGTCTTAGTTATTCAATTAGTTGAGTAGAACTCAAAAATACTTTTTTATATTTCTCGAACCCTCCAAATTCGTTTTATTTGCCAAAAACTGATTTTTTGAACTTTACGCACACATTTATTGATTACACATTTCTGATCCGATGTCCAAAATTTAAATCTTAGTAGAAAGGAGACGGGTGGGCCTTTAAAATGATATACATATTTATATTATTTGACTTAATATGCTATGGTTTGATGAGGTAGACTTGACAAATGAGATTTTTTTTCATATTTTCTCAAGTTTGAACGTTCATAGTAGCAAACTTTAATTAAAAAATATTAAATAAGCGATGATATTCTGAAAGTGCATTATCTTGTGAAGAAATTGACACTTCGTTTGATCAAATCGGACAAAAATTACCGTAGTTATTATTCGAATAGTCTAAAAGTCGTGTTATATTTTTTATACATGTCATCTTATCAAATCAACTTTTAGATCAAAAATTTTGCAGAATTTTTGATAGATGTTGATTGTATCAGTTTTACGTTTGAGCGACCAACAGAAGTTGAACAATGTTTGCGCTAAGCGAAATAATAATATTTGCAAAAAACACAAATATTAGTCGGCTACTGGTAGTCGCCCAAACGTACGTTGACACATATTTCGATAAACAATCAAGATCCAACAAAGCTTTTGAAAATTTTTGAACTGAAAGTTCATTTGATAAGATGACATATTTTTTATTTAAATATTGCAATTAAGAATAGCTAAACTTGAAAAAATAAGAAAAAAAAATAATAATATTTTCCAAGTTTACCCCCTCAAAACTCAAAACAAATAAGTTTAAACAAAACATTTATGTATTCCGTTTTAAAGACTAATCTCTCCCCTTTCTAAAAAACTTTGAATTTTTAAAATTGGTTCAAACATATTTGAGTAAACAATAATTTGGTGTGAAAAGATAAAAAAAACAGTTTTTGTCAAATAAAAAAATTTTGCAGGGTTCGAGAAATATAAAAAATATTTTTGGGTTCTACTCAACAAAACTCACAACTTACACCATGTCATTAGCTGGGTGTATTTTGACTGTCGCACCGTGTAATTAAAAACTATTTAAAAAATCGACCTCCAAAAATTATTTAATATGACTGAAGAACCAAAGATTTTTCAAGATTGGTTTTCACCTAAAGTTATCATTTTATTGGAAGAGCAAAGCAGTCATTCTTGATTTGACTTGATTATGAGTCAATTGCAAGAGCAAATAATGTTATTTGTGCTGTAGGGTATTCATTCGTGCGTCAAATACTTATGACTTTAAATGGTATTCATTTGACAACAGCAGACTGAATAATCAAGAGTAAACAGTAACGATCACTTTCGTCCACGATTAATTAAAAAAAAGAAAAAAGAAAACATGTTTATTTGCTTAGCTTTCAAGAAATGTTTACGTTTACAATCGAATAAATCTGCGTAAAAAAAAAATATAAAAACATATATTCGTTTGCATTTCTGGACAAATTTACATCGAATAAAAATAAAATGAATTAGACAAGTACATTAGATGTACTGGAGCACAGTGTCAAATCGAATTTTATTATACATTCGATAACCGTACGCGTGTAATAGACAGAATACAGTTTTCAATTTCAATCAAATATTTATAGGTTCCTTTTACGCATGATAATAAATATGTATGTATGTATGTATGTTCACAACTTCGGATACAGGAGTAGACTAGGTTTGTATGGAAATAATTGCGGTAGATTTAAAAGGCACCAAGTACATAAATGTTAAAACTTATTAACAAGTTAACATTATTCGTATTCATGCGGCAAAAATAATATTAAGGCACACATTACATTTTTTTTTATTTTTTTTTTATTTTTTACGCCGAGGAGGGATGAATATACCTAACCGCACCATAGAGGAAGTCGTCACATCCTCCGTGTGTGGGGCCCTCGCCCACATAAATTCCCCCCCTCGTCTCGTGGACTCGTTGTGCCCACTCCGGAACTACGGTGGTATTACTTCGGAGTGGAGTCCTTTTGGCCATTTGGCCCCTACGTGTTCACATCCGCGTCCGGATTGCGTGTCGAAAGTTGAGGAGACACTTATGTGTCTCCACTATTCCTTTCGTCCAGGTACCTGTGTCGGATTCCGTTTGACACGTGTGCAAGTGTCATCTATGCCGGCGTGCCTGCATGTTCCGCAGCCTCGAGATCTCTCTTCTTCAGTCTAAGGATACGCTCCACGTAATTCGCCACTGAAGTCAAATTTTCTGCACTCGCAATCATAACCTCGACAATGTTAGCGGCCGTAATTGTTCCACCTATTGATGTCAGCTCAGAGCGGTAGCTCTGCCAGCGTGCACACTCGAATATAGTGTGCTCTACATCATCAATTACTTCCTCTTCTTCGTAAAGCCAATAAGGGGAGGCGCTCTGGCACACATTACATGGTAGTGTTAGAGTTGAGACAGTCTTTTCCAGGATCAAATTTGCAGGCTACTCTCATAATAACTGTTTGATTAATGTTTGATAAGCAATTGCTTTTGCACTGCTAGTCTAGAAGACCTCCAGTAATTTTGAAAATTAGAAATAATTAACAAAATTAAACATGCAATAAAATTTTGTAAAATAACGTAAAATCTTGTTAACTTTTTCAAGAGTTGTTTTAAACTTTTCTCTATTAATTCATAAATAGTCATATCTTGTACCGATTGCATATGCTGACAAGATTTTTAATCCAGATACCATTTCTGTTTCGAAGATATCCGCAAATGAAAATAAATACTTTAGCGCTTTCATACAAAAGCTTAACCAAAACAGTGAAGGCAACTACTGCAAATATTTATTAGGCATGTCAATAGCTCCTATTTTCTCCTATGCAACCGTGGTAGAAAAATTCCATGTATTTCTACGAGTATTTTATGCTAATAATGTGCTCCCCTGTCAGACATTAAAACGAAATATGAAAAAATATTTCTTCGGCGGCTTCCTCTCAGTAGATTTCTGGCAAAAACTCTGAGAGTAAATAAACCTGCCATGAAAAAGTTTCTCAATAATCTGTCGTTCGGAGACGTTAAACAGTAGGTCCCACCACTCAAGTATAAAATTAAGGCACACAACATGATAAGTTAGGCCGTAATCCGGACTGAAGGGTTGTAATGGCCAATTATGTATGTATGTATATGGATTTCTTCGTGATAATGGCTGACTATTTCGATTAGCTAAGTTGTTACCCTATAATGGCCGTTTTACACGTTTAGGAAGAAAAGAATATTATTTAGCGGCAGCATTATGGACAGAGGCTCTACAACTCCAATATCAACTTTACTAAAGTTAATCCACTGATTGCAAGAACATTTAATCTGCTTCAGAAACTCTGTCACTTTCGAGATGCAATGAAAGAACCAAACTGACACAACGGAAAGGTAATATGAAATAGCGTACATCCCCCAGGTTAGGTAGCTGCAATAGTAATATAATTTTCAACGTAGAAATATATAAAAAACATCTCAGGAAATAACAAAGAATCCATATGGGCTGAAGCAAAGTGCCATTCAGTTGAATGTGAACACTCGGGACGTTTTGAATTGCAGCTGTCCCGCGAATCCCAGGTTCAGAGAGAAATCCGCTGCTGGTGGAGCAGTTATCTTTCCGTACTTAGAACAACATTTCATAATGACCATAGGCTGGAATATAAGTCAAGACAGAATACAAAGTGTGATATAAGAAAGGTAAAACATGAGAGTTTGCTGAGAAGGGATGTGGGGGAATAATGTCTTTAAGAAGTGAAGATGCTAGCTAACAAACAACGAAATGGAAAGGACAGAACTATGACTGCGAACATTGAATCCAGGAAATGGTGAGGATAGCATCAGACAGAAGCGGGCTTTGAGCACATTCACATACATACATAATTGGCCATTACAACCCTTCAGTCAGGATTACGGCCTAGCTTCTCAACACCACTCATGTTGTATGTTAATTTTATACATGAGTGGCGGGACCTACAGTTTAAAGTCGGCTCCGAGCGACAGATTTTTAAGAAACTTTTCATGACAATTTTATTTGCCCTCAGAGTTTTTGGCCAAAGATCTGCTGAGTGGAAGTCGCCGAAGAACTATTTTTTTTCGTTTTGATGTCTGACCTGGGGTTTGAACACTGGCCTGACGTCCAATAAGCCAACACACTACCTACTAGACTACGGCGACTTCAATTTTAAGTGAATACACTATTTTTATAAAACGCGTTGCAGCTTTAAACGGCGAAAAGTTTGCAATTTTATAGAAACAAAGGTTGTTTTAGCAACGAGCAAAAGGATGATAAATTCACCAGACAGGGTTAGAACTCTACTATACAGAGTGGCTGTCTCGCAAAAGCATCCCAAAATGCAAAAGTTGTAGATGGTCTTCAATAAGACCTATATCCTTTGAAGACCATTTGCCAAATAAAAAATTAGCAGATTCCAAAATCTGAATTATTCATTACGAATACAAATCGCTTCCTCAATACAATGCGAAAATTCAGTTATTATTCTATAACTTTATCGTATTGCGCATTCAACGGGGTTTGCTTAACAATCGGCACTGATTTCTTAGGAATTGGTCAAAAGCATCTTTACGAGAAGGACCAAGATTCATACGCCTCCGTGGTAAATTAAAACGCTGGATCAATAGGGGACCCCAGCGAAAAGATATAAACTTTAGTAGACTTTCCTGTCACTGCAACACGAAGGCCGATAATAGAGGGAGAAGATGAAGAAAGAGTATGAAGATCTAGTTTGCGTTGCTTTCTAGAGATAGAAGTCAGTAAAATATTTTTTTCTTAATTTTTGATTATTTTATTAAACTTAATAACCATTTCAGAATTAAATTTAAGCAACTAAGGGGTTAAAATTAAGTTCTTACCGTAGTTTTCAGTTTAAGCCTTAGTTATGCTACCGTAACGGAATGTAACAGTAACATAATGTAATGTGTACGGAACGTAAAAATGTAAGTGCAATTATAGATCGCAAAAACGTGTCATGTGTTTTTATATAAACAAAACAAAAAAGAAATAAACAAAAAGAAATAAGGAAATAAAAATTGCAAAAACTAAAAGACAGAGATTCAGATAAGGATATAAAAGACATGTTTTTTGGATTAATTTTATATTTTATTACTAGCTAATACCCGGTGTGCTTCGCTACCCCCATCGGAATTAAATACATATCTCGTGATGCAACTGGATCGCCTACCATCAAAATTGTTACGCCATTGTTGGAGTTCTGGAGTTCTATCAGCATGAATTGCGATTATGTGGTCATCTATATCAGATCTGTAGTTAAATGCAATACCTGAGTATCCATGAAAAACATTACGTCGATTCACCGCCATTCGATTATGATTTTGTTCTTTGCTGCTCTTCTTGTTGATGTTCGAATCCGCTGACTTTCTACTCGTGATTCATGTTGGACTTCTGTTTCATTAGCTCGTGCTGTTGTGGTACCTTCATGTTCCAAAGGTGTCTCGGTAGCTCGTGCGGTTGTCGCATATTGTCGAAGGCTTTCCAGACGTCTTTCACGTTCTGAAGGTGTTTCTATGGCTCCTGATGTTTCAATACGATTTCGCTGGCTTTGTAGTCGACCTTCATGTTCCAACGATGTCTCGGTAGCTCGTGGGTTTGTGGCATGTTGTCGAAGACCTTCAAGACGTCTTTCGCGTTCTGACGGCGTTTCAGAAGCTTTTAAGGTGCTCTTGGCCTTCTGAAAGTGTTTCAGTAGCTCTTGCTGTTGTGGCGCGTTGTCGTAGGCCTTCAAGGCGTTCTTCACGTTGTGATGGCGTTTCGGCAGCTCTAAAGGTTGAAGCTCGACTCCTTTCAGTCCTGAGGCGACTTTCACGTCTTCCGAACTTTCATTTGCTCTCTGGGATTGCAAACGCAATGCATTTTAGATGCTTTTATTCTGGGCTTTTTTATAAATTGTTGCAAAATAAATGTCACTCAGGTAACGTTTAACTTGTTTAGAATCAAAGATTCAACTGAATTTCAAAACCGAATGCGTGTTATATGTATTCCTTTATATTTTACCTAATATGAATAGGTAAAAAAGCGGTTCAGGTCATGAACCTTTTGAAAAAGAAATTAAGGTTATTAAAATTTAACAAATAATTGTGTTTGCGTCGGTCACAGGTAATTTTTTTGATTAGTTTTGCAACTACTTCTTTTATTTGGGAAAAATATTGACAGTTTACATTTTATTACTTAGGTAATTAAAAGTAATGAATTCATTGCCCAATTAAATGCTTATTATAAAGTTTACCTAATGTATTTTTCAAATAAATAATAGTTTTATTAGTTACCCGTTTTTAGAAGTAAACAATAACATAACTATTACATATGTATGTACGTATATGTTTTCCAAGATAAATATTTAAATAGTATGAACTTTAGTACTTACTATCTATCTATATGAGTTGAAAATTTCAAACTCAATAATTTAAGGGTCATATACCTTACTATTGCATATTTCAAGATATAATAATTTCTACACCCACAAATCAGAGACGCACCACCTTCCTATAGCTGGAATACAAAATTGGGGACTCTAGCTTTTATAGTTTTTTTTATACAGATTTTAATAATTATTTCATATGGAGTTTGCCACGCCCCTAATGCCTGATAGGCCATTTTTAACAAAAATATTGATATTGAACCTTTAGATATTCGTACAAAATTATAGCAGTCTAACTGTTCTGGTGTTCTAGATATGCAGATTTTAGTATTTACTTCATATGGGAGGTGCCACGCCCGCTTTTGCTGAACTTCCTATTTTTGTCCAAAATATTTATATTTAAACAAAAGTTATTTATACAAAATTGGGGACTCTAACTGTTAAAGTTCTTCAGTTAGGCAGATTTTAGTATTTACTTCATATGGAAGGTGCATTGTCCTCTAATGATAGGTCGCCTGTTTTTGTCCAAAATATTTATATTAAAACCGTAGTTACTAGTACAAAATTTGAGGTATCTTGCTGATATAGTTTTTCCAATATATCCATTTTGTTATTATCTTACAATAGTAGGTTATGTAGTATATGTGGGAGTGGCACCTCTCTCATTTGAAATATCAACATAAAAAGTAGGAAAATCGGTTCAGCCGTTTAGTCGTCTATAAACTTCAAACATACAAACAAATGCACATTAATTTTTATATATAGGTGATGTCCGAGATAGAAGAAGTTTTAAATTTAATTCATATGGGAAGCACCACACCCTTTTCCTAGTCAGCCCATTTTTGTCTAAAATATTCATATTGATACTAAAGTGGAAATTTTAGGGCTCTAACTGTGATATTTTCATAGATATAATAATTTAATATTTTTTATATTGGAGGTGACACACCCACTATAGCTAATCCGCCCATTTTGTTTATATATACGTCAAAGTCGCTCATACAAAATTCGCAGTTTATGAGATATGCGACATTAAATACTTATTGAATATGTGGGCGTAGCACCCCGCCTTCTTGAAATTTTAAAATAAAAAGTAGCCTATAATTCCTTCCAGACATACAGGAAGGTACTGTCAAAACTTCAAGAAAATCGGTCCAGCCGTTTAGCCGTCTATAGACTTCAAACAAACAAACCCACAAACAAATAAACACACATTCATTTTTGTTTATATAGATGTAAAATTCATTAAAAAAAACTACATATGTGACGTATGAGTGATATCCAATTCCATTAAGTTTTATCAAAGAATATGGATATAAAGAATACGCATTATCATTGTTGCCAATTTGACGTTTTTCCCGTCAGATCTGACGTTTTTGCAATGCCAATTACGGGAAAAATGCTTTTTAGCGGTTAGCGTGGAATCTGGAGATTTCTACAGCGATTTAGCGTTTTTCCAAGGTTGAATTATATGATATAAATAATAAAAAATGCAACCATATATTTGTATTCGAGAGTCGAATAACGGTTAGTAGAAAAAGTACAGTAGTCGCCGTAGTCTAGTAGGTAGTGAGTTCGCTTATTAGACGTAAAGCCCGGGTTCGAGCTCCAGGCCAGACATCAAAACGAAATTTGAAAAAAAAAATATTTCTTCGGCGACTTCCCCTCAGTAGATTTCTGGCAAAAACTCTGAGAGTAAATAAACCTGCCATGAAAAAGTTTCTCAAAAGCTGTCGTTCGGAGTCGACGTTAAACTGTAGGTCCCGCCATTCATGTATAAAATTAACGCACACAACATGAGTGGTGTTGAGAAGCTAGGCCGTAATCCTGACTGAAGGGTTGTAATGGCCAATTATGTATGTAATTATTTACATTTTATTTTAATTATTTATATTTTATTTTATTTAACGTTAATTTAAAATGTTCAAAATATTTATTTGACGGGTTTCTGACGGTTTTGTAAAAATTTAATTTAGCGATTTCTGGCGATTTTTAAAGCCCAATTTGACGGGAAATTTTGAAAAAAATTTGGCAACACTGCGCATTATGTAGAAGTAGCATTACGACCCGCTCTCACCAAAATCTTTTTAAAAAATCATTTCTGGATAAGGGGGGCGGAAGACAGAAGGAAAATAAACACAAACAAAGAGCGTAACAATGTGTTGTTCTCATCATGAGAGCGTAATAATGCATTCAGTTGCTTGTCAGCTTCTAAAGAAGAATGTCCATGTCGCTTTTTTCAGACTTCAATTTTACATCCAAAGAAATATTACAGTATGATTCACTAATATCAATGAGAAATGATTTAGATTTTTTGAAGAATACTTGCCAAGTAAAATACGGTGTTTTTAGGTTTTTAGCGCAGTACAATTGTTCTATACTTTTCGCTCACATATACATATTATTGGGTTAATAAGTAGATTTGAAAATATTACTAACAATTTTCCTCTGGGTTAAACATGCCTGTCATAATTTTTCTAATGTCCTCTTTGTGCCGACGTCTGAGAATAAGTGATTTGAGAACAGTGTTCCCGTTTTTGGTTATTTCTAACCAAAATTGCTTATTTTTTGATCAATGTGCAGATGTGTAGATTTTTTTGGTTTTTTTCTTTTTCTTTTGAAAAAACATATTTTTTGTTTCATTTTTTATTAATTATAATTTAAACTTGAAAAAAATAAAACAAAAGTCTATGAATTTAATTTTGGTTATATTTTTTCTTATTTGGTGATTTTTTTCACAAATGTTGGTTACAAAATTTTTTTTCGTGGCAACACTGTTTCAGAAGAATAAATAAAAAATTAGTCAAACAACAAAAACGCACGATGAGAACAATTGAGAACATTGTTACGCTCTTGGTTTCTTTATCCTTCCCTTCTATCTTTCCTCCCGCGTCGTGAAATATTTTTGAAAAATATTCCAAAATATGCCAAAACTCACATTCTTTATACTTTATTTTCTTTGGTTTTATACATCAAGAATCATAGATAGCATACTTTAGGGGTAACTATGCGTATGAGTAATATATTTCAAATGCAATTAAATATTAAGTATGTAGTATGTAGCATACGTGGGCATGGCCCCTCGCTCATTTGGAATATCAACATAAAAAGTAGCCTATAACTCCTTCCAGACATACAGGAAGATACTGTGAAAATTTCAAGAAAATCGGTTCAGCCGTTTAATCGTCTATAAACTTCAAACATACAAACATACAAACAAACACACATTCATTTTTATATATAAGAAGATTGTTTTTTAAATAATTTTAATATTAATTCCAAATTTTGAAAACTTTGTTTTCACTCCCTTTATCACTTTCAATATGGCGCCTTTTGTTTCTCTTTAATCCAGCTGTTAACCAATGTTATTAACACAGAGTCTTTAGGTTCATTTTAAACGATTTTATATTTATTTAAAGGTACTTCTTAAAAGTTTTATGCACTGTTTCTGTAAGCCAAACAATATCACTTTCACTCAAACAAAAACACTAAATTTAGTTTATGTTTATTTGTTGAGGAAAACAAAAACACACAATAAAGTGCCTTTGATTGAATTTTCTATATCAATAGACAAGCAAGTGAAATCGTTTATTCTACAGAAACAGGTCAGGTATTTCTGAAACCAAATTTGTACGAATGTTAAAACGTTTTCATCTTCTCTAATAAAAGTAAAATGCAAACTGAAATGCTTTTCGAAGGCTTTAATTAGTTAAAAATCAATAACTAAATTTTTCTAATTCAAAATAAAAATAAACACTACCTACATACATAATATTATAGTAAAATAGTGTTTATTTTTATTTTAAATAATAAAAGTTAATAATGAAATAAATTATAATTTTGGTTTTTAAAATATGTGAAGTCTTATTTAAAGAGAATTCCACATACAGACAAACATAACATACGTACAAAATGTAAATTCTGTTTATAATTTAAATTTTCAGTTTTAGTGATTTTTAATATTGACATGTTGTTAACACTGCTAAGCAGATGTCACGTAAAAATGTAAGAAAATTCTATTTTTTACAGATTCTTACGTTCCGGTTACGTTACATTACATTTCTATAACCATTCGTATTGCTTTATAAATAACAAAAACGATCAGCTGTTTCTTACTGTTTCGGTTACGTTCCGTTACGTTAGCATAACTAGGGCTTTATAGTTGTTTACGTTTATATATACATACATACATATGTACAGTTCTATCAAAATTCCATGGACACATAAAATTATGCCAAAGACAAATATTTTACACATACATACGTACACACACACGTGCATAAATATTGTAAAATAAACAACTGTACCTTTTATAACTAAAAGAAAAGAAGAAGAAGAAGTTATACTACGACATCTCTAACTTAATAATTCAGTCTGTATGTACATACATACATACTTATATTCTTAGAAATATGATTATAAACGACATATAATTTGAGACTGTCTGTCAGTTATGCGGGGGTGTTTAGAAAATGAATGTCGTGAGAACATATTTTTCGCCTTTAGTTCACATTAATATTGTCTGCAGTTATGTTTAAAAGCTCTCAAACATTAAAGATGACATATATGTATATGTAGTATTATGAATGTAGTAAGCATATTCGATATCGGTTTCATATTAAAAAAAATCAAATAAAATTCTTTTACAAATATTAGAAATTTATTTAGGAGGGGTAGATAGATGCATAATTAATATAATTTTTAAGTTTGTCGTGTTATAATATTAACGATATTTACTGTTAAATAGTTCAAACTAAATTCATACATACACACATACATACATGTATGTATATCAGAGATCAGCAACGAGTATTCAAAGAGAGTAAATGAGTAAATTCGAATCATACTCATAATTTCTGATACTTATACGCATTCATACTTATTTTAATATCATACTCATACTATTCATATTCAAAAGTTTGAAGTGCTCATCATACTCATACTTAACAATACGCATGAAGTTGTTGATTTCGACTACCCTTTACTCAACATTTACAAGAATTACAAAATAATTATGATTCGTGTACGAATACTACAATACTCACTAGAAGGTTGTATGTTTGCTTTGCTTGCTGTCTGTTGTCTTTATCTTTCTTCTCTTTTTTTTTTGTAAATGCAACAACAACTAAGACTAAATTTTGAATCACTCGAATTATTTATGAGTATTATAAGTATTTTTCTAAAGTTATGAATCTGTATGAGTAGGCGTATGAATCAAACATATTTCGAATGTTATGTCAACCATGTACTCATACTCATTGCAACCTGTACTTATAAATCAATGTTGTAGTGAATGCGAATGAATCAGAGTAGTTGTATTTCAATCCTTTTGACTCACTCATACTCAAAATCTCATAAGTACTTATGAGTAGCGAAAAAACGATTCATTGATGATCTCTGGTGTATATGTATGTAAATAAGCAACAATGGATTTCGAAGGATTTACCAGACCAAAATATAACGTTGTTTTGTTGGTAAAATTTACAATTGTTAATGCTAATAACATAACACGTTTGTATTTCATAAGAACAAATTGAAAAAAATGAAAAAATTAAACATTGTTACTCGAAATTATGCAGTTTGAATTTGAGGTCAGTAACCTCTTTATACTCTTTGGAAAATAAATTTACACATAATGTAGGTAAACAACAAAACAAAACAAAACTCTCACGTTTCGTATTAAAATTAAGAAATTTTACCTTTGCGTTAATAACACAAATGTACATACATACATACATATGACAAAAGAAAAATTATTTTGCTCTGCTAAAAGTATGCTAAATGCGACCAGAATACAGCATTAAATTGCAGCCAGCAGTACATACAATGTACTGTAAATTTCGCTCACGAATTTTGAAAAGATTTAGAAATATGTCAAGTGTTGTAAATATGTATTGTAAACTATAAACTAAAAAATGAATAAATAAGGTTATTGCTTATTGTAACATATACTTTTACACAAGTATAATACACATATATATTTATGTATGTGATTACATACGTTAAAAAATAAATAAATTTTGACCTGTATTTTAATTAAAATATTTACACATAGTCTAACGAAAGGTAGACTGGGGAAATATTTTATTAAAATATTTGTTCTTGTATTTGCTACAAATTGTTTCAAATAAAAATTTGTTTTGTTTTGTTTTCTATTTCCACTATTTTCAAATATTTCATAATTTTCCTTCGTTCAAACAGCACAGAAATAATGTAAGGGCCATTATTACAACTTGCCGTTAAACTTGGGTTTAGTTAAAGGTAACTTTAGCTAAAGGGAACTTTAAAGTCACCTTTAACTTCTTTTTGTTATTACAACATACAGATAAAATAAAGTTAATTGTTTTCAAAAATATGGCAGTGCCGGAGCAATGTCGATAAAACTGCTCAATGAAACAAGTTTTTCTTTAAACGCCGTGGCAATGAAGGGTCTCCCTTTTTGTTGTTGTGTTTTCTCATTTTGTATATATTTGAAGTTGTTATATTGAAAATAAAATATAATATGGCAAGTTCTAACATAAACTTAACTTTAAAAGTTAAATGTAGGATGATCCGCCCTTTAGCTTAACGTTCACTTCTACCTTATTTTCCACTTATAATAATGAAAAACAATTTATCTTTATCTTTATTTATCTTATATAAGTGTGTAAAATGAAATAATTTAAGAATTTGTTTCCCATACTTTCAGATATCAATAAATATTTATTTTAAATTATTAATTACTAAAATATTATTTAGGAGTTGAAAAAAGGTAATAACCGAATTAGATTCGTAGACGGAACTAAGACGAATATTATGCAATGTTTTTGAAAGAGCTGCGGTTGGAGGCAATAGCTTTCTCTAAAAGGTTTTTTGTGTATGGATGCTGATTTGCAATTTTCAGTAAATTAAACTTTCAATATAAAGCCATGATTGGGTTGTTCGGAAAGTAATTTCGTTTTTTCTCGACAGAGGATATAATTGTATTTTTTTTTGCACCCAACTTCACACTTAAGCGGTATAATAAGGCTTGTGTGTAAAAAAGTCCAATTAATTCTACGCAGTAGTTTTTGGTAGGTGCCCTTTTAAATATGGAGAACGATAAGCAGAATTTTTGACATAACTTACTGTTTTACTACAGGAAGGCTAAAAATGTCAGAAAGAAATTCGCCGATGTGTATGTAGAAAGTGTGTTGACAGTACGCCAGTGACAGAACTGGTTCGCTAAATTTCGATCCGGCAATTTTGATGTCGAAGATGCACCACGTTCGGGATGGTCAGTTGAAGCTGAATAAAGACGCCAAGAAGGCATTAATTGGTGCGAACCGGCGAATAACAACACGTGATATCAGATTGTGGTTATATTTATCAAATTCAACAGTTTATGACCAATTGATTGATATTAAACGAAAACTGTCTTTCATTTTAACAAACAGAAAAACGAAATTACTTTTCGCACAACCCAATAGCACAGCAAAGAAAACAAGTGTGCTCTGTCAACTAATTTCTGCCTTAGAACATTTAACTTCCACTCTTTTTTACTTGGCCACAGACAAGTTTAGTACTAGCCGACTTTATGCGGAATTAAAATTTTAAAAGTTCAAATAATAACCCAGATACCCATTATTTTTCTCTATTTGTTCTTAAACATTTGTTGCAGTTACCTCTGTATACTCACCATGTACAGACAGACATGTGTGTATGACAAAAAGCTTAATAATATTAAAATATATTTTTACTTGGAATGGGAAACGATAGATAATATTATTATTGTACAAGAAAAGCTTATGAGTTACGCTCAATACTGTAGTTTTGCTAACCTTTTCTTCTCCTATCTTAACAAGGAACAAGTCAATCTTCATTTTGAATATCCTTAGAACATTATCCCCTTAGCCAAACAAAATCTGTGATAATAGACACTCATGTTGTATTCCAGTCTTTACACGAATTGGGTTGGTCAACAAGCATTCATATGGAACTAGGCTCGTTGAGTTTTGATGGAAAGCTTAAATTTGCTAAAACTTTCGTACAAAATTGTCTCTTTCAAACCTTTTGTTCTGACCAATTTTAATGTACTATTAGGTTTCAAAAATGCCTATCCCTGTCCAGCAATGTCTTCCGATGATTCATTCTTCGTCATATGTTGGGCTTGAAGCAACTCCCCGTAGTTAATAAGTATATTCTGAG
The DNA here is from genome assembly GCA_930367235.1 of Sarcophaga rosellei. Lineage (NCBI taxonomy): Eukaryota > Metazoa > Arthropoda > Insecta > Diptera > Sarcophagidae > Sarcophaga > Sarcophaga rosellei. Next base: position 47,428,501 of record OV884021.1, on the reverse strand, counting down.
CCTACAGTACCTTGTTAAAAGACCGGTTACCCAATACAAGTTATTTCTGGATAGTTTGATGCATGACTTAACAGCAGTCTTGATTGCCTCAAACCGAATTGGCCAATGACTCTCTTTATTTTTCTTACATTGAGCATCCTTTTTCAACATTCTCCTTCTTAGAATTCTGGTCCCCTAAAGAATTTCGCATTAGACTTCTCTCCTATCAACCCAACCACAGTCTCAAAGGCTTTGGCACTCACCACATTGATAGATTTAAATCTAATAGAGCTTCTAATGGAGCCTCTAGTTTCGCTTTACTAATAAACCCTCTCAGATTATTATGTCATACATACATACATACATAATTGCTCGTTACAACCCTTCAGCCAGGATTACGACCTAGCTTCTCACACCACTCATGTTGAGTGCGTTAATTTACTACGTGAGTGACAGGATCTAAATCTACTGAGAGGAAGTCGCCGAAAAAAAAAATTTTTTTATAATTCCTTTTGATGTCTGACTTGGCGTTTGAACTCGGGCCTTACGTCTAATAAGCCAACACACTACCTACTAGACTACGGCGACTTTAATTATTATATCTGCCAAGATAATTTCCCATGGGTCAATGCCGGTCTGACCATACAATGCATAATTTCTGGGTTGCATTCATCCCGTGTATAAAATTTTGGCATTTCTAGCCTTTTCTGAGATGCTCTATATACGATTACTCGATCTCAATTTACTATCCAGTGCTATTCCTAGATATTTGATTCAGATATTTTGCCTGGAAGATGGAAGTTTTGGCAAGGTCGGTGAAGATTGGACATGATCTAAATTTATAAATTACGATGATTACTAGAATTAATGCATTTATTGTCATTGTTATCAACGTTATAACTCACCTATTTCTGTATTCTGTGAAGCTTATTTATAACTCCCTCTCTTCAGTCTCATTGTCGCAGTGGTGCTATTTGCATAAGCTCGCAACGATTCAGGATTTCAAACAACATTTTCTGAATACCTTCTTTATTATTGCCCATCACTTGGAAACCTAAGAATTCTTGGGCACCCTGAATTTATTGACGAGCAATTTAAATAAAATTCACTACTTCATACAACTTTCGGCATGGCTGAGTGAATCGAACCAGGAGTTGTAGTTATTTGACGAAGAAGCAGTGTTGGAAAAGTCAGTACTTTAGCACTTTTTTCAGTACGTTTCCATTTCAAAAATACCGCAGTACCCCCACAATTAGCAATATGTTCCACGTAATGCTAGAAGTAGAATAAGGCTTTAGCCCCGGTTAGCCAAACGTCCACGGAACGTACGTTCGTTTTTATAATACAAAAAGCAATGAGAACGCTTTCCGAACAGTAATGTAATGTCGGTAAGTATTAATTTGCTCTTCATATGCTAAAATCGAAGTCGCCGCAGTCTAGTATGTAGTGTGTTGGATTATTAGACGTTAAGGCCAAGGTTCAATCAAACCCCAAGTCAGACATCAAAACGAAATACATAAAAATATTTCTTCGGCGACTTCCTCTCAGCAGAAATGAAAAAGTTTCTCAAAAATTTGTCGTTTTGAATCGACTTTCAACTGTAGGTCCCGCCACTCATGTATAAAATTAACACACACAACATGAGTGGTGTGAGAAGCTCGGCCGTAATCCTGACTGAAAGGTTGTAATAGCCAATTATGTATGTATGCTAAAAACGAACCTACGTTCCGTCGACGTTTGACTCAAAGGAGCTTTTACGTTCTGTCCTGTTTCGAATCAGCTGTTTTTGTTTTGCAAATGAGAAACATGCATAAGTCGTTAGTTTTTTATACCATTCCGTAAGTGTATTATTAATTTTTTATAAAAGTACCATTTGATGTAAAGAAGTACTCTTTCAGTTATAGTTCAGTACCATTTCCAGATTTCAGTTTAGCAACACTCCGAAGAAGCCAAATAAGTTTTGCCGATTAAGGAGGGTGCCAATTAAAAATAACTTAACGTGGGCCATTGACGAGAGCACACATCTATGCCGGTTATTGTTTCATGGGAGGTACAATAAGCATCTTCAGTCTACTGTAGGTTGCTGCGTTAACAATATGTCGGAATCTCTCTTTTCATTTCATTAATTGAATTCACTGAGTGCAGTTATTTTATAGAAAACTAATTATATAACAATATAAATAAAAAAAGTCGTTAAAAAAACGAAAGGAACAGTCGGAGATGTCACTTAAATATCCTCTAAAGCAATTAACGACCTACTGATGCAATTATTTACTGGTTTCATTACACATGTTGCCTTACGTATAGTTAATATACATTCGTGCATACATACATTCATACATTATCTAGTGACTGCTGGTTGGGATCAGGAACAAACAAGTTGACATGGACATTAATTTTATATCCACATAAAACTAAATAGGACTGACAATGTCCCAACAATATTCCAAGTATTCCACAGATACTAGAAATTCTTTTGATGTGTAAACTACACAATTATGGTGTGAATAAGTACATACGAATCCCCATTAATTCACTGTGCGGTGTTTCTATTTATAGAATTAGAATTGATTTTAAATTATTCAAAATCAAATGAAATAGAGATCGTCATCGGAATTGATGGTGGCAGTTTGAAAACTCTTATTCAAACGATAAGGAACGACGGAATATGGCTTAAGCCACATACTTAGAGTGATGAAAAAGCTATTCTGATGTCTTTTTTTCCCTACCAGTCTTTGCTTAGGTTCAAAAATATACAAGCAAATCGGGTTTTTAGAAGAAAAAAAAAGTACTAAAATTGTTTTCAGTTTCGATCAGAGATCAGCAATGAGTATTCAAAAAGATGAATAGATTCGAATCATACTCATAATTTCTAATACTTATACTCATTCATACTTATTTTAATATCATACTCGTACGACTCATATTCCAAGAGTGAAGTACTCATCGTACTCATACTTAACAATACGCATGATGTTGTTGCTGATTTCGACTCTCCTTTACTCAACATTTACACGAATCACAAAATAAGTATGATTCGCGTACGAACACTACAATACTCACTAGTACGTTGCGTGTTTGCTTTGCTTGCTGTTTTTGTCTTTTTCTTTCTTCTTACTAAGACTGTAAATTTTGATAAATAATTCGAATCACTCGAATCATTTATGAGTATTATAAGTATTTTTTAAAATTTATGAAACTGAATGATCATATTTCGAATGGTATGAGCTTGATGTCAACGTTGTACTCATACTTATTGCAACCTGTACTTATAAATCACTGTTGTAGTGAGTACGAATGAATCCGAGTAGTTGAATTTCAATACTGTTGTCTCACTCATACTCGAAATTTTATGAGTACTTATGAGTAACGAAAAAACGATTCATTGCTGATCTCTGGTTTCGACCTCTAGTAAAAACTCAGTTATTTCATTGAGGCAACCGTAATAATAAAAGAACATTGAAAGTGTGGTTTTTAATATTCATCTAAGTTCGATACAGTTCAAAAGATCTTCCATTTATAAAAGCAACTGTTTTGCTTGAAGAACATTTTTTAAAAAGTGGTTAATAAGCTTTCTAAATCCCAATTCAATTAAGAAAAAAAAAAACAAAAAACATTAGCATTCAAAATATATGTACATGATTTTGAATTGAGGGAATAGACGTCCAGACATGACTACATTGACTGTGAGCAAGCAAGGTATTGCCTGAATATTCTATACACAACGGCATGATGGCATTCATTGACATTTTGAATATTTGTTGGCTTTTGTGGAAAAGAAATGAAAACACATCTCAAGGACGTTGTTGCGTCTGTGTCAAACCATATAAGATATTATTAACCTTTTTTTTTCCTCAGTTTTTACTTTTAATTCTCCTTTTTTTTTGCAAGCGATAATAAAAACAACTTCAGTCACGTTCAATTTTCTATGCGTTGCAATGCATGCAACGACAACAACTGCATTGACGACTACTTCGAGGACAAAAAAAATATAAAAAAATCCACAGCAAGAGCTCAAACTTACTTAAAATTTCGAACAGCATTTCTAACAACATTTGTTGCATGCATGTCTGGCATGTTGTCTGCAGCTTATTATCACCAACAAACATGCTGTGAATTATATACATATACACACATAAATATAAATATATATATATATAGGCAAACCCACACTCACAAATACGTAGACACATAATAACAAATATGCCATTTGAACAAATACTATCAATAAAAACAAAAACGATAGACAAACACACTGAAAACCCAATGAACATTTAACTGAACAATTAGCCATTAATGGCCAAAATCATATTGAACCTACTGAGAAGCTAGGTCGTAATCCTGACTTGAGGAATGATTGATCAATTACATATGTAATCGAAGATCGACCAGTTCATGAAGTTAATATTGTTATGTTTTTATCCTTTTAAAAACGTTCAAAATATGAACTCGTAGAATGTAAATAAAATTAAAATAAACTTGTGTTTAGTTTTAATTAAAATTATTTATTAATCGCACAATTATGTGTGCCACTGTTCACAATTTTATGTAAACAACAACAATTGCTTTTCTTTGTTATTCCTCTGTGTATACCCTTTGCATAAACAATAACAATTACTAGACAATTATTCGAAAGATCTTTGTAACGGAGATCTCCAAACCACGATTACTCTCTTCAACAGCACCGCGTCTTCACACAAGACTGACTGAACTTCACTAGCTCAGTTGCTTCTTTGCCTTGCCTTGTAATCAGTCTGATGATTGTTTTTGAAGGCGAAGGTTCGCCTTCTCGAAATCTCTATAAATGTAAACATTGTTGTTTACTTTTACTCTTGTAGCGTTTGTTGTTGTATTTTTGTTTACTTGTTTACCATTTTGTATGCTGGTGATTGTCGTTGTATTTTTGTTTACTTGTTTACCATTTTTTATGCTGGTGTTTGTTGTTGTATTTTTGTTTATAATTTTAATGTTAAGCAATGTAAGTGCAAAACAACATTTTTGTTTTTATTATTGCTGTATTAAATCAACTGATTTTTAGTGGGCATTAATTTCATCATATTTTCAGAAAATATCTCTAATTATATACGATTTTAGAACTTATCTGATCTGTTTATTACCATTCGAAAATATATTTAAACTATCACCTACACTTTGTTAAATTGCATAAGCGTGTTGTCTATACAATATATTAAATATTGAAATTGCTAAAAATCCTCCATGTCTCAACTTAGAGATTCTTGTGTGGCAATGTTTAATGAGAAAGTGTTACTATGAATAATTTTCAAACAGATAACAAAGGGCTGCTGGGTTATACACTCTCACGTTTACGATACGATGCTAGATAAATATTACAACAATATTTTAGAGAGAAAAACTAGTCTGAGAAATGTCTCATATTTCGTATTTTAGGATTTTTCTTTAAACAATTTTCCTCTTCTTTTGCAATTACGATTTACTGTCACTGGATATTTTTTTTTTATTTATCTTTTCTTTTTTTTTCAAAAAACATAGAAAAAACTTAGTTTAAAGAAAAAAGAGGAATATTTCATTATTAATAACAACGACAACAGGTTTTTCAGTCACAGATATTTTTAGATACAGAAAAAATCTAACATTCTTACACACTTATGCATGCAGATACAATACGTATGTATTTTCTGTACCACCAATTAATGCACTCAAGAAAAATATTATAAAGACAGCAAAAACAATGTGCTCTGAGCTGATAAACACATGTACATAACTTTGGTCGATATTAATTTCCATTTCTTTAAGGGGCTTAGTGCTTTCGCAAGCGTCTTTCGTATTTCTTTAATTTGTTTCAGCTTAAATAGTGTTAGATCTACAAAATTAAGTCGCAGGGCCATTATTACAACTTGCCGTTAACTAAAGGGATGATTTTAACGGGCAGATAAATTGTTTTTCCCGCCACTCATGTAAAAATGAACACACACACAACATAAGTGCTGTGAGAAGCTAGGTCGTAATCCATACTGAAGTGTTTTAATGGCCAATTATGTATGTTATTTTAATATTAATATTGGCCATTAACAGCCCGGATATTGGATTTTGTATGTTATTATTTATAATATACACATACATATATTTAATTATTGTATTTCTTCTATCACAGTGTGGCTTTGGTGGCTTCTCCAAGACAACTGTCCCGCCCATGAAATAATTCTGAAATTTCAATATGAAAATACTTGTTCATTTCTTGTTTGTCAACAATAAAATTAGAATTAAAAAATAATATTGAAGTTAATGCAATAATTGGTGTTCAATACAAGGTCTTTATCAAAATTCCCATAGTAGGTGTAGTTTCGCAATTATGTGCCATTAATTAATGAAAAGACTTCTCGGTTTTAAATGTGTGTACCAGAGATCAGTAACGAATATTCAAAAATATGAATAGATTCGAATTATACTCATAGTTTCTGTTACTCATATTCAAAGTTTGAAGTACTCATCGTACTCATACTTAACAATACGCATGATGTTGTTGATTTCGACTCTCCTTTACTCAACATTTACAAAAATCACAAAATTGATTAATAAATTTATGAATCTGAATGAGTAGGCGTTTGAATGAAACATATTTCGAATGTTATGAGCTTGATGTCCATGTTGTACTCATACTCATTGCAACCTGTACTTATAAATCTATGTTGTAGTGAGCACGTTTGAATCCGAGTAGTTGAATTTCATGAGTACTTATGAGTAGAGAAAAAGCGATTCATTGCTGATCTCTGGTGTGTACCTGTAACCAGCGAAATGTACGACAGAAAATTTTATTTTTGTTATGATTTATTTTATTGTAGAAATAAATTTAAATTATTGCATAACCTTTTAATTATTATTGGAAGTGTATAGACAGACAACGTACATATTTTCAGATGGCAGTACCCACTTGCTATTGTTTGACTTATGGTTCTTCATATCTACATACATATCTGACAAACATTATACAAGTTAGGAAACAAATCTATGTATGTTTATACTCGTATGCCCAAGTATTTATGAGTAAAACATTTGTTTTCAAAGTTATTTCTTTATTTTAATTTTTTGTATTTTTTTTTTCCAAATCATGTTGTTTGAATGAAGTATTCTTAAATTGGTTTGAGGTTCCCTTTTCTGGTTTCCTTTTCGTTTTTTAATTGTTCTCAATATAAGCTGGCAAAGCACAACAACACAAGTTTGTAAGATAAATGCCTATTCTATTGTTGTATTCGACTTATTAACCCTCAATTTCAGTAAATATATACACGAGTATGTAACAAAATACGAGTATTGCACGTCTACCACTTGTTGCAATGTACTTTCGTCAACGGCCGTTGATATGTATACGAATTGTTGCAGCAATTTGTTAAAGTCTATTTCAAAGTCTATTTTAAAGTCTCCAAAAACATAACAAATGAAATTAAAATCAGAACATTTAAAACTTCTGGAATGCTTTTTCTGTGTGTGTGTGTGTGTGTGTGTTACAGACTTTTCTTCCATTTCATAACTTTTGTTTAATGATGCAAATTTATTTTCAATCTCTGATTTATTTCCTAGTTAATAGCTTTGAGCGTATTTTGTGGCATTAAGATAGGCTTAGGGCCGCTATTACAACTTACCGTTTACTAAAGGGAGGATTTTAACGGGCAAATAAATTGTTTTTCATTATTATGAATACCCAGTAAGACAGAAGTGTGCGTTAAGCTAAAGGGAGGATCATACTGCCGGTAACATTTAAAGTTAAGTTTAGGTTTGAACTTGCCATATTATATATTATTTTCAATATGGCAACTTCAAATATAAACAAAATGAGGAAACACAACAACAAAAAAAGAGGCCCTCCGTTGCCACTGCGTTTAAACAAAAAACTTGTTTAATTGATCAGTTTTATCGACATTGCTCCGGCATTGCCATATTTTTTAAAAAGTTAACTTTATTTTATATGTAAGTTGTAATAACGCAAAGAAGTTAAGGGTGACTTTAATGTTCCCTTTAACTAAACCCAAGTTTAAACCAAGTTGTAATAATGGCCCTTAATTTTCTTTATCTTTTGTTTAATTTAATCACTACCATAACATTCGATGAGATTTTATCGAAAGCACTTCTTAAAATACAAACGTAAATACGTCTACCACTAGAGATATCAAGAAATATAAATTTGAGGTTAAGAAAGCTGATTTAAACTAGTAAGAGTTTGGTTAAACAGTGTAAGTTTCTACTAAAAATGCATCTTATAGTGTAGACAGACGACAGCAGCCTTACTTTGCATTAACAGTCTTATTTTAAATTAACTTGTGCATTGCCCCCATCTTAATGCTCATTACCTTTGATTTTAATGTACGAAATTAATCTGCATATATTCTGAAGTTAGCTATTTTGGATAATTGTGTTGAATAAGTATCGTAAATTGAAATTCATAGTTGGGCCTCAAAATTAATTTTTTTTTTAAATGATCAAAATAGTGCGTCCCCAATTTTGTGCATGGAATCTGTATGCTCTAAAGATTTGCGGATATTGTTTTGAATGGCCTCGAATAAGTGGAAAGTGTTTTTGCCCTAGAATTATTAGCGAAAATATGCTTCATAATATGTAGATCTTGTTAGGCCCTATCTGTGGCTGTTTACCTTGTGGAAATTAATGAACGTGTTCCAGAGATAATATTTGTACTGCGCCCTCAACAACTTAAGCTTGAGTTGTATAAATGAGGTTTTTGATAAATAATTCGATAGTGATTTTGCACTAAAAGCATAGCTGCTAATCGTACTTGATTATTTATTTTATTATATGTATTTATATTTCATCTCGAAATAAAAGGCATAAAAATTTGGTAAAAAGAATCAATGCAGAAACTGTGATCTGTACCAGAGATCAGCAATGAATCCCTTTTCCGCTACTCATAAGTACTCATGCAATTTTGAGTATGAATGCGTCAACAGTATTAAAATTCAACTACTCTGATTCATTCGTATTCATGACAACATTGATTTATAAATACAAGTTGCAATGAGTATGCGTACAACGTTGGCATCAAACTCATAACATTCGAAATATGTTTGATTCATACGCCTACTCATTCAGATTCATAAATTTAGAAAAATACTTATAGTACTCACAAATGATTCGAGTGATTCGAATCATTCATCAAAATTTACAGTATTAGTTGTTGTTGCATTTACAAAGAAAGAATAAAGATACATAAACAAAAAAGACAAAGACAGCAAGCAGAGCAAACACAGAATCGTCTTGTGAGTATGTAGTGTTCGTACACGAATCATACTTATTTTGTGATTCGTGTATACGATGAATCATGGAGAATCGAAATCAATAACATCATGCGTATTGGTAAGTATGAGTACGACGAGTATTTCAAACTTTGAATACGAATAGTATGAGTATGATATTAAAATAAGTATGAATGCGTATAAGTATCAGAAATTTTGAGTATGATTCGAATCTACTCATCGTTTTGAATACTTATTGCTGATCTCTGATCTGTACTGTTGTATGTCTACACTATTACTTTTAAAATAAAATAGTAATTAAATACTGTATTACGAAATAGTGTTTTGGCTTATTATGAGTGAGGCCACGGCTCAAATCACAGATCCGACATCTCCAACAAAACGAAATATGAATAAATATTACGTCGTTAACTGTCACTCAAAAATCTGTCGTTCGGAGCCCACTTTAAATAGTAGGTCACGAGACACATACATATATAAATTTAATACAAATAACATAAGTGGTGTGAGAAGTTAGGTCGTAATCCTTGAGTATGAGTGAGTCAAGAGTATTGAAATTCAACTATGTACTCTGATTCATTCGTACTCACTACAACATTGATCTATAAGTACAGGTTGCAATGAGTATGAGTACAACGTTGACATCAAACTCATAACATTCGATATATGTTTGATTCATACGGCTACTCATTCAAGTTCATAAATTTGGAAAAATGCTTATAATACTCATAAATAATTCGAGTGATTCGAATCATTCATCAAAATTTACAGTCTTAGTTGTTGTTGCATTTACAAAAAAGGAAATAGACACATAAGTAAAAAAGACAGAGCAAACACACAACCTTATAGTGAGTATTTTAGTGTACGCGAATCATATTTATTTTGTGATTCGTGTAAATGTTGAGTAAATTAGAGTCGAAATCAACAACATTATGCGTATTGTTAAGTGCGATGAGTACTTCAAACTTGGAACATGAGTAGTATGAGTACGATATTAAAATAAGTATGAATGCGTATAAGTAATGATGAATAATATGAGTATGATTCGAATCTTCTCATCTTTTTGAATACTTTTTACTCATATCTGGTATGTATTACGAAAGAGTAACACTATTCCTAATCACATAACCAATATGAATCGGTAGATTACGAAAGCATTTGAAATCTGTTGTATATCTATTATATATCTGGAGTGAATTTCTGTCCAAAAATGTTACGGTTAATAAAATAACAAAAAAAAAATCGTATATATTAACAATTTCAGCAGTCTTGCACAACTACTACATTTTTCGAATTATTTGTATTTAATTTTACTTGCGGAGAGAAGAAACAGTGATAAATTGAGAGTAAATCGGGTTATAAAAAAACTACAGTAAAATACATTATGACCTTTACCAAGTTTTGGGTTCATAAACTTATGGTATTTATATGAAAATGTGTGGGGTTACAAGAGTGGCGCGATCGTACTTTGAAATCCCAGACAACTTTTGCAATAGCTAAGGTTAGTTTGGATTAAGTTTTCAGAGCGCGGTAATGCAGAACACTGACAAATTTATACAGACAAATAAAAATCTTGGAAATATAATTATTTATTTTCGATTCCTATAATACAGTATGAAAATTTAAATGTTTTGTTTTACACATTATTGTCAAATCTTTATATTTAGCATCATTGTATGTATTTTAATATTAAAATATTGCCTTTTCTTTGATTGATAGAACACAATTGTCATAAACTTTTTGGTTTATATATAAAAGAGGTTTCGATGAAGTCTACTGGAAAGAGTCTTAAATTTAATAGAATAGTTTATCGAAAATATACCAAAAAATACAAATTCAATGTTAAAATTTTAACATTTCTAAAATCAAACTACAAATATAAACGGAGATGTTTACGAAAAATCCTTACCGACAAAATGTCAGTCCAACGAAATTCATCACACCGACGGCACCGACAGATACGAAATAATAATGAAATGCAAAAAGAAAAACATCAACTTCCGGTCGAAGAAGATATATTAAAGAATAATAAAAATATTATACAGAGAATACCCATATATGACAACACAAAGCTTGACAAGTTTCTAAAAATATTCATCTTGATAATGCAACAAGCCCAACTAACAGCAACAACAATTAACGACGACACAAGAAAAAATGCCAGCAATGGTTTGGCAACAAGACTTGTTGCAAAGACGAAAGCGATTAAAAATACCAACAGATCGTCGTTCACGTCGAATGTCAATGAAGATGAAATCAACAGAAACCATCGTGCCTATAAAGATGCTAATAAAGACACCGACAACAACAATATAGACATCGGCAGCAGTATTGTCGATGAAATAAGCCATCATCAACACAATTATGACAAAGTGTCAACAATCACATCAACAGCAATAAAGTGCCAAAGACGAAAGCATCTCCAGTTGAACGCAACAAAAACGTTCGCAACACCGTCATCTTCATCACCTTCGGCACAATTAGCGTCACCGACGACAATGACTACGTCACTGTCATCACCATCACCATCTGTCGTCGTTCAAACAAATTACGAAACCTATCAATGGTCAGCAATATTACGTAATTGTGCTTGCGACAGTCCACCGATCCACCACCAGTATCAGTATCATCACTATCATCATAAACGTAAACACATACAACATTACCACTTCTACCAACAACATCAACAACAACAACAGCAACACCAGTGGCAACAGCACGCAGTGCATATAAAATCATTAACGTCTCGGAGTTTATTAAGAGACAAGAACAACAACAACAATAAAAGTGACAGTAGCAGTATTAAAAACAATAACAGAAGCCATAACTCTAACACCATCGACAGTCCAACATGTAGTGCAATAGCCGTCTATCAAACGTTTGATCAATATGTCAATTCAACCTGGAATCGTAGCTACACCATATCTTGTCTCCTTCTAACACTATTTATCGCTTTCACCATCGGCATTCGTAGTACAACAGGTGAGTAACACTCTAAATATTCACATGAATTAAATGAACGAACTTTCACTCCTTTTAAATTATTCGGCCTATTATTTAAACAGCGTTATTAGATAATATTTTATACACATACATACACAGATACATACATAGTTTGTATTATTTATGGATGTCCATTTACCTTCATAGAATATTTTGCACATAGTAAATAGGCACATAAATGTACTCACAATATGTATAAATCATGATGAGAATGAAAATGAAATACAAAAAATACTCGTACGAGATCAAAAGAACGTCTCTTCTCTTCTGCCATTTCATATTAATTATGATTAATGATTACTTTGATGCTAAAATAAGCCAAAAACGTATTTAAAGCAGATTTTCATAATATGAATTCGTAATTTATTATGTTTATTTTTTCTTTCTTTTTCTTTTTCTGATTTATTGAATTTGTTTATTCAGTTTTGGCGAATATGTGCAAAATACATATGTATATGCAATATATGTATGTTGATAAGAATGGAAATAAATTAATAAAATTCAAAGTTTATAAAAGTGGCTTTTAAAAATTCTTATTTAATATTTCAAATGAATTTTTTTTAGACCAACGCTCAGGAGAGATGACCCATATTCATGAAGTGCATTGTACATATTGGAATACAGAAAAATAGTTTATAGGAGGGAGTAGGGGTGGTATTGTATTTAATGGCCAGTGCATATACATACCTTCGTATTATTTTTAATCGAAAATTGCTTTGTATTAATACTTCTTACCAGTGTTGCGAAATTGAGAGAATACCTTTTTGTTTCACGCGGTACAAACGTAAAAACAGCTGAGTCGGAACGTAACAGAACATAAAAGCCGCGTTTAGTCAAACTTCGACGGAACGTAATGGATCCTTCGTTCGGTTTTAGCATATGAAGAGCAATGTAGATGCTTATCGAAATTAAAATACTGTTCAGCGTCATCATTGCTTGTCGTATCCTAAAAACAAAAGTAGATTTCGTGGACGTTTGGCTAACCGGGACTAAAGTCTAATTCTACCACAATGCTAACGGACTAAATTCTAATTCTACCATAATGATAAAGGTTCAACCATAATGCTAAAGGTAGAATTAGACTTTAGTCTCGGACATGTTGATAATGTTAATAGTTGAAAAGGACAAAATATAAAACATGTAATAATAAAAAAGTACTGCAAGCATAGCGGGGGTACTGCGGTATTTTTGAAATGGATAAGTACTGAAAAAATTACTGAATTTTTCAACACTGCTTCTTACTATCTTTTTTCTATTGTGAGTAACCACATATTGTGGCAGACAAACAATAAGACAATCACAAACACCCAGGAGGGAATCAAACCCACGACTTCCGCGCAATATCAGGTCACCCATTTGATACACATAACCAGCGTTGCCATAATTTTTTTTCAAAAACTGCAAATTTAGAGAAAAAAACTGATTTTCAACTGAAAAAACTGCACATCCAAAAAATTTATAATTCAGTTCATATATTTTTTTATTAAAACATAACAAAACAAATTAAATTAAATGCATATAATAAAAAATATAAATATAATTCAGTTTTATAAAAAGTATTTGAAATAACATGCATTTTCGTAAATTGAGTTAATTTCTCCTGGCACTTAATACTAATTAGATTTGTACATTTCTTTGGTAAATTTGATTGCCATTTCTTTTGATTGCACGAAATTGCTGCAATTACTGTTATTTTTTTTTTAAAAATCTTTAGTTCTTAAAATGCCACACAGTGTTGGCACTTCTAATCTGTTCCTAGTTTTATTTTTATTAATATTAATTTGTGAAAAAATTCTTTCACCATTAGCAGTTGCAACAGGTACTGACAACATTGCATATACCAGTTTTTTTTTAAATTAGGAAAAGCTTTAGTTCCGTCGCCACGTTTTGTTTTAAATATGACTTCCCAAAAAGTTTCAATATTTTCTACTTCTAATAAACCCAAGTCTTCAAAATTAATGTGCAGTAGTTCACGCCACTCATCATCTGTTTCTTGAATGTAGTTCATTTCTACTACATTTGGCACAAAACGACATAATTAAAAATACTTTTATTGTTATTTTTCACAATTATGGCTTTAGAAATTGGAATTAAAATAACAAAATTGAAATTAAAAAATTTAAATGTAAAAACTGCAAAATCTGCATAATTTACAGAAAAACTTACTTTTTTAAACAAAAAACTTCAAAACTGCTCAATGCTCAGAAAAACTGCAAAATGCAGATAAATCTGCACATTTGGCAACGCTGCACATAACACTAACGATATACATATATGTTCATCACATTTATGTGCTTTTAATACGACAACATATTATGGTTCAGTTTTGCATCATAGAACTTATAAGGTCTTCTAAGGCTGATGTAGAACTGAGTAGAATTACACAACTAAACTGGTACCACCAACAAGGACTGATGAAATTTGTGCACTATTTATTAAACAAAGGAAATAATACCACCCGGTTAGCAACAATCATAACGTTTTTTTTGTCTTTTAATATTTATTGTAACATTTTTAGGGCCATTATTACAACTTGCCGTTAAAGTTGGGTTTAGTTAAAGGTAACTTTAGCTAAAGTGAACTTTAAAGTCACCTTTAACTTCTTTTCGTTATTACAACCTGCAAATAAAATAAAGCAAACTTGTCGATAGCACTGTCAATTAAACAAGTGCTTTAAAAACGCAGTGGCAACGACGTGCGGTTTTAGCTTTTTTATTTTTGTGTTCTTTGTTTTAAAATAAATACAATGAATACGCCAAAATCCATTTTGATTTGAAAAACTATTAATAAATTTAAGTTTATTTTTCATGTTCATATTTGAAGTTTCCACATTGAAAACAACATAAATAATATGACAAGTTTTAACATAAACTTAACTTTAAAGTTAAAATTTAAAGTTAGAATGATCTTTCCTTTAGCTTAACGCTCACTTTTATCTTATTGTGTACTCATAATAATGAAAATCAAGTTATCTGTAATATATCATGAGCAAACGTGTAACAGCTATTGTTGTTGATTATGACAAAAATTCAAAAGTATTCCTTTTGTTTCATATGTTGAAACAGTTTGCTTTTATTTTAATTTTTTACAAACAAATGAGCAATTTTCATCATTAGTATGTTGGAGCACAACAGAACATACGTTAAAGGCCGTGTCAGATAAAACTTTGTTGCTTTGCGTGACGTTTATAACTTTGAGAGAAAAGCGTAAAGCAAAAGGTGTATGACACAACCAGTGTTGCCATATACATTTCAACGAAAACCTTCTAATTGAGTAAAAAAAAACTTTTTTTCAGAAAAAAATCTTCACTTTACAAAAATTACAAATTTATCAAATTTAATACATGTTTATTATGATTAAAACATAATATAAAAATGTATACGAAACATTAATTTTTAAATAACGTTTAGAAAAGGAACAAAAAGTAACGTAAATAATATATTTTTCATAAAATTATAGGTTCATAAAATATATTACAAAAAAGTACAATTTATGTATTTGTTACAGTTACTTTGTACATTTCTTTATTAAACTTTTTATTAGATTTTTTAAAATTTGTACAATTGCTTTAATTTTTTTTCGGTTTTTTTTTTTTTTTTGTTTTTTGAGATAGCCTTTTGTTCTTAAAATGCCATATAACGTAGATATTTCTAGTCTATTTCTAATTTTATTTTTATTAATATTAATTTGAAAAAAAATTCGTTCACCATTAGCTGTTGCAATAGGAATAGATAATACGGCATAAATAAATTTTTTAGGTGAGGTAAAACTCCATCCATCCATCGCAATGTTTTGTTATCAAAATGATTTCCCAAAATATTTCAATGTTTTTTTCTTCTGTTAAAATTAAAGTGACACAAATCTTGCGATTCATCATCTGTTTTTTGAGCATTTTCAGAAGTTATAATATTCGGGAAAAAATGAATTAATTGAGAAATAGTTTAGACTTTACCTTTAATAACATTATCAGGAGCTAAAATCTCAACATATTTTATTAAATCATTCTAAAAATAAAATTTTTCTAACAAGCTGTTGCATAACCCAATATAAAATTGGTAGTTATTGGTCGTCGTTAGAGATATGGATACTTAGGTTCCCAAATAAATATCCATAGGATCTTTAATATACAAAGAGTTGTTTAAGTCAATATTGTTAAAGTTTTCAATAGAAATAAACTCGTTTTTAACGATGTATGCAAATATTTTACGATATAATCGTAAAATTTCACTGTGCAGTAGATGTATTTGAGGACTTTCGCTCTGAAATAGTCGATTCAATTTATTGATGTCATTTATATATATATGTACACAGCTTAAATTCGCGCTTTTGTAAATTACTTAAAATTCTTTCCGCTGAATCGAACTTTTCCAAGTTTTCATGCAAAAAGTATAATTCGAAGACTTTAATTCTTTCGACTCAACAGTTGATTAAAAAAATTAAAAATCTTTACATTTATAAACATCTTATTTTTAATATAACAATCTTTTAATCTTCACATCACCTCAAAAAACTTCAAAAAGAAGATAAATCTTCATATATGGCAACACTGGACACAACCAAAACTTTGACAACACTCGCGTTGTTTGTTTCTCTTTTAAAAGTGGTTGGCGCGTAAGTTTTTTTTACTAAGTAAAATTAAGAAAATTATATTAAATACTTCTTCCAAAAAATAAAATTCACTTACCTCTTTCTTTTTTTAATATAATAAAAACAAAACAATAACAAAAAAGCTTTAAATTTAAAGAAAAATATTGAAACAATAAAATTTGCGCTCAAATTTGCCAAAAATACTGAATAATCAACAGCTGATTGTCAAAGCGAGCAAAAAGATGAGACATGCCCAACTTTTCGCTTTGCGTTGCGTTAAAAGCAGTTTATGTGACAAGTGCCATATAAACATGTACATTTATCTCAAATGTCAAAGCGTATATGTAACGCAAAGCGAAGCAAAAGTTTTATCTGGCATGGCCTTAACTTCTGTCAGTGGATAAAAAGGTCATATTTTAATCGAAAAGATTTACTTCGTGAAATTAAAACGATAGCAAGAACTCACTCACAGTTAGCTTTGAATACGCATTTTATACACATATTTAACGCTTGTGTTTAACGTACATTTTCAATAATGAATGCAACAAAAACCTAAAAACGGAACAGAATACAATATTGTTACGTTTTTACTAAGTATACCAAACGGGACCGATTTTTAAAAATCCCGGGATTCGGTATTGCTGAAGCTGGGATTCTTTTTTTGTTTTATATGATCATTTTGTTTAAATTTGAAATTGCCATATTGAAAATAACACATAATATGGCAAGTTAAAGCATAAACTTAACTTTAAAAGTTACCGGCAGGATGATCCTCCCTTTAGCTTAACGCTCACTTCTGTTGGGTATTCATAATAATGAAAAATAATTTATTTGCGCGGTAAAATACTCCCTTTAGTTAACGTCAAAAATTTTGTTGTCAACATACACTGCCGTTGAAAAATACCTCACGCAATCAACACTTGTTGGTAAAATAGTTCCAAGATAGTTATATGCAGCTTGTAAATATTCAACTCTACCACCTCCTGATGTAAATAAATCTATTTCTTTGAACAGTTGGGTATCTAAATCAGTAACCCTATTAACTGATTTTATAGGGCCTTTGCATTCTTCGATGGCATCAAATAAATTTTTAGCAATGGAAGTAGAGTTCTCCTCATCTGAGAGGCTATTATCGAAGTCGAGTATTATAGAGTTTTTTTCTGCACTTTTTCCAAAACGTGGGATTACATACATACATACATAATTGGCCATTACAACCCTTCAGTCAGGATTAGGGCCTAGCTTCTCACACCACTCATATTATGTGCGTTAATTTTATACATGAGTGGCGGGACCTACAGTTTAACGTCGACTCCGAATGACAGATTTTGAGAAACTTTTTCATGGCAGGTTTATTTACCCTCAGTGTTTTTGTAAGAAATCTGCTGAGAGGTAGTCGCCGAAGACATATTTTTTTCCATATTTCTTTTTGATGTCTGGCCTGGGCCTCGAACCGAGGCTTTTCGTCTAATAAGCGAACATACTACCTACTAGACTACGGCGACCACAGAAAACGTAGGATTAATGCGTTTAATTCAGATTTTATTAAAATCATATCCAAATTTTTATCAAAAACAGTCTCTTTATTTGGATTTTTAAGAAAATTTAGTAGAGGTGAATAAACAGTTCCTCTTTCCTCTATTCTTTTGTGAAGTGATTTATATAAATCTTTAGCAACTGCAATTGATTGATCTAATTTCATTTAGCATAAATCAGCATCAGCTTTACATAAAGGGTTTAAAATATTTATAATTTGTTTAATCAGTCTAAATTCTTCATCAGACAAGCTCTTAATTTTAAAGTACATATGAATTCATAATCACGAAAAACCCCGGGACAATTTTCAAAATTTCAAGATTCACAAATCCCGGGATTTCGAGTTTTGGGGTTTCCCGATTGGCATCCCTAGTTTTTTCCCTTTTAAAAACATTTAAAATATGAGTTTGTAGATTGTAAATAAAATAAACATAACTTGATTTAAACGACAACAATTTGCTTTATTTGTTATTATTCTTTACACTCTTCCGCGTACACACTAACAATCAATGTTGCAAAATTGAAATTTTGATATGGTACTGAACTATACTGAAAGAGTACTTTCTTGCATCAAGTGCATTGTGCAAGTTGCATTTACACTTAATACACTTACGGAATAGAGTAAAAAAAACTAACTACTTATACACGTTTCTCATACACAAAACAAAAACAGCTGATTCGGAACGTAACAGAACGTAAATGCTCCGTTTAGTCAAACATCTATGGAAGGTGACGGATCATACTTTTTTTTTTAGCATATGAAAAGCAATGTAAATGCTGACCGAAATTACATTACTGTTCAGCATGCGTTCTCATTGCTTTTCGTATTCTAAAAACGAACGTGGACGTTTGGCTAACCGGTGCTAAAGACTAATTCCACCATTAACATTACGTTGAGCATGTTGCTAATGCATTAATAGTTGAAAAGCGCATTACATAAAATATGTAATAATAAAGAAGTACTGAATGTGTCGCTGGGGTATTGCAGTATTTTTGAAATGGTAAAGTACTAAAATACTGAATTTTTCAACATTGCTTACAATGGTTCGTTAGATCTTTACAACGGAGTTCTACAAACGACAGTTATTCTCTTCACAAAAGACTGACTGAATTCTTTCTGATCCCGTTGCCTGCTTTGGCTGGCCTTTTATATCGCAGGGTAAACAGTCTAATGAATGCTCTCGAAGGAGAAATGCCTTCGCGAAATATCTATAAATGTAAACATGTTGTTTACGTTATTGTTGTTCGTGTATTTTGTCTACGTTTGTCCTTGCAGTGTTGTTTACTTGTTTTCCCCTTTTTTTATACTGATGTTGTTGCTATATTTTTGTTTATTCGTTGATCATTTAAACAAGTCTTTTGTTTTTGTAGATTTTGTTTATTATTTTAATGTTAAACGATAACACCATTTCCATTTTCGTAACAATATAAATTATTAGAAGTTCCTTTTCGAAAAAGGATATACATATGTATGTATATTCGAAATAAAGTAATTTATTGTGAAAAATTTAATTCATCACCAAGAATGGTATATTTTCTAATTCAAACAACATAATGTGCCCAATAAATTTGTATTTTAACTGACATGAGTCCTTGATGCTAAGAATTTGAAATGATAAATTTTGATTTGTAATCTTTTTATACTTATGCATGTAAGACTCGCAATAATATTAGAAATAATTAAATGGTCTTTGAAATATAAATTTGAACATATTCTATTTAATTTAAATATTTGTTTGAGGTTTTTAGAATTTAAAATTGGGGATGAGTTCTAAACAAGTGGGGCATCTCCATGGTCTGAAACCGAATTAATGCATACATGGTATTACTTACTTAATTATACTCATTTCTTTCAATCTTTTAAAGAACAATATTTCGAATAGCTTTCCGCGTAATAGCAAATCGACCAATATGATGAAACCGAATTTTCATTTTTGCCACGCTAATGTATGTATCCCATTATGACGTCAGAAATTTGTTGATGTTGAAACTTAAAACATACATTCATAATGGCGTTAATACTAATAATCATGGCTTTGTTTGATTGATTTTTAATTTTTATTTGAATTTTAGATCGAAACCTGGACTCTTTCTTGATTTTACGTTTAATTTTCTTCATCTTGTTACGAAAATGGAAACATCGCTTAACATTAACATGATAAACAAAAGTTACACTAACAAATATAACGAACTTGTTAAAAGTAAACCAACAACATTGGTATGAAAGAAAAGGGGATAGACAAGTAAGCGAGAACGCAACAACAAGCAATGTGAAGAATACACAAACAACAATGAAGTCGCGATAGAGTTCTCTAGAAAGCGTAACCGCGCACGTTAGACTTTAAGAACTTTAATCAGACTGTTTACGAGAGCATATAAAAGACAAGACAAAGCAAGCAACGAGCAGGTGTGCAGACCTTGCGCTGACCAACCTCCTCCTTTTCCCTGATTTTGGTGGAACTTGGTTAGTACAGGGACTGCGTTCACCCGTGGCATCACAACGGGCCGCTATGCGTGCTCAAGTGAGCTTTGTGACATCAGAGCTACCACTCCGACCTAACCTAACCTAAGCAACGAGTAGTAGTAAAAATTCTGTCAGTCTTTTGACAGAAGATGCGTTGCGGGAGAAGAGAACAGTCGTAGTTTAAATATCGCCGTTGAAAAAATCTGCGTTGTAAGCAAAGAAAAATAGCAAACAAGCAATTATTGTTCTATTTGTCAAGTTGTAAACACTGGCACTCAAAAGTAGTGCGACCAATAAAGAGTTTAATTGAAACTAAACTTATATTTGCTTTTATTTTGTTTGCAATCAACGAACTAATATTTTTTAAATAGGTAAAAACGTAACAATATGTTTCTTTTACTGCAAATGGTTAGACATCTTCCAGTCCTTCAATTGTAATAGACATACTGAAATCTCTTATCTCATAGGGTTCGCCTTTTAACATCGCTCTTTGCCCATATATAGTTCTCTTTGTTGATTGGCAGTTAATAAAGGGGGGTTAGGATGTTTTATATAGGCTGTAGCTTTTCATAATAAATACCAAATTCATCTTTATTATGCGTCGATAAGTTATACATCTGCATACATAAATTGAATTAAACATTTAATCATTGTTATCTGATAATTAGTGTTTGTTATTTTCAATTATTCATTTAATTTTCTTTAATTAAAAAATACGTGTGAAATTGATTGATCTTAAATTAAAATGTATTCAACTGAAAACATTGATCGTAAAATAACACTTGCCATTATTGAGTAATTAAAATGTGTCTTGGAATTCCATTCCTCTACTAAATATTTAATGACTTTGTTGTTGTATTCATACAATAAAATTGTTGTATTCACACATATATGTATCTAGATAAACATAAATTCATACATATCTACATACATATGTACATACATATGTACACAAATATGCTTATGTATTTATATATTGACATTAATTTATGTACTTACTTCTGTATGTATGTACGTATGTATGTGCATATGTATGCATAACTATATTTATACAGTTATAAAATTTATATGAAAATGAAATAAAAAAAAAATCGGAATGAATACTATTTTCAGCTGGAGCCTGTTGGCAGACGGTGCTAGACAATGGCAAATGCAACGAAATATTTTCGTTGAATATTAGCAAGAGTGAGTGTTGTGGCGCCAATCAAGAGTTCGCCTACACTGAACGCGAACCAACAAATGTTGAGTACTTTTTTGCAACAGCCATTGGAGGCGGCATGGAATGTTCACCCTGCTTAGGTAAGTTATATTTTCTTTATTTTTTTATTTTTTGTTTGCTTTTTGTCATCATCAGCCTCAAAAAAGGCAATATGTATTTTATTTTGATTTCAAGAGAATGAAATTTATCATCGATGTCACCACAACTTCTAATGACAACTTTAATTAGTTTATGGTTTTTGCAACAACAACAAATAAACACTAATAAGATTCTTTTTTTCTTCTTCTTTATTAATTTGTTATTTTGGATAATTTTGCAGAAAGTTGTAGAAATGTTAAATGTGGACCAAATAAGAAATGCGTTAAGCGTAAAGGACGGCCAAAATGTATTTGTGCACCAGAGTGTGGTGCAGCTAGAAGAAGACGTAAGCAACGAGAACATTCAATGGAGCAGGAACAACGTGATCATCAACATCACACTGACGATTTGTTTACAACTATTTCTAAGGATGTTAGTGACGGCGACAATGAGAATGATGATGTGACATCTGCCACCGTCGTCCAATCATCGAATGGCTTTAATATTAAGATAGACAAATCACAACAATCACGCGATATACGTAGTTTAAGTAGTGAAATTACAAACGTTAATTTAGGTTTAAAGGATGACAAACATGTGATGATGGAAATGGAACGACATCACAGCAATAACAAAGAACACAATCAAAACCAAAGAAAATTAATACATGTACACCTGGAAGAACATCCATATTCACAGCAACAGCAACAGCATCAAAGACAACAAAAAAGTAAAAAGTCAATCGACTTACAACAGTATACCCACCAAATGCAACAACATCAACAAGAGGACCAATTTCGACTGCAACTAGAACAGCAACAAACGAAACGTAAAGACCAGGAGCCAAAAGGCAGTCGAAGACTTTTGATAACCGCTAATGTTGAACATACGGAAAAGCCCACCACTAGACGATTACAAATCTTTAGTAATGTAAGAACAACGCATGCCAGACAGCGTAACAGTAACAAAAACAAAAGCAACACCAGCAACAGCAACAAAAACAGAAACAGAAACAATAATAAGAAAAATAAGAAAAATGATCAACACGAGGACACTGATCCCTCAGACACAGACATTGATGACAAAGTCGTAGAGAATGACGAAGACTATAACTACAGCGATGCGGAAGACAACGAAGACAATATAGTGAACAAAATGAAATACAGAAACATCAATAGCAATAGCAATAGCAATGGCAACAGCAACAGCAACAACAAAAATAATATCAACCGTAACGATGATGCAACAAGATTTTTAAACCAGTCTTTGTCTAGACATAAGCTCACAACAAATATAAGAGTAAATAATAAAAACAGCAACAGCAGCAGCCACAGCAACAGCAAGAGCAGCGATAACAACAGCAAAAATAATGAAAGAAAAATTAAAAGGAGAAAAAATCATGATTTACAAAGAATCGAAATACTACGGCATCATTCTAGTGATAACAATACACGCATTAGATATCCTCAACAGAATCAAAGTCATGCTGTGGATATTTCAAATCATCGTCATAATCGTCATCATCATCACCAGCAACAGCAGCGAAAACATAATTATCACCGTCAAGATTTTCATAATCACAACAACAATCATCACAAAAAACACCATCAGCAACAAAATCACCATCGTCGTCATCACGGCAGGCAGAAATTCAACAGACATCAACAGCAGCAGACTACTGGAAAGAAAGAGCCAAAGCATGATAAGGATTATAATGCCACAATTACCGTTGTTAGTCCGATACCAATAACAATTATCCCAGCGCCATACAACACTTTGGATACAACAAATATTGCACCGATTACAACGCGTATACAGTCGCAAGTTCTAAATGCAGCCGTGGCAACACCACTTATGAACTTATCATCGTCATCATCATCATTATCATCATCTTTATCGCCTGCTTTAGAGAATTCAACATCAGTCATAATAGTTACAACAACCCCAAACCAACAAATCCAGCCATCACGATCACAGCTGTTGCTTTCATCGTCTGCAATGTCTTTCTTACCTGCGGCCACTCCTGTAAATTCCACATTGTCTGCATTAAATAGTGAAGCGGCTGCTGTCGATGCTGCTGACGATTTTTATCATAGCCATTCAAAAAATCACGGAAGTAAAATAGCGACGTCATCATTGCAATCACCTTCGTCATATTCGCAGCCATCTGTATCTGCCTCATCCGAATCGGCATTTTTACCATCAGTGTCTGCTAAAGGCGAAGGTGTTTCACGTCATGATCATCAGCATCAGCATCGGCGTATTCAAATACTGACATCCAACAAACACAATAACAATAACAACAATAATGATAATGATAATGATGATCATAAAATAGCAGCATTGAATTCAAATTTGCATAACAATCGGCAACAACAACAGGAAGAACAAAAAGAACAGCAACATGATCAGCAGCCACAAGCCCATCAGCAATATTTCCATTCTACATTGTTTGATGCAATTTCTGATCAAATCGATTTCATGGGATTCTCAACTAAACAACAAACTATAACGGTAGGTAGTTAATATTCATTTTCAAAAACATTTTCTATTAATTTTTTTCTTTGAAATCAATAAAGCATTTGATAAATATACATACATACATACATACGTACTTTATCCAACTTTCAAAATCCAAATTTTACTAATAACTGATAAACAGTCGGGATTTATGAAATCTAGAAGCTGCACTACTGCTTTAGTCAATGTAGTTGAAGACCTTAGGTTGAAACTGGATGAAAATCACATAGCGTTTTTAGTTCTTTTGGATCACACCAAGGCTTTCGACACGGTTGATCACGAAATATTATTGAAGAAGCTACAGACTCTCTTTCACTTTTCTAATACAGCTTTCGGTCTTATACGCTCTTACCTAATGAACAGATCACAACGAGTTTACCTAGGCGGCAACATCTCGAATTCACTAAACGTTGGAAGAGATATTCCTCAGGGATCAATATTGGGGCCTCTTTTGTTCTGTCTATACACCAATACCCCGATTTGCGTCGCTTCATTTTACGTCGCTTCGAAGTTGCGTCTTTTTTTAAGTTTCTGGAATTTCAATGTTGCGTCGTTTTTGTTTCAGTTTGCGTCACATGGCTTCGAAGTTGCGACGTAAATGCTTCGATTTGCGTCGTTGATATGAAAATGTTTTTACAAAGCTAAAGCAGAAAAAGGGGATTTCCCGTTTAGTAGAAAGCAAATTTGCAGGTGTGCGTTGTTGACATGTTAAGCGTAGTTATTAGTTTCGAATTATATGTCGTGGAGTGAAGTTCAGTCTGAAATTGTATTGGTGTACATTAATGACCTACCTGATGTTTTGGATAATTGTAGTGTACATATGTACGCTGATGACGTTCAGATTTATAGGAGCACACGTATTGAGGACATCCATCAAAGTATAGACTCTATCAACCATGATTTACAGAAAATTGACAAATGGACTAGGGCCAATGGCCTCTAAATCTAAAAGTTTACTGCTCTCCAGAACTAGGAGAACATTTGTAGTGCCGAATATTATTATAAGGGGAAGAAAATTGATTTTGTTGAATCTGCATCCAATCTGGGTATTATCTTTAATGGTCGACTGACGTGGTCTAGCCACATTAATGTCAACGTTGGGAAAATTTACGGTACGGTACAGTATGCAACTGGCTAAAACATATTTGATTACTGTTCTCTTATACGGATCTGAAATTTTCACAAACTGTGATACTGATGATAAACGGAAACTCAACTTGGCTTATAACAATATAGCCAGATATGTATTTATTAAGGGATGTCGAGACCATATATCGGAATTTTCTTGCCGGATATTTGGAGTTAATTTTGATAACCTATTAAATATTAAATGCCTTATTCTCCTCTATAAGATTATTACTTTGAAACAGCCTACATACTTATTTAATTGGATTACATTTGCTAAATCCAACCGCGGTATGAAAATTATCCAACAGAGACATAGGACTCTTTTGTCACAACGCCAGTTTTTTATACACACTATCAGTCTTTGGAATACTTCACCTAATTATATTCAAAACATAGGAAATGCAATTATATTCAAGTAGGAGTTATACAATTTATTTAGGTAGTCTATAACTTATTTTGATTGTTTTGTACATTTTTTCTTTCTATTTTTATTAGCAAAATTTTCATTTTCCCAATTTAGTCTTTAAATTTTATCGATTTTCTAAGTACATATGTATATATTTTTCTTTGTTTGTTCTACAACATTCTAAGTCGAAAAAGTGTGTTTTGAGTTATGAGCTCTCAAAGTTTTCATGCGACATACGACTATATGTGTATTCTAAGTAGATTTTTCCCTATAACTTCGGAACGGATCGGCACATCTTAACCAAATTTTGACAGTATTTAAGTTAGAGAACGCAGAATTTAGAAATGCAAGAACATTAAAAACGTTCTAAGTACACTTAGAACGTTATAGAATGGAGGCGTCCATATATGTATGTACTATTATTCGTATTTTCCTACTATATGTTTTAACTATATTAATTTCTTTTTTACCCTGAACTTTTCATCGATTGCTATTTTTTTTGATATCATAACATTTTCTAATTCATTTCTAATTCTACATTATTCCATACATACATTCTGTTACTTAGTTTATCTATGATATTTTATTACTTTTTTGGTGAACTCCCATAGCACTTTCATTTATAAGATTAACATCTTGTTGTGCTATGAATAAATAAATAAATAAAAAAATAATCAAATCGAATCCAACAGTTTAGGGCCTGTTTAGGGCTTTTCTACGTGAGGCTTGTATCGCATTAAGTCAAAAATGTTTCTTTTCTGTCAGTTTAATTAATAGAATCTTCACTATAAAAGTGAACTAACAATTATTATATGAAATCTTAAATCTAATAACAATAATTAAGACCCGTCAGCGCGAGAGAGAAAATTTCATGGTTTCATAGAATCTTAAGTCAATTTGACATTTATTTGTGCTCGCCTTCCAATGAGGTCCACAGTCTCTTCTCCTTAGTCGGATATTGCCGGCATCATTCAAAATAGCACGAGCTAGTGGGTGATCCTTTAGCTTCTCTAGATACTTTTCAGCATATTTCGCGATTTCCTCTCTAACCGTGGCACAGTGGTTGCGCCCATATGACAAAAATAAAAAATTTTTTTTTCTATATTAGGCTTGTAGTGAAATAAATAGTCGCTAATTCCATCAAATTTCTCTCTTCTGAATTTGTTTTGATAATATCTAACAGTATTTTTTAAATACAAACGATTAAAGTGCGATTTTATGTAGAAGAAGAAAGTTGACTAAGCGACTGTGAAAACAAAATGAATATTGAATTGTTAAAATACATTTAATTAGAGTGCCCAATTAAAATAATTAAAATGGAAATTAATGTGAATGGTATTGTCATTATTTTTAAGAAATAATAACTTAATAAATTGTGTTATAGTTTTCGTAAAGTACTGATTTTTAAAAAGTATTTTTAATAACACCGTTTGAAATTCTTTGTAAAAATAATTGGAGTTTTAGTTAGTTTCCCAATGAAAGCCAATGACCAAATTTGTTTGTAAATATTGACACACATCTATAGTAAAAAATTGTGTTTAATTCAAGTGCAGCTTTTTGCAGGTTTTTTCTATATATTTAATATACTGGCTTAACCTCTATGTTTATTGTGTTTTCAAAATTTGTTGTGTATCTCGTTTGATTTAATAATACTGGCATTTTTGTTGTTATTGATAGTTTTTCTTTATTCTTTTCATTCAGATTGGTTAGCTAAAAAAGAGGTTGTTTTTTAAAACTTAAAAACTTTGCTGTGTCACCTAAAGAACAAGTATTAAAACCGAATAAACGTGGTCGCCCTTCATCTGATTTTTCAAGTTCTTCAAAAAGAA
The DNA here is from genome assembly GCA_930367235.1 of Sarcophaga rosellei. Taxonomy (NCBI): domain Eukaryota; kingdom Metazoa; phylum Arthropoda; class Insecta; order Diptera; family Sarcophagidae; genus Sarcophaga; species Sarcophaga rosellei. The sequence goes on along the minus strand of OV884021.1, from coordinate 47,400,510 downwards.
CAAAACAACGAAGGGTAGCAAAGTTGGCAGAAACTGATGCCACTGCAGTGGATGCCTTACGAACCAAAGCATGCTTGTTCGGAATCAAATGCCGCTGAAGTTCTTGCATTAATAATTGACACAAATTTAAGAAAGCAACAGTATTGGCATATTCGAAATTTTGTAAACTCTAAGGTTTCCTTCAGTATATTCCCTAGTTTCGAAAAGATATTGACGGAAAAGAAAAGAAGTTATCCAAATTCAAAATATATTTTTTTGAAAACAATAAAGTACTAAATTTAATTTGCAGAAAAACACGTACTTGAAAGATTTCTGGAAAACCGAAAATTTATTCTGAATATTTTATCAGGAAGAAATTTAAAAAATGGGCGATAGGGGCAAGTGACCGCGCCCATTTTTTTAGAATATTGTGGTTATTATATCCGAAATGTACTGTGAAAATTTCAAGACTATGTCTTTAATATAATTATTTTTGTCGCTCCTTCCCATACAAGTGCAACCACTGTGCGTGGGCACGTTTAGGTCTTTGTGTAAGTTCGAATTTTTTATGTACCAAGGGGCGTTCGTCAGCAGTCACAGAAGTTTATTTTAGCGCCTTTGTATTATATTAATGTTTGAAAATGAGGCAGTGCGCCATAGTTGTATTCCGTAGCACCAGATTGATTTTAATATTGCTTTATGTAGAAGAAGTTATTAGCCAACTTAACTGTATCACCTTTAACTTAATCTGTGCTAACTTAGCATCTGTTATTCCATGTTAGTCGGTGGTCAAGATGTAAGTCCAAATTTTTAACAACCGTACTCTGAGGTATCATTTGGTTGTTTATTTCAATAGGAGGGCATGATTTCCTACGCAATGTGAATGTTACGTGAGTGCATTTTTGTTCGTTGATCTTTATTCTCCATTGCTTTAACCAGCTACATTATATGGTCTTTCAAATACCGAGATGCTTTCTACGGGTCTTCAAAAAAGTCAAAAATTGAAATTAAATTTGTCTGTGGAGTGTGTTTCATAATTATAAGGACACTTATATTTCTTAAATATTTCTCAAAATATTGCATTTATCGATTAGGTTTCTTGCGAAGAGTCGTTTAGCTTTTTATGTACTTTTAAGAAATACCATATTTTCATACTACATTTAGACAATTCACACAAGCCCTTGTATCATTGAATTCATTGTATTGTTGGACGAATATACAACAGCAGTTGTTGTTGTATTGGTTTCACGCTATTAGTTTATATAAATGCCAATAATCACGAAGAAGAATAAAAATACAAAATACATTTCTAAGTAAAATGAGTCAACCATTAATATTTAAAATTATAATTTTCGCACCGTATAAAATTAATTAATTTACTTTTTTCCGTAAAATTTTTCATTTTGTTGCTTGAAAATCAAATTATGGATACTGGTCTTTGTCTTCTTATCGTTTTTCGATGTTTGGAATACGAAATATACAATACGGCATAACATTGAGCGTTCACAAACAAAAATTGTATTCAATACAACATACACGATACAAAGTCGTGTTAATTGGCCAATTATTGTTGGTGTGTAGTTTTGTTATATAATTTCCTATTCTGTATTTCATAATTCTAAAGCCAATTTATTTTTTTTTTTCTTTTTTAAGGGAACAAAAATATATATTTTATTATATTTTATTTATATATTAAATACGCTTACCTTTAACTTTATTGAAAATTATGCGAAATATTATATTTTACATACTATCAGAGATTTCTTTCCTCTTACGTTCTGTTGACAACTTCGGTGATATCCCACAACCAGCATCCCTACATATTGTATTTGCTAAGAGTACATGTACAAATAAATTATTTTAAAAAATATCTGAATGGTTAAAGTCATCTTATATTATGAACCGTACTTTGTATTTTTAAAAGCACAAGAATATGACAAATAAAAATACTGTTATAGTTTGATCTACCTCTTACTCAAGATAGTAGATAGTAGACCAAATACAAACAATATGGATAGGATAAGCGCTAGTCGCTTCAAATTTGGCTTATTCTCTCGGTGCCCTCCACGTGTGATGACCTTGCCCTCAAACGTCTATTGCAGAATATTCAATGCGACAAGAACGCCGTTGTGTCAACATCAAATGTCGTTGGCGTCCAAATCGTTCTATGTATATAATGTCATTCTCTTAGAAATATACGCTGGTGACGCAACCAGCTTAAAATGAGTGACTTTTTGGGAAGCAAGGGTCGCTCTTACGTGGATTGGTATCGTCAAAAAATTGGACAATTTTATTTGATCATATACCATCCAGAAGTAAGGGTCGTTGGATCGCACGTGAATTGCTGTCGTAACAAAATTCAACAATTTTGTTTGATCATGTACCCCTCCAGAAATGAAACCCAATGCTAAAGATTAGGCCATGCGATAAGGTTAATCGATGCGATAAAGTTTCACCAATTCTTTTAGAGGTTTCCAGCTTTCCCTCAGTAAAATTCTTTCCAAATAGTAAATGACTAATTATTAAAGTCTGAATATGCGTGTCACATATGTATGTAGTAAAAATGTATATAGTTACCTGGGATTGCCTCTAAAAAACATGGGACTTACAGTCAACCTCACAAGTTGTACACACCCCTCACTCTAAACACCTCGAATATTCCCTTTAAATCAGAACTGCTATTGGCTTCATGTAAATTATCTACAATAATTCATTGATATTCATTTATTTTATGCCTTTAAATTCAAATCTGATTGAGTGTTACTTTATCTTTTATTTACATTACTTTTTAGGACGCTGAATTCGACAGACCTTTAAACCCCGTATGTGGAACTGACGGCCGAACTTACAATACCGAATGTCAGCTAAGGAAACGGGCATGTAGAACAGACAATCCAAATCTACAAATTGCATATCGTGGCCATTGTAGAAGTGAGTATAAAAATTTCGATTTACATATATTAACAAAGCATAATAAAAAATATATAATGAAATGCATACATACATACGTACGTATATGATAATAAACTTAATATTTAAATATGTATGTATCTAGCCTTATCGGAGGCTTCTTCGAACTTTAATGCTTTCAAATTAATTACAAGAAATAAATATTTATAAACATGTGTATGTATGTATAAAAAAGAAACAACAACAATACGCTTGTGAATTTTAATTTTAATTAATTTTCTTACCATTTGTTATTGTTTATGAATATTAGAAAAGTGTTAAACTTATCCTGACAATTAGTTTTTATATGAAAATGTTTTAGTTAAAGGTACCTTTAGCTAAAATGAACTATAAAGTTACCTTTAACTTATTTTCGTTATTACAACTTACGGATAAAATAAAGTTAACTGTTTTCAAAAATATGGCAATGCCGGAGTATTGTCGATAAAACTGCTCAATTAAACAAGTTTTTTAAACAAGTTTTTTAAAACAAAGGGAAATTATTACAATTTGCCGTTACCTAAAGGGAGGATTTTAACGGGCGGATAAATTGTTTTTCATTATTATAAGTGGACAATAAGGTAGAAGTGAGCATTAAGCTAGAGGAAGGATCATTCTACCTTTAACTTTTAAAGGTAAGTTTATGTTAGAATACGGCAACTTCAAATATAAACAAAATGAGGAAACACAACAACAAAAAAAGAGGCCCTTCGTTGCCACTGCGTTGAAATAAAAACTTGTTTAATTGAGCAGTTTTATCGACATTACTCCGGCACTGCCATATTTTTGCAAAATTTTATTCGTAAGTTGTAATAACGAAAATAAATTAAAGGCAATTTTCCAGTTCCCTTTAGCTAAAGGTACGTTTAAATAAGCCTAAGTAACAATGTTTCTAAGTTGGTCAATAATATTTTTCAATTACTGTAAATGGTTCAGCAGCAGGCAGCCATTCTAAATAAAAATAATTACGTAGTAGACAGACAGGATTAGAAAATTGTTTGTGAAATATAATAATATCATGATGTAAACACTACCAAAACAAATTCCAGTTCAATGGTAAAATCTCATATCAATGAGAAAATTTTGATTCATTCGCTTTAAAATCAATGCTTCCATAATCATTAGCACAATGCCACATCATGTACTCCTAATGATATGTACATACACACACACATAGAGAAATTTGCAACTATTCATTTGTATAATTGCAGATACATTTATCAGTGCTTTACACATTTATTACCAATTCTTAGATGAATCTTAACGATGAAAATTATTTAATAATACAGGAAATGGAAAATTCAGTGGTTAAGAAAAGTAAAATAAAACAAAACGAGAACGACAACAACAACAACAACAACGAGAACGAGTACGAAAATTTCATCTTCGTCGCAATGTAGAAGAATATCGCATGGAAAATTACAATCGACAGTGACGTCTTATAAATGTTATTGGAAACTTGTTGTTGTTGCATTAATGATCAACTTAATGGCCGTCAGACGCTATGCTACGTTTTTCTATGCTTGATTGCATTGGTATCTCTATTACAAATACGTTATGGCCAAATGAATACTAACGAGCTAGTAAAGTTTTTAGAAGATAAACATGCTTTTGCAGCAAGTCAGGAGTCAGTAGACGTGTGCCATAAATGTGGCTCCAACTAATCTCAAAACAAAAATATGATGGAGCGCATACTGCAGACATAGGCGAACAAATATATGTGCAAATATGAATAGCAGTCCAATCGTTGCCAGAAATTTCGTTTGGAGCTGTTTAAAGAAATATCTATTAAACTAAAGTGGTCCCAGGCCAGCAATCTCCAGTAAAACGAAAGAAGAATTATTTATTCGGCGACTTCCTCTCAGTAGAAATCTGTCGTTCGGAGTTGACATTAAGCTGTAGATCCCGCCAAGCATGTATAAAATTAACTCACACAACATATGTGGTGTGAGAAGCTAAGTCGTAACCCTGACTGAAGGATTGTAATGACTAATTACACTATGCGACAAAATAAAAAAAAATTAAATACGCTCAGCTAATGGCATAGTGTAGATTGTGAGTTTTGTTGAGTAGAACTCAAAAATATTTTTTTTATATACCTTGAACCCTCCAAGCTTGTTTTATTTGACAAAAACTGTTTTTTCTTGGAGTTTACGCACAAATTTATTGATTTCACAAACATTTCTAAACCGATGTCCAAAGTGTAAGCCTTTGTTAGAAAGGAAAGGTAGGGGTCTTTAAAACGATATACATATATATTTGTCCGTTCATAGTAGCAAATTTTAATTAAAAAATATGAAATATTAGCCAAATACTGGTAGGCGTGCAAAAACGAAATTGACACATTTTGCGATAAACAATCAAGATCCATCAAAAATTTGGAACATTTTTGAAGTGAAAGTTCATTTGATAAGATGGCATACATAAAAAGTATAACACGACTGTTATACAATTTAAATAATAACTACAGTAATTTTTATCTGATTTGATCAAACGAAGTGTCAAACTCTTCACAAGGCAATGTACTTTCGAAATGTGGCCACTTATTTTATATTTTTTAATTAAATATTGCAATTAGGAATAGCTAAACTTGAAAAAATGAGAAAAAAATTATATTTTCCAAGTTTACCCGATCAAAACTCAAAACAAATAAGTTTGAACTATATATTTATGTATACCATTTTAAAGGCTCATCTGTCCCCTTTTCAAAAAAACTCACAACACACACTATGTCATTAGTTGGGTGTATTTTGACTATCGCACCGTGTTATGTATGTATGTAAATTATGTTCGACTTCAAGGTATGGGAGCATCATAGAAATATGTATTTGAAAATTACTAGTCTTGAGATTATTTCTTGGAAGCTTGAACTTGAAAATTAAAATATTTAAAATATGCATTCTTCTCTTTAAATGTACGGATACTTATAGTCTGGCAGCACCGGCTTTCTAAATTCCATTTACCTTGTCGCGACGTCTAACAACAAACAAATCCTTGTTGCTATGTCAGTAAAATAGACAAAATAAAAAATTATATGACTGACTGTTGCTGTTGCTGCCTTTTTCATGTCATTATTAGAAATATTATTGCAATTTAGTTGGTGTCAGAGATGGCGCCAAGACATTTAATGTCCCACTGCAATATTTTATGATAAATTGTATTGTTTATTGGTTACAATTATTTCGCTTACGATTAGTGCCAACAACAACAACAACAAATACAAATAATAGATTCATAACCAAAAAAAAAAGCTCTTTAATCTTGGGGTGGATACGTGGAAAATAAAATAAATTCTTTTATTTTTTTTTTTTAATTAAAATAATAATAATTTCATACAATTATGATGTTAAATTAGCATTTTCAAGTTTTTCTCTGCAAGAAATGGAAAAAATTGAAATTATTTTCTTTTATTATTAGAATTTAGTTTTTTTTTAATTATATTTTTTATAAATCAAATGATATTTGAAATGTTTTTTTTTTTGTTCTTCTTCTTGTTTATTTTGTTTGTTATAATACAGCAACATGTAACGGCGTTAAATGTTTAAATGGATTAACCTGTATTGAAGATCAGTATTCGATGCCACACTGTATAGCATGTAAAATAGAATGCCCACAAGATGATTATGATAATGATGTTGTTGATGCAACGAAAGCCGTTTGTGGCGCCGATGGTAAGACATACAAGAGTGTGTGTGATATAAATCGTATGATTTGTAAAATTGGTAGATCCATTGGCGTTGCATATCCGGGACCATGTCGTGGTAAGTAAATCAAATGCAAACCATTATTATTTCTCTTTGTATCTCTATGTTGATATATATACATATATATATATGAGTATGTGCGTATTATTAGGGTGGTCCAGAAATAAAACAGCAAATGCACTGGTAGGAAAGATGAGCAATTTAAAAGTTATCTGACTCCAATTGCAATTGAAAAAAACTATAGATTGGAGTCGCTGTAGTCTAGTAGATAGATAAGATAAGATAGATAAGCCAATATATTAGGTGAGAGGCAACGGTTCAAACCCCAGGTCAGACATCTCCAACAAAACGAAATGTGAACAAATGTTTCTTCGGCGACTTCCTCTCACCAGATGTCTGGCAAAAACTCTGCGTAAATAAATTGACATGAAAAGTTTTACAAAAAATCATGTCATCCGGAATCGACTTTATACTGTAGGTCTCTCCACTTATGTATAAAATTATCGCACACTACATAACTGGTGTCAGAAAATAGATCAGAATATTGACTAAAGGGTTGTAATGGCCAATTGAGTATGTATGTATCAGAGATTAGCAATGAGTATTCAAAAAGATGAATAGATTCGAATCATACTCACAATTTCTGATACTTATACGCATTCATACATATTTTAATATCATACTCATATTCAAGGTTTGATGTAATCATCGTACTCATTCTTAACAATACACATGATGTTGTTGATTTTGACTCTCCTTTACTCAACATTTACAAGAATCACAAAATAAGTATGATTCGCATACGAACACTACAGTACTCACTAAAAGGTTCTGTGTTTGCTTTGCTTGCTGTCTTCGAGTCACTCGAATCATTTATGAGTATTATAAGTATTTTTCTAAATTTATGAATCTGAATGAGTAGACGGTTGAATCAAACATATTTCGAATGTTATGAGTTTGATGTCCATGTTGTAATCATACTCATTGCAACCTGTACTTATAAATCAAGGTTGTAGTGAGTACGAATGAATCCGAGTAGTTGAATTTCAATACTGTTGACTCACTCATACTCAAAATTTCATGTGCACTTATGAGTAGCTAAAAAACGTTTTATTGCTTATCTCTGGTATGTATAGATTGGATTAAAGGAATTGGTTACGTACCAGAATGTAAAAATTAAATGACTTTAAAAGACATTTTCATAGGTCATATTAAAATGTTGTACATGAACAAATTAAGAATTCATCGGACACGCATGTACTTTGCCTTCTTCAGTAAAAATAAAGCGTAAACTCATGTTTTTCTATAAGCTTTGTTTCATTCCGTATATCTCTAATAAAGAAATGTGTAAAGTTGGACAACATTTTACTATTGGAGCCCTAAGCATCTACTTTTATGTAACTCTACAACTTGCTTCTCAAATCTTTAACTATCATTATATAAGAAGCCGTTTTCACTTTTGAATGCTGTTTTCCACTCACTTCCATCTAAAAAAAATCTAATAAAACATACAATCTACTTTTGATATGTTCCCTCTGCTTACCAGTATACTGAATGACTTTAAACTAAAATCAATGCAACTTTCTCTGAAATGCCAAATATATCATATATCGTAACGAAAATTAAATGTGTCTCTTGCAGCTAGAATAATAAACTCGATTTCAGAAGCAACGTTCATTTAGAGAAAATCGAACCTATAAGAAGAATACATTTATAAATCACTATTGCTTTGTGGGGATCAGGAACTCATTCCTAGGAGCATGACACGGTTTTTTTTTTAACTGCATTTGCATGCAAGATGTAAACACATTATAAATCGCTGTCTTAAGTTCTGAAAATGTGTAACTTCTTTTTAATTTTATGTCATATTTTAATTATTTCCCTTACAATATACAAGTAGAGTTGTTGCTTTTCTTTTAATTTTCTTTTTCTAAAACTTTAAAACATCGCGATAACATGACAAATTTAATTCCCTACATCCACTTGATATCCCAATGACAGAATTGTGCTGATGATCGGGAAGGTCAAATTGACATTGTTGATGTGATTTTATAATGTTTTCAATAAAATTAAAAAAATAAATAAAACCGATCGGACGATAAAGTTTACTATCAAGGGCACAAAATCAAACGGAAGAATGACTAGAAAATGAACTGCAAATTTTCGAAAATACTTTCTTTTGGTAATTATCTAGGAATTTAGGAATTTAGGAATTGTGTTGTGGCGGATAGCAAACCTGCTACTTTTACTTACTCACTCTCTACCAAATTGATCCGCCCTAATAGTACATATGTATATAATATATGTATGTCAATTTTAATTTTTTCAGTTTATATGCTCACAAAAACAAAAAAAGAAAACATTCAATGCTAACTGCCATTGCCATAAAATCAGAATTACAAAGTTGCAGAATCTACATTAAAATTGCTTGTTTTGCAAGACATTATTGTCGGTGTCAATGTCAGTGTGGTTACCACAGAGGTGAACACATCAGTTAAAAATTCATACATAACCCAGCAAACGAATCAATTGCCATTAAATTTCTTCGCAAGTTATTAAGATTATGTGGCCAATAGTGAGGAAAAATATTAAATTCAATCGTTTAAAATCTTGAAATACAAACCGTTCTTTAAATAGTCATTTAAAGTATATTTAGTGTAAGCCAAAATAGTGAAGAATAGCACATACTAGAATAAATTTTACATTATTTTGTTTACTATGTACAGCTATGCACTTTTATTGAGTCAATATCCCAATAATTCAAACATTACTGCCGGAATTTTTATGCAAATTTGCAATAAAAATAAATCAGTGTGTAATAAGAACAGGAGATATAATATTTTACTTATTGCCAGAAGGCCAGTACGACATATCTTTTCAAACTCCCAAGAATACTGCAGAACTTCATTTCTTCAAAAAGGCTTTTCAAATCTATTTGTTATCCGAAGACACTTACAACTTGATGTTTAGTTAATATACCATTATTGTTAATAACAGGCATAATACGACTAAAATTTGAATTAAACAATATTAATAATTAAATTTTGATAATTTTTTACAAAATCAAATCCTATCTTATAGGTTCACAGAGAAGTAGATAAACATCACTTTCTTAAGTACTCAAGGTTATGCTTTGGATTATTATCATACCGGGAAATTCTTAAAGCAGGTATTTTATCTGTTACAAACGTTGGCATGACAGTTTCCAAAATATTGTTGAAGAGGTAGCGGTTCGTAGTTCCCGATTCCAATGAGTAAAAAACACCCCTACACCATTTCATTCTCACTACCACTACTAACCGCTTATTCAGAGGTTTTCGAACGCATTTTTTAATCAGACCAAAAGGTCTAAAAAGACACATCGGAAAACAATATTTTTTCATTCATTTTTAAACACTCCAGTGTCTAAGCGGATATGTTCTCTCTTTACAATTCCTATGTGAGATAAATATGATTTGCGTTCCACTTTTGTTGCTGGGATGTTTAAATCTAATTTGTTAAAAATACTTTGCAATGAAATAAATGAATCATTTTTGGTTTTTTGAATTATATTTTGTTTAATCACTAGTTTCGTAGATGAGCTGTTGATTTCAAAAAAATAGAATCTTTTCGAATATATTATATATTTAGAATATAATTTTTGCAACTAAAATTTGAGACATTTTTGTTTTCTTTTATTTTCTTGGATTTGAAACATTTTTTGGCAATAATTCTTTTTTTAATAAATTAATAGGACCTTAAAGATTTGAAATAGCTATCTCATAGCTAGTCTCAGACTTGTTTTTTTTACCAGATTTCTATAGAAATGTCAAAATATTAGTGCAGATGCTCTAGTTTCTGTCACTAATGTACCGTACATACATACATATATTTGTATTCATAAATCATATACATAATTGTTGTTGTTAACTTATTTTAAAAAAAAATAATACTGGTCCATTTTCACGGACCGGAGTTAATATTACGGGTACTTATCTTTTATTCAGACTTGACAATGAAGAATTCCGGAATCAGCATATTTACCAGTATAGTATAATAGAATACATCAGTGTGTAATAGAATACAAAATTCACTTGCAATTGATGACGAGGTTATACATATGTATATATGTATGCTGCTGCGATATGATGTTCTTGTGCAATGTAATTGATGCTGTCAGTTATAATCATTGATTAACATTTTTCAGTTGGTTTGCCAAGCAACATAAAAAGATCATGTGGTATTTTATTCGTGTATTGCTAAGGAATCCTTATAATTATACAACTGACTAGCTGTAATGATATTCATTCCGTTCAACTGTTTTAACCGCTTTAAAGAAATCCAATCCAGACTGTAGCATTTGTGTTTTACAATTTTATTATAAATTTCATTATTCATAATCATTATATTCTTGTTATAATTAATTTACATTGCATTTACGAAAAGCAATGAGCTTTGGTTAAACATTCTTGTAGAACAAATTGTTTTAATTTAAAGACTGAACAAAACAAATGAACAATATTTGAATAAGAATTTGTAAGAAGTCTGGTTAAAGTACCACTCTTAATACGTAATCTATTTCCTTAATGTAAAGTTCTATGATAAATATATTATTATAGCAGGGTGTCATTTACTTTTTTATTTTTGGTGTTATTATTTTATTATTTTTCTTTTTTTTTTTTAATATATCTGATCAGATCTGAATCAGATCAAACAAACATGGATTTACCTTCTGCAGATGTTCTGCTGGTTATTCTTATCAAGTAACAATTAAGAAAAATTTTGCCTAGATTTTGTCAGATTTAAGATAAATTCTAATAATAAATAATATTGATGCTTAATTCAACAGTGTTGCAGCCGATATTAATTACAACTCAGTCATAGTTCGTTCTAATTTAATGGGACCAAATATGATTACGACTTTCAAATTACTCGAGAGTTTTTCTGTGCTAGTGCGAGAGCCTCGGTTTCGGCGAAAGTTGTTTTCTGTGTTACACGCACTGAAACCTTAACATCACTATCTTGAATGCCGTTGTTATATGCCTTGGTCTGAAACAATATTATTGACATCTTTATCAACCGGGCACTACGCAACTGCCTTATACAGCTGAAAAATGCTATCCTATCCTTTGAGCTTTCATCCACTTCTGCTATTTTGCCTTCAATTACATATTCGTAAATAATTCATTTAACTTCATTAGCATTATTCCAACCAGTTTAAATCTGTCTTTACCAGTTTTTAAACTCTCAAACAGTGCTCCTGTTCTTAATGTTATTTCCAAAAAAAAAAGAAACTTTTTTAACTGATTGTTTTGCATCCAATACAATATCTGCAGATATCAAACAATGTCGGTATCAAAATTATATTTATATACATATTTGCAATCCAAAAGTAAATGATAACTTAAAATAATCGTTGCTCAAGATTGTTCCAATACAATTGCGAAGCATAATTTTTGGCCGCCTGATGCTTTTGAATATGAATATTATATTGAGCATGGACATCGTTCATTTACCACAATTTACTGCTTAGAGATATAGGATTTTCTGCTTATATAGTTGTCGATAGGATAAAAAGTCTCAATATGACATAGACGAATTCTGCTGTTATCTCATGTGAACAGGGAGTAATTGCTGGTAATAACTTTGATAATATTGTGTAAATTTTTTTTTTGTGATTTTACACAATGCTACTAGCTTAACTATTCCAAAAACTAAAGTCCACAACAATAACAGGCGACCATTAAATAATTATAAATTTGTTGTTATCAAAACCATTATAAAGAGAACTTTACAAAAATTAAATAATTTCATGACTTAGTCGCCAAGTGGTTTATACAAGAAATACGCAGCTATTATTAGCATTTCGAAAACTAATAATAAAGTTCCAATTCTCCGTATTGTATGGTGGAACATGTATTTAAAAGTTTTAAGGAAACCCAAACGTTTAAACGTTATTGAAATGGTAGAAAACTTTTCACAGGTGATAAATATACAAACACATCTGAATATATCTAATCTGATTCAAATATGTTCTCTTCCTCAACTGACACAGTAAATTGTTGTGCTAAACACTAATCAATCCTATCAGAAGATTGTAATATTTCTGTAAATTCTCATAAATAAACGTCAGAAGTCTCCAACGGAAATAGTTTAGAGTTTTGAAAAAGACTAAATCCCAGAGTGAACATAATAAAGTTTCTTATCTTTATCTATGACGACATAAATTGAAAAATCCATACCTCTACAATAGTTAATATAGGGTGTTTTTTATAGAGGTATAGAACTTTAAGTTGGCATTAATTTTCAAGATGGCGACCGATTTAACAGCTGTCAAGTGATTTATTCTCAGTTTGGTTTGGCAATTCATCATGAATAGACTCACGCCTGAAAACGCTTGCAAATAGTGAAATTTTATTTCGAAAATAATGGTTCTGTGCGGAAAACGTATCGCAAACTACGTCCATTTTATGGTCGACAAAATCGTCCATCAGAGCAGTTAATTCGATTAACCATGGAACGTTTTCGCACCACGTTTACTCTTATTGATAACTCGTATCCCCAGAGACGCTGTACGGTGCGTACAGAAGAAGCTATTGCTGCTGTAGAGCGTAGCATTGAGGAAGACCCGAATCAGTCCATCAGCGGTATAGAGCCATGATTACTAACTTTTTCATTCCTGAATTGAATAACCATGATGTCCAGGAGATGTGGTTTCAACAAGACGGCGCAACATGTCACACAGCTCGTGCCACAATAGATTTATTGAAAGACACGTTTGGTGACCGCCTAATTTCACGTTTTGGACCTGTGAATTGGCCTCCAAGATCTTGTGATTTAACACCGCTATACTACTTTCTGTGGGGCTATGTAAAGTCATTGGTCTATGCGGTAAAGCCACAAACGCTTGACCATTTGGAAGACAACATTCGCCGTGTTATTGCCGATATACGGCCACAAATGTTGGAAAAAGTCATCGAAAATTGGACGTCCAGATTGGACTACATCCGCGCCAGCCGTGGCGGTCATATGCCAGAAATCATATTTAAAATGTAATGCCGCAAGATTATCTTTCGGATAAATAAAATTCATGTCGAATAATCCATCGTTGTTTTATTGCAACTTAAAGTTCTATACCTCTGTAAAAAACAATCTATACATACACCTGCTGAAAATAATGGATACACCTTACTCTAAAATATTAAAGAAACGTTAACTGTAAGAATACGCTCAAAAACGCAGCCAAAACTATTTTTTATTATAGAAATGGAACTATAATAAAAAAAATAGTTTTGGCTGCGTTTTCGACGGTATTTTTACAGTTAAATTTGCTTTAATATTTTAGAATAAGGTGTATCTATTATTTTGATATTTTGTATATAATTCTATTTAAAATAGATTATGCTGATGTCCAAAGTCATATATCAATTAATCAAAGCATCATTTCATACGTCGAATCGTCGGAACATCGAACCTTTCTCCACAATCCCAATTATCAATATTTTAGTTGAAAGTGGTTTAGCTTCCGCATTTTTTCCTACAAGCTCATATCAATGCTTTTTACTTCAGAAAAATCAGAAGTATTAAAGGCCTCAAATACATATATAAGGACAAAAAGAACTAATTCCCATATTGCCACATGTTCAAAATTATCATTAAACTTGATATACTCTATACACTCTAAACAACAGTAAAAACAACCTTGGCCCTTCAGTCAGGATTACGGCCTAGCTTCTCACACCACTCATGTTGTGTACGTTAATTTTATGCGTGAGCATCGGGACCTACAGTTTAACGTCGACTCCGAACGACAGATTTTAGGAAACTTTTTCATTACAAATTTATTTACCCCCAGAGTTTTTACCAGAAATCTGCTGAGAGGAAGTTGCCGAAGATATATATTTTTTTTCTACTTCGTTTTGATGTCTGGCCTGGCGTACTAGACTACGACGACGTTCCAAAACCAATACACCAGTTAAAAACCAAAAACATTTAATTGCCTAATTGGCCAAAAAAAAAATGGAATCTCTGATACACTAATGGTTCAAAGTCATCAGTCTCAACCACGTTTGCAACAATAGGAACTATCAACATTCCTCAACCTCTTGGGGCAAAACCAAACTTTACTAAAACTTGCTCGTGGAATGTAATTGCAGCTTTTATTCGCTTGAGGTTAGATCACTACGAATGCCGTTTGCATTGTAAAAAAGTTTAAATTTATAAATTTCTATCTGTGATGATAATTAATTCTTAAATTCACTTTAGTAAATTGTCTTCAAAATCAAATATGATTTTTTTTACCCAATTCGAATTTTATACCTTATGTTGCCATCGTTGCACTCCTTTAAATTAGTTACAATGATTGTATTTTGTAATTACTATATACCAATTTGTTTAATTTTTTTGTTTTAATCTATTAAAATTAAATTAATTTACAAATTAATATGCATGCCTTCGAAAACAATACTTATACATATATTCCTAATTAGAAAGATTAATTGAAAAAATATCGTATAAAAGAGAAATTTAGTACTTTCTGGTATAAAATATATGTTACATCACTAACTAGTAAATATTACAATACAAGCACTTTAGCTTATTTTCCTTTTTCTCATTGATCGGCATCTGCCTAAGCAATTTCTTATTGAAGAAAAATTTAGTCAATTCAAATTGAGTTTCGAAGAAATTTATTGTCTAATTTGCAGATACTCACGCACTGAATATGCATTAGCTGGCTGTCAAAACAGGGTTTCCTAAATATTCAAATAAATATGTGAGAAGGTTCCTATTCCTGAGGAATCCCGGAATGCCAACATTCGTCTAGAAAAACAGACACTCCATCGCTCATCTTCACACAAGATATGTACTTCCAAATACAAACAGTGAGCACAACATTATCTGTTTGGAACCCCCATACACTCTTTCTGGATTACAATATGTTTGAGTATAAAAACATAAGCAATCTTATCTTTTAAAAAATATAAGTTTCTATTGAAAAATTATGAAAAATTCAATAAGGTATTTACAATTGTTGATTTAATTTTTTTTTTGTCATTTAGCGAATATGGTCTTTTATAAAGTAAATACAATTAAACTTTTATGATTATTTTTAGAACATCAACATATAACATAAGATTTTGGTTGTTTCGTCAGAGTAGTTTCCTAAAATTTAGAACAATGCTGTTATTGGCATATGATCACGTCAATATTTCCAACTCTTAGGTCCATTATTATAACTTGCCGTTAAAGTTGGTTGTAGTTAAAGACAATTTTAGTTAAAAAGAACTTTAAAGTCACCTTTAACTTCTTTTCGTAATTACAACTTACAGATAAACATTTATTTCTGGCCGTTAATATCCTCCCATTAGTTAACGGCAAGTTGTAATAATGGCCCTTAAGATAATTTAATTTGTTAGAAGTGCAAATCCATACATGTAAACTCTGCTATTAGGATATGTGAAAGCATCTTATTACTTACAAAACAATAATCATTTATTATACGATTTGGATTTCAATTCAGACTTACATTCATTGCAAATAATGCATTGAAATGGTTGCCCGGAATGAATTCACACATGCCTATTTTAAACAACATATTAAGTTTTTGCGCCTAGTTTCATATGTAGTATATGTGTGTACTTCCGCGAACTTCTTTTTAAACCTTACAGACGAGACAGTTAAAAGAAATTTGAATTTTACATTTAATTTTATCGTTTAAACATCAATTTCATATTATTGATAAATAAAAGCGAACAATTTCAAAATGGCAATAGTAATGGCAGCCAGAGTTCGACAATAACATCGATGATAGTGAAAAACACAAATTGCGGAATATATTTTCACGTCACAGTAATGTCTCACCTAAAAACGATAGAATCTGCAACAATGTTGAAACACCAACATAATCGCACTGTACATATGTAATAAAATATACCAACAAACAATGTAATGAAGTTTTCTTTTCTTTTGCTTCGTTAATAAATCCTTTGACACACTCATGTATGGTTTTATTGTAATTGTCTCTGTTTAAAGTGTGTTCACGACAAAATTTTCGGGCATTATAAAAGACTAACGCTTAGCTTTACTTGACTAATATTCAGCGAATATACTATGTTTGCTTATGATTTCGGTTCAAGACGTCTTTCTCTTGCACACTTTGCCCAATTTAACACATTTGCCTGAATAAATTAGATCTGTCCTTTTTAAAGAATTACGTTTATTCGTTTTCAAAAAAAAAAATATTGGGACACGAGATTTCTCGTATTTCCACTTTGCTGATATATTTTTTGGTATTTAGTGCCGCAAGCAAATAATTTGAATAGTTTGTTAAACATTCAACCATTTTTGAATCAATTTGTGTCAAACTTTTAAAAACGCATGCAGCATAACGTGGAGGAATGATTCCTTGGGAGGCAAACTAACATTTAGGATCTATAATCCGGCTAACGGTTCAATAATATATCAATTGCTGATTCGGACTGCATGCGAAAATACGTTCGGTTATTTAAATAACTTAGAAATTTACACCGCAAACGGTAAGAAATTATGGGAAAATAAACCGAAAACAATTTTGAACAAAAATAAAAAAAATTTCGATGGTAATGTGTTAATTTCTTGTAAAAAAGGAGTTTATTAAAGCAAAATATCTTGCAAGTATGTAAAGAAATATTCCATATTCAAAATTATCATTTCAAATTCGTTTCAAAACGTTAAGTAGATAGTTTTTAAACAGTTTTTTTATTTAATAATATTATGGACTTGAAGAAAATTCTTTAATTGGATTCTCGAAAGGATTTGTCTCAGAATCCTTATATTTGTAGTACCTAAGTAAAACAAATATTTTGAATTTAATTTCCTTACTTCTTAATTTTAAGTCGCCATAGTCTAGTAGGTAGCGTGTTGGCTTCTTAGACTTAAGACCACGGTTCATGCCCCAGACATCAAATCGGAAATATGACAAAAAATTCTTTTTCTCAGCAGATTTCTGGCAAATACTCTGAGAGCACTTCAAACTGTAGATCCCGCCACTCAAGTATAAAATTAATACACACAACATAAGTGGTGTGAGAAGCGAGGTCGTAATCCTGACCAATTAATGACCATTTTTAATTTTATTTCTTAACTAGCTGTACCCTGCGCGCTTTGCTGCTCTACAAACTAAAATAAATTTGAAGGAAAGACATTAGACAAATATCCAATTAAGTTTGAATCATTTTATTGATTTTGTTTCCCGTTGTCCAGATGATTCAGACGAACGGGCCTGAGTAGTACGCATTCGATCAAGTGATTCATTGTTCAAGTGATTCATGCGAACGGATCTGTGCGGAATGTACTCGAAGATTTTTCAGTCTCAATGCTGATTCTGAGGCTAGTAATGCTCTTTTCTTTTCTTTTCAACACAGGATCAAATGCACAGTTTACGATTTAATTAATTTCGAAGAATTTTCAGTGGCGCCACCTGTCGGAAATTGGTTATACCAACTTAGAAACCTTCGTCGGCTCATGCGCAACAACTTTGCTAAAGATTAAATGCATAGTTTACGATTCCATAAAGTACATTCATTTTTATATATATAGATAATTTAAACTTGAAAAAAAAATAAATAAAACAAAAGTCTACGAATTTAATTTTGGTTATATTTTTAATTATTTGGTGAATTTTTTCACAAATGTTGGTTACAAAATTTTTTTCTTTCCCTTCTATCTTTCCCCCCGCGTCGTTCTTTACACTTTATTTTCTTTGGTTTTATACATCAAGAATCACAGATAGCATACTTGTAGGGGTAACTACTATGCGTATGAGTAATATATTTCAAATGCAATTAAATATTAAGTATGTAGTATGTAGCATACGTGGGCATGGCCCCTCGCTCATTTGGAATATCAACATAAAAAGTAGCCTATAACTTATTCCAGACATACAGGAAGATACTGTGAAAATTTCAAGAAAATCGGTTCAGCCGTTTAATCGTCTATAAACTTCAAACATACAAACATACAATCAAACACACATTCATTTTTATATATAAGATTTAAAGATTTATTCTAATCTAATTTGTCAATTAATTTATTTCAATGAAAAAAGTGGACTTAACAGCAATCATAATGGAAAAAAATTGTGACCAATACAATAAAATTTAATTGTATTGCCATTATTTCAATATTTCGAGTAGGATCTACTATGATAACAATCATTTGATTGTATAATCGAATATAAGGACGGACTTAAAAAGTGGAAGAGAGGCTAAAAGCATATTCGTGATGTTTCTTTAATGGTTGACCCTCTTAATGAAAATAACAGCGACATTTTAAAACAACAATAAAGACAGGAGTACAAAAACAAGAAATGGATTAACAGCAAACCGAATTGTAGACACATTCATTTGTTGTTGTCGTTCATGTCTGGAACATCAATTCTTTATAGCTACCGTGTTGCGCATGCGTATTTGCTCCCCACACATTTTTTAACTCGCATACAAAAATAAAAACAACCAAAAAAAAAAAAAAAATATACAAAAATACATACAACACATCCAACGAAAACGATTAAACATTGAACCACCACGTTAATGGCCTACTCGTGCACTTAAGACCGGGCAAGACTAAACCAGGCAGACGAAAACAGCCAGACGACCAACCAATCATCCAGCCAGACAAAACAGTAAAGTTTTCAAGACTGAACACCACTAAACTCGACAGGTAATTTTTTAAATGTGACGGTCACTATCGAGTGCAACCAACGAACCAACTGAACTTACTAAAGCGCAACAAAACACCAACAACAACAAAACTGAAATTAAAATAATAACAGAACAGACGAAACGAAACGAAGCAAACACAAAACAAAAATACGCATTTAAAACATGTGTATACATTGCAGGCACAAATTCGAATGTGTTGGATACAATGTTGTAGCCGACAAGACGGCAGGCACACTCGCTGATAAAACCAACGAATGCCAACACAGAAAACAGAAAGCAACATACATGTCAAATGGGTAAATACTTATGTGAGCGAGTGTTCATTCCTCTCGTGACGAAGGCACGTTTGCCATAAGGTCTTCTTAAAAACTTAAACTTACTCATACAAACAAAAAAAGGTTGTTTATGCAAATATATGTATACATATATGTACACGGCTGCAACAACATTGTTAAC
The DNA here is from genome assembly GCA_930367235.1 of Sarcophaga rosellei. Taxonomy (NCBI): domain Eukaryota; kingdom Metazoa; phylum Arthropoda; class Insecta; order Diptera; family Sarcophagidae; genus Sarcophaga; species Sarcophaga rosellei. The sequence continues at coordinate 47,380,742 of OV884021.1, read as the reverse complement.
GGGTACGAAACATGAAAAGGAAAATTCACTCATAAAATACCCTAAAACAAGAACTCATAAATAACATATTGTAACATGAAGAAATAGAAACGAGATATTGTTCTCCCCGAAATTATAGTACAGAAGACGAATGTGGGCCTAACAAAGTATCTTTTTCGAAATAACTAATTTAATAATAATTCAAGTCACCATTCTCATTCTATCAAGAGATATCGCAAAAGCCTTAAACAAAATTTTGATTTCGATTTTACTTTTTCATTCATTTGTATCAAGAGTATCAAAGTTAAGCTCGGGCTTATACTTTCTGTTCTTCTGTCTAAGCTGTGATTTAGGGTATTAAAACAATAAATTTTATGAAAGAACAAAACGAAAATAAAAATATGTACAGTAAAAAAAGAAAAGCGAAAGAGACTCAATAAATAAATAAAATCAACTATGCAGCTGCATTACATCAATTGCTATGCATGGCATTTAAGAAGGCCTTTAAGCGTCCAGACGTCTGTGGTATTTCGCATTCAAAAACATACGAAAAAACAAAAATTGGAAATTATAAAAAATACGGATTACAACTATCAATATACATACACATACATACACATACATATAAAAGTGTGTGTGTTTTGTACAAAAAAACAAGAACCATCCAAATACAGGTAATCATACTCACTATGACCGTACACACATTTATACAATTCAACCAACGTAACGCACCATTACCGACTACTCGACTTGTCCATACGCCAATACAGTAGTATTCCAAATACTAAGAACAATAATTATTTGTATATCTCAACAACAAATTTGCAAACGAAATGGCATGTTCAAACATCGGGGAAACAAATACCAGTTTTCTGTAGTCGCCGTAGTCTAGTATGTAGTGTGTTGGCTTATTAGACGTAAGACCCGGGTTCAAACCCCAGGTCAGATATTAAAACAAATATGAAAAAATATTTCTTCGGCCACTTCTTCTCAGCAGATTTTTAGCAAAGTTCCTCAAAAAAAAATCTGTCGTTTGGAGTCGACGTTAAACTGTAGCTCCCGCTACTCATGTATAAAATTAACGCACACAAAACTAGTAGTGTGAGAAGCTAGGACGCTGTACAATGGGTCAATTCGACCTCCGGGTACTGTACTTGTCACAGTTGACAAGTACACGTCCTCTAACCTAACCTAATCTGGGGCTATTATTACAACTTGTCGTTAAACTTGGGTTTAGTTAAAGGTTAAAGGGAACGACAGATTTTTGAGAAGCTTTTCATGGCAATTTTTACTCTCAGAGTTTTTGCCAGAAATCTGCTGACAGAAAGAAATATTTTCGTTTTGAAGTCTGACCTGGGATTTGAACTCGGGCCTTTCGTCTAATAAGCGAAGGCGACTTCAAAAATAATAGTCCTAAGATTTTTATCATTTTTCAATCGTGATAGACGATTTCATAAATACTTTGTAGCTTTATCTAAATTATGATTTCTGCTTAGTTTTGCCGAATTCTCCATGGTTTTTTAGTCATTTAATTTTGCACAATATTCGTCTTATTGTGATGTGCAGATTAAAATCTAGCTTTATACATAAGATTATTGAACATTTTTAATTCATATGTAAATTTTAATTTTATATGGCTATTCATGCATTTAGAATTTTAATTGTTTTAATTTTTTTTTATTTTTTGGAAATTAGAAAATTTTAGAGGCAGTCAGAATATTCAGTTATTAAAACGCGATGTCATAATATATTTAGCCATGTACTGTTTAAATAAAAAATATCTGCCAAACAAAATTACGTGTGGGTACAGAGATTTAATTGATTTCTGTTACCAAGAATACAAAGTTTCGTTTATTTGCAAAATTATACTCATATTTGACAAAATTTTATTGAAATGTTTTCAAAGTATGACAAAAATTTTTGACAGTAGAAAACATTTTTCACTTCTTTACAATAAAGAAGAAAAAGAAAACAATTTCTTGTTTCAAATTCAATGCAAGTTGTTCTCAGAATCAATTGTTTTACTAATTAATTAAACAAAAATTTGTTTTGATTTTGAATTCTCAAGCGACAGTAATGTTTTGGGAAATTAGATAAAAAACCGAAAAATGTGCATCTTCACATTGATGACAGAGACAAAGAATTAAAGATATAGTGTGTTCACTTCGATAAAGAATGTTGCACTGAAGATATCAACTAAATTTTTGACACTTTTGAAAGCCTATTGATTAGTATAACATCGTTCAAATGTCCACCACGATTTCTCTAAGAGGACAAGATTCAAAATGTCCAACTTTCCACAATTCTGGCGCATAAATCAGGAACAGATTATCTTGGCTTCGAGAACCGCTGTCTTTTGCTTGTACCATTTGCTTACACCAACAATTTACAGAAACCTTCAAAGAAAAATTCTAACAGGGTCAAATCACACGATCTCGGTGGTTCATTCAGATCACCTCTATTTGAGATTACCATGTCCTCAAATTGAAGTCGCCGTAGTTTAATAGGTAGTGCGTTGGCTTATTAGACGTAAAGCCCGAGTTCGTATCCCAGGTCAGACATCAAAACGAAATATGAAAAATAAATAAAAATATTTCTTCGGCAACTTCCTCTCAGCAGATTTCTGGCAAAAACTCTGAGAGTAAAAAAACCTGCCATGAAAAATTTTCTCAAAAATCTGTCGTTCGGAGTCGACGTTAAACTGTAGGTCCCGCCACTCACGTATAAAATTAACGCACATAACATGAGCGGTGTGAGAAGCTATGCCGTAATCCTGACTGATGGGTTGTAATGACTAATTATGTATGTATGTATGTATGTCCTCAAATTGCTCGTGCACGATATTCAATGTGACATGAGCTGTATGGCTGTTGAAACCACATGTCGTTTTTGGTATCGAGATCATCTACATAATTGAGACCAAAAAAATTATGGCCTGGTCAACGATGGGAATATAGATCGAGGGCGCTGCCAGCCAAAAATCCACACCAAACAGTGACTTTGTCGCAACGTATTGGACAAGTGGATTGGTAGCATCTCAGATTCGACAATTTCGTTTGTTCACGAACCAAATCATTCAGAAATGCTCCTCTTGCTTAAGATTAGTTTGAGATGAAAATTAATGTCAATTCCCAACTGCTCCAGAGACCATTCAACGAAAACACGTTATTGTCAGATTGAATAAATTACAGCTAATTCCACAGGTGTAGCTGAAACCAGACAGCAGTTATCAACTACACAAATTCGGACATATTCCATATTCCGAAACATATTTCATGTAAATATGTACCACCTATAAATTTAGAACAGTTAGGGCCTTTATTGCAACTTGCCTTTAGCTAAAGTAAACTTTAAAGTCACCTTTAACTTATTTTCGTTGTAATGAAACAAAGTTAACTTTTTCAAAAATATGGCAGTCCCGGAGCAATGTCGACAACACTGCTCAATTAAACAAGTTTTTTTTTAAAGACAGTGACAAAGGGCTTCTGTTTTTTTCTTGTCTTTACTTATTCTGTTTATATTTGAAGTTGCCATATTGAAAATAATATATAATATGGGAAGTTCAAACATAAACTTAAATTTAAAAGTTAAAGATAGGATGATCCTCCCTTTAGCTTAACGCTCACTTCTACCTTATTGTCCACTTATAATAATGAAAAACAATTTATCTGCCCGTTAAAATCCTCCCCTTAGTTAACGGTTAATGGCCCTTAGAGTTTCAAATAAACTAATATATGCTATGATTATGAACTTTACAAACATCTATCTAAAGTTTCGATTTAAATATAGAATCGGGCTGTTTAGTAGTGTCCCCAAAGATTAAAAAATATCGTTGGATTCTTCAAAGTAACTGGTAACCTAATCGGAAAAAAATTTTAAATAATTTCGAAAATATGAAATATTCAAAGGTCAAAACTGAAACTATTGTACCTACTCATGTATAGCACATAGTTGGAATACCGAGAACTAAGTTTTATTGTTTACAGCATATTCAAATGTCATGTATGTGACAGTGCTTCGAAGTTTTCAGCCTTTTAAAGCGCGATTGGGAGATGGCTTAGACCCTCACTAATAACTAATGTATCTAACACTATTGATGCATTAGAACATCGTAACATGGCTTGTGTTTCACTATTGCCACTACTGCAAATATGTATATCTGCCCGAGGAAAAGAACTCTTCTTAGTACAGTTGTATGAAGCAGCAACAATAATTGGAAAAAATTACGATAGAAACAGTGTTAAAAGCAAAACGGATTTCTTTTTAATGTTTCTTTTTAATATTTCAATACTTTACTGTTTTACTACATGTTTTGTTTTTTTCTTTTTCGAGTAGGAATAATGATCGCCGGAAGCTTAAATGCATAAATACGTACTATTTGCTTTACTCAATACCGATTAAATGAGCGGGGCAGCAGCAGATCATTTTCAATCAACAAAATTATGACTCACACATAGGACATTCTGTAGTTTTGTACGCAAGGGCTTGACTGACTTATAATTTGTTGAGTTTAGTTGAAACATTCATGTCAGAGATGACGTGTTCGAAACAAGTAAAAGAAAACGATCAATAGATTACTTACGTGTGGATAATATTGGTAATATTTCCATGCAGCAAATGCTACCATGTCTAACTTGCATATAAAAAAATTCCAAATGATTAGCTTCACTAATTTAAGGAATTTTTCCGAATCCAAATTACTGGACTAGAAAACATCTGCTTGCATTAATACTGGTATTAGTTTACATAGATATCATCAGCATCCACTCTTGGCGTCAAATCATACGATTGAATTTAAAATAGAAACAAATCTGCATATCTAAACAATATATCTCTATAAGCATCTTGCTGATGATTTGATTAATTCCAGAAGCTTGAGTTTAATTGATCAATAGTTTAGTCACAATTGACAGATTAATCACATATAAATTTGATATGAAAACTGTAATTAAGTAGTCTCTCGTAGCATCAAGACCTTCAGAATGTTTTCTTTGGCATAAATGACTGTTTATTTACTTTATTTATTTTCTTAATTCCTGCATAAGAAGATACGAGTATATAGTCTTATACATATTTATAGTACAAGAAAGCAAGGTTAAGCAATTAAATTAATTAATATTTAAATTAAAATTAAATTAATTTTTATATTGATCAAAACAATTTATATAAAAGTGAGTTGCGCTTCTATTACTTTTGTGAGTATGTGGTAGACACTTCTAAAGGCGAGCCGCGTATATAAAAAATGCCCTTCGCATAGAAAGTACCGGTGCAGGGGAATTATGATCCTGCTACTCCTTAGTGATCTAGTTCACATCCATACATTAACTCTGTAAAATATATAATTTTACAATAAGTATTATAAAATTGGCCTGCTTATGCATTTACATGGTTTGTCTATGTAAGCCTGTTGTTGACTACTTTTTCTACGTTCTTGGCATTTATTAAAATATCAGCCCTGAGATTACGATTAAGTGTTCTTTTACTAATTATTATGTAGTTAAACTTTAAACTTTTCATGTAACCCAATTCATCATTACATAAATACATGTACATAATTGGTCATTACAACCCTTAAGTCAAGATTACGACCTAGCTTCTCACACCACTTATGTTGTGTGTGTTAATTTTATACATGAGTGGCGGGACCTACAGTTTAAAGTCGATTCTGAACGACAGATTTCTTGTCGATAAACTGTTCATGACAATTTTATTTACTCTCAGAGTTTTTGCCAGAAATCTGCCGAAGAAATATTTTTTTGATATTTCGTTTTTTTTTTTTTGAGTAAAGTTAGAAACGTTTTATCACTTGGCATTTTTGTCATTACGCAGCCCCTACACGCTGCGACTGGTTGTACAACTTAATTATTTTGTACAAAAAATGGTTATGTTGAGTGGCCGGTGGGTCGTCGGTTGGTTCAAGATCTATAAATTTTAATTTTCATTCAATCGACGACCAATACGATACTGCAATAACAATTTATAAGAAAATTTTATTGAAAAAGTAAAACACGTAAAGGATAGCAATAGTGTAGGGGCTGCATTAGACTTAATGCCTTTTAATATACTGAATGACTGAATAAATTTTTTACATAATTTATGTTTGTCCCTCCTTCTTTACGCAAGTAAAAATTAATCTTGGACATTCCAACGCTCCCCTTAAGAGAGTATTAATTAATATGACTACTGCACCAAGCTTTCATAAAAATGCATAATTGAGAAATTGTTGATACCCTTTGGGGCCACTTATAATCTACTGCATTTAGTGAGTGTGGATATGAGTTTGTGTTTTACAACCCCATTAATAATAGATATTGCCAACTACTGGAATTGAAACGCTCTCTGTTTTATCCAATAAAAATTAACGATTTATTCTTTTATATAGTACGATAGTATTTTTATTGGACTGGTTGAATAATTTATAAACAGGGTTGCCGCATATTAGGTTACTATTGTATTCATCATGTACAATTTCTGGATATCATATCCATTTCATTAATTACACGGTGTGACAAAATACAAAAAAATTAAATACACCCGATTACATATCTAGTTTAAGTTGAGTAGGTAGTCAATTAGTTGAGTAGAATAAAAAAATGTTTTTTTTATTTTTCTCAAACCCTCCAAACTTGTTTTATTTGACAAAAACGGTTTTTTATCTTTTCATACAAAATTATTGATTACCCAAATATGTTTGAACCTATTTTAAAAATCTAAAGTTTTTAGAAAGGGCAGAGACTAACCTTTCAAATGGTATACATAAACATTTTGTTCAAACTTATCTTATCTTATGAGATTTGATAGGGTAAACTTGAAAAATATTATTTTTTTCTTATTTTTTAAAGTTTGGTCATTCTTAATTGCAAAATTTAATTAAAAAATATAAAATAAGTGATGACATTCTGAAATTGCATTATCTTGTGAAGAGATAGACATATCGTTTGATCAAATTGGATAAAAATTACCGTTGTTATTATTTAAATAGTATAACAGCCGTGTTATATTTTTTATATATATCATCTTGTCAAATGAACTTAAAGTTCAAAAATTTTCAAAAGTTTGGTGGATCTTGATTGTTTATCGCAAAATGTGTCAATTTATCGTTTACACGACTACAGCTAATATTTGTGTTTTTTGCAAATATTATTATTTCTCTTTGCGCGAACATTGTCCAACATCTGGTAGTCCCTCGAACGTGAAATTGACACATTAAACAATCAAGACCCATAAAAAATACTGAAATTTTTTAAATAATAGTTCATTTGAAAAGAAGTGTATATGAAAAATATAACTCGACTGTTAGATTCTTTAAATAATAACTACGGTAATTTTTGTCCGATTTCTTCACAAGATAATGTACTTTCAGAATGTTATCACTTATTTCATGTTTTTTAATTAAATTTTGCTACTATAAACATACAAAATTGAAAAAATGTGAAAAAAATTCGCATTTATCAAGTTTACCAATCAAACCACATAGCATATTAAATCAAATAATATATATAAGTACATACATCGTTTTAAAGGCCCATCCACCTACTTTCTAATAAGGTTTAAATTTTGGACATTGGTTCAGAAATGTTTGCGTAATCAATAAATTTGTGCGTAAAGTCCGAGAAAACAGTTTTTGTCAAATAAAACAAGTTTGGGGGGTTCAAGGAATATAAAAAAAATATTTTTGAGTTCTACTCAACAAAACCCACAACCTACACTGTATAATTATTTGGGTGTGTACAATTCTTTTTATTTTGTCGCATAGTGTTATTTATTCTATCGTACTCTGTATGAAAAACATTTGACTTCAATTCAAATTTTTTTTACTTCAGTTTTGGAGGAAGTGTAGCTTCGAAATTGTAAATCGTTTTATATGTATTTGCTGTTGTTAACATGTTTGCCCTTCAAAAAATGTTGAATATACATGCTGGCAACTTTACCCGTGTGTTTTGTGGTATAAAGGAGCACACTATATTCCTCAATTGCTTTATTTTCTCTTGAAGTCATTTGGCTCTTTGTATGTGGAGCTCCTCAATCAGCAAGTGGTATTATTTTTTGCTCTGCGCTTGGTTACATAATTAAATTCATTTTTAATTGCGTGGCATCGTATTCAACAAATCGCTCGTAATATTGTAACCAGCAGATGTTTACAACGGTAATAAACCTGTTCTTGAAATGAATTTAGTACATTAATAGCTGTAAATTAATGGAAACGCTATAACTATAACAAGTCAATTTCAAGTCGAGTATCATTTTGTATTTTGGAATCGAAATCATGTATGTATTCTTTCTTATAAGGCAAGACAAAACTATAGCATTGCAAAAGGGATGTAATTTCCTTCCATTTAACTGTTGTATTGAAAATTTCAAATGAAACCTAAATATATATATACATATATGTACATATATACCTATATATAAACAATACAAGAATTAAAAATTCTTTTCAATTAAAATTATTTTTATGAAAAACTATCTTTACACTGTGCGCGTTGTTGCGCCGCCAACTAAAATAAATTTCAAGGAAAGACATTACACAAATTAATTTTCCAATTAATTTTGAATCATTTTATTGATTTTGTTTCCCAATGTCCAGATGACTCAGACGAACGGGCCTGAGTAGTACGCATTCAATCAGTTTCTAATCTTATTTTTCGTTGTTCCATGAACAATCGAATGTCCTCGAAGATTTTCAAGCCTCAAAGTCAAGAAGCTCGTAATGCTTTTTTCTTCCGTGCATGAGGTGTAGTTCGACCAATTTCTTGTCATTCATTTTGAATAATTTTCTAACTTGGAAACCTCCGTCGACTCATGCGCAATAACTTTGCTAAAGATCATATCATTCCTTTTGTGTAATTTTTAGTGGCACACCTGTCTTAAATTGGTCATACCAACTTATAAACCTTCGTCGGCTCATGCGCAAGAACTTTGCTAAGGATCATAACATGATGGTGGTCCTGACATCTATGGTGAAATGGTTGGTCTTCACATCCCTTTAATTGTGTGCAAGGTTAACGTATGTAACAAGGTTAACGTATGTAAAATACAAAATACAATAATTTTTAGTCATTTTCAGTGGCGCAACCTGTCGGATATTGGTCACACCAACTTAGAAACCTTTCCAGGCTCATGAGCAACAACTTTGCTAAAGATCATAATATGATCAATTACATAGTTTACGTTTCTATTAATTACATACAAACAATCATTCATTTTGATGTACATAAGTATATGTAGATTGTTTTGAAAATTTTGAGTATACTACCCAATCTCACAAACTGTGAAATAATACTCTCCTTGCTAACAAACTAATAAAAGCTCATAATCAAAATCCATTACTTAAGTAATTTTTTTAAATGTATCTACCAAAATAGGGTTAATGCATTGGAAGGCTTTGAAATTTAGGTCAGAATGTATTTAAATTATATAAAAAGACATTTATTTTTAAAATGAGAAGAACTTTTGATATAGTTTTCAATAATGTGGAACAATGCCAATTTCAAGGCAAATTCAATAAGGTAACCGCAACTCTACAACAAGTACAACAATGCAAAAACAACAGGCATTTTGTTTTTGTTAAACCTCCATTCGGATGTCAAAATAGGAAGAAAAAAAATTTAAAAGAAAAAAAAAATTAACAACAACACATACACGCACAACAAACACACACAAATTTTGACAGCCCAAGATTAGTCAGCTGTTGACATAAGGCCACTTGTTACGAATTCATTTTGGCCAATTTCGAAGATTTTGGATTTACAATACACTATGGTACATAGGATATCTAAAGTTTTTCGTGAAAGGACGAGAACGTGACATCGTCAAAGAGATAGGTAGAGGAACTCCAAAGAGCGAGGTGCTCTCCCTCTCCCATAGAAACTTGTAATGAACTAGCTGCTAGTGGGGTTGGGACAACAGTTTCGAGCAACTTTATAGACTCTATTACAGAAAAAATGCAACTTTCTCTGAAGAAGGTCAGTGAGTGGGCATCTGATTGCGGTTTAGGTGTTAATCCCAAGGAAACGGAGATGGTACCCTTCGCTGAAAGTAAGAATCGGCGCCTCTTTGTCCACTGAAACTGAAAAAAGGCCTTCATTTTCCTCTACGCAAAGTGTAGGCCTAGGATGTCTCACTAGATCTACACAACTATGGTCGCGGCTATCTTCGTCTACGGCTGCTTAGTGTGGTGGAAATACTCCGGTGAAACAACTAACTTGAGACTGAGATTGCAAAGATCTGCCTGTGATGCCTGGAAATAAATTATGCCTGTATCAGATCGATTTTTATTGTTCGGGCTTGACCGCCTAATTAGTAGGCGTTTTTTGACCACTGGACAGATACTACTAATTTACTAATACTAATCATGAAAGGACTCTGACAAAATTTCAAACTATAGAGATTAACGATTATATTGTATTGCAATACGACTTCTCAATGAGATTCAGAACATCTATTTCGGGTAAAAAGATCTGGAAAATAATGTAGCGCATCACGTAAAAGACTCCGTGCCTATTTTCGCTAATGGCTCAAAATTGAATGGAACTGTGTCAGTACTGGCAATATAGGTTGCAGCAGTATTATTAGGAATGGAAATATTCCCAGGCGAGAATATTTTCTGATAGCCAGGCGGCCAATAACAAATGTAATGTAATAAATTCCTATACAGCATGTATAGCTTTCGCAGATATCTCAAAAAGATAGCGTAAAACGTTATGTCCATATCATACAGGTACCACGACACTGTGACATCCTAGGTAACTGTAGAAATAGTCAGATGTGGCACAACTATTCAACTCTCTCACAAATTCTCAACATCTATTCCGTAAACAGCGGATGGGCGACTACATAAGTAAGACAAAATGCTTAAAATATGTAGTTATTAAAGGTAAACGTTCATTCGCAAAAATATATTTATAAAGGAATCTTTTTTTTGGAAGGCAATTTTCTAAGATGAACACGTGGTGTTCATATACTTTCTTACATTTATTGATTAAAAATTTTTTTAAAATATTTCCAATATTATAACTATGTATCTAATTTTAAGTAATTTAGTAAAACCGTATCTGTTTTATACTTAATTTGATGTTTCCATGACTAATAACAAAGAATTGCATAAAAAATGCAATTAAAGGAAATAAAGAAATCCTAACTTTACAAACTTTTAGCACTTTGCAGTTTGAAAGATCAGAGATCAGCAATGAGTATTCAAGAAGATGTGTAGAATCGAATAATACTCATAATTTCTGATACTTATACGCATTCTCATATTCAAAGTTCGAAGTACTTGATTTCGACTCTCCTTTACTCAAACGACAGATTTTGAGAAACTTTTTCATGGCAGGTTTATTTACTCTCAGAGTTTTTGCCAGAAATCTGATGAGAGGAAGTCGCCGAAGAAATATTTTTTTTCATATTTCGTTTTGATATCTGGCCTGGGGCTCAAACTCGGGCATTACGTCTAATTAGCGAACACACTACCTACTAGACTACTGCGACTAGTTGTATTCTAGTAAAAAGTAATCATACAACATATTGAAGATTTTTTAAATTATAATTTTTCTGATACAAATAAGTTAAATTATTTTCATCTCGACGTTAAATAATTTTAAAAAATATTAACAAAAGATTGTGTTTTTAAAATTGTATGTTTTCAGTGGAACAAATTACTTGCGATGACATTAATTGTGGCCCTAAACAAGTTTGTCTAATCGATTGGTTAACACACACCCCCAGATGCACTTCGTGTCGTTATAAGTGTTCTCGCAAACGACGTCCATCGGTAAGTTATGTGGCACTCATGATTGATAAGAACCTCTTACAAATATGGATACGGACACTCTGTCCAAATAAATTTATTTTTAAACGTAAACATACATATTTACGTTTGCATTATTATGTCATGATTTATGTTTTTATTTCATTTCACAGTTTCCTCCATTTGAAGAGGGCAAAATTTGTGGCGTCAACAATCGTACATACAATTCATGGTGTGAAATGCGTAAAGATTCCTGTTCCACCGGCTTCTATATTGACTTGAAATATTCTGGAGATTGTCACTAACTGACTGGCAGTGAAAATAGCGCTTTAAGTTAAATTTAACGTATAACATATGAATATGACACCATACATACATACATACATACATTGATATGTAAAATTTATTATCAATTTTTAATGCTCCAAAGACAATTTTTTCATCTTAATATACGAATATTGACTGTCACATAATCGTTAGTTTGAAATTATTTGAATTTATATAAATATGTATTATTATAGCAGACATTTTGAGGGTGCTTAAAAAAGATTGTAGCTAAAAATGTTAAAAGTATTCATTAAAAGCATCGAACCATTCTTCATATCATAGAATACAGAGCAAACGAATATTCTTAGGTTAACGATCTGTTATAGTCTGTAACTTATTAGAAATCTCATCTAAGCAAACCTTCAGTTTTTAATGTGGTGTTAGTTTCTCGGTGCTAATATTTACAAAGCATAATAGTCTGTCTGTCCATAATGGATAACAGACATTAATTTCATACACAAATCAATGGGCAACAAAATTACATTCAATCCGTATTTTAAATTAATTCCAATATTTGCAACATTTGATTCAATATTTTTACACAACCCCAATTAAATATAATTCGAATCTACTCATCTTACTCATTGCTGATCTCTGGTAGGTAGCCTTTGCGTTTCAAATCTTCTGTCAATAGTTTTGCATATTTTAAACAAAATTGTTCAGTGTATTCCTGGGCATTGATTGTAATGTTCTAGTAATCTTTTCTAATAAATACTACAGATACGCAAAGAAATTCAGGTCGAATATTTTTTTTTGTTTTTGTTGTTTGGAATAGTGTCGCCGCCGCAAACTGTTTTTCATAGTTGACTTTAACATTCTTTGCGATTTTGGCAGCGGCTACCGAAAGATCTTTTTCAACAGTTACGTAACGTAACGTACATTTTTTCTCATTATGTAAGCTTAAAGAGATAACTCTGAACTTATTTTAGATATATTTATTATAATAGTGAGATCTTAGTACCTCATGATCAACAAATTTTTAAGTTTTTTCCACAAGGAATCAAAGATAGGTTGATAATAATAAAACTTAAATCTAGGAAATGAAAATTGTGCAAGAGATACTTTTAACTGTATCAACAGTTCGCAGAATACATACATACATACATAATTGGCCCTTACAATCCTTCAGTCAGCATTCATGTTGTCTGCGTTAATTTAATACTTTAATACATGAGTGGTGGGACCTACAGTTTAAAGTCGACTCCGAACGACAGATTTTTGAGAAACTTCATTGCAATTTTATTTACTCTCAGAGTTTTTGCCCGAAATCTGCTGAGAGGCAGACGCCGAAGAAATATTTTTTCATATTTCGTTTTGATGTCTGACCGGGGATTTTAACCGTGGCTTCGATTCTAATAAGCCAAGACACTATCTACTAGACGGCGGCGACTTCAGTTCACAGAATAGCGTTACTTTTTTATGTACACAAACTTTTGCTAATTTGTATCGTTTAATTTAATGTTATCGATAATTGTAAACCAGATACGTTACCTATAGATCAGAGAGAGATAGAGTGATTTTATTAAAGATAAAGGAATTTAAATTATTTAAAACATTTTAATATTTTCGAAAAATTTATAGAGAAATGCAATGTGTTAAGATGTGTGCGCAGATCTTTTATATCTAATGTGGCTATACATTATCACAAAAAATATGATAAAAATTGCATATTATTTCTGATGATTGGTCTGAAAATTGATATAATAATACGGTATTTATGGACCAAGTTTCATTTTGAAAAAACAAAAATTACCGTTATGTTGGATTAGGATTTGCAGACATTTCTAATTTTATATAAATTAAGTTGCCTGCTGCTCACGACTTTTCAATATCGGAAGTTTTTTCATAAACATTTTCCCAAAACATAAAACTTGTTATTTCTAGTAAATATTATTAAAGTAAATATAACTAAAAACTATAGGCGTTATAATTTCCGGCAAAAGTACTGACTGGTTGCATTATATTTTAAAAACTCGAAGCACCAAAACAAAATAAAACTGAAAATATAACAATAAACACCAAAACATAAAATATTAAATTTAAATAATAACAATTTAAATTACATTTAAAATAGAATAAAGTGCATGCCTACATACATACATAAATATTTAGAAAATATATTATATAATGAAATATTATACATTAAATCATATACTTAGATACATACATACATATATAAATGCATATAAAATACACACTTCTGTGTGTATATTTACTATAATGAAAACAAAATAAATACAATATTGAAACACATATCTTAAGAGGCTTAAATAAATAAATGTTAGAATACAATATAAATTATATTAAAAATATTCTTTTTTTTTTGTTTGTATTTCCTTTCATTTAATTGTTTGTGATTTAAATAGGAGGGGATTTTGACAATAATATTCTACTACAGGAATTCTTCTGGAACTTTTCGCCCCCTTTTTATGGGATTGATGTGTAGCAATTCCAATTATTAATTTTTCCAATGCATTGACAAGTACCTGTTCAAACAGACAACAATATAATCAATCATAATCACATAAGTTTGCCTAAAAAATTATAGAAAATTGATACAACACGTGCTGAGAGATTCGTCTTTCAACACTAATATCTGCTCCTTTTCAATATTTTTTTACGCGGAATGGTTTGACAAAAATAATTTTTTTTTGGAACGTTAATGAAAATATGTATATAGTTTTTATTTATGTACTAGCTGTACCCTGCGCGCTTTGCTGCTCTACAAACTAAAATAAATTTGAAGGAAAGACATTAGACAAATATCCAATTAAGTTTGAATCATTTTATTGATTTTGTTTCCCGTTGTCCAGATGATTCAGACGAACGGGCCTGAGTAGTACGCATTCGATCAAGTGATTCATTGTTCAAGTGATTCATGCGAACGGATCTGTGCGGCATGTACTCGAAGATTTTTCAGTCTCAATGCTGATTCTGAGGCTAGTAATGCTCTTTTCTTTTCAACACAGGATCAAATGCACAGTTTACGATTTAATTAATTTCGAAGAATTTTCAGTGGCGCCACCTGTCGGAAATTGGTTATACCAACTTAGAAACCTTCGTCGGCTCATGCGCAACAACTTTGCTAAAGATTAAATGCATAGTTTACGATTCCATAAAGTACATTAATTTTTATATATATAGATAATTTAAACTTGAAAAAAAAAATAAATAAAACAAAAGTCTACGAATTTAATTTTGGTTATATTTTTTCTTATTTGGTGAATTTTTTCACAAATGTTGTTTACAACATTTTTTTCTTTCCCTTCTATCTTTCCCCCCGCGTCGTTCTTTACACTTTATTTTCTTTGGTTTTATACATCAAGAATCACAGATAGCATACTTGTATGGGTAACTACTATGCGTATGAGTAATATATTTCAAATGCAATTAAATATTAAGTATGTAGTATGTAGCATACGTGGGCATGGCCCCTCGCTCATTTGGAATATCAACATAAAAAGTAGCCTATAACTTATTCCAGACATACAGGAAGATACTGTGAAAATTTCAAGAAAATCGGTTCAGCCGTTTAATCGTCTATAAACTTCAAACATACAATCAAACACACATTCATTTTTATATATAAGAAGATAAAATATGCTTATGAAGCAGTTTATTACCATATGCGATTTTTGGGTTTAAGTTCTGTCTGGAATTATGTCAGCAATTTTAATAATCAGCAAGAAGTTTAATAATCTGAAACAAGGCCACTAAATTAAGCAAGAAGTGCATTTAAATGTTTGCAGTGGTGGCCTTATAATTAGAAACGGCTAAGCAACATGTATGTTTGTTAATTTATTTTCAAAACTTTTGTTACTCATTTTAAAATTAATAGCTAAAAAAGCAATACAACAAATTAGTTTTAAGTTTAAAATAAAAAAATTCACAGCATCAATACCATTTTTAAAAAAATTAGCTAAAAACAAAAAATTCCAATTTCAGGTTGGTCATATAATTAGAAACAAGGATAGCCCTTGCTTTGAACAACATCTGCAAGTCTTTTTTTTGACCTTAAGATCTCTTTTAACAATTGCCCATACATTTTAAATTGGGTTGAAATCAGGACTTTGGGGTGACCAGTCCAGAACGTCAATATTTTGACCCGAAAGCCAACACTTCGCTAACCTTGAAGTGTGCTTTGGGTCATTGTCATCCCAAAAAATGGAATTGACGGGCATACGTTGACATATGCAACAGTAGGCAAGCTGGGTAGGAAATCAAAAATGTTAAATTAGTTATTTTAGTTAATTTTTCTCCCGTTTTATTTTTATTTCTTTATAATCATATACACATAATAATTAAATGCTATGGAAATTTATTAGGAATTAAAATCATGTTAATTAATTTACAAAATAAATTTGTAACAAATAGTAAATGTAGTTAACATTTTTAATTGCAATCATAAGTATTACTAAATATATCCGTCTGTTGATATCGCTCTTTAGTCTTTTTCATTAGTTCTATTTTTCTCTTATCTGTTGCACTTAGAGATATTCCAGCGATGGGGTCATCACAGCCTAGACCCTTATATCCAGTATTTGATTCAACGTTAATCTACAGTACATAGATTTATAAAACATGTATTTTGGAAAAAAATAAAAACGACCTACCGGTTCTAAAAGACCACCACTGTCCTGAGTTTTGCCTAAGGATTGGCCTTTGTTCCATCCCAATTTAGAAAGCATTTTGAAACCTTTGTTATCACTTGAAATTGCTCTAAAATAAAATAAATTTATAGAGAGAAAATAATATCTGTACAGTAATTTACGATTGAAAAACTCTTACGTATCAACAGAGGACGTTTGCGTTTTTTCCTTATCTGAACTACTACCAACTTTCGAACGTCTGCTGGCTGCGCGATCTTGATAGCTCTTACTATTCTTACTGCTATTAGTATTTCCACTTCCATTCCCCACTCCTACATTTAGTTTGGAATCAACGAATTCTTTAATAATTAAAAATAACAAAAATTTAATTAAGCATTCTTGCGAAACGTTCATATAGATTAACTAACTTTCATTCTCCAGTCCATATTTCTTTTGTAATTTCTTTAGTTGCTCTTTATGAGACAGAACCACTGTTGATCCAGATGAAATATCGCGTTGCTGGGGTTCTATCAAAAGGCCCGGTTCACACAGCCCGCACGTGCTATTACCTTCATGTATATGACACAGTAGCTTAGTTTGAGCAATTTGAATTACACTACCATGAACTAAATCGTAAGATTCACTTTCTGTTTTAGAAGCAGACATACGAGTACCATTTAACACGGTACCATTGCGAGAACCCAAATCCACACATTTGTATATTGACTTTTTGGTATCGTACATGAACTTTAAATGAAACTGAAAATATAAAAATTTAAATGATAAATGATTTTTTTTCTTATGTGAATGAGAACGAGCACCTTTGAAACATTAACATCAGGTATAATAACGTCGTGTTTACCCTCACGCCCTAAACTACCGCCTTTATAGGTAATTAAACTTAAAGTGCCAACTTTTAGATCATCCAGATTAGTTTCTTGTACAACGAGACGTAGAGAGGGGGGATATTTTTTGGCAATGTCTGAAAAATATTTATTAGAGAAATGGATAAAAGTGATATATATGATATGGTATGATTTTAAACGCGAATTTCTTTTCTTACAAACTAAT
Organism: Sarcophaga rosellei; assembly: GCA_930367235.1. Lineage (NCBI taxonomy): Eukaryota > Metazoa > Arthropoda > Insecta > Diptera > Sarcophagidae > Sarcophaga > Sarcophaga rosellei. The sequence continues at coordinate 47,363,030 of OV884021.1, read as the reverse complement.
GTAAAGTACCTTGAAAACGTCCACTACTTTTAAATATCGGTACTTTATGCTTTTCATCTCCTGAATCGCATCCACTAGCACTTTTGCTACCCGAACTGGAAGTTGAAAGCTCTCCATCTTCTACATCATCGCTGTTAGATTCTCCACCGCTGGTCTTTAAATGTTTTTTCGAACGTTTGTGTTTTTTATGTGAAGTACTTCTGCGTTTACGTTCTGTATCTTTTGTATCATCTTTCGATGATTTCATTTTATATTTTCGTTCCCTTTCCTGTTTTTGTTGTTCTTTTTCTTTACGTAACCTCTGTAATTTTTCTCGGTCAGTGACAACACCAAATTCATCAAATACAACTTCTTCAACATCATCGTCGTCATCTATTTTGTCGTCGCCCTGCAACAGTAGAAAAGAAATCCGCGTTTTCATCGAACATTCTGGTCTTTAACTCTTACCTAATGCATTTCTACGCATTCGGTTTACATTAAGTTTTGAAAAACGATTTAAAAGTGAATTATTTACATAATCCTCTAATGTTCTGCAGTCATCATTGTTGGAATCCTAAAACAAAGTTAAATCAACGAGTAACTTCTTGTCAAATCAAATGAAGTGGTATGTATATGTATGTATGTGTTTGTTAAGCTTTTACAAGTAATTTGAAAAAAAAAAAATTATAAATTTGGCAAATATTCAAACTTCAGTCTTTAAACTGTAATTTTATTTCAATTTTTTTTTTTATTTATGAACTATTTTAATTAATATTTATGCTTACGTATGTATGTATATGCGTAAGTCCATGAGATGTAGATGTTTAAATATTAAATAGAATTTTATTTGATATATTACCTTTGCTGTTGAGGCTGTTGGTTGTACCTGAACCTGTGAATGGAACTCGTAACAATTTTTTTCTTCATTGAAATTATAATAGCAGCCAGTGTTTCCATCATAATATAGACCATATTCCTAAATTTTAACAGCAATGATAATTTTCGTATTTTCGAAATTAATTCTTTTAATTTTTTTTAACATTATGTCGGTACTTACCGCATTATAATAATAGCCTGATTTTTGATCGTAATAGAGTCCAGATGTCGGTTCATAAATAAAGTTACTAATGTTTTGCGCGTTTTGAGCGGCTTGACGCATTTCGTCAACAAAATCGAACGCTTCTGTGGCAGAAACTGTAATAAAATAAAAATAAAGAACATACATAATTATTTTAACCACTTTTATATTTCTTCTATTTTTTGATTTGTTTGTTCATTTACGTAAAACTGAGGGAAACGTTTTAGAAATATTTGTTTGTACAAATATCAGACTCAATAATTAGTTGTATTTTTGGGACATATCTATTGGAACATTTGTGTCCACCATGGTTTTAAAGCTTTTTTATTGTTCGGAAATATTTCCCCCAAAACACGTACTGCATGTATGATTTTTTCAAAAAATCATTTTATATTTCTCATTATTTTTATTTATCCCGAATTTCTTCAATTTGTTTGTATTCGTTTTTCCGGTGAATTATAATTAGAACAAAATTTGTTTTTGCCATTGGAAGTAATAATCACTCGAAGCTAAAGTCGGTGATAAAGTCAGTTGGTTGGTAGTTTTATACCAAAAAGGTCACTTAACCATGCATAGCGGTCCATTGTGACGCCACAGGTGAACGCAGTCCCTGTACTAACCAAGTTCCACCAAACCAGGAAAAAAAAAGAAGTTGGTCAGCGCAAGGGCTGCGGAGTAAAAGCGCGACTACCCTACGCTGGAAAACAAGCCCGAAAGTTTGATAAACGAAGCTATATCCTTGACATCAATGGTTGATAGATCCGCCAAGTTGACAACGATTGGAGAGACAAATAACCTATATCTGCACCTTGCAAGACATGGGCAATGACAAAGAATATGGATTACAGTCCCGTCTTCCTCAGCGGATCTGCACCCACGGCAGAAGTTGTCAAATAGTAGCTGCATTCTTTCTACGTGTCTTCCCATAACACAATGACTTGTAAGCATGGCTACTGTGATTGAGATGACGTAACGACCAGGTTCGAGTAAATGGTTGGTGCGCCTGCTATCCATCAAGGGCAAAGTGAAAGAATTTCCGCGCAATGGCCAACTTGACCGAGGTAAGTGGCACACCCAAGTCCATAGAAGAGGATTCCGGAAGGAGTGCGCCAGCCCTGGCGAGCTCGTCGTTCCTGCAGTTTCCCGGAATGCTACTATGCGCAGTGACCCAGACCAGTGAGACACTGAAGCTCCCAGAAAGAAAGCCGAAAGCGGTGACATTTACTAACGATCCCGGAGTTACCCACAACGTTCGACAGAAATCTTATGGCGGCCTGACTATCAGCGAAGATTGAGATGAGGGTAAAAGGAGCACCGTTGACGAGGATCCATTGAGCAGTCCGGTAGATGGCCATTACCTCCGACTGAAACACGCTACAAAAATCCGGCAGTCTGAGAAAAATGTTCAGGTCCAGTTTCCCAGAGTAGACTCCGCTACAAACCCCATTAGAGTTTAGACCCATCCTGGAGTTTCGAGGGGATGATCATGTCAGGGTCCCAGTCGTCCCTGCTCGCAATCAGAAAGTGAAAACCGCTGTCAAAATAATATTCCGTAGGGAGATAATCGATGTTCAATGGGGCCACTGGATCTACCTCCAAAATAGAGGAGTGACCAAAAGGGACGATGCGCCAACGACACAGGGCATTGAGTCTAGTCGGAGCAAACATAGCTACCTGCTTAGCGAGAAAGACAGTAGGAAGCCAGTTTAGCATCGCGAACAAGGTCTTTGTTGGGGTGGTGCGCAGAGTACCAGTGATATGAATAGCTGCAGACCTTCTGACCTTGTTCAGAGTAATCCACAAGAAAGCAACACCATATAGGAGATTGCGTTCGATGACTGCAGGAAATGGAAAAAATATTTCTTTTTCCGTCACACTTTTTTTAAACAACTTTTCTTTTGAACAAAGTGGAATGCGTTAATTTATTTTCTATCACGTTTCAGTTCAAATCAATGCAAATATAAAGGTTCAATAATGCTGTAGAGATAAGTATGTGTCGACACTAGGTATAGTCAGTTTGGAATTTAGAATGAATAAGACAGTGTACATATTTAAATATTTTAAAAAAGAACTCCAACTAAAGTGCGAAAAAATTAGAAATGTCTAATGATTATTACTTCCAACAGATTAAAGATCCTAAACATTCCGTTGCTAAAGTGAAAATGTGAATTGCCGACCAAAATCCAAACAGGATTCACACTCTTTTACAAAGTCCCGATATGACTCCAAGAGAAAAAGACATTCCAAAAATTTCAAATAAATAAGTTCCTTAAAGCGAATTTTAGCAAATATTAACAGAAAACTATTATAATCAATGCCAAATTGTCGGTTAAATAGAGTGCATAACCTTAAGAAATATCCGGCTAAATATTAGGCATAATTTTTTAATACATTGGGCTTTTGAATTTTAAATTCACTCACTTGTAATCCTGCGCAAAAGTATAGTCATCAAAAAGTTTTCCCTATTTTTCTTTTGTTTCGTTGAATACATTAATAAACTTTTTTTTATTGTAAAATAGAAGAAATTAATTAAATAAATAAAAAAAAGACGAATTACTTTTACAAATTATTGCTTAAAATTTATGAAATTTCTTAAAGTACGGTCAGATATGTCAAATGTTTGCCACAATTTTGTTTTCCCTTGTTTGCCCGAAGTATGACTGAAACAACTAAAATTTTGTTTTGTGGTCACACTACGCACATTTATTTTCCCATTTTTGTTTCATCAAATAGCGGCAAACAAAAGTATGGCCATATGGTCACACTTAAAAAATATAGGGTGTTTTTTATAGAGGTATAGAACTTTAAGTTGGCATTACTTTTCAAGATGGCGACCGATTTAACAGCTGTCAAGTGATTTATTCTCAGTTTGGTTTGGCAATTCATCATGAATAGACTCACGCCTGAAAACGCTTGCAAATAGTGAAATTTTATTTCGAAAATAATGGTTCTGTGCGGAAAACGTATCGCAAACTACGTCCATTTTATGGTCGACAAAATCGTCCATCAGAGCAGTTAATTCGATTAACCATGGAACGTTTTCGCACCACGTTTACTCTTATTGATAACTCGTATCCCCAGAGACGCTGTACGGTGCGTACAGAAGAAGCTATTGCTGCTGTAGAGCGTAGCATTGAGGAAGACCCGAATCAGTCCATCCGCGGTATAGAGCCATGATTACTAACTTTTTCATTCCTGAATTGAATAACCATGATGTCCAGGAGATGTGGTTTCAAAAAGACGGCGCAACATGTCACACAGCTCGTGCCACAATAGATTTATTGAAAGACACGTTTGGTGACCGCCTAATTTCACGTTTTGGACCTGTGAATTGGCCTCCAAGATCTTGTGATTTAACACCGCTATACTACTTTCTGTGGGGCTATGTAAAGTCATTGGTCTATGCGGTAAAGCCACAAACGCTTGACCATTTGGAAGACAACATTCGCCGTGTTATTGCCGATATACGGCCACAAATGTTGGAAAAAGTCATCGAAAATTGGACGTCCAGATTGGACTACATCCGCGCCAGCCGTGGCGGTCATATGCCAGAAATCATATTTAAAATTTAATGCCACAAGATTATCTTTCGGATAAATAAAATTCATGTCAATCAAATAATCTATCGTTGTTTTATTGCAACTTAAAGTTCTATACCTCTATAAAAAAACACCCTATATTTGCCACAAAACACATGTTTGACAGAAAATAAATGTTTATTGAAAAAAAAAAAAAAAAAATACATACACAGATTTTCATTCATAATGGAAGACAAATATTTTCGTGTTTTGTGTTGCGAAGATGGGTTCAGCGCATAAAGGAAGAAAAACAGAAAAATTCTGTTTTTAATCACAATAAAATTAACAAACAATTATTTACATTTTTCAAGTGTAGCCAATTGCTACATTTGAAAATCGCTAAAATGATGTACACATCTTAAAATAGACGATAAATCTAAAAATTCCAAATCGAATATATATAAAATAAATGATTAATTTTAGGTCTAATTTGAAAATTTATATAATTTATAGAGATTTATGAGAAAGTGTCTATGACTCTGTGGTGCGTAATTTATCCTCCAAAGTGATAGCATTTCAAACTGAACTATACTTGTGTAAAAGGAAAATTGGAATTGCTATGTTGCTGTGTTGAATTATAAATCTCCATTAAAATCATTTGTACCGTCCACTTCAAGAGTTCCATACATAACATTGTAATGTGAATATTTTCACCTGCTTATTTTAAGGAACAAAAAAAAAAAAGTTTACGTGATAATTTGCAAAAATAAATAATTCAAAATCATTGCAATAAATATTCAAAATTTTCTATAACAAAAACAATAACTCTGTAGTTTTATTTACTGAAGAGGTCTTTTCAGAGAAAATTTTTTTTCTTTAATGAGATTAAAAACAACCATTTTACTGAAAACAAACCATTACAACCCTTCAGTCAGGATTCCTACCTAGCTTTTCACATCCCCCATGTTATGAGCGTTAAGTTTTATCAATGAATGAATATCAGTTTAAAGCCAATTCCGAACGACAGAATTTTGAGAAATTTTTTCATGTCAATTTTATTCATTCTCAGAGTTTTTGGCCAAAAATCTGCTGAGAGGAAGTCGCCGAAGAAATATTTTATCGTATTTCATTTTATTGCAAATGTTTGACCTGTGGTTTGAACCGTGGTCCCACTTCTATAAGCCATCTCACTACCTACTAGACTACGACGCCTTCACATAATACATATTAAATACTCATCATACATACAAAACATTTTTTCTATTTTAAATAGCTTTGATGTAGAAAAGTATAGCAATTGATATATGCATTCATGTGTATTTAAATTTCAGACTCTGAAAGTACATATGTATATGCGGGCACCCAAGTATTTATACGTATATAATGAAAAATAAATAAATAAATAAAAGGTTTGCATAAAACAAATTATTTATTTATTTAAAATCTTATTTCATTTATTACGATATTGGTGATTTAGTTTTGCTAATAGACAACACAGCCATAATCAGCTGTTATTTGCCTCTGTTTGTCCTTACGAAAAATATGTAAGATCAAATAAATATTTGCCCAAAAATTATGAAAATATTTGACACAGGGTGGTCACATTTAAAACATTTTTGTTTGACGGCAAATAATTTTATTTGCCCGAAAACAGCAATTTTTCTGTTTGCCACTCAAAATTATTTTGTGGTCACATTATGGCAAACAAATATTTTACGTTTTGTGTCAAATATTTTTTAGATGTGACCGTACCTTTACATATATATACACATTGGTTTACAAATCAAGCGGAGTCAGGCAGAGCATAGTGTCAAGAGCAGCCTGAGGACAACTATTCCTCACTCCAGTAATACTCAAAAAATATATTTAGATTTTAACCTTTGGACCATAAATTTTATTTCTTTGTAAAATGAAAGTAAGTTTTTTTTTAATTTTTAATTACATTGTCTTTTATATGGTACATATGTAAATACATATACAGGTAACCCTCGATTTACGCGATACTTCATTTACGCGATTTTGATATAACGCGATTCAAAAATAACATCCATTTTTCTAATTACGCGACTTTTTTTATGCGATTTTGATATAACGCGTTTAAAAAATACCACTATCGATTTACATGAAATGCAGCACTGACGCTATGGCGTTATGTTCTTTGTTTTATATTATTTTTAATTTTGATAACTAAAGTATTTAAGAAAACACAGAAATTTATTTTTAATAAATGAAAAGTACAAATTAAATAATAGAAGTTTAATAATAAAAAATAATTTGGTGTGTTTTTTTACACGATTTTTAAGTACCAAAAGTGAGTTTTACACGTATTTTATGTTTCGAATTACGCGATATACGTAAATTTTGGTCCCAAAATAAGCTTTTATATGAATTCTTAACCTCATTTTACGCGTTTTCGATTTAAACATAATTTCTTCGGTCCCAACAAACCGCGTAAATCGAGGGTTACCTGTATTTTTTAACAATATAATTATAAAAAATATAGATATATTTATGAATGAATATTATGCCTATTATCTATCTTCAAACTTAAAGAAGCCCAATTTATTGGGTTTGTCATACAGAATTTTGTTTTCTTTTCTTATTTAACCCAAGAGCAAATTAGAAAAATATTCAGTTTTGCTGATGCATAACTCACTAATAAGTTGGTAAAATGCTTTTTCCTTATAGAGAACAGAAATATAGATACTGAATGTTAATAAATAAAAAATTACGATTTTAGTTACGTTATTTTAAACGGACTTCAAGCAGAGTTACAGGTTTCAACGTGCCTGTACGTGTATACCTGTGTACATACGATTTGATACAATGATATAAGGTGATTTTCATAATTATAACGCCGATCTTACGCTGAAGAAACGTTTTATATCAACAACTAAATATATTGTATCAAATAGAGTAAATGATTTGCTTTAGAGAGAAGAAAAAATAACAGTTAAACTTCAAATTGTTAGGGCCATTATTACAACATGCCGTTAAATTTGGGTTGAGTTAAAGGTACCATTAGCTAAAGGGAACTTTAAAGTTACCTTTAACTTATTTTCGTTATTACAACTTACAGATAATATAAAGTTAACTGTTTTCAAAAATATGGCAGTGCCGGAGCAATGTCGATAAAATTGCTCAATTAAACAAATTTTTTTAATGCAGTGGCAATGACGGGATTCGTTTTTTTTGTATAAGCTCATTTTGTTTAAATTTGAAGTTGCCATATTGAAAATAATATATATGTAATATAGCAAGTTCAAACATAAACTTAACTTTAAAAGTTACCGACAGGATGATCCTCCCTTCAACTTCAACCCTCACTTCTATCTTATTGGGTACTCATAATAATGAAAAACAATTTATCTGCCCGTTAAATCTCCTACCTTTAGTTAACTGCAAGTTGTAATAATGGTCCTTAGTATAATTAATTTTCCACCATAAAAAGTAATGCTTCTACCTTTTGCATTATTATAGCACCAGTCTGAAGTATTTCAATAAGTTCATTATTTTTACAAATTTTTAATTTCTAAAACCTAGTAACTCCTATGTTAGAGGTTATTAAGTTAATTATTATGATTTTTTTACTGTGAAGGATAAAGGAGGAGTGCGTCAACCAAAGTGGCAAAAGTTGACAAAATAAAAAAAAGTGACGGCAAATGAATTCGATTGTGAGCCACCTCTTAACGAAATCAAAATGTAACAGTATTTAATTATGTATTAAAATTCTATTTAACGAAAGTAAATTGCTTATAAAAAAAATTAAGTTTTTAAGTAAAAACTATGAATCAATTTGGTAGTCAAGTGTGAGCCAAATACATGTCAATCGTGACCGGTATATGCATCAAGTTTGACTAGTCAACTGTAACCAATTTCCTATTCAACTTTCAGTAAAGTTTACATCAACTGTGATTTAAGAACAGCAGTAGAGTAAACAGATTAGGTATATATTTCATAGTCGGAAGAATTAATGCGTTAGAAAGAGATACAAAATCACACGTACACGAATGTTTTTTACATTGCCCTTAATAACTTGATGGAACGAGTGATGTGTTTACACATTAGGTAGAGTTATTAAATTAAAGCCATTTTTTCTAATTATTTGTTCTTTTAACATATTGATATAAAAAAGTCTTTAAGAAGATTTATTTTTTCCACACTCAATTCAATTGGTGTTATTGTTAGTACATATTTCCATATTTTCTTTTTCTTTCCGTCTTAAAACGAATTTGGCTGCATCTTGTCAAATGAAATGTTAGAACTATTATTTTATATACATATTTTAGTATTTATTTTGACAAAAATACCTTCTTACACATTAACAGTCTTATGCAAAAAAACTTACAACATGCTTACTAACCGTTGTTAAGCTAAATTCGATAAAAGTATATCCAAAAACGATAATTAGCTTAAAACACCTGTAGTAAACCATTGTTAAATCTGAGAAATTTAACAATGGTTCGATCCTACTTTAAACCAATTTTAAGAACTTTTATTGAAAAATATTTTTAATTTATAAATAACGTCATTGTAGAGTGTGAGAAGCTAGGCCGTAATCCTGACTGAAGGGTTGTAATGGCCAATTATGTATGTATGTAACTACATTTGTTGTTTTATTTTATTTGTACATTGTTTTTATTAAATAAACAAATACAATCCCATTTTTATGTTAATAAAAACAATTATTTTGCATAAAAACATAAGAAAAATAATATTAGACGCGAATACCAAATGAACTAATAATCGTTCATACACAACATTAAGGAAAAATTGAGAGAATAAAATAATGGTATTGCCAGCATCAAATAAAAAAAAACATTAAAATGTATATTGGTTAAAATACTGTTTTTGCATATACTTTTTTAATAATGGATTATTAAGCTAAAAGTCGTTGTTAACTAATGTTCATTTTAAGGTCATAATAAGGTTTTTTTTTTGCATAAGACTGTAATTGTTTCGATAAGAATTCCGAAAAAAATTTTCTGTTTTTACTTCGAACTTTTTAATCAGAAAATAGAGATAAAATCACACATTAATAAATTATAAACAACAAGGGACGACAATAATACAATTAGAAATAACAATTATAAAACAAACAATCGTAAAGAGATTAAATATGGTATAAAAAGATTTACTCATCTAATGCACCTGAGACACATATAAATATCCATATAAAGTTTTATAAATTTTTGTTTTCCTTAAAGTGATAATTTCTCTTTGTTTTACTCAGTATTTACCTAATACCAGCTCTCTAGGTGTCTTACTAGAGGTGGTATTTGAAGGTTAAACTACTGGTATATAATTTTCGCAACAATAAAGATAACAGCTGGAATGTTTTGTATTGCAAAATTTGAATTGTTTCTATTCCCAAAGCAGTCCTAATCAATAAAAAATTTTCCTAAATAAAGGGCTATCCATTTCGTGGTTTCAAAAGTATGGGACTGGAATTCGATATCTGTCAAATTAAGTTGTGAAACCAATTTTTTTCTTTTCAGTTGAAAGTCTGACATTGACGAAAATGGATCGCTTAACTATCACAAAACGCATAAAAATTATCAAAACCTAGTACAAAAATGGTGATTGGCGGTGGACGGCAATTTTTCGAAGAAAATTTTCTTCAGCGATAAAGCACATTTCACACTCGGTGGGTATGTTAATAAACAAAATTGTCGTATTTGGGATTCTGAGAATCCTCAAGTAATTGAAGAGAGGCCATTACATCCAGAAAAAGTCACTGTTTGGTGCGCTCTTTGGTCCGAAGGTGTGATTGGACCTAACCGACTGAGATACCGCCCAATATGTGTCAAAAAGTGGTCGAAAATTACTTCAAAAGAATCAATGCTTGCAACACTTCGCGTGGAGGTCATTTAAATGTGTGTTTTATTTACGTTTACTGTTGAAACCACGAAATGGATAACCCTATATATGTTAAGCACAAAAATGTTTCATTAACACGTTGACTACCAACTACGAGATAACTCGTAGATTGCTTTCCCTTCTAGGGAGCCAATTACGAGTTATCTCGTACTCACTAAACCTGCCATTTTTGTGTAGCTACGAATAAAATCGTATTATATCAGCGCTAGTATCGATAAATGGCTTGTAGGTAAAAGAACAAAAAGTCAATGTTGGCGTGGGTGGCCGGTTTTCTGAAAATTGCCTTGGCAGTCAACGTGTTAAATACTATTTTGCATATAATTATTATTTATAATATAAATTATCTTTATATTGGACATTTTTATTATTTAAATTCTAAATGAGCTATTTAAACCGTATACTCTTACAACCCATGCAATCGATCTTATGAGACAAAGTAAGAAATTGTATTACAATTTGAACTCATGTTTGCCCTTAAAACACCTGATCAATGTTGTGTACAATTCCATCCAGAAAATAGGCCGTGTACATTAAGTCTCGAACTCACAGTTAAATACAAAAAATTTCCTGCTGGTTTGTAGATTGTTCGTCCCGATATAGCTTTCAGTTTTCCCCGCTTTCAGAACCTAGTGGTTATTTTATAACAGTATTTATATCCTGTTATAGAATGCCTTTAATTAAATATTGTAGGCGGTTGGTGGCCACAGTCTACGAGACTCTAACATCTCGAAGAAAGAAAATGTGAAATAAAATATTAAACGTTAAACAGTTGGTCCCGCCACTCATGGGTAACCCTAATTTTACTGACATATGCTTGTGAGACTCATTTTGATGATCAAATCAATGTAACAACACAAATATCTAACACACCGCAACCAAATTTTATGTCTTTTATTTTACACGTTTTGAAAAATTCAGTAAAGAAAAATTTAGAATTATGTATTAGATATTTCCATCTATTGGAGACCGAAATATAAAATAGTAACGTTAACTACTGATATGAGCCTCAGAAGCTTATACAAAGTAGTTCATACTTTTTTTAAGTTTTTGAATCATTCTTCAGATCTTTGTAATGGGGCCCCTATACGTTGCGACTGGTTATACAACTTTAGAATTGTATACAAACAGTTCTTATTTTGAATGACTGAAAATCAAAAATTCTTTGGCCAATTAACACGACTTTGTATCGGGTATGTTGTATTGAATACACATTTTGTTTGTGAACGCTCAAAGCTATGCTGTATTGTGTATTCCGTATTCCAAACGTCAAAAAGCGATAAGAAGAAGAAAACTATTTATAATTTTATTTTCAGGCAACAAAATGAAAAATATTGCGGAAAAATATAGAAGTAATTATCTACGCGAACAATATAATTTTTAAATGTTAATTGTTGTCAAGTTACATAGAAAATATTTTGTATTTTTATTATTCTTCTTGATTTCTAGCATTTACATAAACTGATAGCACGAAGCCAATACAACTTTTAAAAACATATGAAAAAGATGTGTATAAGTGTATCGGATTTGTATATGAAAATTATCAACAACAATTATACACTGTTGTATATTCGTCCAACAATACAACGATACAAGGGTTTGTGTGAATTGCCCAACAGATCTTCAACCAACCGGCGTAAGATTCGATGCTATAATAATAATTAATGAGTAAATTTGGTTGAAAAAGATAAACGAGTGGAGAAGATGATCAACATTTTATTCAACTTGTTGTACAATTAATTAATTTATGCTTATATTAACCTGTGGAGATCCCTTTTTATTTAAATTAAAAATTATGTGGTTCGTATATCTGAATACAAGAGTTAAAAACATTTGGTCAATTCACACAAGCCGTTGTATCGTTGTATTCATTGTATTGTTGGAATAGCATACAACAGTATATGATTGTTGTTGATAATTTTCATATAAAAATCCGATACACTTATACACATTTTTGCCATATGTTTTCAAATGTTTTTAAAAAGTTGTGTTGGTTTCGGGCTATCAAATTGTTTGAATGCCACGAAATACACAATACAAAGTTGTGTGAATTGCCCAATTAATTCCGTTTAGATATTGTAAAGAGTGCAACTGTTTGTTATAAAAAAATATGCGAAAACGTTTTTGGTAAGAATAAATCAGTGCTTTTTACATATGACACTTAGAGACTCATGTCAGTAAGATTTGTTACATTTTTATGTCAGTAAAGATTAGGGTTAACGCACACACCATGGGAGAAGCTATGCCGTAATCCTAAAACAAGACATATAATGGCCAATAAAGTAGAAACTGCAGGATCACCATAATGCATATAACGGCCTATTAGGATAAAACTTTTTATTTATTAATTTTGGACACTTTTTGTATAAAATAAATTTAATATAGTTTATTTAATCTTAAGCATTTTCAATGTATTACCCTGTAACAGAAAAAATTGATTTTCGTAAATGATATCAATTTGCGGTTTAACAAAATGTATCACAATATTGTAGGGTAACATTATCAAAATCATAATTTGAAGAATTGTGACGATTTGGAAGTTAGATAACTTCAATTCATCAAACAGTATCACAGAAATAATGATTACCAAAATATAAAAGCTGAGTGCGAAATTTAAAGAAAGTAAAATTCGAAAAATGTTCATAATCATCTTCAAGTTATTCAGATAATAAGAAGTAATCGCTTAATATTAACCCTTAGAGTACGGAGTGGGGGACCTAGATCCCTCAATCTTAGTTTTTCTTTAATAATTTTTTCTGTATTTTTTCCTTTAGGTAATCTCATTTTATTTTAAATACTATATAAAAACTTATAAGTGGCATTTAAATATCAACCTGTTTGTAATTAGAATGTAGTTTATTCGTTCGGGGTACCCACGCTACTCCGCATCGTACTTTACGTTACAAATTTTCGTTGTTTTTTTAGGACCAAAAATGGAAAATTACAAAAAAGACTATAAAATAAAATAGGATCCTAATGATATAGAATTAGATTGAAAAAACTACATACATAATTGGTCATTACAACCCTTCGGTCAGGTTTATGGACCTAGTTTCTCACACCACTTATGTTGTGCGTGTTAATTTTATACATGAGTGGCGGAATCTACAGTTTAAAGTCGACTCCGAACGACAGATTTTTTGAAAAACTTTTCATGACAATTTTATTTGCTCTCTGAGATTTTGTCAAAAGTTTGAAAGAAATACTTTTTTTTTCATAAAGGGCTATCCATTTCGTGGTCTCAAAAGTATGGGACTGGAATTCGACATCTGTCAAACTAAGTTGTGAAACCAATTTTTTTCTTTTCAGTTGAAAGTCTGATATTGACGAAAATGGATCGCTTAACTATCACACAACGCATAAAAATGATCAAAACCTACTACAAAGACGGTGATTCTGCCACAGCCACGTATCGTGCTTTAAGAGGAGATTATGGTTTACATAATCGTCCAACTACGCAAGCAATTGGCAAAATTGTGAAGAAATTTGAAGAGACTGGAGTGGTTACAAATATTGAAAGGCCTGTGCATCATCGTTTCGCTCGTTCCGCTTAAAATATCGCTATTGTAAGTGAAAGTGTGGCCGAAGACCCGAATGTGTCGATTCCTCGTCGTTTTCAGGAATTAGGACTGTCTTACGGCACATTATGGCGTATTTTGCATTTAGATCTACACCTACATTCGTATAAAGTTCAGCTTACGCAACAACTGAAGCCAGCTGACCATTCACAACGTCGTAGATAGTGGAATGGGTGCTTGAACAACAGGCGGTGGACGGCAATTTTTTGAACAAAATTTTCTTCAGCGATGAAGCACATTTCACACTCGGTGGGTATGTTCTGAGAATCCTCAAGTAATTTAAGAGAGAGTCATTACATCCAGGAAAAGCCACTGTTTGGTGCGCTGTTTGGTCCGAAGGTGTGATTGGACCTTACTTCTTCGAAAACGACGATGGAACGACAGTCACCGTCAATTCGAAGCGTTATGGTCATATGATAACCGACTTTCTTTTGCCTGTTATTGAAGAATATGTGGTTTCAACAAGACGGTGCCACATGCCACACAACTCGAGCGAATATGTAATGAACGGTTTACTATTAAAGGAGAAATTTATGACAGAATTCAATTTTACACAAATTTTCATATACTTTATTTTTTTTAATCTACAAATATTTCTTTCTAATAAGTTTGATCTGACAAACTCACGTACGGAGCTAATGTTGCAGAAATGTTTATTTGTTTGGGAGCTTTTGTTATTTACCAATGTTGATCAGCAGTTATCACAGCAACATTCTCTAGCAACATGTTCCTAAGATACACAATGTAAACATTACAGCTAAAAGTAAAAACATTTGAACAATTATGATTAAAATTAATAATTATTAGTTAAATTAGTAAATGGAGCATTGTTAGTAATTATTTGCATTTTTACTGAAGAAATTATAACTTATATTTCACAAACATTATGGTTTCGGTAAGACAGGGTTCATTTTAGTCCGACATTGCCATATACAAATTTTAAGAAAAAAATATAACAACTTGTTACAACTTGGTAAAAAGTTATACGTGTTTTACTTTACACTATTATTCTACGAGGTTAGATTTTATGGAAAATTATCATTCTCGATCATTTCGATCAATATCTTACCCGAGCTTACATCGTAATTGGCAAATAACCAAAAGTATAAAATAAATTAAGAATATTTAACTGAAAATTAATAGAGTTTTTACAATTTCAAAAATTTTATATTCAATTTTGTGCAATAATACCAATTTTATAAACAAGTGTTAAAGTATTTTAATAATTAACATCAGCATTGTTCTGCGAGGAAAATTTGCTCAAAAGTTGGCCACAGACCCACGAGGTCTGTCCTGGGCTTCTGAGTATCACCATGGAAAGGTAATTATATAAAAGCAGTGGCAAATCATTTTCTAGTAAGGCACCACAACTTTTTAAATAGGTTTCCTCAACGGTAGCAACTAACCTCATTCCCCAAATCTGACGATAAAGATACATATACGATTACTGATCATACGAAGAAGAATCCAGACCTGGTCAGTCGGGGAATAGGCAGACCCAATCAGCAGGTTGGATACCTGCGAAATCCAACTTTACACATCATTCCATCTTCCCGCAATAACAGTATATAAACCCTAATGGTCAGCATTTAATAGCAAAAAACCTAGAGCTCATATACGTGTCACCTAACCTAGATTTTCGACACTAAATCGTCCCACGTGTTGAAACACAAATCGATTTTGAATTTTAAGAATTCCTCATTGTTTCCGCGGATGTAACTCAAATTACATCAAAACCTACGTCCAAATCATGGTCAAAATTAAAATTACTTAATTTTCTAAAAACAATTTAAAATTTTCAACAAACATATACATTTTAACAACATATATAACTTTTCAACAATAATGTTTTAACAAACATTGTCTAAAATGTTTAGTAAAAACTAGAAATTTATTATATATATAGAGCTATATCATTATATTCTTAATTTCATATACATTTCTTTAAAAATTATTTTTTTATAATTAATTTAAATGGTACGAAACCAAAAACAAAACAAAATTAAAATATTTTAATAATTTGTTATGGTACAAAACTAAATGAATTAAGCTGTTTATTATCCCAAAATGATCATTACGTTTTACCACAACATTAATTTAAAGAGAACATTAACGATCGATAAAGAAGTGTTTCGAATGTTTGTTTAAATCTTATGCTTAAAATCATACCTTAAGTAAATTATTCTAACTAAATACTAAGTTAAACTTAAGAGCATAGGTGTGAGCATTAATAGGTTAAAATTGTTTTATAAGTAACCAAAGATAATCTTCGAGAAAATTTACAAAAATTTACAGCAATTAATTTCATCTTTAATCATCATGTACATCGTAATCTTGAAGGCCTTCCAGAACAACGACAGCACACATGTTTGGTGAGTCCACAAATATACAAACATTTTAATATCATTTTAAGGTATAAGCAGCAATAATGATCATCAACTTGCTTATTACTTCATTAGTATGATCGTATCAATTGGTATTGGTTTCAACCGATTGTTAAATTTTAAAATAAGAGTTTTTATATAATTTTCATTCTTGCTGCTACATACATTTTTACATATATTATATTTTGGTTACGTTTTTACATTTTGTTCTTTGCTTTTCAAATTCTTATATTTTGTTAGTACAAAATATACTTAATAATCGTCAATATTATGAATTATATAGTTAGTCTAAAGATATTAATGCTCCCACAGTTTTCATATACAAATATAATTTTAACCCCTTCGTCTTTAACAACTTTCGGTTTATCTAAACATTTATTATACTAGATGAATTTTAATCGCGGTTAGCTTATGTTTTGTAAATAAACCAAAATACTTAATTTTTATTTAGACATGTTAACTCTAATTATAAAATGAATAAAATGAGAATTTAGACATAATGCCTGGCTAAATTAAATACCAGTGTTTTCTTAGGTTGATGAGAAGTTAGGTGTGTATCTATGTGGGGTCCTAAAAATATACATAGTCATTAGGACATAGAGATTGGGAGGGTTTTGAGACTACCTATCAACAACATCTGATAGTGCTTTTAATCTGGGTATATTAGATAAAATATGTCTTTTGTTTTTTTTTTGTTACTTGACTATAAACGGGCTTCTGTTGAAAACTTATAGTCATTCTGGTCCACTTTATTCCTCATTTTCTTTTCTTGTTTTTTTTTTAAATAGGGAGTCTATAACACAATAACTCTGTAAACAAACAGGATTTTGTTCTAAGAGAGGACCGAACCTCCCCGCCCGACTGTTAGCTAGCTCTTCAATGGCTCCCGCAGTCTTCTTTTAACAATTTCTTAAAGTACTGGTTTCATTTGATTCAGTCCTACAACATCTCATTTATTCGTGTTCGTTACAAATATGGCTTTATTGCAAGAGACATTTCCTGGTCGAGTAATTTCTCATCGTGGCGATATCAACAGGCCACCATGATCATGCGATTTGGCACCATTAGAATTTTTTTGTGGGGCTACGCGAAAGACCGTGTTTATGCAGATAAACCTTCAACTCTTGAGCACTTAAAAACCAACATTCGTCAAGTTATGGCAGAGATACCGTCCAATATGTGTCAAAAAGTGATCGAAAATTACCTCAAAAGTATCAATGCTTGCAACACTTCGCGTGGAGGCCATTTAAATGATGTACTGTTTCACACATAATGTCAACGTTCAAACTTTACAATAAAAAAGAAATATCATGAAAAAAATATTTTATATGTGTGTTATTTACGTTTAGTTTTGAAACCACGAAATGGATAACCCGATATTTTCATTTTGAGGTCTGATGTCATAAGCCAACACACTACCTACTAGACTCCGGCGAAAAAACTATGCTATATGAGAACTATACTATATAACTATATGAAAAAACGTTTGCAAAACGAAGCTAAAACCATAACAAGTTTAAAACGCGCCTTGTCGGCTTGTGGTACTGCAGTTGAAATTGAAAAAACTTATGAAAATTTTACAACAAGAGATGGAAAAAAGTGGTCGTTGTTTCCTCGGCCCTAGGAATCAAGATAAGACGTCGAAAGTGACATGTTCTACATGCTCTAGCTTTGTTTGCAATGAACATAGAACTGAAGAAAAGAAAATCGTTTGTCAAAATCATGTTATTGATGCCAGTTATTCTGAATAAAGATTTAAGTGAAAACGATGGACATTCAATTATTATATTTATGCACATTATAGACATTGAATTATTATATTTTTTTTATTCTTTAGAAAAGATTTAAATTCCTAAGTTTGTGTTCCTTAATAAGTTTGATGTGATAATTAAAAATAAATACTGAAAACTAATAAAATAATAATTTTTTACTTTCAAAATAATATTTTTAGTTCGTTTACGCTAACATATAAACAACAAAAGCCCATTTTTCTTTGGTAGACCTTTGTGACCCCACTCCGTACTTTATGTTAAAAATAGGGTTACGTACTCTAAGGGTTAAAATCAATTACTGTTTAAAAACTGTTACATAAGTTTAGTGATTAATGGGTCGAAAGATTATCACGAAAAACATGTAAATACTTATCGATAGGCATGATTTAAAAAAATATTCTATATATTGGAGAATTGTTGATAATAATTATTAGATGTAAAGCAGTTATTTTGTGAACTTTTATAATTTACATTTGAAAATATTAAAACATATTTCGTTTAACTAATTTTATTTATTCTGCTAATATCACTTATTAGAATAGTTTAAATAATCCATAAGATCATAAACATAATGGATATATGCATTTAACAACTATAAAGTAGATATCCTAGATTCGTATATAATTTAATGTTTGGATTGCAGTGAATTAGTTTAGAAATTTTTCAAAATATAGGTAATTTAAAAAAAACATGATTACAATATTTTGTAATTGAGTGAAACAATGAATACAAAATAATTATTCATTTACACAAGAATTAAAACTATAAATTGTGGTAGGTTTATAGCCTAATTTGTAGGTGTCACAAGTAATGGTACATGGAAACCGTACGTCGCATACATAAGAAAAGTTATAAAAATATGATAAGCGTTAATACGATAAGCTAAGAATTCGTACATACAATTTTAAGAATAGAGTCAATTTAAATGTTCTTTAGGTAAGTAAAAGATATCAGAACGTTTCGTTGTGGCCATAAATTGTTAGTCCATTGAAGAAAATAACCGACTTTTTTGTTTGCAATAGTTGGATTCTATTGTCTTATCAAAAATATTAATTTTCTATCGCCTTTCATCAAGGAGAGAGAGTGTGACGAACAAAAGTAAGCTTGTTTTTGTTTTTTTTTTTTTTATTATAAACTATACACTAAAAACGCTAATAAAAACAACGAAAAGGTATAAAATATTAAAAAAAAAAAAGAATAAGAAAATGCTACACAATTATAAAATAAATTCTTATCAAATTCAAATCATTCCAGTCAACTTTGCCAAGTAGATAGCTAACGTATATTTCAATATGACTGAGTGAATAAGTTTGCGAAAACAAATTTTATTCTTACCAATTTGGTTTTCACTGCCACCGGTGACAGTGCTCCTCCTGTAACAGATCGGTAAACGGATAATTGTAAAATTTCAAATTAAATTGTCGCACACTTACGAGTAACACAATAATTGAATTGAACTGTAAATAGTGAAACGGAATCAAATTACAAATCCAATAAAAAAAAAAGAATTGTATATTGACAATGCACGACGAACGTCTAAAAGAGTTACTTAAGCCTTTTGTATTCAGTGATTCTCAGTTACAGGAAGTATTGAGACGTTTCTGCAATGAAATACATAAGGGATTGTCGCAGGCAACACACAATGAGGCAGATATAAAATGTTATGTGACATATGTTCAGAATTTGCCAACGGGTGACGAAGTGGGTCAATATTTAGCACTGGATTTGGGTGGCACAAACTTTCGCGTTCTGCTTGTTACATTGAAGGGGCACCATGAGGCTGTAGTTGAATCGATGATATACGCTATACCTAAAGAAATAATGCTAGGTCCAGGAGAACAACTATTTGATCACATTGCTGCCTGTTTGGCCACATTTGTTAAAGAGCATAGACTTGATGATGCACACTTACCCTTAGGTTTTACCTTTTCATTTCCCTGCACTCAACTTGGCCTAACTAAAGCTTTATTGGTTCGTTGGACCAAAGGATTTCAATGCTCTGGTGTAGAACAAGAGGACGTGGGCCGTCTACTTAAGGAGGCAATTGCACGAAGAGGAGACACAGAAATATACGTTATGGCAATTTTGAATGATACAACTGGAACCCTTATGTCGTGCGCGCATCGTAATCCAGAGTGTCGTATAGGTGTCATAGTCGGCACCGGCTGTAACGCATGTTATGTAGAACGCGTTGAGGCAGTTGATTTGCTTGAGCCGGAATACAAGTTGACAAATAAAAACGTTCTTATAAATACCGAATGGGGCGCTTTCGGTGATAGTGGACATTTGGATTTTATTCGAACATGCTATGACAAATCAATTGATGAAAATTCTCTAAATGCTGGTACTCAACTATTTGAGAAAATGATTTCCGGTATGTACAAATGAATTAATAGAATAAGAATTATTTTTACACTGCCATATGTTAGGACCAATCTTAAATGTGTGGTGCAAATAGAATAACGAATAAAAAACAAGAAATTCGATTTTCCGTTAAAATTCAATGATTGAATTTCTATAATCAAGAAACGTTCATTTGTTTTCATTTGCACGCATATACCTACTGCACATAAGTGTTTACTATGTGATCTTATCGCTTAAATTAAATCATTTGAATACGGAAAAATCTTATTTAATTTATATTTTCTTTTATTTTCTATTGACGTAGAATTAATCACAAATAATCACATTTCAGTTAAATTTAATCTTTTTACAAATTCAAGTGCAATAGATTAAACATACTTCGCTACATTATTTATTTATATGTAGATAATGTAGTTCCATTATAAACAAATCAAATTAATTGGAAAACAATTTGGATGGTAATTTTATAATTGTAATTACAGTTTTAATATGTTATTAACTATTCAAAATTGCCCACGGCTGGTGCCTATACACATTGTGGTACCACCACCATGTTTAACCGTTTCTTGAGATCGAACTCTTCATTTCTTTTTTCTCCATAGTGAAGTACACCCGTGCGAGTTAAAATGCTATATTTTGACTCTTCCAGAGGAAATTCATTATTCCTCATCTCATTTGATATGCTTTAGTATGGAGGAAGAAAAATAAGGAGCTCTATCCAAAGAACTTGAGCGAAACAGTTTAGTATGGCTTCGGTAGTATAATACTGTGGGGATCTGTATCGGCACCAGGTGTGGACAGTTTGGAATTCATTGAGGAAGCAATGAATTAGAGAGAGTAATTAAACATTTTAAAGAACAAATGCCAATGAGCCCAATCTAAAACGGCTGCTAATGCAAAGATATAATTTGCCTACCAAGGCTTAATACTCTTGCACATTGTTGTTGATATGACACGGAGAGAATATTTAGGAGATAATTTGGAAGAACAGTTAGGTAGGCGCTATACCTCAAACCGAAGTCAGCCGAAAAACATGCTGATGAGTGCATGGCGGCAAATATCACCAGAAAACACTAAACAAAACTGATACATTCAATGGTAAATAGGTTAAATGTTGTGCATGACCTTTAAAGATATCCGACTAAAGATAAGGGATAACATATTCATATATCAGGCCTTTGAATTTTTAATTAAAAATTTGTTTGTTTCATAATAAAACAGAAATAAATTAAACAAATAAGTATAAAAACTTTACAAACTTTTGCTACAAATTCATTAAATTGCTAAAGTGTATTGGAGTACTAAGACTTTTGCTGTCCACTGTATGTATATCCGAATTTTGTTTAAGCCATGTACAGTCAGATAATAAAGTTTGTATGCAAACTGCGAAACGAATTTCATATTCAGTTTTCTCGCACACCCTTTAACTCTATGTCGTATTAGTTTTTCTATTTTGTTGTTTACTATGTTTGCAATAGCTAGTTAGACTACCCGTTTTTCACCGCTATATTTGCAGGCACTTCTTTTTCAAATTAATACAAAACCCTAGTCCACAAAGCTTGCGGTCTTTGAGCGTAAGATGAATTCCAATTTTATAATATTCCTTTGAACATTTGTAAGACGACTTCTATGCCCAAATTAGAAAACGCGAGGCATAGCAACTAGTAAAAAAACTATTTGGGAAGAGTGAGATAAAATATCACCGAGCGTTATCATTAACCTGCCATCGACGCAAAACCGCCTTAAAGCGGTCATAAAAAAAGCATTTCTAGAATTAAACATTTTCAAATTACTAATTAATGTACAAAGAAATTGATTTGTACTCACTACAAGCCTTCTTTGTTTGCACATTTTTAAGAATATTACTACTTAAACTGTTTTTTTCTCTTATGTTTCGAAATAAAATATTTTTTTTTGTACTTTTTACTTTTATCATTAAGCGATGAACACATGCTTTTTGCCATGATGATAAGCTACTTGCTTGCATACAAACATTATTGATTCAATATGTGTTATCTCGATCCTGTGGAACAAAAGGATGTGTCACCATAAAAATATTACAGACCAGAGATCAGTAATGAGTATTCAAAAAGATCAGTTGATTCGAATCATACTCATAATTTCTGAAACTTATACGTATTCATACTTATCTTAATATCATACTCATACTACTCATATTCGAAGTTTGAAGTACTCATCGAACTCATATTTAACAATGCGCATGATGTTGTTAATTTCAACTCTCCTTTACTCAACATTTACAAGAATCACAAAATAAGTATGATTCGCGTACTCACTAGAAGGTTGTGTTTGCTTTGCTTGCTGTCTTTGTCGTTTTCTTTCTTCTTTTTATGTAAATACAACAACAACTAAGACTGTAAATTTCACTCGAATCATTTATAAGTATTATAAGCATTTTTCTAAAGTTATTGATTCTAAATGAGTAGGCTTATGAATCAAACATATTTCGAATGGTTTGAGTTCGATTTCAACGTTGTACTCATACTCATTGCAGCCTGTACTTATAAATCAATGTTGTAGTGAGTACGAATGAATCAAAGTAATTGAATTTCAATACTGATTCCTGAGTACTTATGAGTAGCAAAAAAAAACGATTAATTTTAAAGCCAAATGTGGCCTAAGAGTGTTCATCGAACGCTCAAAGAAACCATTTATGCAATATAAACGAAATGAAATGTATCCTATATATATGTACGATGCAAATATTTAAAACAAATTGAACTCACTGAAAATTATTTAATAAATTGTTTAAATAACGTAAATAATTTAATTTGATAACAATAAACTTTCTTTTATGGATAATTTTTTCTTATTTTGGTTTGTAAGTATCCAACTTCTTTAAATAATTGTTATCATCAGTCCGACAACATTTGTCATAGTTCGTATTATTTTCTATTACTCTTAGGGCTATTATTACAACTTGTCGTTAACTAAAGGGAGGATTTGAAGGGGTAGATAAATTGTTTTTTATTATTATAAGTGGACAATAAGATAGAAGTGAGTGTTAAGCTAAAGGGAGGATCATCCTACCTTTAACTTTTAAAGTTAAGTTTATGTTAGAACTTGACATATTTATAAATTATTTTCAATACATATAGCAACTTCAAATATAAACAAAACGAGCAAATAGGGAAGGGTTGTAATGGCCAATTATGTACAGTAGCGAGCATAAAAAATGCAACGCTAAGCCAACTGATCTTTATGTGCGCCTCTTTCAAAAAAAAAGTACGGAAATTAAAAACCTTTTTTTTATTTTTATGCTCCACAAACTTAGTTAACAAATGCAGGTTACAATATCAAAATTTTTCTATCCACTTATTTTTATTTTAACATTTAAGAAAAAAAGTGCCAAATTTCAGCGAGCAAAAAAAATGCAACGCTATGTTATTCATAACTTTATTTAAATTAAATGTAAATTCTTACAAAATGTTGGTTAAAAATATACTTAAAACTAATAATTGGTTGCGTTGCCTTTATTTTCTATTACCGCTTGCAGTCTGGAGGGCATAGAATCCACTAGGGGCACGATGGTTTGTAGGGGTATTTTTTCCCATTCTGACTTTAAAATTTGTTCTTATTCCGCCAAAATTGAAGGATTTTTCTTCTTAGCTTCCCGATCTAAAGTCTCCCATAGGTTTTCTAAGGGGAGATTGTGACGGCTTATCCAAAATTTGCACATTATGGTCGCTTAGGTAGTTACGAACCAAGCGACTAGGGTGCTTCAGGTCATTGTCTTGTTGGAATATGCTGTTTGGGGGCATTTTTTCCAGAAGATGTGGGAGCATATTATCTTCTAGGATCTCACAGTATTTAGTGGTATTCAAAATACCATCGATTTTCACCAACGGACCAACTCCGTCATGAGAAAACGAACCTACCAATAAATTCCTTAAAATAAAGAATTTCGGTGAAAAACAAAAGTAACTTACCCCTTACCATTAGTAGTGAAAGTAAATTTAATCTTTCTGGATCTGATGGGATAAAATACATTAGAAGACCACCTGAGCAGAGATATTCTCCCAGATATCAGCTACCATCAGTAAAACATGGCTAATTGTGTGGAGTAAGTTACTTTTGTTTTTCATCGAAATTCTTTATTTTAAGGAATTTATTGGTAGGTTCGTTTTCTCATGACGGAGTTGGTCCGTTGGTGAAAATCGATGGTATTTTGAATACCACTAAATACTGTGAGATCCTAGAAGATAATATGCTCCCACATCTTCTGGAAAAAATGCCCCCAAACAGCATATTCCAACAAGACAATGACCTGAAGCACTCTAGTCGCTTGGATCGTAACTACCTAAGCGACCATGATGTGCAAATTTTGGATTAGCCGTCACCATCTCCCCTTAGAAAACCTATGGGAGACTTTAGATCGGGAAGCTAAGAAGAAAAATTCCTCAAATTTGGCGGAATTAGAAAAAATTTTGATCTCAGAATGGGGAAAAAATACCCCTACACACCATCGTGCCCCTAGTGGATTCTATGCCCTCCAGACTGCAAGCGGTAATAGAAAATGAAGGCTACGCAACCAATTATTAGTTTTAATTATATTTTTAACCAACATTTTGTAAGAATTTACATTTAATTTAAATAAAGTTATGAATAACATAGCGTTGCATTTTTTTTGCTCGCTGAAATTTGGCACTTTTTTTCTTAAATGTTAAAATAAAAATAAGTGGATAGAAAAATGTTGATATTGTAACCTGCATTTGTTAACTTAGTTTGTGGAGCATAAAAATAAAAAAAAGGTTTTTAATTTCCGTACTTTTTTTTTTGAAAGAGGCGCACATAAAGATCAATTGGCTTAGCGTTGCATTTTTTATGCTCGCTACTGTATGTATGTAAAAATTCACTTTAGCTAAAGCTACCTTTAACTAAACCCACAATAAAGAAAATAATAGTAAACTAATCTTCCTATATATTAGATATGGGTGTGTGTAATTGATGACTTATTGCCACACAAAATTATTAGTCTGAAACTATGCGGGTGGTAAAATGTTGTTGCAATAGTTTTAAACGTATTTAACGCTTTTAAAATTTCTAATATAACAAAACTGCATGTTTTCTTTTTAGCTTTTTAAAAAACTGTAATATTTGCGATACAAAGAGTAAGAAATATAACATTAGTGAAACTAACTCTTCATTACATACATATTTGTAATTTTTAAATGCATATTAGTATTTCTGCTATGTTATCAATTTCAATATAAACTGCTGATTTTTGAGATGATTCAGTGAATAAGAAAATATTATTTTACTAAATTAGAGAAAAACATAAATAAGTTTTTAAAGTCAAATACATAATAATTTTCTTTTAACTTCGCAAACACTCCATCTTTTATTATTTGCCGTTTGTTATATTTCTAGAATTTTAATTTTTATTTTTTCACTGTATATTATTCTTTTTTTAGTTTATAATTAATTTATGAACATAGTTAAATTCAACAACAACTTATAATATAAATACATGCCCTTACAATTCTGTTATGTTTTTATATAGGGTGTTTTTATAGAGGTATAGAACTTTAAGTTGCAATAAAACAACGATGGATTATTCAATTGACATGAATTTTATTTATCCGAAAGATAATATTGTGGCATTACATTTTAAATATGATTTCTGGCATATGACCGCCACGGCTGGCGCGGATGTAGTCCAATCTGGACGTCCAATTTTCGATGACTTTTTCCAATATTTGTGGCCGTATATCGGCAATAATACGGCGAATGTTGTCTTCCAAATGGTCAAGCGTTTGTGGCTTTACCGCATAGACCAATGACTTTACATAGCCCCACAGAAAGTAGTCTAGCGGCGTTAAATCACAAGATCTTGGAGGCCAATTCACAGGCCCAAAACGTCAAATTCGGCGGTCACCAAACGTGTCTTTCAATAAATCGAAATAAAATTGCACTATTTGCAAGCGTTGTTCAGGCGTGAGTCTATTCATGATGAATTGCCAAACCAAACTGAGAATAAATCACTTGACAGCTGTTAAATCGGTCGCCATCTTGAAAAGTAATGCCAACTTAAAGTTCTATACCTCTATAAAAACACCCTTTATATCACTGGTAATTGAAGTAATTAAAATGATATACCATAGCATTTTATTATAGTATAATAGGTATTTAATACCTTTAAATAATTTAAAAATGCGTGCTTCAATAGTAGAATTATTGGCTATTGGCCCAGCCTCTGAATAATATGCGCTATGATTTATTTTTATATTATTTTATATATTATTTTATGTATGTATGTATGATAAACATTCAAGACACTCAATTCGCATTTAAATAAGCGTAAGTACGACTCATATTTGATAAGCAAAGATTTATATCACAACAGTCTTGATTATTTAAATGTTTTAACGTTCCCCAAAACGTTCTTTCTATTGACAAATCTATTGTTTGAAATTATAAACTGTAAGGACATATGACAGTATGTATTTAAAAATAATAGTTTTATTTTACGTTATAGTTCTTATAATTTTTTAATACTTCATTTAGAATAAACTTAATATAGAATAAAGTGTTTTTAAAATATGAAATTGCAAAAAAAAAAAAAAAGAAATAAAAAAAATTTAAAACATTATAAACTTGATGATGCAAATAGTAAGTTAAATAATTGAAAATTTCTCTTTTCAGGTATGTACCTCGGGCAATTAGTGAGATTAATTTTAATTGATGCTATCAAGAGGAATTTAATATTCGTATTGAACCAAAACAAACAGCAATTTTTAAAAAAATTAATGAATGAAACAGAATGTTTCGAAACAAGTATGATTTCCGATATTGAGTCTGACACGTTTCCAGAGTGTAGAAAAACTCGCAAGATCATCAAGGAATTATTCGGCATAGAAAAACCTTCCGTTGAAGATTGTCAAAAATTGCGTTACATTTGTGAATGTGTATCACAACGAGCTGCTAATTTGGTAGCTGTGGGCATAAGTGGCTTAATTAACAAAATCAACGAACGTAAAGTCGTGGTCGGTATTGATGGTTCAGTTTACAGATTTCATCCAAAATTCGACGCATATATGAGATCAGCAATTAAAAAATTAATATCTCCTACAATTGAATTTGAATTAATGCTTTCCGAGGATGGATCTGGCAGAGGAGCAGCTCTGGTAGCTGCTGTGGCTAGTCAAAATGAATAGTTGTTAAAATAGAATTTATTATATTTACAAATAAAGATATTAAACCACATATTGTTTTTATAAATTGTGAGTAAAACCTCTATTAATACAACTACAATTGTGGATTGGGATATATCTATCAATCTTTCAAGGCAATATAAAATGTATCTCATTTGATGAGACAGCATACATACAGTGGCGAGCAAAAATGGATACATAATATTAAAAAATATAAACTTTATATTTGTACTTTATTTATTAAAATAAAAAAACAATCCATATGTTAAACATTTATTTAGACTATCCTCTAATTAAAACAAAAATCATTCAGTAATATTATTTCCTTTTCAATATAAAATACAGCTTAAATATTATTTAGTAGCATTTATCCAATTTTGCTCGATTCATTTCAAATGAAAAATTCAGTATTTTGTTCATAATCCTTTATACTTTATTACTGATTTAATGCGTTTTGGTAAGCTTTCTACCAGTTTTTTGATGGTTTCGCTGTTTATACTTTGCCACTCAGCCTCAATTCTTAGCCACAATTCGTTAAGGTTATTTGGAGGGTTTTCATACTGTGCCAATTTTCGTTTTAGAATTGCCCACAAATTCTTGATCGGATTTAAATCCGGACTTTGTGCTGGCCATTTCAATGTCTGAAATTTTTGCTCCTCCAACCTCCACTTTTGTTTCGTCCGACCATATAACTTTTTTCCAATCATCCACAGACCAATCTTTGTGCTGCTTGCAAAACTGCAGATCTCTAAGTGATGGTGACGGGTAATGGAGCGATTGTTACGAAAAAATGAAGTCCAAACTCCGAAAGCAGCAGCAAATGCTATAAATAAGAGTGTGAGTGAAACGCGCATTGCGAAGAATCGGCATGGTTTCGGCAGTTAAACAGAAAAAACCCGCACTTTCTGAGAAGAACGTCAAAGCTCGTCTGCAGTTTTGCAAGCAACACAAAGATTGGTCTGTGGATGATTGGAAAAAAGTTATATGGTCGGACGAAACAAAAGTGGAGGTTGGAGGAGCAAAAATTTCAGACATTGAAATGGCCAGCACAAAGTCCAGATTTAAATCCGATCAAGAATTTGTGGGCTATTCTAAAACGAAAATTGGCACAGTATAAAAACCCTCCAAATCACCTTAACGAATTGTGGCTAAGAATTGAGGCAGAATGGCAAAGTATAAACAGCGAAACTATCAAAAAACTAGTAGAAAGCTTGCCAAAATGCATTAAATCAGTAATAAAGGATGAAGGATTATGGACAAAATACTGAATTTTTCATTTGAAACGAAACGAGCAAAATTGGATAAATGCTACTAAATAATATTAAGCTGTATTTTATATTGAAAAGGAAATAATATTACTGAAAAGTTTTTGTTTTAATTAGAGGATAGTCTAAATAAATATTTAACATATGGATTGTTTTTGTTATTTTAATAAATAAAGTACAAATATAAAGTTTAAATTTTTTTTAATATTATGTAACCATTTTTGCTCGCCAGTGTATATAAAAAATATGACTAAATTGTTATACTGTTTATAGAATAACTACGGTAATTTTTGTCCGATTTTATCAAGCGTAGTGTCAATCTCTTCACAATATAATGTGCTTTCAGAATGCCGCCACTTATTTCATAGTTTTTAAGTAAATTTTGCAATTAAGAATGGCCAAACTTGAAGAAATAAGAAAAAATAAAAATTTCCCCATCACTACTCATAACATATAAGTTTGAACAAAATGTTTATGTATACCGTTTTAAAGACTAATCTCTCCCTTAAAATACCCGTTTTTGTCGAATAAAACAGGTTTGGAGGGTTCGAGTCTACTCAACTAACTGAACAACTTAGATTAGGTAGTTACTCGGGTATATTTAATTTTTTGTATTTTGTCGCAGTTATTTTTTTTTTTAATTTTCTTCTGTTTCCATTTTTATAATATTATTAAGACATTAAAATATTATATTATCAATCTAGTAAAGTACTTTGTAAAACAAAAAAATATTTGTATATTATAAACATAATATAAATTAGCAGTTATAATTGGAAGTTGGTCCGAACTAAATTCTCTAATCACTATGATCGCGAGCGTGTTTTCGAACATATTATTTTAAAAAAACCGGAGTGAACGAATACTTGGTAGGAGCATTCAATTAAGAGGTTGCAGAAACGCCTTACACACGCTGGACAACATGTTGTTTTTTATAAATCTACTGATGATATGCTAGAGATATACGATAAAATACGATAAGATACAGATAGATACGCTAGATATGCTTTCAAAGAAAGTATCAGCGATACCCATCGCCACGGCTAAACTCTGAGCTTTTCGAATAAGCTTAAAACAGCGAAACCACAAAGCAAAAATTCGCTATGGCGAGCAACTAAGGGACTTAATATATCAGTAGAAAGAAAGATTCTAATCTGGTGATTGAACGTAAATATTTTCAGAAACCACCTGAAGACAATATTCACGAAAAACATTTTGGAGATTACAATTTAAGCACTACCATTTGCAGCTAATAATACCAGTTACACTTTGATTTTCATAAGCTTGATATTCGAGACCTTGATATTGATGAGCTTATAAAATCATTACTGGCCTTAACTTTAAGAAAGTCTCAGTTGTTGATAATATTAGTATCAAGATGCTCTTAACATTAACATACATACATAATTGGCCATTACAACCTTTTAGTCAGGATTACGGCCTATCTTTTTAATACTACATTACCCTCTAGAATATACATATGTACATAACTTATAGTCCCATAAATCTATTATTTAATGTGTCAGCTATTTGCATTCTAAAGTATTTCTAGATTACACTTTTCTAAATTGGATATTAAAACACAGGTAAGATTTACTAATTTCCTAAAGATAAAAGATTATTATTCGTATTATTAACAGAATTATTGTTATTTACATATATACATAATTGGTCATAACAACCCTTTAGTCAGGATTACAACCTAGTTTCTTACACCACTTATGTTTTGTACGTTAATTTTTTTTATACATGAGAGGCGGGACCTACAGCTTGAAGTCGACTCCGAACGGCAGATTTTTGAGAAACTTTTCATTGCGATTTTATTTACTCTCAGAGTTTTTTCATATTTTGTTTAGTTGAGATGCCTGACCTGAGGTTTGAACCGAGGCCTCAAGTCTAAAAAGCCAACACAGTACCTACTAGATCACGGCGACTTCTATTTTTATAGTATTCACAACTTATTCTATGAAAATGAATAGTATTGTTTAGCATAAATTATTGAACCTTCAAATTAAATTGAACTGACAATAAGTAATCGAATCATAAATCAAACCAAAGCTAATTATGCCTGCCGGCATTTGGCGCTATTTATATTTGGAAGTACTCAGTATCTTTTGTGGAGATATGGGATGTGGTGTCCCAATTTTTATTCATGTCATTAACTTTTATTCTCCATAAATCTATCTAGCTGAACAATTCGTTCCTGTAAGTATAAAAATTGATACTTTCTACCGGAAAATTAAAAAAAATGTGTGAGGTAGAACAAATATGGCCGATGGCATGTGTTACGTTGGCTTTAAGAACTACTGTTGTTTGTAGCTTTTCGCATACACCTATGATTAAGAAAACCCCACTACAAAAAGTCTAACGGTGACCAATTCATATCACCTTAACGTGAGCCGACCATACCCACAAATCTCTCGTGCAGAATATTCAATGTGACATGAGTTGTGTGCATCGTAACGGTCTTATGTTGAAACCACATGTCGTTGGTATCCAGATCATCCAATTCAGGCCAAAATAAATTGGCAATCGTCGATCTATAATGCTCGCCGTAGAGATTGACGGCCTGGCCAACGTCGATCTCAGAGAAACAGTGACTCTTTCTGCATGCTCTTGAATCTCATTTAGATTGTCATAATCCCATCAACTGCTCCTGAATACATTCAGCGCATTGCAAATAGTCCTCTCAATAGTGCACCACGTTGTCGAAACAGTTCTATACATGCTGGTTTGGCAAAATAGACTGTCTAAATGCTAACTAATTTGATAGATGTAGCTTCAACAAGATGGTTTTTATCAGCTGTCAAAATACGGAAATCCCTGTTGGGGCACCCAATAATAACTTCGCTATGTTTTGGGAAAACTAATTTTTAACCTATATGTATATCAGGTCTTCGTCAAAAACTCTGTCAGATGCTTGAGAAACGTCGATAATAAGATAAACAGATTTTTATTACGACGGATGACCTTCTACAACTTGAATAAATTTGACAATTTGTTGACTGATGATTCGTAATATATCTGTTGGCATTTAAAATTAGTGATATTTTAGACATTAACATCCGAACAGTTTTGACAATATAAATTGAAATTAGTTCTAAAAATGTCTGAAAACCCATGACTTCAGGCCTACCTACATACGTGTCAAAGAATATTCTAGCTGTTGCATACAATGCCATCGTTAGAAAATATTTTGTAACCGTTTCAACAATACAGTGTGCATAATAATACAGCAGCATAATAAGACCCTTTTCACCACTCAGCGCTCGCTACAAATGGAAAAGCTTTATTTGGAATTCCAGAAAAAATAACAAGCTACCAAAGGCAGCAATTTGAATGATATCTTTCCAACAAACTAACCCGACAGCTTCGCATTACCCACCTTCGAACTACGTTGTATTACCCTCATGCATATGACAGCATTGAAGGATAGCATAGAAAATTGAAAGAGAAAAATCTAATCATAGCCAAATTCAATTTTACTTGGTCTGCGAACAACATACAAAAAAGTCTACGCTTATCGAAGTTAATTAGTCTATAGCCTGAATTAAAATTTTGTCCAAAGCTATGCAAAATAAACAGTCTCATCAAAGTGCGTGGCACGGCGGAAAATTATTACATATTGGTTGAGAAAAAACAAAATGAATCAGCTTTTATAAATTTTTTAGTTTGTTTTTCAGACTTTTTTCGAAAAACTGTTATCAATAACAGGCTAAGGTAAAAACCATTTCGTTGGCACATATCGCAGAAGTTGTTTCGATAAATATTTGCAAATTAAAACACTTTTTTTGTTATTCAGCTGAAGTTACGAATTCCCCATCTAATTGTCCTACGATTTTTGATTACATGGAAATTGCAAATCGTCCTTAAAATACAACTGCTCTTGTTTTAAATTTCTGGACAACAGAATTATATCTGAATTATTATCACTATATGTTTTAATTTTGGGAAATGTTAATCTACTTTTCATTTATTATTTTAATTAAATTTTGCAATTATATCTGTATCTGTATATTCTTTGATACTTCATCTGAATCTTCATAAAAATTTAAAATTGATTTTGTATACCTGTTGCTGTGTAGATTTATTATAGCATGGGAAATGTTATGATGTTGACAATATTTGACGCATGATTACTATATGGAAAATAGCAGAATTTCTGTAGTATGTATGACCACAAGCTATTTTATTAGCAATTCTAAAAATCTTGTCTACAGTAGTTCCCGCTTAATTGATTCCCGATTATTTGATTTAAAAAAATTAGCAATGAAGTTTTTCCATATAAGATATACGGAAAAATTCCCGTTTAATTGAGTTTCGGTTAATTGCGTTACCCCTTGAATATAAATACACTCTTTCTTGATAAATGTACACAAAAATATCCGGTTAATCAGCATCTTTCCTAAAGTATGCTTTAAATGTTTCGTGATGAATTGCAATTTAAAAATGAGTGGAAAAAAACACACAAACTTAAATTTAAAAGAAAAATTAAATGTCATTAACGAAATATAAGTGTTACAAAAGTACTATAAATAGAATTTTAAAAAATAGTAGCTCAATTACGGAACTCTCAAAGGCCAGTAAGCTATCTTCTAAAAGAGGTAGAACCGGATCATGGATTAAAATAGAACGCGCACTTCTATTCTGGTTTAACCAAAAGCGGGAGTCTGGTGCCGTAATATGATTTTCGAAAAAGCAAAGAAATTTGCTGTGGAATTTAAAGAAGATTTTAATACCAGTGCTGGCTGGCTTTACCGTTGGCAGAATAGGGAAAATATAACTCTTATAAAAATTCCAGGAGTAGGCGCATCTGCCGATGTCGATGCCGCAAATACTTTTTTTATTTTTTAAAGCGTTGTGAAAACCATAATTATGCAAAAAAGGGAACGGAGTACAAGGCAACAAAAGTTCAAAGGAACGAGTGACGTTGTTATTTATTTGCAATGCAACCGGCGACTACAAACAAGTTATTGTTATTGGCAAGTCAAAAAATCCGCGTTGATTCTTATATATTTACCTTAGAGATTCTGCTTTATTGAGCCAATTTAAACGGGGTTTTTTCAATTGCGCCAATAACTCAATTAGGCGAGTATCGGCTAAATGATTTACCCGGGTAATTGTAACAAAAGCTGTTCAATTAAGCGGGAACTACTGTATATATGTATATTTTATGTCCTTGACAAACTATACTTTCGCATGGCATAAAACATAATTTTTTAATAGGTAGTACTAGCGAAATAATTGATTAAAAAAAAGTTTGATGGTGCACACCACAAAAAACATTCAACATTTTGTTTAAAAGTCGTACAAAATAAAATAAACTTTGTTGTTTCAATTAACTTATCTTATTTTAAAACTAATAATCAAAGGAGTCTTGAATAAATAAAATCACAACTTACATTTGTTTTCTTCATTTTCAGATTGATTTTCTGCCGAACATTTTACTGGATTCGACTTAGATTCAGAATCTGTTGAAACATTTTCTTGGGACAAGCTGGTCTCGCAATCCCTTTTGTTTCGTAAACTTTTCAAATCACAATTTTCTTTTATCTGCAATTGAAATATTTTAATTCAAACAATAGAAGTATACAAATTTATTTTCTTCGCAGAGTGTAATTTACCAATTTGTTAATTTTGTTTTTGTATTTCTTAATTTTTTTGTCCTGCTTCTTGACCAGGCTGTGAACATTGTAAATGTATGAGAACAGATTTTCAGACTTTAGTTCTTTTAGCTCTTCAATACTTTTAATTTCAAATTTCGTATTGATTGATTTATTATCATCCTTGTCTGTGTTTTCGGTATCACTATTCGACATTTTCAGAAAGTTTTGCAATATTCTTTAAACAAATTTCAGAAAATATTACAAATACTTTGAGGTAAACTTTCTCACTTGTGCAATACAACAATAACAAATCGTAGTGTCAAAATATTGAGTATTGGGGCTGCCATCGTGTTTTCTAATTTAAAGCTAAATTACACTGAGCAAAATTGCAATAAAATTAATCCAAATTTTATTCAAGGAATGATTGTGATTGAAAACATATTAGATACGTATTTCGCTGTTTTGTATTATAAAGCGTTATTTTTAAACCAAATTCTAAGCCAAAAATATCACAAATAGATTGAATGCTATATGAAATTAACAGCTATCAATGGGTTTTTTTTATTTTTTTGTTTATATACTTTTGTTGTATACAAGCAAATCCAATACATGTCAAAGTACTGATTGTGACAACGCGTTACATTATTATTTTCCTGTCACTTGAAAATGTCTATGTACAAAGTATGACGGATTCTAGTTCTCCTTCCTAAAATTAAAATCCGACTTATTTATTGGAAGCAAAATTGAAAATCAAGTTCGTTACAATTTTTGAGATTGTAAGTTTATTGATGTGGTAGAATGTGTGAGTATATTAATATTAAAAAGCAAAATTTGAAGATTAATTTTCTTCTCTCATAAATTGGAATTTAAATTCGTCATGATTTTCTAAAAGTTAAATAATATCTAATTTTATATACTTTTTTATTACTTTATTTTTTAAATTATCTCAATATTACAAAATTTGGATAATGGGCTCATTTCTTAAAAAAAAAATCGGAAAAACAGCAAAACAAATACAACATAAAAAAATATCTCCAATGAATTATTTTGTACAAATGATTTTCAGTTTTTTATTTAATATGGAAACCTAAAGTTATGAATTTTAGCATCAGCTGCTTATGCTCTCGATTTCCCAAATCTTCGTAAAATTACTCTAATGTAAATATTAAAAAATTTGTTCATATTAAGGCGCCCCGACACGATCAAATAAAACCATCAACGTCTTATATGTGTGCGTGTTGTCGTTATATACATATACGTTGTCGGCTGTGATTGATGAAAATCAAAAGATTTTGATTTTTTCATTTGATGAAGTTTTATTTGATCGTCTCCAACTCTGATTGACAAGCATTATCTCATTTGCTACGATATCGTCGTAATGAACACATCATCCATGCGCGGATAAACAAACAAATATTTTTTTATTGCGAATAATGTAATAGTAAACAAAGAATTATTTTTTTTATTGTGAATATATATTTTATATTTTGTGTGTATATTTTATTTCTTTCTATATTTTTAAGAAGTTAAATTGTGTTTGGTAAACGTTCGTACTATCATTGAGAAATGCAAAGATGAAAAAAAATTATTTTAGAATTAATTGCAAAATATCAATGTTTACCAGCGTTGTGGAATTTAAAACTGGAAGGAACAGGAATAGAGAAGAAAAAAGAAAACAATATGAAATTTTTCATCCAAAGATTTTCCTTTTTTTTCATATTTTCCTTTTTATCTTAAAAAAAAATTGTACAATAGCAACAACAAAAGCAATAAAAAATCGTCTTCCGATAAAGGCATTTTGCGAAGCGCACACTACAAAATCAAAATGCAAATGATGATTGGCGAATTTATTTGAACGTCTCCTTTCATACGTCAATCACACGACACTCACACTTATGCATTATTTGATGAAATTATTTGATCGTCTCCTGGAGTCTTTACTTTTTTCTTGATCTGGCAGCATCACATATTTTTTCCCGGTTATTTCTTTACCTCTTTGCAATATTTTGTTTGCCAGTTTTCTTTGATTCACACATTGACAGACAAAACGTGCTCAAATGGAGAAATTCAAAATAATTTTGTGTTTTGTTTTAATATTTTACTGCAGTTTGAAAACTGCTGAAGCTACAAAATTAAACTATCCAAGAGTTCTGCTTCCAATATTTGACAAAATTTCCATCAATTTCACTTTGGAAGTTAAGGAAAGAGGATGTTTCAAATGGTATGATTTTGTCAATTTGTTGCAATTAAAGTGTTGTTATTGTAATTATATTGCTGCTTTGTTGTTTGCTTTGAAGCCGGCAAATCTTGAAAGAATAAAAACAAGGCAAAGCAACAATAGGATTGAGATATTGTTTGGATCTTCAGGATTTTAACATCAACAAAATTTGGTATATTTAGAACTTAACTAATTCGATGTGTTTGCAGGACGTCTTCACGGCAGGACTTGATTCTGATAACGCCGCTTTATGAAGATGCTGAAAACGAATGCTCATACAAGGCCACAGTGACTGTTTTATCACGTGAGAGAAGGCGTAACACTGCAATAGTGTTGGCAGAGGATATTGCTACTGGCGAGTCCTTGCGCTGCGATGTCATCTTGGATGTTATCGATAAATTGAATGTTATTACAACGACACGTCAATTGTTTTTGGAAGAGGCACCGGAAACATTCGTAATACACGCAGAAGACTCACAGGGAAATGAATTTACGACCCTTGAAGGTGTTGAATTCAGTTGGGCTATATCATCCTTGAATGAGGACAACAAAGATTGGTTCCCAGCTCTAAGATTCTTAACTTTTACGGAAAGTGCTTATCATGAAGTGCCAGAGGCTCTAGAGAAATTTGAAGCTCAAGGACTTAGAGGTTATATGGTATTGCTCGAGGGTATAAATACAGGAACAGCAAAGGTATTCATTCATTCCGTCCTATTATATATTTCTATATTTTGTAATGAATATTTATTTTCATTTTCAAGGTCACTGTTGATCTTCCCTATCCCGAATATCGCCGAGTACAACCGTTACAAGTTTATATTAATGTTCTGGCCAATATAATTTTGCAACCATCTGATGTTTTCATTTTACCAGGTGATTCCATCAATTTTCGTATATTACAACTAAAAATGGGCAAACTTCAAGAAATTTCATTAAACAACCAATACTTTTTGGAAATTGATGAC
This sequence comes from Sarcophaga rosellei, assembly GCA_930367235.1. Taxonomy (NCBI): domain Eukaryota; kingdom Metazoa; phylum Arthropoda; class Insecta; order Diptera; family Sarcophagidae; genus Sarcophaga; species Sarcophaga rosellei. The sequence goes on along the minus strand of OV884021.1, from coordinate 47,325,254 downwards.
TCCAACGTGGCAAGTATTAAAGGCACTGTTGGCACAGGCCTTAAGGTTGGCCGAACAATGGTAGTGTTACGTGATCGCAATGTTCCAAATGACGGAACTTTTGCTGGCGACGAATTAACCAAAACTACTGTACCCAGTGCTAGAATTACTGTAGCGAATCCTAAAAAGCTTGCATTAAATCTTTTGCCATATAATAATTGGATAACTGTTGAAGGAGAAAAACACGAAATTGCAGTTGATTTATATACACAGTGAGTTTAAATAAGTATAATTATTACATCTATACCTCACTTTGCGTCACGGTTACGTTCCAAAAAACACGTAGCAATTGAAATGACGCAAAGTGAATTATGATTTTCTGCAGCAAACCATGTAAAGATCAAAGATAGGTTCCAGGGTTACGAAAATACTACTTTCTAAAAAGAAAATTGAACAAAGTAAACATTTAAAAAACAAAAATAATATAAAACTGTATTGCATACATACAAAAAAACACGAAAAAAAACAAATCCAATTAAATCAGAATAAACAATTTACTTAACCCATTCCACTCGGCACCGTTTCGGGCGTTACCTGCCAGCTACTCACACACGCCACTTTTTAACGAAAACGTACATCCAGTATAATTTTAGAACCAAATAATTAATAGTAATGAAATTTGTTTTAAATGAATTTGTGGACATTGAAGAACATATATTTACAAAAAGATACAAAAGAGTTGTTAAAATTACGTAGCATTGTGACAGTTCTTTTATCCTTCCACACAAAAAGTGGCTTTTTTGATGAAAATTTTAGTTTTTTACGTTAGGGGTAAAAAATACTTTGGGAATAACTATCGGTAAACTACGAAGACACAACACTGTCTTATTACTGTAGAAATCTTTTCTATTCGACGCTTCAGCACAACTGGGATCTTGTACATTTCTTCACTCGGTTATCGGATTTCTTTATTATCGCAACAGAAAACTACAGGAGAACACGTGTTTCATAAAAAATTGCGGTAGAATAATTTCATTGTCCATAATGGCTAACAAACTATCATGACCCCTCAGACTTACGTTGTCCCCTCAGAGGGGACAGCCGGGTGCAGGGGGTTAATTTATAACACACTTATTGAAAGTGAACTATAAAATTAGACAAACAAGGTGAAAATAAGACTGTATTATTTTCACTTAGAAAGGGAAGTTTGGAAAAAATGTTTATATTCTTGGCAAAAAAAAACAATCGGGGTTGTCATATAAACCAACCTTGTCGGAATTGGTTTTAAAAACGACGAGAAAAAATGCTATGGTGTCATGAAAACCGATATTATCGTTTTTATGTTCGAATTGGAATTAATATTGGGTTTGGTGTCACAGAAACCAAGGTTATCGGTTTTCTTATTGGAAATAAACCAGCCAGCGGACAGTCGTCAGTTAAAAAACAAAAAACTTAAAAAATACTGAATTTTGGTTGTTTTAGTTGTTGTTATTATTAATAAAAAATATATCGTCATCCTATATCCAAAATGGTTTATCCACAGAACAAATATACTGCAGATAGAACATTTTTGATAAAGGATATCCTGATTTTTACTAAAATTTTTTTGATTTTCCTATAAATTACTTGCTATTTCATCCCTGATTCGTAGCAGCAAGTTGTAAAATTGGAAAAGTTTTAGACCGCGACAAATGTTCTTTAATAGCATTAAGTACTATACGAAATGCTTCTTTGTTTAAGCGATAATTAGAAACAAATCTGTAAAATATAGTTAAATATATGAGTACAAGAAACTTCCTCCTGATTAAAAAACTTATTACATTGCCTCTGGCAGCTCCAGTGGATTGCTGTAATCTCTCAGGATTCTTCTCCTCACTCTTTCTGATCGCTTTTCTCCTAATAATAGAAATATAAATAATTAAAATTTTTAACAAACATTTTTTTAAATTTTTATTTTTGATTCGAACATTGGTTTTAATCAAGGTTGGCAACCGATACCGTTATAATACCGATACCGATTAAATACCGTTTAAAAGTAAGTACCGGTATTTATACCGATACCGAAATAAGTTTTTCGGTACAAATACCGGTATTCATATACCGTTTACCCTTATACCGGTATCATACCGGTATCAATTATGGTAGAAGTAACTGTTAAAATGGACATATGAGTTGTAGCTCGAGTTCATCCTCTGACAGCGTAGAAGCTATTCTTAGAAATATGGAGAAAGAAAGTTCCTATACAACACCAAATAGCAATAAAATACGCGAATTGCTAAGTGCTTTTAGAAATGAATAACGAGTACAAAGAGATGTGAATGTTCTCAATTGGTGAAAAGAAAAAAGTACAGCCAAACCAGAGCTATATGCCATTTCTAAAGTTATATTAGCTGTACCTGCCACACAACTAAGTGTGGAACGGTTATTTTCAGGAGTAAAGTATATCATGAACCCAAGTCGGAATAGGTTGGATGATGACATTTTAAATGCAGTTGTAGTGATTCGAGCTAATGAGGAATTATTTTAAAATTTTAAGTTTATGTGTATTCATTCAATTAAATTGAATTAACATTTAACTTTTCTTTTTGAGGATGTAATCTAAAGTGATAGTCTAATGTTTTTATATTCTAAAGTATTTATTCATGAATTGACTTATTTTTTCTTTACAAAAATTTAATTTTGTATGATCTCCTAATACAAATATTTAATATTTGTAAGCTTTTGTATTCTTAGATTTAAGAAGAATGTTATACCGGTATAAATACCGATATATTACTTTTATACCGGTATACCGAAACCGATATAATTTAAATACCGTTACCGATACCGATACCGAAATAATAATAAATTGATTACCGATACCGTTACCGATACCGTTATTCGTTTCGGTTGCCAACCTTGGTTTTAATTTACGTTCGAAATTAACGAAACCAACTTGGTTTCCTGACACCAAATGAAACCAACATTGGTTTTCAAAAACGACAATCAAGAAAACCGACATGATTTCTATGACAACCCCGATTGATATGAACGTTGATTAGTGTACTGCACATGCGCTCTAATTGCTACAGTCCAATCTGTAAGTAAGCATTTGGTACACTTATTATTTTTATAACGTTTCTCCTGAACACGTTATACTCAAGTTTTATTCTATAATGCTTTTCCCAAAAAGACAAGTCAGATGGTTGCATCGTCTTGTGTTGAATTATTTTAAGTTACTGCCTTACTTGAATGATGGAACTAGGCTTTGTATTTGGATTTTGCTATAGTTGTTTTTCAAATTTCATTGCGTAACATAAATTATAGGCTTAACATACATATATAGAAGAGAAGAACTCAAACTCTAGACCAGCGTTGCCATTTGCCAAGTTTTCCCTTTTTTTCCAAGTTTTTTGGGATGCGAAAAAGTTTTCATTAAGTCTGTTTTCAAACAAAACAATTTTTTTTTGACAAAATTGAATTTAAAAAAATTTTTTTTGCTATAAATTTAATTATAATAACACGAAATATTTAATTTTTAAATAAAATATTGTGCATTTTATTAGTTCCGCGCAAAAGTAGCAAAGAAACACCAACAGAGGGTACCGTCTCCGGTGTTTCCTTTAAACATTTTGGAATTTTTGTAGCAAGCAAGTTTTTTTTGGTAAAAATAATAAGAAATAAAAAGTTTTTTGCAAAAAATTACTGGCAACGCTGCTCTATACTCTCAATTATTTAATTATATATTATATTATATATAATTATTTAAAAGTTATCAAATTGAAAGATTTGAATAAATTATTTTATTTACAATTTTCTTGAACCCTTCGGTATTACCATACACGTCAACTAATAGTTTTCTATTAACTGCGAAGGCCTTTTAAGAAATCAAGCCTAAAGAAACATTGCTAGAAAGTCTTTTTTCATCTGGATTATAGATTTACTTGTTTGTAAATTTTTTTCATTTGTATTTTTTAAATCAATCAATATTGAATGCTCGCATTGTAAATTTATAGTTAATTTTGAATGGAGAAGTTGTGATTTTAACTGCAAATATGTAGCGGGTTTTGAACAAAAGTAATGCATAAGCTATTATTTGATTAGAAGCTTTTTTTCACTTAACTTCCTTGTGACTATTAAAAAATGTTATTTTCGTATATACATATACATTTGAAAGCTGAATCAAAATTTACATGAACCGTTAATGCTAAGAGCTGATCTATTCATTGAAACACAAATAACTGTATAAGAATATTATATTTTGTTAAAATAAATAAAGACAGTATGGCCTAATGTTTGTCAATAGTTCTCACGACTTTTTAAGGAAGAATTGATAAACATTCTTCTAATTCCTTACACTCGAGTATTTAATAATAAAAATATCTACTATTATCTTTTATAGCGACGATCACAAGATTACTTTGGGATCACGTTACTCCGTTAATTCTGAATTAGATGAAATGCTATTTTTAGTTCATAAGCGAAGTAAAAATGGTTCTCGAATTTTTGGTGAAGCCATTAGAGAAGGTACTACTCCAGTTTATGGTTCGTTTAAAGATGTAAGTATATTTAGTTGTTATTATTTTGATTTTTAAATATTGTTATTACTATTCTGTTATAATTTCAGTTGACTGCACAAGCTGAATTGCAAATCTACCCTGAGTTGTCTTTGAAACCTAGTAATGTTATTCTACCATTCGATCCAAATGTTATTAAAACGCAAAAAATTCAATTTCATGCTAACGGAGGCGATGGTTTATACATTTGGAAGTCTCAGCACCCTCGACTCATAAGTATTAATCAAAGCGGTTTAGCTACGACAGTTATACGTGAGACAGATAGCAAACACAACGTTAACACCTTTGACACTTCAACGGGTTCGATTCTAACAGCTCACGGTCATGTCAAAGTGGCTTTGACAAAAAATCAAAAAATAACACGTCATGCAGATGTTTACTTTTTGCCACCGGTAAAATTGGAAATTTTAAAATACAACTTTGAAACGGCACTAAAAGATTACGTACATCTCCATGTGGCTTTATATGCATATGCGAACAATACTCTGTTGCCATTTACAAAGTGCGAAAATCTAGTATTCGATTTTGAATTTTCGAATCCAATATTTCAAGTTGATTACAACAATGTTGAGGTCGAAATGAGTCCCAATGCGTGTCAAGTAGTACACTTACGAAGCACTGCTGTAGGCTTATCACAACTAAAACTCTCTTACAAATTCCAAGATAAAATTTTGAAGGATGAAGTAACGTTGAATGTTTTTGAACCATTAGAAGTTTTAAATCCTCTTGAAAATTATGTCGTTTTACCCATTGGTGCTTCGCGAAATATTCTCTACAAGAATGGTCCACAAAAAATTTATACTTTAGAAACTGAATTGACAAAAGGCGCAGAGTATAATAATAACATTGTCCGCTTGTCGGAAATCGAATTTGATACTCAGAATAATTTATATGCTTTTAGCGTCTTATGCCGAGAAATAGGAGAAACTGATCTCACATTTAATGTCTTTAACGCCTTGTTGGCACCAAATTTTCAACCATACATATCTACAATTGTTACAAAGGTTTACTGTGTTAAACCCCGCTTCATAAATTTATACACAACGGAACAAATGCGCTCCTCTTGCCCAATGGAACTGAAAAATGCTTTGTTACAATTAAAAGATAAAGATAACAAATTCGAAATTGAAATAGAAATAATGGATGCTAAGAATCGTAAATTGATGAATATATCCTCGTTATTCATTGATTGGGAATTTGCAGCTGGTGATCAGCGTTATCATTCTGGTGCTATAAGTTATAACCGTCAGTCAGAGGAAGAGTTCATTGAGGGCATACGTTTGCCCGGCAAAGATTTACTAGTTGCCACTATTAGTGAAGTTGCGCAAAACTTTCGTATTAAGGGTGTCGTAACAAATTATGATGAACGAATATTAAGGAAACAAAATATATATCCGGAAGAACCTCCTTTTGGCGTTACAAATGTATGTAAAAATGTGTTTACCTTATTGAATATTGAATGTTTTTTAATTATCTAAAAAATACTTGTTATTTTTACAGCCTAAAACAGGTGAAATCTTTACACCCTTAATAGAAAATGAAATACGTTTCATGACTGTGAATAGTACCTTTTTCCCATCGGACCATGTTAGTATATTTTTAGCCAAAAATAGGCGAGAGCGCATCCCTATGTCACATGGAAGTGGGTTCTATGATTTTCAACTTTCTGAATCTGGAATTGTTAAAGTCGAATTTGACAATAAAGAAAAGGAATTGATTATAACACCATTGCGTATTGGTCATGTAAGTATGACTATAAAAATAATAATACATATTTATTATTATTAAAATTGTTGAAAAAATTTTTCTTCCTTATTTAGACCCGCCTAGAACTAATTGATCGTTGTTTAATGAATGAACCAGCGTATTTGTTAATTTCTGTTGTCAGTATGGGTGCTATCATTGTCGACGGTCCGGATCGTGTAGAACGCTCGAAGTCGATTGAAGCTATTGTCAAACTTTATGACTCTCATGATAATCCATTAAATATTGATCCTTTTAATTTACATATCTACGACATGTCCACAGAAGTCTTGAATCCAAATATATTGAGTATTCAATTGGGCGATCAGTCCGACTTAGACGCTGGAGAAATTAAGTATGTTGAATTAAAGTTTTAAAATTCGTTTCCCACTTACTGATGGAACTTTAATTGTAGATTCATTATTAATGGCAATAATCTAGGTGAAACTAAAATAATATTTAGCTCAGGCAGCGGGGATCTACGGGTATCTAGCGAACCGATGAACGTTCAGGTAAATTCCGAAATTTGCGTTCTAAATGTAATCACTATTGATACATAAAATTGCTTTTATTTAGGTGTTTCCACCTCTTCGTCTTTACCCACGCAATTCGACGCTAGTAGTTGACTCAAGCGTTCAAATATATTATCATGGTGGTCCACAACCAGACGTTAATATAGTTTATTATGTCCATGATAAGAAAATTATTAGTAAGTTAATAAGAAATTGAATAAGATATAAATTTTTAATGATTTCGCTTTTCTCTTTAGACATGGAGTCGGCCATTATTACTGCAAATAAATTGGGTGACACGAAAATTACTGGCAAATGTATTATGAAAAATCCCATTAGTGGAAAAGAAGTTGTTATATCAGAAGATACAGTTGAAGTTCATGTTGTACCGATTCTAAATATTCAAATAAAAACTCCTTTAATAAGAATACGTAGCGGTGCTGTAATGCCAGCTTCTATATGGGGTACATTTTAAAACAAACTTCGCGATGAACAAATAATTAACGATTTATATTATATATCTGTGTTGTTTTCTATAGGAAACCCTGATCTATCGCCTATGGTATTGGGCACATTGTCTAACATGCATATTGTTTGGTCTACTAATCAACCTGACGTTGTTAATATTTATAACATATTTGCTGATGCTGGTAAGAGAAATTGTTTAAAAAATTACATGTATAATACGTGAACTATGATACAGCATTATATATGGCTAAAGTACTACATTAATGCTCACAAAATGTTCATATAACAAATAGTTTTTCGATGATCCTGGATGGTTGAGTTTTATTTCAGGAACAGATACGAAACTTACAATATTGCATTAAGCTTTTTCCATAAATAATTATAAGTAAATTTCATTATATTTAAGTAATATTTTTTGTACTCTTTTTAGGAATTGAATATTCTTCCACGGATCTAATTTCTGTACGCATAAAAGCGCTAAATCCCGGAAAAGCCAAGATTCAAGCAACCGTTCAATTACCAAGTGGTCAAAAAATTTCATCGTTCGTTGAAGTTGTTGGTAAGCTTGACTTAACGTTTTTGCCTGTTATGCTCTGTACTGACAATATCTGGATTTTACAGTATTGCCAGATATGACAATATACTTATATTTGACTGACAATGAAAAATTTACCCCCCTGCGTATATTGTAAGGGAACACTATTGTTAGAAATTTTTCAGAAAAACTTATCGTTTCATTGTAATTTAAATCAAAATATTGGACTATAATATATTTATACGATGCTAGACGTTTTTACACTTGAATTAATTGAATTTTTTTTTTTGTAGAAGTAGATAATTGAAATTAAAAACTTCTAGAAATAGAAAATATTGCAACCATTTTGACTGTATTTTTACACTGGATTTAAAATTTTTGCAACATGCGCAAGTAGTTTGGTCGATAGATAGAACAATAGCCGACAATAAAAATTGAGCTTAAACGTCGCATGATTGATAAACATTAAACTTAATGAGTTCTTTACAACTATTTCTAGTGTTTAAAACTTTGGAATTGGAACATCCCAAACGTATAACAACTGATAGCATTTTATTGGCACCACGCAGTTCTATACAGTTGAAAGCGAATTTGGAAGATGTTGTTTATCGATTATCAAGTGATAGTAATTCAATTGTTAAAGTGACACCAGATGGCATTGTGCGCACGCAGGATGTTTTGGGCAGAGACCTAATTATAGTAACTATCAAAAATACCTTGTTTATGATATAAATTAAATTTTTTTCTAATCCGTTTCAGGCAAAAACCTTCGATCAAACCTTATCAATTGGCATTGAAGTTAAGAATGTTCAATACATTTTGGCCTCTTTGGAGTATCCAACATTAAAATTGAAGCAAATAGAAGAGAAACTTCCACGTGGCATGAGTTTTGTATTAAAAGTATCATTGCATGATAATTTAGGCAATGAGTTTTCTCACAATATTGAGGAAGTGAATGGCTTAAAATACGATTTGTCTCACAAAGATATAGTTGATGTGCAAATTGGCAATAATTTGACGATAGCGGTAAGTTTTGCACATGAAGTAATTTCCTTAATAATTGTTAATATTAGCATGAACATGCTATTATTATTTTAATTTTTATTTATTTTTCTTTGAGCTGTAATATAGTATTTTCTTGCATAAAGAAAAAATAATATCCACATGTTTAAGCACACAGCCATGTACGTACATATCAGAGATCAGCAATGAATCGTTTTTTCGCTACTCATAAGTTCTCATGAAATTTTGAGTATGAGTGAGTCAACAGTATTGAAATTCAACTACTCTGATTCATTCGTAATCACTACAACATTGATTTATAAGTACAGGTTGCAATGAGTATGAGTACAACGTTGACATCAAACTCATAACATTCGAAATATGTTTGATTCACACACCTTCTCATTCAGATTAATAAATTTAGAAAAATATTTATAATACTCATAAATAATTCGAGTGATTCGAATCATTCATCAAAATTTACAGCCTTAAGTGTTGTTGCATTTACAAAAAAAGAAGAAAGACAGACTAGTGAGTACATATTGTAGTGTTCGTACGCGAATCATACTTATTTTGTGATTCTTGTAAATGTTGAGTAAATGAGAGTCAAAATCAACAACTACATGCGTATTGTTAAGTATAAGTACGATGAGTACTTCAAACTTTTAATATGAGTAGTATGGGTATGATATTAAAATAAGTATGAATGCGTATAAGTATCAGAAATTATGAGTATGATTCGAATCTACTCATCTTTTTGAATACTCATTGCTGATCTCTGGTACATATACATACATATAGTGCATCCAATTTATGAGCACACTTTTACTTTTAGATATCTTTTAAAATGTAACTTTCATCGATTGGGGTTCTTTCGGAGTTTTTTTTTATTGTGTTATTTTTCTTATGTTATTCATAATTTGTGTTCCAAATATGTGTGGTCAATTTATTTATTTTCGTTTTAAAGAAAAGATTCAATTTTTTGTTAATTCGCTTACTTGCTATTGAGACAACAACAGTACCCGGAGGTTAAGTTGATCCATTGTACTACGTCCTAAAAGAGAGAGGATAATAAGGGAGACAGGGAAAAGGAGAGGAAGAATAAAGAAGCAGAGGAATAACACAGACTAACAAACACACAAGACAGCGCGACTACACTATTAAAGCCCTAGTACTTCTCAACCAGCTCAAACTAATAATGAATCTATGGAGAGACTTAATCTCGGCTCTCGACAAAGAACTCGAAGACCCTGCCAGTGGTCCTAAAACAGTCTCTCATATATTTAAATAAATTTGAGTTAATTTTACTTATATGTGGAAATCCTAAGTCAGACGTGTATCAAGACTGATGCCAAGATATTTCATGTGACAGGGGAGTAGACATAGATTTAACTACTTTTCTAAATGGACAATCGGATTCTGTAATTACCTAGATGCCCTTAGGGCCATTGAGTTGGTCTGGTGCAAATCACGGCTCGTTCGCAAGTGCAAGGAGTCATTGAGGACCTTTGGACTAGACCGTATCCATCTTTGCTGGGTTCCGGGTCATAGCGGAATACTGGGCAATGAGACGGCGGATGCCCTCGCTAGGTTAGGTCCGCTCTCTGGGGGCGATTTAATAGTTGGTCCTGCCCCCCCGGTCTGATACCTCTACGGTCTCATCAATGGATGGGTCGGGGAGGAAGAGCAGAGACGTTGGGGGAACGATCGAGTTGTTTTGTCTCTAGATGTCTATGGCCTGCTGTGGACAGTAAGAGAACAGGTTGGCTGCTGGGCTTGGATAAGGCCAGCTTAAGGTTGGTTGTCGGGTTTATCACAGGGCACTGCGAGATTAGATCGCTGACGGGGATCTGGAACAGATCCCAGCCGGACTATTGCAGGGCATGTTGCGATGAGGAGGAGTTGGAGACTATCGAACACCTCCTCTGTAACTGCCCAGCCCTTGGTAGGTTGAGGCTGAGGACCCTTGGCAGGACCTTCTTTGAGAGTTTAACACTGTGTCGAGAGCCGACATCAAGGCTCTCCACAGACTCATTAGTGGCTTAGGCTGTTTGAGAGGCGCTAGGGCTTCATCAGGGTAGTCGCGCTCTCCCTTCTTTGTTGGGTCTATGTGACCCCTCCGCTTTCCATTCTCCCTTTCCTATCTCCTCTCCTTTATATCCTATTCCCTCTCTTATCCTTCCTCTTTAAGGACGTTGTACAATGGGTCAATTCGACCTCCGGGTACTGTACTTGATTTAATTGACAAGTACACGTCCTCTAACCTAACCTAACCTAGATGCTTTTAAGTATTCTGATGTATGCTAAGGGAAGGAGGGTCATCAGCAAAGTTAAATATGTGTAAATGACCGCTCGATTTCATGTCTTAAGTATATGTTTATCAAATATGAAATAGTTTTTAATATTCTACCACAACGGCTGCAATCGACTGGGAAGAGGTCAAATAGGTACCGTCATTAACTTTAAATACCACCTGTTTACTAGATATTAGTTTTTTCTGTTCAGTAAATCAATATAATCGTGAATATAGATTTAGTTACTCTTCTTTTTGTATCTATACTTATTTCTTTTCTCATTCTGTACGAAATTCTATCAACCCTGGGGTTGTACTTTTTACCCTAGCCAGGCAATACATGAGTTTTCACGTAGGTTATGTCTTTTTCCATTCGACAAGCATCGGCGTTAATGTTATTATTGGATTTTATATTTACACAGGTAGAGTTGGAGGAATTAAATTGTTAAGAGAAATTGAAATCAGAAGTGTTGAGAAGAATGAAATATTACTTCCCGTATATTGAACTTGAGCATTTTATCTTTCTAATGTACTTTTTAATCATAGCACTCTTCACATAACTCGTTATGGGAATATTATATACATTTATTTTGATTTAATAAAATTATTCAAGTGAACAGGTTATAAAATGGCAAGGTCAAAAAGTTAAAAGTTACACGTAGGATGATCTTCAATTTACCTCAACTCTCACTTCTACCTTATTGTACACTTATAATAATGAAAAACAAATTATTTGCCCGTTAAAACCCTCCCTTTAGTTAAAGGCAAATTGTAATAACAGTCCTAAAAATAGTAAAAAGATTATTTTTGAATGAAGATGGTACTGTAGTGACATCTGTTACAGTTTACGATTTATATCAAATAGACAGTAAAACACAATCAAAGAGGAATAACGCAATAACTCGAATCTTGAATAAGAATACTTGGGAATTGCTACGTTGTCCTCCTGAAATATAAGTTTTTCTGTGGAGATTTATGATAAAAATGGCACTAAACTGCTTCCTGAGTTAAGAATAGGTCGGTGCTTTTAATTCGATATTAAACAAACTGAATTGAAAGCAATCTATGCACAGAAAATACTCTCCTTCATCATTAAGAAGTTATCCATTCACCTCTCCATTTCATATGAGAGTCGAGACCTTGATGAGATCTCATAAATGGAAAATCGAAAATTTTATGCAGAGATGTTGAAAATTTGTTATTTTGAAATTGACTTCTTATGGTACGTGTAGCATTTTGTGGAGACGAGTTGCTGGAAATCCGGCCTAATTATCGTCTTTAAAAATTGGTTTAGTGCCATTTGTAGGAAAAATAGCATATTCAGTATACTATTAACTAAACGTAAGTAAATTAATTAACAATTTTATTAGAGTATTTATTTGCATTTCGATATAACGAAATTAAATGAATTGACTCTATAATTATAAAACACTTATCAGTAGACTATTTCGTAAAAGTACATGAAAAGATAAATAAATCTTCAAAAGAAATCTTCGATTAGAGTTATATTTTATGAGATGCTCTATAATTTGTAATTATGAGACGCACTATACAGTCAACCCTCCTATAACGGGGTACTCTCAGAACGCGGGTTCTATATAACGCGGCGCTGAAATTGCGACAGCCCTCCTATAACGCGGTACTCTCAAAACGCGGTTTCCATATAACGCGGTTTTCACACAACGCGGAGCTAAAATTGCGACAGCCCTCCTATAACGCGGTACTCGTACAGAGCAGTTTCCATTCAACAACTTGCCATAAGTTCCTTCCGCACATCATCTGAATGACTCTAATAACTGGATATTGTAAGAGGGTTTAATATCAGTTTTATTTTCGACGCAAAAGCACAGCCGAGATATATAAACAACATGTTTATATAAACATGCCAGATTATCTCATAGCCGTCTACGACATCGGTTTCAGTTATTTCAGAGCTCTTTTACAATACATACGTTTTGCTTTTGATCAAGTCTTCCTAAAAAATTTTCTGCAACTCATACCTGACAGTGAGGATGAATGTTGGAAAATTACATAATTTTACAAAAGTCTTTCTTAATTTTATTGGGAAACAGTCTTTTAGATTTTGTTTAATTTTTTTTTATCAATCCTTATATGAACTCTTTAATTCAATAAAAATAATTTATCTTGTCTGACTCTCCATATAACGCAGTACGTTATATGATGTGATTTGTACTAATTGCGAGTTTCTTTTAGCGCGGTTTCCACACAACGTGGAAGACGGTTTCCATAGAACGCACTACGAATTTGCCTGGTTTGTACGGTAAATCCGAGTTTCTCATAGCGCGGTTTCTATACAACCCGGCACGCACTCACCGCGTTATAGGAGGGTTGACTGTATATACATAAAACGAACACATATAAAACCTAAAAAAATATAAAGTAATAAAAAAATATAAAACTGTTCGAATGCAAAAATTTCACACCCGTATAAAAGTACAGGAATCAATTAAATTGAATTTATAACAACACACAAGTTGCCAAGCATACTGTAGACTCTGTCTGAAACGACTTTAACATGGTTAGACCACGTTAATTAAAAACAATACTCAGATTTCATGCGGATTTGACAAAGTTAATGCTATCGATTTTATGTAATTAAAGGTTAATTAAGTATGTATATACAAAAACTAATATTTTCCATACGTGTACTAGCTTATGCTAGTATGCATCATCAGCTCACATTTGGACATTACTGTTAACTAAAATATCAGCAAGATCATTTATATATATACTGAGTAAAAGAGGCCTGATCCCTGAGAAACACCTCTTCTTGGGCTCGTTGAATTTGCTTTTTAAGATATGTGTTCAATTCTAATATTTTTCTCCTCTGGTGATCATAGTCTAATATATGTTCCCCTCAATGAGAGCTAAGGACTTTAGCCAATTAACAAATTAGCTCATTATTTTTCTGAGGGCTGTGGTACAACTTCCATTCATCTTTTTCGAGCACTGCAAAGTTCGTAATTTTTTGTTTACCGAAAGCCAGTAAGGTATATTGTATTAATCAACATTTGACTTCGAGGTGTGACAATTCTTGATTCCTAAAAGTTATGTGTAGATATAATCGCCGATTACCAGAAATTGGTGGTATATTTTGTCAATTTGTATGTTGTTGTACCGCCATTGTTTTCCTTCAAGAAATATTTAATTTAACTTTTATTTCGCCGGAGACCATTTGAATTCCAGAAACAATTTTTTTTATTTTGAAACTCTGATTTATGTGATGAGCTTTTATGTCCTTTACCTTAATATACTACATGCATGAATTAATTACTTTTCAACTGGAAAGTATATTTATATTGAATCCAAAAATAATAATACGGCGTTGTTTTCATTTAGTTAGGTTTGCTTGATTTGATATGTAACGTGGTTTCATCAGTAGAGAAAATTTCTTTTGGCGACTCTAAACATTTTAGGAGCGGAACTTATTTTCGATGATTTTGGCTTGGTCTTCGTTTTTGAACTGTAAAGTTTCTGTCCATCCCTGTCTCCTATTATAAATTCAATACCTGTACAGGACAAAAGCGAAAAAAATTAAAACAACGACGGTGTTTCAAATAGAAAATTGCTCTTCTAGTCTATCATTGAAACTGTACGATTGTTTTTATTCTTCCCAAATTTTTTTGATTAATTTCATAATTAGCTTCCATGTGGTTTTGAGGTAATAAAAGCTTTAAATTTATAAAATCATTTTTATTAAGTGAGTAAAAAGTAAGCAAGTTAAGTAAACAAAAAGATTCTAGGATAAATGTAGTAAAATAATATAATAAAACTGATTTATCATTAAGCTGTTGGAGCGAAGCGTCCTCTATAAAGTCAATCTTCCATACAGTATATGTGAAATAAATTCACGTTACACAGTTATATTTACCGATAGACTAGACTGTATGTCATAAAAACTTTATATAATTTGTCTTTAAATGTAACACAATTAACTCAGAGACATTCTTATTGAGAACCATAGCATTATTATTATACATACATTGGATGCTCCTCAAAAAATTTGAATTCGCTTTGATATCTCAATCTCCATCAAAATTGAAATCTAAATACATACAAAAAATTCACACAGTTCCTTTATTTCCGGTTCCATTATCGTAAACCATAACCATCTACACAACTATTAGTAAACATATCAAGGCATAATCCAGATAACGTCCAAGTTCCAATATTTTTACACAACAAATAAATAAATAAAAATAAAAATCACTTACTTCCTAATTTATGCAACCTTTGCAACTGCACTTTCCATCAAACACTTGCTTACACAAAGTTTATCCTGTATTAATGAAATCTATAATTTAATTAAACTTGATAAATTGAAAATTAAATTTTTGTAAATGTTCTTTTACCATAAAGTAACATTGAATCTACGTATGTGTACAGTTGTATATCCTTGTGTATTGAATGTAAGTTGAGCTGATAGCCTTATCAGCCAGTGCTCGTTACATTTAGTCTTCATTTTCACCCGAGATTAAATACTAATAATAATTTAATAAACTCATAAATATCGGAAGTAATAACAAAATGCAAAAAACATAATTTTTTTACTTCTCTATCCTTATATTTATTGTTCAAAATCCTTCTTGATTGAAATGTCTTTGTGTGAAATGTATTTCATTAAAAACTCAAAACGCATAGCTTAGATTGTCAATACAATTTTTTATTTTATTTATTTTTTTACACATCTCTGTTGAGTTTTTATAGAAACAAAAAGTTTTTATATAAAGGTAAAATGAACATATGTTGCATTCAATTCTTCTTTATTAATGAAAGCAAACTTAAGATTAAGTATGGTATGTATCAGAGAACAGCAAAGAATCGTTTTTGCGCTACTCATAAGTACTCATGAAATTTTGAGTATGAGTGAGTCAACAGTATTTAAATTCAACTACTCTGATTCATTCGTACTCACTATAACATTGATTTATAAGCACAGGTTGCAAAGAGTATGAGTACAACGTTGAGATCAAACTCATACCATTCGAAATATGTTTGATTCATACTCCTACACATTCCGATTCATAAAGTTAGAAAAATACTTGTGTAATACTCATAATAATACTCATAAATGATCATTCATCAAAATTTACAGTCTTAGTTGTTGTTGCATTTACAAAAAAGAAGAAAGAAAAAGACAAAGACAGCAAAACAAAGCAAACACACAACTTTCTAGTGAGTATTTTACTATTCGTACGCGAATCATACTTATTTTGTGATTCTGTGTTGAGTCATGCAGAGTCGAAATCAACAACATCATGCGTATTGTTAAGTATGAGTACGATGAGTACTTCAAACTTTGAATATGAGTAATATGAGTATGATATTAAAATAAGTATGAATGCGTATAAGTATCAGAAATTATGAATATGATTCGAATCTACTCATCTTTTTGAAAACTCATTGTTGACCTCTGGTATATATGTATGTCAGGTCAGGAAGAGAAAAACATACATGTTGTTTTAAGGATTATCAAACTTTGATAACATAATCGAACACCATATACAGTGGGAAGCAAAACTGTCCAGATGTTTTGCATTAAGAAAGTAAGGTAATGAAAGTAATACAAATATAGGTGTATTATCAAATATATGCATTTTTTTCATTTTATTGGACATTATTCTAAATTATAAAGAACAAAAACTTATATACATTTCTTCAAAAAAAAAATAAAAAAATGCAAAAAACAAAAGATTCACTACTAATTATTTGGCATAGGCCTCATGAGCGCATCGAAAAACACCATGTGAAAGAAACGATGAAACATGGTGGCGGCAGTATGATTGTGTGGGGATGTTTTACTTGGTGGAACGTTGGACCTTTGGTGAGAATCCAAGGTATAATGAAGAGGGAGGATTATTTGAATATTTTACACACAAATTTACCACATTTTGTTGACGAGGGTGCCTATCAAGCCGACGAAGTTGTTTTCCGGCAAGACGGGATCTGAAGCACACTGCCAAAATAGTTAAAAGCTGGCTACAAAACCAAATTTTGGGAGGATGGACTGGCCTGCACAAAGCCCAGACCTGAATCCTATCGAAAATGTATACGCTGTTGTTAAAAGAAACCTGATAGCATATGAAAACCCACCAACAAATTTTGACGAGCTTTGGGAGAGAATACAACATGAATGGCGAGCTCTTGACCGCGATACCATCCAAAAGTTGGTGGAGAGTATGCCAAAACGTATTGAAAGCGTAATTTAAAACAAAGGCCTTTGGACGAAATATTAAATAGGCACCGATTAATGATTTTCAACAAACAGTGCAAAAGTGTCCAAGTAGTGAATTTTTTTGTTTTTTGCATTTTTTTATTTTTTTTTGAAGAAATTTATATAAGTTTTTGTTCTTTATAATTTAGAATAATGTCCAATAAAATGAAAAAAATGCATATATTTGATAATACACCTATATTTGTATTACTTTCATTACCTTACTTTCTTAATGCAAAACATCTGGACAGTTTTGCTTCCCACTGTATGTATGTAGATTTTGTTGAAATTTAATTGAAACCCCAATAGCATAGAATTATGTACATAGAAGTACATAAATTAGTCGCCTGTATTGTGACAATCACACTCTGGATAACATTTTCGATTTCACAAAAAGTTATACATAGTAGCCTCTATTTGGAAGAAAGAAAATTGAAGTCATAAAATTGTGTGTATCATTTTTGAGGACAATACAGAAATATATGAACAGTCCAAGAATTCCATAGGAACAAAGGGCTGCCACAATGCGTTTTCCTATCTTCTCATTATTTCTTTACCTTGTTTTAGTTTCACTACTATCCGATCCGATCCGTTGTTACCTAGAAACAAAATCCACTTTGGTTATTGACTCCTAATTATTCCTAAGATATGACACAGGATATTCATCGTTTATGTTATCTTCTCGCTGGGAGACTCAAGAAACTCTTATTTGGAGTATTTTTTAAAATCTAAAAATTACCAGTGAACATTTTACTATATTTATACGATTTAAAGAAAGAGCAGAAAAAGATTGGTAAAAAATGATACTCTGCATTGAACTCTAACGATTTCGTACAGCATTAAACTTTCACAGTTAACTTTCATAAAAGAAACAGTCGATCATATTTTGTGGCATTGTCATCGTTTTTGGAGATGCACAGCCATAGATGGTTAGACGTCTCTGGATGGAGGCGTGGTCCAAACATTACCTGACCTAAAGGTGTACTATTTTCACTTATTTTATATTTTTTGGACGTTATATTAAAATAATTATGGTTTTCATTTATAGCTAAAATATTTTCCATTTACTTTTCCCTCATAAATTAAGAATTGCAATAACGTTAAAAAGAAATGAAAAATCAGACAAATAGTTACACTGACGACATAGGCAGTTCAATGGATCTGCGATTGTATAATTAGATAGGCATAATGGATGGGGTTTGAAGTCGCCGTGGTCTAGTAGGTAGTGTGTTGGCTTATTAGAGGAAAGGCCCGAGTTCGAATCCCAGGTCAGACATCAAAACGAAAATATGAAAGTATTTCTTTGGCGACTTCCTCTCAGCAGATTTCTGGCAAAAACTCTGAGTGTAAAAATTGCCATGAAAAGCTTCTCAAAAAATCTGTCGTTCGGAGTCGACTTTAAACTGTAGGTCCCGCCACTCATGTATAAAATTAACGCACACAACATGAGTGGTGTTGAGAAGCTAGGCCGTAATCCTGACTGAATGGTTGTAATGGCCAATTATGTATGTATGTATGAATGGATGGGTTTATAATATTAAAGATGACGACAAGGAATATTAAATTTATCAGATCCTAAGAAAAATCCACAAGAAACATTTTCCTTTGATTAGGTTAATCATAATCAAAAATTACTGTTAGTTCTGCTCGAAAAAATAAAGGTCAAAACATAATTCTTATTTTCTGATTTTTACTATAAAAGTTATAGCAGTTACGGTTCCTGATCATGAATGATAGCAGTTGACGTCTGCAAGCATAGTAAGGCATATCTATATAATTCCACCATTTACTTGAATATTTCTCTATTGAAATTGCTTGGAGTTGCTGGTAATGTGAATAAAAATTTGCTTCGAAAAAGATTAAAAATACTGAATACGTTAGTTTTATTGTACAAATTGAAAATAAATTTGCGCTTGTACGATTTTCAACGGCATTCACTGTGCATATATTGTATAGTACAGTGGACGTTCGCTAGTACGAATTATAAATTGTCAGGCCCTTTCGTAGTACCGAAAAATTCGTATTATTGAACAACGCATTTTTATGTTCCAATTCAAATAATTCACATAAAATATTTAGATTTTATTAAGAACATACTAGTAAATTGTACATTTTGGAAATTGCTCTTATGTCCTCGCTGTCACGCACTACTAATAGTGGAATAGCATCCGGGTCCTCAAAATTGTCATCGCCCAAAATTTTCTTTCAACATTTCTTTATGGAATCACTGGATACTCTTTCCCAGGCTAAGGCAACCAATGAAACGGCTTCAAATAAAGTGGTTTGTTTCAGGGACGTTTCTAAATTTTCGTTGGAAGATACAATTTTTGACAGTAAACTGTTACGGTAATGCAGTTTTAAGAGCCTAATTGCATTCTGGTCCATGGGCTGTATTAGTGGAGTTACATTGGGGGCATATACATTACAAAATCAGTCCATCTTTAGTACCATCTTTAGATGAACCAGTTCATCTGCCGGTGGATGACTTGGAGCGTTATCTAATATTAGAAGAGCCTTAATTTTCAGTTTTTTTTTCTTTTAAAAATGTCTCTACATACATACATATATACATACATACATACATAATTGGCCATTACAACCCTTCAGTCAGAATTACGGCCTAGCTTCTCACAAAAAATGTCTCTACTTCTTATAATTCTCTCTAATTCTTATAACAAACCACCATTCGTACTATCGAATAGAAAAAATGCCCATCTTTCGTAGTATAGATTAGTGCAAAAATTTTGCCATTCGTATTGTTGGAAATTCTTAATAAAGAGCATTCGTACTACTGGACGTCCACTGTATATGCGGCTAATCTTGTCAACACAAGTTTATATAATTTATTTAATAATTGACCAAATACGGTTAAGATTGATTATTTCATTAAAATTTTAATGAAATTCTGATGAAATCTGATTTACAAAAATATTACTTTTATCATTCTTTTTACTTGTCTCACTTATGCTTTCAATAAACTACAATATACAGTCAAAGAAAAAAGTCTACATACACCGCTGATTTTTATTACACTTAAAAAGATGTTAATCCCTTGTTTAATTCACTTACAGTTAAGAATGTTTGAAGAAAAAAAAGAAGGTTAAAAAATTTAACACACAAATTATTGGAGAAAAACATAAAAAATAATGAGAAAAAAGTATGTACACATATAACGGTGTTTGTAGACTTCTTTCTTCGACTATATTTAAAAATATACGTTCAAATGTCTTATTTTGGATTTTATAAACTTTTACTTCACGTGACTTACATACATACATAAAAGTCCTTGGCCGCCTTAAACATGTCTAATATATTTTGTTATCTTCAAACGATATAAGATTACTGATGCGTTGACTAAACAATAAATATTTTTACACATGCAAACTTATGTTTTAGTACATACCATATGTACATATATGTATGTATGTTTACATGTAGGTATCAATTGTCGTACCAAAACATAACAGACTTACCTTCATTAAATTATAGTAAATGATATTAATTTTTTGCCTTGGTTGTATCTCCTTCCTTCGTCAACGTATTTTATATATTTTTTTTTCTTTCTAAGGTAAATCTGCCACGTGAAACGAGTAACATGATTGCTGTAAGTTTGAAAGATGCAACTGGAGTTCAACATGCTGAGGATTATATAAAATTGTCTGTTGGTGAATCTAAACATATTTATCCTACCAAGGTAAGTGACATGACATTAAACAACTACCCATAGGATGTAGTTGTAGTTTATTCCTATATTCTATATACACAATAAAGTAGTTAGAAAAACAAAACACCACAATGACCAAATACAGTGGTGGTCTTACAATTAGCACACTCATCCACCAAAAAGTTTGTGTTTAATATTTTATCATTAAAATGATTATATTTTAAAATAACATAATGACTGTAATTAATAAATTAACATCAACGGTAATTATTGAAATTAACTTTGTTTTTTTTGAAAAGTTCAAAGAAATTTCGGAACATGTAATTAGCACACCATGTATATTGTTATTTTCCCAGTAGTGAGCAAAGTAATTAAATTAGATTGTTTTCCTAGAAAAATTTTTCAGGTTAAACTGGGTACATGTGCACAAATAATAAAAAATACTCTTATTAGTAATTAGTTCCTCAATAAATTCCAAACTGTTTACACCTATTGCCAACATACATCCCCACAGTATTGTACTACCGAGACCATGCTTAACTGTTTCATGCAAGTTCTTTAGATTGAGCACCTTATTTTTCTTCCTCCATACTAAAGCATAAACGAAATTTTGAATAATGTGTTTTCTTCAAACGGATGTACTTTAGAATGGAGGAAAAAGAAATAAAGTGCTCGATCTCAAGAAATGGCAAGGTGGTGTTACAATAATGTGTATCGTCACCAAGCGTGGGCAATTTGGAATTTATTGAGGAACTAATTACATAATAAGAGAGTATTTAAACATTCTGAAGAACAAATTCACCTAAAGTTAAACAAGAATTAAGAATTTATAATGGTTATTACTTCCAACGTGTCAATGAGCCCAATAATACGGCTGCAAATGTGAACATGTGATTTGCCTACCAAAGCCCCCACAGGCTTAATACTGTTGCACAAAATTCCGATATGACTCCAAGAGACTATTTAGGAGATTATTTGGAAGAACGGTTACGTAGTCGCTAAACCTCAAACAAAAGTTAACCGAAAAACTTGCTCATTATTGCATGGCGGGAAATATCACCAGAAAACTCTTAACAAACCTGGTATATTCAATGCCAAATAGGATAAATGGTGTGTTTGACCTTTACTGATATCCTACTAAATATAAGGGATAACATTTTCTATATTAGGCCTTTGAATTTTAAAATTTACTCTGAGTTCTTCTTAAGGGTTCCTACACTTTTGCGGTGCAAAAATAAGTAGTCATCAGAAGCTTTTCCTTATTTTTTTCTTTGTTTTGGGAATAATATTACAAAATTGTTTGTTTTATAATAAAGCAGAAATGAATTAATATAATAAGTATAAAAGCTTTAATTATTTATATGAACTTAAGCTACAAATTGATGAAATTGCTAAAATGTATTGTGGTACTAAGACTTTTGTTGTCCACTGCATCTAAATGCCATTATATTAAATGTTAATTACATATTACAATCGTTAAATGAATTTGCTTTTTAGTATAAAGCATCTTTAGTACAAATAATGAACTGTATAACTTTTCGTCTGTTCTAGTGTTTAATAACTAATTACTTTGATTTATATGAATAGATATTAAATATTAAATGTATGCGATTTTCGGTGTATTAATTATTCAATTATTTTTAAATTTTTTTTCTCCAAGTAAATGCTATTGAAAGAAACCTTGAATTTTTGAATTATTTTACTTGAATTGGAACATTAAAATATTTATTATATGCAAAATTGTAAACATTTTCTTACAAACTAAATGAATATCCGTTTTTTGTTGATAACAATTCCTATAAAGTACATTGCTAAAATAAGTTTATTAAATGTTCTGCAGAAATATTGTCTGAAATGTTACAACTTTATGCAACATTTTCCATAAATTCCTGTTTCTCTTTCCCATTAACTCTAATACTTTTAGTTTGGTTTCAATTTTTTTGTTGCTCATTATTTTGTTTGCCATTTCATTTACTATGTTTTATTGACAGTTTGAAATGTGAAAAAAGAGTAAAAATACTATCAAATTATAAGTAAGTCTTGTTATTATGAACGATATTTTACGTGACGTATTTAGTGGGGCTTTATGTATGTATAACATTTCACATACAATTACGTACTTTAAAATTAATTATAAAAAGAAAAATTTGAAAACAAAGAAATACAATACAACAGTGTTTCTTGGTGAGACATGGCGGCAATTAAATAATTTCGAACATGATATTTTATTGCATTACATGATAAAAAAAAACAACTTTTCAGAACGTGTGCTATTTAATGAATAGATTAGTTTAATTTATCTAGCATTACAAAAGGGAATTTTTGAACTATTTTTGGAAAACATTTGTGAAGTATCAAAATATAAAATAATAAACATTTTCAAAAAATAACATTTTGAACTATAACAATACTATTAATGATCTTGTATCAAATTCTGAACCGATTAGAAATACCACCAAAATAGAATCAAATGTTGTATTCTATTGCTTTGTAATCAATCATTGATCCCACCATACAAAATGTATTGTAGTAATTTCATTTATTGATAATAATTAATACAATTATTAATTTATGTTATAGTTGTAGCTTTGGTTTGATTTTTATATATGTAGTATATATAAAATACACATAGTTTTCTACAGTTCAGTTCAGATAAATTTTTTGTTTTACTTAATAAAATGAAAACTAACATGTAACAAGTTTTTTCCTTATCCTTCTCGGCAATAGCATCACAGTTATGTATGTATTACTTTTAAGACAATCACTACCCTTTTACACAATTTTATGATGATTTAAATTACTTTAGATTTATTGTCGAACATTTGGGTCCTTTTAATTGTTGTTAGCTTTCTGAGTAAATTACGAAATTATTAGATAATAGTTATACATTTTACTTTATTTATAATACGTATTTATAATATAATATGTATGTATGTATATTTTGTAAATTTGTAACAAAAATGTGTGTTTAAATATTAAACATTGCAATTTAATACTGTTGCGCATGGCTTTATATCATCAAAACTTTTTCTGTTACAACTTTATTAGTGTTCTTAAACACATTTGTTCTTGTTAAATTTATTAAGCTATTAATAATTATGATATTTTTCTGTTTCTATTTCATGATTTATTTTCTATATTAATGATAATATTGTAAACGAACTACTGACATGCTGATGTTATGATTTTCTCCTGCTGCCATAACCATTGTCGATGTTATTTCTTTTGAATTGGCTTGGTGTTGAAAACACTAGACAATATTCTCAGTTGGTGACATTGTATGCTTTGATTCTCCTTTCCCGTTATCATCGATTTGGATGAGTTCAGATGAACAAGTTGTTTCTATTGATCGTCACACAGGTATGTATTTTTTTTGTGTTTTTCTTATGTCTGAGTTATTTTTATTGGAATATAATAAGAAACACGCATGTGTATTTTTTTGGCATTTTTTTTAAATATTATTTACTATGATTGAAAATTATTATTATTGTTTCGGTACATGTAATTATCCTTTTTGAAAATGCGCAAAATTTTCAATAAAACTCGGCTTTGCCCACACAAATAAACCAACCAAGTGTTACCCTGTGAGGACACTGTTTGAACGTAAAAACAGAAAATGTATCGAAAAATAACTTGTCAGTGTCGGTCGTGTTTTCCAGATAAGAATTAAACTTGTTTCAGCTTAAAGAAAAATCAAATAAATAGATTCACATAGTTAAAATTGAATCTTTATAACTTGTCTTTACTAATTAAAAGACTATTAATGTCCACGTTAGTGTTTCAAGGCTCTTAACATTTCTGAAAGAAAAATGACTCCAAAATGAAGTGCTTTAAGTCTCTGACGAGAAGTTTATAAAAGGATTTCTTTAAAAATATGAGTGCAGTATAAGGGAAGATATACATATAAGATTTTCACATCTTCCTAAACAAGAGGTTCTGTATTGAGGACTCAAGGAGAAATTCTGCAGAAATATTTTATCTATGCAAAGCAGATCGTTACCATTTTTAAATAACCATCAAATGTCCTCATTTCACTGAGGTTGTCAATTGTCATTATAAACGAAAACCAATTCCGTCCTACCATGTAAATTATGGTATTTAAGTTCCCAAACATGTTTATCCACCAAATTGCCCAGAACTCACCTATTGATAAGCCATGAGTGAAAGAAAACGTTTGGAAAATACAAAAAGGTCACTCTAAAATGTCGGTCGTCTTTTCTCAG
Organism: Sarcophaga rosellei; assembly: GCA_930367235.1. Lineage (NCBI taxonomy): Eukaryota > Metazoa > Arthropoda > Insecta > Diptera > Sarcophagidae > Sarcophaga > Sarcophaga rosellei. Next base: position 47,300,044 of record OV884021.1, on the reverse strand, counting down.
AAAAAATAAACTTGAAAGATAAATTACATAAATGTAGAGCTTGAAAAAACAATGAAAATTTTTTCAAAAATTTATATACGTGCTCTAATCGGACGATAATTTAAAAATCTTCATAAATTTATAATTCAAACATTAAAAGAAAAAATTAAGACTATTCACTTTGACAGAACAATGGAAACTTTTAGGATTCTGCAAGAAAACAATTAAAAAAAATAATAAAAGTTCATCATGATTATCTTTATTTTATGTTTTTCACATTATTTAATTAAAAATGGTTAAAGTAATGATTACATACATACATAATTGGTCATTACAACCCTTCAGTCAGGATTACGGCCTAGCTCCTCAACACCACTCATGTTGTGTGCGTTAATTTTATAGATGAGTGGCGGGAACTACAGTTTAAAGTCGACTCCGAATGACAGATTTTTTGAGAAGCTTTTCATGGCAATTTTATTTACTCTCAGAGTTTTTGCCAGAAATCTGCTGAGAGGAAGTCGCCAAAGAAATATTTTTTCATATTTCGTTTTGATGTCTGACCTGGGATTCGAACTCGGGCCTTTCGTCTAATAAGCCAACACACTACCTACTAGACCCCGCTAGTGGTTAGCCATGGCTAATGATTTCAGGCATTTGCTATACAAACATATACATACATATGTATTGCGATAGGCCAATTAAAAAAAATTCTAGAGTAAACACTTGTTTTAAGTCGAATTAATAATAACGGTAATAAATCGGTCACTATGACCTCAGACGTAACATCAATGAGTCGAATTTGGAGAATGAATAAATTGCCTACATTTCTTTATATTATACTTCCTAACAACTTACACTCTTTATTGTTGGTTCTTATTTTGTAGGAATTGGCCGAGTTCTCGGAAATCGTAATAAATTGGGCGAAAAAGTTATAGTTACCAATGGTGATAAGACAAGCCGAAATTTTATAAAATATGATGTGGAAGTTCGTGATGCCGATGTGGTAGGTTGCTATTTGTATACAATATTATTTAAGTTGAAATAACATATTTACTTTATAACTATACATTAAAGTATATATTAAATTTTACAATCAATACATCAAGATTTTATTCAATATTGTTGGGTTTTTTTCCAGATACAATTTGTAAAATCATACGATATATTTAGTGGTTCATCGTATCACGGATATTTTGTTGTTCGCAATCACTTACAAGTAGAGAAGTTTACAAATTTGGTAAGTCTTTTCCATAATTTGTAATATGTTTTTTTTATTCAACAATTTTATTAACATTCAAGTTGTATTAACGAATAAACCTTTCCTTTATTTTTTTATGGCAGGTGGCTAAAAATATTTCAAAATGTTCAGGACTGTTGGAAAACGTTCCTGTTAAATTATTTAATTGTGTGTTGAAATCGAAACAGGCACTGGGACAACAATTGCTGGAACATTATAAAACTACTCCAGTATTTGTAGCCGAAACAGGACGTTATGCTTGTCAAATTGAGTTGAAAACTTCATTCAACGAAATTTTAAGTATAGTCAAAACCAACGATATACATTTTGAATTAGACGTAAGTATCAATACCAAAAATACGAACTAAATAATAAGTTTTTAATATTTTTTTTTATAATTTTCATCTTAGGTTTCACTTCAAACTGGTTTAACTGATAAGCTTTCTTTAAAGTTTGTGCCTGGTATTAAAGTAATGCCAGACTCTCTAGTTTCAGATGAATTAAAAGAACAAGATTTGGTAGTGACCGGCTTAGATAAAGTTCTTCAAAAAGTTGAGGTAAGTGTAAAAGTTTCATTTTAAGACACTTTGTGAGAAACAAAAATAACTTGCAAAAAACCCATTTTAACGAAAATAAAAGAAAATGTTTAAATATGTACAATATTTTACTGGAATCCAAGAAGATAGAAGTGATATAGAAATGTTAATTACAAGATTTTAACGGCAGTTAAATATTAATAAATGTATAAAGTAAAGCGAATTCTAATGAATGAATTTAACAAGAAATGGCGTTTTTTAGTTATGAATGCAAAAAATTCATTGTTCACGTAATTAGCACATCCTCGTTAAAGGTGGACAAAATCGTCGTTTGTGTGGAATTCTTTTTAACATTTTGTAGAGGCGCTCCTTTTCTTTAATAAACAATCATAAATTTCCAGGAAGTCTTTAAAGGAGTCTTAGATCTTGCATATTGTATGTCATTCCATAAAACTCCAACCACTTTTTATACGTCTTGAAGATTTTTTAGTTTTAAAGGTCCTTCCAGGCGCATCTGCTTCATGCGCGCCTACGCCAGTTGGTCACACCAATCGATGACAGGGCTTCCTCGATTTGGTCCTTCCAACGCAAACAAGGTCGTCTTCTTCGCCGACTTCCGCAAATCCCCGCATTAAAAACCTGTCTCGCCGAGACTTTTCTCTCGAATACTCTCAAGGCTGCTGCCTTGCTTAATAGAGTCCATGCTTCGCCAAACTACTGCTTTTTATCTGATCCACGTAGATTAAATTTTCTCTCATAAGAAAAGGGTCCCTATATGTATATGTAGGTACTAAGTAGGCACTATACAGGTAGTCCTTACATACATATGAGAGTAAATTTAACCTACATGGAACACATGCAAAGCAGTACGTTTGGCTTAAGCTAAATACTTTTGGTTTTTTAACCTAGAATGTGGTCTAAAACTCTACTACATATGTATTTCTATGAAATACAAAAAAATCAACATGTTTTATTTGGCGCCAGTTTCAGGTCTTTAGTACTGCAATGTTTCAATATCAGTTTCGTCCGAACATATGGCTAGTACCAACGTATGTCAGAATTTTGAGGTTCTACTGGTTGAATTATTTTAATAGCGAATTCATCATGTCAACAAAATGTTCTGAACATTTATTTGACTTTTGATTTGGGTTTTGCTCTCATCGCTGTTATTACTTGCGCCAACGTCTTCTAATGCAACTTCTTACAAACCGTCTTCACCTAGACCACAGTTGATAATTATTTCGTTTATGTAAGGTAAGGATATCAAAACTGTCACCACCAATATTTTGTGCAATCGTAACAAAACTTTGTGCGATAACGAATAGAAAATTGTTTCCATGCTTTAATCACAGTGATAGTGCTGGTGTTATTTTCTATTCTATTTAAAATGTATTCAAATAATCGCTTTATTTATCGTGTATGTTTGTACATAAGTAACTTCTATAAAGTGAAAATTCCCCAAAAATACTTTTATTCGCGTGAAACCGAATATTTCGCGTGAAACTGTGTTATTTCAAAATCGTGTAAAAATATTGTGTAAAAACAGGATTTGGTATATTCCGCAGCGATGGGCATTGAATGAGGACGTAATTACAGGTGGTTCATTTGTGATTGATACTGTTTTTTTTTGCATTAGATGTTTATGGGATGTTTTATTTTGATCTTGTCGAAAGTTCGTAATTTCGGTAGATGGTGGCGTACTGATGATGATACGTTTAGTTAAATCAGATCTTAATAATGATGTAACTAATAATACATCGACGTAAATCTATTTTCTCTTCACTGTTATTTAGCAGTATGGGGGCGTAGAAAACGTATCGAGCATTAGCTGTTTAGGCTAATGTAGCACTAGACGCGCACGTTTTGCTGCTGCTTTCGCTAACATAATTGTAGAATTAGAATGCTCCTACTATTTGTATAAATGAGATCTTCCCTTCCCTCCATTTTACATTTTTCTATTTTGAATGGCGAAAATCCATAAAATCTTCCTTGCCAATATTATTTCAATGTCAAGCAGTGATCAAATGTATGTATGTACATATGCCGATCAAGTGATAAAAATCCGCAAATACTATTCTTTATTTTAGATACTATAAAGTATTTTAACTTTTCTTCCCAGCCTATAATTAAAATTTTTAACTGTTAATTCAAGGTTCGACAGTAATTTGGCGTTAAGTTGACAAGAAAATACAAACTTATCAAAATTATCTGCAGTTTCAACATCTTTACAGTACTCTTAAGCTGGAGGTCCACGCCACGCGTTCTACGCGTTTTCGCATTCTACGCGGCTGTCAAAAAAGTAGAATCAATGTATTTATTTGGTGCAAGTTACACGCACAAAAGCGTAGGATGCCTTGACGCATAGAACGCGAAAAGTAGATATAATTTCTACTTTTGTAAGCATCACAAGCGGCGCGCGTACAAAACAGCTGATTTTGACAAGTTGTTTTGCTTTAATCTGTTTAAATTTTTTGATGATCTCGTTCCAAGTACAAAGGACGCACCCAAAATCATCGTTTCGTGCTTTTGGAGCTTATTGTACACACTTGTGGCACAAACTATTATATTCACAAACTCAATTAATTCCATAAATTCTTTAAAATTTTCAATTTCATTTGCCATTTTTGTACGAAATGTTTATTCAAATATTTTCAATCAAATGTTTTTATTTTGCTAACAACTGATCAAAACAAACATTGGCGCGTAAAAAGCGTTGCATGTAACTTGATGCGTAGAATGCGAAGAAGGTATGAAAAGCACGCAACGCGTTGACGCGAAAACGCGTGGTGGGGACCTCCAGCTTTACTGTAGTTTCTTCTTAAGTTTATAATCAACTAATTTAAAATTCAGAATTCTGTACCCCCCAACAGTACTCACTGAATTAATATTTCTATTAATGGAAAAAAGGTGTAAACATTTGAAGAATAGAATAGAACACCAAGTAATAGTCTTGTGATCTGATTTTATCATTGCGTATATGCAATGCCATACAATAATGGCATTATCATTTAATATTATAATATTATTAAATTAAATTTATTTTAATACAAGTATTAAATGACTTTTAATACAAGTATTTCATAAATTTAAATTGTAATGGAATAATTTATACGTTTGTTCGACATTTCCAACCAATACAATATACATTTTTTTAGGCTAACCTACTCTGATGAAATTTCAGCAAAGGCATGTAGAAGCTTCTGTATATATAAACGGAAATTGTTTAACAAATATTTCTTATTGATGGCAAGCGTTTGCTTTTGCACTTCAAAGTAACTTCTAGTGTGATTATTTTTGTGTTGAGTTCCTGTGTATTATTTTTTCATTGTGTGACAATTGTCATTTCATATGGCTAGAAAAGATTTTCTCTTATGGGATACGGTTGATTTAGCTTTGTGCAATTATACCGGGATGTGAGTTCATGAGAATGAACTGAATAATAATATAAATATATTATAAAGCATGACCAATAGAGGGTTAAAACTTAAAAAAAGAAATTTCGATTTTAAAAATCATTTTATTTTATAAGATAAAACTTCTTTAATTTTTCTCAAGTTCTGGAATGTGGTATTTTATTTTGTTTTCGTTTTTTTAATATACATGTGCTCCTTGGTAAAACATTTTATGCAAGAAGATATTTTTATAAGTAAATTAACTAAAATGTAACGAGTTAAAACTAAATTTTAAACTCAAAAAAGTAACGAATTGTTCTTCATTTGATATTCAAATTATTTTATGAGGTTATGTGAACCTTTTAATATTGTGGGGGTTTCATGAAGAACAAGAAAAGTAAAATACATACATATTCATTGACGTACGAACCTCAAGTTCTTAAAGTACATATTGTTGATTAAAAAAATTCACTACCGATTTAATTTTATACATACAAATAAATACTATCCTACATATATACATATACTTGGATACATACATATATCCCATTCAATCATTTTGCGACATATATAATCGTTAACGTAAATGACCTCAGGTTAGTGAAAGTTGTAAATAAAAATTGAACTTTAATCAAGCTTCAAATGAATTTTCTTTCACTTTTAAGAAATAATGTTGGTCTACCTCATTATTTGCTTTGATATATGATAGTCACTCGCACCCATAATAAGCGTACAAAAGTTAAGCTAAACGCAGAATCGCTATTGAACACAAAATTAAATGCATTTTATATACTAAAAGCTTTTTCGTAAAACTAGGCCTGTGTCTATCGGAAGGCTATAGTATGTCTCATGATACCACAATAAATCTTACTTCTCATCCTGGAATAATTGGCGGCATTCTTTATTTGTTATTTGAATCATAAGTTATTTGAATCATAAATGTAATAATTTAATTTTCTTATATTTAATAGAAAGTGGTGTTATTTATTATTTTCGTTCTGAAATATAAAAAGATTAAATTTAATTTCTCATTTCCCTTTTTAGTTTTGATTTCATATTTTAGTACTTCTTTTTTTCTTTTGCTCTTGAATATTCACCATATTAATATACATATATGTATGTATATATATTTAGTAAAACCACTGCATTACTTTAAGTTTTTAAAATTATCAATCAAGCCTTTAAAATTCCTGCATTGGTGTCATTTGCGTCGTTTTTGCTTTAGTTAAATTACATAATTCATAGAGAAATTTTAATATTTATCAGTTTTGAGAATCTTTGCGCCTGATAGGTGCAAGGGGAACTGAATTATATGTATTATATTTATACATTCCTTAAAGATCTGAATAAAAAATTCATAAATAATCTTGACAGAAATTTAAAAAGAAATATACTTCATGAAAATTTTCTAAACACAAACTTTGCGTAAGGTAAACTTATATTGCCGCTCATATTAAAGCAAGAGGAGCAGTAATAAACAACACAGGATTGAAAAAGTTATGATAATTAAGTCTTGATATTCAAACGTACACTAAATATGAAGCGGTCGAATTATGAAATTGATATCATAATTATTTTGTAATGATAAAAATTACCCGAAAATAAATCTACGCTAAGCCTTTGCTCCATCCCATTGTTTGCACCGCCTTTCACCCATAGTCATAGTCACGAGATCGGGACAAACTTTTGTTATCGTTATTCTTTGATTTAACTTCTTCACTGTGTTCAAAGTAAGTTGATAGAGTTTACGGTCAAATCTTTCACTAATATAATCAATAATATTATGATGCGGGGATTGCACCGGTGTGTGCAATAAAATTATTAATGAGCCACAACAACGAGTGTCTTCATAGAAACATGACATGTTTTTGAACTTTGATATACATCTTGTTTTAAACTGTCTATATATTGAAATCGATTCTTTTTACCTACTATAAAGTGAATGTACTCTACACCACCATGGCTCTTCCCCATGCGTGGCTATAACAACAATCGGGTTATTAGACAAAACCTCAGCATTTGTCTTACGCCAAACGCACAATCTTCCATCTGATATGCATTAAATTTACTCTTGTTTTTTTTGTTTTCGAACGTCCCCGGCCACACACTAACCCACCCTCACCCGACCGCGGAGGGCTCGTCCCCATTACGTAGGGACATGTACACACTACAGTCCGGACTGTAGCGGGTAAGGGAAAAGTAATGGCAACAAGAACTTAAATCAGCTACAAAACTTAATCACAAGCTGAATAAACTAACAATAAAAATGAACTACCTATGACAACAACGAAAATACATTTTTATATAATAATTTACAAATTAATGCCAGCATATAAGCTACGTTTTATATTACAAACACTACAATTAAAATCAATAAAATCGTAATATACGTTAAAATCATTACATAATCTACGAAGAGGAAAATTACATCCATAGTTCGTTCTATAGAAATCTAAAGAAAGAGGACGATAGTGCTGTGAAAATCTTGCAGGAATACTGAAATTCAGGTTACGAAGCAAAAACTCAGAATCGATATCACCTCTAACCAGATTAAAAACAAAACAAACACCTAAAACAGACCTTCTATGTTCCAAAGTTGGAAGTTTTATCAAACCTAATCTAGCCTCATATGACGGAAATCCATTGGCATAATCCCATCCTAAGCCACGTAAACAGAATAATAAAAACTGTCTCTGCACAGACTCTATTGAATCACTATGACAACGATAGTATGGATTCCAAACAATAGACGCATACTCCAAAATAGGTCTAACAAGTGAAATGTATAGCAGTCTAGTTATATAAGGATCAATGAATTCCCTAGCTCATCTTTTCACAAAACCAAGAACAGCCCGAGCCTTGCCAATCATCATACTAATATGATCAATAAAAGACAGTTTCATATCCAATAATACTCCCAAATCAAGAAATGTTGTCACAGTTTCCAAAGGGCAAGAATTAAGCACATAAGTGGGCGAAATCACGCCACCGCGAGAGAAAACCATGCATTTACATTTTTTTAAGTTAAGATCCATTAAATTAACTCTGCACCAAGTTACAAACAAATCAATATTCCGCTGAAGGACAGCCTGACCATGATCATCATCAAAAGTATAAAATACCTTGATACTTATAAAATAAGTGATACGATTTGAGTGGTCTCGCCACAAACCTCATTTTTTAAATTCGTTTTAACAATGTTCGCCAATTCATTCGTCGTTGTGTTTTGATTTTCCTCAAAATCCACCGCCTATCACAATCATTTAATCCAATGATTAAATGCAGCGTTCCCGAAATTGCTTATCTTTTGACGCCTTGCAGTTTTTGTTTTTGATATACTTTTAACTCAGCAGAAAAAAAAATATCGATCCAAGACTACATACATTACGTGTCTTGTGTCGCTTTCTTCTAAGTATTACAAATACAAAGTATTACAAATACTTAGTGCCCAATTGTCGAATGTGGCAACAATAAAACATATATCCTCCTGAAATAGTTTTGCTCGTCAACAACTGTTTAGGTTGTTAAATCCTAAGCCGACATAATAACGCATGCATTTTTAATTGTCTCCCTGGTCTAGGCATACGACAATAAAAAAGCTCTTTGGATGAGAAGTCGGACTCGAAAACGTAGTCAGTAACAAGAACATACAGCTCATTTTTTGATATCAGTAGCACGGAGGAAACAAATTGTGATTGCTGCTTATATGAAAAAAAAAAACATACCAACTTCTGCAAAACTCTCCCATCCGACATTTAGGCTGATATCGACGTATACAAGTTTTTCGTTGCATTGAAATTACCCATGAGTTCCTAAAAAAAATATGTGGTAATGATTTGGCGACAAATTGTCCATCTAATGAAACGATACGGTTTAGAAAGTTGGGAAAGTTCCGTGTACATGAAAGCTTTCAAGACAAATGAAAAGTCTTCAGTGGATCGTACCTGAACTTAAAGCAGTACATGTCGAACTATATGACCCTTAATTACTCCGGCTGCAAATAAATCTCATCACAAATTTTAAAAAAAAGTTCCAATATAGTAGTAAATTAACTAAAAAATATGTATTAAACTTTTCGTCGAAGCGTTCAGACGAATAAAACGTCCAGACGCAGAATTCGGTTGACAGATTTCTTTATTTTAATATTGATCATTGCCTTAAATGGATTCATCAAAAATTCTCTATCTTTAGCTTTTCAACAATTCTGAGTAACATTTATCTTCGTTCGGTCTACAAATCCAATTCCGCACCCACTGTCTCTCCAACATTACGAGAAATGTTGCTTCACAAATAAAACAAAAACTGTTTCTGTTAATTATTTTAATATGCATATGTAAATATTTATTTAAGTCTGAAGACACGGAAACAGCTTTGACAGTTGTTTGAACAAACACAAATTATGAAATAATTTAACACAGTGTGAACAGAAAATAAAACAGTTATTTTTTTGACACAATTTTAAGCAATTTGACGAATAAATATTTTCATAAAATATTTCCTAAAGTCTGATCATACCTTAATTTGGTTATTGAATATCGTTGTATAAGAATCTCTGCCGTATTACACATAATTGGCCATTACAACCCTTCAGTCAGGATTACGGCCTAGCTTCTCACACCACTCATGTTGTGTGTTTTAATTTTATACATGAGTGGCGGGAGTTGCGAAAAACGGTTTAGAGGAATCTTGTTTCAGGATTCTTGCATGACTTTCTAAAGTGATTCGCTGGTGGTCGGCTTAGAAGCAGCAGGTGTCTCTTTGACATCAGTTCACAGATTTTCGATTGGGTTCAGGTCTGGTGATTGCGCAGTCCAGTCCACAAATTTCAACCAATTTCGAACCATTGCTATGTCTTCTTACTGGTATGATTGAGGTCATTATCCTGTTGGAAGACCCATACCAACGGCATCTCATCTTCTGCATAAGATAGCATCACAGTATCCAAAATATCGACGTAAACGTGATGGTCCATTATGTTTTTGATCCAATGTATTGGGCCTACTCCATAAAAAGAACAGCAAACCCTTCATGTTTAATGGTTTCTATCGTATATTTCGGAATGTATTCGGAGTTTTGAGGACGCCTGACGTACGAGCGATATAAAATATTCCTCCACTTTTCGACTGACCAATTTAGATGTTTTAGAATAATAAAAATAATGTCACACTGGTGCTATTATATTTTTCCCAACTGTACAAATATTCAAAACGCAAACTAAACAAACTTTTTGATAACTTCCATTAATATTTTTGAATAAGCAACCTTGATGGCCATGATGATGTCCTAACCTTATCTTGATTATGTTTTTTAAATTATTATTGGGAACAGATTCGATATTGGGAGAAGTCGCCGTAGTCTAGTAGGTAGATCGTGTGTTTGCTTATTGGAAGTAAGACCACGGGTCAAACCCCCACGTCAGACATCTCAAACAAAATGAAATTTAAAAAAATATTTCTTTGGCGACTTCCACTTAAGAGATTTCTGGCAAAATTGCTGAGAGTAAATAAAATTGCCCTGAAAAGTTTCTCACAAATTTGTCGTTCTGAATCGACTTTAAACTGTAAGTCCCGCCACTCATGTATAAAATTAACACACACAACATAAGTGGCGTGACAAACTAGATTGTAATCAGAGATCAACAATGAATCGTTTTTTCCCTACTCATGAAATTTTGAGTATGAGTGAGTCAACAGTATTGAAATTCAACTACTCTGATTCACTCGTACTCACTACAACATTGATTTATAAGTACAGGTAGCAATGAGTATGAGTACAACGTTGACATCAAATTCATTCATCAAAATTTACAGTCTTGGTTGTTGTTGCATTTACAAAAAAAGAAGAAGACAAAGACAGCAAGCAAAGCATGCGCACAATGTTGACATCAAACTCATAACATTCGAAATATGTTTGATTCATACGCCTACTCATTCAGATTAATAAATTTAGAAAAATACTTATAATACTCATAAATGAATCGAGTGATTCGAATGATTCATCAAAATTTACAGTCTTCGTTGTTGTTGCATTTACAAAAAAGGAAAAAAGACAAAAGACAGCAAGTAAAGCAAACACAGAACCTTCTAGTGAGTATTGTAGTGTTCGTACGCGAATCATACATACTTATTTTGTGATTCTTGTAAATGTTGAGTAAATGCGAGTCGCAATCAACAATATCATGCGTATTGTTAAGTATGTGTACGATAAGTACTTCTAACTTTGAATATGAGTAGTACGAGTATGATATTAAAATAAGTATGAAAAGAAATTATGAGTATGATTCGAATCTACTCATCCTTTTGAATATTCCTTTTTCTTAACCTTGTTGACTTTAACATTATTCTTGTTTTCCTAAGCATTGCATAACTGTGAATATATTTTGTTTTCCATCTTTAAGGTTAAACCATCCGATAACACATTGTTGAAAGTGACGACACATTCAAAAGCACATGGAACATTACAATATAAGATAAAAATTCTTAAGAATCTGCCATTGGATGAACAATTATTTGTTCATGTTCATTCACCAGCAACTATGCAAGATATTCAGGTGAGTAAATGATTTTTCTACTTCAAAACTCTGAATAATATAGAATAAATATTAAATTTAAAATAAATGTAAAGATTTTTGTGGGCTTTTTGAGAAAAAAAAAAATATTACAATCGTGAAAGATATTGAACGGTTGAGTAATCCCAATCTTGTTAAATCCAAGTACAAGTTCCTAAGAATCACTTAGAGGTGCCTGAGACAGAATGACAATCTTAGCTCTGATATGTCAATTAATCTTTACTATTTATCGACAATGCAGTGCAATTATAGTGGAAGTGAGTCTTTTTTCTCTTACATAATTACAACGTATTGTAAAAGTCATTATGTAAATGATCTTGTCTTCTTACATGCATTCCTATCATAATAATTTGTAATTACTCCAACAGAATATCGTGAACATCCCTCTTTTTATATTGATCACTTTCAAATTGAATATTTTTAAAATTTTTACATTTTATCATTTAACTTTCTTTTCACGAGGCTTATTAGCCCAAGCTTTTTGTGTTTTTTTTTTGTCCTTGAAGTCTATTTGAGTTTGTTTTGAATACATAATGCAATTTTTTTGTACAGTAAAGTAAACTCACAATAATTATGAATTTGTTGTATAAAAAAAAAGGTTTTAAATGACAACAATTCAGCGGAGAGGCCTTCAGGACCTGCCGCTTTATTGTTTTTAAGACGCATAATCGCAACTTTGATCTCTTCATGGGCTAGGCGGCGGAATCTCCACGCCGTCATCATCGATCGGGTTCGGAACATCATCTCTAAAGACGGTATTGGTGTCGTCATCGCCTTGTAGTAGAGTAAAGAAGTGTTTCCTCCACAACCTCAGTACTCCCTGCGGATCTGTTACCAAGTTTCCATTCTCATCTTTGCAGGAAGAAGCTCAGGGCTTATAACCCTCGGTTAGACGCTTAACCTTTTGATAGAATTTTCGAGCGTCATTCCTACATCTCTACTTCCTCACGCTCACGCCTTTCCTGCTTCTTGCGTCTGAAAAGGCGTCTCTCATCCCTTCTCTTATCTCTATAATTCTCGGCAATGGCTCGCGTAGCGGCTGACTGCCACGTGTTCTTGTATGCGGCGTTTTTCGCTGAAACTGCCTCGCTGCACTCCTCATCGCACCATTGATTTAGTTGGTGCGGGCGCTCGAAACCAAGGACTGTTTCCGCAGTAGTGCTCAAGAAGTGGTAGATGTTGGCCCACAGTCCACTAATGTCGCTGAGATTAGATGGGGAACGACGGAGCTTATCCGAGAGTTAAGGGGAGAAAGCCTCAGCTGTCCCTTGTGATCGCAGCTTCTTAACTTTCAGATTTCGCAATGCACTAGACCGCTCAGCCCTCGAGGCGCTAATGCCCAATCGAAACTTGGCTGCGACAAGGTAGTGGTCCGAGTCGATGTTTGGACCTCTGAATGTGCGCACATCTAGTACATTGGATACGCGCTTTCCGCAATATGATCAACCTGGTTGCATGTTGATCCATCGGAGGACATCCAAGTAGCCTTATGAATGTCGAGATGCTGAAACTTGGTGCTACATACTACCATGTTACGCGCCGCGTCGAAATCGACTAGCCTCATACCATCGTAGGTAGTGGTCGCGTGGAGGCTGAACTGTCCGACAGTAGGGCCAAAGATACGTTTCCGCCCGAACTTCGCATTAAAATCCCCGAGGACGATTTTGGCGCCATGGGCCGGGCACTTATCATATACATACGTCCTCGAGCTTAGCGTAGAAGGCATCTTTAACCACATCGTCCTTTTCTTCCGTCGGGGCGTGAGCACAAATAAGGCTGATGTTTTTCAGTAATTGAACGATTTGTAATCGACAACCCACGAAATGAGTCATTTTCGATTTTCGTGAATCACAGCTACTAACGCAAATCTTTTCACCTTTTAGATAAGAGAATTGAAGGTGTTTCTTAAACGGTTAATACCATATCCATTTATTTAGACAGAAGATAGATTTATTTAATTTTTCAAAAACAAACTTAATTGATTTTTGACTAGTACAGATCAAATTAGAAAAATATAAATATTGTTGTATTCTGTTTTTTTTATTAACGTGTCCGTACTTCGTAACTTGTGAATCTTAACTTCTAAGCGTTTTCAACAATTTTTTAATTACTTGTTTTAAAGTTTTCCATTGATTTTGTTCATAAACATCATTATAGCCGTTTACAATACACCATGGTAGATACATACTGGGGTTTAAAGCCCCCATTCATTAAATCGAATTGATAAACATTTTTATGCTCTATTTGGCTAACTTTATTGCATTTCTCGCCTCTTCCTCTATATATTACAAATTAATGATTTGTGATTATTGAATATTGATTCAAAATTTTTTCAAAATTGTGAATATTAAGTTTACCTCAATTCATGTTGGAGCTTAAGTGAAAACTGAAAACAATAAAAAATTTGTATTTCTATAGGATGGAGCATTGTTTCCTTATCACGCATAATCTCATCCAGTTTGGTTTTTTTTGTTTCCTTATCATGCATAATCTCATTAATTTTGTTTAATTTGTTTCCTTTCCTTTATAATTATTTCGTCTTCATTATGAAATAAAAACCTTAACAAATGCAGTTAAATCAGTTCACCACTGTGTACATTCGATACGGCCGTCATGAAGTTGAATGATTTCATTCTCTTGCAATTGGAAGTTTTCCGTGTCCACAGGAGTTCAACCAATATGTACTTGTTATTTTATTTAATGTTTTTTTTTTTCTTAAAAAAAAAAAGAATAAAAACAAAATATAGCGACTGTATACAAATACGATTGAGTTTTTGTAGAAGTTTTCCTTTTGTTGCATTTATAAAATCTGTGAATATTGGCTGGATGAATCGGCTATTATGGTACAATTCGGGTATCCGTGTTCTTGCTCTTCATCATCCCTGCTGCAATTTATTTTTATGGATAGTTCCTTTTTTTGTCTCTCGATTAATGTTGCAACTGGTGGAAGGAAACTCGAATTTTTTTGTCGCTTATATTGTTTATTATTTTTTTTAATCTATTTTTTTTTTTTTTTTGAGTGAGGAATTGTACTTGTCTTGTTGTAAATTCCAATGTTTTCCTTTTTTTGGCATGTATGTGTTGGATGAGAGCGACGGAAACGGAAGCAAGCAATTCGTGTTGCAACAGCAATATCAATTGTAAGACAATGCTATTGGCGGCAATTTATTTAATCGAAAGACACAAAATTTATACAATCAACGAATAGGTTGACTTGAGTATATTTTCTTTATTTTACATCTTTTTCGCAGAGTATACATACATACGTAAGCAAAAATATTCTTTAATTTCTTATGAAGTAGTTCATCTTCCATTGCAAACTAAATGAGATAAGAAATATAGTATATGCATGGTCTTCCAACAGGGACTTACTATCTTTGACACTCGATAACGGCCATCTTATTGAAGCTATATCTGTATAATTAGTTGTCATTTATTTAGTCTATTTTGTCAAATTAACATGCATACACAACTAAATGTGTGTGATGAATGTGCTTTGGATCAGCTGGAGAGCCGACACTAATTTCCATCGCAAAATCATCTTCAGCGAAGATGCCAACTTCTGAATGAATTGGTACGTGAACAAACAAAATTGTCGAATTTGGGGCGATGGCAACCATATGAGGTCCAAGATCGTGAATTCTGACCAGGCTATTACTGTCAACGGCGAGCACGATACTTCGATGAATACCAGTTTCTTTTGCCCTCAATTGAATGATTTGGATACTACATTTGGCTTCAACAGGACTGCACTGCGTGCCACATAGCTCATGCCACATATTTCATTATACAGTTGAGATTTGACCCCGCACACTTTTTTCTGTAAAGTTTTATTAAAGCGCAAGTGGATGTAAAAAAGCCACGAACTATAGCGGTTTTTAAAATCAGGATAACCCATGCTTTCAGTTAAATTCAACCTGATTTACGCAGTCAATGAAAAAGCGAAACAATAAAGCAACCAGAAAAGCGAAACAGTATGTCGAAACCATACTATTTTCCACACATATAATGGCATAAATATGTCTTTTAAAGGAATAAATAATTTATTTTATTTAAATTTAAAGATAAGAGGCATACATCCTATATATCGTTTTTAAAAACAATTTTTTTTTAATATAGAGACTTGTTATATTTATTTTTTTTTCTTTCTTTTTTAGATACCAGTTTTGGAAAGTACTACAATACAAAAGTGTTCAAGTCAGCCGTTCAATTCATCATCTGCATTGTTGATAAAAATTTTATCTAATCTCGGTTTAATCGTCGTAGCCATTGTCGTTTTAGCAGCTACAGTTTGGTGTAAGTTGAGTTTGTCATATTTTTAATCTTTCTTTATTCATTGATTTCACGGTGCGACCGTAAAAATATACCCAACTAATAATATAGTGTAGGTTGTGAGTTTTCTTGGGTAGAACTTAAAAATATTTTTTAATTTTTTTTTTTGAACCCTTCAAACTTGTTTTATTTGACAAAAACGGTTTTTTTTATCTTCTCACACAAAATTATTGATTACCGAAATATTTTTTAACATATTTTCATAATCCAAAGTTTTTTGAAAAGGGGAGAGATGAGCCGTTAAAACGGTATGCAAAACATATGGTTCCAACTTACATGTTATTAGTTTTGATCGGGTAAATTTTCAAATTATGCTTTTTTCTTATATTTTCAAGCTTAGCCATTCTTAATTGTAAAATTTAATTAAATAATATGAAATAAGTGGTGACATCCTGAAAGTGCATTATTTTGTGAAGGGTATGAGACTTCCTTTGATAAGTCGGACAAAAATTACTGTAGTTATTATTTAAATAGTATAACAGTCGTATTATATTTTTTATATATGTCATCTTATCAAATGAACTATCAGCTTAAAAATTATCTAAATTTTTGATGTATCTTTAGTGTTTACCGCAAAATGTGTCAATTTCACGTTTGGATGACTACCCAACGCAAATATTTTCGCAAATATTGGCCAACTTCTGGTGATCAAATGTGAAATTCACACATTTTCCGATAAACAATCAAGATTCATCAAAAATTCTGAAAGTTTATTAAAAAAAAACATATATGTATAGGAAAAATGTAGCATGTTATACTCTGTAAATAATAACTACGGTAAATGTGAATGTCAAATGTCAGTCTCTTCACAAGAGAATGCACTTTAGAATATCACCATTTATTTTATATTTTTGATTAAAGTTTGCTGCTATGAATGGACAAACTTGCAAAAATACGAAAAAATACGCATTTGTCAAGTTTACCTCATCAAAATTTATAGAATATTAAGTCGAATAATATGTATATATATATGTATGTATGCCGTTTTAAATGCCCATCGTTCCCCTTTTCAAGAAACATCAGTTCAGAAATGTTTGTGTAATCAATAAACTTGTGCGTAAAATCCAAAAATCAGTTTTTGTCAAATAAAACAAGTTTGCAGAATTCGAGAAAAATAAAAAAATAAAATGTTTTTGAGTTCTACTCACGTAAACTCACATCATACACTATGTCATTAGCTGGGTGTATTTAATTTTTTGTTTATTTTATCGCAGTCTTATTATTTATTTATTTTTTATACCTCAAAACTAACTGGACACAGCGCTACTTACTTTTATGTCTCAAATTAGTTAAGAACAATTTGAATAGTCGTAATTCTATAACTCTCTTCTTTAAAGTAATCATTTAATTGAAATTTGTAATACGTTTTCGTCCCAATACATATTTAAAAATTTCTATTGGTACTTATGCGGTTTCATAAATGTGTATTGTAAACATTGTCGTAAAATACATATTTAAAAATTTCTATTGGTACTTATGCGGTTTCATAAATGTGTATTGTAAACATTGTCGTAAAACATAAAAGATGGATTAAGTAATATTATTTGACATATAAAACTGACATAAACACATTTAAATAGCGACCGACAAACAAAACAATATTGAAAAATGAAAAATTTTATATAAAAAAATTAAAATAAAATGTCTAAAATTAAGACATCTTGAATAATAATAAAAAGAAGAATTTTAGACTTCCAGTGCTTGTTATCACTTCCGCTTCAATAAGATAAAAGTTATTATCTAATCACTAATTCTTTAATAACTTCTGAAGTAGTGTCTGTGAAGTAAATATGTCTTTCTGTAATTCTGACATTTTTTCGTACTGCATGTTAGTAGTTTTCTCATTTAAAATATTTTGTTTCTTAACTTTGTATTTTACAATTCCTTTTTATAATTTAAATAACTTTTTTAATCCCCATTTTTAGAAGTAATAATTCTATTTTGTTTGTCATTTTAGTGTATTTGTATTTGAATCCTGCAAGTGGGTGTACTCAAATTAATCAGGACGGTAAGTTTAATTAACAATTTATTTTTTTCTCCAATTGAATTAAATATTAAATATCATCGACTAAGAATATGTATAGTTTTGTTTGAAAAAAATTCTTTTCTACAAATACAAAAGCGATTAGAAGACTTAAAATTATTTAACTTACAAGAAGTTTTTCATATGTATGTACTATGTATGTATATAAGCAATTAAAAGCTATAAGTAAGCATTGAATTTTTAAAATACTTAAAGTTATTTATTATTAACAAAATAATTATACATCGTTATTCCAATAGTCTTTGCTAAGCTATTATTCACTGTTTTTTTGTTTAATCATTACTATACATTTCACTAGATATTGATCTTTTTTCCGAAAAGAAAATTTAAATTAAAAATAGTTTAAAATAATTATTTTTTGATCCTAGATGATACAGGATTATAGATATATTGTATCAAACGTACTCGCGTTTAAAAGTTGACTAAACTTTAAAGTTGTTCAAATTCGGTATACATTTCACAAACCAAAACTGCAATCCTTTCAGTATTTATAAATATGTAATTCAGTACATGTACATATAAAGATAAATATACAAAAGGTAAATAGTGTATATGTTTGACTTTTTTGGGGGGGTGGGGGTCGGTTAATACAAACAATACAGTGCACTATCGAAAATTTTACCCCTTTTTTG
Organism: Sarcophaga rosellei; assembly: GCA_930367235.1. Lineage (NCBI taxonomy): Eukaryota > Metazoa > Arthropoda > Insecta > Diptera > Sarcophagidae > Sarcophaga > Sarcophaga rosellei. Next base: position 47,281,324 of record OV884021.1, on the reverse strand, counting down.
GCCAAAATTAATTACAGCCAAACGGCTGTAATGACTTTTGGAAGACTATTAGAAGGGAAGGAAGGACTGCTAAAGTTTTTATACACCGAAAAAATAATGTTTGTAAAGTTAACTAAAACTTTGTTCCAAATGGGGTTCCTCCATTATTAGGTCTTTAATAGGTTATCTGGTCTTTTTAAATTGTTTTACAACTAATTGTTTTTTCGAATGCACTTTAACTGTTTAAATTACCAATATAAAAAAATAAGAAACAAAGTTATGCTCTAGTTGGAGTACTGACTCTGTTTTTTAATTCCGCCCGCGGCCGTCCACGCTAATATTTAGTGGAGGCAGACTGCGTTTCATGTTTTCTTAATGGAAGTATTGCCTTTAAGCCAAACAGCATACTGTGTTTCAAAAACTTTCAAACTACACAACTTTTATGCTGTTTCGTATTCATATTTGAACAACATATTCGTATCTGCTCCTTTATAGATTGTTTAAAGTTTTCGAAATAATCACATTCAGCAATGTATGAAAAGAAATGGGCACAAATGGCGGCTCTGCTGTCATCTTCGTTGTGCTTCTCTCGCCATAAGTTGAAGAACTCTAAATTAAGCACGAAGTATTCAACTGGAGCAATGCGTTTTTTAAAAAAGGTTGCAGATATCCGCAGCTGAAATTTATTAAATTCGGAAGGGAGTTATGTATGCGCTATCATTTTTTTTATGTTAAAAAGAAGTTGCCGTAGTCTAGTAGGCAGTGTGTTGGCTTATTAGACGTAAGGCCACGGTTCAAACCGCAGGTCAGACATCATAACGAAAATATGAAAAATATTTCTTCGGCGACTTCCTCTCAGCAAATTTCTGGCAAAAACTCTGAGAGTAAAATAAAATTGCCATGAAAAGTTTTTCGAAAATTTGTCGTCCGGAGTCGACTTTAAACTGTAGGTCCCGCCACTCATCTATAACATTAACACATACAATATAAGTGTTGTGCGAAGTTAGGTCGTAATCCTAACTGAAGGGTTATAATGACCAATTATGTATGTAAAATAATAATAATAATCTTCATAATTCCACAAGTTCATCTTAGGGTAACTTTAATTTGTTCAATTTAATCGATCTATGAGACGAGTTCACCAACATTTCACTATATAGCATATCATTAAGGTAGATTACATACATATATTTCTCAGTAAAAAAATAGGAGTAAATCTTGGAAAACACATTCTGTGTATTTTGTAATAAAAGGCGTAAAGGCAAATGGCGATGTGATAATGGTATTTTCGAGAAATTCTGACAAAAAGTTCAAAATGGGTCATTTGACCCGTCATGGTAGGTTTAGTGTTAATGTACTTCAATTTTTACATTATTTTCGATTTTTTTCAGTTTTTTAAAACTATATATTCTTATTATGAAAACTTTTATTATAAACTGTCATAAAATTCAGTGCCCTCAATAGCTATTTGATAAATAATTTAGAAATTGCAAGAAAAATAATAGTAAATCAATTCTGTAGAAAAATTTAAAAAAAAAAAATTAACTTGAAAAATTAACTTGATTTTGATTTTCCCCCCAAAAAAAAAATGAATAAATTTTCTATAGTTCAGTTTTTAGTTTTTGTAATTGGAAAGTTTATGTTTACACTTGTATCTAGAAATTTTATTACAATACTTAACAATTTAAGTTGTATTCAAAGGACAATATATAGTAATTAAAAAAATGCTTCAAAGTTTATATGAAATTCCGTTTCATATATTAGTACCTCCTAATATTAAACTTCGTTTGCAAATACCAAAACCGTCGCCATTTTTTATATTTTGTTGTATACTGGTGTCATATTTTCTAGTGACTGGAGGTATTATATATGATGTGATAGTCGAGCCACCAAGTGTTGGAGCGACTGTTGACGAAAATGGGCACTCAAGGCCAGTAGCATTCATGCCGTACCGGGTTAACGGCCAATACATAATGGAGGGCTTGGCAAGTAGTTTTCTCTTTACTATCGGTGGTCTAGGGTTTATCATTATGGATCAAACACATGCACCCGGCAAAACAAATCTTAATCGCCTTTTACTTACTTCGATGGGATTTATTTTTATCTTGGTGTCGTTCTTTACTACGTGGCTATTTATGCGTATGAAGCTGCCAAGTTATCTGCAATCTTAAGTAATTACAACGAAAATCTCAATAACACTAAACAATGGATATGTCGTCACATTAAATCAAAGGCAACATAAAAAAGATATATGAAAGTAGTTCCTGGCGCTCTCTTTTTGATAAAATTTATGTTACATTAACAAAATAAATGCTGAAATTTAATATCGAACTTTTAAATGATTGGTAGTGCATACTTCCCATATTTTCGTGGCTCTTAGATTGCATGCTTTAGTTGGCGTTGGCGTTTGTCTGCAGGCGATATTTTCATAAAACACACGTCGACAGTAACATCCTGTTAATGGTTGAAGTAACAGCTCAAATTGAGTTCTTATGGTTGCATTATTATCTAACTTTTCATCTCATATTTTGCGAGATCCTGCCAGAGTCACACAGTCATTTAAAAATTTATATTACCTCGACACTATTTTTAGTCATGGTTAAAATTTGTCAGAGATGAACGACTGCCTTCAATTGAAATATGTTGGTACAAGACATTTGACAACGACCAAATGTTATGATCAAAAATCTGGGGAAAAAACAAATGTTATCAATTGAATGAAGTGCAAATTTCAATGAATTCTCTTCCCATAAGTAGTTTTTCCCTTTTCAAATAGAAACATGATGAAAACGTTACACACATCTGAAGTCAGTGTAAGTAAATCTAGCATTCGCAATGCATGAAACCTTTATTTCAGTTGGCTTAGTTTGGATGATTTTTATTTTTGACGCCTGCATTTTCTTTATTATTATTTAAATTCTTGATACTTTTTTTTAATTCATTAATGGGTAAGACCCACATTTAATTACAACTACACGTACATATTGTACATATGTACATACATACCGTACGTGCTACGACTGTTGTGGATGGGATGAATAGATGTGTGATGTGTTGAAGAATATTTCATGGCATTTTAAACACTGTTTTAATACGGTAGTTTGAGGTTAAATGTAATTTAATTATACATAAATAAAGTGTCGTTCCCATAGCTGCTGCTCTGGTGAAAAGAAAGAAAAAAACGAGATGTTTATTTGAAAATGATAATTTTTCCTAAATAAATAGGAATTAAATAATATTCTCCTTAGGGAGGCATATGTATATATAAATATTGTACATTGTATTTTATACATGTAGATTTATAATATGGTCTATAAAATTTTTATATATATACATACAGTGAACTCGCAAAAAGATGAACTAATTTTTGCAAAGGGTGTTCATGTTTTCGATGTTGTTCACTTTTGCCATTGGTTTATGGTGAATTAAGTGAAATCAAAGAGGTGATAAGTTATATGACTTATGACTTAATCATCCATACCGTAAATAATATGATAGGGGTGAATATAATTGATGTTTTAAAGATGTCAACTTTTGTTTACGTTTTAAAATAGTCAATGCAACAAAAGTGTTAATATCTCTGAAATATTCACGTTTCCACGTGTAAACAGTGAACATGTGCATATGTACATACAGCTGTGTTCAAAATAATAGGAGTGCTACCATGTAATATTTTCAAAGTTAAAATTTTTTATTGTAACAATTTGCAAAACATGATATATTCTAATGGTAGTTACAACGATATGTAAGAAATAAAATACAAAAAATAATCTCGAAATAACTTTAATATTTACAATTCAATTGATTGATTTCTGTGTTTGCCCTTGAAAACAGTTGATAAAAAAATAGGAGTCTGAAGCTACGGCCAGACTGAGTAAATATTTGAAGTAAAACATCATTTTTTTCTTTGCTCTAGTGTGACCATAAAATATTTTAGTGGTGCAAACAAGATTTTGAGAAAACAAATTTGTTTGCTTGCAAGCAAAAATGTCTCTAATGTGACCATAGTGTGACCACCGGTGTCAAATATTTGCTCCTTTTTTCGAACAAATAAATATTTGATCTTGCAAAAATTTTGTAAGAGCAAACAGTGGTAAATAACAGCTGTTGCAGTGTTGTCCACTTTTAATAATAAATTATGCAATTTTTTCATAAAATCACCAAAACGGAAAACTTTTAATAATAAACTTTATATAAAAAGTAGAAATTAAAAAAAAACTAGTGTAAAGACCTTTCGACAGGTTTATTAAAAGTTTTGATCCATTAGTTCATTATGAACCAGGCACAATAAAATATTATATTTTATCACATTATTTAAATGCAAGTTTGTACCAAACGAAAGATCACACATGTAATTTGCTACAGAAAGTTATATGGAACAAAAAATTGATTAACCTACTGGACCTTAGAGACCAATATCTCCAAAACTAGTCCTCGACGGCACAAATTTTTTATGTACGTACATACATAAGTACATAATTGGCCATTACAACCCTTCAGTCAGGATTACGGCCTAGCTTCTCAACACCACTCATGTTGTGTGCGTTAATTTTATACATGAGTGGCGGGACCTACAGTTTAAAGTCGACTCCGAACGACATTTGTTGAGAAGCTTTTTCACGGCAATCTTTACTCTCAGAGCTTTTGCCAGAAATCTGCTGAGACGAAGTCGCCGAAGAAATATTTTTTCATATTTCATTTTGATGGCTGACCTGGGATTCGAACTCGGGGCTTTCGTCTAATAAGCCAACACACTACCTACTGGACCATGGCGACATCCAATACAATATGGTATTAAGTTTTATATAAACGCAATTCAGTCGTCAACACTGATATAGAAAAGAAAACAATTAAACAGCTGTGCGAATTTACTTTATTTTTTGGCAAAGACTATGGCGATTGGTTTTGGCTTCTTTTAAAATTAACAAAGAAGCTGCTCCGCAACTTAACGCAAATAATGTTTCATCTTCCATTTCAAATTTATTTATTTGTTTATGTTATATTTTATCCGCTTATTTCCAGTGTTTTTATTAAACGAATTTGTTCATTTTCGTTTTGTGAAGTTTCTGCTTTGTTTTTTTTTTAATCTCATGTGCCTTTTCGTTTGTTTCTCTTTTTCTGATGAAACAAAATTTTGTTTATGAGAAAACAAAAATATTTACTTCGGTCTGACCGCAGGGAAAACATGTTTGCTCCAAACTGTATTTGATGCTGTTTCATTGTTATTTGGGAAAATAAATTTTGTCAAATATTTCCCGTCAATGTGACCAGCAAACAAACTACAGAAAAATTTAATGCAAATACGAGTAAACATATTTGAAGCAAATATTTTTTCAATGTGACCACAGCTTGAGTGTTCTTTTAAAAATAAAAATATAACAGCGTATAATTTAAAAAAAGTGAACAGTACGTACGGAAAAATTTAGTTAAAACTTTTTCTACAGTGATTCACATACATTTTTGTAATAGTGGCACGAGAAACCACTGTACTGAAGGAAAGAGAGAACTAATTAAAAATCTTCGAAAAAAAGGCAAAACTTACAAAGAAATTAAGAAAATCTTAAGTTACTCCGATCAAATGATCCCAAATGCATTAATGTATAAAACAAAGCCCGAAACGCGTGGGCGCAAAGGCAAAACATCAACTGTCGACGACCGCTGAATTGTGCGATACACCAAAATAATTCCTTCGGCGTCTTCAAAAAAATTCAAATGGTACTAAATCTAGCCGTAAGTGGCCATACTATTCGTATACGACTGATGGACAACAAATTATTCGCAAGAGGTCCACGAAAGGTGCCATTGCTGATAAACAAAACAGGCAGCAGCACGTTTAAAGTTTGCCTAAGAACCTATCAATTGGCCGAAAGAGAAAGGGAGACACATACTGTGCACCGATGAAAGCAAAATTGTTGTATTTGGTGGCACTGGGTCTAGACAGTATTTTAGACGTCTGCCCAACATCAAATATAAAGCTCAGTATATACAAAAGACAGTTAAACATGGTGGTGCAAAACTAATGATATGGGGAAGGAAGTTTTTCATATAATGGTGTAGGTCCGATACATCCAATTAGAGACATAATGGATAGGAATGTCTGTGTCGGCATTTTGAGAGAAGTGATGTTACCATATTCCACGCCTCTAAAATGGTTATTCCAATAAGTTTATGACCAGAAACACAGCAGTAAATTGGCAAATGAGTGGTTTCGGGTCAATTATGTTAACGTTATGGAGTGGCCAGGTCAGTCTTTTGTCCTTAATCCCATAGAAATGAGTGGTTTCGGGTCAATTATGTTAACGTTATGGAGTGGCCAGGTCAGTCTTTTGACCTTAATCCCATAGAACATCTATGGGGATATGTTAAAAAATATGTTACAGAGAAATAACCTTGAAATGCAGAAGAAGCATGGATGTGACAGTGCGCGATGCGTGCCATCAAATTCCTTTAAAGAGATGCAAAGATCTTATTGACTCAATGCCTCGTAGATATGCTGAAATCATTAAAAACAAAGATTATTCAACCAAATACTAAAATAGCTTATTATGTTGTGTGCTGTGCTAACACTCCTATTATTTTGAACAATTAATTTTGAGAGTATGCTTTATTTACATGAAATATTTTTTGTTTTCGTAGTTTTAACTAAATAATTAAGTGTTAAAAAGTTAGAAAATGAATTAGAAATAAATTTGAAGTCAAACAAATTTGATATTTACTTTTTTATTTATCTTATTTTTAAACTTTGCTTTTAAATGAAGAACACTCCTATTATTTTGAACACAACTGCATATACATAATTGTAAATTGTGTTACATACCATTGGGACACTATTGGTACTCGTTAAGGAGAGGCCTAATTGGTTTGGAAACATCTAAGGAAGAAATTCATTAATCTAAATCAATCAGAAGTAAATTTATTTATATTTTATGAACGTAAAGAATATATTAATTTTTATTTTTCTTAATCATAGCAGCAATTCTTGTTTCTTTTTTTCAAATAAATTAATGTAATATCTTGTCAACAATTTTGTGTTAAAAGATCAAAAATACAAATAATAATATACAAATAAAACAAGTTTGAAGGGTTCGAGAAATATAAAAAAAATATCTTTGAGTTCCACTCAACAAACTCACAACCTACACTCTGTCATTAGCTGGGCAAACTGTTAAAGAACTCACAAGTAATTAAAGTTAGACAATTCGTCTTTTCCTTGCCTTTGATGTTTTCGACTACTACAAAGATTTTATCTTAATCAATTATTTGTTTTAATTTTTTGGGAAACTTTTTAGTTTCCTTAGCTACATATTCTCTCTCCTACAACTACAACTATTTTTTATATCCAACGTTCATTGATGTTAATAATATATAACCCGACATACAGCTATGGACATTAAATTAGTACAAAACTTCGTCATAAAAACAATCATATTTTTATAGTATTTAAGGTCTATTCATAAAAAATTTAAACATAGGAACTTCAAATACATATTCTTCTTTATAAAAAAAAACAAAAATTTTGACGAAATTGCCAGTCGTTTGCTCGTTAAGACCTTCAACATATCAAACGCCAGATTTTAGCTGGACAGTAAAATAGCACAAATTAAAATTTCTGGAATAAAAATGATGTGATTTACTTACTTACTTAATTGGCCATAACCCGTTTAACGGATTTCGGCCTGCCTCAACACATCCTTCCAGGCGCCTCTGCTTCTTGCGCGCCTACGCCAGTTGGTCACACCAATCGATGACAGGGCTTTCTCGATTTGGTCCTTCCAACGGATACAAGGTCGTCCTCTTCGCCGACTTCCGCAGATACCCGCATCAAATACTAGTCTCGCCGGAGCATCCTCATCCATTCGAACGACATGGCCGAGCCAGCGCAGCCGCTGGATGTTAATACGCTGTACAACGTCAATGTCGTTGAGGAGCTCATACAGCTCACTGTTGGATCGGATGCGGAAATCATCGCCAACACGCACTGGACCGAAGATCTTACGCAGGACTTTTCTCTCGTACACTCTCAAGGCCGCTGCATCAGTACTTAATAGGGTCCATGCCTCAGCGCCATACAGAAGCAGGGGTAGGATGAGTGTCTTGTAGAGTGTTAGTTTTGTTGCACGAGAGAGGTCTCTGCTACTCAATTGCCTATTGAGACCATAGTAGCACCTGTTGGCAAGAGTGATCCTACGCTTGATCTTCAGACTGACATCATTTTTGGTGGTAACGGCGGAGCCAAGATAAATAAATTCCTTGACTGTTTCAAAAGTATAGTTATCGGCCGTAATCTGAGAATCAATACGCCGCACGTCTCTACTTGTCGATAACATATACTTTGTTTTGCCCTCATTTACTGCCATACCCATCTTGGTAGACTCCCGTTCAATAGCACTAAAGGCAGCAGTAACATCTCGCTTGGTACGCCCTATGATGTCGTCAGCGTACGCAAGCAGCTGGACACTCTTTTGAAAAATAGTGCCGTTGGGATGCACTCCCGCCTTTCGCAGAACGCTCTCCATGACGAAGTTGAAGAGGTCGCATGATAAGGGATCGCCTTGTCTGAAACCTCGCACGGTATCAAAAGGTTCGGAGAGATCCATTCCTACCTTGACGGAGCCGCAAGAATTGCTCAACGACATTCTGCATAGCCTTATCAGCTTCGCAGGTATACCGAGCTCAGACATTGCGGCAAAAACACGATCCCTTATGGGGCTATCAAAGGCTGCCTTATAGTCGACAAAAAGATGGCGTGTGTCGACTTGTTGTTCATGGGTCTTTTCCAGGATTTGGCGTAGTGTGAAGATCTGGTCGATGGTGGACTTGCCAGGTTTGAAGCCGTACTGATAAGGTCCAATCAGTGTTTTGACGAGTGGCTTCAGTCGTTCACACAATACGCCTGTAAGAACCTTATATGCGATAGGCAGAAGGCTTATACCCCTGTAGTTGGCGCATATCTTAGGGTCTCCCTTTTTCAGGACAGGACAGAGGACACTGAGGTTCCAATCGTTGGGCATACTTTCCTCTAGCCATATTTTGTAAATAAGCTGGTGCATGCGCCCTACCAACTCATTACATTCGGTCTTAAACAATTCAGCAGGGAGGCCATCAGGACCCGCCGCTTTATTGTTTTTAAGACGCATTATCGCGTCTTTGACCTCTTCATGGCTAGGCGGTGGAATCTCCACGCCGTCATCATCGATCGGGTTCGGAACATCATCTCTAAAGGCGGAATTGGTGTCGTCATCGCCTTGTAGCAGAGAAGAGAAGTGCTTCCTCCATAACCTCAGCACCCCTTGCGGATCTGTTACCAAGTTTCCGTTTTCGTCTTTGCAGGAAGACGCTCCGGGCTTATAACCCTCGGTTAGACGCTTAACCTTTTGATAGAATTTTCGAGCGTCATTCCTGCATTTATACACCTCGATTTCCTCACGCTCACGCCTTTCCTGCTCCCTCTTCTTGCGTCTGAAAAGGCGTCTCTCTTCCCTTCTCCTCTCTCTATAGTCCTCGACAATGGCTCGCGTAGCGGCAGACTGCAGAGTTTTTCTGTATGCGGCGTTTTTCGCTGCAGCTGCCTCGCGACACTCCTCATCGTACCATTGATTTCGTTGGGGTGGGCGCTCGAAACCAAGGACTGTTTCCGCAGTAGTGCGCAAGGAGTGGGAGATGTTGGCCCACAGTACTCCAATGTCGTTGAGATTAGAGAAGGAATGACGGAGCTTGTCGGAGAGTTGAGCGAAGAACGCCTCTGCTGTCCTTTGTGATCGCAGCTTCTTGACGTCCAGCTTTCGCAATGCACTAGAGCGCGCAGACCTCAATGCGCAATCGAAACTTAGCTGCGACAAGGTAGTGGTCAGAGTCGATGTTTGGACCTCTGAACGTACGCACATCTAGTACACTGGACACGTGCCTTCCGTCAATCACAATATGATCGATTTGGTTGGACGTAGATCGATCAGGGGACATCCAAGTGGCCTTGTGGATTTCGAGGTGTTGAAACCTGGTGCTACATACTACCATGTTACGTGCCGCGGTGAAATCGATCAGCCTCATACCATTGGGGGTAGTGTTCTCGTGGAAGCTGAACTGTCCGACAGTGGGGCCAAAGATACCTTCCCGCCCGACCCTCGCATTAAAATCCCCGAGGACGATTTTGGCGCCATGGGCCGGGCACTTATCGTATACGTCCTCGAGTTTAGCATAGAAAGCATCTTTAGTCACATCGTCCTTTTCTTCCGTCGGGGCATGAGCACAAATAAGGCTGATGTTGTAAAATTTTGCCTTGATGCGGATTGTGGCTATCCTTTCGTTCACAGGTGTGAACTCAGAGACAAGGTGGCGAAGTCTCTTATTAACCACAAATCCGCATCCGAATTCGTGCTTATCAACCTGGCAGCTATAATACACATCGCAAGATGCTAGCCTTTTGCATCCTTGCCCTATCCATCGCATTTCCTGGATGGCAGTGATGTCCGTCCTACATTTCATGAGGGTTAGGAAGGGTTTGGACGTTCCATGTGCCTATTCGTAAATCATAGTCCTTTAAACGTTTGCCGTGGTCGTCAACTTTTGAGGGGATCTTTGTTTTGGTTTTCATTGGAGAAAGTTTTTACGTGGTGGGTTCCAAGCCCTACGCACAACCCAAATTTAACTACCAGGGGATTAGACTTCGCTGCACGCATTAGTTAACATCTAGCGGGTGCTAGAATGCCATCCAGGAGGGACCACTAGGAGGCTGCGTGTCAACTTGAATACAGCAAGACAAGGATCGTCCTGGTGGTCGCCACGTTGGGCTCAGTCAGAAACTTTACCTTGTTTGCATGCATCCCATCCCTCCCATGATGTGATTTAATAAATAGTAAAAATATTAATGTTTTCAGCTTATTTGATTAATATTTAGTAGAGTAGCCTATATTTTCAAGCGCCGCGTGGCATCTACGGACCAATGTTCTTCGGGAAAGTTCTTTGGGAATCGAGTACCAAGCGTCCCGTATTCCAATGCACAAATCGTCCAAATTACTTTTGTTGAGCAATTGTACATTTCACATCGTTCCAGGGGGTTTTCAATCGAGTTTAAGTCAGAACTTTGCGCTGGCCAGTCAAAAACGGGAATGTGCTCTTCATAAAATCAATCCTTTCCTGCTTAGATGTGTATTTGGGGTCACTATCTTGCATAAATATGAATAAAACCGGCATGTATTCAAAAGCTTATGGTTCCATTTTGTTCTTTATATTGTCCAAATACTGATAACTCCATTTTTTCATTAATGTTTACAATGGGACTTACACCCTGCCTTGAAAACACTCCACGCACCATTGTGTTTCTCCGAACATGCGTTACGGTCCTTTGAGCATAACGTGGATTGAATGTCTGACATTTTGGCCAACGAACAACCACTCTATTTTCCCACGCGATTTACCTCTGTTTCATCACTCCAAAGTATTTTTTTTTTCCAGAATGGGAGGTCAATCCTTTTGGGTGCGAGCAAATGTTAAACGCTTGACGAAATTTTTCTTTTGGTAGAAGTGGATTCTCTCTGCACTTGCGTCCAAGGAACTTTCATTGATTAAGACATCGCCGTATGAGCCTATCCGATAAATTTAACCTAAATTGGAAGTTAATTTCCTTCAAAATATCGCGCGATGACATGAAAGGCTTCTTCTTTGACTTTTGGACAATAGCACGGTCCACGACTTCGGTTGTTTTCTTGACACTTGGCTTTCGTTTTTTGTTTTCTGCGACATTATTATGTTTGGTTTGAAGGAAATGATGACGTTATAAATCATTTTTCGCTAGCAATTCGAAATTTCGGGAATTTAAGCCAGCTTTTCCCATCATGCCACAAGTTAACGATAATGCGCTTCTACTCTGGAGAACAATCTTTTCCACGTAGTATTTTTTCCAAAAATTACTTCAAATGCCACAAAATTAAAGGAATATACCGTAAGAATAAAAATAGTCGAACAAAACTTGTACCTAAAACATTTTTGGACACGTAGTGCTAATTTACTGTCCAGCTCGAATTTAGGTACCGATACAAATTAGCAATCAAAACAAAAAATATATACGATAATGGTAATATTTTTGGTTAAACAACAGCTAGATGCCATCGTGCAACATTGCGGACCAAAACAATTGGCTTAATTACGATATAAATGAGAAAAAAATCACAATCAATGTATATATGGATTTTGTGCTAATTTAATGTCCATGGCTGTAAATCAAAAGATTACTAAATCTTATAAATAATGAATAAAATAAATAAATATTACCTCCAACTACAAATTTAAATGACAGCCTGTCGTAACCAGTTAACCACTTTTCAATAATAAATAAAATTAAGTTTACTTTGTTCACTTAATGATTTTTTCTTTATTTCATTTCCTTTTCAGTATTTTCAACGTCAATGAAAAATAGAGCAAATAGTTCACAAAGTACTAGTTCTGGTTCACCCACTGCATCACCAATAGGAACGTCATCTCAATCTCCATTTAGTAAGTATATTTTTATTTAACAGATTAAAATATTCCTAAGATTTTTTCTATTTATTCTATTGTTCTTTAAACCACTAAAAACTAACAAACATTATAAAAATTAAAATGAAAAAAAAATACACTTTTCAAGAAGCTGTTGAAGTTTATTTGATGAAAAAAAAAAAATGTTTGATTTGCATAATCGAATAAATAGGGAAGAAATATCTGATATTGTTATTAAATATATGAGATAAATATACAGAATTCGAATTTGTTGCTAAAAATGATTAAATTAATAATCAAAATTTACAGGTTCGCATAAATTTTTAATTACAAAAGTTCTTCACAGTGTTTTGAATAAGAAAATACGAAAAGACATGTCAATTAATAGTTGGAATGGTTTCTTAAACTCATGTTGCTTTGTAGTAATAAACGGTCCGCCAAATAACTTTTTTTTTGAAAACGCTTTAAAAAAAACTACTGAATATTTTCTCAAATTTCTTTTTTTATTTGAAAGTAAAATCCTTCCGGTTAATAATGGAAAATAATTTCATTCAAATGGCTGCCTCGGCTGGGCATGCAGTAGCCTACACGATCGGTCCAATTTTTAAGCACATTATCGATTGTGTGCAGATGTATTTCACCAATGGCTTCACGAATATTGCCCTTTAAAGCGTCAATTGTTTCTGGCTTGTCGGCGTAACACTTATCTTTGACGGCACCCCACAAACAATAGTCCAACGGTGTCAAATCGCTGCTCCGAGGTGGCCAAACGACATCAGCTCTGCGGCTGATAATGCGATCTTCAAAAACAGGGCGCAAAACATCGAGTGTAGCTTCGGCTGTGTGGCACGTAGCGCCGTCCTGTTGAAACTAAATGTTGCCAATATCCTCCTCTTGAATTTTTGTGAACAAAAATTCGTTCAACATGACCCGATAACGATCGTCATTGACTGTAACGGCCACTCCTTGCTCATTTTCGAAGAAAAATGGCCCGTTTATGCCTCTGGACCAAAATCCGCACCAAACAGTGACTCGTGACTTTTCAATGTTTGCGTACGGGTTTTCTGTGCCCCAAATGCGACAATTTTGCTTGTTTACATACCCGCCAAGATCAAAATGAGCTTCATCTGAAAAAATTTTTTTTTTTTTGTCAATTGGCTTCAACTCCTGAACCAATTGGACTTTGTATGGCGTCATACCAAGGTCTTTATGCAAAATTCGCCTCAATGATGTCTCGGAAATGTTCAATTGTTGAGAACGACGGTGAATTGATGTTGATGGCGCTTCACGCACTCTTTCTGTCACATCAGCAATATTCTCGGGTGTACGCACTGTTTTTGGTTTGGTTTATCGATGAGGATGCCAGTTTGTTTCACTTTTTTCACAAGATAACGAACATACGGAGCTTGACGGTGCTTCTCTTCTTTCAAAATCCGTACCCAATTTTCGCACACATTCTGCAACATTACCATGATTTTCAAAGTAATGTCGCAATATTTCCCAGCGTTGTTCAAGCGTATACACAACCATATTCGTTCAGCGGAAGGATAAAACTAATTATCTGCCAAATCAGACTTGAGCTAAGTCTTACCATTCACGAAATAAGCAGTAGTTGAAAAAAAAAACGTTAGCTGGCGGAACCGATACATTGCAGTGTATTTGTAAATGTAACGCTGGACGTTTTGACAATATATTTTGTTTCCATTTGTATCACTGTTTTAGTTTATACGCAATAAAAATCAAAATAGGCGACCATTTCAAGTTAGATGTAATATAAATAAAACACGCTCCACAGTGGCGAGACAGTAAGATAAGTAAGCGATTTTTCTTAAAATTTTGTATGAATACTTTTATGTTCACTTATTTATCTTTTTGTTGCGTTGTATTAGAATACAACCTATTAAAAAGCATACGTACAATAGGCTGTCCCGTCCTTGAATGACAAAAATAGTTTTTTCAGCTACATTTTCGCAAGAGGTATCAAAATTTGCGTAATTTTACACAGATTACGGTAAAGGTAATAAAAATCGAATTACATGCCATCTTGAGGGCTCTACTTTCGAAAACGTTTTTACATACCTAAACCCTATGCTTAAAATAAAAAATAAAAAAAACGAGATACAAATTTATTTTATTAATATATTTTATACTTGCAATTAATATACAAGAAAATAAAACTTTAATAAAACCTAAAATTTTTACAAAAATTTTGCAATTTTTTACGGAATTTTTTTTTATAAAAAAATTCGTTATAAACGGTGTACGTTATAAACGAACTCCACTGTGTCTAGCAAATTCATAGTCGCCAGTAAAGTGTTTTTTTTTATACATAGTCGTGGCATATTTAGTTTAGGTGATGAAATTAAGGATAGCGAAATATAATTAAACTTTGAAGATTAGTAGAACCCTGAAGATATAGTTTCATTTTATTTTTAAAATCATTTTGGTTATCTACGATCAATTACGCAAATTTTAGGAGGTCTAGCGTTAGGGAAATCTAAAAAAAAATTTTTCGGGACACTCTAACGTACAATGTATCATTTACATTTGTACATACATACGTTAAGTATGTACTTATACTATGTTTAGATATTCACTTTTCTTGAGTCAATATTCGGTTTATTGAGTACAATAGTTTAAGTATTCAGACATAACAACATACGCAATTCAGCTCCTTATTCAATATTTGCTTGACAGCTGGTAAACAAAAAAGCTGCTTGTTTCAACAAAAAATTTTTTTTTTGTCGTTGTTGACATTTGAGTTGTCAAATATCAACAGAAAGTATTCGCATAATTGTAATATAAGCACTGAACATACTTATGACAGTGCTGCATTATAAGTTTTACTCAATATTATAACAATTTGCGTATTTATTGCGCAATATATAATTGAAACTTTATATGAAATATTGAGCTCAATAATGGCGTTTATCGTGATTTACGTAATAAAGGTGCATATCTGAACACCGTATTATGTATGCCATGCTAGTGGTGGACGATATACATCGGTGTTTTAAAAACACTTGATGTATCGAAACAATTTAACGTTTTCTTCATAGGTCAACATCGGTTAAATTTCGATAAATCTTATTCGTTTCCATGAGGTCAAAAATGTAATAAAAATACTTTTTCAAATACAACTTAAATAATTAAGAAAAGAAAATTAAAATATTAATACCAAAAGTTAAGAGAGTTAAAGACGACATAATTAAGCATTTGGAAACGGCTTTCTGCAAGTGATAGTGCTATGTTTAGAAGCAAATTAATCATTTATTGCGTAAATAAACCGTGTGCTCACTAACTTTGCCAAGTGCCTCGGAATCATTGTATTGCTGAAATTTCTAAATTTGAGGTATGTTTTCCAATCCTTGTACACAAATTTACCAATTGTTGTCCATTTTATGTTATAGTATGCTTATATTGTTACGAAAATGGAAACACTAACAAATACAACGAACTTGTTTCAAGCAAACCAACAACATCAGTATGAAAGAAACGGGGATAGACAAGTAAGCGAGAACGCAACAACAAGCAATGTGAAGCACAAACAACAATGAAGTCGCGATAGAGTTCTCGAGAAAGCGAAACCACGAACGTTCGACTTCAAGAAGCTTCATCAGAGTGTTTACGTGGGCATATAAAAAGGCAAGACAAAGCAGGCAACGAGTAGTAAGAATTCAGTCACTCTTGTGTGTAGACGCGTTGCATGTGAAGAGAACAGTTGTGTTTTGAAGATCGCCGTTATAAAGATCTACCGAACATTTGTTAGTGCTTGGACAGAAGAATAACGAACTAAGCCAATTATTGTTGTATCATCAAGTTGTGAACAGTGCCACATAAAAGTAGTGGGAATAATAAGAATTTAATTGAAACTAAACACAAAATTTATTGTTATTTTGTTTGCAATCAACGACCTCATATTTTAAACGTTTTTAAAAAGGTAAAAACGTAACAATATCATGGTACTGACTCCTCTATGGTCAATCGTTTTTTGGTAAATCTGGGATGGAAATGCTTTCCTTTTGGTCAAAGTACTTTCTCCACATAAATAGCAAACAAATTGATTTTGATTTCGGGCTCCAAAAAATATTTTGTTAGTTTTTATTCTTCAAATTATTTTGTCTAAGCAAAGAAACTTTTTCAGCTCTTCTACCCGATAGTATTGCATGCAGCAACCGTCTTCGAAACGTTTTGAATGACATTAATTTTTAATTTTTACTACAATTACGGTAGAAGGTGAACAAGAAGGCTTTCTTACATAATGTAATTGCCTTTACCATCTACTGTTCTCGTAAAAAAAAAACAAATTTTCACAAGTTTTAATTATTCGCACCCATTGTTCTGCTCAAGCAAATAGCAATTAAATGAAAAATATCACATCATTCCTTATACAATAAGCTCCTACCAGCAGTATTTCCCTTAATTCTTTATAAGTGGTGATGCAAGACTCTTTTTTTCTGCAATTGTGTATATTACATGTTTTTTTTTTTTAATATAAAATTTGGTAATTTCGAAAATTAATTAAAAATATTATTTATATTTATGACTATAAAGACTACAGTTATGTGTATATGTAGCATAGATGGGCACTTTGCAGTACCAGTAAAATTTCAGTAAAAATTGATTTTTACTGATTACTGAAAAAAATTTCAGTATTCAGTAAAATTTTACTGTTAATGCAATCTAAATTTGAATGAAATTTAAATAAAATTTAAATGAAAAAAAGTAAAAGTTTACTGTTAATGCAATCTAAATTTAAATGACATTTAAATGAAATTTAAATGAAATTTAGATTGCATTACCAGTAAAATTTTACTGAATACTGAAATTTTTTTCAGTAATCAGTAAAAATCAATTTTTACTGAAATTTTACTGGTACTGCAAAGTGCCCATCTATGATATGTAGGTTTATATCATTGTTAACCTTGTATTTGTTATTACTGCAATATTATTTTTAAATGCTAATTTATTTGTTCTTTTCATCTTTGCAGACATACGTGGTAGTCCCGAAAGTGTTGGCAGTTTATCACCTGGAAATGATTCGTTAGTTTATGGTGATACAAGTTTAGTATCGCCACAAAGGAGGATACATCGTAGATATTTATGAGATTATATTTTGTAGTTTATTTGTAATTTATAAAGAAGAACACATCCTGAAAATAATTTAAGAAAAAGCAAACACATTTTTCCATGGACAGAGCTCTTAGTATATAAAAAAAATCGACTATCTTATATCATCATCGTACGCAAGATTAATTTTCTTATATGTACGTATGTACACACAGAGTTTCTGTGTATCCTTTTAAAAATTGTACCAGAATGAAAACAATGTCGTTTTGCCTTTTTGCTGTCTACTCAATAATTTTATTTGTTCATTCGTTTAACATGTATTTTTCTCTTTATTTTCTGATTTATTTTATTTTACAGTTTTTCTTTTTGTGAGTTACAGTTTTTTTATTTTTATTTTTTATAATATCCAAGAACGGAAACGGTGACTGCCATATGAGAACCACAGACTCACTGATTTAAATATCATCACATACATACATACATACATACATAAAACTACAAGATTTATTGCAGCTTTAAATTTAAATCATTCAGTTTTGCTTCTATTCACATACATTTAATTTTTTTTTTTATTTTTAATAATTGTTTAGATGCTTGACTATATAAATTATACTTACTTAATCGTATCTCAATTTTTCATTACTTTCACTTTGTGTGTGTTTTGTTACTCGTATTAGTTTATAATTTTTATTAATTAATTTTTATTGTAAACTAAACTAATTGGAATTCTTTAATTTATGTATTTTTAGTATATAATTTTTCAAATATATTTTTGTTTTCGTTCATTGTGTATATTTAAGGATTAATATTTTTAAAATAATTAATTGTACATTCAGGTAAATAAAAATAATTCATTTTTAATGAACATTGCCTCTTGAGTGTCTTTATTTAATCTAAAAATGTTTTAATTAAATTTTAGTGAATGTTGCACGGATTACAGTGAACTCTCGATAACGTGAACTAAGTTTTATCGAGGCAGTTCACATTTTCGTTTTTGTTCACGTTATCGAGTACCCAAATTTAAAACAAAAAATGACACTATTTAATATGAAAAATTATATTTTAATAAGTACAAATGCTAACACTATTTTAAATGAATAGAATCTAACAATTCTGTTTGTTTTCCAGTCACTAATGTCAAGAGACAGTTTCTATAATACAGTTTTGTTATTTAACAAAAAATTGTGGTCCATGGGCTGAATTAACGATGTGACGTTGGGCAAAAACATTGCACTAATGAATGCGTCATCAGAAATCAATTAGGATTCGCCGGATGTGAAGGGGCATTGTCTATTAACAGAAGGACTTTTACCGGTAGCCACTTTTTAGGAAAACATTGATGAAACCAGTCATAAAAATTTTACATCAATGCTGACTTGGAGAATTTGTAATTCACTGGACAAGTAAAGTTTTGGAAACTTCGTGGTTTTTTGATTTTCAAATTACTCGCAAATTAAGTTTGTGAGTCCCCGAAGAATTTGTACAGCCCATGAAGGTTAACCGTTGTTTCTCCAACTTTGTGCCTGGAGCACTTTTCCAATGATGACACATATGTTTTATCTGGCAACTTCTTCCATTATAATCCGGATTCATCAGCATTATAAAGCTGATTTTCACAAAGGGAGAGTTCTTTCATTTTTGTTTTTAACTTTTCCTTAAATGGGTCCGAAAATTTTAAGAAGGCAAACAGCAAACCTTTGTTTAAATTTTTGAAGTCATCCGTCACTGGCGTAAAACCACGATCATTTGCTTTAATTTGATCGTGAATTTCTAAAGCTTTGGCTTTTAACATCAGTCCACTTACCGCAGTTCGGGGATTTCCCAATTTAAAAACAGATAAAAAAATGCAAAAAATAAAAAATGTTCACGTTTTATAGCTTTCAGATTTTGTTCACGTTTTCGCGAGTTCACTGTATTTCGCGATGCATTTATTTCTATATAAAGGGTGTTTTTTAGAGGTATAGAACTTTAAGTTGGCATTACTTTTCAAGATGGCGACCGATTTAACAGCTGTCAAGTGATTTATTCTCAGTTTGGTTTGGCAATTCATCATGAATAGACTCACGCCTGAACAACACTTGCAAATAGTGCAATTTTATTTCGATTTATTGAAAGACACGTTTGATGACCGCCTAATTTCACGTTTTGGACCTGTGAATTGGCCTCCAAGATCTTGTGATTTAACACCGCTAGTCTACTTTCTGTGGGGCTATGTAAAGTCATTGGTCTATGCGGTAAAGCCACAAACGCTTGACCATTTGGAAGACAACATTCGCCGTGTTATTGCCGATATACGGCCACAAATGTTGGAAACAGTCATCGAAAATTGGACGTCCAGATTGGACTACATCCGCGCCAGCCGTGGCGGTCATATGCCAGAAATCATATTTAAAATGTAATGCCACAATATTATCTTTCGGATAAATAAAATTTATGTCAATCGAATAATCCATCGTTGTTTTATTGCAACTTAAAGTTCTATACCTCTATAAAAAAACACCCTATACAAGAGTAGATCAATAAGTTCAAAGTTCTGTGAACAAAGCTGGTATTTGGGTAAAAATCATTACACTCAACACTTTTTTTCAACATGTCTGCAGTTTGTGTATCCTTGCTAGGAAAAATATTGGCAGAGAAAAACAAAATAAGTATCTATGTATTTTTGGGTTGAATTATCGTTGGAGTCAAATTCGGTTTATTACCTGAGGCTAATACTCAATTATGAAAAAATAGTTACAAGCGAACGGAAAGTAGTGTGGGTGGCATGACATAACTTTTGGAGTTACATAATGTCCATTAAATTAAAAAATCAATTTTAGGTATGTATTTATATATTAATTTTATTTCAATTTACCGTTGTTAATTTAAAGTAAAAATAAAAAGATTGCCATGATTCTTAGTTATTATCAGAATTGTGTGAAGTTCAGAAGTTTCAAAATTAAAGATTTACAAAGTGAAAGTGTTAAAGAAGCTAAAATGGAAAGTTTAAAATATAAATATGAATTTGTAAGCGGTTTTCGGAAAAATTCGAAACTTTTACATCTAACCGACGAAAAACAATTATTTCGCAAAAAACACGTATATAGTGAATATACGCGTTATCCTTGTTATTTCAAAGGATGTAATGTGACAGTTTAACTTAAAAAGGATGGAGCATGTGAGCCGCTGAGTTTCGATTTTTATCACAACCATGGTCCACCTGATGACATACTAAATAAATTTAAAATAATTAACCAAGTGAAAAGTGGATGTGAAGACAAAACTAATTTTGCGTGCGTGAATTTTTTGATGAGGAATGCATAAAGGACAAGGATCTGGCCCACACACTATCTCCTTCCCAAAAATGAAAAGGCACCTGTACAGAATTCGTAGCAATTGCATGCCGAAAAACCCAAATTCAGCTCTTGTTTAATAATGCTGCTACTTTTAAGGAAATTGGAATTTCTAAGCATACAAACAATCCTTTTTTACAGAAACCCATAATAGGGGATGAATTCTCGTATAGTCTATGTCGCCAAAAATTTCAGGCATTATTCAAAAAAGCCTGAAGGTCGCCGATATTGGATATACGGTACATTTAAAACCATCGTTCCATCTTGTGGTTACAAACAGCTAGTTGTGATTCATTTTTATTATATGGAAAACGTAGGTACAAAATTATATTTACTATTAATTTAAACTACAAACTTTCAAATGCCTGTATTATTTTCAGACTTTTCTTTTTATTTACGTGTTAACGTCAAAAAGAACGAGAGTAGTATAAGAACACATGTTCCAATATGTAGATTCCTATTTGT
The DNA here is from genome assembly GCA_930367235.1 of Sarcophaga rosellei. Lineage (NCBI taxonomy): Eukaryota > Metazoa > Arthropoda > Insecta > Diptera > Sarcophagidae > Sarcophaga > Sarcophaga rosellei. The sequence goes on along the minus strand of OV884021.1, from coordinate 47,260,007 downwards.
TTAAATTTGAAGCTTTGACATTTCATACTGACTATAAAATCGTTTTAAGAAATCCAGTGAAAAATATATTTCCCAATGTAACTTTTTTAAAAGGTTGTAGGTTCGAACTTACTGTCCAACAGTAAGGCGACAAAGTCAAAAAATAAAGACCTGTGGAACTTTAGTCGAAACTAATAAAGACTGTTTAGACTGGTACAGAAAAATATTAAGCCTTCCATTGGTCAATCCTGACCAAATACAAGAAATGTTCTTATTGCTTAATAGAGAAATTTTGGATATGTCAAAAAGAAAACAGGCTTGCCTTAACACTATTATGAATTAGTTTGAAAAACAGTAAACGGCAAAGGTGAGTAAAAATTATTCTAATAACATGTCGTATGATAAATATTTGTCCAGCTTATGTGAAATGCAAAGTGATTCAAATAAATTGCAGAGATTTAAAAGAAAATATTTGAATGACATGTCCATGGACATTATGTCATGCCACCGTAGTGTGTAACAAAATGATGTCGAATTCACCCCTATTCGACTTTGTTTTTTAGTGTCCTAGTTTACGATTGAATGAAAATAGAAGAGAAGATTATGTTCATACCAACTCTTTTGCTGTAGAACATATGAAAAAGCAATAGGAAATATTTTGTGATTTGTAAACGTTTTAATAAGATTATGACATACTACGTATAAATAAAACTGTGTTGAAATAATTAAATAATAAAAATAAATATCTTGTTGAGAACGTTGCTGATAATGGCCATCTTGTTAAAACTACTTCTGTCAAATTAGTTGTCAATTACTGAGTCTGGTTTGTCAAATCAGCTTGAATATAATGGGTCCGCCATCTAACGTTTTTTTTTTGCAACTAGTGCTTATTTCGTGAATGGTAAAACTTAGCTCATGTCTGATTTGACAGATAATTAGTTTTATCCTTCCGCTGAACGAATATGGTTGTGTATACGCTTGAACAACGCTGGGAAATATTGCGACATTACTTTGAAAATCATGGTAATGTTGCAGAATGTGTGCGAAAATTGCGTACGGATTTTAGAAGAAGAGAAGCACCGTCAGCTCCGTATGTTCGTTATCTTGTGAAAAAAGTGAAAGAAACTGGCATCCTCATCGATAAACCAAAGCGTGAAAAGCCAAAAACAGTGCGTACACCCGAGGATATTGCTGCTGTGGCAGAAAGTATGCGTGAAGGGCCATCAGCATCAATTCACCGTCGTTCTCAACAATTGAACATTTCGGAGACATCATTGAGACGAATTTTGCATAAAGACCTTGGTATGACGCCATACAAAGTCCAATTGGTTGAGGAGTTGAAGCCAATTAATCATCCAATGCGTTTTGCTTCGCTAAGTGGGCCTGCGATCGACTTACAGAAGATGCCGATTTTGGCAAAAAAAAAATCATCTTTTCAGATGAAGCTCATTTTGATCTTGGCGGGTATGTAAACAAGCAAAATTGTCGCATTTGGGGCACAGAAAATCCGCACGCATACATTGAAAAGCCGACGCACCCAAAACGAGTGCGGATTTTGGTCCAGAGTCATTTTTCTCCAAAATCATTTTTCATTTTTCTTCAAAAATGAGCAAGGAGTGGCCGTTACAGTCAATGGCGATCGTTATCGGGCCATGTTGAACGAATTTTTGTTCACAAAAATTCAAGAGGATGATATTGGCAAAATTTGGTTTCAACAAATAAAAAAAGAAATTTGAGAAAATATTCAGTAATTTTTTTTAAAGCATTTTCCACAAAAAAAAAGTTATTTGGCGGACCCTTTATGTAGCATTAAAAAACACTTGCATATAATAAAATCGTTTTATCAAAACATGTGCTCATGTTCAGCCAACGTGTAGTGTGTTTGCCCATTTTATTATCTCCATAAAAATTATAATTATTTCATTTCATTAAAATGACATGTGAATTGTTTATATAAGTCATACTGGTGAAAATGGTTTCAATGCCGCGATAACATATTGCAAATAGAATGTCTCCGGTCTGTCACACTACATTACACCGAGAATATGGTCTCATTTATTGCACTCGTAATAATTTAGATAAATAGAAATAACTCAGAAATCTTTTTTTTTCAATTTCGTATCGAACCGACAAGTTTTCAAATAAATATTATTTATAGCTAGTCAACACCAGGAGTAATTTCAGTTTTCCTTTAGTTATTTATATAACTTGTGTAGAATCTTTATCAGGCATTTCTCAGAAAAATTGTCAATGTCTGCTTTGACGATGATACGTTAAGAGTCTTAGGTATGTTCAAATTTTTAACGTACCACGGAGTAGCTGTAATTCTACGTAGGACTATATTTTGGCACCTTAAAATTTTCCCTGTGTGAGTAGCATACATGTATAGTTTTCCACAATTTTATAGTATAACATCATACTGATTTAGGAGTGAATCGACTACGAAATTTCAATCGTATCAATCAATATCAATATCATTTTCGTTTGTGCTAATCTGCTTCTATTTGGAACTACCAAGCCAAGTGTTGTCTATCAAGTTCAATGTCAAGAAATTTTATGTCTGAGTATGGATGCACTATTTGGTTATTTATTCGAAAGATGAAACGGCCAGAAGCAGGGCATTAGATTCATTTAATGTAGCCAGAATTACGAAATAGTTTCAAACACCACCAGTGCTATGTGTGTTAATTTTATCTATGAGTAACGCTAGAGCTTTTCATGGCAATTTTATATACATATGTACTCTTAATTTTTTTTCGGAAGACTGTTGGAGCAAGTCGCCGCAAGCAGCAAGTGGTAGATGAGAACATTATTTGTACGGTTGGTATATCTTTGAAGAGTGTTGTTGTTTTATCTTCATTGTAAGAATTAGACAAAACAATTTCTGGTGAACAGTGCTGTTATAGATTTTAAAATTATGATAAAAAAAATCCGATCGCATCAAATAACCAAAACCCAATAAATCAAATCATATACACGAAATAAATAAATAATGCAATAATAAAATATATTTTATTGTAATTAAAATTACCACAACAAAATATTGATTTAAAGAAATTTGAACTGAAGGTTCATTTGAGTCAAAATTATAATTTTGTTGAAATCAACCAAACTGTATACAAATTATTCAAAATCATTGTTATGCGTATAAATCTTATAAGTAATTTGATAATGAAGTCAAATAAAATAATCATAAAAAAAATTTCAAAGATTTCTAAGATTTTTATATTGTGTGTCTTTACGTACATATGTATGTATGTACGAACATACATAAATTAATAACATGTATAATAAAATATATTATTAATTTGTTAAAGAAATATATGTAAATAATAAGTGTACATTTATAATTTAATCGATTAGATTTAATAAATTTATTCTAAAGTTCTCTATACATAATATTGTTTAAAAATACTTTCTTACTTATACATACATACATATACACACACAGTCTTATAAAGTCCATGAGGTATCCATCTTACATACATAGTTTTTATTAAATAAAAAAAAATAAAAATTGTTTATATATATTTAACTGAGGAACAATAAGCATGTTTTTGTTTGGTAGAGTACACTTTGGCATTTAATTTTATGGCAATAACATATCAAGAGTAATAAGAATATTTATTGAATACATATATTCAAAACTATTCGAATACGTGTGATGGTGTGTGTGCATAAGATTTATGAGGTCAACCGTTCGATTTGTATGGTGCTGTGCTTAATGTTGTATTTTGAACTTCCTGCTAATTGTGTAGCTTTCATTAGAACTGTATTGGTATCGGTGAGAATATCTAAAAACATACATGAAAATACGAAATATTTGTACATTAATATGCAAATAAATATTAAAATAAAATATGTATGTATTAAAGTGATGCTCATGTAAATATGTACATACATATGCATACAATCGAATACACATGTAAATATGCATACAAAATGAATTCATATCTTCTTTCATTCTAGGGTTGTCGAAGAAAATATGTAAATTCCGTTCTTAAATTCTTCTCATAATCTAACTTTACAAAATGTTCGATAATAAACAATTTCAAATCATAAAATTTCTGTTGATTTTTAGGCTTAAATGGTTCCCTCCTCCAGGTGACTTGTTGCAAAGAGCCTTAGTGAAAAAAAGAAAAGTCAAAACTCTTCCTAAGCTAGATGGGAGGGAAGAGAAATTTGAGTCATTCATCAGATTATCCGGAAGTAGCCTAACGATAATAATCCATTTTGGTCGAGCATTGTAAACTTAAAGAAAACTTGTGACATCGTGTAGGTCGTAGGCTTGGAGAGAGACTTAGCTTCTAGAGCTTGTGGTGAGTTAAAGAGGAATAAGGTATTGCTTACTTTATTTGCCAAAGTTCGTCTTTGGCTTGACGAAATCTTCTGCAATCCTTCCTCAAAAGAATATCAGATTTCTTAGGGTCATTATTACAATTTGCCGTTAACTAAAGGGAGGATTTTAACGGCCAGATAAATTGTTTTTCATTATTATAAGTGGACAATATGGTAGAAGTGAGCGTTAAGCTATAGGGAGGATTATCCTACCTTTAACTTTTAAAGTTGAGTTTATGTTTGAACTTGCCGTATTATATATTAGTTTCAATATGGCAAAAATTCAAAGCCCGTCGTTGACACTGCGCTTAAAAAAAAATTGTTTAATTGAGCAGTTTTATCGACACTGCTCCGGCACTGCCTTATTTTTGAAAAGAGTTAAGTTTATTTTATCTGTAAGTTGTAATAACGAAAAAAAGTTATAGGTGACTTTAAAGTTCACTTTAGCTAAAATTACCTTTAACTAAACTGATCTTTAACGTTAAGTTGTAATAATGGCCCTAAAAGTAACGACTTTGACTATTAATTTAAGGCCTTGTTCAAATACAAGTTGTGAATAAACTTCGGGGACTTGGCATTATTTCAAATTTAACATTCTTTTTCAGACATACTAATAATTTAAATTAAACTCATATATGTATTTAACACCTCAGTAATTGTGCAATACACATTTGCGCCCGCCTTTACTCTTTGCACAAACAGGATCTGCACAATAAAAGTGCACCTTATTTGCAGTGCCCTTTTTAGGTTGGGTTAGGTTAGTGTGGTAGCTTCATACTAGAAGCTCACTTGAGCACGCATAGCGGTTTATTGTGACGCCACAGGTGAACGTTGATCCTGGATAGGTTGGCGTCTCGGAAAAATTTCCGCGCGGTGGCCAGTTTGATCGAGGCAAGTGCCATTCCTAAATTGATCGAACAGGATTCCGGGAGTAGTGCGCCAGCCCTCGCCAGCTCGTCGGCTCTGCAGTTTCCCGGTATGTCACAGTGTCCGAGGACCCATACAAGTGTGATGCTGAAGCGCCCAGAAAGAAGGTTGAGGCAACGGCGACATTCCCTGACGGTCCTGGAATTATTCGCAACGTTCGACAGAGACTTTATGGTAGCCTGGCTATCCGAAAAGATCGAGATGCGGGTGAAAGGAACACGTATGCGAGGATCCATTGTGCGGCCCGGTATATGGCCATTACTTCCGCCTGGAAAACGCTGCAATAGTCCGGCAGCTGGAGTGAAATGTTCAAATCCAGTTTCCCGGAATAGACTCCGCTACCCACCCCGCCATCGAGTTTGGAGCCGTCGGTATATACATCCAGGAGTTCCGTGGGGACGGTCGTGGCAGGGGTCCAATCGCTTCTGCTCGGGATCAAGAAGTTGAAACCCCTGTCAAAACAGTATTATACAGGAAGATAGTCGATTTCCATTGGGGCCACAGGGTCGATCTCCAGAATGGAGGAGTCACCAGAGGGAACGACGCGCCAACGAGACAGGGCATTGAGTCTTGTCGCAGTGAACTTAGTCACCTGTTAAGCCAGTTAAGCATTGCGAACAAGGCCTTTATGGGGGTGGTGCGTAGGGCACCAGTGATACGAATAGCTGCGGACCTTCTGACTCTGTCTAGGAGTCTGACGTTGTACCGCTTGTCCAGAGCAGTCCACCAGAAGGCAACACCGTATAGGAGGTTGGGTTCGATGAGTGCAGAGTAGATCCAGCGCATGACCCTTGGGCTGAGACCCCATCTAGATCCAACTGCCCTGCTGCAACAATAAGCAGCACACGCCCCCTTTCGCGCCCTGGCAGCCAGATTAGCCCTCCAGTTGAGTTTGGGGTCGAGGGTCAGGCCCAGATACTTAACCTTCGGACTTAGCGTGAGTCTAGTCCCGTTAATACTAGGAAGGGTGAAGATCGGTACCTTGTACTTTATGTGCAGAGCAAAAATAAGGGCACAGAGTAAGTGTAATGGAAATTTTGCACTGCACTCTTTTTAAAGTGCACAAAAGAGCGAAGAAAGCCGTACTGCAGTATGCTTTTAGCTTTCTTTGGTATTTCATTTCTTAATCAAATGTTATTATATTAGAAAGAAATTGAAAGGAAGGAAAAGATTCCGAAAGTAGTAATGCATACTTAATTGATCATTAGAACCCTCCAGTCAGGATTATGGACCTAGTTTCTCACACAGCTCCTGTTGCGTGTGTTAATTTTATACATGAGTGGCACATATTTTTGAGAAACTTTTCATAGCAATTTTATTTACTCTGAGTTTTTGCCAGAAATTTGCTGAGAGGAAGTCGCCAAAGAATTTTTTTTCTCATATTTTCGTTTTGCTGTCTGACCTGGGATTTGAACCGTGGCCTTACGTCTAATAAGCCAACACACTACCTACTAGACTACAGAGACTTCCCGAAAGTAATAATATACATAATAAATAGGCCATTCTAAGCCTGTAGTTTTTTTTGTCTATTTAATAAATTATTATCCATGTTTGGGGATTATATTCAATATATTTATGTATGTAGTTAGAATAATTAATTTACGTTTTACTGGTTACCCTAACAACTCCTATATATAGTATTTAGAATTAAAAGTTGCTCTAAACATTTCTATAAACGTATGTATGCATGTGTATACATACAATATCATTGGAATGCAAGCCATAAATACATATACATATTTTAAGTGGATTATGATTGATGTTGTCTATTATTAACAATTGATAACCATAATTACCAACGACTAAGTGAACCATTAAAATGCTATAATTTGTGGTGTGATTCCAAACATTTAAGTGATGAACAGACCTGAAAATCGAGAATTTAAATTAAAACTTTGTAAAATAATTACAGAATTACAGAAGATACTTACTTGACTCCTTCAATGTTTAGCAAATCCATTTCGAGATCATCTAACGAAATGACCTCAGGTACTGCATCCATTATTAAATGCATTGATTCTTTGAATAAATTAATTGTAGTCATTATCACAATTATGGAAAACAGCAGCGTACATAAAGGATCTAGAAATACTGCCTTCGGCTAAAGGAAATAAAACAAATGTACATACATTATTAGCAAATTATCTTAGAGGGAAAAATATTCATTCATTCGTTCATTCATTGACTTACAAATATTTTAATTAATACTGATGCCAGAAATACACCTATACTCTGTACCAAATCACCGATGACATGTATAGTGGCTGCACGTAGATTCAAATTTTTGTCATCGCTAGATAAGTAAAGAGATAATTATTATCAAGATTATAAAAGATTCTATGGGCAATTGTAATGTTATATTGTGATTGTAATGCTTGAAGGTAGTTTTTATGCAAATGAATTTCAAAAGATTGATTAATCAAAACCTGACATGACAATGTAATTTAATAAAAAATCATGTAACATGAAAACCATCCGATGAGAATATTTTTTCCATGAAATGTTTCCTCATTTCCTGAAGCTGAAATAATGAATAATTTTCTTGAGAATAATTTCATGCAAGAAAATGTACCTTAATACATATAAAATTACATTTTTAAATTTGGTGCTATTTTTTCTTGTTTATTTTGATACACAAAAATCGCCACAAAAAGGCCAACGCATTATAATTGTGAAAGCTTATTACAAACATTTGTAGAGTTGCACTGAGCCCTGTCGCAAACTTTGAAGAATGGCCGGTATTGGCCAATTCATATAAGGTGGCCTTAAGTTACCAGCTATTGAGTATCGTCGTTGTCAAAAAAATGTTTGCTTTTTTTTTGGTATTTTGTTTTGATAATCAATTTCGTATTTGAATTAGTCATAAACCATCATATGTACCGCATGTATCCTTAACGATAGACACTCTATAAATTCTTCAGGATTACTATTTTAAAGCCAATTATATTCAAATTTTTGCAAGATGATTAACAATATTTAAGCCTTTAACACTAAATACATATATCTTTTAAGTTACAACCTAGATTTACAATATTTATATTTATTTAGACGACAGTGATCAGTTACCGAAAAAAAAATAATTCGGTCTCTCCAACTAGGTGCCTAAACTATGACAAATAAGAAATAACGTTTGCAGCTGCCATTTTTCTCGATGGTCATATAAAAGCATGTTCTTTACGTAAAGTGGAAATGTTATTGAAATAATTTTTTTTAATTTATAGGTGATGCACTATTGTGTAATTTAGCACGACATAAAAATCATAAGAATTTTCAATATATGTATACAATTTATTTGGTTTTTTAATTGCTTTAATTAATTTCACATGGAGGTTTGAGGGTTAATTTTTTGGACAAGATGATTACTCTTTAACAAAAACAAAATGTCTGTTGTTTTTGCAATGTTGTATTTATTGTAGAGATAAGGTCACCTCCTGGAATGAATTAGCCTTGGATGAGTAACATAGAATGTACTTTGACATTTCAAACTGACAACAATGTTAATACGTATGAGGTTGACGCAATCAGTATTTTGTTAGCTGATCGCTGTTCCGTTCCATCCATAAATTTAAATTTCAGATTTCATAAGAAAAATACCGGAAAGGTCAATTTGAGTTATAATTACAAACTTTACATTTATGTGAAATCACATTTCTCTAACAATGTTTTTCAAAAAGTTATTAATAAAAACATGTTGTCCTGAGTCATAATGAAGTTTCATAATATTTATATTAAGTGCCTAAGTGTAACAAATGACACTTCCAAAGACATTAGCGTCAACACATTATAGTATTATAAGAAGTGAAGCTAGTCTCACCCATCGTATTTCAACACCTTTGGAGCGAAATCAAATTTTAAGCAAATTTGATGAAAATCTCTTAAAATGTCGTTATTTGGGATTAAGTCGTCAATAATATTTCCGTTATGAAAAAGTGTGTTGGCTAAGACCTACGGATTTTTGAGACGACAATGTGTACTTCAACCGCTACTTCCTTTAGGGCTTTTCGCGTGAACATTTCATGCAACATATCATTTAACGATGATCTTTTTCCTAAAAAAAAGTGACATTGCATACAGTGCAATTTAATGTGGCCTTAGGCTTGCCGGTTAGACATCGAAACGAATATATTTCTTAGGCAACTTCCTCTCAGCAGATTTCCGGCAAAAAGTCTGATAGAAAAAATAAAAGAGCCATGAAAAATTTCTTAAAAATCTGTCGTTCAGAGTCGACCTTAAACAGTAGATCCCGCCACTCATGTATAAAATTAACACACACAACATGAATGGTGTTGATAAACTAGGCCGTAATCCTGACTGAAGGGTTGTAATGGCCAATTATGTATGCATGTATGTAGGCTTGTCGTATAAGTATCTTTGATTTTACAATAAATTTTTCCTAATGAACTTTTTTAATTTTTTAGAAATACTTCTGTAAATAAAAATTAATCTTTTCGAAAGTACAACTTTCGGCTTGTGCTGTTATTGTAACGGACATCAAAGAGCGTGATCCAAACATTAACTGAATTTTAAAATGTTTTGTGTTGAATATTATATTTGAGGGGTGTGGAAACAAAGGCAGCAATCTCCACTTTTTTAGTTTTCGAAATTAATAAGAAAAACTTGTATTTTTAAGGACAATTGTATTTTATAATGAATTTTTTTGTTAATTAGTATAGAAGAAAAAGATAAATATGCCGACCAAGTTTGATCCATATCCTTTTGGGAAAATGCGAACTGAAATTTGGAGATTGAGTTTGTTTCAACAAAGTGGAGATTGCTCCCTTTGTTTCCACACCCCTCATTTGTCCTTTAAAGAACCAAATTATATTATTATTTTTATTACAAAATTAAATAATGGCTATAAAAACATTAGGAGTATACATTCATATTTTCTGATGGCACATATATTAATAGCATAGCAGTCGCATTTCGATCAGGGTTCCTTTCCTGAGGGACATAGAATTGATCTCATGCAAATATTATTTAATAGCAAAGAAAATATTTGGAAATTAATCATTTTCTTTAGAGACCTTTATAGATAGATACAATTTTTTTTTTGGAGCATATACTAATAGGATTGAAAATATATGTATATATCAGCAATCACTATTCAAAAAGATGAGTAGATTCGAATCATACTCATAATTTCTGATACTTATACGCATTCATACTCATATTACTCATATTCAAAGTTTGAAGTAATCATCGTAGTCATACTTAACAATACGCATGATGTTGTTGATTTCGACTCTCCTTTACTCAACATTTACAACAATCACAAAATAATTATGATTCGCGTACGAACACTACAATATGTACTCACTAGAAGGTTGTGTGTTTGCTTTGCTTGCTGTCTTTGTTTTTTATTTTTTTGTAAATGCAACAACAACTAAGACTGTAAATTTTGATGAATGATTCGAATCATTTATGAGTATTATAAGTATTATATCCTAAATTTATGAATCTGAATGAGTAGGCGTATGAATCAATCATATTTCGAATGTTATGAGTTCGATGTCAACGTTGTACTCATACTCATTGCAATCTGTATTTATAAATTATCGTTGTAGTGAATGTGAATGAATCGGAGTAGTTAAATTTTAATATTGTTGACTCACGTATATTTAAAATTTCATGAGTGCTTATGAGTAGCGAAAAAACGCTTCATTGCTGACCTCTGATCTATTACCAGAAGTGTTGAATGAATGAAAAAAGAACAGTTATAAAACGTGAAGTTTGCTTTAGGCTGTTAATTCTATCTAACCTTAAAAATTCAACGCCTTAAGAATTAAATTTCCTTTTCCAATTATTCTTATTTATTAAAATTTTAGTGATTGGTTATTAAATTTTTGAAAAATTTTTTCGATAGATTAAGACGATAAAAATGCAACCCTGAACATTGAATCAAGTTCAAAAACATTAAAATTTTATTCATAAAATATTGCAAATATTATTATTTGTTATTGAATTTCAACGTGAACTTTACAAGAACATTGTTTGGTTGCGATGTACATATTAAAAAACTTGTTTTTAAACTTTTAATTTTTTAAAACTGTATTCTGATTAATTGCATTAAAAAATAAACAACTTTATCAATCAATATGAACTTTATCTTTGTTTATGTTGCTATACTGAATAACTTTGCGCTTATCTTTGTATATTTTTTAATTATACACCAATACCCCGATTTGCGTCTCTTCAGTTTGCGTCGCTTCGAAGTTGCGTCTTTTTTTAAGTTTCTGGAATTTCAAGGTTGCGTCGTTTTTGTTTCAGTTTGCGTCGCATGGCTTCGAAGTTGCGTCGTAAATGCTTCGATTTGCGGCGTTGATATGAAAATGTTTTTACAAAGCTAAAGCAGAAAAAGGGGATTTCCCGTTTAGTAGAAAGCAAATTTGCAGGTGTGCGTTGTTTACAGTTATTAGTTTCGAATTATATGTCGTGGAGTGAAGTTCAGTCTGAAAGTTTAAATTGAAAATTCTGCTTCAGTTTGCGTCTCATTTTTTCAGTCCCAATTAGCGACGCAAACCGGGGTATTGGTGTATTGTATAATAAATATTTTTTTATTGTATTTATAGTGTTATAAATGAGAACCAAACAAAAAATGGTTAAATTTAATTTCTATGAAATTATTCTATAAAATAATCATCAAACCAATAAAATTTACCACAGAAAGAAAGAGTTGTTAATATAATTGTGATAGATTGTGTTTATCTTAATTTAAATAACATGCTTTTTTATTATGAATTAAAAATTGTAGCGCCAGTTAAAATTCAAATCGATTCGATGGTTTTCAAATTAAATAGATTTTTGATTATTTAACACTCCTTCTTCAGTCAAAAATTAAAATTAAATCGATAGGATATCAAATATTTGATATAACTATCTTTTAAAGTTCTTGGGTTTACCTTTTACAAGATTAAATATTAAGTAAGTTACCTTAGTCTGTGCCACTAGTGCATATAAATATGTTACATATGTACTCTAAAATATTAAAATTTTTTTTGTGTGTTAACTTTTGCAAAATAGCCTCTTTAATTCAATATTTCAGTTTTCTAATGCTTTATTAAAAGTTCAGTAGCTTTATTAAAAATGCGGGAAGAGAATTACTAAAGCTATTGAAAAAAGAATGGATTGTGCTTGACTTCATCTCATTATTAACTTATTGTGTTTCGATTTCATTTAACTGGATTTTTTATTTTCGTGACAAATGCTACTCGTCACAAGGAAGATAGACATTACGTATCCGTGAAGAATTCATGATCTCGCCATTGTAGTATTTTAAGTAGTGATACGTAGTTTATATAATTTCAATCTCAATTAAATTGTACAGCTTCCATTATGGCTTTTTTTAATTTTACAGTTCAAAATCGACTCCAAAGGACTAGTTTTTTTTTAGAAACTTTTTTCTTCACTCTCAGAGTTTTTGCACAGAAATCTGCTGAGAGAGAGTCGCCGAAGGAATATTTTCTCATATTTCGTTTTGCTTGAAATGTCTGAAGTAGGGTTTGAACCACGTGCTCATGTCTCATAAGTCAACACACTACATACTAGACTATGGCGACTTCATTCCTGGATTTTTTTTTTAAATTAAATATAATTCAAAATATTACTTTCCGCTACAGAAGAATACATTTCTCTATTTAATAAGGAAACCCAATAAATAATAAATTTCCATATAAAAAATTAAGGTCAAAGTGGCTTAAACGAAATACGAAATAATTTTCAAATACAATATACCAGAGATCAGCAATGAGTATTTAAAGAGATGAGTAGATTCGAATCATACTCATAATTTCTGATACTTATACACAATTATATTTATTTTAATATCATACTCATAATACTCATATTCAAAGTTTGAAGTACTCATCTTACTCATACTTAACATTTACAAGAATCACAAAATAAGTACGTCATATCTTTAGAAGGTTATGTGTTTGCTTTGCTTGCAGTCTTTGTATTTTTCTTTCTTCTTTTTTTGTAAATGCAACAACAACTATGACTATAAATTTTGATGAATGATTCGAATCACTCGAATCATTTATGAGTATTATATGTATTTTTTCAAAATTAATACATCTGAATGATTATTAGACGAAAGGCCCGAGTTCGAATCCCAGGTCATACATCAAAACGAAAGTATGAAAATATTTCTTCGGCGACTTAATCTCAGCAGATCTCTGTCAAAAAGCTTCTCAAAAAATCTGTCGTTCGGAGTCGACTTTAAACTGTAGGTCCCGCCACTCATGTATAAAATTAACGCACACAACATGAGTGGTGTTGAGGAGCTAGGCCGTAATCCTGACTGAAGGGTTGTAATGGCTAATTATGTATGTGTATGTACTTATAAATCAATGTTGTCGTGAGTACGAATGAATCAGAGTCGTTGAATTTCAATACTGTTGACTAACTCATACTCACTGACCATGATATGAATACTTATGAATAGCGAAAAACGATCCATTGCTGATCTCTGCTATATACGCAATTTAAAGCACTTAAAATTCGGTACATCTAACTAATTGGAATGTTACACTGGTTATCAAAAACGAAAAAATAAGATACATTTGTCTTTGAATATATTAGCAAATTAATAAATCTAGTCAGGCAGGAGTTTCCATTAAATTAGTAAAAACGAATTTTGGGATATGATTTTATATTTATATATATATATAGTGGATAACGTAAGTTTGAATAATTTTATACGAACATCAGCACCAGCCTAATGATTTGCTTGTTTTTTTTAACTATTCAATCTGAAATGAGTCCTTTATGATAAAAAAAGACAAAAATATTATAAAATTGGCATAAAAAATAATTTCGGCTATCCATAAATACTATGCAAATATGATGACATAAAACCGATATGATAACCGATATGAAGAATAAAAAATATATCAAAAAAAAAGGGACCATAAATATTAAGCTACGTTTTGAAATTCAATTAGGAAAAGTCCATTAAACGTTTAATTGATCTATAAAAACAACGACGACAACAACCATGAAAAAAATAAATTCTTTTTATATCCTGAACAAATGACGACAACGAAATACAATAAACGGCCGCAGAACAATTTCATTTCAATGAATTCTTACCCATCTTGTTGGTGCTTCGATAAATTTCCATTGAATACTATTGGCGCAGACAACACTTCTATTGATGTTGCCTCATCGGTGTCAATAGCAGCAGTAGTAGTTGCAGCAACAGCATCCGCATCGACATCGCTGTCAGCAGGAAGCAGTGACCTCGTTGAAAGGTCTGCATGCATGTGGCTACTATCATTACTGTGTCGTCGTCGGTGTAATAAAGCCGGGGAGTGAGTGTGACTGTAACCGTGACTGTGGCCCAGCTTACTGTTGTGTTTGTGAGAATGACTGTGCGAGTGTGAGTGACTATGTGTGCTATCAATAATACCTGCTGGTAGGTCAAGTAGTGAAGTGTGTAAAACAAAAATCATGCTGAAAAGAAGAAAAAAAATAAAATATTTAAAAAAAATATAAATAAAAATAAAAGAAAATGTGTATATATAATCTGGTATACAAATATGAATGGCATCGTTCACGTACATACGTACATATGTATGTATGTATGTATAATGTGGAACTATTCTTTTTTCTTGTAGAATTTATTTACTACAATATTTTTAATTTATGCAAGACTAAATATTGTGCATTTTTGCATAAAAACGAATTTAAAGAACAAAATGGCATTTGAATACCAAAATCAACACTCATAACTGCATTATGTTTACGAACGTACACGTGCACAACCTACGTAATATTGAGTCTGATGCATCATACACTTGCACTTACATGATGTTAATTAAAATTCCAATGCCCGATATGGTCATCATAGTATTTGCATTCAAATCGTAGTCATTCGAATATATGCGTTGTATTGCCACCAAAACCAGTGTTGCGGTCAGTATCCAAATGCTTAAAATCGATACAATTGCGCCCATGACCTCTGTGAATAATAAATAATAAATGAAAGAATTCTCAATTAAAGCCGATTTAATATTTATTTATTCAAATTATTTCCATTTCACATACATACATACATATGTACATATGTATGTACATCGTATGTTATAAAAATCTATGTAAAAATTATTGTTCAATTTCTTAATTGATGTTACGCATCTTAAAAGTTCAGATTCTAAATTGAACATTCCTAGATAATATGAACGATTCTTTTATGTTGTGCTTTAACGAAGTTATATATGGAACATACATACTTTAAATTGATAATAAATAGACAATGATGAGAAAAATAATTTGAAATTATTAACATATACATATATATGTAAATGAATTATTTTTATTATAAAGGTTAATTGAATGACCACCGTTTACCACCAATACTGCTGTCAACACAGAAATTCTAGGAGTTTAGTTAAAATGTATCTTCTATCAGAAGTCAATTAGATATTGACTTTTTAAGTGACTAGTTAAAGTTAAAGTTTAATGTAAACAATTCATTCTGTACTCAAGTATTGAGTTTTTTTCCTTAACGACTGTGTGCAATATTTCTCTGTCGCTATCATTTTGCAGCTACATATATCTTTGAGATATTTAAGTTTCTACCAAGATATGGCTATACGGAATTTATCATACTCATAATACTCATATTCAAAGTTTGAAGTACTCATCTTACTCATACTTAACAATACGCATGATGTTGTTGATTTCGACTCTCCTTTTCTCAACATTTACAAGAATCACAAAATAAGTACGTCATATCTATAGAAGGTTATGTGTTTGCTTTGCTTGCTGTTTTTGTATTTTTCTTTCTTCTTTTTTTGTAAATGCAACAACAACTATGACTATAAATTTTGATGGATGATTCGAATCGCTCGAATCATTTATGAGTATTATATGTATTTTTCTAAATTTATGAATCTGAAAGAATGAGTAGGCGTATGAATCAAACATATTTCGAATGTTATGAGTTTGATGTCAACTTTGTACTCATTCTTATAGCAAGCTGTACTTATAAATCGCAAGTCGCCGTGGTCTAGTAGGTAGTGTGTTTGGCTTATTAGACGAAAGGCCCGAGTTCGAATCCCAGGTCATACATCAAAACGAAAATATGAAAATATTTCTTCGGCGACTTAATCTCAGCAGATTTCTGGCAAAAACTCTCGAGAGTAAAAATTGCCATGAAAAGCTTCTCAAAAAATCTGCCGTTCGGAGTCGACTTTAAAAAGTCATGTATAAAATTAACGCACACAACATGAGTGGTGTTGAGGAGCTAGGCCGTAATCCTGACTGAAGGGTTGTAATGGCCAATTATATATGTAACTTGGTGTGCATTGCGACACCAAATTGAAAAATCGCTTCAAAACTAAAAGAGATCACCGCAATATTAAGAAAAAAGAATGTGTTGTTTACTAGGACCCAGATCTGAATTAGTTTAAATAACAAAGTACAACAAGAAACAGAAATATTGTGATTGTACAACGATTTCAGTTGAAGACTCTTAGGGCCATTATTACAACTTGCCTTTAACTAAAGGGAGGATTTTAACGGGCAGATAAATTGTTTTTCATTATTATGAGTACCCAATAAGATAGAAGTGATCGTTAAGCTAAAGGGAGGACCATCCTACCTTTAACATTTAAAGGCCACTTTATGTTTGAAGTTGCCATATTATATATTATTTTCATTATGGCAACTTCAAATTTTAACAAAATGAGCATATACAACAAAAAACAAAGCCCGCGGTTGCCACTGCGTTAAAAAAACTTGTAAAATTGAGCAGTTTTATCGACATTGCTCCCGCACTGCCATATTTTTTTAAAAATTTTATCTGTAAGTTGTAATAACGAAAATAAGTAAAAGATAACCTTTAACTAACCCCAGCTTTAACGACAAGTTGTAATAATGGCCCTTAGACTGATTACAAATTACACCGTGGTACTTAAGAAATGAGAATATTCTTAAGGAGTTAAAAATACATAGCACTAAAATAGAGGTAAATGCCTTTAGTTCTAGATATCTGGAACGACTTAGCAATTATTCTAAACAACCTTTAATCTGTTTATTAAGTGAAAGTTACGAAATCAATATATTAGAGAATACTTTCGTATACATGTATGTATGTGTGTACTGTATATAGATTAAAGTATTTATAACTTAGGAATTGTATGTGATTGTGTATCATAAATTATTAATTAAATAAAGCTTCTTGCAATTTTGAAAAGTTCGTGGATAATCAAATCAAATTATTGTGTTCTGCAGCTAATTTATTTTCATATCATACTTAAACTTAGCGCAAATAGGTTGTATCAATTACGCGATGAATTTAATTCAGATTGGTTTAATTAAATTTAATTAATTTATATAAACGTAAATACAATACAATAAAATATTATCTTATTAAGGGCCATTATTAGAACTTGCCGTTAATTAAAGGGAGGATTTTAAAGGGCAGATAAATTGTTTTTCATTATTATGAGTACCCAATAAGTAAGCGTTAAGCAAAAGGGGAGATTCATCCTGCCGGTAACTTTCAAAGTTAAGTTTATGTTAGAACTTGTCATATTATATATTATTTTCAATATGGCAACTTTAAAGATAAACAAAAAGAGCATATTCAACAAAAAAAAAAGAAGCCCGTCTGTACCACTTTTTTAATTGAGCAGTGTTATCGACATTGCTTCAGCACTGCCATACTTTTGAAAAAGTAAACTTTATTTTATCTTAGATATTGTTTCTCTCAGATATTGTTTGCGATATCTAATACTACGATATCTAATTCAAAAGATGAATTGTAAATTTTATATGAGAATTTAGATAGCCTGCTATACCTTGTACGATCATAACCAAAATTTAGAAATATTATTGTATATGGTTTTTAGTCTAATCTTACTTATTGAAGAACAGAATAGAGCTCGCATCAGAGATCAGCAATGAATCGTTTTTTCGTTACTCATAAGTACTCATGAAATTTCGAGTATGAGTGAGTGAACAGTATTGAAATTCAACTACTCTGATTCATTCGTACTCGCTACAATATTGATTTATAAGTACAGGTTGCAATGATTAAGAGTACAACATTGACATCAAACTCATAATATTTGAGTCTTAGTTGTAATAAGTAATAAAAAATAAAAAGACAAAGACAGCAAGCAAAGCAAACCCACAACCTTCTAGTGAGTATTGCAGTGTTCGTATGCGAATCATACTTATTTTGTGATTCTTGTAAGTGTTGAGTCATGGAGAATCCAAATCAACAAACATCATGCGTATTCTTAAGTATGAGTACGATGAGTACTTCAAACTTTGGATATGAGTAGAATGAGTATGATATTAAAATAAGTATGAATGCGTATAAGTATCAGAAATTATGAGTATGATTCGAATCTACTCATCTTTTTGAATACTCATTGCTGATCTCTGGTTGGTTTACCACAAACAGCATCAGCATGGTTGGACCAGTTAAAGCTATTGCTAAAAATAACTCATTGATCCTTGGTATAATGTACGGCCTCAATAGTCGTATTATTAATTTGAATTATTGTAAGCTGTGTAGTGTATGTCGGATTGAGACAAAGGCCACTTAAACACATTATTATACAGGTTGTCTCGGCATATAAATTAATTTCCCGAACATTTCCGACAAGTGTTTCTTTTGTTCTAAGTTTATATTCGATATTTAACAAATACTATACCACACAATTAAAAATGAATTTAATTATGTAACCAAACACAGAGCAAATAATAATACTACTTGCTGATTGAGGAGCTCCACATATAAGAGCCAATCAAATTAATTGCCTTGATGCTCACGATAAGTTCGATAATTTTTATGTTGAATGTACATTTAACAGAGTCATTAACGAAACATGAAGTGCTTTCAATGACAATCATAAAATTCATTTACAAAGAAACTACATATTGTACTTTAAGAGATTACATATATCATTAGTTTTCAATTTAGAATTTTGACTATCAAACGGTACTGAGATGTTATTAAATTCAAAGTTAGATTTTGTACATCAGACTCATATGATCATATATATCATATCTGTATATAAGCAATGCATATGCATATCTACATACATACTATATATGTATGTATGCAAACATGTGTGTACATTATAATTGTTTTGGTTGAATATGGTTGTTTACATACCAAATCGTTTATATCCAAATGACATTTTTGCATCCGGTGGTCTACTGCCAAGCCAAATTGCGACTAGACCAATAATGAAACTAATGCAATCCGATGCTAAATGTGCGGCATCCGTCATAATGGCTAAACTTCCGGCTATATAACCACCTAGGAATTCAACAATCTGAAAAAGCAAAAAATAAAAGGAAAATAAAAGGATACGTTTTTAAAATAAAAAAAAAAACAAATAAAGGAATGAAAACACTAAAATAAAAACAAGTGCAGAGAAAAATACTAAGAGAGGAATATATATACAATACATACACATATGTACATGTGTATACTGAGTATACTATACTCCATATACATATGTATGTTTTTGTGTATACTCCGTATACATATGTATTTGTATGTTTAGTGTCGAAAATAGAAGCTACAAATAGACCGTGATAATGCTGTGCGTTTTTCAATGTGGTGTAATAATTAGATACTCCTTAGGTTTTACCCAGCAAACAAAAATTCGTTTTAGCCACTGCAGTAGAATAAAGTTCAATTACATAATTAAATTTAAATTTTACAATACATTTTTTTTTTTATATACATGTTCGTGATTTTTTAATTCAACAGATGTTTTTTGATGGAAATATCATTCGGCTTCAGGCTGGAAGAGAAAGTTTTATCAGTATTTAACTAACATTCGAAATTGTATACTAATTTATTTAAATTCTGTATAATTTCTGTATATTTGTTTTATTTTAAAACTCCTAAATTCCATATAAATGCTGAAAAGTTTCTTGGTATTCATATTTCATGTGAATTTCGGAGGCTTTAATCTATTAAACTCCATCGACTATACAAGTCCATATGCATAAATTTGTTAGAATAGTAACAAATATGACATTGTAGTTGGTCATTTCACATCACAATCCCATTTCTTTGCAATAGTTCGTTTCACGTTTACCATAGGGATTAGATCTAGAGATAAGAAGAGTTAACTACTGTATTTAAGGATCTTGAATTGTTTCTTTTTTTGAGATGCCTTATATGAATCAATCTGAATGTGATGTGTAAATTTGAAGCCGCCGTAGTCTAGTGGGCTTATTAAATGTGAGGCCATGGTTCAAAATCCAGACCAGACATCTCGAACACAATGAAATGTGAAAATATATTTATTTTGGAAACATTTTCTCAGAGTTTTTGTCAGCAAAATTTTATAGAAATACAGAAATTTTAAATGTCCGCAATATTTTAACATATGGAGCTTACGTTCGTCTAAAACCCTCATTCCGCTGAGATATGATAATAAAATTAAAAAATTAGATATAATCTTCGTATAGATAATGTTAGTTTATAATTATAAAGAGCTAATAAAGTCAGATACAAATTTTTTAAAGTTATCTTAGAATTACCTACTTATTGGTTAGCTTTCAAGAACAATTAACTAAAATAACTAAATAAAGCAACTGATCAAAAAATTTTCATAATGTTTTTTTTAGAAATGAAATTCGATTTTCAAATAAAATTTAAATGTATGTTGGGTACTGATTTGAATTTCAATCTGTGTATGAAGGATGAGAAACATACATACATACATGTGTGTACACAGGTATATATATACATTTATATTTCAATTTATACATATGTATAGCTTTGTAATTGTTGTTTACCGTTATCAGGATAACTGCTACTGTTTAAGTTGATCTCTAATAACTATGAGTTTTACAAGTGCTGCTGCAGTAGCAGCAGTAGAAGCAGAAGGACTTACAATAAATATACGACACAGAGAAATGGCCCAAAGGATTTTTGATTTAGCGCAGCAGCAGAAGCAGAAGGACTTACCATAAATATACAGCACAGAGAAATGGCCCAAAGGATTTTTGATTTAGCGGTCTGCGTTGAATTGCTGTTGAGGTTGGATGCAAATCCTCTCTGTTGGCACTGGCAAACGCATTCAAAATCATACTGGTCATGGTGTTGTTCTCGCTTGTTCTGATGTTGATGCTGCAAAAGAATTATTTGTTTCAATTAATATGGAAAAATATTGTAAAAATAATCAACGATAAATAAATAAATATTTGCGTTGGACTGAAATAATAATTATATTTTAATAATTTTGCGGAAATGCATAATATTTACTTATTTTTTGTATACAACATAACAAATGCATATTCAAATATGAAAATGTTTACTTTAAAGTTACAAAGAAAAAATAATAATTGCGAATATTTTTTATTTCTTTAATTTGCTTTTAACCATTTTTGATAAAACAATCAAAAATTTAATGTTCTTTTAATACAGAATTTAAAAGATGAAATAAAATTTCTTTTCGACAATAAAGTTATATAAGATTGCAAGACATACAGTAAACCCTCCTATAACGCGGCACTCTCAGAACGCGGTTTCCATATAACGCGGAGCTGAAATTGCGACAGACCTCCTATAACGCGGTACTTTCAAAGCGCGGTTTCCATATAACGCGGAGCCCTCCTATAACGCGGTACTCTTACTGCGCGGTTTCCGTTTAATAACATCCCATAAGTTCCTTGCAGTCTTTTAGTTTAGTTTTTATTTCATTTTTTTTAATAATCGTTATATGAACTCTTGAATTCAATAAAAATAATTTATAATTTATCTTGCCGTTTGAATTTCTTGGTCTCCATATAACGCGGTACGAATGATGGGATTTGTACTAACTCTGAGTTTCTTATAGCGCGGTTTCCATACAACGCGGTAGACGGTTTCCATAGAACGCGCTACGAAATAGCATGGTTTGTATGGTGAAATCCGAATTTCTTATAGCGCGGTTTCCATATAACGCGGTACGCACTCACCGCGTTATAGGAGGGTTGACTGTACATACATACTATATATCCTAAATCACTTGTAAAAGGATTTCAAATATGTCGGTTGTGTCAGATTCATATGGAATCGAATGAATAAATCTGAGGATAGTTCTTAATCGGGTCGTTCATTAAACGCTTTCTTTACATAAAAAAACAAAATGTGTGTGAGATATTATTGAAATTTTGTATTCGTTTGAAAGAACAATTGATGTCATTTTGGATGGAATACAACATTGTTCAAATGTTTTCCACGGCTTTGGATGGAGCACATCTGTTAGAAGACACTATACGTAAAATATGACAAAAATTTCTTGTAAAATTTTTGATTAAACGTGGGTATGTCTTAAATCTTTGCTGATAAGATTTTGTCCAATTTTTTTTTTGAATGTAAGCAATTGTCGTTTATCTCTTACAGACATATACATAATTGGGCCATTACAACCCTTAAGTCACGATTACGGCCTGCCTTCTCAACACCACTCATGTGGTGTACAACAGTTTAAAGTCGACTCCGAACGACAGATTTTTGAGAAACTTTTTCATGATAATTGTATTTACTCTTAGAGTTTTTGCCAGAAATCTGCTGAGACGAAGTCGGCGAAGAAATATTTTTTTATATTTCGTTTTGATGTCTGACCGGGGATTTGAACAGTGGCTTCGCGTCTAATAAGCCTACACGCTACCTACTAGACTAACGCGACTTCTGAACCTCACACCACACTTCCCATTAATAAATGAGGTCGAATGAAGAAAAAAAGGAGTCATTTACAACGTCACGCTTAGAAAGCATACCGCTTGTCAGGGTTTGCTATGGATTTGTGTGGGATTATTACGGAATTGGCCGTTATATTCAACAGCCGAAACATATGCGTGAAGTTTATTTATTTTTCTAATTCGATGTATCTGAAGATAGATTTTAAAATTTATTAGTCTAGACATTAACCTTTATTGACTAGAGCTCTGTTATGTTAATAACCGTGGTCTACTACGTTATTAAACAAATTAAGGCTTATAAATAAAAACAGGATAGACGGATTAAATTCCTGGTCTAAAGCTTGTTACTTAAGCAAATTAATATTACTAAAAATATAGTTAAGGGTTCTAGGAAGTGTTTTAGTTAAATGGACTTGTTATGCATTAAAATTGGTTTACTTAGGACTTAGACAAAATTAAAGTTTATTCACTAAGTAAATCCTTTATTTTGGATAACAGCTTTCTAATGCTTTCTATCAGAACCGAAACGATAACGATAAAGCTTCAAAGTGTGCTTCCAAATTCTAAATGTCATCGTGAAAAAGCTAGACGAGATTTAATATTTTAAATGACTCAAGTGGTGTACGTTGTGGTCTCATTTAAACGTCTTTTTATTGCGCTGGACTATATATTAATACCAAAATGCGATAAAATCTAATCTAATCTTCGGGTGAAGTTTTTCTGGCTCTAAAGTGCTGCTTAACATTTTTGGTGCCATGTCGCCATATGTATTCCAGTTTCGGATCTGGAACATGGATCAATAATCATTTGTTTGATCAGTTTTTGCTTGACATCTGAACTCTAAGTACCTTTGGCCATTTCTAACCAATTATTTTGGTATATGACGAAATAAAATGTAATAAAACAATCCTTACTTAGCTTTTAGCTTGAAAACACCAAACGTTCACATAAAAACTAAAGACTTAGGGCCATTATTACAACTTGCCGTTAACTAAAGGGAGGATTTTAACGGGCAGATAAATTGTTTTTCATTATTATAAGTCGACAATAAGATAGAAGTTAGCGTTAGCTAAAGGGAGGATTATATCTACTACCTCTAACTTTTAAAGTTAAGTTTATGTTCATACTACTTTCAATATGGCAACTTAATATATAAACAAAATGAGCAAAGACCAGAAGCCCGTCGTTGCCACTGCGTTTACAAAAAACTTGTTTAATTGAGCAGTATTATAGACATTATTCCGGCACTGCCATATCTTTGAAAAAGTTAACTTTATTTTATCATTAGGTTATAGCAACGAAAATAAGTTTAAGGCTACTTTAAAGTTCACTTTAGCTAAAGTTATTTTAACGGCAAGTTGTAATAATGGTCCCTATAGTATGTTTTTAATTTGTAGCCAATTTCAAATGTACGATACAACAAAATGTCAATACAATACATAATTAGCAGTCATTTTTCTTAATATGATAGAATACACTGAAAAATAAAAAAAAATATAATGGTGAAGAGTTGTAAAAATAATCAAAAATATTGTCGTTACATGTTACATGTTCCTTAAATTCGGTGCCACCCCTGCATGTATAGGTGTACGAGGTGTGTCCAAAAAAATAAGTCTAATTTTCAATTTGACTTTTAATTATTTATTTATTTATTTTCTGGTAGTGTTAAAATAGTGCCATTTATTTGACATGAAATTTGTTAATATTGTTTCTCCTTTTTGATTTAAAAATGTTTTTAAATAAAAAATTCTTCGTATTATAAAGCTTTTTTAATTATTTATCGGCATCAAAATTTTTTTCGAAATATTTCCAATAAAGTGAAAAAATTGGACATTTGTATAATCTCATACCTGGTGTCAGATTATACGTTTGAGCCACTGTATGTATAAAAATGTGGCAAGAATATTATACTCTTTATCAAACAAAGTGACGATTTCTTCACAAGAGAATGTACTCTAAGAATGACACCACTTACTTTATATCTTTTAATTAAATATTGCAATTAACATTAGTCAAAATTGAAAAAATAAGGAAAAATCATATTTTTTAACTCATAACATAGGTTTGATCAATATGCCTATGTATGTATGCCGTTTTATGTTTATTTAATGTGTGTAAAGTTAGATTTCAAAATCTATTTCCCCGGAAGCAAACCAAGTCAGTTAACAGAGCTATGTTATGTTACTAACAGAACTCTGTTAAACAGTTAATTTAAAACTGAGAAAGAAAAACAGGAAAAATGATTTAAATTCAACACTACCTACTATACAACGCGAATTGAAATAAAACGGCTGTATAGCGTCCACAATAAAGTGTTTGACAAAAACCTAATAACATACTGCTCCCTCCCTTAGAAAGAATCTTGTTTTTCCACAAAAGAACACTTAGTGGATTTTAAAATCTGAAATGTCGGAAAATTTCAAAATCTACTATGAAAACTCGCTCTGTTAAGTATTCTGGCGATTGATTTAGTTGAATTAAATTAAAAACAATTTACTTTGTCGTCCTACTCAGTCCTGATTTATTGATTTATTTATCGGATTACATTCGCTTTTTGTAGTTCTTATTAAGCAATATTTTGTAACAGTGATTAACTATATAACTTATTTTTATCAACTTTGCTGTTTTTTCTTATTTTACGTAGGAATTTAAACCAATTTTCCTTGTTTTCTCGTCCTTACATTTACTGTTTAACAGAGTTCTGTTAGTTACATAACAGAGCTGTGTTAACTGACTTGGTTTGCGTCTGGGGAGATAGATTTTAGAATCTGTCTTCACAAACATGTTTATTTATACACCTTTCCAAAAAAAAATTGTTTTTTCAAAATCGGTTAAAAAATATTTGAGTAATCAATAATTTTGTGTGAAATGATCAAAAAAAAAAAAACAGTTTTTGTCAAATAAAACAAGTTTGGAGCATTTCAGGAATAAACAAATTTTTTTGAGTTCTACTCAGCTATATATATAACTATTTAGCTACTCGAGTGTATTTTCAATTCCAATTTTTTACTTCAATCCATGAAGTTTTTTATTTTTTTTTCGAGCTCTTACAAGGCAGCTCCTACATCTTTTTTCAGTTTTATTAATCAACTTTTTTTTCATTTAGTAGTAAAAATAAGTAAATTGGAATAATTTTATTTAATCTGGCACACATTTTTTAAATGTATAAGCAACTCTCTCTGACTAATTCTCTTGGAAATCTTATTTAAGAGAGAGAAAATTAAAAAAAACACATCGTTAAGTCAAATAATTTCAGAAATTTGCTCACTCCTAAAGGTGCGTGGCGGCACATCTAATTTAACTGATCAAGTTTGCATACCTGTTGGTAATAATTATTTTGCTTAGCAGAGCACACCTCGACTTATATGTGTGAGTATTGTTTACCAATAGAATAACTCAAAATGTGAGTTTGATCTGTTATTTACAGGGACGTAACGGTTATAAGAAAAATGGCGAAAAACTCTCATTTAACTGTTAAAATTGACAAATAAAAATATTGGTTGTATTTAACCATTATTTTAAGATATATTTAATTTTGGTCAATGTAACCAATTTAAGTGAGATTTATTTTTATTTTGGTTACGAATAACCGTTATAGCAACCAAAAAATTTTTTTGGTTACCAATAACCATTATCACAATTAATTCGATTTTTTTGGTCATTTTAGATCATCTATCAATACTTTATTCAAGATTTTAGACATGAAGAATGGAAATCCACAAACAAAATTCATATATATATGCTCAGTAATAAGTAACGGTAACTTGCGTAAAATTGTTTTTAAAAAATCTGTCCAAATTGACAGCAATACACTAACCAAAAAGTTAAACTATTTTTTATAATGGTTATTGGCAACCAATTTTTTTTTTCGATTGTTATAACTGCTATTCATAACCAAAAAAATATATTTCTCATTTATATTGGTTGCGGCGACCAAAATAATATACATCTCATGATAACGGTTAAAAATTCCCTAAAAAAAATTAAGGGAAATTTTGCATAACCTTTTTTTCTAAATGAAAAAAATAACAATTATTTTTAGTCCCTGGTTATTTAATGTGTAGCAAATACAGTAAGACCCCCTTCAACGCTGCTCAGCTTAACGCTGTTTCAGTATTACGCGGTAGTACAAAAGCAGTGCACTATATAGCGACGGTGTATACTATGTATCATTTTCAACGCTCTTTTGTTCGTCTGTTCAGAATAAAGCTTCCAACTGTATTTTCCGAAGTCGCAATCACAGTACGAATGCATCTTTCCTGCGCCACAGTTGATTTATTAGTTGCCTCGTTTAACGCTCTTTCGTTTAGCGCTGGAACTTATTGGAACGTCTCCCCCGCGTTAAGCGGGGTCTTACTGTACAACTAACAAAACCGTTTCTCAGTTCCCCGATCGCTTTGTTTATGAATGAATAAATAAATATGTACATACATACGTACAAGCGTTGCAATAAAAAAATAAAAATATTTCTGGATTTATTGAAAGAAAATGTAAAAAACAATAGAAACGAAAACAAAACAAAAAGAATTAAAAAAAAAATATTTTTAGACACCTAAAACACTTTAAAACATTAAAAACAAAAACCAACAACAAACTTAAATATGAAAATATGTAATTATGTTTCCATCTCTGGGAGACACTCTAAAGACTTTGTGAACATGAACGTGTGTTTTTATATACACTAACTCCAAAAATTGTGCATACACTCTGCTATATTACTTTGTCAGCTCGATTTGTGTTAAAAGTCGACGTAGTCTAGCAAGTAGTGTGTTGGCTTAATAAACATCAAGTCAAAACGGAAATATGAAAATATATTTCTGACAAAAGAATTCTGAGAGTAAATAAAATTTCCATGAAAAGATTCTTATAAATCTGTCATTCGGAATCGACTTTAAACGATAGGTCCCGCCAGTCATGTATAAAATAGGCATAAGTAGTGTGAAAAGCTAGATCGTAATCCTAACTGAAGCATTATAATGACCAATTATGTATGTATGTATGTAAAATTTAATCAAGAGTTGAAAAAAGTTGTAAATAACTGAGGCGAGAAAAATTCTAAACATGTGCTACAAAAACAAATAAAATCAAAAAACTCAAGAAATAAACTCAAACAATTGTCCGTACAGCTCTGAGAGAAACGTACCGCTCTCTATTTGTATTTGCTGCATCTAAGAGTTCTACGTTATTTATAGTCATTCGGTTTTATGGAACTTAAAAATTTACATCAAAGTACACATAGAAGAGGGCAATTAAAAAAAATACACACGAAAAAACATCGTATTGATTGTTAAACTGCATAATGACGACAAAAGTTTCCAGCAAATTGCTGAAAATATTATACGAAGATTATCGGTTCGATATGTGATAGAAAGGTAGCACAAGAGTACGCGTTCGCTTTAAATTTCAACAGACAGATTTCATTTCCGCAAAATTTTAACACTTCCGAGGAGTAGTTATACTTGAAGAAAAGAGTAAATTGAACATTTTTGGATCAAATGATTGACGATTTGTGTGTTAGAGCAAAACCAATACGATACAGTTAAAGAATTTGGAAGCAGTTTTTTACGCCAAAGGACATTAAACGCGTTAATTAAAAACAAATTGAACATTTAAAACAATTTCACTTCATTCAAATCGGTTGAGTAGTTTTTGAAATATTCTGAAAATAGTCTCCGCGTGTTTGCTGTACGGACAATTGTTTGAGACAGTGTACATACGAATAATAATAATTATAATGTAATAATGACGATGGATTGTTGTGAAGGGAAAGTGGTGATGTAGTGATGAAGCAAAAGCAACGAGAAATGAAAATAAAGTTACATTCGCATAAAGTTACAATCAATTTTACTTGCTTTATTGTTACTGCTATCGTCTCTGTTTGGCTGGAGAAGAGGAATTTCCATTGTTGTGTCGTCAGTAATATAAGCATCAACTGAAGTAATGTTGTCAGCCGAATTCAGTGTGTTGTTGACTAGTTTGTTGTGTTTTTTGCCGGTAGCAATTGTCGCGCTGTTGTTTGAAATGTTTTCTTTATTAATTATTATTTCACTACCATTACTGTTTTCGTCCATGTTGTTATAATCAATGAGATCTTCAGTATCGTGATAATCTCTGACTACCGGCTGGCTGTTATTTCTGCTTCGATAATATAATTCATCATTATCATTATAATCGTAACGATGATTTAGTATTTTATCTTGTTGTTCTATTGGATTATGTGCTAATCGATTGGAATGATCATTACTATAATAGAAACGATCACTATCATCGATTATTATTAATGATTTACTAAGTGTATTTGTTGCTGTTGCTGTTGTAGTTGTTGTTGTTGGTATTGCTAATAAATCATTCTCATTCTCATCATTATTAGAATCGTTTAAATTTTCTAAAATATGATACTTGGACATTGTTGTTAAGTGTTTATTGTTTGTTGTTGAGTGTTATTTTGTTGCTGTGTTTGTATGTGCAATTGTTATTAAATGTTTCAATTACTATTTTTTTTTTCTAATATTTTAATTTTATTCTATAAATTATCTTTTGTTTTATTTAATGTTTATTATTATCGTAACGTTGTTTTTTTTATTTATTTAACAGCTGTTTTTTTTTTGTTTATTTCAACTAAGCATTATTAAATTAATGATAATCAATCTCAGAACTTAAATAAATTAATTTACAAGAACTGTTAACCTACAAGAGTTTAAGTGTGTTCAGTTAGCTACGATAGTTTATTATATTTATTTGTTTATTAATTACAATACCATTACAAATTATATTTAATTATTTACAAGCTGAATAACTTCGACCTAATGCTCGGTGTAGAGTAACAGACCGGAATCATTGGTGTGAATTGAACCCACAACCCTTACGCTAATAGTCGAGTCTGACATTAATAGGGATTGTTAGATAGAGATTGTTTTAGAGATTGTTATAAAAGTGTTAAGTATTAAAAAAATTACAACAATAGAGAAAAGTGAGTGAAAAATCTAAACATTTGAATGAATATGAAATATGTCCTCAATACAGACAATTGAGTTGAATGATAAAATTTCTTTTTAACAATTATACCCTATATATGTACATCGGGCTAAATCAGATAAAAATAATAAAGCAAAGGAAACGGATCAAAAGAAGTTGCGTGGCAGTCGTTCAGGATACAAGATATTGTACTTCTTAATTCTACAATTTGGAAGAGTTCGTGTAATTGCTGTTTATTATTGAATTAGGTTTTAACGAACTCTTTTCAGTTTCATTCACAGGTAGGGGAATAGTATAAATTATCATAAACTTTCTGATTGTTTCCACATTTTAAGTTAAAATTTATATAGAAGGTGAATTAAACGTTTTGGTCTGTACTGAACTTTAAAATGTTGATCGATTTTCACTCTGGTCGTTGCAGAAGTAAACAGTTACTAAAAATTCGTAAGTTGATCAACCTTTGTGGTTAAGACACCTTTTTTCGGAGATATGTAGTTAAAGGCTTTTTTCTGGTTGCATATGTGCATAATATAAGTTGCAACGTCCACGATTTACAGAGTTTTCTAAAAGCCTTAGCTCTTTTGGTTAACTTTTTTGTGTGTTCTTGTTCTTTTATGTTAGCGATTTTTACTCACGATTTAACAAATGAAATTTAAAAACTGACCTTTTAGCTAAAGTTTTGCGAAAACTTTTTAACTAGAATATCAAATAAATGTGCCAATTGCTTTAGGTAGCACCTGAATTAAAGCCGATAACTTTTGTAAACATTGACGGTGCCTATTGAAAAATTATTGATTTGATTAACAAGTACAGAAATTTCAAAAGAAATTTTTCATTTCAGTTCATAGAAGAAAAGGACTAAAAATTCTTGTATTAATTTTTATGAAATTTTTTTTATAATCCTAACAAAAAGAAAGAAAAATTATAATTATTTTTTTTTATTGCGAACTTTTTCAATCAAATTTAGATATACAGGCATTCCTTTTAATATCTTTTTTTTTTATCATTTCTTTCTTTTAAATGTCTGATTGCAGAATACAAATCACACATAATTTTTTCACCTATTGTTGATGATGTTTTAATGTTTTATGATTGAATATCTTCATACCATACTATATGCATAAGAATTGATGTAAGTTGTATTTATCAGGTTGGATTTACATGTACTTATATGTACATATGTCCATACTAAGTAGGGGGATCTCTGTCTGTATGTCCGTTGTATAAACATAAATGCAATATATTTTTTTAATTTTTTTCCCTTTTGAATTAAATTGTTTTTATTTTATTTTTTCAATACATCCTCATCCTGTATTATTAAAATATTAAAAACATAAATACATACATATGTATGTATGTATGGATATTATATTTGTAGATGCAAAAAATATTATAACAGTGTGTGTGTGTGTGTGTGTGTTGGTGCTGGATAATGTATTTTTTGGAATTTTTGACATTTTTATTTAACACTTTATCACTTGTATTGATACTGATTCTGATACTAATCAAATAAATAAGCGATTGAGGGAGCATTAACGAATTTTCATTTTGAATACAAACAACATTGTTAGTAGTGTCGGTCGTACGCAACATACATAGATATATACATACATATGTATGTATATACAAGTGTAAATTCATATGTAATTATAATTTATTTCTATTGTTGTTGTTATTAACGTTATGTATTATAGTGGTTGATTGTTTTATTTATACACTTTTATTATTGTTTTGTATTTTCTATTGAATAATTTATTTTTATTTAATTAATTTCACTGTAATTATTTTTATTTTTTGTTTTTCTTTTTTTATAATTCAACTGTCGATTATTTTTCCCAATATGCAGACACACGATCTCACCTTAACGCTTCGACATTTTAAACTGCCTGAGTGAGTGAATGAATGAAATATCCTAAAGAAAAATTTTATTTCAAACTATTTTTTTTTTATTTTATTTCTAAACTACTACGATCGCCTTCATGATTGCTCTTTGGCTACACTCTCTCCGCTATTTGGCTGTTGCTCTCCACTGTTAGCTTATCATTTATTGTATAAATTTATATATGGTTGTTGTTGTTTATTATTATAAACTTTAGGCTTGCCAGATTGTTGAAATAAGTGAATAAATAATGAGATGTGTAATGCCTATGAACTGTTATTTTTTTCCTTTTCAGTTTTCATATAAATTTTTGTTTCAAATTTACTTTTGAAGAAATGTTAAAAATGTTTTTAAATTTTTGGTTTCAAAAGTAATCGTTTCTTTTTAATTATTCGCCACTAATGAAATATTTAATTAAAATAAAGAGTTTAATCAAATGACAAAGTAGTTTAATTAATTTGTTTTTTTTTACAGTTTGATTAAACACTCATTCGTATTCGTTTAATTTTCTTATATTTCTTATTTCTTTTATTGTTTTACTTTATTGGTTTTAGTAGGACCCATAGTAATTTATGTCTGCAATGAAACGGCAACATTACCGACAATTTAAAATGCTCTATTCTACCATAGATTAATCTACGAGTTAAGTCCAAAGACTAATATTTGGATCAGATCGCAAACACCATATATACATCTGTGTACACGCTGTAACAATTAAGTCTCCGTAATGATATACATAAGTATTCATTATATTGTTACGAAAATCGAAACGGTGTACCATCGTTTAACATTAAAACGATAAACAAAAGCCACACAAACACATACAACGAACTTGTTACAAGTAAACCAATATCATCAGTATGAAAGAAAAGGGGTTAGACAAGTAAGCGAACGCAACAACAAGCAATGTTAACAAAATTCACAAACAACAATGAGGTCGCGATAGAACCCTCGATAAAGCGAAAACGCGAACATTCCACACCAAGAACCTTCATCAGACTGTTTGCGCGGGCATATAAAAAGGCAAGACAAAACAGACAACTAGTAGTAAAAGTTCTGTCAGTCTTCTGTGAAGACGCGTTGCGTGTGAAGAGAACAGTCGTGGTTTGAAAAATTCCGCTATACAGATTTAAAGTACAAGTGTTGTTGCTTATGCAAAGGGTGTGAGCAGAGAAGAATATCGAACAAGCAAATTATTGTTGTTGTATTCGTCAAGTTGTAAATAGTGGCACACAAAATTGTGCGAACAATAAAGAGAGTTTAATTGAAACTAAACACCTATTTGTTTTTATTTTGTTTGCAATTGTATATAATTGTGTAAATGAATTATAACTTATAAGATTTTTAAAATTTATTTTATTGGAACTTCCATAATTTAAAAAACAATAAGAATGAATAAAGAATAGAATAAGGATGTAAATAAAGAAAGATCAATTTCTTCAAACAAATTCTGAATACA
This sequence comes from Sarcophaga rosellei, assembly GCA_930367235.1. NCBI lineage: Eukaryota > Metazoa > Arthropoda > Insecta > Diptera > Sarcophagidae > Sarcophaga > Sarcophaga rosellei. The sequence continues at coordinate 47,226,777 of OV884021.1, read as the reverse complement.
ACTTCTGAATATAACTTCTGAAAATATAATCAAAAGTCTGAAGAGTTCACAAAACTTAGTTAAAAAATTCAAATAAATAAGTATATTAAAAGCGCTTTACTTTAGTCTTAAATAAAACGATAACTTTAGAAATGTTAAAACAGTGGAGAGTAAAAAAGAAATTTTATAAATATCGTTCTTATATGTTCTTGAACAAACTGGGTGGCTGGCCCGTATTGGACAAGATAATATGATATTCGTACAGTCTTTCGCTATAACATCAAGTTATTTTCGGTGATGATAGTTTTAATGCAACCCATAAAAAAGGTAACTTGATGAGGAACTCTGACTTCTTTTACTGTGGGTAATTGAGAAAGTGAAAGATTTTCTTTATTGAGAGAATATTTAAAATAAATTACAAAAAAATTTTAATTATAATTTTTATTACCTCCAACAGGATAATTATTCTAAATGCAGAAATTAAATATTAACGATTATAAGCAATTAACGATATTATCCGATCTAAATAGCTTTGAGCACTTTCGAAAGAATAAATTGCCGGTATAATAGAAGACAAAGTAAAGTTATGCAAGAATGAAAAAAAGAAATTACTCTATGATCGTATCAAATCTCATATAATCATTCAATTTCTGTATTCGATGAAAAAGAAGGTCTTATAACGTAGTAGATATAGTTGAGTTTAAATTATGGTTACATTAGTCTACTTTCAAACTTTAAAATGAATAAAAAATATCTTTCAAGTGAATCCTATATATTGTGTATATTTACTTATATACATAATTGGTCCTTAGGTCCCTTTAGTCAGGATTACGACCTAGTTTCGAACACCACTTATGTCGTATGTGTTAATTTTATACATTCGTGGCGGGACATACACACATACATAAAGACGATTCCGAACAACAGATTTGTTAGATACTTTTTATTTACTCGCTGAATTTTTTAAGAAATCTGTTGAGAGGAAGTCGCCATTGAAATATATTTTCATATTTCGTTTAGTTGGAGATGTCTGACTTGGGGCTTGATCCACGGCCTACTAGACTACGGCGACTACAATATATATACTGTATATATACTTAACATACATAAATGATTGAGAGTCGTCTGTTTTAATCCACTTTGACCAATTTGGTAAGAAGATCTATTAATGTATGATATAAATCGTAGAGTTTAATTAGAGTTATACTTTTTGCAGTTATTTTTATAAATTAATTTAAGAAAAGATTTTTCATTATGATTGTTCATTAATACACTTGAGCTTAAATAGAAACACTCTGAAGAGAAATAGAGAAACGTCCAATAAAATAATATTTTATTGAATAAAATTATTATTTTCTTTTGCTGTCCTGAATTTTTATATTTAATTCCAAAACTTTAGGTAATCATCATTTCAAAAGATATTATTTAAAATAATCTGGCATTCCTATTTTTCTCTCAATGTCACTAAACTCTATTTACCAAAGAGAATATCTTTCACGTACTCTCTTTGATCAAATATCACTGGCTCACTGATTAACTCTTTAAGGGAAAAACACAATTGTTACCGACCGCAACTACACCAACAAAACTGTAACGAACAATTTGTTGTTTTTTTTTTCTTCTTCAATTAGTATGAATTCATAACAAGTGTATTTACCACACACACTCACTTGTACTTAACAAAGTACCACATGTGATCCAAAGTGTCCGTAAAGTATTAATAAATATTTAAGCATGTTGCGGTTGTATAGCATGTAAGTATATCCATAAGATATGTTTATCGTATAATGTATGCGAACGTACGAGTATGGATATTTTTACAGTTTAGTGCGTTTGTCCGTCTTTGGGGACAATTGTTGTTGTTGTTTTCTTATCGCTTATAATACAATTTTAATTTTCTGTTATTTCCACGTTTAGTTGTATTTTTTTATTATTATTTTTGGGTGACAATTAAAGACTTGTAAACCAACCATTGACAATTAGATAAATACATTTAGGGCAAAAACAATTGTTTACGTGTACTGCTTATTTGTTTTTGTATTATATAAGGAGGACTATATTAAAGAAATGTATGTATGTACGTATTTGTTTATGTACATGTACGCGTATGTATACAATGCACAATATTTGTAATCAAATATGTAAAGGGTCCGCCATCTAACGTTTTTTTTCAACTAGTGCTTATTTCGTGAATGGTAACACTTAGCTCATGTCTGATTTGACAGATAATTAGTTTTATCTTTCCGCTGAACGAATATGGTTGTGTATACGCTTGAACAAGCAAAATTATTGAAAAGCCGACGCAACCAAAACGAGTCACTGTTTGGTGCGGATTTTGGTCCAGAGGCATAATTAGGTAATTTTTCTTCGAAAATGAGCAAGGAGTGGCCGTTACAGTCAACGATCGGTTTTGGGCCATGTTGAATGAATTTTTGTTCACAAAAATTTAAGAGGAGGATATTGGCAACATTTGGTTTCAACAGGACGGCGCTACGTGCCACACAGCCGAAATTACACTCGATGTTTTGCGCCCTGTTTTTGAATATCGCATTATCAGCCGCAGTGCTGATGTCGTTTGGCTACCTCGGAGCTGCGATTTGACACCGTTGGACTATTATTTGTGGGGTGCCGTCAAAGATAAGTGTTACGCCGACAAGCCAGAGACAATTAACGCTTTAACTGACAATATTCGTGAAGACATTGGTGAAATACAGCTGCACACAATCGATAATGTGCTTAAAAACTGGACCGATCGTGTAGGCTACTGCATGGCCAGCCGAGGCAGCCATTTGAATGAAATTATTTTCCATTATTAACCGGAAGGATTGCACTTTGAAATAAAAAAAGAAATTTGAAAAAATATTCAGAAGTTTTTTTTTTAAACATTTTCAAAAAAAAAAAAATTATTTGGCGGACCCTTTAGAATAGCAACCATAGAGTGTTGAACTAAGTAGCATATTTTAATTTAAATTTGATAAATAAAACTTATGTGTATGTATGTATATTTATTTTGATTAAATTTTTGTGAATATGCTCGAAAAATAAATAGTGTTTTCCGCTGTTACTAGTAAAAATTTATGACTTTTATGTTTACTACACGCCAATTGATAAATTTACTATTCTGCTATTCGGCTATCTGTCTTATCTTAACACTCGCATAAGTTAACCACTTCTCAGCATTAACATACCACATTAAAGAAGCTAACTGTGGGCTCTTTTGAAACAACGGCTTTTTCAGTGATAATAGTTGTAATGTAATAGCTTAGAAAATATTCTAACTGATAACATTTAACCTTAGATTTATTTGTTAAATTATATCCCGAACTTTGACTTTCCAAAATCATGAATAATAAACAGTGTGTCAGTCTTCAGTGCTAAGCTTGTTGTATTAAATCTTAGAGGCTGAGGCGAATACATGAAAAACTAACAAGTAAACTCTCCATGCACCAGAATATGTTGATCTTGAGGCAAGTTTGTAATGGTTTTCAAATTAACGGCAGCATAACTTTAGAATAACACGACCGATTTCAAAATCCAATGAATTTCAGCAAATTTTAAAGTATTCGACATCTTAAAATTTGAGCTGATATCTTTTTAAGCGAAAATTCAGGTGTTACAGTTTTTATTTATAATATACGAGCAAAAATTAATTATATAAACATATCAGACCCGCAACTTTATAATTTTTTTGACCGCATCGGACCGAAATATTGCAAAGGAATGAATAACATTTTTTTTGTTGTGCAAACGCTGAGTTGAAACCATTGGTCATCGGTAAATCTTGAAGCCTCTGTTGTTTTAATAATTTTAAAAAGCCATTGAAGTATATTGGAGTAAGTTCGAAAAATTCGTGGATGAATTCAGAGTTATTCTTCAGCTGGTTCCATTATTCTTTTACGTAAAGCAGATGATCTGAAACTGTTATATTCTTTAAATAATAACTACGGTAATTTTTGTCCGATTTAATGAAACGTAGTGCCACTTTAAGAATGTTGTCACTTTTTCTACATACATAATTGGCCATTACAACCCTTCAGTCAGGATTACGGCCTTGCTTCTCACACCACCCATGTTGTGTGCCTTAATTTTTATACTTGAGTGGCGGGACCTACAGTTTAACGTCGACTCCGAACGACATTTTTGAGAAACTTTTCATGGAAATTTTATTTACTCTCTGAGTTTTTACTAGAAATCTGCTGAGAGGAAGTCGCCGAAGAAATATATTTTTTTCTTATTCCGTTTTCATGTCTGACCTGTGAATCGAACCTGGGCTTTATGTCTAATAAGCGAAAATACTACCTACTAGACTACAGCGACTACCTATTCTATATTTTTTAATTATAGTTTGCTACTATGAATGGACAAACTTGAAAAAATATGAAAAAATTCGCATTTGCCAAGTTTACCTTATCAAACCTCATAGAATATTAAGACGAATAATATGTGTATGTATGTACATATGGATATATACCGTTTTAAAGACCCATCCCTCATCTTCCTAAGAAAGTTCAAACTTGTGACATTGGTTCAGAAATTTTTGTGTAATCAATATTTATTTAATGTAAATTAATTTACTTTTAATAATAAATTCAGGAACTAGCTGCCAAGGCCTTCATCCTCATTGTGTAATCAATAAATTTGTGAGTTAAGTCCAAAAAATCAGTTTTTGTCAAATAAAACAAGTTTGGAGGGTTCAAGAAATGTAAAAAAAAAATATTTTTGAGTTCTGCTCAACAAAACTCACAACCTACACTATGTTATTAGTTGGCTGAATTTAATTTTTTTTAAATTTTGTCGCATAGTGTTATTAACTAAATTTATAAGATCTGTGTCAATATGAAAATATAAATTTTTAAAAATCCTTTTAAATTCTCGTTAACATACATAATAACAGTTGGTCATTATAACCCTTCAGTCAGGACTATGACCCAGCTTCTCCCAACACTTATGCGTTAATTTCTATACATGAAAGTCGACTCCGTACGACAGATTTTTCTGAGAAACTTTTCATGGCAATTTTATTTGCCAGAAATCTGCTGAGAGGAAGGCGAATAAGAAATACTTTCATATTTTCGACTTACTACAATTGTTTACATTACCGATTATAGAGAGTGAACTATTATTCAATAAAATTAAAAAAATAAATCTAAATTGTAGTATAGAACTTATTTTCACATACTCTAACCTGTTGGTACCAGTATTCAACGTGTAAAGTTCAGAATGTACTTCTTTAAAAAAAAATCAAGATTTTCTTTTAAATATAATAAACTTTTTGTTATATGTATTTTGAAAAATAAATTGTCACGCTAGTATTTCTAGCACTTAGTTTGGGGTCTTAGTTCCCAAAATAAATTTCCAATTATTATTTCTAATTACAAGTCCACCACGTATCGTATATTAACGTTTCGTAAGCTTGTTTTGTAGTGTATATTAGTTTTTAAAATACTTGATACCTTCGGTAAACTATAAATAAAGAAAACATTTTCAATTCAATATTGTTTGGCAAGTAGTTGACATTTGAAATTACGGCGTGTTTAAATTTTAAAACAAAACAATTATTTTCTAGTCATCGAAACATTGATGTATTGCGATTCAATCAAATCAATTGAACAAATTAATACGATAATTCTGTTTTCCTGATAACAGAGACGTGATCTAAAAAAAAAAAATAAATAAATTCCAATAAAATATAAATGTTTTAATAACAAAAAAGAAAAAAAAAACAAAACCATCTACGTAAACTGATTAAAACCCATTGTTTTATGATTCAATAAAATAATACTTTTTTTTGATATTTATTTGCGCGTACAAATTAGGTAGTATAAGACTTGTACAAAGTTTGTATCGGGTCTTCTAACAGGACATACATACATCATCTTCTCTCAAATTAGTTCTCATTTATACAGTCCATAGACTGATAAAGCAAATACATAATAAAATTGTTTTATCAAAATGGGTGTTCTGTTCAGGCGACGTAATCGTCCTCCCTGCTGAAAACATCGGGTCTGTCAGTGAGTGTGCAGCAGAATACTAGATAGTCGATTTCACGTTGTTTAAAAGAAACTGGCGTTTCCCACAACTTGAGGAATTTAGGCCTGCGCCCGTACAAAATGTAACTGACCCGGGAACTTAAGGTGAACGACCATTCACCACGATGTATGTTCCCTGGATATGCTCTGGATCAGTTGGCAACTGACCCTTTTTTTATTGAAAAATTCATTTAAAATGACGCCCGTTTCTTAATAAATGGGTATTTAGGCTGGCTGAGATCTATAGTTACGACCACAAGCCATAACGATCCTCATTATACATACCGTCTGTCAAATTCAGACTGATTTAGTCGCCAAAGTCGTAAAAAATACCATTCCATACCATTCCCAATGCGCTCCACCCAGAGAATCCGTAGTGGACATTTAAACGATGTTATATTATTCGCGTAATGGTCTCAGTAGGTCTTTCGAATGAAAGAAAAATTCCACACACACCTTGTTTTATTTAAATTTAAAGTTGGCAAGCGATTAATGAAAGACTCCATAAATAATTCTTACCATATCCAGCCTTATCGTGAATTTTACATGTAAAAATTTTCGAATAAAACATACCTGATTTTAAAAATATATAGTATGTTACTGTATATGGAGTTATAAGAAAATTAAATATTTAACTAAAATAATAAAAATATTTAAACACAACCTGTTCTTTTTATTATTGAAAATCAGGTTATTTTAAAATGTATGGTTTTGCGACGTTGTTAGCTTTAGAAGAGGAAGCGGAAGGTTGAAAACAACGCGCTGTAAGGAGAAGTCTGCGAGATGATACCAATACCTTGGAATGACTAACTAAATGTATGTACAATGTACATACATACATATTTTATATTCTTTTTCATATTTTAGGAAGACATGCATTTTTCAGGTTTCAGCAGTATGATCGAGCATAAAAAGATGTTTCCAAATGTTTGTTAGAAGTGTTACATGCTGGTTTACCAGCTTCATACTAAAAGTCGGAAATGACTGCTTACCGCAGTCTTCATTGAGCTCTGTGTTAGCCGAAGTTAAATAAAAAGATAGATTGGATACCGAGTGTAGTGGGTTGCATTGATGGCAATTAATACTTCCTACAAATAGGCATTTGTTCAACAATCGGAATGACAATTACAGTCTTAGGGCCATTATTACAACTTGCCGTTAAAGTTGGATTTGTTTAAAGGTAACTTTAGCTAAAGTGAACTTTAAAGCCACCTTTTCAAAAATATGGCAGTGCTGGAGCAATGTCGATAAAACTGCTCAAATTAAACAAGTTTTTTTTTAAATGCAATGGCAACGAAGGGCTTCTATTTTGTTGTTGTGTTTCCTAATTTTGTTTATATGTATTTGAAGTTATCATATTAAAAATAATATATAATTGGGCAACTTCTAACACAAACTTAACTTTCAAGTTGGATTTACCAAAAATTTTGTTCCGAAACAATTTTTTATATGTAGTTTGACGTTTCTCTTTTTGAGAGAGAGAGCGAAAGAGAGTAAGCTTGCTTCGGAACAATTTCAGCTCGAATTGGTTTAATTTTAATTTTTGTTCCGAAACAATCGAACTGTGCTGGCAGTTACTTTAATTTGTTTAAGTAAAGTTGATCTGAGCTGCCACATCATATTATATGTACATTTGTTTGTATGTATGTATGTATAATAAAATACAGAGTTTAATACTGTTTATCCATTTTTTTTCACTAAGATTTGTTTTAATTTGCAATTTCTTTGTAGCACAATAAATAAAATATTATTACACTCAAGACAAGAAAACAAACGAATTGCAATCATCTGCTACTGTGCTGCCTAATTATAAAACTGACAAGCATCGTTTACAAAAATATTTCATATGGTAACCATGTTTTTACAGAACAATTGTTCGAAGTGGGTGAATCGTTTTGGAACAAACTCTCAAAAAACTGAACTTGTTTCGGAATAAGCATTTTTTCCGAAACAATGAGTGAATCCAGCTTAAAAGTTTGAGGTAATATGATCCTCCCTTTAGTTTAATGCTCACTTCTATCTTATTATCCACTTATAATAATGAAATACAATTTATCTGCCCGTTAAAATCCTTCCTTTAGTTAACGACAAGTTGTTATAATGGCGCTTAATGTGTTATTGGTATCTGATATTGAGATGAAGATCCGTCTCCGAAGCGTTAATTTTTTTTTGGTAATTTTTATAAAAACTTGTGGCACTTTCCTACAGATAACTTTTTGTGAATATGTAATTTTCTTTGTAAATTTGAACTTTTTGTGAATAATTTTCTTGTAAATTTGAAAAATACATCACATTCACAAAAAAAAAAAAAAAAAATTATAAACAACTTTTTCCGGAAACATTCGACATATATATACAATATATATATATATATATATGTATGTACATATTATTCAACATATTAATATTGATAACATATCTTATTTATGATACTAAACATTTACAACTATGGAAAGTTTAATGTGATATTTTATTTGTGATAAGGCTGATTATTTTCATTAACTTTAGTGGTCAAAACGCTTAACATAAAAGCACTATTACAGCTTTGCAATTATACACTACTTTCCGAATTGCATTTATATTTGATTTGTCTTGTGTTAATAACGCATTTTCTTAAAAGGTAGTAAGAAATAATATTCTCATTAGAGACAATAACAAAAGAGTCTTGCCCAAGAGAGGGTAAGTTTACCTGTTCAAAACATTTGCTTTATATTGTATAGAAATAAATAACAATGGAACATATTTATGTTATCCATAAATAAATTTATTTCCAAAAGTGTAGACGTCCATTAAATATTTCAAAATATGTACACCAATACCTCTCTCTCACTTTTAACAAAGTGATCCTCTAAAAAAAATCAATTAAAATAAAATAAAAAATGCACTTAATTTATAAAAAACAAAATAAAAATTATTCACTATCTGATGAGTCCATAGTGACTGTTGTCGTAAGTCGACTTTCTTTCACAAAAAATTAGTCCAATGATTGCTGAACACCTTTTTTTAACATAAAAGAAATTTCCTTGTAGCAATTGATGTTCGTAGCTACCTGGAACATTTTAAAGCTCCTCCAGCTGTCAGGATCGTTTTTAAAAAAAATCTCAATTACTTCGTAAATCACACACATTGTTTTGGAATTTTCATCTAGAAAGGGAGTCCCCGAGTTTTGATTGCATGACGCAATTAGAAACAAAAGTCGTGCCATCTGTTAGAAAAAAAAGACAATTTTTTAATAATAAAATAAATTTAAGATTCGAGCCCAAAACAACGCAACTTTGAAAATCTAACGGCGTGACAGTGAAAATTAGTACTACTTCGGCAGCGGCGCAACTTTGAAAAATGCAAAACGAAACGATGCAAATCGAGGTATTGGTGTACAAAATAGAATTCAATACACATACATGATTATCACAGAGGTGTTTCGCAAACAATAATTATTTTTTTCACGAAGGCATTCAATTCTAAGATATTCATACGGTTCATAAGGGAGAGTTGACGTGTGTAACCACAGTTAATAAAGATAGAAAAATTAAAAACGTTTTCGTGAGGTACTACATATCAGAGATCAGCAATGAGTATTTAAAAAGATGAGTAGATTCGAATTATACTCATAATTTCTGATACTTAGTCGCCGTAGTCTAGTAGGTAGTGTGTTGGCTTATTAGACGTAAAGCCCGGGTTCGATTCCCAGGTCAAACATCAAAACGAAGAATGAAAAAAAATATTTCTTCGGCGAATTCCTCTCAGCAGATTTCTGGCAAAAATTCTGAGAGTAAATAAAATTGCCATGAAAAGTTTCTTAAAAATGTCCCGCCACTCACGTATAAAATTAACGCACACAACATGAGTGGTGTGAGAAGCTAGGCCGTAATCCTGACTGAAGGGTAGTAATGGCCAATTATGTTATATTATGTATGTATTTCTGATACTTATACATACTTACATACCAGAGATCAGCGATGAGTAATCAAAAAGATGAGTAGATTCGAATCATACTCATAATTTCTGATACTTATACATATTCATACTTATTTTAATATCATACTCATATTCAAAGTTTGAAGTACTTATCGTACTCATACGCATAATGTTGTTGATTTCAACTCTTCTTTACTCAACATTTACAAGAATCACAAAATAAGTATGATTCGCGTACGAACACTACAATACTCACTAGAAGGTTGTGTGTTTGCTTTACTTGCTGTCTTTGTCTTTCTTCTTCATTTGTACATAAATGCAGCAGCAACTGAGACTGTAAATTTTGATAAATGATTCGAATCACTCGAATCATTTACGAATGTTTTGAGCTTGATGTCAACGTTGTACTCATACTCAAAATTTCATGAGTACTTATGAGTAGCGAAAAAACAATTCATTGCTGATCTCTGATACATATACGAAAGTACTAACAGAAATTGCGGTAATGTTAGCATTTTCCCCATACCATAAAAATATAAGAAATATGCTGTTAGAAGTTATAAGAGTAAAATAAACATTTTGTATCCGGAAAGAACACATCCGAATATACTATTGTTATGCAGGTATGAATATGTATAATTATTTACTTAAGTTTAATTACATACATACATACATAATTGGCCAATACAGCCCTTCAGTCAGGATTACGGCCTAGCTTCTCACACCACTCATGTTGTGTGCCTTAATTGGACAGGAACGCGTTCCGGAACTAAAGATGATTTCTGTTAACGAGAATTGGCTGTTTTGAAAAAAAAATTGCTTATTTTTTTTTCTAATTTTTGACGAATTTGTATATGTATTTTTATAAACAAGGGTTTGAACCGAACCCGAACTGCAAATTTGCAAATTGTGATGGTTACCGTACACATATACGGTAGCCATTACATCTTGTTGTGTCGACATTGATCTTTAAAAATCTTTATTTGCACGTTTTGTTGGATGCTATACTCATTCATGATGATTAGTTAAAACAGACTGAATAAATGACAACTAATTTGACAGAATTGGCTTCAACAAGATGGTCATTACCAACTGTCAGAAGTTTCTGTTAAAGGCAATAATTTTAAAATGCTATTTATGATGAGAACCATATCGGAGCAAATTAACTGAGGAGCTCTAGTCATGTTCTCAGCAAGTGATTTTGTTTATTTTCTTTAAAAATCGTTTCGGTTCTCCCCTTAAAATAATGACGAAAGTTGACATCTCGAACAATATTAAACGTCTCTTACTAACAGCAGCACTCCAAACATATTCATTTAAAAGTTCACATTTAATTAATTGATTAATTCAAATTGAAAATTGTAATTGTATTCGAGTTAAAAATTTATAATCGTTGTTGTTCATATGAACCAAGAACATGTTTTTTTTTTTAACAAAAATTTATAAAGTCGTTAACCAATTAAAACAATTTCAATAATTAAGTCTGCATTTAGTATTGTTTTGTTGATTCTAATGTGATTTCTTTTTTTTATGGGCAATGACCCTCATTTTTACGATTTTTACAATACTTAATTTGAAAAAAAATGAGTTTAAATTGAAATACAGGTGAATATACGATTAATTAAAACATAAACAATATTTGTTTTTCTGATGTTTATTAAATAAGTTGGTAATTAATATATTTCGTTTGACCTCGAAAAAAACGAATGCAATAGATATACAATATAAGAATTAAATTTGTTTAAAATATTTCTTCCAATTTTGACTATTGTATTCTTTCCATTGTACGAATAAAATCGAGAGGACATTGCAATTTTTTAATCCAAAATTATAATGGCATAGAGTTTTAACGGCAAATGAATAATAAACTTTGGTTATGATTTTAATTATAATTTTGCCACATATATTCTTACTTAACGTTACTTTTACAACTACAACTTCATTAACGATGTTACATTTTCATTTCGCTTGATAAACATTAATTTAATTTATTAATTTATTTCTTATTTAATTTATTAAGAATTATCTTTTGGCATGAGTTTAAATATTTGAGAAAATTCTTTTTAAGAGAAAAATTAATACACCAGGTTTTCAATTGGTTTTTGTGTATGAAATGAATTTTATCTCTTTTTCATAAAACGTGTAATAAAGAGAATAATAATAATATAATAAGTTGGGTTTAGTTAAAGGTAACTTTAGCTAAAGGGAACTGCAAAGTTAAAGGTAACTTTAGCTAAAGGGAACTGTAAAGTAAAGGTAACTTTAGTTACATGGAACTGTAAAGTTACCTTTAACTTATCTTCGTCATTTCAACTTACAGATAAATTAAAGTTAACTTTTTCAAAAATATGGCAATGCCGGTGCAATATCGATAAATTTTGCCACTTTAAAAAGTGCTTTAAAAACGCAGTGGCAACGACGTGCTTCCCTATTTGTTATGTTTATTATTTAAATTTTTGTTAAAAAAAATATGAGTACGCCAAAAGGTCAAAAAATTATTCAGCAGAGGAAAAGGGTCTAATGATAGACTTGGCGGAGGCACACCAATTTGTAATAGAAAATAAATTTTTTAAGTGCTCTACTTTTAGCCTCAAGGCTTTTTAAAATATCCTCTAAACCAATTACATAAAACAAACGTGGTCTGTTTTCCATTTTGATTTGAAAAACTATTAATATATAAACCAAGGCAAATTCAATAAGGTAACCTTATCTCTACAAAAAATACAACAATGCAAAAACAACAGGAATTTTGTTTTTGTTAAACCGCGTTTGGGATGTCAAAATAGGAAGAAAAAAAAATGGAAAAGAAAAAAAATTAACAACAACACGCACACGCACAACAAACACACACAAAAACAACAAAATTTTGACAGCCCAAAACTAGACAGCTGTTGACTTAAGGCCACTTGTTATGAATTCGCTTTGATATAAACGTTTATTTTTCATGTTTATTTTTGAAGTTGCCATATCGAAAATAATTTATGTATATAATATGGCAAGTTCTAAGATGAAGAGAACTTTAAATGTTAAAGTTAGGATGATCTTCCCTTTAGCTTAACGTTTACTTCTATCTTATTGGGTACTCATAATAATGAAAAATAATTTATCTGCTCATTAAGATCTCCCTTTAGTTAACGGCAAGTTGCTATAATGGACTTAAGCATCGTAAAAGTAGTGACATAAACTTGGATATATGTATGTAGCCAATTAAGCGAAAACTTATTTAATTGGACATTATTTTTCTATATTTATATGTATATACTATTTACAAAAAACTAACATTTACTGATTGAAGTATTACACGAACAAAAGGTCTCATTCAAAATTTTTTAAAAGCAAATTGAAGTTATAAAAAAAAAACATAATATTTTGAAATACATACACATCACACCTGTTATAATGCCCAATAAATTTATGAGCTATCCATCAATTTATTAATTTATTATGAATTATTTAATTGCTTTAAGAAACCGATTCATTGGTAAGGAGAAGTGTTCTCAACGGATCACTCTGGAATATTAAAATTTATTAGGTTCGAGAACTTATCAGTTTAAGGTTTATTACAAAGCATAGGGTTGCCAGCCTGGCTGGACTTGGCTGGATTGTCCAGCTTTTTTGATGCTTTCAAGCTAAAATTTAATTTGTCCAGCTAAATAGAAATTTTTTTAGTACACTACAATAACATGGGCAATAATTTTGATGTTATCTTTGTCAAATCATGTTAGCCAACACTGATTGAATATTTGTTATACAACTAAGTTATGATTTCCTTCTTCTATCATCACTGACAAAATGCCTCAACACTTTAACAGCTGATGTCTTTACATACATACAATGGATATTTTAATAAAAATTATTAGCACAAAACCAAAATTAACATTTTCTCAGTATTTTTTTATGTCCAGCTTTTTTTTGCTTTGTCCAGCTTTTTAAAACCCAATGTCCAGCATTTTGCGAATCGGAATCTGGCAACCCTAACAAAGCATGACCTAATTTACCAATTGATTTTCTATTAAAAACTATCACCTTCTATATGTTCTAATATGCTTGAATTTGAATGTGTTACTCCAGAAAATGTTTTCTTCATACATGTATAAGTCTAATGGGGTTGGTATTGGCAAAATTTGAAAATAGGATTATAAATAGTATATACCCTAGTGACAGAAACTAAAACAACTGAAATAATATTTTCACATTTCCATAGAGATTTGGTAAAAAACTAAACTGAAAACTTTTAAAGATCGCTATTTTAAATCTTTAAGGTCCTATTAATTATTAAAAGGGTGCCCTGGTGGTCTAGTGGGTAGTGTGCTAGACTATTAGCGTGAGGGTCGTGGGTTCGATTCCCACCAGAGACTCTGGTCTGTGACACTACACCGAGCATATGGTCAAGTTACTCCGCTCGTATATAATTAGAATATAATTTGTAATTGTATTGTAATTAATAAAATAAATAAATAAATAAATAATTATTAAAAACAGAATTATTGAAAAAAAAAATGAAGTTGGAAGAAAATTAAAATGTTTATAATTTAGGTGACCATTACTAAGCAACACATTTAATTTTTTTTTTAATCTTAAGAATTAATGGAATATTCTATATTTTGTAAATCAGTAGCTCATCTACGACCGATTAGAGCTATTGATATATGAGTTTCACTTTCTGATATATTTTCCCATGCTTATTTTATTTGGCGAGATCTTCCTCCCAAATAATGAGTTTTCACTGTACTTGACTTACAAACTGATTTGTTGAGTCCATACTTATTACAACATGTTTTTTGCTTAAATCCAGCATTAAAATCGTTAATCATTCTAATTTTAAATTTAATTTAAAAATTAAAAAATAAGTATTAAATAATGTGAAAAACAATAAATAACGATAATTATGATTTTTCTTAGTCCCCTTTCCGTTGTTTCGTCAACACCGAAAAAGTGAATCGTATTTCTTTGTTTTTTTTTTTTTAATTTCTAAATTACAAAGTTTTTTTAATATTTTTAAAATACATAAATTTTAATAACAGTGTGTATTAATAAAATGAACAAATGTTTGATAATTTTTTAAGAAGCTTTTTAAATTTTCTTTTTTATTAATAAGGTTTTACACCAACTTACTATACCAAGCAACTAGATAAGCCTCAACTAATGTTTAACTCACACATTGCAAAAAAAATAATCGAAAAAACATTATAAATGACTAAGCTACGACAGTTTTAAGCAAGTCAAGCATATTTTGGTGCATTGGGGTTAATCTGACCCCAATTATTTTGCTATGCATTTTGTATTTAGTTTTAAATTTCTTTGTGTTTTAGGTGATTTCCCGTTTAGCAATTTATTTGTGTTTTAGGTGATTTCCCGTGTAACAATTATTTTGTTATGCATTTTGTATTTAGTTTTAAATTTCTTTGTGTTTTAGGGGATTTCCCGTGTAACAATATATTGAAGTTCTTTCTTTTTCAAATGCAAAAATTGAAAATAGAAAACATTCAGTGTTTTCTATTCAACACATATGAATAGAGGTGTTTTTATTATAAATTTATTTGTCTGTAATAATTATAAATATATTCACATAAATAACTATTATTATAAGGTGAGTATATATATTTTTTTGGTTACTTTATGTAGTGTAATTTTCTATGCATATAATAATTTGTTTTGTTATTTAGATGGCCCTAAAAAGACAAAATAGCCAGGATATTCGAAATCTTTTCGATAGCATTACCGAATCTGATGAGGAAGAGGTAGCAGATGATAACATTGATAGTGACTTTTCTGATTGTGATTTAGCAGCAGATGAAGCTGCTGTTGAATTGCAAAATATAGAAAACGAAGAAGAAAATATAGAAACTGGTAAAGAACAAGAAGTACAAAATATTGAAACTGATGAGGAACCTGAAGTGGAAGAAGAAGGAATTTGGTATTACGCGCAAAATAAAAAGTACAAAAGAAAATGGAGAGCAAGTCCACCAAATGTAACCAGAGTTCGCGACTTTCAGATCTTGAGAGAACGACAAGGAATTTCTGCAGAAACAGCTGTAAATATAAATACTCATCTGTCCGCATTCAAAAAATTAGTTCCAGAGACATTAATAAATGTAATAGTGGCCGAAACAAATAGAAAAGCTCGCCATTTCTACACTATAAATAGTAACCCTGCACGTATTTGGTATGATACAAATTCAAATGAAATTTATGCCCTGATTGGTATACTTATATACGCTGGTGTTCATAAAAACTGGGACGAAAGATTGGATGAATTGTACCGCCTAGACAATCGTCCTTTTTATCGGGCTGCAATGTCATTACAAAGAGTGCAGCAGCTTTTACGATTCCTGCGCTTCGACAATTATCAGACTAGAGCAGAACGTTTGAAGGAAGATAAGCTAGCAGCTTTCCGTGATGTTTGGAATATGTTTTTGGCAAATATCAAAGGACCTTATAAACCATCATCATTCTTAACTATAGATGAACAATTGGTATTAACTCGTGGCCGATGTTCATTCAGACAGTATATACCATCAAAGCCAGGCAAGTACGGGATTAAGATTTTTTGGATTTGCGATGCGTTGAATTCGTACCCATTGAAAGCAGAAGTTTATGTAGGCAAACAACCGAATGAGATACGTTCGGTTGATTACGCATTAAATTTAGTTCATCGATTATCTACACCATATATCAATAAAGGACGAACTATTACGATGGATAACTTTTTTACAAGCTGTCCATTAGCAGAACAAATGTTGCAGAAAAAAACAACAATAATTGGAACAATTCGCTCAAATAAACCAGATCTACCTAAAGAATTTACGAACAAGGCCGAAATTAAGAAGCGAGACGTGAATTCTTCTAAATTTTGCTTCGACAACCATCTGACTTTGGTAAGTTATGTTCCGAAGCCAAACAAGAATGTATTGTTACTATCCACTCTACACAATGATGATATTGTTGACCTCGATACGAATAAACCCAACATAATATTGGACTATAATAAAACAAAGGGAGGTGTTGACACACTCGACAAATTAGTTCGTACCTATACCTGCAAGAGAAAGACCAAACGATGGCCAATGGTTCTATTTTTTAATATGATTGATATCGCAGGTATAGCCGCTTATAATCTGTACAAATGTGCTAATCCACAACTATATATTCAGCGGAAAAACAATGAACGTAAAATCTTTTTGAAGGAGCTGGCTATGCAATTGGTAAATGATCATATATTGCACCGATTATCAAACCCACGGGCACTGAAAAAAAATGTTAAAATTGCTATTCATCAAATTGGATATGATATAATAAACATAAGACAGAGCACAACAACTGAAGGAACAGCGGCGAATAGATCTGTCAGTAAGCGACCAAGATGTTACATTTGCCCTCGATCCGCTGATAAAAAAACAGGAACAAGATGTTATGTCTGCAATCAGCCTTCTTGCACAACACATATAAAAACCGTTTGCATAAACTGTGTCAACGAAGAAGTAATGGATTCCCTTGAAGAAGAAAACAACGAAATCATGTCAGACGATGCATCTGGCTAATTTTTTATGTAATATAATATAATTTAAATTATCTTAATGTCAATCTTATATATTCTGAATAAAATAAGTTTTTTTTTCATTAATAAATATCAATAGAAACGACTATTTTTTAACAAAAAGCTTAGAAAATGCATTTAAATATATGTGGGGTCAGGTTGACCCCATGCACAGACTATGTAAAATTTACTATGCACTGACAGAAGGTTAAATCACTTTTGCAAAGACTGGGGTCAATTTGACCCCTATGCACTGACAGAAGGTTAAAAGAGTTTCCATTATTTTGTATTTTTTTTTTTCAACATTTGCTTTTCATAAATGAACAATTACTGCTAATAAGTTATTTGCAACAAGTATTTAATAATACTTTAGATTTTTTTCATGAATAAAGAACGTTTTTTATGAATACATGTGTATATTGCTGTAGATACGCTTTATAGTCGTTTTATTTATAAAGTCATTGGAATGAACAAATGTATGTGTGTATGTATACTGTAATAAAAAAAGACGTAAAAAATTATCAAAAGTGAAATTCTATTCAGACAAACGGTAAGTTGTTAAATGCTATTTATCACCATCCTAAAAGTATGCCACTGTTCAACGCTAAAGTTAAATTAAATATACGTGCACAGTTAAAGTTCTTTTTGCTGCAATGTAGAATGTAAAATTTTCCGAGAAATCATGATTGGCTTTGAAATTTCCCGGGATTTAGAGCTTGGAAAAAATTTATTAAAATGAGGATAAATCTGGAAATACTAAAAAACACAAACGATTATTTAAAATAATAACGCACGTAAACAAATTCTGTCCTTTTAATTTTAAGGCCATTTAATTTGAGGTCATTTAAATAATAGATAATACAGTTAATTATCATAATAGTTGTGTAAAATCTACATTTTAATTGTTATTCGTTATTCAGTTTATTGATCCAATAGAAAGTCGAGATCTTGCTTCCAACAGTCCCTTAAAGGAATCGAAATTTTTTTTTATTCATTTATTTGGGTTTCATTTTTTTTTAAATTTATGTCGCCATTTTATGCATTTTAAAAATTTTATTTACGTAAACCGCTATCTCATTATTATAACATTTAATTAAAATATAATGACATGGAACATTTTGTAGTTTTGCAAAAAAAATGTCTACTCTTATAAAAAATGGCAAGAAACTTTACGTATTTAATTTGATATCAAGTATGTCTACGGCTCAATTAATAAATGATTTTCTTGGATTAACTATTATACGTGCTGTTGACATATAGTGCGAACTCGATTATTTATCGTATCAGTGTTTTATAGAGAAAGTTTTTTACGCTTTGTATGTATTTATTCGTGATTTAAAGTGTTTTTTTTGTCTGATTTAATTGAATTGTATTTCATTCTATTCGTCAACTATTGTGTCATCATTTTTCTGTAAAGTGGTCTTCTGCTGTCTGTCTGAACCATACAAAATTGATTTCATTTATTAAATTTTTTCAGTTAGAAGGGGAAATTTTTTAAATATAATTTTGTCATTACGGATTATTACAAAGATGAAAATATCCTTACGGACAACTTCAGTAAATGAACACTATCTACCCGATAACGGACGAATTTCCTGACCCCCTACTTTTGATAGCAATTTTGGAACAAAATAACCACCGATAGACGGACTCTGTTGGCCGAAATCGGACTGTACTTTTTTAAAACATACATACATACATAATTGTCCATTACAACCCTTCAGCCAGGATTACGGCCTAGCTTCTCACACCGCTCATGTTGTGTGCCTTAATTTTATACTTCAGTGGCGGGACTTACAGTTTAACGTCGACTCCAAACGACAGATTTTGAGAAACTTTTTCATGTCAGGTTTATTTACTCTCAGAAATCTGCTGATAGTCGTCGCCGAAGAAATATTTTTTTTTTATTTCGTTTTGATGTCTGGCCTGTGGCTCGAACCCGGGCTTTACGTCTAATATGCGAACACACTACCTACTAGACTACGGCGACCACCAAAAATGTCCGCCTAGTAATTTTTTCATAAATACTTCCCGTAGTCTGAGAAATTTTAAATGAATCAAGTATGCAATGTGTAATATGCAGATTTTTTTATCGTATGTGAGTATGTATGTATGTACTTATCAGGGATCAGCACTGAATTGTTTTTTTGTTATTCGTATTCATGAATTTTGTTGTAAGTACTCATGAAATATATGAGTGAATCAACAGTATTTAACTCCTCTGATTAATTCGTACTCATTACAACATTGAGTTATAAGTACAGGTTGCAATAAGAATAAGTACAAAGTTGACATCAAACTCATAACATTCGAAATACGTTTGATTCATACTCATTCAGATTCATAAATAGAAAAATACTTATAATACTCATAAATGATTCGAGTGATTCAAATAATTCATCAAAATTTACAGTCTTAGTTGTTGTTGCATTTACAAAAAAAGAAGAAAGAAAAAGACAAAGACAGCAAGCAAAGCAAACACACAACCTCAAAAAGTGGGTATTGTAGTGTTCGTATGTGAATCATACTTATTTTGTGATTCTTGTAAATGTTGAGTAAAGGAGAGTCGAAATCAACAATATCATGCGTATTGTTAAGTATGAGTACGATGAGTACTTCAAACTTTGGATATGGGTAGTATGAGTATGATAAATAAGTATGCATACGTATAAGTATCAGAAGTTATGAGTATGATTCGAATGAACTCATCCTTTTTGAATACTCCTTCTGATTTAATAGTAGAAGTTGTATTTAATTAATTTCTACTGCACAATTTTACACTAAAGTCTAACATGGTTTAATGGTACAAAGTTGTGTGGAAATGTATTTGGTTCTCCCACCTTGAACAAATTAAAATGTTTACAGGTTTTGTTCCTTTACAACTGCTTTTTGCATAGGTGAGATCATTGTAGGGTTAAATTGAGTAACATTTTTTTTTCGAATTCATTTTTCTTCGTAATTGTTGTTGCAATCACTTTGATTGTTGCCGTTGCCTTTGCCGTGGCTGATGCTCATTCCCGTGTTGTTGACGTATACGATTATTGTTCATTTCTCCATTTCAATTGTTATTATTATCGATTTGAATGATTCCCCTTATTGATAAATAAAAACAAATGCACTTTGTTCTTTTATTATAACGAGTATAATCTTATTATTTTCTATTATTTGTATTGTATTGTTTTTGTTGTAACCAACAATATCATTCAGAAAATATTGAAAATTATGATCGGTTACATATGTATGTTAATGTATGTATTACAGAAAAATGAACATTTATTATATAAATTTAGTTTTATTATATTTTTTCTTTTATTGAAGTGATTAAAGTACCTTACATTACATTAATTTAATTACTTCATAATATTTTTTAAAGGCTTTCCTTTAATGTGAGGTGATTTTCATTATTATTCTCGTTCAATTATTAACGCCTTGTTAAACTTAAGTTTTTTTTATAAAGGGTATCTGGGGCGCTTTTTTTTCGTCTAGCACTCTAACGAAGCGAAAAAAAATATTTAAAAAGATGCACAAAGATGATGAAAGAATCAACCAGGTGTAAATTATTTCGCGATATTTTGGAAACAATTTTAATGCGTAATTTAAGACAAATAAAATTTATAATTTAAATACCAAAAAATTCAAAAAATTTAAATTCTTTAAGTAATAGACAACGAAAAAGTATATCATACGTTAGTACTTTTTATTCTCATATTTCTTAAATAATTTGTGCCTCATATTCGGGTTAGCATTTAAAGATTAAAAAAGACCAGTGAATCTGTCAAATCCAATTGCCTTAAACCGCCCTCTATTTTTTTTAGAATAATTACACTATGCGATAGTCAAAATACACAAAAGATAATAATGACATGGTGTAAGTTGTGAGTTTTGTTCAGTAGAACTCAAAAATATTTTTTTTTTATATTTCTCGAACCCTCTAAACTTGTTTTACGTGATAAAAATGGTATTTTTAATCTTTTTACACAAAATTATTGATTAAACACATTAAACATAAATCCAAAGTTTTTATAGCCATTATTTCAGTCTGGAGAGTACCACTACACTCTGGTAGTGCAAGGGACGATGTAAGATTCAGTTGTTCTGGAAAGATTCTACATCTGGCCATCCATCGGTGAAAACTTGAATGTCGTTTTCAAAGAGGTTCAAACCATTATCGTAAAATAATTAAAATCGCCCGAAAAAACAAAGAAAAACATTTAAACTAAAAAGTTTAATTTGTCCTTAATACACGTTTAATATGTACTGCGAATAAAAAGATGACATCATAATGGCATTAATTTGTCATACATATTTCTATAATGGCGTCCTTTGCAGATCCCATAGCAATTATTGTATTAAATGCCAATAAAACTTATTTTGTTTTTCATGACTTTTAAACACAGTTTTGTTTCATCGGATTAAAACATACAAAAAGTTCACCGATGTGGCGAAATGCGTACTTTAAGTAAAATAAAAATGCGTAGGATGGCACCGTGGTTAACAAATATGAAAAATATGTATACAAAAACTAATTCGAATCTAGAATTTATGGTACACGCTTTAGACAAATTTAAATAATCCTGCAAACTAGATCAAACTTTATTAAATTAACACAATTTAACGTTTGTGTGATGAATAATGGATACAGAGGAAATTTAACGTCTTCAGGGAAGATTTTTTATGGTGACAAAGAAATGATTGAATTTTGATTTTTTTTTAATTAATTAAATTTACTTTAATATGAATTCAGAAAGCAAAAAAAAAAAAAAAAAAAAGAAAAACAATAAAATTTCACGAAAAGGAATAACTAACGTCCACACTTGTGGCCACTGAGCGTTAATGGTAATTTATGTGTGAAATGATTTCATACATTTCGGGCATATCGATTCTTCACATTTTTCACAAATGTAGGGAGTTCGTCTTACATAATTTTTGTCGTGACATCTGGGGGGATTTTTCAGTCCAGTCTAATTCCAGGATTAAATTTAGTCAAGCTTTTGGACTTTTTAGGTGGTAAAACTTATTATGATAAGTGCCATTATTACAACATCCCGTTAACTAAAGGGAGGATTTTAACGGGCAGATAAATTGTTTTTCATTGTTATGAGTACCCAATAAGATAGAAGTGAGCGTTAAGTTAAAGGGAGGATCATCCTGCCGGTAACTTTTACAGTTAAGTTTATGTAAGAAATTGCCATATTATATGTGGCATATACATACATCGGGTTATCCATTTCGTGGTTTTAAAAGTAAACGTAAATAAAACACATATAAAATATTTTATTCATGATATTTCTTTTTTATTGTAAAGTTTGAACGTTGACATTATGTGCGAAACACTGCATCATTTAAATGACATCCACGCGAAGTGTTGCAAGCATTGATTCTTTTGAGGTAATTTTCGACCACTTTTTGACACATATTGGGTGGTATCTCAGCCATAACTTGACGAATGTTGGTTTTTAAGTGCTCAAGAGTTGAAGGTTTATCTGCATAAACACGGTATTTCGCGTAGCCGTACAAAAAAAGTCTAAAGGTGTCAAATCGCATGATCTCAGTGGCCAGTTGATATCGCCATGACGAGAAATTACGCGGCCAGGAAATGTCTCTTGCAATAAAGCCATATTCGCTCGAGTTGTGTGGCATGTGGCACTGTCTTGTTGAAGCCACATATTCTCCAAGTTGTAATCTTCAATAGCAGGCAAAAAAAAGTCGGTTATCATATGACCATAACGATCCGAATTGACGGTGACAAAAGAGCACAACAAACATTGACTTTTTCTGGATGTAATGGCCTCTCTTCAATTACTTGGGGATTCTCAGAACCCCAAATACGACAATTTTGTTTATTAACATACCCACCGAGTGTGAAATGTGTTTCGTCGCAGAAGAAAATTTTGTTCGAAAAATTGTCGTCCACCGCCTGTTGTTTAAGCACTCATTCCACGTATCTACGACGTTGTGAATGATCAGCTGGCTTCAGTTGTTGCGTGAGCTGAACTTTATATGGATGTAGGTGTAGATCTAAATGCAAAATACGCAATAATGTGCCGTAAGACAGTCCTAATTCCTGAAAACGACGAGGAATCGACACATTCGGGTCTTCGGCAACACTTTCACTTACAATAGCGATATTTTAAGCGGAACGAGCGAAACGATGATGCACAGGCCTTTCAATATTTGTAACCACTCCAGTCTCTTCAAATTTCTTCACAATTTTGCCAATTGCTTGCGTAGTTGGACGATTATGTGAACCATACTCTCCTCTTAAAGCACGATACGTGGCTGTGGCACAATCACCATTTTTGTAGTAGGTTTTGATAATTTTTATGCGTTGTGTGATAGTTAAGCGATCCATTTTCGTCAATGTCAGACTTTCAACTGAAAAGAAAAAAATTCGTTTCACAACTTAGTTTGACAGATGTCGAATTCCAGTCCCAGTTTTCAGTATTGTTTACATCTACTGTGATTTAAGAACAGCAGTAGAGTGAACAGATTAGATATATGTTTTCTAGTCGAAAGAATTCATTCATACTAGGCTAGAGAAACAAAATCAGACGTACACAAAGGTTTACATCAAGTACATCAAGTTTTTCATATTGTCCTTAATAACTCAATGGAAACAAGTGATGTGTTTACACATAGCAAATAATACTAGGTCACTGTACGTACAGACAAACTCTGGAAATGTTAACTACATAACTACACATAGCGTAGAAAAATAAATAATCCTTATTTTAGTTAATAAAAGTTGCAAACAAGTCAATCTGCACATACTATATGTATGTATGTAGGCTCGTACGTGAGACAGAACTGTTAAAAGTATGAAATCTTTTGTAATTGACATTTTGCAATTGACATTGATTTAAGCCGTTAATTGAAGAGTTTCAACTCACTTCAATTCTTATACAATTTCTTAAAAACTTATTTTATTATCTCTATTGACTCAAAATTCAAATCTATTTTGTAGTAATCAAAAATTTATTTCTGACAGCAGCGTCCTAGTTAAGAAGATAAGTTCTATTTAAATGGATAAATGGATAGCCATTTTTTTTATTATAAACTATATCCGGACAGGTAATTTTTTTCGAAATTAATCAGTTAAACTGTATTAATTAAGAAATATTAGTTCGTATTTTAGAGATTCAATTCCTTTTTAAACATACATCAATTAGAATTTTCGTCAAATATTTTAATATTATCAATGAAACACGGATTTTTGGATCATAAATCGTTTAAGTCGTCGTATTCTAGTAGGTAGTCTGTTGGACTAACTCAATGTCAGACATCTTCAACAAAATCAAATATAAAAGAATATTTCCTTGGCTACTTTCTCTCAGCAGATTTCTGAAAAAAACTCTGAGAGTAAAATAAAATTACCACGAACATTTTCTCAAAAAAATCTGTCGTTCAAAGTCGACTTTAAACTGTAGGTCCCACCACTCGTGTATAAAATTAGCACACACAACATAAGTTGTAGTTAGGTATAAGCTAGGTCGTAATCCTTACAGAAGGGTTCTAATGACCAATTACATGTGTTATGTATGTATGTAAATCGTTTAATTATTTTCGTCGTCTTTGAGCTGCAATTCTGAATAAAAATATAAGATTTCATTGTGAAATAATTTCGTCCTTGGAATCAAATCTATTTCCACCGGGCAAGTTTTGTTTTGCAAACATGAAATTTTCTCATGAATCTATAGGGTGTTTTTTATAGAGGTAAGTTGCAACTTAAAGTTCTATACCTCTATAAAAAACACCCTATATATCTCGAGGAGATTCAGGACATCGGTTCCGGACAATGGGGCCTGGAAGGGTGGTATGACCCACCTGTTAAGGGACTCCATACAAATCTACATCGACAGTTCTAAGCTGAACGGACCTGTAGGCGGTGGAATTTTTCGGAATCGGTAGGAATAGCGGAGTCTACAAGACTGCCAGACCACTGTAGTGTCTTTCAGGCGGAGGTGGTGGCAATACAGGCTGCGGCGAGTATTATTGGGGAGTAAGGGTCTCCAAGCGGAACGTCACCATACTTTCTGATAGCCAGGCGGTTATCAAGGCTCTAAGTTCTAACGTGATAAACTCCAAGACGGAATACGACTGTCGCAGATATCTCGACGAGATAGCGGAACGATATGATATCCATATCGTATGGGTACCGGGGCACAGTGGAATTCCGGGTAACTGCAGAGCTGATGAACTTGTCAGGCGGGGCACGACCATCGAACTCTCCGATGGGTTCTCGAATCTGGGCATACCTATGAGGACCTGCAAACTCATAATTGATAATGCGATCGTCGATTCCTTCAACGACAGGTGGGCGGCCTCGGACACGGGTAGAACGGCTCGTAAAATCTGGCCAATGCTGGATGAGGGACGCACAATGAGTCTACTTACACTCCAAAGAGGCGCTCTAGTCTAGTTATCGGTGTCATTACGGGGCATTGCATTATGGGTACACAAGCGAGGCGCATTGGTCTTGGGCACCTTGCTAACGACTTCTGCAGAAGCTGCAGGGATGAAGAGGAAGAGGAGACTGTCCCTCACCTGCTGGGTCCATGCCCGGCTCTTTGCCAAAGGAGAAGGAAGTACTTGGGTACTTACTACATGGATGATCTGGAGTAACTGTCAAGGATTGACATTGGCAGCCTGAATCGATTCATCAGGAGCTCCGAGTGGTTTCGAGATTAGGGGATAACGGATAACTGTGGTAGCACAATGGGCCCAATGCGGCCTAAGTGAGTCCATCCAAAAATGTTTCTTGGATGGGCAGCCACCTCTAGCTACCTACCTACCATATCTCGAGAATGAGGCAGATGAGGGTGCAATTCATAGCACTGTTCATAGATTTTTTTAATTTCGGAAAGATTATAAATTTTTTGCTAAACTCTCCTGAAATTGGTGATCAAATGTTGCCCGTTTTGTATAGAGGAAGAAATTCAAAATATCATGGGCTTTCTGATCCACGCCCACAATTGTATAGAAATTATTAGTGTGTATAAAACTTTTGAAATTTAATTAAATTCGGATCCGTATCGAAATTTTTTTCTGAATGCTTCTTAAATCTGTTAATTCTTGTTGTGAGTTCTTGAAAAAGATAAATTAAATTTCAACAACAGGAGTCAATATCTCGCATATCGCAATTAAACTATAATGTTTATGTTTCTCTGAAATTGTGCTCTCCATTAAATTTTCTAAAGATTTTAATAGTAACTATTAGTAGTCGTAATATTTCTCGTGGTGCAGCCTGGGTTATGCTACTTCCTTCGGTACGAACCCGCGCTCTTCTCCCTGAAGCTGAAAAGTGCAGATTGACTAGGAATAAGACTATCTTCACCTCGAGTAAGAGACGTAGATTTTCTAAGTTGATCACTTAAGCTGCCGAAAATAACGTTCGCAACTGGGAGTTCGAGAAGCCGAAGAACTGAGACAATCCCAAAAGTCTAAGTGATACAATTTTTAATAGAGACAGAAGAACTGATCAAAGGGAACTTTAAGAGGCAAAAAAAAGCTTAAGTATGAAATAAGAGAGGCGATAAGATCTTCATTAAGAATGGAATTTCTGCAAATCCAGTGGCCTCAGTAAAATTCTAAGTTTCTGTGCGCAGATCTCTGGATTATATTCACTGACAATATTCGAACCATCTCAATCACTGATATGCTGAAACTATTTCTTGACGTTCACTAATTTTCCAGGGGATGCATCATAATTTGATTCGTTTTAAATTCGGAAGGTATTTCTATTGCCTGTATTGTATTTATGTAAATTCGATAAAATAGCGTTCTCTTATCACTCATTTGGAACCTTGCGGTCAACCTGAATCTAACTTGGCTTGATTGCCTTGGACAATAAAGTGACGACCTATAATGCTGATGCCCTTTTCATTCTAGCGATGACGTGTGGACAAGCCGAGAGGTTTCGTAAAGGAACAAGATGGAGACTACTACCTGATGTAGTTCGTTAAATTTATTCGATAGTTATCGAACCTAACCTCCTTTATGGAGTTGTTTTCCGGTGTACTGCTCTAAATAAAAATTTCAACAAAAGTAATATTAACTATACCTCCTTTGAACCTCATCCTTATAGGACATTTCACTCTACAATTCAACCACTAATATGCTTAATACTGGCGCTTCGTTTATAAAGACGATTACAAAATTAAGGTAGCCCCCGGAATTTTATCCGAAGGGATTGATTTCTGCATAACTTTTTGCTTCGCATAACTACAGACTGAGATAATAAACCAAGATGTAAAACTGATAAGTAACGAATCTCCATGTGTTAGTATTTGATAGTCGTACCAATTAACTACTAAAACTGGATCGTAGAGAAATTTCTGTCACTGTATCTGTCGCCACAGGTCATTCAAAAGTGGGTCGGCATCCCGAGAGACTGTGCTTACATACATACAAGTAACGTCTGCAGAGGTTGAAGATAGGTTGAGAAGAAAGTGATTATTTACACGATTGCCAAGACCAGTTAATCAGAACTTTACAGTAAGCTGCTCCCAACACTCTTCCCGGAACCGATTATGTATTGAAATGATTATTTAAAGCAGATCTTGCCGTATGTGTCCGACTTACACGAACAATTATATATGAATTCGGGGTCGCAATTTATCTCATTGTCGAATTAAAAGATCGGCTAATTAAAAAGGAATCAATCCTCTCAGCATAAACGACGTGCTGAAGAAACGCCTGGTAGAAAGTCCCGTTAACGATTTTCACAACGTACAGCCTGATTTTCGCCATGACAGGTCTGATGTTAATCATATTATAATAACGGAATGGCGGTCATCATTATATCTCATATTGGTTGACTTTGAGAAGGCCTTTTACCCTCCAAATCATGAAAGAATATAACAAGCGATTCCAGTGCTAAGCAGAAAGTTCTTCAAAGGCGCACATTATCGCCATTTCTCTCTTTACGACAGTGACGATTTTGGTGAAAATTATATCTATAGATTGGCATTTAAATAGCTGTCTTGAAGCACTGGACTATGTAGTAGACATATACCTGTTTTCGCGCAATTTCGATGAAATACAGGCGAAACTCAGGGATGTAGAAACTCTTTCCAATAACAGGGAGGACATTAACGACCAACTACACCTAGGGTGAAACTCAAACTGAACACTTTTACTGGATGTGTATAATCAGGTGCCTTGTACGAATGCTAATCGCAGAATACAGCTCGATATGGCCTACAGGACATTCCAGATTTTTTGTTAACCAGTATTTCCTGACCAACCACTATCAGCAAAACTCAACTTTGGACGCAAGCAAGAGGGACTAAAATTGACTTCATTGTATGTAAGCGGAATTGTTGACGGGTCAGGTATGTTCTGGACAGTCTTCACAACTGCAATTGACTGGAAGCTCCAGGACTAACGACAAATGTAACTTGTACCGACAGCTGAAAATAGGACAGTACAGCCATAAAAGGAGTGAGATGAGGCCACTTGCATTGAGCTCTCTAAAGAAGCAATAAGAATTTATACGTATTATACATACATATATCGCGAAAGTCATAAAATAAACCCTTATGTATAGCGATTGGATATCGAACATCGTATTCTGTAAATTTCATTAAATATCTTAAATCAGGTACACTAAAGGCTGATGAAAGGTTCTAAATATGCAGGACTATTTCAAGGCGCAGCAGAATCTACTGTTTAGGGCATTCCGTATATGTGCGCTTTACTACCAATTTATCGTAACCATCATGGAAATGTCATCCCTAGTTATGTGGTGGGTAAACTTTATTATTTTAAAATAATTTCCATTATTAACAGTATACGAGTAATTTTAGTGTTCGTGCTTAAATATGTAAGATTGTGATTGTGAACTTCATTCATTTCATTAGCATGTCCATTTCGCTTATCGTTTCTATTGATAAATTAACACATTTTCTGCTCTGACGAATGAATCAACTCCCAGAGGAAATATTATGTATGTATATTGTATGTTGTTTTTGGTTTTTATTTGGCTATTATTATTGTTGTTGTTACTTTTTCTGTTGTTAAAATCATTATTTTTTGCTTTTTGTCGGTCTTTATTTGATGAGTGAGCGTGAATGTGTGTTCTGGTTATGATAGTGGCAGTGACAACAGCGTTGATGACAGTGTCACAGACAGTGGTGGATGGAGCTGTGTATTCATTTGATGTTTGTTTTCATTCGTATTTTGTTATAAATGTGGTATATCAGACATGTGTGACAGGTTATCATAATTTTTCCTGTAATAATGATAGAAATAAAAATTCCTCAGTGCTCATTATATAAAAATTACACTTTTATATGGACGAACAATTGACACGGATAGTATGAATATACAAACGTACACATTCAATAATAGTGATTGTTATATGCGAAATAGGTTATCATCACAGATGAGACCTGGCGCAGAACATCATTTATACCGACGGCGGTTTCATCAAACGATTGATGTCTTTTAATTTCTCTCAAGGGATGTATTCGTTGTGGACAACAGAAGCAGATATTAAAATCAGAAATATAAAATAAATGTCTTACTACTACTCTTTGCCACTGTAACAATTTAGTTTCCGCTTTCATTTCACAATAATTATTTTCTAATTTTCTTGACGACATTAATTATGACTTCTCTTCTCATAAACTTTGCCTTAATATTTAATGTAAATAAATAATGAGCAAAATTTAAAGATTTATAAATGTGAGTGTGGAAGATAACATTCAAAATGTATAAAATCAAAAAATATTTTTTTTGGTCCCAAAAATTCTATAAAATAGAATTACCTATCCGTGATTTGTTATTGATGCCTATAGACAGTATAGTAATAATTGTTAAGTTATTTACTGGTTATAAATTAACCCACTCATGAATCCAAGCATAATTTTAAAACAGTTAAATATTGAAAAGATCGAAGTGAATTATTAGAATTTTATATTTCAAAATTATAATTTAATTTATTTCATATTCTTATTTGATGTATGTATGTATGTACATATTATTACTTTATAAATATTTATTTATTGCCTCACACGTGTATAAGGCACTTCAATTTTCCAAATGTCTCTTAAAATATAACCTTAATCGATTAGGTTCCTTTCAAAGATTTATTTATATTTTCATGTGCTTTTACGAATTACTATATGTTACATAAACCACATTTCAGTGTTTCATAATTATAAGGTCCTTTATTTACCTATATAACGAAGTGAAAATAAATATTCTAATAAAATATTTTGTTAATTTGCTTAAGTTTAGTTAACGAAAACGAAATATGCTAATCGATTAAAGTTATATTTTAAGAGGTATTTTGAAAATAGCAGTGACCTTATAAACGTGAGGGGCACTATATATTTCTTGTACCATATTTAAAACTGATTAAAAAATTATTTCACATTTCAACATGTAAAAATGTCGATTTTGGAACGCGTTACGTGGGAAAACTTTTTAAAATGTTTATTTAGTATGCCATACATATCTTCTCAAGCAATAACAGACTAAGTCGAAAATGATACTTTCGAGAAAAATCAGTTTTCATATACAGACGAGTTTCTTTAAAAAACTGAGAAAGTTCATTAGAAAAAATTTATTTCAAAATTAAAGATACGACATAAGTCGGCTTAAGCTCCTGCTAATAACAGAAATATAAAGACAAAATAAGAAAATTCAATAAAAATGTACAAAAAAGTCTGCGAACAATTTTAAAAGAAAATTTTCAGCTTATAATAATTGAGATATTTCACTTTTTTAACATAGTGCTACGTTTTCACCTTTTTAAAAATGTTTAAAATATGACCTCGTAGATTGCAAATAAAAATAAATTTATGTTTAGTTTTAATTAAATTCTTTATTGTTGGCACAATTCTGTGTGACACTGTTCAGAACTTGATGTAATTTGTTATTCACGCAAGACTGTCTGAACTATACAACTGTACTTTACCTGCTTTACCTCGTCTTTTATGTGGCAAAGTAAACAGTCTGATGAATGATCTTGAAGTCGAATGTTCGAGGCTTTGCCTTCTCGAGATCTCTATAAATGTAAACATTGTTGTTTCATTATTGTTGTTTGTGTATTTTTGTTTACATTTATTCTTGCAGTGTTTGTTGTTGCATTTTTGTTTAATTGTTTATCACTCTTTTATTCTGGTGTTTTGTTGGTATATTTTTGTTTACTTGTTTATCAATATTGCAGGGGCCTGTAACTCTCGTTCCTCCTTGTCTTCGAAGTCATAAGTATCGACATCAATCCCACGATGTCGAAGTTCTTTCCTTAACCGCTTTTGGGGTTCATTCTTCGTGCCCGTTGTTGGCAACTCTAATTTACCCAATTCTTGTTTGAGCCGTTCTACGCTTAGTTCGGAGAGTTTAATATAAATTTTTTTAATTTTGCAACACTACTTCTGTCACCAATTGTTACGTTTTAAAAGGTAAAAAAAATATAAGTTAAAGAAATATTATATTATTGAACAATAAACTAAATTGGAAAATGGACGGGACCGAAAATGTTAGCGAAACAAGTAGCTGCGAATACAGGAATCAGACTGAGGGTCATAAGAGTTTGACTATACACTCCCCGAAATATTTATAAGACCAAACGTATTTCTCGAAAAACTTAAAATCTTTTAGACCAATTCGTACCATTTTTGGGTTAAATATAACTAACTATAATATAAATCGTTTTATGTAAACAAAATATTTTTTTCTTTGTTTAATAAAAAGATAACACAACATGAATTTCATTTTCAAACGAAAAAATTAAAGACCAAAGTTAAATAATATTCACCTAAAGCTTATGTAAATAAGAATGATAAAAAACAACTACTGAGTAATTTTTGTATTTATTAGTAATTAGTGTGTCCACCGTGATTAATAATGACTTCCTGAAGTCGACGGGGCATAGAATTTATTAAATTTTCAATGCAATTTTGGCCAATCCTACTCCATTCTCTTATGATGGCACTTTTTAAACATTTTACATCCTTATACTGAGTGTTATTTTTGAAAACTTGGTCCGATATATCGATATATACTATAGTATTGCCCATAAATTTTTTATCGGATTTAGATCTGGACTACATGCCGGCCAATTCAAAACTGGTATGTTTCTGGAGGACAGAAATGATTTTGTTGGTTTTGATTTATGGATCGCGGCGTTATCCTGCTAAAATATACAATTGTTGCCTAACGAATCATCCCCAAAATTAATTAAAACGTCATCTAATAATTCAATATACTTCTCGCTATTCATTTTAGTTGATATAAAACAAATAGGAGTCCTTCCTGTAGTCGAAATCCCAGCCCAAACCATTACGGTGCCTCCACCGAAATTTCGCGACATTCGTTGAAGTTATTCAACATTATCAGTTATTTTTTCTGATGAAAAA
This sequence comes from Sarcophaga rosellei, assembly GCA_930367235.1. NCBI lineage: Eukaryota > Metazoa > Arthropoda > Insecta > Diptera > Sarcophagidae > Sarcophaga > Sarcophaga rosellei. The sequence continues at coordinate 47,193,946 of OV884021.1, read as the reverse complement.
AAGTTGATTTAGATGGTCCAGACGTTTGTTGGATGGATTCACGTAAAAAAAATCCAAAAAATCAAATCAATCCCGACAAGGTTTACTGTCCTTTACTCCTTTGAAGTCACCGTAGTCTAGTAGGTAGGGTGGTAGCTTATTAGACGTGAGGTCACGATTCAATCTCCAGGTCAGGCATCTCCAACAAAACGAAACTTGAAAAATGTTTTTTCTGCGAATTCCTCTCAGCAGAATTTAGACAAAAACTTTGAGAATAAAAAAAATTGCCGTGAAAAGTTTTTCAAAAAAATCTGTCTTTCGAAGTCGACTTGAAACTTTAGATTTCGCCACTCTTATATAAAAATATCACACACAACATAAGTGGTGTGAGAAGCTATGTCGTAATCCTAACTGAAGGGTTGTAAGGACCAATTATGTATGTATGTAGTACTTCTGAAATCTTGAGTATGAGTGAGTCAACAGTATTGAAATTAAACTGCTCTGATTCATTCATACTCACTACAATATTGATTTATAAGTACAGATTACAATGAGTATGAGTACAACGTTGACATCAAACTCATAAAATTCGAAATATGTTTGATTCATGCGCCTACTCATTCAGATTCATAAATTTAGAAAAATACTTATAATACTCATAAATCAGTAGTGCCCAAGCCCTATGCACTTCATGCACATTTGTTTTTGTAAAAGCGCTTAGCAGTAGGCAGTGTATTTTATATACGCATAGGCACACTCAGCACGAGTAATACAAAATCCACAAACAACTTTGGTTTGTTGGTTTTTTCGTCTTTCTTCGTTGTATACAAAGCAACAACACTTTCGTATACTTTGCTGGTAAACATTGACAACAGCGAGCATCAATGTAGATTTTGTTTTTTTCTTTGTATGTATTAGTTTTCACAACAAAAAATGTTTAATAAAAATTTGTTTTTCTTAAAATGTATTGGTGTTTGCACTTCCATAAGGAACTTTTGGGCACCCCTGCTTTAAACTTTGAATATGAGTTGAATGAGTATGATATTAAAATAAGTATAAATGCGTATAAGTATCAGAAATTATGATTATGATTCGAATCTACTCATCTTTTTGAATACACATTGCTGATCTGTGGTCCATACACAACCACTCGGTTTAAATTATTTATAATTTTTATTATTCAAAAACTTTTTGTAACAATAACTGTTTATTCAGTCTAAAACGGCCTTTTTCACAAAGAATTGATTTTTTGTTGTTATTGTAAATTTATTATTATCATTCTCATTAGCACTTTAATTTATAAGACATTATTCTTGTCGTGCTAAATGCATTAAATAAAATAATCCATTATTAGAAATAAATAAATATTATTAATATTATTATTATTAGCATATTATTATTATTATGATGAATTGTGGTGTACCCAACAATGAACAGATATTATGCCAAATTGCAAAGGATCTTATAAGTGTGGCTAGTAATGCAATAAGTATTAATTGGAATGTAATTCGATGTTGAGTATAATTCTAATAATAAATTTGGATGGTCAAATAGTCGGTAAATAAGAAGAAGAAGAAGTAGAAGAAATATTATTATCGTATTTTAAATAACTTTGTTTCTTCATTAATTCAAATTTCTCAAAATTAATTAATTCACCCCTCTGCGTTTTAAAATTGATACAAGCGTACATCCGAATAACCAAAATAAGAAAGAAATAAAAAATTTTAATATTTATTAAAATACGTTCTTCCCTTAAAAGTCAAAACAGTAAACAAAGAAAGTTTGTTTTCGACTTTTTCATTTCAACTACTATCTGGTGTAATATTTATTACACTCTTAAATAGTAAAACTCAAAATGATGTGGGTATAAAACATTCATACATACATACACACATTAAATTAAATTTTTTTACTCTGCGCATACATAGAATTCATTGTTGATGGAGTATATTGAATTTGTGCAGATGTATGTAACGTCTAGAAATAATTGTTTCTCTTGATTCCTACTAATATCAAATCGAACACTTTTTACAAAATTTCGGGTCAAATTTTAAATTATCAAGTTGAACAAAATTTAAAATACTATCGGTTTTTTTTATTATTATTATTAGCTTGCATAAAATATTGAAGAAAAAATCTAAGATTAAATAAAATGCAATACCTTTTATTAATATAAATGTTGGACCGGGGACAGGACGCACAAGAAGTGGGCAACCCTACCAATAACAATAATTGTGGTAGGCTTGCGCAATAACAACGACTGACGAAAATACTAACGACTAAACATAGTTGGCTTTTCCAATGACAACGATTGACGAAAATACCAACGACTAAACATAGTAGGCTTTTCCAATTACAACGATTAACGAAAATACCAACGACTAAACATAGTAGGCTTTTCAGTAATAACGACTAACGAAAACAACAACAACTAACGTACCGAACATAGTAGGCTTAGCAAATAACAACGACTAACGAATTGAACAAAGTAGGCTTATTCAATAACGACTAACAAAATAACGAACAAACCATAGTAGGCTGATCTAAAAACAACGAATAGCAATGACGAACGAACGAATACATTTTTGTAAAATAGAATCATTCTACAAGCCGACGTAAACGTGACAAAACCTTTTATTTTATTTTAAAACAAAAAACATCATTAAATGTTAATTTGTAAATTGTTTAATTGTTTTTTTTATATTCAATAAAATATGTAATCAAACCAAATTTAAAAAAAAAGTGTTTCTTTAAAAACAAATAAAACAAATCCTGCATAAATGCGGTTATCGTTGGGGGATGAGTTGTTATAAGGACCAAGGGGATAATTCTGGCAATCGTATACGATCGAATTCTTACTCGTACGTTCGATTTTTTGGGATTCTGTCAGTCGATATCGATTAATATGTATCGACATTTCTAATGACAGCACTCGATAGCGTGCAATTATTCGAACGCAACCTTGCGAGTTTTTAATCGCAAGAAAAAACCTATCGAGTAAAAATTTTGTGTTAACAAAAATTAAAAAAAGAAAACGTATGCAAGAATTTTTTAAAAACTAAAGAAAAAAGTTAAAATTTTAGTACTTTAGGTTAATTTTGTTAAATGGTACCCAAAAAGAGATAATGGGAGACTATATGGCTAATTATACGGATTTGGCAAAAAAGTATATTGTCGAATACTGCACAAGAAAAAGCAAAGGCTAAATAGCTTTGAGAGCAGCTTACTAGAAAACATAATGCTTGTACTTTGCACAATTATTTTCTATTTAGGTATGCGCTGATCAAAAACAGCCAATCAAAAGAAAATTTACATTCAATAAATCTTCCAAGAAGAGTACCGAAGGTGGACCCCAGAGGAAAAAGTTTTTTCTCAAGTAGACGAGCAAATATTGGCTGATTTTCCAGTCTCAATGCTCATTGCTCGTCTGATTCTGAGGTTCGTAATGCTCTTTTCTTCCGTGCTTGAGGTGTAGGTCGACCAATTGCTTGTCATTCATTTTGAATAATTTTCAGTGGCGCCACCTGCCGGAAATTGGTCATATCAGTTTAGAAACCTTCGTCGGCTCATGCGCAAAAACTTTGCTAAAGATCATAGCATGATCAAATGTACAGTTTACGATTCTATAAGGTACACACAAACAAACATTCATTTTTATATATATATATATATAAAGATTACAATACAATTACAAATTATATCTAATTATTCACGAGCTGAGTAACTTCGATATTTTGCTCGGTGTAGTGTAACAGACTAGACTCACTTGTACGCATCGAACCCTCAACCTACACATTAATATTTTTGCTCACTACATACTAGACTATCAGGTTACTCTCCTTGTAAATATAAATCGAAAGATCTATTCAGATTCAGGTTTTCTATTTTAATTGAAAATTATTATAATTTGATCTGTTATAAGCATTTAATAATATCTCTATGGTTTCATTGTGTCAAACAGTATAGTATAGCCGATCAAGGCAACAGTACAAATACAAGTGTGACCAGTTTGATTAAAATTTAACATTTTTTAAAATTATTCTTCTATATGCTTACTCACTTCCGTAATCAAAATATGGTTGGAAGACTTTAACAGCAAACAGATACAAATTAAGTTTTAAGGTTTCTTTATTTAAAAAAAAGGATTTATTAAATTATTTTATAATGTATGCATTAAAAAACGGGGCAGCGATTATGAATTGTTGATTTTCATAAAATTTTTTCTCTTAAAGTTTCATCAAATTATTGTTGACGTGTAATACGCTGTTCAGGTAAATCTCAATAAACGTCATTATTGAGCTCAATATTTCATATAAAGTTTCAATTAATTATTGCGCAATAAATACGGAAATTGTTATAATATTGAGTAACACTTCAAATACAGCGCTGTCATAAGTATGTTCAGTGCGCATATTACAATTATCCGAATATTTTCTCTTGATATTTGACAACTCAAATGTCAACAATGACAAAAAAGAACAACAAAAAAAAAAAAACAATTTTGCTGAAACAACCAGTTGTTTTGTTTACCACCTTTCAAATGAATATCGAATAAGCAGCTGAACTGCATATATTATTATGTTTGAACACTTAAAATATTGTGCTCAATAAACCGAATATAGACCCAATAAAGGGCCATATCTGAACATAGTATAAGAATGTTGTAACTAACTAGCCTAAGGGATAACATTAATTCAGCTTCATTAGATGATTACGCTCCTTGTGGGGTGAAACCAAGGAGAGAAAAAGTGAATACATATATTGCAAGTATAGCCTATACTAAGCATAATCCAAACTGAGTATCCAGGTCGAATTTTGAGGAATAAATTTTGGTTTCGGTCTTGATTGCATTATCATAGTAATTTATCAGTTTCCATATGGAGAAGTTTTTCTATATACAGTACATATAATGGTCTTTTTTTATTTATTTATTTATTTATTCAAGTCAATGGACAAATTCCTTACTGACTAATAACAAAAATAGGTACGAATAAAATTAAATACAATTACAAACAGTTTCTACAAAAATAACGTAACTATTACAATAAAAATTAGGAAAAGTTAAGAATTGAGAAAAACAACAATATTCTGTTTTATAACGCAAGAATTTAAAGAAAAATCAACAAAGTCTGACAATTAATTAAATTGACGGCAAATTCTAGTTAATGGATCAGCAACAACATAATTAGTTCTGCAGAATTGAATATAAATAAGATTATAACAGCGGAAGTTACGACTAGGAATATTGAATTTAACCGATCTTAACAGAAATTCACAGCAAATATTACCATTGATCAGGTTAAACATAAAGGATATATTTAACATCGTTCGACGGCTCTTAAGGGTAGGCAGTTTTATTAATGCCAGTCTGCTAGTATATGGAGGCATATCCAAATATTCCATCCAAGGCCTCGCAAACAGAAGAGAAGAAATTGTTTCTGCACAGATTCGTTGTGTTCACTGTAAACATCATAGTGAGGATCCCATACAATGGACCCATACTCTAAAATTGGTCTGACAAGTGATACATATAGCTGTTTCGTAATATAAGGATCAGAAAATTCTTTTGCCCAACGTTTTATGAAACCAAGAGTGCTTCTTGCCTTATTTACAGTCAAAGTGATATGATCATTAAAGTTTAATTTTGTGTCTAATAAGATCCCAAGATCAATAAAAGTGTCAACATTCTCCAATTGATGACCACCAAGCAAGTAATTAACCGTGATAAAATTATTTCTTGAGAATCGGATACATTAACATTTTTTAATATTCAGCTCTATCATGTTGTACTCGCACCACAAAAAGAAATTATTGAGATCATTTTGAAGATACATATGCTCGATGAAATTATTAAAGGAGAGAAAAACTTTTATATCGTCAGCATACATCAAGATATTGGCAAAATTAATTATGTTGGGAAGATCGCTTATAAACAGCGAAAAAAGAAGTGGACCAAGATGGCTGCCCTGAGGAACACCAGATAGCACATAAATATACTTAGATAAGCTATTGTTCACGCATACGGTCTGCTTTCTAACAGTTAAATACGACTCTAGCCATCTTAAACTCCTATGATTTGCACCCATTAAATCCAATGTAGTTAACAGTAGTTTGTGATTCACTTTATCGAACGCTTTGCTAAAATCCGTAAAAATTACATCAGTTTGCTTCTGATGAGAGAAGGCCGCATTTACCATGGATGTTAACTGAAGCACATTAGTCATTGTTGAGCAGCCCTTTCGGAAACCATGTTGATGAGGTGATAGTAACGATGAAGTATGATGGACCAACAAATCGGCAATCAGTTTCTCGAACATTTTTGGAATAGCACTCAGTTTTGCAATGCCCCTATAATTTGTAACATCAGACTTATTGCCAGATTTAAAAAGCGGAAAATATCCATAATTAATCGAGGTATTAAACATCGATTTAAAATACAACTTGGAACCCCATCAGGACCAGGACGAAAAGACATCTTTAAACTTTTCAGGTTTACTAAAATATCGCAGTCACTAAAAGTTGGAATAGATATTACTGGAGCCGATGTCAGCGGGAAAGGGTAATTATTTGTATCCTTGTAAGCAGAGTTAGAATAAGTGCTGGCGAAGAAATCAGCAAATGGATAACCAGTAGATTTTCTCTTGGAATTTACAAACGTAAAGAATGATCTAGGATTCTTAATAAAATTATTTTTCATTTTATCCATATATGTTTTATATAATAAGTGATTTAGAATGTTATATTCAGACCGGAAAATAGAATATCTACCATAATCAATAATGGAGCCAGAACTTTTGTATTTCTTGTAATACTTGTTCTTTTGATTTTTCAGTCGTGACAGTTGTTTCGAATTCCATGGTGGACCAACCAGAGTATATGAAGGTTTTAATGGAACACAATTTTCAATTATTGAATGCACTTTCTTATAAAAGTTAGAAACAGGGACCGAAAATAACTGTTATTTTTGAATTTTTGATTAAAAAAAGCAACCACAAGGAAATGTCGGAGAACAAAACCAAGTATACCATTTTGATTGTCTTGGGCCAAGTTTTTATAAAAGGCGATGCTTTTTAAAAACATGATTTTTATTTTTTAGAAAAAAAATAACAGTTATTTTTTGATTTTTATTTTTTCGAGCAAAATTAACACTTATTTTTGACTTTTATTTTTTCGAGCAGAAATAAAAGTTATTTTTTGACTTTTATTTTTTCGAGCAAAAATAAAAGTTATTTTTTGACTTTTATTTTTTCGAGCAAAAATAACAGTTATTTTTGACTTTTATTTTTTCGAGCAGAAATAAAAGTTATTTTTTAACTTTTATTTTTTCGAGCAGAAATAAAAGTTATTTTTCAACTTTTATTTTTTCGAGCAGAAATAAAAGTTATTTTTGTTTCAATTCATGATGAATTCATAATATTTATTAAAAAATTCTTTAAAAAATTATTGTTATTTATGTCAGAAAATTATTAGAATTAAGTTTTGGGTATATTAAACACTAATCTTTGGTTTGAAGAAACCAAAATAACTTTTATTTTTGCTCGAAAAAATAAAAGTCAAAAAATAACTTTTATTTCTGCTCGAAAAAATAAAAGTTGAAAAATAACTTTTATTGCTGCTCGAAAAAATAAAAGTCAAAAATAACTTTTATTTTTGCTCGAAAAAATAAAAGTCAAAAAATAACTTTTATTTCTGCTTTTAAAAATAAAAGTCAAAAATAACTTTTATTATTGCTCTTAAAAATAAAAGTCAAAAATAACTGCTATTTCTGCTCGAAAAAATAAAAGTCAAAACATAACTTTTATTTCTGCTCGAAAAAATAAAAGTCAAAAAATAACTTTTATTTCCTGACTTTTACGATAAAAGTTATAACAGTTACGGTCCCTGGTTAGAAATCATCAAGTCAATATCAGAATCATTGTTAACAGGAATAGATAAGGTTTCATTTCAACAAGTATTTTTACAAGTATATAATAACAAGTATTAGTCATTATTGTTATTAGTTTTTTCGATATTCAATTAATAACTAAGTAGACAACGAAGTTAAATACTGTTTATTGAATACAGATGTAGATAACACACTACAATTGCAGGATTTTGAAAATTTTCTCAAAATTATTTCCAAATTTCTTTTCTAAAAACTCAACAGTATTGAAAATATTGAGCACATAAAAAAATTATAATAAATGTAATCGATTTATTTTATAACAGAATAATACTATGTTCAGACATGAGCTTTTATTGCGTAAATCGCAATAAACGCCATTATTAAGCTCAATATTTAATATAAAGTTTCAATTAATAATACGAAAATTGTTATAATATTGAGTAAAACTTCAAATACAGCGCTGTCATAAGTATTTCAGTGCGCATATTACAATTATCCGAACATTTTCTGTTGATACTTGACAACTCAATTGTTACAATGACAAAAAAAAAAACACAATATTAAAACAATGTTGAAAGAACAAGCTGTTTTATTTACCTGCTGTCAAATGAATATTGAATAAGCAGCTGAACTGCGTATATTATTATGTCTGAACACTCAAATATTGTTCTCAAATAACCGAATATTGACTCCATAAATAAATAAAAATAATTGATTTCAATATTAAAGTCAAATTGTTCAAAATTTATCGATCCGTAGGGTTATAACTAGTCGTCGCTTGCAATTCATATTCTTTAGTTTGCGTTTTTATACATTTACTTTTATTTTTTGCACAACAAAAGAGAACAAAAAAAAAAAATATCGAAACAGCATAAGCCAACAAGTACTTATTAATTCTAAAACCAATTACAAACTTTTCCATTTAATATTTTTACTTTTTTCTTTTTTTTTCTTTTTTTGTATCCTTAACGTTTTGTTAAGTTGGATGAGGTTTTCCCATTTTTTCCTATGAATTTTTATCGCTGCCACTGATTTTATGTGTTGTAGTTGCAGCATTCGAGCTCTCATCAAATAATGTTGAGTTGCAAATACACGTACTTGTTCAGACCTTCTACATTTTGTGTTATATTTATTGTTGCTATTGTTATTGTTATTATTGTTGTTGCATGCTTTATTATAACCATAAACTATTTCAGCACCTACTTTCGATATATGAATCTAAATGAGGATTTACAAGTGTATGTATGTTACAAGGGGTAACAGTGGGAACAACATGGTGTTGCCATAAAAAATTTACCACAAATCCTGCACAGGCAAACTCATGGCAGATTTCGTATTAAAAGCATCCAAACCACCATTCATGTACATCCATACATACGTTGTGACGTATATCGTTGTGCCGTTTGCTTTCAAACTCTGCTTCGTGTTGTTACCATTTGTACCACCTGGTTCCCATTGCCAGGTTTCACGAAAAAAAAAGAAAAAAATTCCGGCAAATTTTAGGCCATCATTTTAAAATAAATAAATGAATGAGTATTAGTAAGAGTGGTGGTGCTGGTGGTAGTGATTTTAGTAGTTGTGCAACTTATCACATGCTACGAGTACTTGCAAACACTGTATGTATGTAAGTATGTATGTATATGTATGTATGTATTTTTTCTTTTGCCTTTCATTCATAAAAATTTTTCTTTTTTGAACTTATTGTTGTTGTTATTGTTTTTATTGTTGCTGTTACATTTACTAACAATTCTTTCATTTTCTTCTCTTGTGAACGCTTTCATTTTACAGTCATAGAAGTTGGCAGGGCATTTGAAAACAGTTATAAATTGGGCGAAAAAGTGCTTTTCAGTTACCAAAAGCGATAAGGCAAATGGCAATTTCATAAAATATGATGCTAAATTTCGTGATGTTGATGTGGTAAGTTGCAAATATTTCCTACGTTTTCTTTTTTTCTCGATTTGTACGAACAGTATGTATAAGCAGAAATATGCATACACGATATTTGTATGTATTTTACAATAATGTACAGAAATATAAGTACGAAGGCACGATTATGTCTGTATAAGCCTTGATGTACGGCTAAAAATTTTCTTAAAATTCCATTCTTCACCATTAAAGAGATATCTCTTTTGTCTTTTACGCTCTGAAATTAATAGGATCTGTGCATATGTACATATATACATCCATACCGATATGGTATAAATAACATTTTCAAATGGATGAATAGAATTTATCGACACACAAAAGTGTTTAATAGAATTGTTCGTTAACGGTGCACAAGTCACATATTTCTATTTTGCATAATAGCATTAAAATATCATATAAATTAATTAATTAATTACAATACAACTACAAATTATATTTAATTATTTATGAGCTGAATAACTTCGGCCTTATGCTCTGTATAGAGTAACAGATCAGAGTTTCTGGTCGGAAATGAACCCACAACTTCCACACTAATAATCTTGGACACTACTCACTAGATTACTAGGTCACCCTGTAAATATGAATAAGTATTCAATTGCATACATATGCATACATAATTGGCCACTACAACCCTTCAGTCAGGATTACGGCCTAACTTCTCAATACCACTCATATTGTGTCTATTCATTTTATACATGAGTGGCGGGACATACAGTTTAAGTCGACTCCAAACGACAGATTTTTTGAGAAACTTTTCATGGTAATTTTATACGCTCTCAGAGATTTTGCCAGAAATCTGCTGAGAGGAGGTTAGGTTAGGTTAGAGGACGTGTACTTGTCAATTAAGACAGGAGATCGTGAGTTCTGCTGAGAGGAAGTCGCCGAAGAAATATTTTTTTCTTATTTCGTTTTGATGTCTGAACGTGGATTTAAACCGTGGCTTTGCTCTAATAAGCGAACATACTACCTACTAGACTACGGCGACTACATAAATATTAAATTAGGTGTGAAAAATATGACGTTTTTCGCTTTCCATAAATTTTGTTTTCAATTTACATTGACGTAAGTGATTCATGTGGTCACATTGTTACGTTTTTACCCTTTTAAAATAGTTTAAAATATGAGTACGTAGATTGTAAATGAAATAAATATAAATTTTTTATTTTATTTATTTATTTTATTTATTTATTTATTCATTGATTAACTCCAGTACAACAAGCATTTAATCTTATTTAATAGTACTGCTTATACAATGTTATAATTAATTTAAAAGTTATGTATGTAAGTTTGACAAAGAAAGCAAAAAATGATATTCATTAGATTTAAGTTAAGTTAGCCTCAGATTTGTTTAAATTAAATGATGAATTCTAAAGAGAAGAAAAGTGTGTTGGAATTGCTTTTTTAAATTGCATTATATGTATATAATTATATATATATATAATTTATGTCTACTTCTAAATAAATTTTTTATTGTTCGCACAATTCCGTGTGCCACCTTTGCCAACTTGATTTAAACAACAACAATTTACTTTATATGTTATTTATAATGTTATTAGATCTATGCAGCGGAGATCTTCTCTTCACAAGCAACGCGTCTTCACACAAGACTGACTGAATTCTTTCTGATCCCGTTGCCTACTTTGTCTTGCCTTTTATATCGCTGGGTAAACAGTCTGATGAATGCTCTTGAAGGAGAATGACTTCGCCTTCGCGAAATCTCTATAAATGTAAACATGTTGTTTTCGTTATTGTTGTTTGTGTACTTTGTTTACGTTTGTCCTTGCAGTGTTGTTGTTGCCTGTTTGTTTACTTTGTTTATCCCCTTTTTTATACTCTTGTTGTTGCTATATTTTTGTTTATTCGTTGATCATGTAAACATGTCCATTGTTTTGTTTTTCTAGCTTTTGCTTATCATTTTAATAACACAATTTCCATTTTCGTAACAAGATTTATTTTATTTAACCACTGACTTATGGGCCATAAACGAATGTGCTTTCAAAGGAAATCGAGTTCTACATTTGATTTTCGGAAATAAGTCCATTTCTAGTTTCGATGGAACACAATATGTTGTAGTAGTGATAGAATAGTGAAACACTTGTCATATTACAACGGTGCTCCAATTGATCAATACAGCCATTAATAAGCACTTTCCCCTTTCCTATACATGGTCGAGAAACCTAAAAATAAACTTAGAAGTATTTATTGCATCATTATAAGAAACTGACGCAATTGACTGCTTTTATCGATAGTTGCAAAAGAGATTAGTTACAGCTAACGTCACATTGAATTTTTATGGCCAGAACATCAAGAACTTTTGACTGCCGAATATTTGCACCACCAAATCATTAAGTTGAGTGCTCTCCACGTTTCGTAGAGCAACGCCTATAGAACACTAGTAATGCGGAAAAATACCTAAAAATGGACCATTTCGCAGCTAGTGTTGAAACGGCATGAAGTTCTGAAAACCGGAATAACACTGAATCTGAAATGACAGGAATCAGAAATGTTGCAATGATTCGAATAGCTGGCAGGTGTTACAAATCTAATACGTATACCAAATATAAAAGACATACTAATTATTAGCCGCAGTGGTCTAGTAGGTAGTGTGTTCGCTTATTAGAAAGCCCGGGTTCGAACCCCAGGTCAGACATCAAAACGAAATATGAAAAAAAAAAATATTTCTTCGGCGACTTCCTCTCAGCATAAATAAATAAACCTGCCATGAAAAAGTTTCTCAAAAATCCATCGTTCGGAGTCGACGTTAAACCGCCACTCATGTATATATAAACTCAACGCATACAACATGAGTGGTGTGAGAAGCTAGCCGGTAATCCTGCTCATATTACCCAGAACATATCAAACTGAAGAATAAAATAAAAACAAAAAACAAGGACCTCAGCTATAAACTGCAGACTTTGAAATAGTTATACAATTGCACTTTTTTTAAGTTTTAGTTGCTTTAATCTATGAGCAGTTTCTAAATAGTTAATTACAATCACAAATTCGGAAAATTAAAATAAATCTCTGTCATGGACAAACTGAGATAACCAGTTGGAGGAAAAGGAAAAATGGGTGTGTAACATATCGTTGGTTTCTTTAACTCACGTACACGTATAATGTGGTTTCAAATTTGTTTTTTTGTTTTATCAAAATTAAGCAAAAAGGTCTAAACTTCTGTTCCCTTTCAGTCTTTCCTATTCTGATTTTGACGTACTGAAAGATGAGGGTAAAATTCTTTTACTTTACTACCACCAAACGAGCCCAATTCAAAGTCAAATTCTTAAGCTAGAGTATGGAATACGTATTTGTGGTACATATTACAGTTAAAAAACTACGCAGTTCGATTCCAAAAGTAATTCCATAATTTTTTACTTCAATTTTGCCAATGTTAGACGTTAAAGTTACGTTAATTAAAATTATTTGATTTTTGTTCACGCCAAGTGTGCGCCGATAGTGCATTGTATTGTATGTGCCAGAATAATTTATAAACAGGTGTGTCCCTTATGCAAGATGTTACAAAAAAAGAAAAAAAAAAAAAAGATCGGACTGAGTATTAACTTCAGAAAATACTTTACTTTCTTCAATGATTTTTACGAACACATACCGACTATAATTTTTTTATTGAAGTCGCCGAAGTCTAGTAGGTAGTGTGTTGGCTTATTAGATGTAAGGCCACGGTTCAAACCCCACGTCAGACATCAAAAACGAAATAAAGGGTCCGCCAAATAACTTTTTTTTTTTGAAAATGCTTTAAAAAAAACTACTGAATATTTTCTCAAATTTCTTATTTTATTTGAAAATACAATCCTTCCGGTTAATAATGGAAAATAATTTCATTCAAATGGCTGCCTCGGCTGGCCATGCAGTAGCCTACACGATCGGTCCAATTTTTAAGCACATTATCGATTGTGTGCAGCTGCATTTCACCAATGGCTTCACGAATATTGTCCTTTAAAGCGTCAATTGTCTCTGGCTTGTCGGCGTAACACTTGTCTTTGACGGCACCCCACAAATAATAGTCCAACGGTGTCGCAGCTCCGAGGTGGCCAAACGACATCAGCTTTACGGCTGATAATGCGATCTTCAAAAACAGGGCGCAAAATATCGAGTGTAGCTTCGGCTGTGTGGCACGTAGCGCCGTCCTGTTGAAACCAAATGTTGCCAATATCCTCCTTTTAAATTTTTGTGAACAAAAATTCGTTCAACATGGCCCGATAACGATCGCCATTGACTGTAACGGCCACTCCTTGCTCGTATACACAACAATATTCCTTCAACGGAAGGATAAAACTAATTATCTGTCAAGTCAGACATGAGCTAAGTGTTACCATTCACGAAATAAAGACTAGTTAAAAAAAAAACGTTAGATGGCGGAACCTTTATAAAATAAAATTTCTTCGGCGACTTCCTCTCAGCAGATTTCTGGCAAAAACCCTGCGAGTAAATAAAATTTTCATGAAAAGTTTCTAGAAAATCTGTCGTTTGGAGTCGACTTTAAACTGTAGGTCCCGCCACTCATGTATAAAATTAGCACACACGATATGAGTGGTGTGAGAAGCTAGGCCATAATCCTGACTGAAGTGTTATATTGGCCAATTATGTATGTATGTACCAACGGTAATTACAGAATTTATTTAAAATTTCTTAGAACAGTAAACAAATTTTCTTAATCAATTGAGATTTAAAAAAAACGAGTCCAAATTTGATATTTAAAATGATAAAATCATCATCCCAAGTAAAATATACTGCCATGCCTTTGGCAATATAAGAATAAACAAACTTTATTACAATCTTATGATACGAAAATCAGTTTTTTCTGTATTTACAGAGGAATACATATTCATGATATTCATGTTACATGCTATCCCTGTCTCCTATATGTATGTATAAATGCTAATAAAATGCTTGAAATATTTGCCCAAATACGTTACATTGAATATCAAGGGTCAACTGTGAATTTAATATAGTGTATGTACACCAAACATTTAAAATTGTGGAAAAGAGCATAGGAGTAATGGATATTTTTTTATTTTTGAAAAAGTATTTCCAATAAATATAAGCATAAGCAGACAAACATTCATAGATATGGCTATTAAATATATGTATTTTACGTGTTTAAATGAAATGACAATTTAAATCACAGTTTAAAACATGACCAAATCCTTTCAAGGGCATAACTTCCATGATGATATGAGAGTGGTTGCATGTACAATACAATACAATACAATGCAATGCAATACAATGCAATACAATAAAATATATATATAAAATAAATATATAATA
Source organism: Sarcophaga rosellei (assembly GCA_930367235.1). NCBI lineage: Eukaryota > Metazoa > Arthropoda > Insecta > Diptera > Sarcophagidae > Sarcophaga > Sarcophaga rosellei. The sequence continues at coordinate 47,178,873 of OV884021.1, read as the reverse complement.
CAATGTATTATTTGTTTACAATCTATAAATTTCAATTGAAATTTGAAATTTAACATCGGACAATATCGAGATTAAATTTATTATTTTTAGTTAATATTGTATATAAAAAATAAACAAAAAAATTTAATTCTATATTCTAAAAGACGTTGTTGTTAATCATCCAATTGATATAAATACATACATATGTGTACTCGATTATTATTATTTTCATTTGTATTTTTTCTTCTATTGCATCTATTACTGGGGAATTTAAATTTTTTTTTTAGTTTATATACGTACCCAAGTTTGATTAGAATTTTTCTCTCATTCTCAAAGTTAGTTTTATATTTTACATAATAAGGGGAAGTATTCTTCACAAAAAGAAAAACCCAAATTAAATATAAATATACATATATGTAAGTAGCATTATTGTAGGTAATATTAACAATACTGAAATAAAAGGAAAGTAGTCTAGTACAGAAGAAAAGTCTTCTACCATGAAAAGTTTGTCAGATCTGTCGTTCGGAATACAATTCATGACGAAGGTCCTGCCATTCATACATAAAATTAAACACACAGCTTTTCAACCTGGCAAACGGATAGAGAAACGGTTTATTTAATTTTAATTTAATTATTGCGCAATAAATACGCAAATTTACTCCATAATACTTAAAATGCAGCACTGTTATAAGTATGTTCAGTGCGCATATTACAATTATCCGAATACTTTCTGAACACTTAAAATATTGTACTCAATAAACCGAATATTGACTCAATAAAAGTCTATATCTGAACACAGTATTATACTCAAAATATTCAGCGGCTGATGTTAAAGGGGGAATGTTGTCTCTGTTGTAAGTTTCGCGTAAAATATATTGATGGACTTGAAATTAGATTTGTTGATATTTTATTTTCTATCAGATATACATACATACATACATAGGTACTGTAGATAGAAAGGAGGTTAACAGCGTTCGGAAAACAGATTCATACTTCATATATCACATACATATATAAAAGTTCTTGCAGCAGATTATGCACTCTATTGAAAGATTTATTTAAAAAAAGTTCAAAAATTGTGGAAACAAAATTCACCTCCAAATGAAATATTTTTATTTAGTCGACACGCAAAACGCAAAATTCCAATTTTATTTTATTTATGTTTCTGCTCCTGACACACAATTTCTTTCTGTGTTATAAATTTGTCTAATTCCAAGACCCGGTGTTTCTCAATGGTGCCCTTGAGGTTTATACCGACGGCTCAAAGATGCAAGGGTGAATTTATTAAAGGTTATGATGTTAAACTTTCTTATAGACTCCCTGACTATGATCAAGATTTCCATGCAGCGATCATGGCCATTTTATAAGCGGCGTAATGCTTGCTGGGGGGTGCAATTTTCCCTTAAAACCTCTTAATTTACTCAAGCAGCCACTCTGCGATTAAGTATGTAATGAAATTATTTTCAACGATCCTCTGATGAATTTAGGATTCCGAATGCCTCAGTTAAATTGAATATTATCCAGTCGTTGTACACGAAGACTCAAATCTTCTTGGCAGTAAGAGCGTACATGCAAATTTTCTAAACTCTGCTATACGCGTGTGAATAAGAACAGAACTGGCTCACTTAGGGGTAGGTAGCCATGCCGAAAGGCTTGGCAATCGGGCAAATGACCTCTGTGGTTTGAGGAGGAGATTGTGATTCACTTTATGTATCGGTGTCCTGCTCTCGTCATAAAAACCTGTACTCTCTTTCTCACTTTTTGACTTTCTTGACGTAGCTCTTGAATATAAATATTGCTGTTATAGCAAGATTTGTTATGGACTTGGTTGGGTTTCTCTAGGGAATATTTAAATGCTGGTTCTAGTGTCCACATTTACTTTCTTTGGCTCATTATGCACTCTATTAATTTTTTGTTCAACTCAAAGAGTAACATTACAGTGATGTATGATATGTTCTCATATTGTTGTTATTTTCCTCATATTTTTATTAGAGGAAAGCTATATATTAAGTATATTACAAAAATTATCACATAACAATATCTTAGCTCTAAGAACTAGCAAAAATGAGTCATAATAGATTCCAATACTCAAATAGTATTTGCTTTTAGCTGTACATCCCATGTAAAATCGAGTATACTATTTGCAGTTTATAAAATAGAAATAAAAAAAAGTTTACTTCGTTATCCTCTACATCGTAGTTCTCTGCCCCTATCGGTTGCAATCTGCAGAGTCATACAAATATATTTGGTGGTTTATTGTATCGAGGACAGTTTGTGTTGTTCACCAGCATTTGCAAGAGAATAAATTTACAAATTTTTTTATAGAAATTTTACTGTCTATGGGGCATTTCAATTACAATGCATAAACAACGATTTATAAGATTTATAATCTCTTGCTGTTTTGTTCGGGAATAAATAAGAAATAAATTTAAACAAATTTATCGTACAAATAGTTATGTATTCTTTGAATAAAACATTTTTGTATTTTCTGAATTCATTTCATTAAACGTGTCTTAAAATATTTATTTCTTTCAAATCTTATTAAAAACAGAAAGTATACAATATTTAATATTTAGTTAATACTTTTAAAGTTGATAAGAAACAATGTGCCGTGTCCATGTCAATGTCCATCTTCATTTTATTCCTGCTAATAGAAAGTCTACATAATTTTTGCATTTATGTATATAGTTGAGGAATTTCTGTTGTTGCACAAAAACTTTTCAATAATAAAGCCAGAACATATAACAAACAAAGTAGATTTTATTCTCATAGTTTTTCACCCTTCATATCAAGGCGAATTCGTTCTATCAGGTGACCGTAACTCTACAAATAATAAATGCAACAATGCAAAAATAACAGGCATTTTGTTTTTGTTAAAGAATAATCATCTTGTCAAAAAAAAAAAAATTAACCCTCAAACCTCCATATCAAATTAATTAAAGCAATTAAAAAAAACGAAATAAATTTTATATATTGAAAATTCTTATGATTTTCATGTCATGCTATATTACACAATAGTGCAGCACCTACAAAAAAAAATTAATTCATGCACTTAATAACATTCCCATTTTACGTAAAGAACATGTTTTTATACGGCCATCGATAAAAATGGCAGCTGCAAACGTTAGAGACCGAATTCTTTTTTTTTTTTGATAATTCATCACTGTCGTCTAAATAAGTATAAATGTAGTAAATCTAGGTTGTAGCTTAAAAGATATATGTATTTAGTATTAAAGGCTTAAATATTGCTAATCATCTTGCAAAAATGTGGCTTTAATCCTGGAGAATTACTGGAGTGTGTATCGTTAAGGATACATGCGGTACTTATGAGGGTTTATGACTATTTTAAATACGAAATTTTTTATCGAGACAATATACACAAAAAACAAACCTTTTTATGACAACGACGATTCTCAACTGCTGGTAACTTCAGGCCACCTTATATGTATTCGCCTTGCTTCATATCTAACGAAATATTCCAGGGCCCTCTTTATGTTCAGTTGAATATATTTTTAAAAACATTTTTGTTCGCTTCTATACTTCAGTTCAGTTTTGATTTTGCTATTTTGTACTCTAAAAAAGTTTATTAAAAGTATTTATTTCTCATAAAGTTAAAATACATTTTAAACAAAAACAAAACGGGCAAAAGAAGTTGCAAGCAAAGTTACAAAAAGACGGAAAACAACAAAACTTGATGAAAATGGTAAAATTGAAATGTTTTAGCAAAAAAATTAAATCAAAATTGCAATAAAAAAAATTGATATGATTTTCTCAAAGTATGTAAGAAACATACAAAAATTCGTTGCTTTTTTTTTAAATACTTAACTATGTGGGGTATACACTGTCGAACGAAATAAGACTTTTCTATAAATAAAAATGTGTTATAAGAGTTCAGGTTCATTATAAAAGTTGTATAAATATTATTTATAAATAAATAAAAATATTTGTAAATAAAGTTTTGAAAATTATTTCTACAGAAACCATTGCGATTGATCGTGAAAGTGGCATGAAATTTAAGGATTTGTCCAAAAGTGTGTTGTTGCTATAAATTTTGAGCAAGAAAAATATTTCGAGGGCAATCTATATACATATAAAAAAGGAAATACATGTTTCATACATATTCCAGTATGGAACTCAAAATAAATACATACACAATTTTAATACAGAATAGTATCATTAATTCATTCTAAAACATTGAGCACAAACTTTTACACATATATACATATAATATTTATTAACCGTAGATCGAGCCTTAAAAAACTTCTTATATATCACATTTGATACATACTTGTTGTAACATAGAATTTGATTTTGTCAAAAACTTTATTTTTTCTAAATGGTAACATTTTGATAGACAACTAGCTTGAAAATTAATCGAGTGCAAAGCCTGATTGTACAAACCATTATTATATTTCGGAAGAAAAATCTGTTGTCAACGTCATATGAGATGAAAAAGTTTCCCGTTTCAATAGAATATCGATTATGTCAATAACAATGCTCACTCTTTGATTCTTCTCAGGTTTGCCGGATACGGGTTTCCCCAAATACGGGTGTAAGTAGTTGCCACTCACGTAGCATGTACTTGAATCTAAAACTGCCAAGTCGATTTCGTTGGACCACGAAATTTATAAAATTCAATTAGTTACTAATTTACTGCGACAAATTTATTGGGAATTGGACTAATTTCATTAAATTTTTCATTTCGGTGTAAATTTATCATAATTTCCGAGTAGTGCATCATCAAAGGGAATGATTCTGTTATCTCATACTTACTTACATCTGTAATATCTATGAAATAAAACATAATTCGCAACACTTTGTAATGATAATAATATGAGAAAAGCAGTAAGAAAACCTCTTCAACATTTCAAGAAATCTGCGTGAAAATTGGTAATATTTTTTCTTCCCAAACTACTAAAGGCATACGGTTCAATGTTCCAAGTAGTACTATCTTTGGCTATAACATCCTATAATCGTGTTTGTTACTCCCAAAACTTACACCAGTTCATAGGACGAGCTTCTGTTTTCTTATTTTTCAGTCTTCAGCGGCAGGAAAATTACACACATACATACAAAATCGATCATACAACCTTCGTTGTAAATTGGAAATGTCTGTCCTGAGATTTGAACTTTGGTCTGTCACGCTTCAATCAATCTCAAGAATATATCCACAACAGAAAATTCAACCTTTTCACTTTCATCCAACACTTAACTATAAATTCCTTCTCAAAATCTTTGAAAACTTAAAAAAATTACATATAAAATACTAAAGAATCCCTAGGAAAGTCGTATGTATGAAAAATTATTCATAAGCTAGAATTATGACGTTATTGAATTTTAAAAATTTTTTAATAGCCAAATAATAAAATAAAATAAAATAGATTCCAAATAAAGACTGACAAAAAAAGTAAGCGTGAACGCAATAACAAGCAATGTGAACAAAATACACAAACAACAATGAAGTCGCGATAGAGTTCTCGAGAAAGCGAAACAACGAAAGTTCGACTTTAAGAACCTTCATCAGACTGTTTACGTGGGCATAAAAAGGCAAGACAAAGCAGGCAACGAGTTGTAAGAATTTAGTTAGTCTTGTGTGAAGACGCTTTGCGTGTGAAGAAAACAGTCGTGGTTTGAAGATCGCCGTTGTAAACATCTACCGAACAGAAGTGTAAAGAAGAATAACGAACAAGCAAATTATTGTTGGATACGTCAATTTGTAAATAGTGGCACACAAAATTTTGCGAACAATAAAGAGTTTAATTGAAATTAAACACAAATTAATTTTTATTTTGTTTGCGATCAATGAGCTCATTTCCTAAACGTTTTTAAAAAGGTAAAAACGTAAAAATATTATTATAAGTTACATTAAGTTTTCTTTTGCTAATACTATCTCAACTGGCAAAAAGTTTAAAAAAAGGTATTTAAAAAATAAAAAAATTAAATATGATAAATATACAAAGAATGTAAATTTTATTTAATAAAATAAACTTTCTTTTTAAATACGAAACAATAAGATTACCTTTGCATTTTCAGTTAATAAAGATGGCCAATTAAAACTTTTGAATAATTATTCAAATAATATTTGTAATTGGTTTAAATTAAAAACAAAATATTAATTGATTTTAAAAATAGCGTACTTATGACCAAGTTATATTAATTATTAAATTAAATTATAAAACAGATTCAGATGTTTGCTAGGCAATGTATGAAATATACCGCGAAAGAAAGTTTCAGTGGTACCATTGATAAAAAAAATTAATGAACTGTTTATTTTTTATTTGTTTTGTTTATGCTTTATTTCTGCTGCCTTTATTATAATTAACGCACATGCAGCTTACATTAGGCTGCAACTGTAATATTGTTGTACTTGCTGCTTTGCATTTGTTGTGTTTATTGTACAATCCTCTCATTGCTGCGAATAAAAATAGAAAGTAGAAAGTCCATACAATGCCTTTAATGCTTTCTCATATTACATGCGTTCCTCCCTTTCTTTGCGGTTCTAACTGCAAGTTACACACAATGCGTTATATGCGATGCATTTTTTGTCTTGATCAGCTATTGTGGTAAAACAATTATCAAATAAAAATAGTTACATATATACAAAAATCGAAAGTGAAATTGGGGTTTTAAAAGAATTCCTGGAATTAATTGAGTTTACATACATAATATTTTGGGCTGTTATGACCTACGAAAAGCTTCAAAAGAACACAAGACGACTGTTTCGCATAATTAATTGCTCTTGTTCATAAAGTAATAATTACTACAGAGATTACAGTCATTACAAAAAGCAATCGATAATAAGTATACAAATATTGTTCATGAAAGAACTGTTTTAAAAGAATGCATCTCATTCTTAAATTTTGTAGTAAACTTTATTACGAAAGATTTTTTATTATTATTTTCATAATGCAAGAAAAAAATGAGGAAAAGTAATGTACTATACAAACATATTTATCTATATCATTCACAATACATATAATATAATTTATTACCCCTAGTTATAAGAAACAGCTGATTTTTTGCAGCGATGCATGAGACGCATACAAAAGTACAAAGTCAACCTACATTATCCGTTCTATGTGTCTATACGTTCTATGCGTTTTGTTCTGAAACTTGTTACAAACAACTGAACAGATTCCACTTTCTTTTCTTGACACACTCCTGTAACGCAAGAACGCCTCAAACGCATTGTATGGAGTTTCGGCCTTTCGGCATAAATGCGAAGCAGAAGCATGGTGATTTGTTGTCGTGCTGCCTTTAAAATTATCATTTGTTGCGCTTGCTATCGCATAAGCTGTGTTTCTGAAAGAGTTGTAATGACATAACAATATGTATGCACAACAAATATTGTGTAATACCTAAAATACAAAATATCTATAGGGATGACTAATGTACTTACTCATCCATTGGCTAAAATTAAAAAAAAAAAATTGCCTCGTTCTCATTATATTTAGTTAAAAACTCTAGAAACAATGGCTTTTGAAAAATAAAGAGCTCAGTGGGCTGCTCAAATTAAATTAAGACTAAACGCCACTCAAACTTACTAACATTTATTTACAATGCCTATATACAGTACTGTTAATTGAATTCTTATAAATTTTGATCCTATCGGATTTTTATTTCAAGTCGATATTCAATATTGAAGTCGTCGTAATCTAGTAGGTAGTGTGTTGGCTTATTAGACGTAAGACCACGGTTCAAACCCCAGGTCAAACATCAAAGCGAAAATATGACAAAATATTTCTTGGGTGACTTCCCCTCAGCAGATTTCTGTCAAAAACTCTGAGAGTAAATAAACTGACATGAAAAGTTTCTCAAAAATCTGTCGTTCTGATGTATAAAATTCACACACACAATATGAGTGGTGTGAGAAGCCGTAATCCTGACTGAAAGGTTGTAATGGCCAATTATGAATGTATGTACATATTTCAAATAATCTTAAATCCAACGAAATGCAAGAGAATTAAATTTTTAGTTCTTTAAAAAGAATTATATTATTCTTATAACCCAATTGTAATTTTAGAAGTTTACATTTTATTATCCTACACTTTTCGATCAAAGTATGTAGTACGCAGCGTCAACACGTTTTGGGACTGAGAGTCTGTATGTGTACTAGGATATCAACTTTAAATGAAGGAATTGACAGCTTAACAACAACAATTCATAAATCTATTCAACTTGAACACTTTTTAAAAGTTGACCATTTGTGTGGCATTAAAAAAACGTAAAAGTATCGCTTAATTTTTGAACGGTGTACAGAGTTAGACGAATATTGTTTTTGAGTAAAAAATTTCGTATCTGCAACGTTGACTTTTTTTCTTTCCTTTGAAAATATTTTATAGTCCCTTTGCTATAAATTTTCTTGTGCAGTGATGAAAAAATTCGATGTAAATATATTCATATTTATTTTATTACGATTTATTTATTTTTAATTTGACGAAACTTACCTGTACAGTTTTTTAACGGATTATAATCTTTTAAAATTAGGAGACCTCAATAACTTGCTATTTTTTTATCAGAGGATGTTGTAAATTTAGATTTACAATTAAGACAGTAATGTTATCTCTGTTTCGATTTCATAAGCTAAACGTCTTACTGGAAACCTTTTGCAACCGCTCACTGAATAAGACTGGATACAATATATGCCAAATTACGAGCTGCCCATCGTGATACTAATCAGTACGAAACGATAATTTTTCGCATGATGTCGAGTATACTCGTTTCGAAGAAACAAAATTCACATTCGTATTACTATTGAATGAATCTACTGGAACTTTTTGCCCAGATAAAGGAAAATTGGTAACAATAGCTTGTATTAAGCTGAAAATAACAAATAGGAGTGCAGTAGCACTACAATATCAATTATCAATAAATTTATATATACATTTAATTTTTTTAACAATGGATGAAAATTTATATTTTGGAAAAACCAGCACGGAACATTTGAGTTTTAGTCACATATTTAGTTTATGTCGAGTATACTCGTCTTCGCTAGAAAATAATGAAGCAGGCAGAAAAAGTTTTTAACATGAAATTAAACATTTAAAGCGTTAACGACCAGAAAAGTGTTGTGCTTTTGTTGGGATTGGCAAAGAATCATCGATAGATAGTCATTGAAATATATCTAGACAAAGTCAGAGCACTGATATCGACAGAGAATTGTCTGAAGTTCGTGAGGCTTAGCTGTTCTTACGAATTCTGCCCTAAGTGATTATGATTTGTTTCAGTGTAAGGCGAATAATTTTATTAATGAAGTGTACATTTCAATGGAAGTTTGGGAATATCAACTGCTGTAGTTTTGACTTATAAGGCAATGTAGGCTTCTATAACAAAAAATTATCATATACTTTTGAAGAAAGCCATAAATTTTTTGTTTGTCTTTTTAATACACTTAAACAAAATCTTTTTCTGGATTTATAAATACCATATTAACTCTGGTATAAAATAAGTATGAATGCGTAAATATTTAAATAACCATGTATGGCATGTATGTGTTCAGATATGCACCTTTATTGCGTAAATCGCAATAAACGCCATTATTGAGCTCAATATTACATGTAAAATTTCAATTAATTATTGCGCAATAAATACACAAATTGTTATAATATTGAGTAAAACTTAAAATGCATCACTGTCATAAGTATGTTTAGTGGTGCATATTACAATTATCCTAACACTTTCTGTGTTAGGCCAGCTGTCAAATGAGTATTGAATAAGCAGCTGAACTGCGTAGATTATTATGTCTGAACACTTAAAATATTGTACTTAATAATTCGAATATTGACTCAAAAGAAGTGCATATCTGAACATAGTATAAGGTTTTAAATTATTCAAAACAAAATTCGTTCTTAAATAATAAAATAAATATTTTTCTGTTAGAAAAATATTGTTAGTTTTTCTAAGTTCCTATGTGTTAAAACTTTTTTTCTTTATATTTGATTTAATAGCTTTATATACACTTTGAACTTTATACTTAATTTAATTTAAATTTAATTTATACAGGTGACCGGCACCTGCCATGGCTGTAGCGTCACTGGTGACTAACGACACAGCAAAAAATAATAGTACATAATTATTGTAAATATGGATACTGATAAATTTTTCAATAATAACATTCAAAAATAATTTTATTACATCGTGAAAAATATACATATTATCAATACATAATGCAATGAATCAGAAGCACTCTTTGCAAAGAAAATGGGAATCAACGCAATCCTTTCAATTTTTCGTCTTACATTTTATGCATTTCCTCGCTTTTTTAATTCATGATGAGGTCAGTACGGAAAATACTCAAGAGAGAATAAATAAATACCCAAAAAGAGCGCCCTGGTTTAGAGCGCCATAGAAAATGATCCAATTATGATTTTACAATTCATTTAACGTTAATTAACGTTGACGTATTAATAAACTTTAAATTTCACTGTTTTTATCAAGTTAGGCGCTTTCAACTTTCTTATGTTTTTAAGACAATGTAATGTCTTCACTTTAGCTAAAGTTACCTTTAACTAAACCCAACTTTAACGGCAAGTGGTGATAATGGCCCTTATATTATAAAATTTGAATTTTGCAATTCTAGACTATTTAAGAATAACGAACATTCTATTGCATAAAAATATTTCTTGTGATTTTATTTAAAGAGATGTTGTCATTATTGCCCGTATTTTGAATTCAAAAAGATATTTTGAGTTTTTTTTGTTGCCCTTTTACTTGACCAAAGAAAAACTTGCACGTCTGCATAAAAATGTAATTGCAAAACTGAAAAGAAAATTGGATACACATATAAATACATATAACCGTATACAATACATACATACACATGTACATGTATTTAAAGAATAACAGAAATACTATTTGTGTACATACAATAACTTTCCTTACATACATATGGAGTGGTGAAGTAATATAACTTCATATACTAAACTGTTGGCATAGTTTTTGCTTCTTTTATTATTTAGGGTGTCTGTTGAGGAGAGAAATTACAAAAAAAAACTCTTTTGTTGTCTGTATTTAATTAAAAGTGGTTTAATTGGAAAAATTTAAAAGCACAGTGATATGAGTTTTAAACTTAATTGTATGAAATATGATACACAAGCTATAAACCTTTGATTTATTTTTGCTTAAATAGTTAAAAGAAGGAAACTCTATCCTTGACAGGACACGCAAACTGTTATAACACAGTAAAGAAGTATGAAATGGAAAACTTTTTTTTTATCAAAAGATTGATTGCTTCAATCCATGAAAGTTTTCTTTATTTCAGTTTTAATACGGTGTTCTTCATCCCTAGCCATCATGTACATAGATGTATGTATATTGTGCATGTATGCAATTTATATTTGGTATACATTTGTAATTTTGCGATTTCTGAAGATTTCATAAATTTCGATATTAAAAAAAGTATTGCAGAAATTTTATTTTTCATATAAATTTTTTTTTTTTTAATACAATTTAGTTTTTGTCATCATGTTTATGAAGTTTTTGGGCCATTATTACAACTTGCTAAAGTTAAAATTTGGATTAGTAAAAAGTAACTTTATCAAAAATGAACTTTAAAGTTATGTTTAACTTTTTTTCGATTCATTGGCTATTGGAATCAGAGATCAACCCTCATTTGTCAATCAACTTGTTAGATGACAGACAATATAAAAAACAGAAAATTATTTATGGAATTGTAATGAGAATTTAGATGCTTAATTTATTCTATTTACGGACAAATTAAAAAATTTATGTATTTGTGTAAAATATGCACTGTTCTTCTCATGCCTAATTTTTTTGTGGACATTTTTTAATGAAATAAGGGTCATTATTACAACTTGCCGTTAAACTTGGGTTTAGTTAAAGGTTCCTTTAACTAAAGGGAACTGTAAAGTTACCTTAAACTTATTTTCGTTATTACAATTTACAGATAAAATAAAGTTAACTTTTCCAAAAGTATGGCATTGCCAGAACAATGAACGATAAAACTGCTCAAATTAACAAGTTTGTTTTTAACGCAGTGGCAACGATGGCTCCTTTTTTGTTGTTGTGTTTCTTGATTTTGTTTATACACATTTGAAGTTGCCATATTGAAATAATATATATGTATGGTAAGCTCTAACGTGAACTTAACTTTAAAAGTTAAAGGTAGGATGATCCTCCCTTTAGCCTAACGCTCACTTCTACCTTATTGTCCACTTATAATAATGAATAATAATTTATTTGTCCGTTAAAATCCTTCCTTTAGTTAAAGGCAAGTTGTAATAATGGCCCTAAATGCAATAAACCTATTTTTAGACTTGTGACATAGTCGGCGCTCTTCATTGGACGCATTTTCTGCAATTAGCCTACAAGAAATGTTCCTCATACCATAAAAAATCACCAATTCACCGAATATTCGATTTCTCTACAAGGCATTTTCAGTATTCCTAGAAAAAAAATTTTGGCTTGAACTCTTTTATGGTATGAAGAAAGAAATTTTAAATTTCATTGAAGAAATCTTGGTTTTGATTCTCAAATGGAATAGAGAGGAGAATGATGAAGGGAATAATTTTGTGTGCATGGAACGAATTGAAAAATGTTGTTTCATGTAAAATGAAAAGCCCTGATTAATTCTCAACTCTGAAGATTCATTTGGGGTATTTTTTATAATAAAACCCCACAGAAAAATATATATTTCAGTAGACCAATTTGTCAATTCACCATAAGTTCTGACTCAACGAATTGGTTTATGAATTGGCCAGCATATCCCCTACATTTAAATCGAATAGCAAGTATATGAGAAATTTTATTTATAGACATGTGTATGCACCATTGCGATAATTACTTTGTTTATTTTTCCTGCTATGTGGAAATGTGCTAAGATAGTACCTGTTCCTAAACAAGATAAAATCTGTCGCCCAATCGCAATATTGTCAAATTTATCGAAAACGTTCGAGATGACCCAATATTTGTACGACAATGGCGTGATCTTTGAGACGCAATCTGATTTCAGATCTAATCACAGCTGTATTTCAGTGCTTATTGATATTTCGAAAGAGTTGAAGTTACTAATATGATATACTTTTAGTTTTACTTGATCATTCTAAGGCATTTGAGCAATTATTTGCTCAAAAATATTAAGTTTATTCGCTTTAAAGTTACGTATTGATGAACGACCAGCTATTGACTGTTCATATTGATGGTGCTCCAATAACTGAATCTGAATCTATCAAGTACCTACGAGCGAATTTTTCCCAGTATTATTAAATCTAAAATATCGTCACTCAAGAAGTTTATTTGTGACAGCATGGTTCACAGTCACCTATCGTACATATCAATAAACACTTTGCCAAATCTATCTTTCCTGTTAAAGGACTGCATAAAATGCTGTTGTTAAAATTTGTTGTTCAATCATTTAGTAACATCTAAATATCAATACAGTTTCAAGGGAATACTATTTTCATTGTTAGATGTTGCCTAGTGTTATCAGAGCAGGGTCCCTGGCGAATCCAATAACTTATCGATATTATTGCGAATTAATAAATAATAATAATTTCAACATTTAAAACCTAATTTAAGCGGTTTTTGTTTTGTTTTGTACGACCAACAATCAGGGGATGAATCTACTCATGCACTGTATTATGTTGGAACTAAGAAAATATATTATGCGAAGAAGGAACACTACATTTGATTGTCTATATATCACAGGTGCCAGGAATAGTACGGCTAAAGAATGAATTTTGTCTATAACGCAGCGTGCGATCCACAATGCAATCGACCACAACAGATGTGCTCGCCGAGAAAGACGAGGACTACGCATGATTATTGGGAACAAGTCCCCTTCTTTCGCTCAAGTAGAAGTTAGATACCCTACCGTTAATGAAAATAAAGAATAGAGTTGCAGAAAGAGGAGAGACTCGCGATACCCCTGAGTTTAATCTGAACTCGTCTGATGGGATCCCTTCTATAACAGCCCGCATTGTGCGTTTCATGTGAAATCTCGAGAGAAGTGAGTACTAATATAATATAGTATATTATAGTTATTTTAGTATACATATGTACATATGTAAGTTAACACAGCAAATAAAATAACCACTTTTTTTTTCATACATTTATTTGTCGCCAGGCTGCGTTAGTACAAATTATGATTTAAATGATCGCTTGGTAGCGTATGTTAAGATGCTGTGCAACAATCATGCTTACATACTTCTATTGATCATTCTATTCTCCTTTTTATCATAATCTTTGATAAAAGAACATAGCAACAGAAAAGCTTTGAACTGCTGTAACGAAGCTTTTCTCATGGCGAGAGTAAAATAATTGTTCAAATACACAATTACATCGCTACCAACAAATTTTAAGCTGAATTGGCGACATAATTACATACAACAATAACACTCGAGTATGAAGCTTGTATGATGCTTAGTTTTTGAATTTATTTAATTTAATTGTTAAGTACAGCTCAAGCGAGTAAGATCGCTATAATAAAAATTATTAAAAAAATATTGTTTTCATAAGTAAAAACTGTACTTAATTTAACTTGTATATGAATAAATAATATGACAGCTGACTAAATGTGAATATAAATGAATTATAATTTTGTAATTATACCTAATTAATGTTTTGTTTTGTTAAAATCATTTTTGAGTTTAGATTTACGTTTTATAATTTAAATTGTTGAAATGAAAGTTCATCTGATGAGACAACATATATAAAAAATATGACTAGGCTGTCATACTCTTTAAGTAATAACTATGGTAATTTTGTCCAATTTTATGAAACGAAATATCAACCTCTTCACAATATAATGCACTTTCAGAATGTCTCCACTTATTTCATATTTTTGAATTAAATTTTACGATTAAGTATGACCAAACTAAAAATAAGAATAAAATAATATTTTCCAAGTATACTTGGACCAATCAAAACTCATAACATATAAGTTTGAACACAGTGTTTATGTATGCCGTTTTAAAGGCTAATCTCTCTTATTTCTAAAACACTTTGAATTTTTAAAATAGGTGCAAACATATTTGGGTAATCAATAATTTTGTGTGGAAAGATCAAAAACCCTGTTTTTGTCAAATAAAACAAGTTGGGAGGGTTCGAGAAAAATAAAAAGAGTATTTTTGAATTCTACTTAACCAAGTGAATAACTTAAACTATGTGCTTACTCTGGTGTATTTACACTCTCGCAACGTGTTATTTATCTTTAATTGATAAAAAAATATTATTTATAAAAAATAATACATGAATACATCGCTCTTCGTATACGTACCTCCGTCTGACGACTTGTAGAAAATTACTGTTGATTTGTTGCACTTATTTTTTTTTTTCTATCTTTTGTAATTTTCCTACGCAGTTTTGTTATTCGAAATTGTTTTTTATTAATCTTTATCCTTTAAATTTCTTTGTTGTTTGTTGTTACTTCTTTTTCTTATTATTTTCTTTTTTGTTTGTTTGGGAGAAGCCCTTAGTGTTTGAAATAAACAGAAAGCCTAATTAAATTCATAACTTTTGTTTTAATTTAAACATGTCTGGAGAGACAGCAACCACTTTCACACTTCCTTAAAAGGTTCTATTTTTATTTGTGAAACTTGCTTGCTGCACAGTTTTGTCGCCCCTGATTTAAGTTCAAATTAATATTTTCAATGCCTTGCCCTCAGAAATAATATCGAGTTATTTAGAGAATTTATTTTCACTGTCCGATACTATTCTTCCTTTCTTAAACAATTTTTACATTTTATACCAGCACAAATGACCAAATTGAACTTGGCTAACACTATGTACATATGCATATTGTAGGCTAGCTCAATTTGGCCTCAATTTTGTACTCAATACGAGTAGTAAATGCAATTCTGTTGGTTTTGAATAGCTACAAAAAATAAAGTGTTAAATTACTGTAAATAAGATTTAATTAGAATTAAATTTTTCCAATTTATATTATTATAACGGTAGTGAAGTGATTAACGCAAAAAGAATCTCATCTAAGAAATGAAATGCTTTTCTCTTTTCATGTTAAGAAATATTTCTATAAAAGTATTTCGTTCGTTGTACTTTATGGTGTTATTGACGATTGTTTAGAAGTTTGCATGAACAGCGAATGTTTTCAGTTGCCTTTTGTTTTCACATTTCATTTCTCTAATGGAGTCACATACCACTTGTACTTCTGATCATCTGAAAAGCTTTTGTTTCTCTTCTACTTATTGTTCTCTAGTGGTTGCAGCGGATTTGTCATTGTGCAGTTATAATGGGTTGTGATGCCAACACGGTGGATACACGGTCATTGGTGTGCAATAACAACAACAACGTCAAATACTAGACTAACCTGAGAATTCTTCTTAAAATCTTCTTATTCGCCCCTTTTGTTTCTAATTTCCGCTTCCGTTGCTATTTCCGTATTGTTTTGGAGTATTAAGGGAATACCGCGGAATTGTTAAGTCTGTTTATGATATTAAATATACGAGGGTAAATTTGAAAGTATGTATTTTTACATCTTGCAACCATAATATTGTATTAATAAAATTAATTCAAAATTTCCAAATTCCTTATATATTATGTAGATAAAATAGGGATAACGAAACGTTTGTTAGTTTTATTATATTATTTTAATATTATTAGCACGTTTAATGAATAATTTTAATGAGCATCAACATATTCTGTGAGATTGAAAAAATTTATAACATTTCTGAATTACATATGTACATACAAACATTATAAATCTTTAGTGAATGTTGCATCAAATGTTGTGTTTGAATATACATATCTGCCTTATAGATATTTGTTGATTGCAAACAAAATAACAATAAATTGATGTTTAGTTTCAATTAAATTCTTTATTGTTCTCACTACTTTTTGTGCCACTATTTACAACTTGATGAATACAACGATAATTGCCTGTTCGCTAATCTTCTTTGCCTCAAACCACGACTCTTCTCTTCACACACAACGCATCTTCACACAAGACGGACTGCATTCTTACTACTCGTTGCTTGCTTTGTCTTGCCTTTTTATATCCTCACGTAAACAGTCTGATGCAGGTTCTTGAGAACTCTATCGCGACTTCATAGTTGTTTGTGTATTTTGTTCACATTACTTGTTGTTGCGTTCTAGCTTATTTGTCTATCCCCTTTTCGTTCATGCTGATGTTGTTGGCTTACTTGTAACAAATTCGTTGTATTTGTTTGTGTGGCTGTTATTTATCGTTTTAATGTTAAACGATGTTACACCGTTTCCATTTTTGTAATAATATTATATTGTAACTACAATAATATTAAAACAAAACAAGTACTAAATTAACCTTAATCATGTATATTGGTTCAGAAACAATTTAAAAATTAAATCGTTAAACTCTGTCGGTATAAAATATTTATGTATTTTCTCTTTACATTTAATAATTGCATCTTCAATTTAAATAAATTTTAAGTTCGATGAAAATATAGGGAAAATTAAAATGTTCAAATTATAGGTGGCAAAAACTAAAGCAACTCATTAAATTTTTTTTTTTTAATTTGAAGCATTTTATTTGGTGTTTTATTTTCTTCCAACTTAGCATGTTGACTGCCGTCTACTAGATAAATCGTAGATTGCGTTCCCTTTTTGGGTGCCAACTACGAGTTATCTTGTACTCACTAAACCTGCTATTTTTGTTTAGGTACGAATAAAACCGTATTATATCAGTGTTAAGCCGAAAGTCCATACCATCCGTTTCATGCGGACTGCGTTACATGCAATTTTTGCTTTCTATGCGGTTCTTATTGCAAGTTACACACAATGCGTTTTATGCGACTGGCTTTTTGTGTTGGTCAGCTGTTGTGGTGAACAATAAAAAAGCAAACAATAACATTTATGGCATTAATTACAAATTTATGAGTTTAAATATGTGATATTTTGTGCTGTTAAGTCCTACGAAAATCCTCAAAAGAACACAAGACGATTGTTTTCGGTCAATTTATCCTCCATTTTTCATGTTTACAAATAAATAAATTCAAAGTAGATGACACTCAGTACATAAAAACAATCGACAACTAGTAACATGCATATTTTGTTCATGAAATGATGAAATGTTCAGAAATGTGCTAAAAATGTATTTTTCTCTTAAATTAGTAGTAAACTTTATTATGAAATATGTTTTTATTAATATTTTTATAATGCAAAAAGAAAAATGCGAAAATAATAATGTCGTAAAATGTAAACATATCTATCGAAACCATTCACAATAGTATATAATTTGGCATGCCAAGTTTAAAAAACTGCTGACATTTTCCAACACTGCATGAGTCGCATAGAAAAGTAGAAAGTAGATCTACTTGATGCGTTCTACGCATCTATGCATTCTATGCATTTTCGTATGTTTCTTGTCACATACAACTACACTGATTCTACTTTTTTGGTATACGCATGTAATGCAAGCACGCATGAAACGCATGCTATGGACTTTCGGCTTTAGTATCGATAAATGGCTTCTGGGAAAAGTACAAAAAGTCAGTGTTGGCTTGCGTGTATTGAACATTTATTAAAAAAATCTTCATTGTCTAAGTATACCCTGCACCAAACTGGTTATATTATTCATAAAACTGCCTATTATTTGCACTAAGTTATCAATAGCAGTCGACCAAAGTCTCTTGATGATTTAGATACCGTTGTCGTTCACAATGATATCTGACAGAATGTTATCGGAGATATTTCAGGTGTCTTCTTTATCCAGGACAAAGTGTAGACTGAGAAGTTCCTGTAA